>CM066739.1:56100558-57300558 GCA_033961575.1 Aselliscus stoliczkanus
CACACTTTCATTCTGACCTGAAATGTTGAGATGGAGAGAAAGGAGCAAAGTTGAGAAGAGAACCCCAGGGTAAAATGCAGAGAACCCATGGCCTATTCAGCATTGCTCCAATAATAGTGCAGCACATGGGGACATGTGCACAGGTGAATATCCCTGGTCACACTTCTCAGAAAAGGAAAGATCAGAGGACGCCTTGATCCATGTAGACATGTAACCGCCAGCTCCCACGTGGGGCGTGTTCCAAAGGCTGCTTATCACTCCAGTATTGTCCAGAGGCCAGTGTTGTCCATGGAGGCTAATTTCTGACACGAGTTAAATATATCCCAGGTTTTCCACAGATAAACAATGAAATGGGCCTTTATCTGGAGACCGAATGGGGTACTGAGGCGGAGGGGAGACGAAAGCAAGAATTAGAATGCTTCTGACTCCCAGTCAAATGTACAGATGGTTCCAAGGTTGGCCTGACCAAAGATCTAGAGCTCACAGATGGAACAGAGTCGATTTTATCCTCTAGAAATGGTTTGTAAGAATTCTTCACAAGGAAAGTAGAATAACAGAAATTAGGCATTTCTTTTTCAAGCAAGGGCAGGTAGTGAAGCATGGCGCCAACAAGGAGCAGTGTGGCCTGTCCAGTAGGTGGGACAGGAATCGGAGAGGCCACTCGCTTTGGTGTGGAGGACACACACGGCAGGTTTACTGGAGGAATGGGTGAGAAAGCAGTTGCACTGACAAAAGACGGCAGGAGGGAGTTTCCATGACTGTCACGAGGATAGAATGTCAGGGAGGAAAAATAATATCTAAAGAGGCTTTCTAGAAACTTCCTGTTGGATACATTGGGTAAAATCTGACTTTAACCCCTTTCCAGAAAAATCTTCAGTAAAAATTGATGTCCTACCTCAAAGGTTCTGGAGTTGGAGTGGTGGCTTCATGTCATGTGACTGCAGAGCCTGGGTCACACTGACCCCTTTTCACAAGGAGATTACATAAGGGTTGATTCACACCCTCCCAAATCACAAGGTGTAGAACCCTTTCACCTGAGTAAGTGAAAGAATGCTTCATTTCTGAACACCGGCAAGATTACAGGCTCCGTCTTCTGAAACTTGCCAAGGAGGTGAGCTAATTACTAAGCAAACGTGAATAGAATGTTTTCAAGATCTGTTTGCATGAAGTAGCATTATAAGTCCCATTGGCTGATGGTGCCTTCACAACACATTTTTTTTTCTAGAATTTGCATAGTACACTCAAGCTTATAGTGGATTTTTATCTGCATTATGTCATTTGGGGCCTACGGGAACCTCAGGTGAAGGCAAGGGCAGTGTTACAAGATCAGAAAACTAACACGGATGGACGTTTTATAGCTTGTCAATGTTCATCACTGTAAAAAGATAGAGAACTTGGCAAGAACCGTTACTTTTCACTTCAGACACAGTGACCTTCTTGTGAAAAAAAGAAAGTATTAGCAGCCTCAGACAGAAGTGGAGCCTAGAACTTCAGGCAGGTGGGGAGCGATTGCAGATGGTGGAACTGGGTCACGTTTCAGTCGCCTTCCTTTCTACCACTTTCTATCACACCTGACCATTGAAACACTCCTAAGCTTGAGTTGGTTGCCTCGGAAATCAACTCATTTCCACCACAGATACCTGAGAAAATAATTCTATTCAGCATCATTTACATATGGCTGGTCACAGCCTGTGGTTACTTAACCTTAGGCCCTTTGGCCACGTTACCACTTTTGACCTTAGTCTTTTCAGGCGACCAATGTGAATTGAAAATGATCTTTAAAATAAGTGAACTGATGAGGTGACATTTCCACTTTGATCTAGCCAAACAGTAAATGATCAAGTTTTGAATGGGCAACTAATGTCATGTTATTCATGAATAAATGTCTTAAGCATTTGGACTTTTTCATCACTTGATGCTATTGTGTCCATCTAGAATTGAGCTCAAAACAATCATTTTCTCAGTTAATATACCAAGCTCACCAGAAATCCAGGCTTTCTCTGGCCAATCTCTCAAAAACTCCAAGTCTCAGTTTCCTCATTTGGAAATAAGTGGTATCGAACCTGAAATTTTGCGGTGAAGGTTACCCGCGCTCATGGATCTGAAACTGCCCTGCAGAGCAAGAAGGAAAGGTGATAGGGCTCTGAGCATGACATGGTGTAGCTAACCTTGTGCCTTTTTATCCTGAGAAAACTGGGGGTTGTTTCTAAAATTCCAGCCAGTTCTCTCTGCCTGCCACTCCTTTCTAACTGCTGTGTAGTTGGACTCGACATCTCACTTTCTATCTAAAACCTTCACTGCTCTATCTGTGACCCTGTGAGATGGCTCCCGGTGACCCTGTGAGATGCCTCCCACGCGTCCCTCGAGGCGGGGGGTCCTCGCAGACGCTGTGTTCTCGTGGTCCCGGGTCTATGAGAGACTGTTGCCCTGTGTGCTCAGCCTCTGTGTGGTGGGTGCTGCCCCAGCACGCTTGCCAGGGCATGCCGCCCGGGTTAAGTCTGCAGGTCTGGTGACCTGTCCAAACTAGAGCATGCGCCGTGGGCCAGGGGCTCAGACTCAGCAGGAGTCTAACCGACGCCGGAAACTGGGGAAAGTCTAGGTGAGAAAATCAGGTTTCTGTAAAACTATGCTCAAGGCTTAGCTTCCAACGAAATTCTGGGAACCACGACCATCAGCAGGGCTTATTTAGTTTATTGCCCCACCAGGCCCCCAGGCAGAGAGGGCAGTCAGCCCATTGCAATGTCACGCGCGTTTCTGGGGAAACCTTAAAGTCAGGTCGAATGGAGCAGTGGGGCTGCGGAGACTGACTCCGTCTGCACAGCCAGCTCAGGAACCTTCCCGAGGGCGGAAAACTGCTGAATGTCGCCCCGCGCCTCCTGGGCCCGGCCCTTGACAAGCCCACACACCAAGGCCGAGGGCAGAGGGACCGGCTCAAGGATGCCAACTCAGGAAAGACCTCGGGCACCTCCTGGGGCCACAGGATTATACGCTTTTATTTAATGGATCTTTGGAATAACTGTGGTTGATGTGAGCTGAGGTCGCCCTCCTTGATGCCTCTCTGAGTTTTCAGCCCAGGGTCTGTGAGGGGAAATTACATGGGTTAGGACCGTAGTGCGCACTGCGGTGGGGCTCTCAGGACCCCCAGGACGGAGGCACTGATCCCACCCCCTCCAAAGGACAGACGGCTACTTCCGACCAACAGCCAAGCCCCGACTGGGCACTGCTTTTAGCCAGAGGAACCACCTTGCCCAGAGCCATGCCCCGCCCGGGGGGAGTCAGGCGTGGTGGGGGGACGCAGGCCCAGCCCCGCCGCCCTTCAGGGCTGCTCTGCAAGGCCACCCCGGTGGGGCCCCCGGGAGGTCGGCTGAGGCCGCTGGTGAAGTGCAGGCGGAGGCCCCCTTGGCTCACTCCTTCCTCCCCCTCCCTCCTTTGGGGACAGCGCTTCCTAGGAAATGTCCACCTCAGACTCTGCTTCCCAGGTAACCCAAGACAGGTAACAATGGTCTCCATCCCCCTCCTCAGCTAGAAGAGTCCACAGGTGCACCCCGGGCCTGTTGTATGGGGAGGAGGTGGCAGGCATGGAGGGGCTTCAGCCGTCAGCGTCCCGGCTGCCCGGGACTTTCCCAGGGGACAGGCTGGGACGCGCTCTGCCTCCTCTGCCGGGACTCTCATCTTGGGAAATACTTTGAGAATTTCCTTCAGTAATTAGATTCTTCCTCCTCTTCACCAATCCCCAAATTCAGAATATGACGCTTTCTTATTTATAAGGGTTTAGCAAGTTGAAATAATTCCTAAAAATAGCATAGGCTGTCCTACGGAGTTTGCCAATTAGCCAGAGTTCTGGGGAAAGAAAATTTTGCAGAGGAAAAGAAGTGTAGCCTTGGAGCTAGAACCGAACCATGCGTGGGGTACTGCTGGTCTGAGGGCTTAGTCCTCCTCTGAGCACTTTGGTGTTGCTTCTACTGGTGGGTTAATTACCCTCCTCACTTACACTGTGTACTTACTGTGTTTCTCATAAAGTTGCACCTGTTGGATAAAAAATAGGGATTCATTATAAACATACAACATTACATACTTGTTAGGAGCATGGCTTTTGGAACCATGATGGCCGAGTTCAAGTCTTGGATCTGTCACCTAGTTGCTGGGTGACCTTGGCAATTCCTTTATCCAGCCTCAATTTCTTCATCTCTAAAATGGGCCTAATACTACAGTAATCAAAACAGTCTTGTATTGGCATAAAAACAGGCTTATAGATCAGTGGAACACAACAGAGAGCCCAGAAATAAATCCAGGCATATATGGACAGTTAATCTATGACAAGGGAAGCAAGAATTTACATTGGAATAAAGATAGTCTATTTAATAAATGGTGCTGGGAAAACTGGACTGACACATGCAAAAAAATGAAACTGGACCACCTCCTTACGCCATATACAAGAACAAATTCAAAATAGATTAAAGACTTAAATGTAAGACCTGAAACCATAAAACTCCTAAAAGAAAATATAGGGAGTACATTTGCAGACATTACCCTGAGCAATATTTTTACTGATACATCCCCGCGGGCAAGGGAAGTAAAAGAAAAAATGAACATATGGGATTATATTAAACTTAAAATTTTTTTCACAACAAAGGAAACCATCAATAAAACAAAAAGAAAGCCTACTGAATGGGAGATATATTTGTCAACGATATTATCTGATAAGGGGTTAATATCCAAAATTTATAAAACATTCATGCAACTCAACACCAGAAAAACAAACAACCCAGTTAAAAAAATGGGCAGAGGATATGAAGAAATATTTCTTTAAAGAGGACATACAGTTAAGCGCTGGCTTGGGAAGCCAGCGGCCTCGGTTCAGTCCCACACATGAGGGCCAGTAACACTGCCCTCAAAAAAAGAAACAAAACAAACAAACAAACAAAAAAAACAATAAAGAGGACATACAGATGGCCAATAGGTATATGAAAAAAAGTTCAACCTCACCGGTCATTAGGGAAATGCAAATAAAAACCACCATGAGATACCACCTCACTCTGGTCAGAATGGCTATCATCAATAAATCAACAAACAACAAGTGCTGGCGGGGCTGTGGGGAAAAGGGACCCTGCTGCACTGTTGGTGGGACTGCAGATTGGTGCAGCCACTATGGAAGTCAGTATGGAGGTATCTCAAAGGACTGGAAATAGAGCTACCGTTTGACCCAGCAATTCCACTCCTAGGTATTTATCCTGAAAAAACCAAGACACTAATTCAAAAAAATATATGCACCCCTATGTTTATTGCAGCGCTATTTACAATAGCCAAGACTTGGAAACAACCAAAATGCCCATCAGTAGATGACTGGATTAAGAAACTGTGGTATATTTATACAATGGAGTATTACTCCGCTATAAAGAATGAAATCGTACCATTTGCAATGATATGGATGGACCTTGAGAACATTATGCAAAGTGAAATAAGTCAGTCAGAGAAAGACAGATACCATATGATCTCACTTATATGTGGAATCTAAAGAACTGAATAAACGAGCAAAATAAACAGAAATAGTCTTAGAGACACAAAGGAAAAACTGAGGGCTAGATGGGACTGGGGTGGGCATGAGGGAGAAGGGGAAGGGACAAGGCAATATGAACTGGTAACTACAATACTACTGCAGAGACAGAAGAGACAGTTTAGGGAATATAACCAATAAGGTTGAAAATATTTTTTTAGGGGACCAGATGTACTCATGTCTTGTCAGGGAGACCACTTCATCGATGGTGTAGTGACCTGAGTACTGCACTGTATATCTGAAGCTGCCGCTGATTAATATTAGATATTGACTATAATTTAACACATATATCGTCATGGGATGTGGAATACAGGGTGGGGATATAGTCAATGGAATTGTAATAGATATGTATGATATTGGGGGTGGAGGGACAGGAGAGGGGGAGGGGATAGTCACTTTGTAAGGGGTGAAAAAGATAACTATTGCATAGTTTTGTACAGCTGTAACTATTAATAATAATAAAAATAATACAATAAATAAATAAATAAAAATAAAAAAAATTAAATGGTCCTCATAATCACATGATTGTCAGGACTGAGTTAACACATGTAAAGCCCTCAAAACACATCAGGTACCAGAAACGCCGCCTGCCAGTGCTGTGATCCGTCTTATAGCTCAGGAGCTCTCGCCATCTCCAGGGCTGCACTCGTCTTCTGGCCTGTGGTCCGCAGGCTCGCTTCAGCAGTGATCCTTTTTCTGCCTCATTTACACATAATCAGTCCTTCTGATACTCATTTGGACAATTATTTCCTTCTCCTAGTTTAAATACTCTGTCCTTGTCTTTCCTGACTTTCATTAATTTTGGGGGCATACCCAAAAATTTTGGGCGCGTATCCCCCTCCCAAACCAGCAAGCTTTTTTACTAGGACGATGAGTCAGTGGGCCCTCTCACACAAACTGGTCTGAGCCACAAACTTAATGATCAAGCTCTTTTCTAAGGGTTGGCCAACTTTTTCTAGAAAGGCCCAGATAGTCACTCTTTTAGGCTCTACAGGCCTTCCAGTCTGTTACAATTACTCAATTCTGCCATTAGAGTGCAAAAGGAGCCATAGACGATGCATAAACGGTGGCCAAGGCAGTGTTTCAATAAAACTTTATTTACAAAACTAGGTGAGGGGCCAGGATTGGTCCTCAGACCCCCTCTTCTTCCATTCCCCCAAAATTAATGTTTATTAAGTCTACATTAGGAGACAATGACCAACGTAATCTTACAGTTCCCTTGTTTCCCGCCTCATCTTTGTTTGAGCTAGAGTTTCTTTTCCAATCTACTGTAAGGAGTCTGTGAAAGATGCATTCAAAAACCTCGCAAAAGTTAAGCTTGGTTTGATCTATTCTGCCTGCTGGCTGACGAGACTGTGGGCCTGCTGATAGAAGGATACAAACCTCTGCAGTCTAGCTTCACGTGCCATTGCTTCCCTGTGAGAAGCTTGTGTCCTAGAAAAACTAGGTACTCAAGACTGGTTTCACTAGAGCCCCTTTTCCAAAACTCAGGTCAAGTGCTATCTGCAATATGAAACTTTCGTGAGTTTTTGGGGATGCCGGACCACTCTCTTTGTCACGTCTCCAAGGCTCATTCGGGTTATCATTCAACACTGCGTCCTCTTCCCAGGACTGTGTAAAGTTCTTTGCACTCACCAGGGACACCCGATGGCAAGGAACGTACCATACGGTGCTCCTGTGTCCACGGGCCTCCCACTGTTTCATCGAAACAGGGATCTTTTCCCAGAGAAACCTGTTAATGCCGCAGGGTAAACACCGGCTGGAGCCTGAGGACAGCCAGGCTCCAGTCTCGGCTTTGCTTTTGGCTGCATGACTCTGGGTAGGCTTTTCCCTGCTCCCAGCCTCAGTTTCCTTATATGTAAAATAGATTAATGAACTAAATGTTCCCTAGGACCCCTCTGTCTGCCTCACAATGCTCCCTTGAAGGCCACGCTCTCATACTTAATTCAGTGGTGCCTGCGAGTCACCTGTCTTGGCCTGGAGTCCTGGGCAGCATGGCCTCTGGGGCCGGGCCCTTCCCCCGCCTCCGGGGCTCTGACCCCCCTTTCCATGTCCAAACGTTCACCTGGGCGGGAAGTCCTTTCCTGGCCTCCTCACTGCCAGCAGCACAGAAGGAGAAGCCAGGAGCCCGGGGAGCTCGCGTTCTGTCTCTCGAGGCTGCAGAGCTGCTCCAGAAGGGAGCCTCTTCTACGAAAGTCTGGGGCAGCACAAGGTCCCTTCGGGCCTTTGCGGATGTCCCCGAGATCCTGTGCCACACCTGCTGGGACATAGGGTCATCGCCAGAGTCACAGTGAGAAAGGCTGTCAGCTCATCCTGAGTCCTGGGGACACGTGAGCAGAGAGCCTGGCGCAGAGCAGAGTTGCTGAGGAGACAGCCAACGGAACAGGGGAGCCCAGAGGGGACCCACGGGAACAGGGAAGACTGAATGGAGCGACGATTTACAGCCGCGGGCCTTTTTCAGGGACAGCAGATTGGAGTTCCCCAGTTTCTCTCCTGGGGCCATCTCCCCGGGAGGACCCTTAGCAGCATGGAAGCTCTGCCCACCTGCAGTGGCACTGGGGCATCCCCATGGTAATGGGGAGAGACCTAACGCTACTCTTGAAAGGGGGGCTGAGCCAGAGATCCATGAACCGCCTCAACGAGAGGCAGCTAAGCGTCAGGCGTTTCAGAGGTTTCACCTGCCATGGCAGTTGTCAAGGCAACAGACTAAAGTAACAAGCAGAGGACAAATGGCATCAGTGTCACTGGGTGTCGGCGCCTGTACCTGCCGCCTGCAGCTTTCCGTAGTGCTCTGTCCCGTCTGGCCACAGCACCCACACCTGCTCCCAGACGCACAGACAGCAGGACGCAGACACACAGACATCCTACCGTTCTCTGCAGATGGGGCCTCCTCACAGACCCATGGAGAATTTAGATCCCTCTAGGGGCCTTGCAACCTTTAAAAATATCTGTTATTTTTAACCATTCTGCAGTTTGGGGTCAGGCATCACGGGATGGAAACCCTCTGGTGTGAAAAACGACCAGCCAAGGATCCTCATAAAATGAAGCCAGTTCTGTTTGCTTTTCAAAACAGACCTGTGGTTCAAGGCATTTTCTTTATTCGTAATTTCAGAGGGCAAGGTGAGCATTTGGGTTAAGATGGGCCCGGTAGCTCCTGCCGTAAAGAGAGCAGACAGCTTCAAGGATATCAGACTCTGGACAAGGATGAAATAAGTTGTTCAAATTGTGACAAGCCCCACTGCACCTGCTGGGCTGTCCTTAGCCAGAGTCAGGGGCAACCCTTGTGCTTTTCCTGGGCGCCCTCCACCAGAGCCGTGTCTATATGCTTTCCAAAGGGAAAAAGGCTAGGAAAGCTTTGCAATGAATTCTGCGTTAAAATCAGTTAATATGCTTTTAATTCATATGTTTGCTCTGGACCCTGAAACCAGAAGTGTCATATAATGTACAGCTGATGCTGTGTCCTGGTTTCGGTGATGGAGGCCCCGGAAGTCTCCCCAGGGGCCCCAGCAGACTGCAGGCCCTCACACTTTGCGCATCATTTTTTTAAAAAACTCCAACTACATCCGCTATGTTGTGCCCGTCTGACTCCTCGCTAGACTGACTCTCAGCTCCTAGAGGGCAGGGACAGCACCTCAGTCATCGTTGTCACCATCCTTCACATAGTTTCTTGTTACTCACTTATCTAGTCAACAAACATTTACTCAGCAAGTACGAAGCCAGGTGTGGTCCTGGTACTGAGGATGCAATGGTACATAAGACACATGGTCTCTGCCACTTGGCACTACTTGTCTCGTGAGGGAGAGACTGTTAGCTAAACAAATGACCTGATGGCTTGTGATAAGTGTTAGGGTGGACATACTAAAGCATTGTGTGAATAATAATGGCTGGCATTTACTGAGTGTCCCTTGGGCCACAGACTGTTTCAGGAAATTCATTTGCATCAACTCATTTAATCCTCACCAACCCCGTGAAGGATGTCTTATTATCCTTCCCATTTTACACATAAGGAAATGAAGGGACAGAAAATTGAAATCACGTGCAAAGGCCTGAAAGCGAGTAGGGGGAGGCCCAGGCCCATGTTTGCCAGCCTCCGAGGAAGATCGACAGGGAGACCCTTTGAGAAAAGCTGTTAGGAGACGCCTCTCTGCAGGAGTGACATTGAAACGGAGACCTGAAGCCTGAGAAGGAGGCAGCCACGACTGTCTCCAGCGCCAGCGATGGAATGAGTCACTCGCTGGGGAAGGGGTGGCCGTTGGGTGCAGCTGACTCCGTTTGACCCTCGAAGGGAGCCGTGAAATGAAAGGACTGTCACAGTAGCTTCGAGCACGGCATCAAGACTTCTAGACTTTGTTCCAAGGTTTTGCACACTTCTTCCCAGGATCCCTCTGTGCCAACCAGAGAAAAGTAATTATTTACATACCTGTAGCCCTCTGGCTAATGGGCCCCATGACCCAATCAGGTTTTCTCATCAAACCAAAGCCACCACTGGCCGTTGTGTGTAGGAACGGTCCTGGGCAGACCTGAGGTTGGCAGCGCTGGGCCGTGTAACTGCCTTCCAGCAAGCACGTACTGCGTGTGCCAGGTAGTGTGCTAAGGGGAGCGCAGTGGGTTGTGGGGAGATTAAAAGATTTGGAGGCAGACACACCTGGGTGAAAACCCAGCTCCCCACCTTAGCTCTCCCATGTCAGAACGTGGCAAGGTGACCCCCTGAAAACCCTCACCTGACTTTCTCTCCAGAGCTGTTAGAAGAGTCAGATGAGGAAATAGTGGGGTCTGCACATGGGGAACATGTTAGCAGATGCTGCCCCTGCCCCATACCCATCACCAGGTAACAAGGGTCCGAAAGCTTGTGCCTATGAAAGAGGGTCCTGTGTGGTGTGGCCCGGGGAGCCACCAGGTCTGGGAGACACGAGCAGAGGCCCCCTGCCTTTCTGAGACCTGTCTGGGCACCAGGTGTCTTGGGCTACTTTCTCTGGATTCCCAGGCTTTCCAGTTCCTGCTTCCATAACTCCCTGAAACTTCAGGGTACTGACGCTTATGGGGTACCCAAAAGGTGTCATGAATTGTACATATATGATGCCATTTGTCACAGCAGCCTTCTGGCGTAAATCTAGTAATTCTCTGTGGCATCCTCAGTTTTCACCAATATCTGTTCTTCCTCTCATTCCTGTGCCTCCACACGGAGGCACGAAATTCCTCACTGCCTTGTGGCTGGGCACAGCCATGGCGCCTGTTATGGACACGGAAATGGGGCGGAAGTGACATTCCTGACTTCCAAGTAACGCCAGTGGTCGGCTCTACGGCTCCCTCCTCCGCTGTCGTAGTCACCAGGGGAGCTGGGGGCTTTCCCCAGATGGCGCTGCAGCAAAATGATGCAGCGCGGAGAAGGGGGGCCCTGGAGAGCCGCCGGCCTGATGGGCAGACTTTGTGGGAATTAGAAATAAACCTTCCTTGTGTTGAGCTGTGAAGGTGCTGGAGTCGCCTTCTCCCTTAGCATATCCTGGCCTGTTGTCCCTGAGTCTAGATCCTTTCTACCTGCACCCCAAACCCGTGCTTCTTCCTCTGTAACGCCCTAGACGAGGGCTCGACAACCTGAGGCTCTTTGGGTCCGAAGTGAAAATGAAAATAAAGCCATTATAGTTTCATTTATAAAATGTTTAAAGGATGTTATTCACTTAATGGTGATTTCATTTGTTTTATGGCTCTCAAATAATTTTTAAATTGTTGTGAGGGACAGGATCGGCCCTTCAGTCTCAGAAGTTTGCCGACCCCTGCCCAAGACAAAGATGCCACACCAGATATGTGCGTCGAGGAACGGTTCTAATAACAAATGAGAAGCTTAAGGGAAAGAATCACCAATGACAGAACATCAGGAGCTCGGCAGGGTCAGGAACGCGACGGGGCCTTTGGACGTCGTCGGACTCCAGCCAGGGAGCTGCCCCTATTGCAGCCCCCACGCCGAGCCTGTGCTGGGCCCAGAGCTAGAGCTGCGGGAGGGGCAGTTGGGAGCCCGGCAGAGGCTCACAGTCAATGTGATGGCAGAGTTGACAGGCACCCTTCAGAGTTTGGGGGATGTCCACCTACTGACCTTCCCCTTCTGTGTTAAGAACCAATCAGAAACAGACGCAGGAGTTAAACGAACGGAGATGAAAACATCAGCCTCATCAAAGGCTGGGCTGGGGGACATGGCTTGGACCACAGCAGCATGGGCTATAACATTTCATCCCAGAATTCCATTTTCCCATCAAATCACAGATAGATGAACTACTTACACCCCTCCTTGCCTCCTGAAGAGACAAAGCTTTTCCCAGGAAGCCCATCCCCTGAGAAGAGAGACAACCGGTCGGCATGAGAACACTTCCGCTCAGCTGGGAAGGAACCAAGCACGACTGGCTTCGCCTTCCGAACTCCGGTCGGACAGGCGCCCCTCCCCAAGGGTCTGGATGAGCTCGAGTCAGCTGTTTCTGTCCTGCTTCAGCGTCGTCCTCTGCCCGAAAGGGGGTTGGATTTAGTGAACCATGAAGTTCTTCTGCTTATGTAATACCTAATGCTAAAGCCAAGAGAAATCATTTACTTGCACAAAATGGAGCAGTCCCTCAGAAAGCCCTTGAGTATTTGCTGCATCCTGAGAAGGCACAGCATGAATGCTCTGCGACATTGTGGTAACACCGATGGGACACACACAGAGCCCGAGGTGGGCAGTGAGCTCTCCAGATAATGTGGAGAGGAGGTTAAGGAAAGGGTTTGCCTGCAGTGGGCAAGAGGGCCAGGCCATGTCCTAACCCTGGACAGAAAAGTTCCAAACCAGGACACAGCCCATTGGGACAAGCCAGAAAGATATTTTGACATCTCTTTGATTTATGACCTACAATAGGATATTGAGACATTATTTGTGACTGATAGATGAGCCTGCTGGCATCTCACTGAAGCCGCTGACATTGTCTCATGTTGTGGAGGTTGGTCAGCCCAGCGCAGCAGACACTCTACCTGTGTCCTGTTGGGACAGGCAATAAACCCAGACTTCGTCATCTGTCTCCCTGAAAATGGTGCTGGGCACTGCTGCCCTTAGGGGCTGCCCTGGTGGTGTGGGTTATCTCAGAGAAGGCAGGCTGGTAGGAAGAAAAGAGACTGTAATGAGCTTCTTTCCATAATTCCACTTTCCAATTTCTGTAGCACCATCCTTCTATACTTCAGCCTCTTTAAAGAACCACAATAAATAGCTTTGGGGCACGTGGACACTCACTACAAAGTTTCCTCAACGTGTTTCTCTTAATACTGATCAAATGGAATGCTAATAAAGGTAAAAACTAATCTCAATGGGCATTTAATCAATCAACATTCTATTCCCCATATTATGCTAGATGATGTGGGAAACAGAAAATGTGAAATATTTAACATTTTGTTTGTTTCATGCAGACACCATGTCCATTTCAGAATGATTTCTACGTTTTTTTTCCCCACGTCATCTATAAAATATTTTGTGTGCATAAAGTATAAAATTTTACTTGTATAAGATATAAAATAGGAGCTTCCTAGTCCTCAAGGAGCTCCCCAAAGTTGGGGGCCAGGGAGAGACACGCTTTTCCTGGAAATCTGCACAGCAGTCATATTCCTTTTCTTCCACTCAGTCCAATGAGCAGCCATGTACCCTCCCACCCCCAGGACGCTGAACGTGCCTCCCAATGCTACCTCTCTGTCCCTGCACATTTCCCTCTCAGAAAACTCGCTGTTGTACCACACTGCCCTTGTCTTACTGAGTCCCACCTTCTTTGTGAATACCAGCTGAAATTTTAGTCTTTCTGGGGTGCCTTTCCTGAGGCCCTGACTAGGTGCGAGTCCCCTAACGTGTGTTCTCAGAGCTCCTTGTTTTTCCCATGGTATAATATTCACCATACATAGCTGGAATGACTTGTTTGATAGTCTCTTGTCCCAGCTGGATGGCAAGTCCTATGAGATAGGGGGCCATGTCTGTCTTGGCCATTTCAATCTAGTGGACTTGCCATCTGTGTCCCCTGGCATAGGCTATAAATCGGACACGGCCACAGCCACAGATCCTCTGAAACATTCTTGGTCACTCATGCTGTCGGAGGGCTGACCCAGGGATCTGGTTTTATGGGGGGTGGGGGGGAGGAGGATTGCCAGGGAGAGGATTTTGTGTATTTTCAGGGACCAGCAAAGTCCCCAGAAAGGAGGAAGTGATCAATAAACATTCATTAAAGAATAAGCATAATTAAGAATAAACAGATGGAATGATAACAGAATAGCCCAAGTGACTGTAAATCCAATAGCACTCAGCCAATGAAACATGAGAACCCAAGCTGATGTTGCCCATGGCCTAGCTGAGCTCAGTGTTTGGGACCATAGGAAGTGACCCCATTTGTGACTTGAATATACCCCCCCTTTTCTGGGGGGACCATCCATGTGTTCAGAATGGAGCACTGAGTCTTCATCATGAGATGGGTGTACCCTTTCAACCTGCCCCGTCTTTCTCTGGGATGCGTAATGCAAGGCAGAAGGTGAGAGCCTTCTTGACGGCTTATCTTCATCTTGACCATGTATCTTCCTTTGGTCAGTGACGAAGGCTCCATTGGTTTGCTTGCAAGGAGCAGGCTACAGTTAAAAGGGGCCTGGTGACAACTGGGGATCAGGAGAAGTTAGATATTCTCTTATCGGAGGTCTTTGCGGTTACAGTTAGGGAAGCAGACAGCGGCCATCCCCAGTGGGTGGGGTCACAAATCTCTCAGGAAGCTGCCGTTTAAATGCTTTCGTCTGCAGGAGCCCTGTTCTCTCCTCAGCCTGCTAGCCTGTTTTGTTTTTTTATTAGTTTCAGGTGTACAACACAATGCACTAGTTATACTCTTTACCCCCCGCAAAGTGACAACCCCCCTCCCCCACTAAGCCTGCTAGCCTGGACTGGCCCTCGCCATGGATGTGCTCACTTCTCGTTGGTTCTCAGAGCTCCACCTAGCAACGTTATTCATTCCACAAATATTTATTGAGTCTCTACTGTGTGCTAGAGACTGGGACTCGTGGCAAAGAGAAAAACATGGCTGCTGTCTTCATGAAGCCTACATCTAGTGAATGGCGCAGATCATAAAATAACACTGCAGATAATAAACTCATACTGGCAGGTTGGGATGGATGCCAGGAAGAAAAGGTGTCTATCGTGTGATACGGGAGATGGTAATAAGGAAATGTTTTAAATTAAGGGATGAGAGAAAGCTTCTCTGAGGAACCAGGGGCCTTAACGGGGTGAATGGATTGAGTCAGTGAAAGCCCGGGAACATCGTGCTCCAAGCGCAGGGAAGAGCTTGGGGAAGCCCCGGAGTGGGCAAGGGCTCCATGCCGTGGGATGTGGAAGAAAGACAGTGTGGAGAGATTGCTTGGGGAGAAGGGGCGACAAAAGCTGGAGAGGTTTGCAGGGACCTGGTGTCCCGAGACTTTGCAGGAGGACCATGGTAAAGATGTGGGGTCTCCCTGTTCAAAGACATAGGGGAAAGTGGGAAAGGATGTGAGGAGCTCCGAGGACGGCGCTGCTGCAGCTCGAGTGAGGCACCTGCCCGGGAAGGGACCGAGGGTGGTAGCCATCCAGGCGGAGAGATGTGGGTAAACTGAGGGTACACTTGGAGACGAAATTGACAGGGCCCTCGGCCCCTCTTTCTCCATTGAACCCCCGAGAGTTGCTGGGTCTGCTTAAGCTGTTTGTGCCGATGTCACCCTGACTTGGCCCCGATGACAATCAGCGGGTAAGACTGTGGACAGAGCAGCCAGCTCTGCGTCTGCGCGGTCTGGTTCTTTGGGTCGTGCAGACGTGGCCTTAATAACAGTTGCTTCCATCTATAGGCTCACTGTCAAACCTGGCATACCCTGGCCTGGACTCTTTCCTGCCGCCCCGCTCTGCGGGAGCCGGTTCTCTCCCAGGAGCGGCACAGAGGGAGCACCTGACCGTTTATTTATAAAACCGGGGGTGCAGGGACATGATACAAGACAGCAGGTGTTTTTAGGACAAGAATTTTATGGTTCGGATTCTAATATATCTGGGGACCTCTCTTAGCCAACAAAGGGAGTTGGCCGAGATGCCGAAGTGAGGAACTTGCCTCTCCACGCAGGCACCGTGTCCATTTCGGAATGTTTTCCATGGATGTTTCCCACGTCATCTATTAATTACCTAATTACATCGTCTAATTATGGGATTCCTCATGTATTTACACTGATTACGTAATTGGGTGCAATTATACTAATTGGGTTAATGATACAGGATAACGGACTACAAATTGCTTCAAAGGGACACTGGGAAGGTTGGTGGGCCAAGCGCCCCTGGGAGGCAGGGCGGGGCTTCCCTGTCTCCCCTCTTCACCCTGACCTTTCAGCCGCACCCTGAGGAACAGTGTGGGGGAATTGGCAAAGCCCATCCGAAACCACGAGACAGACCCAGGACAGAGCTCGGAAGCAGGCACAGCGTGTCGAAGATTTTGTCCATAGAAGGAGAGTGAGAGATTGAACTCGGCGTCAGATGGGTGTGGTTTCAAAGCCCCGCGCGGCCTCTTACTCCCTGTGACGGAGGTGAGCGGGGACTTGCGTGATCTGGTCTCCAGCTTCCCCACCACAAGGCAGGGATGATAGTAGCCACCTCCTAGGGCTGTTACAAATGTATAAGGACATTGCGTGTGGTGAGAGCCTGGAGCTACGGCTGCCCACGGACTGTGTCACTGGGGTTCCTTCTTTCCTCTGAAAAAAACTCGAGCCATCAGTGCCCAACGTGGAGAAGTATGAAGAGAACAGGGGAACGTCTCTATGTCTAAGAAATCACAAGAGTCTATCAGTGAAAATGAAATGCGAGATGATTTCTTTTTATCACTTTGGAACCACCAGTGGGTCTAGAAGTTAGGTCATCACCGAAAGGAACTTGGGGTGGACGCCATTCCAAAGCTCCTGCTCCCTAACCTGCTTCTGTTGGCACAGATCAGGGTACGGATGGAGACAGCCAGGTGGGGATCCCCCCACCCTGTCTGCCCATTGATGGCCGGCCCCAGAGACTCAGAGGGAGAAGCCAGCTCAACATCTGGATTTTGTCTGACTCCTGGCCGTTTTTAAAACAGGACCCTAAGCAGTCCTGCAAATATTTGTGTGAGGTGCTGGTAGAGACAGGGGTAGAAATTGCACAGAAAGATAATAATAGTCGTAGTAGTTAACTCTGACATCCATCTAGGCTGTACAGACTATAAATATGTCTAATCGCTTCATCCTCCCGGTAGCCCTTGGTGGGGTGGGTATACTGTTCTGTCTGCATGGACAGCTCATACCCTGGGGCACAGAGAAGTAAAGCAATTCCCCATAGGCTGTGTAGCCAGGAGGCCATGGGGCTGGGATTTGCACGGGAAGCACCGTCCACGGCAGCTGGCGTCGTGGTGTGAGCGAGCGGCGCCAGCAGCCTTCCACCCCACCAAAACAGGAGCTTGTGTTTGATGCCTTGTCTAAAGTTCAGATCTGAGCCGGGGGCCAGGCTGGTGGTGGGGCAGCTGCTCACTGGGCTCCTAGCGGTTACCGACACCATCTTAGGAATCAGCTAGTCAGCACCCAAGTCAGGATATGTGCTTCGTCAAAACACCAAGGCCTACCTGCCTTGAAGGGTGATTTTGAGGCACTTATGAAATAATTCATGTGAAAGCAGTGAAAAGCTCTATTTAATTTCAACTCCAACTCTTAGGTGGCACCTCCGGTGGACAGGGAAAGAATTGTTACTGAGCCACATAGGTACTCGTTGAGATCTTTTACAAAGTGATTTGAAGGAAAATGGAGATTCAAGTACTAAGATAGACAATGAGAAATGCCCCACGTGCGTATCTCCGTCATTGGATGTGTGCCTATACCGATCAAGTTCAATTTCATTCTCATCTGACCCACTAAACTATTTACTTCGTGAGGACAAAGACTGTGTCGTGTGTCTCTTCCCAGGACATAGTAAGCGGCTTGACACAATAGGTGCTCAATAAGCGATCACCGAATACATGAGTGAACAGACATCTGGATAGAATGTCTCGCTGTGTCTTTCTCCCCCTCCCAGTTCCCGGACACCAGGCTTGCGAGGGCTCCTCTCCCAGACTCCAGGATGCTCTCCGCGTTTCCAGGTGGCTGTGCGACCCTCCCCACCGCTGGCTTCACAGCCGCTGTCTCTGCCAGGAGCCACCCTGCCTTCCGCTCTTGGCGGTGGCCCTGTGGGCCTCGTCCCTGGGCCGCTTCCTGGCGTCAGAGCTCAGACCCTGGTGAAATCACTTCTTCGTGGTTTCCTTGGCGATGGCTGCTACCTGGGGCTCTGCACAGAGCTTCACCCAACAGCTATTGATCTCCCGTTTTAGGCCCCAGCAGAACGATTTCACTTCCAACCGACTGATTGTGTAGAGCCAGGGCTTTAAAACAAGAAGGGAAAAATCCATTAAGTCCTCTAAGACAGAGCTGAGGTCACCCCGCTAAGCATCGTGCCCATACACACGTGCTATTAAAACAGCCGTTCATGCAGACAAGTCCAAACTCTTAATAAGCCTGCCGTCTCCCTGAGGAGGGCGAGCTCCGCCAATGGCTTCCTGGGTTTGGGGGTTTGGGGTGTGGGGAGAGGAATTCTGGATCTATGTGAAGCAAACATTTCCGTTCACGACTTCTAGTCCATTTGGCTGCTGTCACAGAGCTGGAGGGCATGGGCACAGCCAGTGTCCCAAATGCGGAGGGGACGTGAGGACCGTCCAGTGACACGGTGTGGACGGACCTGTGCAGCTTTGAGGGTAAACGGTTTCGCTGGGCCACAGCTCCTCCGCCCGGACTCGGGTTCTGAGAGCTGCTTATAGGGCTGTGGGGCAGCGGGGAGCTGGGCAGCAGACGTGCTGGGCCCCCCGTCCTCTGTCCGTCTCTCACCCCCGCCGCCGCCGTGAGTTATCTCTTATATACAAATTATAAGATTGCATTTGGAAAAAAGTACGATTGTCTGTGCACGGACCTAGACAGTGTGGCGTGGCGGTTACGAAGGTCGTTCTGCACAGACGGGCTGGGGTTTTAAGTCCGACCGTCAGCACTGACTGAATGTGCCACGTCCGCCCCCTGTGCCCTGGGTCAGAGCCCCCTCCCCTACATGAGAACTGTGCCCCCCATTCGTCCTCTCTCTCTCTCTCTCTCTCTCTCTCCTGTGTCAGCAACTTTTCCTTCTTAGCAGAATCGTCTTATCCACATGTAAACATCTTTTTAAAAAAAGAACAGGAGAAAGCCTCCTCTGATCACCTACCTGCCCCCTGTACCTCTCTCTCCTCCTCTCCTCTTCACAACAACTCTTCAAAAGGATCCTCCATCTCAGCGTCTCCACGTCCTCACCCCTGCCCCTCGCACCCACGCCACAGAAACTGCTCTTGCCAGGTTTCTGGCCCTGTGTTTCCGCTCCATCAGTGGTTCTCACCTTGTCTTACCTGTCAGCAGCTATGACACAGTTCAGCTTACCCGGCCTTATGAAAATCTTCCTTCGCTTGCTTGCCGCGAGGCCACGTTTTCCTCTTCTCACCCCGCAGACTCTCCGGCCCCTTCTCCGCGCCCCTTTCTCTGCCTGAGTTGTGGCCTTTGCGAACCTCCAGCGTGTCTTCAAGGTTGCTGTTTCTGTTCTCGTTGTGGTCAGACCTGAGTGGCCTCGCCCCGTCCTGTGGATGTAACTCATCCCTGTGCTAACTCCTCCCTAAGTCACATCTCCAGCTTCCGAACATCCCTCTGGTCAATGGACGGCTGTATCCCTGGTCCACTTGACCTTCCTACCTGACCATGGGGACGGCCTCGGAAACTTCCGTCCAGGGCCGAGCTCCTGGCCCCGCCCTCCTCCACACACGCTCCTTCCAGCCTGTCCCCACGTCGATGGCGTCGGATGGCTCGGGCCAAGCCCTGAGAGGCAGGCTTCGTCCTCTGCTGTCTCTCTCCCTCTCACACCCACGTTGACTCCACCAGTGAATCCCACTGGCATGGCCTTCCAAACAAATCCCGGGACTAGCGGCTCATCGTCCCCTGTGGAGCATTGCAACAGCGTCCCCACCGTTCCCTCCTCTGTCTCTCGTGGGCTCGGGCAGAGCCCTCTACTGGGCTCCAAATCACACAGAGAACAACATACGGAATCTTTATCTTGACCTACGCCGCCCTCGCGGGCCAGACCCCGGTTCCCGGCCTGCTCCTGGCTTCCTTACCCTCTGTGAGGCTGGGCGGCCCGCGGCCCTCGGCTCCCCCTCTCAGAGGAGGCACGCTCGGCCTCAGGAGGAGCCAAACAAAGCAGTAAATGTGTGCCTCTGGGCCCGGACCTAACGGGGAGGCTTGTCCTCGGTGTGGTGAGTGCCACAGCCATGACCTTGACCAGCTCAGTCTCTTGAAAGCAGATCAGGTGACTCAGGGATGGTTGTGTGCCACCCGTGGCGGGAGGGCGAGGGGTGGCCTGAGAGGGGCTTTTCTGGACAGTGATGACCAGAGCGCTTCTCCTCGTCACCAGCGCTTACTGCTTATCCTGCGTCCAGTGGCACAAAGCGTTGCCATGAAGATGTCTGCTCCCCACAGCGCCCGCGCCTGGGAGCCCTGGGCCCCCCGGAGGCCAGAAGGGGGCTTGCCTCATGCTTGGGGACAGTGATTATGAAAGTGGTCTGGGGCTGCTGGCCTTCACAGGGTAGCGCCTTGTCTCCCAGCCCGCAGTTTGTCTCTTCCGCCTGATCTGGGGCCTCTGTGGCCTGCGGCTCTGTTTCCAAGCCCCTGTCCCTGCCCCTGCTCCCATAAGCCACCTCGGGACTCACTGTGTGCTCGCTCCTGCCCCGCCGTGGCCCAGATACGTACCACACCAAATAACTTTTAAACATATAAACTGGTTATTTGGAAATCATAAAGCTAGAGATGACGTATTGGTGATGTCTGCCCATTTGGTGGTAAACACACGTATGCACTTCTTGCCAGTTCAGAGCACATGGGTGAATGAAGCTCAGATGTCTGAGGTGGAGAGATAGTCTTTGGCCAGTGGAACAAAGCAAGTTACCTACACCGGTGGCCACCAAGCCGCCCGGTATCACATAACACACGCCGGGCCCGGGAGTACGTGAGCCTCGCCTCGGGGCCGCTGAGCCCTCTCAGAGCAACATCCAGTCTGGCTCATCCCCCGCCCCTCAAGTTAATGACTTCAGCACGGAACCCAGCTAGCACTGAATTAGAAAACAGCAGGGAAGAAATAAAGACAATATCTGTAACTATTGCAATGTAAAAGTAAAAGCAAGTCTTTGCTTCCACCAACCTCCATTTGGCACCTTTTTTTTTTCCAGGTGGCACTTTGAGGGTGAAATAACGCAGTCTCACTTGGGTTGAGTGTGACTCACCCACACTCCTCTGGGCAGCTGTGACATACTCTTGTTTCCACCACACAGTGAAGGAAACAAGGCATCTCACAGAAGAACGTGTGTCCGCACAGCCCTGTGGAAAACTGGGTAACCCTGGAGCCCCAGCCGTCTAACCAGAGGTGACAACTCGAGCTGCCGGCTGAGGTAGGACGTGACTGAACGGACGCCGAGCACGTGGCATGCGCGTGCAGTGGGCACTTGAGAAATCTCACAGAATGTGTGAAAACAAATCATAAGACAAATGCAAGTTCTGTGCCCCCCACCCCATCCCATGTGCCCTAAACAAAGGGTTTAGAACTGGCAAGCTCAGGAAAAACCCAGATGGACATGATCTAGATTTCAGGGCAGCTCCGTGTCCTCTCCGGAGGACAGGTCAGATCGCCTACCAGTGCTGCAGACCCCTTCTAACAGCCAGTGAGGGAGACACACGCTGAGCTTTGCTCATGGGATGCTAAACATTGGCTGTCTGTATCCCCCGAAATGACAGGGAAGTCCACAGGCCACCAGGAAAAGGACATTAATGAAAAACAAAACCTAGGTACTATAACATGCAGTGTTTTCCTTTTAATGCTTTGTTTGGTTCTTTGCCATTTTAACAGCTGCCTTAAATTATACAGCCGTAACTATCAATTATGCCAAAAAAAAAAAAAAAAGTTCCTTGAGGGACAGACAGACACTAATTCACCTTCTGTACATTTCTTCTGCGGTCTTTGGTGCTGACACGTGGCAGATTCCCAGAAACACCCTTTGGCTAGGCCGCTGAACTTGATGGCCACCCAGTGACTCTCTCTAAACATTTAGACATGTATCTGATAGGATATGGGGGAACTGATATATATATATATATATTTGTCTTCTTTTTGTATAAAAGTGGTCCCTTGCAACTTCCATCTCCTAATGTGGAATCAAGGTAATTTCTTCAACCAAGGTTGGGGTGGTAACCAAAACCTGTCTCCCTTAAAGAGCAAATGACCTCACATTGTGATGGGGTGATCGTTGTCCCTGGAAATGAGAGCACAGGCCCCTGGAAAGTGAACGAAAGCTCAGTAAAACCATGGCTACACGGGCCTCCCACTCGTCTCCCCTGACCACAAAACGCTGAGGTTACCTTCTAATCCCATGTGCTGCTGAACGTTTTAGAACAAAAACGTCTCGTTAGGCTGATGTGGGAGCCGCAGAATAACAAACCAAAAAACCCACTTAATTTAGCTGTTAGCCAGAGGATTTTGTTTTGTGAGGTGCTTTATGGGGAGACGTATGGGGGCTGTTTATATATGTTTTTACAGTTTCACAATCAAGCTAATTGTTGGGAAGGAGTACAGGCAGCCTGGGCAGTGTGAGACAGGCGTGAAGCCGGGGCGCGCGCAGCGTCGCACGGGTGTTTCAGGGTTACTCAGCGTCCTGTACTCTTCTCAGACCCTGTTCTGTGAAGATGAATTTAGTGGGGATCTCCTGGCTCTTAAAGGAAGGCTGTAATAATTTCGGAAACATGCCACCCCCAAGGTCTGTCCTTGGGGGGCAGGATGAGAGGGTACGGGGGAGTCGCACTGAAGGGCAGAGACAGCTGAGGTCCGCATGGAGAGCCAGCCTCGTTATAAAGGGCGGCGAGGACCTGAGGACTCTGATTCTGCTTCTATTTGTGGAGACACAGCCTCTGAGAGAAGGAGCTCTGAGCCCGCGGCCTCCTGTCCCCTGACACTCACAGGCCTGCCTGGCCCGCAGCTCCCACAATTCCCTAGTCTCTGATCACTGTCCCCAACCACTAGACGAGCTCCCTCCCCTGGGGCCCAGGGCTCCCAGGCGCGGGCGCTGTGGGGAGCAGACATCTTCATGGCAACGCTTTGTGCCACTGGACGCAGGATAAGCAGTAAGCGCTGGTGACGAGGAGAAGCGCTCTGGTCATCACTGTCCAGAAAAGCCCCTCTCAGGCCACCCCTCGCCCTCCCGCCACGGGTGGCACACAACCATCCCTGAGTCACCTGATCTGCCTTCAAGAGACTGAGCTGGTCAAGGTCATGGCTGTGGCACTCACCACACTGAGGACAAGCCTCCCCGTTCGGTCCGGGCCCAGAGGCACACATTTACTGCTTTGTTTGGCTCCTCCTGAGGCCGAGCGTGCCTCCTCTGAGAGGGGGAGCCGAGGGCCGCGGGCTGCAGAGCTGGGCTCACAGAGGCGCCATAGGAACAAAGCTGTGTCCATCTTAGCAGGGGCCGTGGCTGCAACCCTGACCACTGGGAATGCTTCCAGCTGGCGTCCCGGCGCTCCCAGAGGCCCCCAGCACACCCAGTCTCCTGCCGCTCCAGCAACCCTGCCTCGTGGAGAATCAATGCCCGGTCTCACTCCTGAGGGACACTGTCCCTGAGAACCACAAGGCCCGGCTACGTTTCAGCTACATGTCACCCTAACACGTGCATGTCGACATGGCAGGAGCTGGTGCCGGCTGGTGAGAAATCTGCCGGCCCTCAGCCCTGGAGGAGAGGCCGCTACACACACGGAGGGCAGTCTTCTTCCTGCGTCACTGCCAACAGTGTCACCACTGTCCTGTCCCACACAGAGGGCCCCACACACAGCAGAAGGTGGTCTGCTCTGGTAGACGCCACCGTGGGTGACAGGTTAGGGAAGAGGCCGGCTGGAGGCAGACTGACAGGTCCGTAAATTTGGGTTCTAATTTTCTGTGTTTATTTCTTTTAAAGAAAAGAGAGAGAGAGGGAATTCTCAGAGCCATGGAATTGTTCAGAGCAATCCCCTGCTCGGGCGGACCCTCCGGTGCCAAACGGCCTGTGCAGCTAGAGCCATCCAACGGTATTGATCCACATGTGGAAATTGGTATTGACTGCTGCAGCCCTCTGAGCACTCCCGGCTTTTAAAGATACAGCGTGTAGGTGATTTTACTTTGCCCGTGACAGAGCTCTGGAGACGTTTGCTGAAACACACTAAATAATACAGATTAAAAATCAGGCGTCGTCCCTTGCTCCCCCAGCTACCCCAAACGGGGGCCCACAGAGCTTCGGAACAGACGGCGATAACAGCGAGAGCCTGGCCCCCCTCCCACGGAAGGGAGGACAGCTTCTGTGCGCTGTGCTTCCCCTGCGGCCGCACGTGAACGTCTCAGCACAGCCCCAGTGTTGTTAAAACCCTCCGAGTCTGAAAGCCGAATGGGAGTGTGGTCCGCGAGGCAGAGATGCTGTGTGAGTTCTCTGCGGGGCCCTAAAAGCCCCACAGACGCAGCGGAGTGAAGAGCACAGATCTGCGTTTGCACAGCTCTGCAGGTCAGGAGTGCAGCGGGGCCTCGCTGGACCGAAATGAAAGTGTCAGCAGCTCTCTGCCCCCCGGGAGGCTCTCGGGAGAGTCCATTGCCTGCTCCGCCGGGTTGCTGATGGAACTCGGTTACTTGCGGTTGTAGGGCTGAGGTCCCAGCTGGGATGGGCCACTCCTTGTCACGGCTTCTCTCTCCATCTTCCGAGACAGCAGTGGCAGGTCAGACCCTCCTCATGTGTCACCTCCCCGCCCCACTCTCCTGCGTTCCTCCTCCATTTTTAAGGATGCGTGTGATTAGGTTGGGATGACCAAAATAATCTGAGATGACTTCCTTTCATCATTTTCCCTCACCTTGATCAGGCCTGCAAAGCCCTTTTCCACGAAAGGCGACGTACACACAGGTGTTGGGAGTTAGGACATGCTGACAGGTGTCATCACTCTATGCTCCTCTCAAGGCCTGTTTTGGGACAGCCTAGCAGAACATTTTTTTAAAGGAAGCTATAACAGCATTTGAGTTTAAATAGCGGGCATCAGTGTTCCTCTTGCATCGTTTGAGCACCTCCAGGATGGATGTGCTTGCACAGCACAGGGAACTGATACCCCCCTTCTATCAGGCCTGTCTCTCAGAGGCTAAGCGGTTGAAAACACAAGTGCTGTGTCTACTCACTAGTACGCGCTGGACTCTTGGAAACCCCAACGAACACAACACCACCTCGGGGTTCCAGAAACTAGCAGCTTAGAGGAGAGCTAAACACGGGGCGGGCAGTTCCAACTCCAGGTGGGCCCAGGCTGCCATCCCATCTGTAGACCACAGTGGGAGCCGCAGACCGCAGAGCGGCAGCCCTGAGGCAGGTGCTGCTGCTCCCATTTTACAGATGGCTAAGCGAGGTCAGAACCGAGGTGGCGCGTTGTTCAGCCTCACGGCAGCAGGTGGGGGCCTGGTGCTAAGTGGCGAGAGCCCCTGTTCTAGTCTGCCCCCCACTGCGCACCCAGAGAGTGCTTTCACCTGCCCATATTCCTTTCGGTGCTCCTGACACCCTCCTCTCTGTTCCTGGGGGGCATGACGCCCTACCTCCTGTTCCTCTAGATTCCCGGCCCAGGGCGAGTCTGTTTCCCTCTTGCTTCTGCCACAGACAAGCTCGTCATGTGTTTTCAGCCCACTGTAGAGTAAGGGGAACCTTGGCTGAGAGCTCTGTCAGCCCGAATGTCTAATTGAGGTGTGCTGAGCTGGTGCATCGCTGGTAGATAAGGGCGGCAGGCATCATGAATATTTAATCAGGGAAAAGTCAATATGAGTGAAACCATTGTATCCTGAAACGGTTAAATTACTTTCCATGCTCCAGTCCGGGTTTTATTTCAACACACACACACACACACACACACACACACACACACACACACAATGTATTTTTCAGTTGTGCTGGTGATTTCCAACTTGATTTTTTACCGTAAAGAATCCCCCTTATGCTAAATCTAAGCCTTCCTGAATTCACTCCTGAAGCTGAAAAGCATAATTCTGCCCTGAAATGTACAGCCTGCCACTTGTTGGGATTCCAGTGGCTGCTTGAATCGTGTCTGTTCTGATTTCATGGCCCAGAGCCACACGTGCCGTTGGGGCCCGGAAACCTTCAGTTGAGCTCCTTGTGGGAATTGCTTTATTCTGCGTGAACTCATTCGAATTCACTCCAAACATGGGAGAAGCTTAATTCTGAAACTTTAGTCGCCATGTTATTTCCTCCTCTGCCTCCCGGGGAAGCTGCCCAGGATGTCTGGAGACCCCTTCCTGTGATTATAATCACCAAGGCGCCAGCGAGTGCTCCACTCTCACTTTTCAGCATAGTCTCCTTCATGTGGCCTTTCCCTCTTGGAAGTTGATTCAGTCCAAACCTCACCTCCTAAATAACACTTGTTGGGTCTGTTGTTCATCTTCTTTTTCCCATCGTCAGAGTCAGCCTTCCCTCTTTGACTTTCTCTCTTTTGTTTGAATCCTACACCTTCATTTTGTAATTTATCCTTTGGTCACTACATCTCAGATCTAGCACTTTTAGGACACTTTGTTTAGGCCCTTCTGGGACCGGCATCATCTCCCCTGTGGCTTCTGAGCTCCAGGCTCTAAGCGGGAACTCCCCTCTCACCTTTTGTCATCACAGTAGCCTTTCCCCACCTTTAAATGCATCGCCCTTGGACCTAAAATTAATTGCCTAGTTTTCTTTTCGTGATCAAGTGAGTTGATGGTCTTCAACCACTTTCCTGTCGAGCCCCTCTAGTTGTTGTGCCAGTGACCACTCCCCGTCCTCCAGAGGGGAGAGCATCATGAAATCATGGGGCGCAAGGACCTTCCCTGCGGCAAATCCAATCTAATTGTAAGGCCAGGTTTAATGAAGCTTTGAATCTTCTCCACAAAGGATTTTCTCTGAACTCCATGATCACGTTTTACAGGCCATCCAAATTTTACATCAATTTTATTATCAAGGTGTGATAGTTATAGATAGGGATGCTATAAATGCTAGAGATAGAGTGAGAGCAAGAGCGAGAGAGAGAGAGACGTACGTCCCTGGGCCACTGCCAGGGTGCTGGCTCCTCTGAGCATATCCCATGGACACCTCTGGACCAGACAAAGCTGAAAGCAACTGACGTTCTGAGCTTCTGTAAAAATAACGAAGCTTGGAAATGACGACATACAAACATCTACATGCGTATTTCGCTTTATAGGCCTGAATCCCCAGCGAGTTATTTCTAAAATAAATCCTACTTTCCCTACTGAATAACATCACACTTCAGAACTGCCCTATCTTCAGTTCTGATTGATCTTCCGTTGGCAGCAGCATCTAACAGGCTCGCTTTTTGCCGTCATGCATCTCCCTCTCCTCCCCCAGGGACACCATCGCCCGACACCCACTTGGTGCCACACACTGTGCCAGGCGCATTTACATCCTGGAAGTTTGCCTCATGTCATTCGTTTGACCTTAAAGGGGAAATTATACTGGATTTTAGTTGCAGGAGGAAACTGCCTGAGCAAATGAACCCTGTGTCCCATCTTCTAATAAAGTGAAAAGAAATTTAATCCTTGCAGGGGAATAATCAGACTAATTATCTCCTAAAGTGTCTATTTGTTCAGTGCGAGTGGAAAGAGCATTATGTCTGTGCTTTGCAGTGGAGTTCCAATCTGTTTTGTGTTAGGAGTGCTTTCACAATGTCCACGGCAGGGTCCTCCCAGTGTCTGCCCTGTCGTATGTGATAGGATAAAATCACTCTTGTGTTAATTTAGTCCTTTGTTCTCCTATTAAACCATGAACTGAAGAAGGTGATGCCAAGTCCCTGACTTCAAGGCACTCCCGGTCCCATAAATACCTAATTATTGTGAAGCATGGGGGGTATAATAATAGTGGTCTAACCGAACCTACAGGGGAACTGAGGAGGTAGGAATTCATTTTGTTTTAGAGAAAGCAGGACCCAGGGACGTGTCACAGAGGAGTCACATTTAGCCTGAGGGACACACAGTATTTCACCGCGAGGGGAACAGTGTGTCCAAAGGCGCAGGGGCTCAGAAGAGCCAGGCCTGGTCCTTGGTGAGGCCTGTGGTCCAGGCAGGTGGGCAGCAGTGGGGAGAGTCATATGTGGCCGAGGAAATGCGACTCACGCCGTTCCACACTGCACCCAGTAAGGAAGGCTTCTCCTCACGGGAAAGGCATAATCATATTCCTATTGTCTATTGTCCTGACGTGAGACGTTTCGGAGATAAAGGTTAGAGACTGCAGTGCCCTGTGAGAGCCATGAAGAAGCGAAGGTGCTGAGAGAAAACGCTAGTGTGCCAGCTTGGGTACCTGGAGAGACAGCGGCGCCATCAGAGGCAAGAGAACACAAAAGGGAGAAGCTGCTTCCATGGGCAGCTGAGGGGAGTGGGATGGAGTGAGCCTAGCGAAAGCAATAAATTTGCCTTCGAATACATCTTTAGAAAGTCCCATTATATATACACAAAAATTATAATAAATTATAATTTATATGTAAGATATATAACATATTTATACAATTTAAATGCACATACTATGTGATAAGTTACATTAACCTATGCCTACGTGTTATACATGTAACATACGAACCATGTTCAGACAAATGTGCACAAGCCCCTGATGGTACCTTTCTGGTCTGTTTTGACAACGCCCACAGCACATGCAATGTAGACTCAGTGGGGCGGCCGAGTGAGTCGCCATGTAGACCACGGGGAATCCAGGGTTTGGCGAACTGAGCCAAGGAGACTGCAAGACGTCAGGCCACAGGATGCAGGCACCTTAAATCTCCTGAGCACGAGAGCAGGACTAAGCACGGGCCAGCAAGCGTGCACCTGGGGCGGGGCGGGGCGAGGCATGGCAGGGCCTGGGGCACAGAGTGAGAAGTCAGTCCAGAGAGTTAAATGACGTAGGAAAAGTAAGGGGCGTGGCGTCTAACACGCTCTGTACACAGGACTTACTCCTGTAAATACACTCTGGGAACTTCAGAAAGGACCCTCGACAACCAGTGCCATGTCCTTTTCATCAAGTGAGCCTTTGTAGTTCCTGGGACATAGAAACTCACTTTATGTAATTCCACATCGATTTATGAAGTCACAGATTCATCCTAGGAAGTGGCGTGTGAACATGAAATTGTAACATATTGGAGTCCCAAGGGACCGCCCTGTTTGTGCCTACCGTCTCATTCCCGGTCCTGCCAATGCCCCTCTCATATGCTGTAATGTTTGGCATTCTAACACACATAATTTTTTGCAATGGTTGCTCAAAAAGTAAATGAGTATTTATCTCCTGAAGTTGCTGTAGTAGAGAAAGTCTGTCTTGGCTTCCTAAGCAGTCATTTCCACTGCCCTCATGTCCTCTTGCTGTCTCTTCCCTCAGCTTCTGAGTTCCAGAAAGATCTTCTGAGCTGCAAGCTGAGGACGACACTGTGAAACTTTTCACAGCCCATTCATGCAGGAGCCATTACATGTGATTTCCCTGATGTCACAAAGGCTCGGCCTTGTTCTGGGACTTGGCTGAATTAAAGCTGGATTTCTTCAATAACTTTTCAAAAAGAAGTCTGACAAAATGGCTACTTTTTGAAGTCTCAGCAGCCGAATGGATAATATTAAGCTCTCAAAATGTATAAAGTCAAAATAACTCTTCATCCAATTATGACACATAAATTTCACATTACTATTCATTTAGAGACAATCTGTTGATTCACAGGATCTCTGATTTTCTGAGCAATGAAGAAAATAAGGTTCATGTGACACACGTGTTTTGCAAAAACGTTTGGAAGAAGGTGTCTTTCACAATAAGTGAGAAACATCCCTATCTTTTCCCAGAAATTAGTTTCTTCTCGCTGCATAATTTAGTACAAAATTTAACACTTATGTTTCATATTTACTTAATTTGAAAGATTATTTTTAATTAGAATATTTCCTTTTAAATATCTAAATATCACTATAGTATGCTAAAATTCTGCCATCTTCACATTAGTGAGGAAACGTGAAAGAGGTCCACCATCTTTGATTCTCACGGGAAAAAGGAAACCAAAAAGTTAAGTGTTGAAAAAGTCAAATAGTCCTCTACATGATTCTAATTTAAAATATGAACAAAGGAAAAACAAATTATACAAGATCAAGGAAGCCATACAATTAAAAAGTATTTTATTCCTGGATAGGTATTTTGGCAGGTTAAAAAAAGAAGTAATGCCAAGGAGCATTGTGTATATGTATATATATATATATATATATATATATATATATATATATATATATACACATATATAAAATGTTGCAGATATACCTATACACACACACACACACACACACAGGGACTTGAACTCAAATGTTTCATGGTGCATTTCTAAATGCCTTCCTAGTCCAAAGTGTGGCTGATGGAATTATGCAAGTAGATAGAATGATAGAAAAATGTATTTTATCCTAAAATATTTATAATATTAGACAACAGCCTAAGAAGAAGTCAGTGTTCCATTGCGTTGTGCAGTGAGGTCTCTCTGAAGCTCCCCGAAGGCCCACGGAGAGGTTCCCTGTTACTGTTCTCCGCTCTCAGAGACAGAAACAGGCGCACAGAAGCCGCCTGACATCTCACGGACTATGTCAGTCTCAGCTGTCTTCTCCAGCATTCTGTCTCATAACTGGAGGAACAGAGGCTTGAAACTGCTTTCCTCCCTCCCTCCTCTCTTTTTATCCCTCTCTCCTATTGAAGAGAGCAAGCGATGACTTGGGCTTTCTAATACTCGAGCTCAAATCATCTGCTAAAATGATGTTCCGGTTCATGGAACTGCCAAGTTAATTGGATTTTGACTCCACTTAAATTACTTTTAGGAGACCAATTTCTTGGTCATAGAGGAAACGAGTAAGTGGGCTAAAGAACTACCAACTCAGAGATTGAAGTGACATCATAACACAGAATCAGCAGCTTCCTCGAAGATGGCACATTGATAGTCATTCCTTAATTTATTGATTATGGACTCATTGCCCTTATTGAAAAATACAACAGATATGCCTGTGAAATGCATCCCGAAACTCACCAGGCTAATAATGCACTAAGATGTCAGTGGCTGTGTCTGCATGATGCAAAAAAATACCAGATCCCAAAATGACAAATTTTAGCTAGCTGCCTTCACAAAGGAATTGACTGCTGGGTTGACTCCATTTTTGTGTCTGTGTGAAAATGGTCTTTCTAAAAAATAAAAATAAATAAATAAATAAAAACCTGACCTACAAGCAGCTTAATTTCCATAGATATCAACTACCCTGATGAAAGAGCCAGGATTTTTTTTTATCACCTTAGCATTTAAGAGGGACAGTGTGACAATAGTGTTTATTAGCATGAATAATAAATTTCACAAGAGTACATGATCAAAAGTTGATATTAAAGAGCAGACTATTATCTGAAGAAGAGTATTATTTGGACATAGCACGGGAATAAAAATTAAGTGCAAATGTGGAGACTTTAATTGGCGATGTGTAAATGCACCGAAGGAAGAAATGACAAGAAAACAGGAGCCTGGCTCGGGAGCCACTTCAGTGTCCCAGAGCTGATGGAAGCCACTGTCCTTTACCCACAAGCAGTAATAAGAGTGTGTAATAAGGAAGTAAAGCAAGATGGAGAGAAGTCAGGTATGCAAGAGGTTGTGGAGGTAAAATTGAGAAAAACTAGAATCCAGTTGGATTTAGGAGATGAGAAAAAGGACGATAATCAAAAGTGACCCAAAATTTTAGAATCTGAGAAAGAATATCATGTATATGGTCTTGGGCCTAAGAAAGCTCTCAGGGTTCATCTAGTAAAACCTAGTGAAACCTAGTATGACAAAGACGAAATTTAAGTTCCAGAGAGTTTAGGAAATCAACTCAAGGTCACACACCTGTTCGTGACAGAGTTAGACTGGGATCCCAAACTTGTGGCTTCCAGTGTTCATATAACTTATAAAAGTTTGGAGAAGTTATCAGGAGAAATAATCAACCTAAAGGAGAGCACACTTACTAACAAAAGTAAAGATGAAGATAAAAACAACAAAAGAAAGGATTTCATTTAGAGGATGCTTACAAGCTGAGGCGTGCACCAACTCCGTCTCTACAAGCTTATCTCTATGATACAGGCTATTTATCCTCTCCATTCGCAGATGGGAAAACTGAGACTTACGGAGTTTGAATTACTTCCCCCAAATCACTGTGCCAGTAAGGGGCAGGGTGCACACCCAGATAGTCTGACCCCAAGCATGCATTCTTACCCGCTTTGTGTCTTACTGGCTTTGAAGGGTCAATGGGGCACCCAAGTAGAGAGGTCCAACAAGTCATTATAAGGTTACTACCATGTTGGGGACAGAAGTCGAGACAGATACAGGCCAGCGCTGCAGCCATGGAAACACCAGACCACAATGGGAAGGAGTGTAAGAGGAGGAGAAAAGGAGTTGACACGTATTCTTGAAACAGGGCTGATTACAGGGCAGGAGGAGGCGAGGGCTCAGGAGAGCGGTCGCGGGGATGGTGGAATCAGCAGAGTGAGCGATGGGGGCCGGCAGGCTTTCGGCTTTTTCTGTTAATTTGCTTGTTGAAGGCCTCCAAGCAGGCCGAAGGATAAGGTAACCGAAGAAGTTGGTCCTGGCACAAAACAGTTCAGCTCAAGATGGCCTCTTGACCCAGAAGTTGCATCTGCTTTTTTCATTTTGCATAAACTCTTAGATGCCAACTTTTGGCCTGATCCTCAGGTTCCAAGCTTTCCCCACCATTTGGGGTCAACTTCACCTCATCTTGTATTGTCTTTCTCGCTACAACCCATGAGACCATCATCAGCTCAGATGACCCACCCAGTCCCGATCCTGATGTCACCTGTCAAGAATTGTATAACTTCAAGGAACAGTAATGATCTGAAGCAAGCGTAGGTAGAAAGAACGTTTTTTCATTGAGGGGTATCCCATTACTCAAGGCAGGAAAGTGTAGCCAGGCCACAAAAGGGCTGGTACAGGGCAATGACAAAAGGCTCTCTCTCTCTCTCTCTCTCTCTCTCTCTCTCTCTCTCTCTCTCTCTCTCTCTTTCTCACACACACATACACATACACACACACACACACACACACAAATACACTTTTCATGTCTCTTACTTCAAATTCTCACGTTAGAGAATCTGATGGATTCACCTTGGTTTAACTGTTCCTCCAGTCCTTGGCTCTGACCAGATGGCTTTAAAATTTCAGAGGTGGCCAGCCAGACCCACACTTTCTACAGTAGGAAATTTCAAAGGAAAGAATGTGATGGTGGCCCCTAGGCCGTCAGCAGCCTCTGGCTGACGGAACCACCAGCCGGCTTGCTGCTTACAGTGCAGGGTTGAGAGGGGAGATGTGGTGTGATGGGGCGATCAGGGAAAGCCTCAGAGGAGGGAAGATGTGGACAGCGTGCTTAGGCTAAGTGCCATTTGTAGAGACAGATATTTAAGAAGAGAAAGACAGCACCAGGAGCGGCACAGAGATTGGAAGGAGCATGGAAGAGACCACGGTAATGAAAGGAGGAATTCTGCACGCACGTAGCCTTTTCTCAGATTGGCAGCCTCCCTATCCTGCTGAATCTTGACATCAGCATTTACCAGGCTCCAATTTCTATCTTGTTTTAAAAACAAATGCATGAACAACACCCTGAGCAGCTTCCCATCCCAAGCCCTCCAGCTGATACTGCAAACCGTCTCTTGCATCCCTTTCATAGCCAAACCTCGAAAGAGTTTCTACGCTCACTGCCCCCATCTTCTCAAATTTTTCTTCCAACCATTCCCGTCTGACTTCTGTCTCACCGCTCCATGGAAAGTGCTGAAAATCTAAGGCAGATTTTCAGCTTCCATCTTACTTGATCTGTCGGTGGCCCAGATCATCTTTCTCAAACTCTTTCTTTTTGCTGCTCCCCAGATGGCACCCCCTCTGGGAATCAGTCTTCCTCCCGGGCCCCCCGCCGCTAAACTCGGACATTTGGGTTTCCCGAGTCTCAGAACCACGTTACTTCCTCTTCTTGCTCCGTATGCGCTCACGGCCATCCTCTCCATATCACTCTCATCTGTACACTGACGATTCTAGACTCCAGCCCAGCCACTCCTGTAAGGCCAGTACTTATATATTTAACCGCCTCTCGACTTTTCCTTCGAGATCTTTCTGAGCCAAGTGGCTTGCATTGGCTCAAGAGAGCCCATCTAGGCATCTCTTCGCAAGTCCGTGTTCAGTGCCCTCCTGTTGGGAAGCGGAAATCCACCATAACGAGAGTGTTCACACCATGGAAATGAGCAAATGCTACAAAGGCAGGTAATGTCTCTTTTCTTCTTTTTGGAAAGCCAGTTGGTGATCATTTACAAAACACCACCGCTGAGGCTCCCAAACTTCGATAGCTCAGAACTGAGTGTATGCTGTCCCTACTTTGCCCAACTCGGTTCACCCAGTTTTGGTGACAATGCCACCAGACATCCAGCTGATGGTAAGACTTATGGCCTCCCTCTTCTTTATTCTTATCACTAATACCTTTCCGGTTTCACTACTTCAATATTCCTTCAGTCCATCCATTTCGCTCTGCCTCCCTTGCTATCACCACTTCTCCTAAATTCCTTGAAATGAACAGTCAACTAAATGGTTTTCCTGCATCCAAACATGGCGGCCAGCGTCGTAACAACGCAGTTCTAACCTTGTCCTCTCTCCCAGGGGTGGAGATCGAGGTTCTCACCATGGCCGTGAGCCTCCACCTGGCTTGCCTTTCCTCCCTCCCCCCGTCTCACATCCACCCTCTGTTCTCCGGGCCTTGCAGCAAACTCGCCCTCTCCCACTGCGGGCGTGTGCTGCACTCCTGCCAGCTCAGGGCCCCTGGGCGACCCTCCTTCTGTCTAGACAGCCTGCTCCTCCCCTCCGCTAAGAAACTCCATCCTTCCTTCAAGTCTCAGCGTAATGTTACCTCTAGGAGCCGTCTTCAACCATTCCCGTTAGGTCTCACATCTTAGTCACCTTTTGCAGAGCCGTCCACGTTTCCCCTGCACTTCCCACAATTATAATTGAACACATAACCATGGAATTATGTGTTTGATGTCTGCTTTCCACACCAGCACGTACCCATGAGGGCAGAGCTGCTCCATCTTGCTGAACATGGTACCCCGGTGGCAGGAACCATCGCTTACATCATGGCAGGTGCTCAATAACGCGGCAGCGAATAAAACCATTCTCAGCGGGTGAATGCAGACCATCTTTTCACTCGTCTGCTCGCTCCTACAGAATAACCCATCAGGTTGTTTCCTAGGCCACAGGGGTTGTCAGTGTAGATGGCCTCCTAAATCTAAGAGAGAAACAGTGTGAAAGCTGCACAGACTCCACCACGCTGCCACCTGCGGAACCAGAGGGACAGAACAGGGCGGGATGCTGGATTAACAGTCGACTGGATCGCCTACGCGCCAGGAAGGCCACGAACGTCGGGATGGCCTCCGCTCCGACTGAACCACGTAGGAATAACCGGAAGTGCTCCCGGTTCTCCCTTCCTCCTCTGAGGCTCCTCAGGAAGGACAATTCCAGAGAAACATTCCACCTGTAAATCCACACGGAAAGGCGCCGTCCTGGGGGGCTCTGGGAGGGCCTCAGCACCTGTGGGTGGGGCCGCACCCTCCCTCACTGTGGACATGGCTCTCCGGAATTTTCTGGAATCCAACCTACCCCATCATTGTCAGTAATTTTCGATGTATGAAGGAAATAATACTGTGCTCCTAACAAGAACAATTGTAACAACTTCTACTTTTCATAATTAATAGACGGGAACCACCCTAAGTGCTCTGACAGCCAGCCCACTGGCCCCAGTGACATTTCCTGCTATTGTTCCAATTCCATAGGTGAGGACACAAGCATAAGGAGGCCACGGCATGGGCTCAAGGCCACCCCACTCCCTCAAGTTCGCACAAGTCCAGGTGCAGCTGGGGCATGCCTGCATTGTTGTCCCTGCCCGGTGGGACCTGATCTCCACTTACTAGGGTTTGGGTTTGGTAGAAACTAGGATCCAACGGAGGTTCACTCCATCAGCCTGCCCATTAACGTGTGCGGAGGGAGGCGACGAGTGTTCAGGCTACACCTTTTGTGTCACCACCACCTGACACGGAGCAATCTGCGTAGCCTCTGAGCCTGACTGGGGTGGTTCCCGGGACCTTTTGTCCCCCACCCTGATGTTGGAGTCTCCTGTTACAGTGGACCCACCCCGCATGCTCAGACCACAGGAAACTGGGGGTGCGCCCACTCCCCTCTTGATGCTCAGACCAAGGCGGGAGGGGGTGGAAGAGTGTCGCCTGGGCAGCCATGCCAGTGAAAGGCAGGTGTCGGGGCTTTGCAGCCTGTTCCCCTCCTAGTTGAGTCATCTCAGGAGTGACCCACAGTGTTGCTGAAATGTCCTTGGGGCTGAGCAGAGCGCCCCACGGCGTGGCGGCCGGAGGGCCGCTGCCTTCCCCTTCAATTCAAGCCGAGCTGGCCCTCTTCGGAGCCGGCTGTCTTGCAGCCCCACATGTGCACACGTTTTGAAGAAAATGGTGTGTGTTGGGCTTGGTAGTTTCGGTAAACATGGAAAAGCATGAAAGAGAGTCGATTTTTAAAGCCTGGGAGCGGGCCGGCCGGAGCTCTGCGCCTGTGCTCTGCCCTGGGGCGCCTCGGCGGGGCTCACAGCAAAACCTGAGGAGAAGCGGGTGCCTCGCTGCAGCTTGGCGGGTGTCTGCCGCACCTTTTTCCAAGTGGCTGTTGGACAGCAGCTACTGGACCTGACAAAGGTGGCCTTGGGCACCGCCCCGAGGGCGTCTGTCTGGGCCTCGTATGGACCAGACGCTTCACAGGCCTCTGCCGAGTTTGGGACTCACCCACGAGGCAGCCCCACTTACAGGACTCAGGTCATGGTGTTTTGTGAGTAAATTTGCGTGAAGAAACGTCGTAAGGGAGCAGGCTTTCGCACCTTCGTTCCCGGCTGGGGGCCAAGCCCAGGGGCTTTAACACCCAGGCCTCCAGGTCACCACTCCTTCCAGAATTTTACATTTGTTGATTTCACGTGTTCGTCATTTGTTTAAGCAAATCCCCCTGCCCCTGGTGCCTCACCCACCTGCTCCCAGGAGGAGACACATGGACGCAGGCAACCCCCATCTTCCCGCATTCACTCTGCTTCCCTCCCCCTCTGCCTTGGGCTTTGTCAGTTCCTTTCTCTCTACACTGCATCTCTTTTAGTTCCAAAAATAGATCATTCAATTTAGGAAGAACAATTAACTGGGATGAAAAAAAAAAATCTGAAGTATGGGGAGGCATTTTAGCTTTCCTATCAGGCATAAAGCAATTGGCACCCCCAGGCAGTGTGAGCTGGGGTTCCGCTTGGTTCTGACATGTGCACGTCAAGCAAAGGGCGGCCCCAGGTTCCCCAGCACCCTCCTTGTCAGTTTCTAACATGTCACAGGACAGTGACACAGAGGAAAGACCCCACTGCTGTGGTCCCACTCGTGTTTGCCCTGGGTCTGCGCCCGACACAGCTCTTGGGTGGCTTTCATGATTTCCCACCCAGTAGATACATTTTATCTCCTAATGCTTGATCTGTCCTTGAAAACGAACATATCTGGGGCATCCTAATAGCCCGAGAGGGTTTCCTCCCAGAACTCAGTCATACAAGGGCAATGGTTCTCAAAGTGTGATCTTCAGAAACACCTACGTCAGAACCGCGCGGGGTCCTGGGGAAAAGGCGGAGGGCTGGTCCACTCCTCAGACAGGACACCCAGGTGATTGATTGCAAAGGGCACTAATGTTTGAGAAATGCTACCTCATGGATTCTTCCTGAAGACACAGCTGTATTTAGAAAGCGGAAGCCCCCTGGAGCCGTGGTCCTCACTAGGGTGACTCTGCCGTCTAGGTTGTCACGGCTGGAGGACACGGGTAGGTGACAATGCCATCTAGTAAGTAAAGGCCGGGGATGGTGCCGTGTGTCCCATAGTGCACAGGACAATTCTCCACAACAGAAAACTCCGCAGCCCAGGTGCCAGTGTTGCTGATGGTGAGACACCCTGTGTAGAGAGACTAGTCATTCCTGACCCCAACTTGGAACTCCCAATTGCTGCACAGAAACCCCCGGAGTTTTTCAATGATCTGCATGAATGCTTTCAAACTGTGAATCATTGAATCAGCTTAGCTGTTGGTTGATGGCCGGCATGTATTTAATGGAATGAAATAGAACAGAATAGAGTAAGAGAGAAGTGGCTGTGTCAGAACATATCACACCTAGTAAGGGGAAGCAGCATTTCATGAAATTTTGATTTCAGTCGCACCTATGAGTGTCATTCCAGTGAAGTGTATAAAAGAGAATGTTGCAAAATGTATTTCTCTTTTATACACTTTTACTATTAAATAGATCACGTATCCATAAAAGTAAACAAACCGTAAGTGTGTGACAACGCATTATTATATCCATTCTGTTATTATAAACTACGCATTGTGTACCCATCACCCAAGGCAGGACTAGGACCTGAAGCCCAGAGCCCCTGTGGACCCTTCATAATCCTCTTCCTCTCCACTAGAGATAAAAACTACCCTAACCTTTATGGTGATCACATCCTATTTTCCTTATACTTTTTGTGTCTCTAAGTAGCGTAGTTGAGCTCTGCACCGTTGGAACATTATGTAAACGGTATTCCGTTATATCTCACCTCTTTCATTCAGCTCTGTCTTTGGGAGATTTGTCTGTGTTGTTGTACGTGATGCCTCCTTTTTATGACCCTATGATATTCCAGTGCACAAATACCCAGGCATATTTATCCATTCTCGTTTCCAATACGGGGCTGGTACAAATACTGCATCAGCTGGCACACATGTGTGCACTGTGTTGAATGTAAGAGTGGAATTGGAATTGCTAGTGTAAAGGTGAGTGCATATTTAACTCTAGGAAATGATGCTTTTCAAAGAATGTGTGTTACCAGGAGCATAGGAGAGTCCGATTCCTCCACGTCCTCGCTGCACGTGGGATGGTCTGTATTCTTCCTTTTAGACTCGCTGAAAGTTGTGTGTGGTGATATCATGTTGCAGTCTGAATTTTGTGTTCCCTGATTACTAATAAGAGTGAGAATATTTTCATACAATTCCTCATCTTTTGGTTATTCTGTTTGGTGACATTCCTGTTAAAGTTGCTTGACCACTTTTGTATTGGGTAGTCTGTTCTTTGTTTATGAATTTGTAGGAATTTTAAGAATACTTTCTGTGAAAGCCCTTTGTTGGTTTTACATGTTGCAAATATCTTCTCCCACGAAACAGCTTGCCTTTTTAATCTCTTAAGCATCCTGTGATGAGTAGATCTTGTTAATTTTTAATGCAGTCAAGTTCACCCCGCTCTTTCTGGAGCATTAGTGCTTGTGGTCACCCTTACCCTAAATCCGGGAAGACATACTCCTGCATTCTCTTCTAGAAACTTTATTGTTTTGCTTTTCACATTTAGGCACACAGCCCACTTGAAATAGTTGCCATGTCAAGTAGAAGCACATTTTCATGGTTTTCCCATATGAAGAGCTGTGTGCCCAGCTTACACAACCAGAGAGCTACCCTTTCGCCCGAGTTATGGAGAGCCAACCCTGTTGTGAAGCAAGATCTCACATAGGCATAGCTCGGTTTCTTAACTAGGTGTACTGTTTTATCTACTTTCTATTTAGTTGTCTTTGCAACAATACCATATTATATAAATTAGGTTAACGGTGTGCCTTGATATAAGGTAAAGCAAATCCGCCTGCTTTTTCTTCTTCAAGATTGCTTTGTCTCTTTGGTCCTTTGTATATCCATGTAGATTTTAGAATTAGCTTGTGAAGTTCCTCAGAGTATCCTGTTAGGGCTGTATTGAGTATATAGATCAATCTAATCAATATGGAAGAATTGGCATCTTGAAATATTAGACCTCCTAACCTAAAAACATGATATCTATCTCTTTGAAGATCTTTCTAAATTAATTATGATTTAAAGTTTTCTGCATAGGGACCTCATCCACATTTCATTAGATTTATTGATCAGTTTTTGATATTTTTTGATATTGTAAATGGTAACTTTATAAAAATTTTAGTTTCTGTTTATAGTAGATTATAGAAATATTTTTATTTTTGTTTATTGAGCTTGTTTCCATCAAAGTTGTCTATCAATTCCAATACCTTATCTGTGAATCCTTTGGGAATCTCTATATATACACATAATTTATAAACAATGATAGTTTAATTATTATTTTATTTCTTTTCTGATACCACTGGATAGAACCTGCATGAAAAGGCAGAATATTTTTCTGGATATTATGCATCCTGGTCTTGTTCCTGATTGCAAAGGGAAAGTTTTCAACACTGAATCATTAAGATTCGTGTTTACCATAGGATTTTTACCAACAGCCTTTATCAAACTAAGAATATCCTCTCAGGCTGGCCAAGTGGCATGGTGGTTAGGAGCTGGCTTGGGAAGCCGGAGGCCCCAGTTCGGGTCCCACATGTGAGGGCCAGTGACACTGCCCTAAAAGGAAAAAAGAAAAAAACACAAAACAACAACAATGTCCCCTGTGTTTCTGGTTTATAAAAAGTTTTTGTTATGAACGGGTGTTGGGTTCTAGCACACGCTTTTACTGCACAGATTCAATTAATGCTATTATTTTTCTCCTTTATTCTACTAACATGTCAAATAATACTGATATTTTCATTAATGACAAACCCGTATTAATGAAATAAACTCAATTTCATCATACTGTATGCCCTTTTACATATTGAAGGATTCTGTTCTTTAATACTGTGTTTTATTTAGGATTTCTACACCTCTGTCCATAAGAGACACAAGCCTATCATCCTTTTTCTCCCCACAATGTCTTTGTAGATTATTCACATCAAGGATATGGTAGCCATACAGTGTTTTTTTCTGTCTTTCCTTTTTTCTAATTCTCTGGAAGAGTATGTGCAAGGCTTGTATTCTTTGCTCTTCAATTGTAGAAATACAGCAGTGGGGTCTTCTGAGCTTGGAACGTCTTTTGTGGGAAAGTTTTTAATTGCAGATCAAACTTCTTGAGCAGTTATAGGTTTATGCACCTTCTCATTCCTGTCTGTGGCCATTTTAGTAATTTCATTGTACCAGAAATTTGTCACCTCATTATTGGCAAATTTATTCACAATATCCTCTTATTATCTTTTCTTTTTAGTTGCTGCAGAACCTGTGCTAATAGCCCTTTTGAATTCCTAAATGCCTTCTTTCTTTTTCTCTTGATCAGTCTTGCTAGGAATTTATCCATTTTATTTGGCTTTATAAATGTCTGACCTATACTTTCTTGACAGATATATGTGAAAATTGTCTGCCCAAGATTGTGAATTTTGTAGTTTTTAAAATATTTTGTCATATATTTTGAGACTGTTTTATTATGTGCATACAAATTTAGAACAACTACATATTTGGAAAATATAAAGTTGGATCCATATCTCAAATACAGGATAACAAACTAAAAAAATGCCTTAAAAAATAATGGGAGCAATGCTCTATACCCTTTTTAGGAAAGGCTTTTAGAATACCCCCCCAAAACTTGAAAGTCCTGAAATAAAATATTGATAAATTTGACTATATAAAATCTTTTTTTTTTTTGTATGGCAAAAAAACACCGTAAGTAAAACTAAATGGCAAATGACAGAACTGGAAAAAAATATTTGCAAATCAGATCACGAAGGATTAATTTCTCTAAAACATAAAAACCTATAAATCAGTAGCAATCTAAAAGAAAATGAGCAAAGAGTATTAATAAGCAGTTCGATTAAAAAAGAAATACAAATGGCTTAAATCTATGACATAGTACTCAGCCTACTCACTAAAATACAAATTAAGTTTACACTGAGATATTATTCTTTCACCCATCAGTTTGGCACAGATCATAAAGATTGGTATGTCATTGATTTGGTAGAGAGGGAGGAAAATAGAAACTCAAGCATTGATGGTGGAATTAAAAATTGATCTGGCTTCCATGGAGGGCAATAAAATATGGCAATATCTATCTAAATAAGGAATATCTTTTGACCCAGTAATTCAAAATTTAGGACTTCATCCCAGAACTATGGGTGCACAAGTGCAGAATGATGTGCATAAAAACTGTTCATTGCAACCACTGTTGGTTACATAAAAAATTTAACACAGCCCAAATATCTACCAATAAGCAACGCTTTAAACTAGTTGTGGTGGACCCACAACTGGACAATAGAATACTATGTAGTCATAAAAAAAAAAATCTGGCAATAATGTGTACTGATTTAAAATTATTTTAAATATATATGTAGTAAGTTAAAACTAACAAAACGGAGTATGCTACTCTTGTGTAAAGAGGGTGAAAGAATGTATATTAACAACAATGTATACGTTAGAAGGCCTGCATGCGGATCTCACACGAGCACTTTCCACTCAGGGCAGGCTGGAGGTAGCTTGGGGGAGGGAGAGATTTTTAGTTACATACTGTTGTCTAAGTTTCAGCTTTTTAAACATGTAAATTATTTCCTGGTCCATAAATTAAAAAAAATTCACTGATCTAAAACAGTTGATCTCCAAATTTTTAGTCAAGCTCACCTATTTCACTGATTTTCTGCTAGGAAAAAATAATAGAATTTGGTGATAATAAGGAAGGGTCAGTATGGAAGAAAATTTGAGGAACGCTGTGCATACATCTTCCCAGTGATGAAGGCTTGGTGATTCATACTTGCACTCGCAATGTTCCATGTCCTTGGAACACCCAATTAGTAGAAAAATATAGGCCAAAAAAACTGTTGACACAAATAGGAATCTTTACACACTGTAACAGCAACTATACCCATGGTTTTCAAGCCTTTTTGAACATAAACAACAGTAAGAAATATACTGTGTATCCTCACCCAGTATCTATACACACAAACACATGTTTGGTTTTTAAAAATGAAACATTTCTTGTCAATTTTATCTATTGTTTATTTCTAAAAAATAATGTTTACTTTCAAATTAATTGATTTTGCAACCCCATAATGGATAATATGAAGAAAATTGAAAAATACTAAAATAATAATTGTATAATATAATAATTAGTAATAGAGAAGGTGTATTACACAGTCAGGAAACATCATACTATAAAAAAAAGTAATAGAGAATAAGAAAGAATTCTTAGGAATTACAGATGTAATAGAAATAAAATGCCAAATAAAATGCTTGGAAGTGTAAGTTAAAGAAATCTCCCAAAAAGGTAAAATGAACAAATAAACAAATAAGCAAAACAAATGAAAATGGGAGAAAAGTTAGAGGCTTGACCCCAGGGGTATAAGACCAAATGAATCGAAGCTCCATAAAGAGAACAGGGAGGAAGAATTATTTAAAAAGTTAAAAGGAAAAAAGTTTATTTGTTCTCTCTACACTCAATTCTTCTGGCCACCAAAATGGGGTTGGGGTTCCCCACACCCTCCACTTCTCTAACTCTCCGCACAGCGGCTGGGTGTCCTACAAGTGAGTTCAGTGCTCACGCTTTCTGCCTAGACCTAGTGTCACATCCCACCGTTTCGGGATTCAGGCCCACAGGCTGGCTCCCACTTCAGACACCAATCACCAGTCCCAGGTTGTCACCTGTGTCCCTGTTGACTGTTTGTAAATCCGTGTTCCCAGGATGCCCTCTTGGAGTTTTGTTATTTTGCTAGAACTGCTCACAGAACTCAGGAAAACAGCTCACTACTAGCTCACCAGTTCATTATAACTCAGGGAGAATGAGATGGAAGAGATGCCCAGGGCAAAGTCCATGGGAAGGGCTGCAGGCGTGCCATGCCCTCTTCAGGTATGCCACCTCCCAGCACCTCCCCCTGTGCACCATCCTGGAAACTCTAACCCTTTGGGTTGGGTTTTTCATGGAGATTTTCCTATGCAGACGTGATTCATTCAATCATTGGCTATTTGGTGACCAAGTCCATCTCCTACTCTTCTCCCCTCCCCAGAGGTAACAGGTAGGCTGAAAGTTCAAACCCCCATTGGTTTCCCTGGCAACCAGCCCCCTTCCATCCTCTGGGGCTTTCCAAAAGTTGCCTTATTAACATAATTTCAGCTGTGTTGAAATAGGCTAGTTATGAATAACAAAAGACTTCACTTTTTTTTTTTTTTAATTCCACTGCCTCTTTTATAGCTCTTATCACTTGGGAAAATCCAAAGGTTTTCAGAGCTCGGTGGCAGGAAGGAGACAAAGACCTGGTAATACTTCTTATTACAAATCACAGTGTCACTGAAATCACACAGGGAAATTCCCCAGAACTGAAGGATATAAGATTCCAGAATGGAAAGGCCTAGTGAACACCCAGGAGAATGAATGAAGAACAATATGATAGGAAATTGATACAGAAAGTCTTACTTTTTAAAAAATCAGTAATTTAAATATAAGTACATCAATTGAAATATGGATATTGTTTAAATGCCGGAAGGTATAGCTAACATTGATTATTGTCACTTCTGGGAAGTGGGATTCCAATGAAAGGGGAAAGAGGGCCCATGCTGCCGTTAAAACCTAGCCGTACAACTCGACATTTAAAGCTAAAAAGAAGAATTAAATGTAAAAAATATCCAGCACTTTTAAGACATAATGAACTTATATCAAGGAGTCCTCCCAGAAATGTGGTAGAATTCCAAATATAGGCTTGAGTTCAAATGCAATCGTTACCTTGCCAGTCTTTGGGTGGCAGTCAGACTTCTTAATAGCATATATCTCAGTGAACTCTAGAAATATACCAATTTTAATAACCTTAATAAGCTGGCCAACTGGAAAGACTCTTGGAGCCCAATTCTGGGGCATGATTCATAATTTGAGAACGAGCTGCTTACTCTAGTTGTCTCGGATTGTTCTGGGATTCTAAGAACTTACCTATCCATTCATTAAATATTTATTGAAGTATAGTAGAAGGCAGATGCTTTTCAAAGTGCTGAAAAGAATAGAGACTAGAGTCTAATGATATGACCGGTGTCCAGGGGTTCTTGTGAATCTGAAATTAGTTTGTCAAGGTGGCTGTGGGTATCTGAGACATTATCAAGTTGTGGGCAAAACTCTAAGTTTGTCATAGAGACCTGGGAATGTTTGAGGTATCCCACCTTTGGGGCCTTAAAAAATATAGAGTCCTTTAGCAGAAGGGAAGTGTGGTAGACCCTACTAGCTACCTATCCGTATCAAAGTCCACCCCCTACTTTTTCCTGGCTGAGAGAACTCTGACTGCATGGCCACAATATACCAGTGCCAGGAGATGGATCATGATTTGCTTAGCCTATGTGACAACTGTGTTTCAGAGTTTTACAGCCTCCCTTGCAGCTAAGTGAAGTCACATGATTACTTCTGACCAATCATATTAAGCTGAAGCCTATTGGGGGCGCTTCTGAGAAAGCTTTTCTCTTACTGATCCAGGAAGACAGACATGGCTGGGAACAGCTGATTCGCCCTTTCTTTCTGCCGTAACATAGACATGAGGGCGGGTGCTCTAGCAGCTTCCTTGTTGCCATGACACTAAGAGCCGAACTGCAAGGGCTAGTGGAGCAGATGCGTAAGGGTGTCAGTGTCTGAGAGCCTCAGTGAGCATCCAACCTAACCGAAGTGCTGTCTGTCTTTGATTGTGGTGTTGTATAAGTGGTAAGATCTGTTTCTACCCAGACACTTCTGACATCAAACGTGTGAGGGTTTTTTTTTTATCCCTCACCAACCAATTCTCGACATCAGTTGGGTGTCCTACAATTTAATTCAATAATGATACCATCTGCCTAGAGTTAGCATCAGACCCCACAAGCTAATGGCTCAGTCCGACTGCCCCCACTTAAATGCCCATCATAGCTCCAGGCCTCCCATACTTCTGACAGACCAGATATAAATCAGGGGTTCCCACAACCCCCTTCTTGTGTTTGATAATTTTCTAGAATGGCTCACAGAGCTCATGAAGACACTTTACATACTATTACTGGTTTATTATAAAGGATGGAACTCAGGGACAGCCTAATGGAACAGGCAAGGGGCGCTGGGAGCTGCCATGCCCTCAGCGGTTGCACCACCCTCCAGCTCCACCACCTGCTCCCCAACCTGGAAGTGCTCCCAACCCCATCTTTCAGTGCTTTAATGGAGGTTCCATTATGTAGGCATGCATTGACTCAATCTCCAGTCCCTCCCCTCTCCCCAGAATTTGACAGGTCTTGTGCTATAGTGAAAACAAACAAAGAACAAATTTCAGGTCTTCTGTTTGTCAGTGAGCCTCCATTGTGGACAGGAAGCTTCCTTGTTTGCACAGGATGATAGAGACATCACCTTCGCATGGAGGCAGCAAGGCATCCTGTGCACGTGCTCATTCTCATCTACGCTCTACTCCTGATTGGTCCTGGCAGGAAGGCAAGGTCTGGCCAGAATCCTGAATTAAGGTTTGCTCTCTTTTCTTTGACCTATTTGATAAGTAACGTCTTACTTTCAGTTACCTCATAATTTGGGGAAGTGTCAGATAAAACAATTATTTAATCCCACTTAATATAGGTAATCAGTATGGATTGAAGAAAGATAGTTGCTATTAACTTATATATTTGACATTGACTTTGTAAAATGTGATACAATGAAGAGAAACAAACTTTTTCATTGTTTTGTCATCATTATTTAGTCTATTAAAAGTATTTTATGGGCTGGCCAAGTGGCGCATTGGTTAAGAGCTGGTTTTAGGATGCCAGCGGCCAGTGACACTGCCCTCTACAGCTAAGATGGTGAACAACAGCTCCACCTGGAGCTGGGCTGTGCGAGCCCCGGCGATGGTGTAGGCTGCAGCCCCTGCTGCAGTGGGCTGCCATAGGCTACAGTGAGTGGCCGGCAGCCAGCGTGAGCGGCCGGCAGCCAGCGTGAGCTGCCAATAGCCGCGGTGAGCCACCATCCAGAGGCCGGCGACCCATCTGCCTCATCAGGGAAGAGTGCAATGACGATACCAACATGGGCCAGTGAAGCAACGTCCTCCGCAACTAGACTGAAGAACCAAAGGACAGCATCTTGTCTGTTCCCCTTCCCCAATTCCGCTATGCTCTTCCCCTCCCCCAATTCCCAAATAAAATCTTTAAAAAAAGAATGTATTTTATGCTGACTTGAAATTTGTCAAAATCCAAAGTGCTAATTCAGGAATGTAAAGTTCACTGATTTCAATTTACCTTTTTATCTACAAAGTATATAAATACAAAGTAAAGGGAAGAGTTCTGACGACTAGTTGTATAATTGAGTTCTACTAACTTTTCATTTTAAAATATTCTGAAGCAGCAATTTAAAAAGATAACTTTGCATGGAAAGTTTAATTCAGGAGCAAACCTTAATTCAGGATTCTGGCCAGACCTTGCCTTCCTGCCAGGACCAATCAGGAGTAGAGCGTAGATGAGAATGAGCACGTGGAGCTAGAAGGGGTCTTAGGCGTCTTTGCAGTCCAACTTCTTTCTGAAACAGGAATCCCAACCCCCCAAAATAACTGTGTAAAGATGCTTCACTTTGTATATGAAGAGAGAGATTCAGCTTTATGTGAATTAAAAGAAATAAGAAGAAAAGAAAGGAATCTGTAGCGTGAGCCCTCCCCCTTTCCTCTGTCTTAGACACCTGGAGACGTCCCCATGTGCCAGTCGCTCAGGCCCTGATGCTCCCCTCAGGGCACTCCCAGGCCACCGCAGATACTTATATGAACAGAATGCAGGGGGCCGAGAGAATTGATAATGAACTTCGCCTGGGGAAGTCAGAGAGGCGGCGGAGCTGGGGCAGCCAATGAAAGGAGGCAGGAGGGCACTTCCCGCGGCGCCCACTGGCTCAGAGAGTGGCAGCCGCGCCCGGCCCCCCGGGGGCAGTAGGAGCGCACAGGGCTGGAGCCAGAGCGCGGCCACGGGGCGGAAGCCCCGACATGCCACCTAAACGGCGGGAACGCAGCCCAGCACCAAGCTTCTCGTTTCCTGGCGCGGAGGAGCCCCGTGACAAGACGGTTTTTAGGAGTGCAGTCTGCAGGAATCTTGGGTTGAGGAGGAGAATGAAGATAGAACTGCTGGATGGAGAACCGAAGCAATCGTCCAGAGGAGAGGCGAGGAGGCCTTGAGCAGTGATGTGTAATTGTCTTCGTACATCTGTCTTCCTCGCCCACACTCGCAGAGGCGTTGGAGGGAAGGGGTGAGGGCTGCGGGCTGGGGAGGACAAGGAGTTTCCCCTAAGGGCATGGGTACCTGGGAGGCCCTTAACTAGGCAAGAGACAGACAAGGAGGAAGTTCAGGGGGGAAACGAGAGCCCGTCAGCGGCCAGCCGGCCTCTCGGCGTGGCGTGGCGTGCCGGGGACAGCTGGAGATGGTGGACGCCTGTGGCGTGGCTTACCAATGCTTCCTTTCTCTTGAGAGCGCGTTCCCCATGGCAGGATTTTCCTTGCTTTTATATAATTCCCGCACCTCACCCACCCTGGTGCCCAACCAGAGTTGATGATCCAAGGAGAAACCACAGACTTTGGATGACATCGCTGTTCTTGGGAGAAAAATGACTTCCTGATTTCTCCTCTGTGTCACTTATATTGGAGCATCAGTTCATACTTTTGTGACCAACTTCAATGGCTGTATTGGTTAAGACCGTGTTTGGCTACAGGTATCAGTAAGCCGGTTACAGTGACTTCAGCGCACACAGGATTCGTTTATCTCATGCGACAGCAACTCCAGACATAGGCAGCCAAGGACCGTTTGATTTTCAAGGAAGTCATTAAGAATCCAGTTCCAATGTCTAGTTTCCTCCTCTGCAGTCCATAGCAACACCTTTCATCCTCATGCTCCACAAATGGCTGTTTTACATCCAGATATTATGTCTATGTCCCAGGCAATACATCAGAAAGGAAAAGGGCAAAAGGCGTGCGTACGTGGAGTCTGTCCATTTTTAGCACTAAAAGAGAGCTTTCCCAGAAGTTCAACCCAAGAAATTTATTCTTATACCTCACTGTCCAGAATTATGACACATGACCGCGTCTCAGTGCAAGGGAGCCTGGGAAATTAAGTGATCTAGTTGGGTATGTTGCTGTCAAAATAAATTGTGATTTGTAAGTCAGGAAGAATGTTTGCTGGGGACACACAGCTAGCTGAGTCAGTCAGTCCCATTTTCCTCTTAAACGGAAAAAGTAGAACGTGTTCTCTTACAGGTCAGGGTTTCTGTTGATCTTTTTGATCTACAAGCATCATAAAGACAGGAAAGGAAGCCGAGGGGCTCTGAAGGCGGACGGTTACCTGAGACTAAGAGTCTGACCTGTCTTGTCCAGGAGCAAGTGCCTTCCTGATCCATTCTTTTCTTCCTCCCCCAAATGCTCCCTTTTTACAGGGAAAACAGGTGCTTAGGGCTCCAAAAGAATGCTGACCCAGGAAGGCTCGATGTGCAGAGAGCAGGGTAGCCTGGACGGCCACTACTGGGCACACAGATGTTGGCTAACTTCTGTCTATTGACTGACTAGACCAGGGGTGAAGGAGAGCGAGGGTGAGCAAGAAAGGATCCATCCTGATTCTTCATTCCACAAATGTCCCCAATTCTTCACCTCTCCCTTTGCTATGTGACTTTGTCACTACTGTCATCAAGATGGTCTAGATGGTGCCAATGTCCCAACCCTCGAATCTGCGCTGGCCTTGGAATTTGCTTTGGTCAATAGAACACTGTGGCCATGGGCCAGGGTCACAAGCCATCATGCAATTTTACTTCCTCTGTTGGAATCCTGTCCCCCACATAAGCAAGTCTGAGCTAGAGTGATGAGTGGCAAGTAATGCAAGACCCATCGGGGGTGTCACCCCAATCATCACACATCCAGTGTGGCCTTCTTAGACCAAGGCAGGTCCCCGCCAACTTGCAGCTGTCTTAAGAAGACCAGCTACACTCAGTCAAGCAAGATGCAGCTCAGCGAGATCGTCCAGCTGATCTGTGGGGCCATGAACAATAAAAATGATTACGCTGTGAAGCCACACATTTCAGGAAGGTTTGGTATGTGGTGATAAATGATTAATGTATTTTGGCAACTGGGGCTCCCTAAAATAAAGCTTCTTTTTGGGAAACCTACAACCATCTCAGGGCTTGCACTTGTATTTTATTTATACCATGTGGTAAATTACTTTAGTCAAATCTGAATGGGAACAGTCTTGAGTGAAAGGAAGTTTGGTGTGGAGAATAGAAAAGAGAAAATATTCAGGCAGCTCACTAGGTTACTATGTGGAAGGGCTCTGGATCGAGGAACCACAGAGGAGAGCATGGTATTGTCATCGGCCTCCGATAAGGTCAGGGGAGGACAGAGGGACATGAGGCTGCCCTGGGAGCATCTCCCCAAATTTGAGTAAGAATTTAACCATCGGCCACTTAATGAGCATTTCTTTTCTTCCAGGCATGGTACTAAACGCTTAACATTCATCACAACCGGATTTCAACCTAACCACAGTCTTAGAAATTGTGAAAATGAGGCTGTAGGTAGGTGGACTGACTTGGCCAAGGTCACAGAGCTGTCGCTTTCCAGGCCCAGTTTGCTTAACCTCTGAACACCGGGCTCTGCCGTTTGGCTTGTACTTGGCCTTGGGCTCTGGTGGTGGCTGCTGTGCCCCTGACCAGAGATGACCAGTGTCTGAGTTGCTGTGTTAGGACTTTTTATTACACTGCCAGCCCATTTGCCAGAGTTTATCCCAGTGTCCCCAGCACAGGCAGGGGTCCCTTCTCTCCTCTCGTCTCGCTTTCCTGGGTGGACACAGTAAAGGAAGGGATAAAAATCCAGGAGAGTAGCTTCTGACAGCTTCTTCAGCAAAGTTATTAGAAAATACACACGCACACACACACACACACACGCCCTGATCTTACACACACACACACACACACACACACACACACACACACACACACATGTGCACATGTGCACACCCCCACCAACCCCCACCATGAGACACCTCCCTGATTTTGTGTGCATGGGCTTTCTGAACGGCCCATTAGACCTGGTAATCCTCACTCCTGGTGAAGGTGCCATGGTGGACAATGCATAATCTTTTGGATTGTAGATGTTGAACCTCAGTTTTCTCACCTGTAAAATGGGAGTGAGGATATTTACCTGACAGGGGGTGCCTCCTCCATCTCGTGAGTGACACCACCTCTAATTTAATTGTCCAAAACGAAACCCAGAGGCATCCTTTGACTCCTTTTCCTCCCCAACCTGCCTCTCATGAGTCCTCTCGCCTTCGCCTCCCCACAGCCCCTGCGTCCGACCAGGTTGTGCCATGTCCAGTGCTATTACCCAAGGCGCCCTCATTTCTGGCCTAAGTTACTGCCATACCTCCTTGAAAGTTCCTCCTGTGTCCACTTTCTCCACCCCTATGCCAGCAATCCTGTCTCGGCATTGAAGCAAATAATTCTTTTAGAACAAAAGCTGGAGGATGCTGCCCTCCTGGGCTGCAGACGGAGTATGTGTGTGCCTCCGGAGTTCATAAGCTGAAATCCTACCCTGGGAGGGCGGTGATGGTATTTGGAGCTGGGCCTTTGGGAGGTGCTTAGGTGGTGAGGGTGGAGCCTTCACGAAGGCGGTTAGTGCCCTTATAAGAGACCCCACAGAGCGGGAAGAGGCCTGCCATGAGCAGGAGGCAGGTCCCCACCGGACAGGGAATCGGGCCGCCCTCAACCTGGGACTTCTGCCTCCCAACTGTGAGAAATAGACGCCGGGTATTTAGAATCGCCCAGTCGGTGATGTTATAGCGGCCTGGACAGACTAAGACATTCTGTGCAAAACCCTCCAATGCCTTTTCCTTTGTTCATCTGGAACTTACCTGCCTGCTGAACCTCGGTTGTGTGCCATTGTCCCCCCTTGCCGACTCGGCTTCGGTCCTTGTCTCTCAAACATCCTAGGCACATCCATTCATCGCTTACAGCCATTGTTTGGCCATTTCTTCTGCCTGGCCCCACATGGCTACTCCTGCCCATTCACGGCGGAACTGAAATGCCCCTCCTTGGTATGTCCTCCATGCCACTCAATCGAAAGTAGCAGCCAGGTCACTTTCTACCACGCCTTTCCATCTTTTCTTTATAAAACCCACCATTGCCTCCTGTATGCTTGTGCTGCATGCATCGATTTGCTTCATTAGAATGTAGGTTCTGTGAGAGCAAGGGCCCTGCTCGGCATATTCATGGCTGGCAATTTCACCCGTGATTAGGAAATGCCTAGCATGTGATATGTCATCAAAAAATATGTGTTGGATCAATGTTCAGTGTCACTCCCCTGCTCAGCTCCAGTGGATTTCAAATGCAGCTGGTATGAAACTGGAGAGCTTCCCATGGCCCAAAACTCATACCCTGTCTGGTTTTTGCCTCCCTCTCTGATCCCATCTTTGTATACTTACTCTCTTGCCTATTGTGCTTCAAGCTCTCTGGTTTTTTTCCCCTTGCAATCCAAGCTCAAGCCCTTTGCATGTGTCGCTTCCTCCTTCCAGCCCCACGTTCTCAATCACTCGTTCCCAGGATCCAGCTATATCTGGCTTCTCATCACTCAAGGTCAACCCATGTGTCAGCTTCTGAGAAAGCCCTTCACTGGCCACCCTGTCTGGTTGCCTCCCCAGCTCCGGGTCACATTGCCCTGTTTTATTTTATTCCTGGCATGTATGAGTCTCTGAGCTTATCTACTTCTTTATCAGCAGATTGTTGGTGGCCAGTCCTAGAGTGAAGCTCTGTGAATTCGGGAACCCACTGTAGACCCAGGGCCTGTGCAAAACACAGCCACGTTCCTCCACAGAACCCCCACTGCTTCCATTTCATTGCCAAGGGGTGGTGCCTATGGCTCGTTTGGCGTGGTACTGATACAGGGTTGGCTGTCATGCCCTAGGCAGTCCTGGTGAGCTGGCAGCAGTCTGGTAGCTTACTCTTCTGAGGAAACAGCAGCAGATCCTCCATAGAAAATCTCATCGGCCGAGAGCTACCCGCTCTCCCCAGACCACTGCAGGGTAAGGCACCGTTTACTTCACTCCATCACCCAACACTAGTGGATGTTTCCTTTTTTGACTTTAATAAATGTCATGGCCGCCGCTGTAAGACTAGTGTAAAGTTGGACATACCGCCAGATTTCGAGTATCATGTCCAAGGGCTCCGAGGACTCCTAAAGCTCACTGCTGGGCCCTGGGTGAGAACTCCTGCTCTGATGGAGGACCTCAGGGCTGTGCGCGGGAAATAGGACCACGCTGCGGGGAGACAGGGGAAAAAGGAGAGCAAAAGGAATGGGTGGAGAAAGGAGTGGGAGCATTGAAGGAAAGCAAGAAGAAAGGGAGAGAGAATAGCGGAAAGAGAAAGACATGGGGCCTTGGGCAGGGGACCAGATGGGCATCACCTGTCTCAGGTGCTCTTTGCTTCCTAACTCTGTTCTTGGCCCTCTGGGCAAAGGAGAATTCCTTTTCCATAAAAATAAAGGAGTTATAGAAGCCTAGAGACCAATTCAGAATTAACCATGGCGATGCATAGATGAGAGCTCAGGTGACAGAAGGCCATGTGGTGGTGACAGTGCCATGGGGCCCGTGCTTGCTGGGGGATGGATGGGACCCTGGCACATTGTCCTTGTCCCCTGCTCTTCATTCCTAGATGAAGGTGAGGATGTGGGCTCCTCAGGCAGTTTGAGGAGTGAACTCTGTTGACATAGAGGGAAACATGGTGAGATTACCTTGTAGACATTCCAGTAAGGTCACACTGAGCACTACTTTGCTCGTTGGTCGCATTTTGATAATGACTCGTGTCCTTAAAATGTGATTCAGTGGAGCTCAGTGATTATTCTGAAGAAATGCAATGTGATTGCTAGCATCATTCATTCTTTCAACACACATTTGTAAATATCTCCTAGGGTTCGAGCACAGCTGAGATATGGAAGGTACACAAAAGCTTTATCCCTCCACCGCCATGACCCATAAGGAATGGAAATCTTGGTAACACTTTCCTTGTCCTTCTCACCCCACACAATTAGTTACCAAGTCCGGTTGGCTCTTCCTTGAACAGGCGCCTCATAATTGTCCTCCCTAGTGCATCTCTTCTGCCATCTTCCTAATTGGTCTTCCTTATTTCGTCTTCTCCTCTCAGAAGATTATGTGTTGGGCAACCAGATAATTCTTCTTAAAAATCAACTTTCCTGCTCCCCCCCATAAAACAAACCAACTGCTTTCCTCGGAGGCTCTCTGGAATTCCCCAGATAAGGCTCAGATGTGGCCGGTCCAGGCCCTCACAGTCATACCTTTCTAATCATTTCCACTGTGCCTGGAGAGGTACCCCTACTCCCGTCAGATCCCTGAACGCTGTCTTCCAGAGCGAGCTCATCCCCCTCACTGGGTCACCCCCCCTTCTCTTCCCATACGGGATGCTTAAGGCACAGTATCCCTTCTATACTATTTCTTATCTATTGAAACATATTTGGCAACACTATAGGGTAATCATTAAAAGCAGAGGTATTGAGGCCAGACAACTGTGGTGATTAAATTAATATTTAAAGCACTTTGACTATAACACAGAATCACTGTAAAGCACTTCATAAATACCAACTGTCATTAATATTATTGTTGTATACATTTCTTATTTCCTGCTAACATGTTCCCAGGTGACAATGGCCGTCTGGTGTAGATGGTACCTTTTCCATAATTTTGCCTGGCAAATAAATGTTGATCAGAGTTTTAGTTAGAATTACTTGCTCACAGACTGATTTATTATAGGCTCTGGATTAACTTCTTCTCATGCCTTACGATGTGATAACTTTGTCGTCGTGAGAAATATGATAATTCACACTCACTATGATTGATGTGTGACTTGAGGATGTAGTTTTGTACTCAACTTTTTATTAGTGTTGATTAAAACAACCAGTGTACAAGTCAGGGTATGTATGTGAATAAAACAGTTGTTATGAAGTAATATGACATCGTAATTACAATTAACACTCCCTCTTGCATGCTCTCATGCCAGTAAGTGCCAAGTCGCTTGTTAAGAACTTTTTTGAAATCCTTTCATGAGTGCCCCTTATCTTGCCAAACTAGTTTTTTGTAATGAGGTTGGAAGGAGGCTGGACTGATGAAAAGAATAACATTTTATTTGAGGTTCTCGGAGCAGCTGGCCAGGCCGCGTTCCATTTCGCAGACGGGGTAAACGGCATGGCTGTTCTGCCAGCCAGGGAGAGGGCTGGCTACACAATAGAATATGTTATATTCCAGGATATTCTGGGCTTTTCCTAAGTAATCCATCTGTTATTTTATCTTGTGGCTGTAGTCAGATTTCCCCTCTTGCCTGGCCTGATGAAAAGATTGGAGGCAAATCTATGGCCTACCTGGAACCGTAGTATAGGACTTCGGCTCGGAGTTTCTTATTAGTTTTTTTTTTTTTTTCCCCCTGGTCTTATTTAATTTTTTTCATTCTTTCTTACGCATTTTCAACTTGAGTCACCTTGTTTGCTATGCGTATGTATCATTTTAAGCATCTTAAGTCTCTTTTCAGACAAGACGGGCAATATGTACATAACTAATATTTACACTCTTTGCCCGTTTTTTGTTAGATCAAGGCAGGTTGAGTAGCTGAAAAGCCAGGTTTTGGGAAAGAGCCACGGGCCAGTTTGAATTCCAGCTTTGCCACTTAGTCACTGTGGGGCTCTGGACTCATTATTTAACCTTTCTGAGTTCCTGCTCCGTAGAATAGAAATAATAATCCATAACTCACAGAGGTGTCTTGGGGATTAAATAAAATAACTCATGTAAATTACTTGGCGCATAGTAGGCATTCAATAAATGTCAGTTTCCTCCTTATCCCAGTTAATAATGCTTATTAGACTATATTAAAAACTAGATCCAGACTGTGATAATGCATTTCTTTATTACGTATTTAAGCCAAATAACTAATTTCCCCCAGGGGAGGGGAGAGATATGTTGAATTCGTTTCATTTGGTGAACTTAGTTATTCATCTGTTTCCCCAGCATTATTTGCTTTCATACTCCATAATTTAGTTTTCATGCAACAAAAATATCGCAGTTTGCTATTCCTTTTATCTGTGCTGTGATTGTTTTTTTGCAAATCGATTGCATGTGCTGTTTATTAGAGATCCTTATTAATAATGTTAACAGCTCAATGGTTTCATAAGTACTTTGTGCTGCCAACTTTTGCTCTCAACCGTCTCCCTGAGGTCTGAGGATTTAAGAGGACCGAGCTTTAAATGGCAAGGAACGTTAGGGAAAAAAAACAAAACAAAACAAAAAACCAAGAACAAGAAACCGGTGGGCGGGGAGACCCACGCCATCTGTGTTCCTCCGTGTTAATTTCACACGTTTGCATGGACGCGGAGCCACGTTTCCCTGAAGGAAGGGCCTGGGAGCCGCAGGCAGGAACCCTGGGCGCTGGCGCCGGAGCTGGGGCCGGAGCCCCGTGGCCCCTTTAAGAAGCGGAGACCGGGTGCGAGCTCGGCCTCCTTCCCGGCCCACCTCTGAACCCTGATTGACAGGGCGCCGGGCGAGGAGGAGCCCAAGGAGGCTCCGGAGGAGGCGCCGGCAGGGAAGCCGGGGGGCGGGGCGGTCTCCTCGCCGGCGGCCAATCAGGGCCGGGGGCGTGGCCCGTGCGCTCCGGGAGGGCCAACCGGGGCCGGGGGCGGGGCCACGGCCCGCCCCGCCCCGCGCCCCGCCCGCGCCCCGCCCCCGCCCCGCGCCCCCGCCCCCGCCCCCGCCGCCGCCGCCGCCGCCGCCGCCGCCTCGCAGGCTGTGGCTCTGTGCGTTTCTGGAGTCCGGAGCCCGAGCTAAACAAAAGCGGGCGGCCGGCGGGGCGGCCGGAGTTGGCGGAGCCGGGGGCGGAGGAGCCCGCGCCGGGAGCGGCTCGGCGGCAGCCCTCGGGCCCCCGGCCGCGGGGCGGGGAAAGTTTGCCCGGCGCGTCCGCGGACCGGCTGGGCGGCGAGCCCGCGGGGCGCAGCGGGCGCCGGCGCCGGGAGGCGGGCCTGTCCCCGGGCTGTGCGCCGCGCCCGCAGCCGGCCATGGACGAGCAGCCCCGGCTGATGCACGCGCACGCGGGGGTGGGCATGGCGCACCCCGGCCTGGCCCCGCACCTGCCGGACGGCGCGGCCGCCGAGGCCGAGGGCGCGCGCAAGCAGGACATCGGCGACATCCTGCAGCAGATCATGACCATCACGGACCAGAGCCTGGACGAGGCGCAGGCCAGGTGAGCGCGCCCCGCGGGACAATGGGCCGCGCCGCGCTCCGCCCCGGCCCCCGGCGCCCCGGGCGGCGCCGCGGCGCGGAGCGCGGCCGCCCGAAGTGGGCTCGCCCCGCCGGCCGGCCGTGCGTGTGCGGGCGTCCGTGCGTGTGTGTGCCCGCGAGTGCACGCGAGTGTGTGCCCGCGAGTGTGCGCCCGAGCACGGAGCCGCCCGCACGAAATACGGCCAACTGATCCAGAAGCGGCCCTCGGTACTTTTCACTGCTTTAAAAAAAGACAAAAGTGCCCGGGAGGACGGGCTTGTCAAGTTGGGCGCAGCGTTCGCTGCCTTCCCGGCGAGGGGCCCCGCGCCAGGACAGAATAGCACTTCATCTGCACATTGAGCGGACTCCTGCCCTCAATCGGAGACGTTTGGCTTCCTTTCTTCGGAGACCTCTCCAAAAGGCGTCTTGCTCTTTTCCCCTTTCTCCCCCCTCCCCCTTTTTTAAAAAAAGCAGCGTAATCCTTTGTCACTAGTTGTCAACTCTCCAGAAAATATTTTGTATTCGTTTAATTCTTGCAAAAAGAGCCGATGGAAGAAAGATAGAAGAGGTACATTCTGCTTTTAGACCTATTTCTTACTTTTAAGAGACCGGGATATTTAGTTTAACTGGATGGTCCCTGCATTTGAGCCGGTTTACTAACCTTCCATGGCACAGAAGGGATGGTCCTTTAAAAAGGGGTTGGGGACGAAAATCGAGCACGCTCTTTTCCCATGCTTCTCCCAGGGCCACTTAGAATGCAGCTAAATAGAAACGAAGGCATGTGTGAATCTTTTTGTTTTTCCGTACTGGAGGACTACACGGCCTTCATTAAAGAAACATAATAAACTGTGTAGCTTTTCAACTTCACCCATGGCCAGATACATACCTCTCCACTCTAGAATTTTACAGTGAATTCTCTCTAAAATAAAACATAGACTCAATGGCAAAGCCGCTCACATCTTGCCTAAGTCCCATCTCGAAAGAAAGAATTTTGAAAATCTAATGAGCACATATGTGTTTACAGTTGCTCAGCTTTGTTAAATCTCAGAAGTGGTATTTTAAAAAAAATACGCAATTCTTGTGCCTCAAATGACTCAATCATGTGGAAAAGACAGCATCATGTATGTATTTTTTTGTCTTAGGAAAATCAGAGTTTGAGTTGAGATGAGAAGAAACAGTTGAAAACATGGATGTTAGTTAGGAATTACACTCATATTGAAGCGGCAAGCACATGCAACATGTATATTCCAGAAGTACCGAGGTTTCCAGAGCTCGGAAACTTGGAAATGGTCAAAGACTAGAACTATTACAAATGTGTTAAAATAGGAGAAAGTTTTCCAAAATTAATCAGTGCTGTTTTTGAATTTTATTTTCAGGGGAAAAAAAAAAAAAAAAAGCTAACAAGCACGGTAAGGGGAAGATTCCCCACGGGCAGTCCCTTTTTGAATTAGAACAGATTTCTTCATTACATTATTCCAAAAAAATAAACTCAGACATACCAGTAAACTGCTTTCATAACAAGTTTGTGAAGTGGAGGGGGCCAGTAAGACTGGGGATTCACCACTTTTCTGGTGTTTATCCTGCTCCTTTTTGTAAAACTGAGGATAACTGTGGCTTGGCGGTTCCCCCTTTAATGGCCTAGATGCCGAGAGAGATCAGACCCAATTCTGGGACAGGGAAATTTCTCTTCTCTCTTTACAGCCCCACTGATATGCTGTGGAAATGCATTATCTCTTCTGGAAAGCCGCGTGGGGTTTTCTTTTGTTTTTTTTTTTTTTTGTGTGTGTGTTTGTTTCTTTTTATTTTTCTTGCTTTCTTTTTTTCTTTTGGAATTTGGGCCTATATAGGTGTAAGAATACAATTAGTGAAAACTATTTTAAAAGGCCCCCAAAGAAATCTTTGATACATTAAGTCTTTCCTAGGCTTTTTTCACCCCACAAAACTAAATCACCATTAAGCTTTCTTTTTGGTTTAACAATGTAACTCTACTTAGCAAATACTGTATTTGTTTTCTCTCCCTATTTACAAAGATACATGTATTACTTACAAAGTAAACCGCTAGTATTTTAGACATTTATGTATTTATTTTGATACTCTTGAATTTTGAGCTATTTACTCCTCTGCTGTGCAGTCAGTCCATAGAGCCTGCTTCTGGTTTCTGCTCTCCAGGAGGACGGGTGTCTATTTTTTTTTTTTTTTTTTTTTTAACTTTCAAAGGGATTAAAAAAGAATCGCATGTGTCTTGAATGCCAGGGGCTTTCATTTATCTTTACACACTAATTTTAGTTAGTACACAGTATTCCCTCAGCCAATAGCTGATTCGATCAGTATTTTGTTTCCAAAACACTATCCTGCTGCTAAGGGCTTCCACAGTAAAATCAAGGGAAAGGTATTGTTTTGTTCCTCAAGTGCGTTCCGAATGCAGACGCACTCAAGAACCAGGTAAATCACTAATCTAAGAGGCAGAATTGTATTTATTTTTTTCCCCAATGGGTGCAAGGTCCTAATTGTAAATAATTGAATTTCAACACCTGCAAATAAGCGGTGTGTGCACAAGAGGCATAATGTGAACACAGAGAAATGAATTTACTCCCCATATGGGTATGTTTGCCCCCTGGCAATGCATTTCCATACTCTTTAACTTGGGGACTGAAATTTTATAAATTGACAGTTCTGTGCAGGAGGCCTTTCAAGCATCTTGTGTTTATGAGAATACGTGGAATCTGCGGAATGAATTTGAACACATGGGTGAATTAAATTTGAAAACACACACACACACACACACACACACACCCACCCCCCGAGAAGCAGACAGCTCCTTGACAGCGGTGGTGGCGTGGATTGTACAGAATTGTTAACCCTTGCTGTGGGCTATGCTGTATCCACTACCCCGATAGGATTATTGGTTTAAGAATTCCACGTTGATTCAAGTACTTGAATAAAAAACCAAAACAGCTCTGCCTAACTGGGCGTAATTGGTGTCAGTTCTGTTCTGTAGTTAAACCCCTACTCTCTCCCTGCTAATTAGTATGATTTACTTTCCGTGGTGGGCTGTCTGTAGTAAGCCATGAAATAACCAGAGCAGGCCCCAGCTTAGGCTCGCTCTATCGCTTTAGCTAAATGTTGAGGTTCCACCCCCCGCATCGTGCATTATCAGCACTTTGCTCTTGAAAGTCCACCTCAGCTATGTTGTTGTTGTTTTTTCTTGCAGAAAACATGCTTTAAACTGCCACCGGATGAAGCCCGCCTTGTTTAATGTGCTGTGTGAAATCAAAGAAAAAACAGGTAGGACTGAGATTCCGACACTTATGCATCTCCTTTGGCCAGTTGAGTCGCTTAACCAGCAATCAGGAACCCATTATTTAAATATTAAAATTGCAGAATGGAAGTACTGTCAAGATTGATCACATGCGCCATCCAGCCGGGCGCCCCAGTGGCCTGCTTCCCGGACAAGAAGCACCAAGTGTCCTGGGCAGTTCTCAGTGAGCATTGCTGGCTGATTGTCCCAAACTCTTCTCGGCCCCTTTGGAATTGGGGCCCACAGAGCAGTTCTGCAGGGACATTTATGGAATGGCGTGCCTTTGGGGGAATATATGAAAGTAAAAGTCCATGTCCTGAAGGAGTAGGTTCGGGCCATCTTTGAAACAGTGGCTCTGGGGGAGTTTGTTTAAAGCGTCCTTTCCTTTTTTGCTTGTAATTCCGTGCAGCAGCTCAGCGGTGTTGTCAGCTGCCTCTGGGATGTCAGGCAGTCCCACCCAGCAGGGGACAGGGGCCCTGGGCATCCTGTGGATTCCTACCAGGGGCAGCCCGTGCCTTTAGGAGAACACAGTGTCATGAGATCACTTTTTGGGTGTTTTTCTACTTTCTAGACACCATAACACATCCCAGGAGGGCACTGAAATTTTAAAGCAACAATTAAAAAATAGCAGCCATCCATCAGAGTTGTTCTTAACAGATGTTCCGAAAAGGACATGTAGCGACATCCGCTCATTGGCTGGTTGGAAGCCTTAACTTCCCAAAGTGGGTGAATCTCTGTCTTGGATCAAGAAAGCGTGGAGGAGGCGCTCTGGATCAAGGTGCCAGGAACCAGGGGGACCGAGGAGCCGTTCTAGGGCGCGGGAGCGGAGGTTCCGCCGGCCTCTGAGCAAAGTACCTGACACCCCATTTATTTATTTATTTTTTACAACAAGGAGCGTAACAGTCAATAATTCATATCTAAACCACATAAGCAAGGGCATGACATGACTGAAAGTGACAATAAATATGATTGCATGCCCGGTTGATATACATTGATAGTTACACATAAAATGGGGGGTGGGCAGGGCACACAGGGTGGCTTTCTATTTGTGAGCTCTCTCTCTGTGTTTCTCTTTTTAAAAATAAATAGTTTCAAGATGTGACCGTTGATAGACTATGTAATTACTTGGGACTTGGATTGTGTGTAAAATTAGTAAGCAGCTGCTTTGTTGAATGTTATTTGCACCGGGCATGGCATCCTAGACAAAGCACCTGAGTAGTGATGCCGGGCCTATCCTGGGGGCGCTCCAGGGGCCCTGGCCCGGCCCTAACCTCAGTGCGAAGCTGCTAATTGCATTATTTTAGCTTCGAGACACCTTTTGAGAGATTTATGGGTTGTGCATACGAATATCAAAGCGCTCGTTCAGTTTGTCACACTTTTTAGTGGTATTTTTGTTGTTGTTGTTTATTTTTTTCCTATGAGCTCAGCAGGAAACCTAAGTGCATGTATACATTTTGTGCCTCTCTCCATTTTTCTGCCTTCTCATTTTCTTGTGTGATCTTGATGCTTATTTACTCTATTTAGTTTGTTGAAATTTGTTTCTAATCTAATACGTGCCCTGCGGACCTCGATTCATAAAATGTGAAATCAAGATGTAAAGACATATTGATAATCCAGAGTACAGGGACTCTGTGTTTGAGTACACTTTATCAGGTTTTTATGGAAAGGACGCTCATCAGGGCACTTAACTGTGTGTTTGGGCCAAAGTGTTAAATGCCAGTCTTCTAATTAAGGCCCACTGAGCCCGGGGGTCAAAGTGGGGGGGCAAGAAGAGAGATCTGCTTCCGGTGTGGGTTAGAGAGCTTGTGCCTTAGTTTTGTTGGCTAAACTATGGTTATCCGAAGCCGTCACGTTGGTCAAAATAATACCCTGAAGCTGTAAGTTATTGTTAGAGCGTGTATATATATATATATATATATATATTTTTTTTTTTTTTTTTTTAAATTTTCTGTCATTTAATGACATTCATATTTGGAGGTTTTTAAAAATGTAAATTAAGGTTGTGTGTGTTGTCTCTAGAATAATATATTTAAAAATACTTTGTCAAGTACAAGTACACGTATTGTACATTGAAAATGACAAGGATCACTGCCCCCATGTTAAAGGGGAAATGCGTGCACGCGCACACACACACGGGGTTTTAGACTGAGGGGGCATCCATGGGGGAAAGCTAATAAAAAAGAAACGATTAAAAAGAGGCCTACTCACTTCCCTCTTGTTCTCAGCTCGTGTGTTGGAAGGCTGAGGGGAGAGAAGAAGCCTGCCCTGAAATGCTGAGTGTCCTGTCAAGGGTGGGAGACAGTGTAGTGGCGAAAAGAGCCCCTTGATTCTAGAGCTGGGTGCCCCCTCGCCCAGGCTCTGCCCAATCCTGGTCCCGTGTCGGCCTGCCTTCGTGTCCATGTGTCCGAGATACACCAAGTGTAAAGTTGCAGGAGCTTTCTTTTTTTTTTTTCCCCCTCTTGATACAGCGTGAGTGAAAAGGTGGCCTGAATGGTCATCAGTTCACATACAGTCCTTCGCTGTGTTGTTATTTTCCATCCCCCCCTGCCCCCCATTCATGAGTATCCTTGGGCTTCCATCTGAAGCCTTGTGGGGGGTGCTTGGTTTAGGGTGGGCTTTGTTTGTTTGTTTGTTTGTATTCTCACTGGAGGTTCATGCATTGGCTCCCCTAGGCCTGCATAAGGCCGGCAGGACCAGAGGTGCGTGGGCATTGCATCCGTTTGCTGTTTTTGCTTTTGTTACTGATTTTCTTTGGAAAACTCAAAATAAGTAAGAGAACGAGCTAAGACTATCTCCCCAACCTTTTGGAACTTGAAGGAAACACAGGCGCACAGCAGCCAAAGTAGGCAGCACCGGTTACATTACAGTTGATTGATAGGTGTTTAAGTCAGAAATTACTGTGGGGGTATTAAAAAAAAAAACACAGAAAAACCCCAGAACCCATGCGTCTTCTTGCTTCAGAGTGTGGGGAAGCCTTTATTTGCTACTCTTTTGCTTTTTAAAATAAATGCTAAGAAGAAAGAATGCCGACAAAATGCTCGGCCAGCAAATCTGAAACGGCAGCAGGAAGAAACCCGTGTGCGTTTGCAGCTGCGTGTATTTCAGAAGTGGCTTTTATCTGCTTGCTCCTCTGGGAGCGGAGAGTTTGGGACCGTTTAATATGTCACTTTCTTTGTTTTTTAGGAACCGTTTCTTGTCTTCTGACATGTTAGCACTGGGCTGTGTTTTACATATGTGTATATGCGGTGGTAGTGGGTTGATGGGATAGAAGAAAGAAAAAAAGTCAAAGATTGCATTTCTTAAAAAGACCTTGAGTGTCTTTTAAAACGTTTCTTGATTTTTTTTTTTTTTCCGTTCCTTTCCTTTTTAATTCTCTGTCAGAAATCATGCAGGTTTAAAAATTAGGAAAACCCAGAAAATATTGGGTGCCATTTACTGAGGAGAATATTTATAGATAACGGTGACTAGCTGTGATTGTTGTGACTCGCTTTTAATTTCAGAACATAATAGCTGTAGATGGCACTTTCCAGTTTTCCTTCTGTGTGTGCCTCATCTACACTGAAGTTAACGCAAATCATGTCATTGAAGGAGGTTAAAAAATTTTTTTTTTGCTCCCTTAACACCCTTTTGTTCCTTCTCTGTTCTTTTTTCTCTGTGTTCAATTAACACCCCCATCACAGAACTGTAGTTTTTGTTGTTTTTTTTTAAAGTCGACTCCTGTATTTCACTTTTCACACCCCCCTTATTGTTCTCACCTGCCACTTCTTTTTAATACAGCAATTACATTATGGGATGTCTACTCCTCTTCTTATAGCATGAGAGAATAATTTGCGTGTGTGCGCACATGTCTGCACGTGTGGACATATGTGTCTTATATGTAGGTACAGAGGTGCTGTGGAAGGACCCCGTACGGTGCAGGGAAATATTCTGATCGTGTCAGACCTTGAGCAGAGCAGGGCTGAAATAACTTGAGACAATTTCGAGCTGCCTCTGCGCAGATTCCCCTTGGAGTGGAAGTGGCAGGTATGACTTTTCACAGAAGTCCATCTGCAGCAGGCAAATGCAAACCCTTTCTCTTGCTGTTGAGTGAATTCAAATATTTGTGTTTTTTCCCCCACAAGGGGCTGAGAGAGAGAGAGAGAGAGAGAGACGGGGAGCAAAGCCAAGGTCGTGGAGTCACAGCGTGCTCCTTGGCCTTCTCCCTGATGCCGCGTCTGGGGCTCAGCAACGTGGGAGGCAGCAGTATTGTGGTCACACTATGTTCCATTTACATTGACCCCAGGGCTTCTGGATGTACTGCCTGAGCTCATGGAGTGACGTGTCCCTCGTGTCCAGTCACTTTTGTGTAATAGATTTAATAGTAGACAAATCCTGGCATCGGAGAGGTAGGGATGAGAGTGCAAAGGGCAGTTGGGTCAAATGTAGTAGAAAAGAATTTTTGGAAATTTGGTGTCATTTCTTCTAACAATAGGGACGTCTATTTAGATCTAGGTTAAACTGAGGAAGCTGCAAAGAGATTGGTGAAGGGGAAGCTCGGAGAAAGACTTGTGACCCAGGAAGTGTGGGGTGTCCAGAGCTGGGGGAGAGGGTGTGGGTTTCTCGGTGGGGGGCGCGTGCCTGCCTGTGTGTCGCTCACTGCTGGTGCCGCCCTGTCACGCTTCTGACATACATGGACTTCTGGTACCCATTGTGGGCAAGATTACAAAACATACCCCCAAACAAGCGAACAACCCAAAACTTAGATAGTGAACATTCTTAACTAGGGAGGCATTTTAATTTTAACATGACACATAACACTGGCTTCTTTTGAGATCCAGTTTTTACATGCATGCTTTAGCCTTGATGCTGGTTTCAAACCTCTTTTAGACGGATGCTGTTGTGCTTTGAACTTGAGGACATGAATCTAAATATCCTTTCATTCCTTTTCCTTTTTATTAAAAAGAAAATGTTCCCCAAACAGCGCATGACAGAGGCAGTGTCCCAGGTCCAGCTCCACAGACAGCTGTCATTCACTGTCATCTCACCCTGGGGCAGCCGTCCATTGCACTTCCCTTTCCCTGGGTCTGGGGATTCGTAGGATGCCAGTTCCAGCCCTGAGAAGGTATGCTGAGGTGTAAGGAAAGCCGTGATTGATAAATAAAATCAGGGCTGGATTAATGAGTTGTTTGCAAAACACTTTGCACTCTCTAGGCTGTATAATAAAAGATGCTTTAGTTTCTATAATAAATTATCTGAGGACTCATCTCCTGTTCCATCTCATAGGATGTCGTGTGTTAACTCTTTCGGGCCAACGACATGCGTCTACAGGTCTCCCATGGAGTAATAGGTGGTCCGTGGTGTCTCGTGTGGAGGCGTCACAGGTTGAATCTTTTGCCCTGTCTGCATCTTAGAGATGTCACTTCTCAGAACTTGGCAGGGTGATTTCCAGAAGAAAAAAAAGCATGGGTATAGACTGTCATAAGCTTATAAAGCCTGTCTCCCTTTATGGCAGAATAAGGTCAGATGTGACTCCCTGGTAGGCCATCTTACCTCTGACAGCTCCATTTCAATCTCTCAATTATTGATGGAGACCAAGATTGCAATGGTGGACAAAGTTATCCTTTTTGGTTTAGGTGATGGTTCCAACCTCATCTCCCACTGACACACTGACACGTGTGTCATTAGTGGGTGCTGAGGTAGGTGTGTCATACCTGTGCTCGTTCTGGACCTACCATGAAATAGTTACAGGATGACAGGCAAGTTGCTCACATGATTTTAGGAGGAACTAGAGCAGGTAAGGACTGGGCCACCGAAGCCTGGGCGGGCATCCCCCATCCCCCTCTTTTTGCTGTGTGACCTTATTCAAGTTACTGACACTCTCTGTGCCCCACTTTCCTTACCTAGCAAATGAAGAGAATAACCGTATCTCTCTTAGAGGGTGGTTAGGCTTCCACGAGGTAATATATGTAAATTACAGTGCCTGGTACAGAGCAGACAGTCAGTAACTGTTAGCTTTCATCATTTCTGGCCCCGTTTTCTTGTATGAAGGAGAGGCTTGCACCAGATGGTCCCTAAAGACCAAGCCAATTCCAAGACTCTGTGATTCTATGCTGAAAAGAGACCAAAACTGCTGAATTTAAGATTGGCTTTCTTTTGTTTCTCTTGCCATTCTCTGGAAGTGAGAATGAGTTATCTCTGGCCAGAGGCTGGCGCCCAGTCGGAAGAAGAGAAGGGGGGAAAGGGGTAAGAACAAAGACAAAGGTTTTTAATTAATTATGGATAGCAAGCCCCCTAAAAAGCGAGAATTGCGTACATTAGAGATGGTGTTTCCTTAGTGTCAGCAACTGGAGATGTTATGTAACCACAGGTGAAAATATTCTCCCTCTGAAGCCACATGGGTACATCCATTCAACGCACAGAGTTTCAAGGCAAGAAGAGTGTGTTCAGAGCAGCCAGACCTCTGCCTGTCACCCTGAGTCCCTCATGTAGGAAAAATGCTGTCTTTGTCATATCAGCCTTAATGCATAGTAGGTTTTTTTTTTTTTTGGTTTTTTTTTTTTGAGGGCAGTGTCCCTGGCCCTCATATGTGGGATCCGAACCGGGGCCACTGGCTTCCCAAGCCAGAGCTTAACCACCACGTCACTCGGTCAGCCCGGTTCCTTTTTTTTATAGCTTTCTTGAGATATTTTTCATAGATCATGGAATTCACCCATTTTAAGTGTGCAGTTTAGTGGTTTTAGTATATTCACAAATTGTGCAACCATCCCTCCTATTTAAATTTAGAGTATTTTCACACACACCCAAAACCCAGCACCCATTACCAGCCAGTATTTCCCACTGTGACCAGCCCTCAGTGACCACTAATTTCTGTCTCTATGGATTTGCCTGTTCTGGGCGTTTTCACATACATGGAATCATCTAGCATGTGTTTTGTTGCTAACTTCTTTCACGTAGCCTAGTGTTTTCAGGGTTCATCCATGCTGGAGCCAGTGTCAGCACCTCCTTCCTTTTTATGACTAGATAATACTCCACTGTGTGGCCGGGCCTCTCTTTGTTTATCTGTCAGTCAGCTGGTGGACATTTAGGTGGTTTCCGTCTGTGGGTGTTGCTGTGGACGATTGCACACCAGTTTTGCGTGGACGTGTGCTTATTTCTCTGAGTGTGTGCCTAGGAGTGGACTTGCTGGATCGTGGGCTAATCTGTGGTTAGTGTGAGGAGCTGCCCCGCTGTTCTGTCGGGCAGCTGTGGCAGGGGTACTCTGAAATCATAGGCCTTCAAGCATCCCAGCGTTCCAGTTTTTCAACCTTTTTCTGCAATCTCCTCGCCTCCGTGTTCAGGGCTCGACTGCCCTTTTTTGTCTTCTTTGACCAACACCTACTCTAAGAAAAAAAATTCTGATAAATATGTTTGGCTTGAAGTGTGCCTGACCAGGATTTACGTGAAACCCCGCCCGGCTGTTTGCATTGTGAAGAGGAAAAAACTCAGCTGGAGGAGTGAGTCCGCTGTGGGACCCCAGGCATCAGCTCCTCAGAGGAAGGCATTTGCTACAGAGATGGGACAAGTAGCATGGACTCCGAGGAAAAGTGACCTGGGTTCAAATCCTGGCTTGTTATGTGACAGGAGCCAGTGATTGGGTTTCACAGTGCTCCAGTTTCCTCACATGGGCAGGAAAGACACCCCGTCGGGGTGCTGAAGGGGCCACACCGGACAGGAATGTAAAACTCAGTGTTCCCAGTCGGGAAATGGCAAGTATTCTAATTTTCCTGAGACCACATGGCAGGGAGCTGACCTCACTTACCAGTGGCGTGGCTCTGTCTGTCCAGGTTGGTGTTGTCTCAGCCCTGGCCGACTCTTGCCCACCGAGTGCTTCCCGACCCCGCGCGACAGGCTTTATATGGCTGTGTACATGGGAGGGCAGAGCTCGGCGGAAGCCGGCCCCGCATTCCAGCGTCTCCCCTCTTCAAGCCTCAAGCCTCCAGTTCTGGGGAGAGACTTGAGCAGGGCTGTTCCATGAACACACATGTCAATTTTTTTTTTTTTTTTTTTGAGGGCAGTGTCACTGGCCCTCATATGTGGGACCCGAACCGGGGCTGCCGGCGTCCCAAGCCAGCGCTTAACCACCGCGCCCCTCGGCCGGCCCCCACATGTCATTTTAAATGTAATGTTTCCAATTGCTAGTAGCCCGTTTAAAGACATGTAAAAAGAAACAGCTGAAATTAATTTTAATGATACATTGTATTTAAATCCAAATATATCTGAAACATTTCAATGTGTGATCAACATACACATTTTAATGAGACATTATTTTGGTCCTGAGGCTTTTTTTGTGTATTTTACACTCATCTTCACCTTGGACAAGCCTTGCGTCCAGGGCCGCACAGCCGCTTGTGGGCCGTGTCCACCGTGCTGAACAGTACGGCCACACCGTGGCTATTCTGGGGTAGAGGTTTGTTTTGTTGGTTTTGGGCGCCGTTTTTACACTCTGAGGAAGACACATGGTTGTTCCCTACTCAGACGTGACCTGCTAGTTTGGTGGCAGTTGGAAGAAGCATGTTGGAGGCATTTCTGGGAGGGACCGTCCACGGCTAGGTTGCCCCACTCATACTTCTTTCTTCCCCTAATGCCTTGCTTTGTTTCCTTCTTCTTAACAAAATCTGAAGTGCTCCCTAAAAGAGCACGGCTGGGTGGCAGAGCACCCGGTTTTCCACAGCTAGAAACTGTGGAACGAGTACCGGGGGCTCTGTGGTGTGACCACAGTTTGCTGGCCCCCAAGCCTGGACGCCGAGGCCTGACACTACTGCCTGCTTTCAGGTTTGCACGTTATTTTGAGAATGCCATTTAACCTCGTGGTCTCAGGTTTCCATATCCATGCAGTGGGCATCTCTGGGGTGTCTAATGTGACCCACATTCTGTGTGTCATGAGCCCAGCATGGCCCTTGCCAAGGCCAGGCTCTGCGGGGCGATGGGGGTGGGGAGCAGCCCTTAGAGAAGGGAGCTTTTCCTCGTTGGGGCAGCTCTGATCTTTCCCTGACAGTCCTGTAACCCCGGGCGCAGGGGACGGGGAGCTACCTCTGGCCGTCAGGACGAATCGGAGAAGGCGAATGGAAGGGCAGGAACTTAGTGACTTTCCCTGGTTTTTAAATGGAAGCTTTTCAGCCTCATATCACAGGGCCGTCTGGCAGCGCCACCTCCGTCCGCCGGGCTCACTCCCTGGCTGAATGCAAATAATCGTTTTGCCTCCTATCCCTTTGTAGCTGTTGAGCTCTAGGCTGGAAACTGCTTTGGGGAAATACAGAGGTTTGTGGGTGCAGGATTGGGACAGCAGTATATCCTTCTGCGAGTTTACGTGCTGCAGCCCGGGAGGTCAGGAAACTCGGCTTTGATTCTCACCTCGGCCCTGAGAACTTGTTCGCCGTTCACCGCCGCTGGAATCCTAAAGAATGTGTGCTTCCTGCCTGCCTGTCAGTGGGGCTCCTGGACATGTAAAGTGAGGGTGTTTAGAGAGGCATTTGATTTTCCTTAAGAAACTGTGGTTAGTACGTGTGAAGGACAGCTGTGCCTCAGCCCTGCCCGGAGGCAGGGCTGGAAATGCCAGGCGGTCCTGTGCCCATGGCCGAAAGCCAGCGTCGCACTGAGGGCTTAGGTGACCTGTTGGCACTGAGGGCTTAGGTGACCTGTTGGCACTGAGGGCTTAGGTGACCTGTTGACGCTGTAAGAGGATCCCTCTTATAATTACCATCGTCAGTAGGATCGAAAGTTTGCCTTAATCTCCTCTCCCTAACAAAGAAAGCCTCTCACAGGCCCCGAAGCGGAGCCCAGAAGGGCAGCGCAGCCTGCCTGCCCTGGGCCCAGCCTGCGCGTTCTGAATGGCTCCCTGGCTAAGAGGGTGGAGAGACATTTCCTTCCTATGGAATTTCGTGACAGGCTCTGGGCCCTGCACCGGCTTACGTGAACAGTCGCTTACAAACAAAGCGGGCGACACAGGCCCCACTGTCCTTTGTGTGGCCTCCTCTCTAAGGTGCCTGTAATCCTAACCCCTTGTGGGGCCGCGTGGAGGAGGCGTGCCTGGGTGGGTGCCCAGGGAGGCGATGTGGGCGAAGGCTGACAAGTAACCGCAGGGTGTGAGGAATAAATTAAAGCAGCTTCATCCTGAGGCCAAGGAAGGGGAAAGGAAAAAACACCAGCCCAGGAAAGATCGGAGCTCAGATCAGACGGAGAAGAGAAGCGAGAGGCAGCTGGGAGGTGTTTCAGGGGACATGCCCCAAATAAAACCTTGGGAACCTGAGAAAATGCTAGGACACCCTGGAAGAGCGCCATGGCCTGTGCTCAGACTCGCGGCCACTTTGGGGCAGGAGCAGGAAGGCCGGCTGGGCCCTCGCTGGAGACCCGCGCAGCCAGCCCCGCAGAGGAGGGCCTGGAGGGCACCAGGCCCGAGGGCGGTGCACGTGGCACGGAGAAGGGGTGCAGCCGGAGCCCCCGGGTCCCCAGCCCCTGACCCTGCCCTGGGAGGCTGAGTGCCCAGCGTGGGGCTCAGCTGTGCCTTTGCTCTGTCCCTCCTTGTTGGCTCCTGGGCCAGCTCCTCCATCCAGGCTGACCTCAGGGAGGCAGGAAAGGACCCTGTCCCAGGGAGTCACGTCGCACTTGGGCCTGAGGGCGCGCACGGTCTGTCCCCAGGGAGCAGCCTGGGCCTGTCCCTGCGCAGGTCCAGGCTGCAGTTTTGGGGTGCAGTGTGCACGCAGTGCAGACATCCTGGTGGTGGCTGTATATACAGAAGTGAGATGCGGGGGGGGCGGGGTGAGCAGCGTGCAAGCACGTGGGTGAGTCAGTGTGAGGCTCCTTTCTCGGGTGGCCCTGTGCCGTTGCCTCCAGCCAGCAAATATTCCCGCTCAGGCTCGGTGGTATTGGAACGAGTCAGGGGCCTCCGTCCGGGGTTCCTACAGAACTGCCCCCCTCTATCTCTCAGCTCTTACTGGGAGTACCCACCTTCCCCCGAGCACCCCACCTTCCCCTGGGGAGATTTTTCACCTAGAGAACCTTGCTGTCTTTCAGACAGCACTTAGATTTGTTTCTGTGAAGCTTGCCTGATTTCTTTAACAGTTGAAGATTTGGGGCCCTCAGACCTGCCTCGTTTCTTATATGGCGGCCTGGCTTTTCTCGGAGGAATGTCTGAAGGGGCCTCAAGCTGCCTTATTTTTGCAAGAGTCTTGGGAAAACAGAGAATCGATCCGGGCCGTTGGCCCCTCCGGCCCCCTCCCCACCCGGCCGCTGCAGACCAGGCAGGAAGGGGTTGTCGTCGCGCTCAGGCCGAAGCCGGATCACTTTATTTTTCTTCTTAGAGAGTTCCACTAGGAAAGATGGTCTTGATGTGTGATTATTATTCTTAAAAGGATCCTTGTGCTTTCCTATTATTGCTGTTACAGCCTCACAGGGCGACTGCCAGGTCCTACGACAGGCCCTCCGGAAACTTCCTATTGAAGCAATCTGGGGGAGCTGGAGTTCAGAAAGGTTGAACTCCCTCGTGTCTTTCAAAATCTGTGAATTCATTCTCTGTAAATTTCCACCAGCCCAGCCTGCGATCCCCCAGCGGAAGGATCGGGGGGGGGGGCCCTTTCTTAATCCCACAGGATGGGCTTCTCACCCCAGTGACTCTGGGAGAGGAGGGAGGGGTTCCTGGGTAGGTTGAGAGTTCACGTGTTACTATGTGACTTATGACTGCTACACGTGTGGCAGCTAAAACATAAGCCTAGCGATAATGAGACCAGCAGTGGTGATAAGGAATGAAGATAATTGCTTCCCTCCCCTGTGGATTTGAACCCCCCCCCCCATCTGCTGCCCTGACTCCTCCCTTTGAGGGGGTTGGGGTGAGATGTCTTGGTGAGGGCCATTGCGGAGTCAGGGAGAAGCAGCCGGTGGGCATTTGTCTGCAGAGACGGTTTGTCTTGTCAAGATGCCATTGGAATGTGTCTTCTCACCGCTAATGTCACCCCTGAATGCTGCCCTTCATACGTGCGGGTTATAGGAGCTTGGCTGTTTTTAAGTAAGTCTGACCAAATATTTTTGAACACCATCTATTCTAGAGATGTTAGGAGACAACCGTTACTTTGCACGGGCTGAATAAAGGACACAGTTGAAAAGGAACTCCTGTTCCGGTCGGGTTTAGCTTCCCGGACCAGTTAGACTTCTCATGTCACACCTGCTGGAGGGCACGATGACGGGGCAGAGTCCGGGTTCTGTTTTGGTCTGTTCAGGGCTTTAGCAAGTATTCCTGGACTTTTTCTGTATGAGGTGTCGGGCAAGAGGCGGAGGACTCGTGGCACATGATCTGTGGCCTGGTCCGCAAGGACCTTATGGCCCCTAAGGGGCCCAAATGATGGCCACGCTCCTTGTGACACGGGCCACTGACCTGCCCCGAAGCCCCGTGCCCGCGACAGCACTGCGTTCCTTGGGAGTGTGGCTGTTAGGGTCGTTGCGACCCAAGTTCATTGCCACTCGGTGATTCGTGCAGAGGCAGCTCTGAGTGCCAGGTGCCGCGTTTCACTTGGAGAGCCTGAGAGTTGCTGGGTTTCGGTCCTGGCGCAGTCGGCCTTCTTGTCTTCCCCTGAACCCCGTAACCCAGGGCCCTTTCTGCCCCTCCCCACTCTCTCCTTTGTCCCCTTCCCCCACACTGGGGCCTCCTCCATGCCCCCAAATTGCTATTTGCCCACCTCGTGACCTGAGACCACTTGGCATTTCCCAGGGATGGCTGGAATTTACCGCCTGCCGACTAGGTATCCTGTGACATTTGCTCACCTGGGCAGCTTAAGCCCTGCGGCCTGCGCGGAGGGACCTGCGAGGAAGTGTGAAATTTACCTCCGTGCTCCAGGGCTCCCGCCTGCAGGGAGACAAACGGCGGTGCTTTCTAGATGCTGGAATTCGTTTCGATCGTGGCACGCACTTAGTTATATATATTCATACACACATGGATGATGTATTCAAGAAATGCATTTAGACAATTTGTGCATTATCCCTCATTCTCTAGTCATTATTTTAACAAATTAAATTTTCATGGTTAGCTTCATCCTTCACATTCATACCCTCCCTGTCCCCACCGGTCGGAGACGCTGGGCTGCCGGGAACCTCCCGGAGGCCTCGTGACGTTAGCCCTGTCTCCTGACGGTTCCTGAGACGCCGCGGATGGCTTTCTCATCGCGGCCGCCCCGCTGGTGAGGAATAGCTGCTGTCTCTTTGGATCACACGGGCTTAGGAGCTGGTTCAGTCCAGTTCCTGGGACAGGCCGGCCCTGGAGGCTTCTTGGGCTCGCGGAACACACAGGCGCTCAGTCTTCTGTCCCGGCGGTCAGCCGAGGAAGGGCGGTCGGCACTGTGCTCGTGGAGGGTTCTGCTGTTACGTAATACTCATGTTTACCCCGTCCAGGGGACTCTCAATGGACAGTGCCCTGTGCCCCAGGCGGGGAGCAGAGCCGCCAGGTCACCTTAGGCTGAAGGGAGTGTGTCCGCAGAAGACACGCTGCTTCCAGGGGCTCAGACAGAGTGGCTGTGCACACTGACCGCTGAGGGCCGTGCAGCCGCCGTGTGAGCCCGAGTTTCACGATGAGACTGACCCAGAGTTTCATGCACATCTCTGAAGTTACCTAGCTAATGAGAGGCTGAGCGGGACAGGTTTTCAGGAGGAAGTTGGACTAAATGTAGACTTTCCTGCAAAAGGAGTCACTCCCATGGAGTGGCAGATAGCTCTTCAAGTGGTGGTTCTTCCAAGAAAATTCTGTGGAATCCTACTCAGTTATTTGGAAAACAAATCGTTTTCCTCTGTCCAAATCCAGTGCTGTGTCTCAGGTCACAGACTTAATGGTCCCTTGGCCATGCTTGGCTATGAAACACCAGCACAAGGAGACAAGTCCAACCTTCAACTTGGCCTGTTTCCTGAGTTTCGTTAGGCCTCTACCCGTTACCTTTGTAGAATCTACCTGATTTCTTTCAGGCAGTAAGCGTGACTTCTTTTCATAGGTAGCCTAAAGCTTGACTACCTGTTCTGTGTGTGTGTGTGTGTGTGTGTGTGTGTGTGAGAGAGAGAGAGAGAGAGAGAGAGAGGGAGAGAGAGAGAGAGAGAGAGAGACCTTTTGTAGCTCCTCCTTCGGAGCCTGGGATATTGACGGGAACGTAAAGCAAGGCCCAGTGTTCTGTCCTGGGCCCTGCCTCCGGGCCCTGCGGTCCTGTCACCTGTGTGCGGCCATGCCTCAGGTGGTGTAGATGGATCCTTCCATCTCCTGATGCGACTTCAGTCTCCTCTCTGGTTACAAGGCCCCTCTGGTCAGAATGGCCATTGAGCTGCTTTTTTTTTTTTTTTTTTTGGTAAGTGGGTGCTCTCAGTGTTGACAAGGTGACATCTGCTCCGGGGGGTGAGGTTGGCCCAGAGAGCGTCCGGCTGTAAAGGATTTGGGTGAAGATGGTGTTCTGGTGATGGTGACACTTGCTGGGCCTGTTGTCACCATGTCCCCCAGGTGATGGAAGGGAATACGACGTCTTCTGTGTTTAAATGCATTATTTTGAAAACAGTGTAACCCCAGGAAGATCTTAGTAAAGACAATTTTACAGAAGACATTTAACCGCACTTCCCTAGCTCCGTATCTATTACCAGTATCCCCCCCATGCGCACATTTCTTCCTGTTGTTTTCCTTACGGCTGTCTGAAGCTTCCTTTTAGGGAGATGAGTATGTTAGGGATAGAATTGTCTGCTGTTTATCAACAGAACCTGTTACGTATCTTATTTATCACTCATCTCATCTCAAAGCCCAATTCAAATAGGTTACCAAAAGCTACAAGTGATACAAAGAGAGTTAGTACCTAAGTGGGGGACTTGGAGAGAAAATTCAGGTAGAAAAGTAAAACGCAAGGGACTGTCAGTGTGGAAAGCTGAAATGACGAGTCTTTTCTTATTCTGGCCTTCCAGTCTTTTTGCTGGTCTGGAAATTGCTACCCAACTCTTGGGTCTTGTTTAGTCCAGTCCCTGTAGATGTTAGCTGTAGATTTGACTCTGTTTCCTAGTAGCAAAAGGGAAAAGGGAAACAGGATTAGTTTCAAATTTCAAAGCATTGAGAATTGAAAACCAATGAGTTGTTTAGGGGAAGGGAGCAGGTCTTTTCCTTTTTCTAGGTCCCATGCAAAATTTCTTCATAGTTCCCAATAATAAGATGCTAAGTGATATGATAGACGTTTTTCTAAACAACATATGCTCAACAATGACAAAATATCATGCCTTACATTTTTTTAATGCCCTTTATACACAACCTACCCACAACATTCACCAAATTTTATGGGTTTACGATCTGGTTTCCTCATTAGACTAAGGAATTTCTGGGAAACAATCAGGATTTATATGTCCAGCACACAGTAGATACTCAGTTAATATTTTTTGAAATGAAACAGTGTTTTACCTGTTGATCCAAAAAGGAGAAAAATCCACTTATTAACATTTATGGAGTCCTTGCGACTAAAAAGAGGGATCATTGAAAAGCCCCTGCCCTCAGGAGCTTGTGGTCTCCTGGGAAAAGCTACATCGTGACACACACATTAGTCTCTAGCTTGATAAGGGCTCTGTAAGGGAGATGCAAGGTTGCTTAATTTACACTCTCACTGTACCTAAGCTCCCTGTGGAGTTTGGGCTTTGGATCCTGCAAGCCTGGAGGGAGAGGAGAGAGGCCGCTGTCCTGCAGGTTGGCTTTTGTCCCATTCCTTGGCCGTCTAACCCAAACCTCCCTGATCCCGGGTGACCAGGATGAGGGGTGGGCCCCCCATGGGCTCTTCCCGACGTGCCCTCGTGGCCTGCAGGGAGACCGTGGTTCCAGTTCCCGGGGCAGCTGGACTGACGGCCGCCACGAGCTCTCCTATGACGGGTTCCCAGAGAAACCACGGGTCCTGAGGCCAGGAAGAACTCACTGCCCTGGGGACAGATGTACAAAATACAGATTGAACAAGCAATGACTGCCACAGCTGGCTGTGATCCCGTTTGGCTAATTTGGGATGATCACTACTGGAGTTGTCAGAGAGAATTTTTACCTCCTTATTTCCCTTTCTCCCTTTTTCCTTGCTTCCCCCCATTTCACATGCATTTACCAGGCACTTACTTCTAAGCTAGGCAGGGTGAGAAATGCAGGCTTGGACCTTGTCCTCAAACCCCTTTCCACAGGGAGGAAAAAAGAGAGGGCTTCAGGGCCGCTGGTGGTCAGGGCCTTGGAAAACGATGGAGAGCTTAACCCGCCGTGTGCACTCGGCAAGCGTGTCCAGAAGGACACGTGTCGTTTCTCTGACACTGTAGGCATCTCCTTCCAGATGGGAGAGTCCCGGAAAGCCATGCTTCACTCCTGCTTGTGTGCCTGGCATGGTGCTTGGTGTGTACAGGATGCTTAGTAATGTCCGTGGAGAGAAAGAAGGAAGGAAGTCACAGATAATTCATCTAAATCCAAATTGGACTTACTTACATTTCAGACTGAACACCTATAGCAGTGATTTCTAAGATTTCTGCTCCTTGCTGGGAGCACATGCGTGTCTGAGCCTGACGGAGGTGCCTCTGTGATGTGTCAGAGAATGGGGGCCAGGAGGGGCGAGTGCTTAGGTGTGTGGGTCACGCCAGATCGGGGCCTCAGAGCCCACACTCACAGAGAGAGGTTTCTGGGGGGAACCGCCCCGCTGTGCAGTGGGGGAGGCCTTGAGTGGTTCCTTGGTGCCTGAACTCCCGTCTTGGCTATGGGGGTACAAAGGGCTCCGTGGGGCAGGTGGGGGCAGGGAGAACGCGCAGCAGAGGACACATGAGAACCGTGTAAAGACGAGTGATAATCAGACTTAGGAAGCCGGCTCGACAACCTTCCAGTGCCAGGGGCTGCGAGGAGACTGGCAGCTGCCTCTTCAGTCAGCGGCTCAGGTTCCAGCACCTTCCTTTTGGCCCCACCCTCAGAGAACCTGTGTCACCCCATCCGCAAAGCTGCCTCTGCCCCCCGTCCGTCTCCCCAAGGTCAAGCCAGAGTTCTGTTTGCTCGGTCTCATTCTTTGCCCAGTTTTCCTCCTATAGGAAGAAAATGAAATGTTGGAAAAGGACTCCTTCATTAAATCGTCATCATCATCATCATCATCACCACAAATAAACCAAGAAGTGGAAAGTGAGATACTGTTTTTAGGATGAAAGAGGTTGTGGGCTCTGAGGCAGGAGAAGCATTGAGGAGGAGACCCTCGGGTCACCACACATCTCCCACCACCCCAGTGTGAGCCCCTCCCCTCAGTGTGAGCCCCTCCCCTTTAGTGAGAGCCCCTCCCCTCAGTGTGAGCCCCTCCCCTCAGTGTGAGCCCCTCCCCTCCAGTGAGAGCCCCTCCCCTCCAGTGAGAGCCCCTCCCCCCAGTGTGAGCCCCTCCCCTTTAGTGAGAGCCCCTCCCCTCCAGTGTGAGCCCTTCCCCTCAGTGTGAGCCCCTCCCCTCCAGTGAGAGCCCCTCCCCTCAGTGTGAGCCCCTCCCCTCCAGTGAGAGCTCCTCCCCCCCGTGTGAGCCCCTCCCCTTTAGTGTGAGCACCTCCCTTCAGTGCGAGCCCCTCCCCTCCAGTGAGAGCCCCTCCCCCAGTGTGAGCCCCTCCCCTCCAGTGTGAGCCTGTCCCTCCAGTGTGAGCTCCCCCAGTGTGAGCTTCCCCCCAGTGTGAGCATGGGCAACTCAAACCTGTCTTGGAGGGGAAGGCAAGAATGGCCCCCACGCTCCTCCCCAGTTGGACTCGGATGTCTTCCCCCAGGCTGTCACTCTGCAGGGTCACTCCCTGGGGACGTGCTTCCCCCAGGCCCAGTGCAGCTCAGACTCTGCCGAGTAGGGAGCCGGAGGCTCAGGTTCCCCTCATCTCCCTCTTCAGCGGCCCGCACGCTTTGGTGGCTTTGCTGGGCGCTGTCTCGGGGGGCAGGGAGGGGCATTTTAGACAAGGAATGTCACAGTGAGCAGGGAGGAGGCTCCTGGGCCCTGAGAACCAGGACATTTAAGTACAAACTCTGAAGACTCCCTCGGGCTTGGCCTGCGGCCCCCTGGGACCAGTGCCTTGTGTGACTCCTTCCTGTGCCTGGTCCACATTCCCAGCAGAACCACCGGCTGATGGAAGCTTCTTGTCTCCCTCCCTCCGTTGCTGGGACCGTCACCCTCAGCTGGGCATCCTGGCAGTGGATAACAATGTGTGTCTCACGGAGAAACTTGCTGCATTGGGGTTTGTAAACCTTTTTCTTTACAACCTATGCTCAGAGTTAGTTTTTTTCTTGCATAAGGACCCCTTTCCTTTGTGCGATTAATATACAAAATATATTTCAAGTTATAGCCTCACTCCTTTTATGTGACATCCCTTGACAAAATAATGGTTGTAGGCATTGATTTACTCATTCCGAAACCCAATACACGACGTCTTCCTGGGGTACCGGGTAAGACAGAAAAGCACCCGGGAGCCTGGCGGGTCATGGACACGCAGAGGTAGGTGCTGTGCGCATACCTTGGACATCAGAGCACTTAGTAGGATATTGAATGAACCATAAATATAGGCGGTCACTCTGAATCCTACTGGCAAACCCACGTGCCACACCAGGTAGGAAAGGCCCCCACCATGTACCTCTTATGTAGGGGTTTGCACTCGTGGGGTGACCGCTCTCAGGTATTCGGAGGAGCGAAGGCTGTTCCCTGTAGGAAGTACTCCGGTGGCGAGATCCTCGCTGCTCTGGGGTGAGTGGCGCTGGGTGAGTGGCTGCAGTTACCCTGTGGGGAGAGGTGACATCACATGGCTCACGAGTGGTCAGTGAACCTGTGTTCCCCTCTTCGTTCCCAACACAGAGGGGACCGTTCCGAGTGGCAGATTGACCCAGGGAACAGTTCCAGTGTGTTCTGCCATGGAGTGGAGGTCAGAGGCCTGGCCCTCGGGCGGTCGCCACACCTGTGATCACAGCCCTGTCTGCCTCCAGGGTGACTGTGCCTCTCCGCTGAGATGTGGGTGTACAATGCTTTAGTAGATGATGAAGGGGTGGTGAGATTTCTTCTCACCTACAGTGTCCCAACTGCTCACAGAATCGAAGCAGGGCAAAGAAGCCCAGGTGGACAGGCATGCGGAGGGCTTGCCGACTGAGGACCTGGCATAGGTCTGGAAGCCGTGTGGAACGCAGAGCCGGGCAGCGTGTGGCCAGGGGGCGGCCTGCTGGGACCGCTGTCCGCAGAGGGGCTGGGAAACAGGTTGCCTGCCCACGGAGGGGACAGCAGCTGCCGTCCACCAGGTTTCGTACTGAGATGAAGCTTGGATGTGGATCTCACAAACCCACACCCTCCCACTAAGGACATAGCACATGTGACATCCATGAAGGGAAAGGCAGCTGTGGTCTGTGTCCATGTGTCCCTGCCTCCAACCCCTGGTCCCCATGCTGGGCTATAGGGGACACTGCGATGGCTGTGCCTGGTAAGCAGCATGGATCCCGCTCTTTCTTTCTGGGGCTGAGCCCTTGGTCTCAGGACTATAGCTCCCTGGAGGGAAAGTGCTTGGTGAAAAGAAGGCTGGACGGATGGGGGCCTTCGAGGGGTGGTGCCCCTGGTGCAGCTCTGAGCGGGGGTCCCTTAGGTGTGGGGTTCTGACCTGAATGACTGATTTGGTCTCTTCCTGGGTTGGGCGTGTAGTGCTCCCTTTGTTGGGGGAAGCGCCGGGGTTGTGGCCTCTCAATCCCTGGTATCGGCCTTTTTGTGGCTGTTGATCATTGATCTTTGTTTGCTTTCTGAGAGCGGGGACGTCATACAGGTAATCCAGTGGGTGGAGTTTGTTCTCCTATCACAGAAGTGCAAAGTGAGAGGTTTTCAATACTCGGGATTCTCCAAAGATGGGTGCGTGGCTGTCTCGTTGGCCCACCTACCTGCCTGTCATCACATAGGTTTCGTGAAGCTGCGGCCAGAGCCCCCGCCTGCAGCAGCTGGGCACCTGGGCACCGTCCCCTGTGCCACCCCAGGGGCTCTTCCCAGGAGAGGGCGGGGCCTGGTGCCAGAGGTTGCAGCCCCTCGCCAGCCCCAGGAGTGTGACTGTCCCACCCAGTCCCTTCAGCCCATGTCTTACATGCGGGGTGTGGGGGGCACCTACCTGATTTGGGGGAGCTGAAATCCAGAGTCGGAGGCCAACACCAAAGGGCAGAGACCCGACCCAGAGTGAGGGGGTGATTGCACGTGGGCCCAAAGTGACAGAACAGAGCTGGGGTGCTCCCGCCGGGCCTGGGAAACCCCACGTCTGGAGGTGGCCCCAGGCACACAGAGGGGAGACCCTTGGATCAGAGAACATGATGGGTAGCGAGTGGAGGCCACAGCCGCCTGCCCGGGCCTCACTGAGCACAAAGAGGACCAGCTGGCCCCACGGTGGCCCCAGCTGGTAACAGTGCTTTTAACAGCTACGGTGCAAGGTGGGGGGGGGTCACGGGCACAGTGGGCAGCCGGGGGGGGCACGGGCACAGTGGGCAGCCCGGGGCGGGGGCATGGCACAGTGGGCAGCCCGGGGGGGGGCACGGGCACACACATGCAGTGGGGGAGGCCCAAGCTCAGGGCGCACGGTTCTGGGTTTGCATCGGGCGAGGTGTGCTGGACGTTGACGTGCGTCCACTGTGTGTCGGACCTCAGGTAGCCGTGGGTCTGTCTGTCCCTGTCCCCTGCGCCCCTCTCTGTCCCCTGCCCCTCTGCAAGTCCGCTGTGGCTTTATTAGGAATTCCCTCTGGTTTGTCGAAAAAAAGTACAAGGAGAAAGACCGGCTGGAGGGGGAAGAAACAAAACTGGATCTTGGCAGGCAGCCCACAGCATGGGCCCGGCAGGCAGCCCGCTCAGGGCCCTGCCTCAGACACCCCTCCCCCAGCCTGCGCTTCTCTTCCTGAGGGGCCAGGAGGCTGTTCCTACCCCCTTGCCCCCTTTCTGTTGTTTAAAGAGCCTCCCTCCCTCCCTCCCTCCCTCCCTCCCTCCCTCCCTCCCTCCCTCCCTCCCTCCCTCCCTCTCTCTCTCTCTCTCTCTCTCTCTCTCTCTCTCTCTCTCTCTCTCTCTCTCTCTCTCTCTCTCTGTCTCTCTCTCTCGGGCCTTAGCAGAGACCAGCGCTTTCTCCTTGCTGGCCTCTCTCCTCCCAGCCCCCTCCCCGATGAAGAGTTCATCCAAAGTTCGCATCCAGACTCTGAACAAAGTGGCGCAGACCTTTTCCTGACTCCTCACCCTTTGTCCCCATCACTCAGTGACAGACAGGAATCAAATGCTGAGGACCCAGCCTGGAGAGGGGCCGCGGGGGAGGGAGAGAAGGGAGAAGGGTTCCCATTAACTCCCTGGGCCCCGAATATCCCAGGGAGGGGGGAGGGGAGGGAGAGGAGGGGGAGGAGGAGGAGGAGGAGGAGGAGGAGGAGGAGGAGGAGGAGGAGGAGGAGGAGGGGCGAAGGCCCGGAAGGCGCGCCCGCGCACACCCAGCAGGCCCAGGCTGTGTGTTCGTCTGCTTTCTGTCTGAGCAGCGGGGAGGGCCGCCCATCCGAGAGCCGGGCTGGCACGGCCAGAAGGGGCCGGAAAAGGCTGTGTGCTTTCTCCTGAGGCGGGGACTTGGGGACATTTGGGTCCCACGGTGAGGAAACCAACTCCCTGGGCAGACTGGGCTCCCCTCGTGGAGGCGGACTGTCCTCCTCGGAGCCAGTGGTGCAGAGAGCCCTGCACAGAGCCCAGCGCCTCCGGAACGTGTGCTGTTCATTGCCGGCAAGGAGTATTGGCTGGAATGCCCTCATCCAGCCTCCCACGTCCCCGCCAGTATCTTAGGTGCAGGTGACATTCTCCCTGTCCCCACAGGCGGGCCGGCAGATGCCCCAGAGTCTCCTTCCCGGGGCCGAGTCACCAGGGAGGGCGCGGAAGTGACGTTGCCAAGGTGCCGCAGTCCGAGGCACACCTGAGGTCTCGCTTCTCGGAGAGGAGCGGCCCCCTGGAGCAAGGCTGGCCGGAGGGGCCGTGCTGGCCCTCAGAGGGCGAGAGACGCCAAGAGGACACGTCCGCGACTGTTCCGGCCTCGCTGGGGCTGCTTGCCGTGTCCCCAGGGCTGGCCGCTCCCTTCCACTGCCTGCTTGCTGCCCTCCTGCTCACACTTCCCAGTGGCCGGCACCCTCCGTGTCCCTGAGGTCAGGGCCACTGGGTCCAGGTAGCCAGCTGCTGGGGTCGGAGGGTGAGGAGGAAGTTACATTGCCAGGTGCCATTTTGGGGTGAGAAAACCTGTGAAACCTTGGTGGACGTCGTGGCCAGAAGACCTGTTGCCTTTTCCTTCTGAAATCATGAAAACCCTAATGAACCCTGACTCCCAAAAGGAGGTGCTTTCATGCCCTTCCCTGCCGGGTGGCTCAGGAATTGGGGTGGCCCAGGACTTGACCGAAGGAGTCAGGACCCTGGGGTTCAGTTCCATCTTCCCTCTGCTCTGGGGCCTGCTCCGTGAACTGCAGGCCAAGCAAACAGCAGGATGGACACTTTGCAGGGAAGGTGAGGGTTGCTGGCTCCAGGAAGAGCTCTGAATGCATGACCACACTTGTAGCACTTATAGAGGTTCTTTGGTCCACTCACCGGGCCTAGCATTCCCTGCAGGGTCATTTGTGTCATCTCATTTATCTCCACAGCCATCCTATGAGGGGGCCATGGTGATTGTTTAGCAAGCGAGGAAACTGAGGCCCAGAGTGATTGAAACAGCGTGTTCCAGGTAGGTTAGTGAGCACTTACGTGCGTCATCACGCGAACCCAGTGCGTCTCAGTGATGTTTGTGCGGCTCTGTTCACGAAGGGTGTTGGGAGCACAGACAGCCTTGCACAGACAGCCTTGTACCGGGGTCTTGGTAACTCGGCCCTGCGGCCATTTCAGACCGCACTGAATGGAAGTTTACCTGTTCCCAGCTTTTCAGGGGGCGCTTTCTAACTTTGAGTGGCCTCAGCAGTGTCCATGGGTGTGTTAACTTTCCAGAGATCTAGCCGCAGCATCTGCATACAATAAACGTTTTAATTACTGATGACCCTTGCCAATTAATTCGAAACTGTGTCTGTCATGGTGCTGCTTTCCCGACAGCACTTTCATTGACGAGGAGTTTGTGTGCGTGTTTCGGTCACACAGTGACACTTCTTCTCAATGCTTCCTGGTGTCCTAACCCAGGCTCCGGTGGGGCAGCCTGCTCGCAGCTGGGGGCAGGTTTCCCCATCAGCACGTAGAGAAGCGGAGACACCCGTGCCGTCCCCCGGGCCAGCGAGGACCCAGGTGATGTGTCCGCATTCCAGCCCGGCGCGCCTGCCTTTCCTGGGAGTCTTGTAAAGGCCATTCGCAAAGTGGGGGCCCTGTGCGAACGGGGGTACTGGCTGTTAGATGCCGTCTAGACTCCCCACCTCCCTGTGGCAGTTTTGGCAAGTTGACAGGTATAATTGATGAGTTATTCTAAGAATGTGATTCCGGAGTAACTCTAGAGTGCAGGGACTGTGTTTCTGAGTAGGTAATGTGGGGGGAGGGGAGGGGAGGTGGGGCGGGGACTGCGGGGAGATGGGACGGTCTTTGTTCTGGCCGGGCTGAGCTCTCAGTCTGTGGCCTGAGGGGGCCGCAGAGCACCCTGGAGAAGGCGACCCTCTTAGGGCTCGTGACCTCCACCGGAGGCATGGAGACAGAGCAAGCGCGGCGCTGGGACTTCGAGCTCCTTTGCGACCTTCTCAGTCGGGCCGCTGCCCTGCGTGCAGGTGGCCTTGTCGCCCAAGTGCCCAAAGCTGTGATCGTCCCCGCTGGCCATTGAACTCTTAAGGGTCAGCAAAGTGGAAGGTCTGTTGTGAAGGAAAGGAGGTCGTGGTGGTGGCCAGCATTTGTCCTGGTCACTGAAGCTGAGCGTGTCTGAGGGGCTGGCAGTGGCACAGGACCTTTGACGTCTCACCTGGAGTGGCCAGCCGGCCGGCCATCACGGCTTCTCCCTCCTGGGCTTTGAATTCTGTTCCTCAGGGACCCCCTTCTACCCACCATGCCCTCCCTCCTGAGTGGAGTCTGCTTGCTCCCTGCAACACCCCGGCCCCCCAACACCCCAGCCCCCATCACCCCGGCCCCCCATCACCCCGGCCCCCCAACACCCCAGCCCCCATCCCCCCAGCCCCCCAACACCCCGGCCCCCAACACCCCGGCCCCCCTGCCTTGCTGACCGGGGCGCCTGCCTACTGGGTTTTCTCGGGCGCAGTGAGTTACGACAGCGCCCTCCCTCCCAGTGTTCCCAAAGTTTGGAGCACAGAAGCTGTACTTTCTTTTTAAACCCAACCCACCTGTGGGTAGAACCAGACACGCTGCCTTGTTGGATCCTGATTACGTGGGAGCAGGGGTATTTCCAAATGTTAGTTGGACCCCCAATCCCAGGCCTGCTTTGGACGGATTAAACAGTGCCCTGAAAGGTTATAAAGACTACATATTTGCCCCATATTCTTGCCTCCTTTTTTTTTTTTATGATTGAAAGAACTAATCAGGTGTGTGTGAATTTCCATGTCAGTGGTTACCAGCTGATGATGCAGGGCAAGTTGCTTACCTTATCAATTATTATTATTTGTTTAATCTGTAAAAATCTGGGAATTTGGCTTACCTCTAAAAGTTGTTGGAAGGGCTAAAAAAACAATGAAATAATAGCCACTACTTTGTAAAAATATTGGTGATTCTCTTCTTTCCTTTTTTAGCTTTGGGTCAGAAACACACACCGCGCTGTCTCCTCTGAAGCAGGGGGTAGTGTCTCGTGCTTTGGGGGCCAAGGTGCTTCCACACCCCAGCCTGGCACTCACTGTCCCCCTCGCACTTCCCCCTGCCTCTGCGGCCCGCCCCGCCGCCTTTGCTCTCCAGAGGCTCAGCTCCCAGGGCCCATTCATCCCGGCAGCCTTGGCAGTGCCAAGGGCGGGCCGACGTGCTCTTCCTTGGGGAGAAGCCACAGCCTTCCACGTGACCCCCTTTAACCAGTGGTTCAGGTGGCTGTTTCATAGTGGGGACCCCCTGGGAGGAAACAGCACAGTGTGGTTATTTTAATGACTTCATTTGCATGACATTTTACGAATTTCAGATCACTTTCCCATTTCATTTTCCATGAACGGTGGCATTATATCCCATTTTAGAGATCAGGAAATCGAATCTCTATTGAAAAAGATTTAGTCCTGTTCCACCACTGACTTGCCGTGGGAAGGTCTCTCGGAGGCACAGAATGAGAGACACACAGTCAAAGCTGCACGTGAGACGATAGCATTGGTCCAGTCCAGCACCGAGAAGGCGAGATACAGTTTACTTTTAAACAGAACATTTAAATGTACAATTACAATACTAAAAAATAAAAAGAAATAGGTGAATTTAATTTTTAAAATGTCCCAATGTATCCAACATGTTATTTCAACATGTAACCAATCTAAAATCACTAGTGAGATCGTTTACATCCCCTTTTTGGTGCTGCGTCTTCAAAATGGAGTGTGTTTCACTCTTACTACAGCACCTCTCAACGCGGATCAGACATTTCAAGTGCTCGGTGGCCCCCTTGCTGGGCAGCGTCCATCAAGCCTAACCGTCAGGTCTACCGCGTATGACGCCGAGGCCCAGAGCCATGACCAGCCACTCAGTGGCAGGAGTGGGACCAGCCCGCTGTCAGCGCCCCGTCCACGGCACTCAGCCATCTTCAGGGCAGAGCCCAGATGCCGCTTCACACGGCCCCTCTCCTGCTCCGTCCCCTGGGCATGGAGAGGGCTCCCACTGGCTTTCCGGCTTTAGGACAGTGCCGAGCCTGCTCCCCAAGTTAGGTTGCAGCCTTTCCGGCCTCTTAGAGGGCCTGCTGACCGCTGAGCTTGGCCCTGCCCTGGGGGGTGGGCGTGTGTGGACTGCAGGGCAGTGGGCTCCTGGCGCTCTGAGCTCCCTGCACGGCCCTGTGGACTTGGCGGGACCCTCCCTAACTAGTGAGCCTTGTGGGCAGTGCCTCGGGCAGTTTTAAGCCGCGGCCCATGGTTGCAAGCTGCCCAGGCTCTTGGAAGTGGAGGGATCTCTTGATTAAGGCTGAGCACCTTAATGTTAAACAAGGCCGGTTACCCAGCTGGAGGCGACTCGGGGGGGCCTTTTGGGAGTGAGAAAAAGGACCATTTATTAGTGTTCACTTCTGGCCTGTTAGATGTGGTCCATTCACTCAGCGTCACTGCCCAGCTCAGCTTCGCTTCTCCCAGGCGATCGCCAAACCGCCACCATCGCTGTGCGTCCCGCCAGGGCGAAATCTTCCATCTGTTGAGCGCGGCTAAGGTTATTATTATTGACAGCCGTTATGGTAACCATCCTGGTCGTTACTCACATTCGGTGTTAATCCACAGCAGTATAAGGGGCTTGGAAGAGCACACAATTACTCCCTGTGCTTGCCAGTGGGTTCACGAGAAAAAAGAAAAATGATAGAAACAGATACGCAGCCTGGGCTCCGCTATGGAAAGGACATTCTCGGGAACTACAGCTGACAAAAGAGCCCCAAAGGTTCTCATTTTTAGGGCTTTGGCGGGGTCCAGTATGGCGCCTGGAGATGGAAAGCAGAATTTCCCAGGAAAACCAAGTCAGTGGTTTCAGCTCCGTGTCACTGTTAGACTGAGTTATCACAGGCGACGCGCGGGAAAGGTGGGCCTTTGCCTGGCTTCCTTGGCATGTGGGGTCGCGGTCGTGGTCCGTCTGTGCTGCGTGCCAGTCAGGTTTTTTAATGACTTTGAATGTCAGCCGCATCATCACGGACCTGCCGGGACGTGGGAAAAACTCAGGTCTCGCGGGTGGAGCTTCTGTTTTGTTCACCTGGGTTTCAGAAATCAGCATTTCTCCCTGCAGCCCTGGTTTCCATCTGTATAAAGTAGGGATTAGTCGTAACTACGTGATGCAGTTTTGAGAATTAGGGTGTTGTTATTTCTACCACAATTATTCCACCCTAATTTTGTTTCCACGCTCACCCCTGAGCTTTTTTTTTTTTTTTTAAATCTCTTATGTATCTCACCTTCTTTAAAGTGAAAACCTTACCCAAGAGGAGTGTGAGATGGGGTCTCAGACTTGGATCTGTGGCTTTGTGCAGCTGTGGAGCTTGACGTCCGGAAGCTTCTGGAAGGGGTGCCTGGGATAGGACCTCTTGTTGGGCTTGGCTTGGCTTTGGTTTATAACTTTCCCCACGATGTAGGGTTTTGTCTGGGGTTTGGCTGCTGCAGGTGCAGACCTTGAAGTCATGTTCACGCTTTGCACACTGTCCGTTACTTCAGCCCCTGACGGCCTCCCCTCTGCTTGACTTCTGTGGAGGGAACAGGGTTGGTGGTTGTCGGGGAGGTTGGTTGTCTCCTTGGCAGGTAGATGGTGACATCAAGGGTTGGTGGTTGGAAAACACAACACAGCTCTTGGGAGAGCTGGAACAACCTCGACTGGTCAGAATGGGGAATCCTGTAGGGCTCCGGGGGCCCACAGACAGCTGTCTGCCACTTCTGAATGTGTTGGCTGAAGAGCAGCCATCTCCTGGTCCCTTCGAAAGCCTCAGGCCGACCATCCCGTCCATCGGGTGTCCCCCGCCATGGTGATCCTAAACCTGGGGCCTTGAGGCCAGGAGCCGGTGTGCACTTTTCCTCCACGAATTCAAGCCTCTTCCACTTGTTAGGACTTCACCTTCAAGAAGGGACTGCCGCTGGCCTTTGTTCCGGGGTCAGAAGAGTTTCAGCTTTGTAACTCCCGGCCCTCGGGAAGCCTTTTAAAAAACCGACCTGAGTTGTTGCCGTATGTTTCTGTAGGGTTCCCCGTTCTGGGTTTCTGGTGTGTGTGATTTGACCTGACGGCTGGAATAAGAATCCATTTCCCTTTATCTTTCTTTTCTTTGTCCTCTTGCTTTGTCCCTGCCCTTTCTGCAGGCTGGTGGAGCCCAGAGCTGGGGCATTTCAGCCTGGAGTGAGGTGGGGACACAGCACGCTGGAGGACCTAAGCCATTGTGCACCCATGATACGCTTTCGGAGCTAGAAGGGCATGTGGTGGGGCGACCTGGTTTCACCCCCAGGGTTCTGATGGGCACCCAGGTGCCCGGCCATCTTTAGTTGGATGCCTGGTGCCCCCATTCGGTGGTGCCGGCCTTGGAGAGCCTGATCGGATTTGGTTTTGTCTTTGGTCCTTCTGGTTTCTGGGTGCAGGCTCCACCCTCCCCAGCTCTGCTGTGCCCCCTTTATCCTGGACTCTTTGGAGGGTTACCTGGGCAGCCACATTTCTCATAAACAGCCTCATGCCTAAAATAGCTTGACATTTGTATAGTGCCTTGGAGTGTACAGTGTGTCTCATTCATATTATCAGCCTTGACCTTTAAAACCACCTGGAGGTAGGAGTGAGCGGTGTCATTATCCCCTTTCACATCCAAAGAAATGGAGGGGAAGGGTGCGTGACTTGCCCAGGGTGTGTGGGGCCGGGTTCTTTACGCCAGGCGCCGTTTTCCTCCTGATGGTTCGGCAAAGAAGAACCAGCTGCTGATTAATGTTTCCTCCCCTCCCTTCCGTCTGTCTCTCCCTGGAGACCGCGTGGCCACTCGCCCCCTGAGGCCGACATGGACCCCACTTTTCCCTAAGTCGTGGAAGTCTCTGTTGAGAGACCCGAGCTCCGCCTTCTCTCCCTCTCCGCCACTCCACTCTCCATTTTTCTTCCTTTTTTTCTTTCTTCAGGCGAGTCTGGAACTGCTGGGCAAATATTTAGCTTGTTCTTTTTTTTTTACACTATTCCCATGTGAATATTTTGTCAGTGGCCCCTTCCTAATTCCAGTGCTTTCTGGGGAAGGGTTAATAGTTCAAAGCCATCATTTTTGCTGTGAGGGTTGAAACTTTTACGAAATGTGCCCCCCAAGGTGGGGGAGGGCAGGGGCCTGGGGCGCGGGGCTGGGGGCCCAGCTGGGGTGCTGAGGACGGTGGGGACCCGGGCCGCTTTCCTCGCCCTGCTGGAGTCGAAGTGCTTGGCGAAGCGCAGACCAGGTGAGTCGCGCCCTTCTGAGAGCCAACTTGCGAGGCCAGGACGGGACCGCTTCCCATCGCGGTTCCCTCGTGGCTGCTAAGCAGGCGGCAGGCTTTGTACAGCGCCCTCTGCATCCTCATCCCGCTTTTCTTCAAAAGCTTCTGTGCTCCTTTGAACTCCTGTGCTGTTTTCCTCAAGTCGTCCAGCCTGGGCTCCGCGGAGAACTCATCCCAGAGGCGACATGTCTGACTTCAGAGGATCCGACGTTTACACCCATATGATCTTCAGGGAGATACAGTGAAAGCTCAGAGTGAGGCAGGTGGCCAAGCAAAGCTGAAGCCAGTGTGTCCGGGCCACTGGGATCTCACAGCACTTCTTCTCCAAAGATTTTAATTCACGGCTGCCAGTTGCGGGGTAACTGAGGCTCCCAGCACCCCAGCAGCACTGAGCACTTTACACGTGGTGCTCCCGCTCCCTGAGTCTCAGCTCCGTCTATCGGGTCTGACAACTGTGACTACAGTGATAGGGATTCTGGACAGAATCTCTGCATCAGGACCATCCCGAGAAAATCCAGGGGGTGCCGTTGCTGTAATGTTAGACTGAAACGGTGAAGATGTGAAGGAAGTTACGGTATGCGGCCCTCCATCCCCACTCAGCCTGCACTGCCTCTGTCGGGCCCCAGGAGCCCCGCTGACGAACGAGGCCAGGCGTGCTGGTGAAGGCGGCTGATCGGGCTCGTGCCCACCATTGGGGGCCCGCCCCTGGGATGCCCCTTTACTGTCGTCCTTGGCTGCAGACTCCATCCCTGCATGGGCCTGGCCATGTCTTAGATGTCCACTTCTAATCTCACAGTGAACTCGGTGGGGGGCAAGGTCTATAGAGGACTGAAGCAATCCAAACAGGTCACTTCTGATGGGTCAGTGGTCATGACCTTCACACCTGAGGACCCAAAGATCCTAGTTGCAAAGCAGGGAGGTGATGGAGCCAGACCCACTGTTCAGTAGCCAGCACCTTTGGGGTCCCTGGGCTGAGATAGCTCCTGCAGTTGCAGCCCAAGGAAGCGTGGAGCGGAGCGGGGTAGCCTGGTGGTTCTTTCCAAGGCCTTTGACGCCAGTAAAGGGGTTTCCCAGGAGCCGCATCTGCTCTCAGGTAAGCCCACTGGGAAGGTGACAGTGATCTGACCACACGTGATGGGAAAGGGGCACATGCCTGAGCAGTGGGGTTCGTGTCTCACTAGTGGGAGAAGCATGTGGGCCCTCTTTTCAGGGGGAGGTGGAATGAGGGGTGTGTGGACTTCAGATTGCGGGGAGTGGGGGGCTTAAGTCTTTGGGAAAGGGCGAGGTGTGGCTGTACCTGGCCCCAGGTACAGACAACCTTCTCCCCCGCCCTGCCACCTGCCTCACTCTGAGCTTTCACTGTATCTCCCTGAAGATCATATGGCTGTAAATGTTGGATCCTCTGAAGTCAGGCATGTAGCCTCTGGGATGATTTCTCCATGGGGCCCCGACTGCACGGACTTGAGGAAACACCTTTGAAAGGGAAGTTAGGACTGGACGGGGCCCTCTGTCCTCTGGGCCGTTCCAATCTGTGCCCCGGGAGCGCGTTAAGCCCTTCAGGTAAAGCCGGTAAAGGGTAATGTGTTCAGCTCCGTTTCCCAGGCCCCTCCTCCCGGGCGGGGTGGGGGTCACTCTCCGTGGTGTTCCTGGGTTTGGACTGACTGTTCACTGGCCTTGGCAGAAAAGCTGCCCAACCAGTCCCAGGCCTGCACAGGGCCCGCCGTGTCCGCACGCACGCAGGGGTTCGCAGGCGCGCAGGTGCGGCGGGAGAGGATGGCCAGGAAGCCTTGCCCCCATGGCTCGGAGCCCCCTCCAGGCCACGGTCTGGCGGGGGCGCGGGTTTCAGGCTTGTGGGCACCGTCTTCACCCCTTTAGCACTCCAGATTCCCACTCACCAAGGATTGTTGCTGTGGGTTTTGATTCTAGTTTATTCTTGATGTCCTTGTTTACGTAACTGCGTGAACCAGGGTCTGGTGTTTGGGGAGCCGGTCTCTGCCTTTAGTTCTAGAAGCTTCCACCACTTACACAGAGCCGCCCACAGCCGCGCACAGCCCCACCTCACGCGGTACCTGGGCACCCAGGCCCTTCCGCCACCCACAGCTCCCCAAGGGCTTCCTGCCTCGGCCACTCCTCCCTCCTGCCTCCCACCTCACCCCCCAAAGCCCCAAGGAGACAAAAAAAAAGTGGAAAATTACGCAAAAGGCCCCTGCCTTTGAGGGGAGCCCTCCAGGCACCTCATTTCTCTTGAGTTTCTTTCTGCCCTCCGAGGTCCCCCACGGCACTTGTAGAATGTTTGCCGTTAAGCGGTTGTAAATTAGGGGCCAAGCCTGAAGCCTTAGGGAGGCTGCATTGGAACCACTGGGCCGCCCTCCCCCGCCTGCGTCTGCAGCCCAGTTCCTGAGTGTCGGGTTTCAGCGGCTCGCTCTTCTCTTTTTCTGATTTTCCTCGGCAGCTGTTTTTTCCTCTGCCTTCCTTATCTTCCACCTCTTTCCTTCCTTCTCTCAAACCACTCTACCCCCACCCCCTCTGGACTTTTCTGAAAGTCACTGCTAGGAACAGCGAGAAAGTAACGGGGCTGGGAAAGCGCTGTTTATTTCCCGTCCTACATCAGACGGGGCCAAGAGCCTGTTCTACCCCCTGCCCCCCGCCCCTGTTTTTCCTTTGCTCTCTCTTTTTGTGTTTGCTTTATTTCTTTCTCTGTAAGCCAAGTTTGGCATCGATGCTTGTTGCAAAAGAGAGGAATTTGAATAATGGCCGAAGTGAAACCTTAGCATGTGTAGGAGGCTCACCTGGTCTCATGCTGTAAAAATTAAAATTAATGGAGAAGAATCCAACCGTGTCCCAGGGGTCCAGCTCTGTATTGAGACCTGGGATAGTGTCACTTTAGGCGACTCCATGATGTGAAAATAGGGATGGTCAGAAATACGGTAGGATCCCCGCATTCCGAAAGAAGTCTTTGTGTGAGTCGATGGAAGACATGGTTTTAAAGTGCAGGGTGAAGCAGGCACGGAAGCTAATGGGCTCTTTTTAGTTAATGAGCTTGCGAGTTTGTGTAAGGGTGACTAACTGGACCACAAATGCCTTTCTTCTCAAGTAGAGTCCTCAGGACAGGCTGTGTGGACGGCACGCCTGTGCCACGTCCTGCGGTTCTGAGCGGGCGGCATCCCCTGTGTACCCTTGGAGTTTTCAGTTTAGGCCGGTGTGCCCTTCGTTCAGAAGCTATGCGCTGCACCTGCGAAGTAATCCCAGTGACGTCAGGCACACGCTGTTTGCTGGACATGGAGCGGTGCGCTTGGTCCTTGTGTCATCGAAGGTCATCCGCCTTCCCGTTTCAGCATTGAGGAGAAAGGGTTTCAGACGCTGGCCGCTCGACAGTTCACGGCTGGCCCCCTCCCCCACGTGTCTCGTCACCGTCGCTCTCTGGCCCCCGGCTCCTAGGACCGCAGTTTCACTCCTGAGGCCCCTTGCCCCCGATACGCATTCATTCATTCAATCAATCTTTGACTCATCCTTCAGTCAATCATTCATCCCGTGTGCCGAGTGCCTCCTGTGCATCAGGATGCCCTGCCATCCAGGCCAGGCCCCGGTGAGGACGGCTCGTCACGGAGCCCGACGGTTTCGCCTGAACACTCCAGGACTGGACGTGGCCCCGTCCCTCTGTCCTGTGAGCCTTTGCTTGTGCCATCTGCTTATTACTGAGGGGCCCATAGGCCTCGGAAAGCTTATCAAAACAGTCATGAAGGATTGGCAGACACAATAAACTGCTGGAGGAGCCCACATTACATTTTAACAGGAAGGCTTCTTCGTAATAAGCCCAAAATGCGTGTTGGTGTAGATCTGAGCAGTTCCTTTGATGTCATCCCTGAGACCGCCTCATGACAAGGACTGAGTTTTTTTCACTTGGGAACTTCATTTTTAGATGAGCTGCATTTGAAATGTCTTACTCTGCTTCCCAAATAAACAAAAGTAGAGATGGGAGAAGACACAACAAGTGTCTCCCTCTATCCCGAAGAGGCAGCGAGCGCGCCATATGCGTACCAAGCCCTGGGCCATCGCTGGGGAGGCTCCGGTGAGCACAGCAGCACCCCGACCTCAGAGGCTCAGTGTACGCCGTGCCATGGGGGGCGCGGGCGCAGGGCTGCAGCCCCCCCCCAGGCAGGCACCTCACATCGCGGGGATGGTGAGAGCCCCAGAAGTTTCCCCGAGAGCAGACGCGTCAGTCAGTGAACAGGGATCCAAGGATGAGGGCCCTTGGTCAGGTGGGGGCGTTGGGTGCCTGCAGAGGGGCAAGGAGGGCGACCCAGTGCGACCCCACAAAACCATGCTGACGGCTTCACTCTTCTTTCAGGTGAAGCCTGATACATTTCCCCTAATTCAAACCCCAGTGTTAGAACGGTGGGGATTTGTGAAAGCCGTCCGACCTAGCATATAAGTCATATACCTTAATGACTATTTACTGGGCACTTAAGTATTTAGGGTGCTGGGTTTATAGGCTCAGATTGCTCAGGGGCTCTGTAGCCAGTTCAAAGGAACCAACTTTTAAGAGACTTTATAAAAAGTGAGCGGCACGTGTTAGCAGACCGACTCCAACTTACGCTCTGTTCAGGAAAGGGGGTGATGGTGCCTCCATGGAAGCAGTTTACTTGCCATGTGTGCTCATGTCTCATAAAGTTTTAAGATTTTATTTTTCACTCAAATTCTATAAATTCAGGTACTTTTGGTAATTCATGCCTTCCCTCTAGCTTCCCTCGGTCAGTGAGATTTTACTGTGATTGCACTTTTATTTCAATAACAACCATGCCAACGAGCGCAGCCACGAAGCAGGGTTTGGTGACAGCAAGTCCTTCCCATTTGAGAGATTTAAATTGTTTTTCATGATTCAAGAGTTATAATTTTTCATATATTTAAAACAACGTTCATCTCCCATGTTCATCTCTAATGCACTCTGCAATAAAGGTGCGCTGTCTGGGCGTCAGATGTGGTGTTTGCCTACTGTCTGTCTTCCCCACTGGGATACAAATTTCCTGGTAGCTGAGGCTCTGTCTTTATTGCTCTGTTTTTAACACCTAGAACCTTCCCTACCATGTGGCAAGGGCTTCGTTTTTATTTGAGGAATGAATGAAACAGTTAATGCTTTATTTGTGTGTGGGAACTGATGATATTTGCAAATTTTGTATAAACTGGATTGCGTAAACATTCATACTGCCTTATGTATAACTTAATTCTTTTAATGACAGAGAGAAACTTTAGAATCCGATAAAGTCATGTATTAACAGAGGATGGTACCATGAGCCCTGCCACGAAGTAGAAGGGAAGCTTTTGTTCCGAAGTGACATTGGAGTTGGGTTTCTGACCTTGAAGGTGCCCTTGTAGTTGAAGAGTGGGTCTGAGCCCGCAGCAGGGGCCGAGCGGAGGGTCATGTGACCGCGATGGCCAGAGACCAGGGGCTCGCAGGTCCATTGTTGCCAAGCTTTCTGGTTTGGGAAGATTTGAACACAGTGTATTAAAGGGCATGAAGATAACCAGAAGCCAGACAGAGCCTGTGGGGAAGGTTAGGAGAGGAGAGTGAACGAGTTGAGTTTCCAGGAGCCTGTTGGATGTTTGAGGGGAGCTCTCTGGGAGGCGGTTGGAACCATATGTCTGAAGCTTCAGAGAGTGGTGAGGCCTAGGGACACACATTTGGGTGTCCCTCCCACTGACATGCAGATGGCAGTCGGCGTCCTGAGAGGGAATGTGATGACCCGAGAGCCTGCACACAGAATAGACCACAGAGGAACCCTGAGAAAGCCGAAGCTCGCAAGTTGGGTGAAGGAGGGACGAGGAGAAGGGCTCTAGCCACGAGAAGAGAGCCTGGAGGGCGGCTGAGAACGGGGCCCGCTCGGCCCAGCAAACTCCAGGCCTCCGTCTGTACGTCTGTATTAGCATGTGTTGTGTCACCTTCGTCTGTCGCTGTCTTTCTCCCGATGTATCGTGAGCTCCATGAAAGAGGGGTTAAACTGTGTGTGATCTTGAATGTCAAGGAGGTTTCGTTTCATGTGCCAAGTCTGAGAACTCTGAGCTGTGTCCAGGCCTTCAGAGAGGACAGCCTGAGTCCTTTAATGGTTTCAGATATGGGTTCAAGATCGCAGACTGCTGGCAACATGCCACGTGTGTTTCTTCCCTGCATTAGGTGCTCTCTCATTCATTATTCATCACACATTTACTGAGCACCCAGCGTGGGCCAAGCACTGTGCCAGATACCCAGTAAATGTGTGCTGAATAAAGGCTGAATGTTTCAAGGCTTGTACCAGCCTTTCCCTGGAGTGGTCGAGGGGCCCAACCACAAATGGGCATCCTTTGAGAGCCCAGCCCAGGCCAGCCTCTGTTCATCTTGTCCATGCGTCCAGAAGTGTGCTCGCTCGCTCGTCAGCCCAAGGTCCTGTGGACCGCGTGCCAGATGTCAATGGCTTTCATGCAAACTCTTCACTTTTGTAAGTATTTAACTTTAATGAGAGGGTACTTGCCTCTCACTTGATCTTTGCATCACTCCGACAAGAGCCACGGGTCATGGTTGTTATCTCATTGGGCGGAAGAGGTCACCGCGACACACCTCTGTTATGTGCGGGATGCACCAAGCTGAGGCCGGCGGACCCCCACTTCCAGCTCTGCGATTAGAGCACAGGGACTGGCTTCTCTGATCACAAAGGGCGGCACTGAGCTGGGGCCCCACGCCTCATTTTTCAGAGGTTTTTCCGTGAACCCCTGGTGACAAGCAGCATTTGGGGCCGAGGCAGGTCGGCAGGAGGCGGGAAGGAAGGGTTGGCTCCCAGAGGCTTCGGTGGGCTCCCAATTCGTGATTCATGATTCCTTCTCTGTAGCTAATTTTTGTTAATATAAGAATTCCAGGAATCTTTCGGGAATTGGGGGAGACCGCTCGCTCCTGAAATATGAAACATCTGCTCTCGGCCTCTCTGGAGCTCCGCTGTCTGGGGGAAAACAGGGAAAAAGGGTTGATGTGAAACAGACATTGTTTCAAACAATAAATCCCCCTTTTCTCATTAATGAGAAAATAAATTTAGGGACAGAGGTGTCAGACTTTTCAGGAGGCCTCTTTTAGCACTGAGGTTTTTTGTTGTTTTGTTTCTTTTGTGCTAAGAAAGTGAGAAGTCCAGAGCAGGAGACCAAGTTTCTAAGAGCACAGAATCAGGGTGTTGCTTGGAACCCCCCCACCCTTCAGCTGGTTACGCAATTTTGGGGGCTCAGTTCTTTCTCCCTGATTATCAGAGACACAGACACTGCAGTGGACAAAGCCTGGCAGGACCCGTGTCATCACTGGGTGGGTCAGTCCATGCTCCTGCCCCCTCTGCCCGTCCTCCCGTAACCTTTCTCGCTCCCCTCTGTCCTGGGGCTCCCCGATGCCTTCCCCCCAGCTGCTGGGCACAGCTCTTTGTGCAAATCACTGTGTGAGAACCGCATGGATTTCATGGAACCACCTCAAACCTCTGTACCGAGTTTGCAAAGAGCCATGGACAGGGACACGGACAAGGAAGGCCAACAAATGTGGGGTGGGGACCAGTGTGACTTGGTCTGCCCAGCACCCAGTCCCATGACCCCTGACCCCTGCTGACCAACACTGGATATCCATAGCAGGCACTGGATCTCCGAGCAGTAAAATGAGAAGAATAATGGGGGGCTACAGTGAAAGTAGAAGAGAGGGAGACAATGGGTGGCCGTCTTCAACGGAGCAGGAAGCCGCCATGACTGCGGCTGGCGGAGTGACAGAAGTGGTCGGACTCTCCACGACTGAAACCTGTTACACAGAAGGGGTGTGCACGTGCACGGATGCCTCTGGAAGGGCCCAGCCTTCTGCGCCTGGGAGGCTCCTTTGTTCTTTCAGGGCCGGCTGCCCCTCCGCCGCCTCCCCTGCCCCCAGCCCTCCTTGCCCTCAGCCTGCGAGCCTTGATGCTACACACGCTGGCGCCAAGAGCAGTCTCCCCGCTGAAAGAGCGGCTTGAGGGACCGGGCTTGAGGGGGAGAGGCAGGCTCCGCGCTTGGAGGGTGGTCCGCCCCACTTCTCCTCTTGGAACCAGGGAGGGGGCAGCTTTCAGGGCTCTGTGAAGAAGCGCTTTTGAAGGCCTTGCTCTTGGGCCGTGGGCACCATTCTGCTCTGGTGAGGGGTTCCTGTTGTGTCACAAAGCCAATGTGGTGGGCTTCACATAAAAGCAGACTTTAGCAACCAGGAACCCAGTGGGCCGTGTGGCCGGCTGGCTTAATTGCTGGCGAATTAAGTTAAGAACGCACTGGGGGGTGCACGGAGAGCTTTTGTCCACAGTTCAATTCCTGGCGGAGTGATGACGGGCTTAGCAGCGATTTGGTGGAAACCAGGAGGAAATAGGAGAGTCAGTCCTGCACCGCGTCTGGTGAGCTCTGGTCCGCTGTCCCTGCTGTCCCCGGGGGTCCCAGGGCTGGCAGTGCCCCGCTACACGTTTGCACGCCCTCTGCCCTTAGGAGGCTGAGCCGGGCCCTGTGGGGAGACAGCAAAGAGGAAATCTAATGAAGCCTGCCCAGCGGAATGAATGTTCTCACAGTCAGGCTCTCATGTGCCCTTCCCCCCACCCCCCGTTTTATTTTAACTTTCCCCGTAAACCCTTTTTTCTTCTCCTTTTCTCCTGCACGTTTTTAGTCTTCCTGCCAGCAGATTCAGTGCCTATGCCAGCTCCAGGGGCCTCCGGATCTTCTGTTTGTCACGGGAACCCCAGCCCTTCACTTTGAAATGCTTTTCTTTCTTTCCCTTTTTCAGGTTTCAGGATTTCTTGCTTTGTGGCCCGGTGTCGGGCCTGTGGTTTCTCTGGCGTTGGGCCGCCTTCACATTTGTATCTTTCAGACACAGTGCCCCGTGCACACTGGCCTAGGCTCTCGCGGTGCCGCTTCAGAGGACTGCGTGCCGCTCAGGACAAAAAGGAAAGAAAAAGGCCTCTGGGCTTTGCCACCTTCTGCCTAACTGAGTCTTCGCTTTGAGGCATGGGAATAAGTTACTTGGCTCATCCACTCCGCCGGGACAGCGAAAAGGACAGTGACCCCCACCCCCCCACCCGGCGAATGGGGACCAGCCCGACGTGAGCGCCGCCCCTGATCTCCAGCAGATCCGGAGTGAGGCCGCTCTGGGCCTGGCCTCCCACCAACATTTCTCGAATCTCACTTTACCTCCAGTCGGAGGGGAGCTGACAGCCGCGACAATGGCCCCTTTCTTCTCCCAGGGCCCGTGTTTTGATAGGGTCAGGTTACGCCCCAGCCTCCCCCTGGCCCATTTATAAACCTGACACGGGCAACATGATGTAATGTTATTTTTCAGGATCTCAATGAGGGAATTTTTTGCCCCAGGTCAGAAGAATGCTAGTTGATTTTTGTTGAAATGAGCCATGGCATACTGTAATATATGGGCTCCCAGTTCAGGAGGGCCTGTGTGTGTCGGTGGGGAGACTGAGAGGCTGCGGTGAGCTGGCAGAAAAGAGCGAGGCGTTCCTGAGCTTGGCCCTGCGCGTCCAGGCACCAGAGCCAGCCTCGCGCTGGGCAGCGGTCCTGCGGGCGGGGCCTGCGGGCCCTGCAGCTCTGTTGCCAGGACCTGTTGCCCTTGTCTTGACTGCCAGTGCATTGCCACCAAGTGGCTGAGACTGAACCAAGAAGTGACGACAGAAAGGAGCCGGGCGTGGGGGCACTCCGTGCGGCTGGTCCGTCTTCTAGGCTCGAGTCCTGCCATCCTGCAGCCTGGTCCCTCTGCTGCGCTTGAGCCCGTGCTGCGATCACTGGGGAGGTGACCGAGGTGACGGGGCGATCCTTCGGCGCCCTCCCGCCAGGCTGCTGCCTGTGGCCTTTCTGTGGACAGTACCTACTGTACCCGAAGAACGGTCCCATTTCTTTGTACATATGTTAGAAGCTTGTGCCCGGGGCCAGTTGCCTGGCACTCACTGGGAGCCCTGCCTGACACCGCGGAAGAGTTTTCTCATCTGTGTGTCTTTATTTGTCCATCTCAGAGATGTGAGTGGCTCGTGTTCAGGCCTTACATTTCCATTTTTGACCCATAATGCTTTGTCACCACCCCATAGGCAAGCCTGGTGAGGCCGTTATCTAGATACTTACGCCAAAACCCATGCTGGGCTTTTGAATGTGTCACCGTTCTCAGGGGAGGTTGCCTGCTGCCCACCCAGCCTCTGTGCTGTGTCCGCTGCCTGGAATGCATGCCCTACACTGCGCCGGACCTGGCAACCTGTGCTTTGTTCCCCAGGAGCAACTCAGATGTCAGGAGAGGGGACGGGCTCACTCACCGCCCCCAGGCTCCTCCGGGAGTCCCCACAGCAAACAGAGCGCTCTGTGCCATTGCCATGACCTGGGTGTCATGTATGTGGAGCCCCGAGCTCTCTTAGGATCAGCCCCAGCATTCAGCAACGCTGCTGTGGGGTCAGCGCTCCATGTTTTTAATAAATAGACGAATAAGTGCATCTAGCTGACACCAAATAAAATTCCTTTCTGCTACCTCCGTCTCTGGTTACATTGCTTCACCGAGTCCAAGTCCGTGTTAGGATGCACTGAACCCTGAACAGGTGGGCGACTGCAGGCTCGTGCTGTAAGGCTGGGCTTTATGGGGGTGGAGGGTGGCCCCCAGACTGTCCCTTTGGGCTTACCCTCTTCTCCCAGAGCCCAGGGCCATGGCCCCAGGAGATCTGGCGGTGCGCACTGCCTTGCCAGAGGAGTGGGACCTGGCTGAGTAACTCCCACCCCCAGGATCGCCTTCCTAGGGTGCCTCCGTGGGGTGCCGGAGGGGAAAGCTTAGGACAGAAGCAGCCAAGCACAGCTCCTTACCCGATATCACTCAGGAAGCACAGTGTGATTCTGTTACTCCCCGAGCGGGGACCCCCAATAACTGGCTTTCCCCGTGTGCAGAAGAAGTTCACGGAAACAGAGTAAACACACTTAGAGGATGAGTGTATTTTAAGACCATACTGTCCAACCCCTCCCACTTGTGAAGGAGAAGAGTGAGGCAGAGTGGTTAAGTGACTGGCCCAAGAACACAGACTTCTTGTATGACTAAGGCTTGGGGTCTGGATCTCAGGACAGGGGGTCTCGCAGCACCTCTCCCGGCTGCCTGTTGGATGTCAGCCCAGAGGCACCTCCCGTATATCTTCGGGCGGATCTTTCTTGTCTGTTCCCTAGGTCTCTCTCTGGCCCCCTCTCTGGGAAGGTGGTCTCTCACCTTCCCATTAATTACGCATCTGCAGTGTTCCACTTACTGACTTTTGCCAACTGGCTGGTGAAGGGCCTGCACTCCCCCTTTGCTCTGCCTCCATTTTCACCGTCTAAAATGCAGAAGCAGCTCAGAAAAACGGGCCCCCGCCCAATCGGCAGACCTGGACGGGGCCTTTGTATAACACATGCTGATGGTAAACAGGTTTGGTAGGGTGTGCGCAGTCCGAGCTTAGGCTGGCTTCTCTGCTCACGTCTGCTGAATCCGAAGCATGTTCAACGTCTTTATTTACTCATCAAAACTACGTATATTTCAGGTAGTCAAAGGAACTTTAGGGGCACCGTTTCTCCATACGGAGTACACGACGTGTGAACATTGGAAACAGAGTTGAGTTGGAACTCATTTCTTAACCACTTTATTTCCATTTCTACTTGTGGCCAAAATGATCTTTCAAGTAACCACAGGAATCTTTAAGAAATGAATTCATTGTGCTTTTTCCCTTCCATATCTAATTTTCTCTGCACTGATTTATAATATACAAAAATGACAGAAAAGCATTGTTTTTCTGGAGTAATTTTTCCTTCTTTCAGGCAAATGACTCCTGGTAAAGGTAGAACAGTCCTGGTTTTATACGGCGGTGCTTCCTCACTGGTGGCGTGTCCAGATGCCAGCCTTCTAAATGTTAGGCACCAACTTGACCTTTTGGTGACTCATTGGTGTTTATCCAGCTTTCTCAGTGGCCAAGGGCTGTGCCATTGATTGGCTTGACAAGGTGGTGTTGTGACAGTCACGGAATGTGGCCAAAGGACCCGGACTGACTTGGTGGCTTTGTTTCCTGGACAAGGACTCTGTTAGAACACACTTGATGGTGCCCAGCAGAGCTTCGTAACCCCCCTGAGATGGTTCTAAGTGGCCTGTGCGTCACAGGAGAGGAGGCGGGACGTGGCAGAGGGACTGGGAGGGGGCATCTGCAAGGGACCATACATCCCATGGACTTTGGGGTTCGGCTTCCCTGGGCCGGATATGCTTGGAAAGGTCTTAGAGGTGACGAGCCCACAGCCCGGGGAGCTGAGGTGCCTGGGGTCCCTTCCCGGCGGCCACCAGGAGCAGCCTCTTTACGGGGTCTCCTGAGAGCACGAGCCCACGCCGTGTCCACGGGGAGCGCGGTCATACGACCCGTACGCAGCATGGGCCTGGGAGACCGGCGCAGCCTCTTCCTGTGAGTGGCCCCTGGGTTTGCTGCTGGAGGCCCCCAGGCACCGTTCTGATGGCCATTCTCCAAACCGGGCTGATTCAGTGCAGGACGGGTCTAGGCCAGTCCTTGACGTGGCCGCCAGTGCCTGGTCCAGGAGGCGCACTGCTGCCGCCACCCTGTGCCTTGGGGTCCCTGTGTCCACGCTCCAGGCCTTGGCAATCACATCTGTCCTTAGGCCTCCTCCCACCTTCCCTCCCTCCTGCTCCTGTGATGTGTACCAGGAGACTCGGCTTACCGATCTGTTTAGCATTGGGAGACACGAGGCTGGGCCAAATCATAATGCCTTGTAATTATTTAGCATTATATTTGGTGTAGCTCCCTTGAGAAATATATTCCTGGGAGTATACCAGTAAAGTGAGTTTCAGTTAGCTGAATCACGTTTTATAGCTACTGATGTTATTAATGTAGAAATCTGTTCTCAAGGACAAAAACGTGGCCAAGGCCATTGCAACCCCACACTGCTATTTTCAGTCGAGGTGTAAGACGCACGACAAATTAGGAGGTAAAAACACTTTATGTAACGGTGGGGGGACGGCTGGAGAAGGACTGCATTTTCTGAGATTATTCAGCCCTTTTACATGTCGTAATGATAACTGGCATTTATTGATATTTATCACAGGCTAGGTACAGTGCTAAACCCATGGTCATAGATCATTTCACATAACCCTCATAATAACCCTTTGAGGGATAGAATATATTTATCCTAATTTACAGATTTTGAGACCGAGGTCCAACTAAGCAATTTGCTCAAGGTCACACAGCTGTTAAACGCCAGACCTGAGATTTGAACCCACCTGGACTCCAGCTCCACAGGTCATATCATATTACCTCTCAACTATTCCTTTCCTGTTATGGGCGACATAGCATGCTTTCATCTCCAATGTTATTTTAAAAATCCTTACCTCTATCCGCTGAAGCCCGTTGGCCATGTGCCGGTGCCTTTAAATTTTATTTCCCGTAGAGACTATCAGTGAGGCTATATGTGGGGCGAGTCAGCTCCATTGGTTGGAGCTAATGGGGCCAAGGTGACAAGGTTCAGCCCCCAGATGAGTCAGTTAGCTGGGCTGAGTTTCACAGCCATGGAATTAACCTTTCCCCTTGGCCAGCTGCCTCCCCAATGCGTGTGGCTGATCCTGACAACAGGGAAGGGATTGTGGGTAAAATGGCGCACCCCGCTTGACCAGCCACCCAGGCCTGCAGCCGGTGCTACCGTCGTGTTGTCCAGGCTGGGACTGCGCAGCACTGCCATTTAAATAGCTCCAGACGGCACCTGGGTGTCCTGTGGCGCTGACATTGGTTTCGTGTTTGCGGTGAGGAAAGGTTGCCGTGTCAAATAAGTGTGGGGATTGGCGAGTTAACGGGCTTTCTTAAGTACAGGGCGTCGGTGTGTCATGTGGTGGGAGGCGGCATTGTCAGGATCCTTCTGACCTTCCCCGGCGCTAGGATTCTCGGAAGCTCCCTTTGAGAAACTCCGTCTCCCAGTACGTTTGCTCTGCTGTTCCATTTATTTTGAACTCCTGTAGCCGTGGGACCTTTGCACGCCGGGGATATCCGAGATCGTTAAACAGGTCCGTGCGCACACTGCCGAGCTTCTGTGTTTCGGGGTCTCCCCTCAGCTGGCTATAGCTTCACCTCAGAAGTGCCTCCGCAGCTCTCACCTCATTTTCTCTTTCTTTGCCCTAATTCTGTCACTAGCCTGTTGCTGGCTGCAGCACACGCCCAGAGCAGTGACCCCGCGGGGACTAGAACCCAGGCCTGCAGTGCTGCCCGCCTCGCTTTCCCGCAGCCTGTGCTGCCTCCCAGTGGGCAGAGCATCTGCAGGGCGCAGAGATGGTGACACTGGGCCCTCTCCTAGGACATGTCTCTGGCCTACCATCGCCCAGCTTCTAAGGTGGCATCATCTTACCTCTCTGGGCAACACCAAACCACCCCTTCACCAACCCCCCAAATGAGGTGCCTTATCGACACACTCATAAACATTGCCTAAACAGCCCAAGAGCAGATTCTAAACCCCCGCGGGTGCTGAGGGAATCTGGTCAGTGCCGGTCTCCCACCCCAGGCCTCGCTTCCTCCTCTGTTTCTCAGGTTAACTTTGTATAACTCCAGTGGCAGGTTTGGTGGTCTGATAACTGGGAAAATCAGTGAAAAAGTGGAAGATAAATTTTATCCTAAGTAAATGAAACTTGAGTAAATCGTCTTTATGTTTGACCCCTCAGTAATGTTTAGATGCTGCTCCTGAAGACTGGCATAGCTGCCGAAGTCGTAGGGTTTTTACCCAGCTCTGCTGCAGGAGCCCTAGCCCTTACTTGAAGAATTCCTTGCACTGAAATAAACACATTGGGTGGCCCATGATCTCAAATACTGAGGAAACACCCATTTCCAGCAGCCAGGAAGGAAGCAGGGGAAAGAAACCCCAGCTAAATAGGCCATGGCTGATTTGGGTTCCAAAATAGAGGTGCCCTGATGAGCCCTGTGTGGACATGCTTTATCCTTCAGTCTGTCAAGAGCTACCTAATTATGAATGGGCAAGTACAGAGTTCTGGCTTTTAATGTAGGGTGCTTTGCTTTTAGCTCAGATGTACCTCCATGGGGATTGAAATGAAATGGGGAGATATCAGCCAATAAGCAGAGAAGAAGGCAAAACTACCCTTGAAATTCAGTGGCAGCCGGGAATTCGAGGGTGAGAGCAGACAGGGAGAGGGGCAAAAGGAGGAGATTCACAGGGGCCCCGTGCCCCGCGCCGCCGCACCCCCACCCGCCAAAGCAGCTTTTCCCTCCCCCGTGGCCTTCAGGTGGGCCCCACGGGTGCGCTGGAGCTGCCATGTACCAGCTTGATCCTCCCGGCCCCAAACTCTGCGCCAAGAGGCGGGCGGGGCGTTGGATGGTCCCCGTGTGAACTTGGCAGTGAAAAGAGACCCGTAAGTGAAGGCTAATTGGGAGCTGCCCCAAACTGCAGACAGTTGGAGCTATTGACAGTATCTTTTAAACAGTGACTTACCCTGGGTGGGGGGACAGGTGGGAGGGTCCCCAGGGGATTAAAATGGCCTGTGGGACCAGCTGATCTGGACAGGGTGGTGTGTGTTCTCTTACGACCTTGAACTATCTCTGGCCTTGGCACACAGTTGAAATGGCCCATTACAGCTTCAGCAGGCCCCTTGTCTGGGTCAGGTGTCCCTTTACATTTTCATGGACGCCATGGCCTCTCCCCAGAAAATGACTTAGGTACACACGTTTTCCGCCTTTCAGGGAGCTGAGGAACCTCTGAAGGACCACCCGTGGGTCTTGTAATTGTCAGGTTAAAAATCCCTGGTTTACACGCACAGAGGGGCCAGGGCGTTTTCCAGATCCAGGGAAATAACAGCGGGGTTCCCAGGACATCTCAGTGCCGGCCTGGCCAGCAGGGGCGGTTCTCTGCGGGGCACGCACTCTGCCATCTTCCCTCCTGCGCCCCGGGAAGTCCTGTTTACTTATGATTGTGTAGTTTACGGGGCACTTTTAAAACATCCCATCTAGGTCTCCATGAAACGCGAAAGACAGGCTTACCTGGCTGTTTGAGATCACAAGCCACGTCCGGCCCATTGCTGGCGTGTGCTCACACACACAACACACAGACGCGCGGTTGCCATGTTTGTCATAACGCCCCCCTTCTCCCCCTCCCCTCCCCCACCCTCCCTCCTTCCCCCTCCCCTCCCCTCCCTCCCTCCCCCCTCCCCCTCTCTCCCCTCCCTCCCCCCCTCCTTCCCCGCCTTCTCTGCACAGACCATGCCCATGGCCTCCGGAGGTGAGGCGTGCCCCATTACACACTAGAGGATCATCACTAACAGGCAGACAGGGACAGAACGAAGGACCTGGGGAGGACCAGAGAAATGGCGCCCCAGGTAATTCTCCGCAGAGGCTGCCGGCACCTGCTGTGACCAGGACTGGAGAGAAGGGATAGCGGTGGGAGCCACAGGGCTCACCCCGTGCCCCCGTGTGTGAGGTCAGGAAAGGAGAGGATTTCTCTCCTCCGTTTTCCTCTTGTCCAGGAGGTTTTAAAAGCTTCTCCAGCCTAGGTGGGCTCAGAGCCGTGCCGGGTGGCAGCACCCTCAAAGCTGGGAACGGTGCACAGACGGGTCTCACCTTCGTACCCCGCCTGCCACCGCGTGCCCACGGCGCTGGCCTTCAGGTGTTTGCGTTCAGGCGCGTTCCTCTGCCTCTGCCTCAGGCCGCGATCTTCCCTCCCTACCTGTGCCCGCCCGCGTGTCCGTCCGTCCATATCGCTGTGACTTGGTGCCCGGGCCAGATACTCCCCATGTCTCTGTGCCTTGGTTCCTGCCGAGCCTGCCTTCAGCCCTTCATTACCACAGTAACAAACTCGAGTCGTGCCTGGCGAGGACGCCTCATACGTTATGCTAATGATCAAGAGACATGTTAATGATATTTTAGAAGCCTAATTAGTGGAATATATAACTATATGCAATTTGGTAATGGACTGTGACAACAAGTTGTTAAAAGGGGGCTTGACAAATCCAGTCGCATGTGGCCTCAGACAAACAGCTGAGAATGGATGAGTGGAAGCCAGACAGGGAGACGAGCCATGTGCTGGAGGTGTGAGTGGGGCCAGCCTTTCTTGTGGGCATTGTCCCTGTCCTGTTGTCCCTCCACTGTCCGAACACCACAAGAGTAACGCGCCCTGGGAGAGTTCTGTACTGATGTGTCGTCAGCGATCGCAACGGTTGTCACTGACTATTCATTCACACACTTCTTAGTTAGAAATGGTTTTGTTATTCTCCACAATATCCTTGCTTGCGATTTGTAGTCGGAGCCGTAGACACAGGAGATGGGAGAAGCTAGGTTCTTGTGCCAAAGAGAAATTTCATTCTGTTATAAACCGGCCATTGAGACCGTGTAAACTGGGAAATTATCTGCACTCTGTCCGTCAACATTTCGATAGTGCTGGTAGGAGGGCAGCAGGGAGTGGTGTGTGTGAAACCATTCAGCTATTTGAATGTCTTTTTCTCTCAGAAAGACTTGCTCAGAGGCCCGTATTTCTCTCGTTGGGATCTTCCTTCTTCCAGTGCTGTGATCCCCAATTCGTGGGCCTAGGACCCTGGGGGAGCCATAAACTTGTTGAAAAGTTTGGGCAAATCCCGTGCACACCAAGTGCTGTGTGTAAACTGGACAATGCCACGCACGCACACACGGATACACAGGTACACCTACCAACACGCTTGGTGTGCTTGAGATGCTAATATGGTGAATCACATGCACGGTCCCTCCAAAAGCCCTTTTCAGCGCCTGTTCGCCTTTGGTCAAGGCGCCTCTTTCCTCATCTGCAGAAGCTAAAAATGTGATGACTCTTTCATAGTGGTCCTTGTACTTTTTTCACCTCAAAAAGGAGACTATACATTCATGAGGGATGGGAACTTCTGCCCAGCCTGTTGTCATCAAGGCTGCTCACAACAATTTAAGCAAGTAACTTTCTTCAAAAAAAAAAAAAAAAGCAAGTAACTTGTCAGCAAATAACTGACAGTTTTTTTAATTCGATTGGGTTGTCGGAAAACTCATGACACATTTTTGCAACGAAAAACAGAGAAAAAATATGTTATGACGTTATGATGACTTTTCCAAAAACCAAATAGACAATATATTTGTGAAAATTTCCTTAAGTGTGATCTGCTACTCCAGTGACTATTATTGTACGTTTGGGAATCTGTTTCTATAAGGTAGGATCTCTCCTTAGTCAGAATGCAACAGTTTTAGGACGGAGCGTGGTAAGCCCACCACGTAGCGCAGGAGAGCCGGTCTTGGCGGAGCTTCAAGTCCAGACGCCGGCTCTCTTCTAGTTTTGTGCAGGGCTAAGGTGCTGGGGGAGACAGGCCTGCAGCATGACACGTCACCACCAGGGAAAGTGCTCAGATACATATACTGATGACCCTTGAGTCAGTGGGGCTGTGTCCCCATAAACCCATCGAAGCTGAAAATTCATTTAATATCCCACCTACCGAGCATCACAGCTTAGCCTAGCCCCCCTCAAATGTGCTCAGAACACTTCCACCACTGGACGACACCCTATTGTTAGTCAAGGGGCATCTGTAATTGTCTTCCTCCTCTTCTCAACAGAAGCAGGAGACTCAGGTGGGCGCTTTGTAAACACCACGGGACATCCCAAACACGATACCCCAAGACGCTGGCAGCACAATGCACTGGAGAGTGTGGGCTGCTGACCCTCGTGACGGGGGGCTGTGGCTCGGTCCACTGCCCAGCACCATGAGACAGATCGGACAGCTCCGGTAGCCTAGGAAAAGACCAGAATTCGAAGGTCAGTTTCTACTCAGGGCATGTTGCTTTTGCATCATCGTAAAGTCAGGAAAATCATAAGTTGGAGGATCACAGGTCGACCCAACGAAAGTCAGGGACCGTCTGTGTTCAGCATGAACACGTCTCAACCCTGTAGCTTCTCGATGGGGAAATTCAGTTCCACAGATAGTGTCTGAGCCTCGGTTCTGGGCTTGTGCAGCATGTGTGCTGCCAGGTTATGGAAGCGAGGCGTGTTTGTAGTTTCTCCGTAGCCGTGCTTTCCAAGGAAGACATGCCCGCCCACCGCTGAGGAGGGCGGACACGGCAGGCTTTGTTCGTTTCGTGGACTCCCTGAGCACTGCCAGCACTGCCGTGTCAGGGTCTCAGCGCCTTCTCCAGCCTGTCCGCCCTTCTGGCCTGGTCCTGGGACGGGGGCTTGGGGACAGGATGGCTTCCCATCGTGGTACTTGCCTTCTTCCTTTGCCTTGCTCTGCGTTACTGTAAAGGACTGATTTTAAAAAGAAAGAAGGAAAAATTATATCACTCCACTTATTAAATTGTGCCCTCTTGACACCCAAGACATTTCGTCTTCTGAACTTAGACACTGCCCACTGTCGGGCTTGTGACAAATGCCTGCTGGTGAGGGAACGGGCCTTGCCAAAGGCTGCAGCAGGTGTCTTCCGAAATGTACCAAGTGGACCTACCTGGGAGTAATTTTTTTCGAATGCAGTGAGTCGGCAGTGCTGTGTGGCTTTGTTGCTCCGAGGGACTGGTGTTTTGTTTCTTGCATGTTCTCCCTTCTTCCCTGACTCTCCCCTTTGAGACTTGACACACTTGCATTCCCGGTTTGAAGACCTGGGGAAGGTCCTGGTGACCGGGCCTGTCACGGCCCACTGCCCCAGCGGCCTGACATTGATGGCGGACGGCACGCCACACTCCTTCCCCCATTCCCCCTTGCTTACCGACAAAGCACCGAGGGAAGGTTATGCCTGAACTCAGGATTCCCTTATTACATCTGATACTTGTTTCCAATTAAAATGAGGACAGATTTTGGGGAGGGAGACGGAAAGAGGAAAGTTTATAAGCGAGCTGGTGGAAAAAGCACATTCATTATCAGTGCCTTTCTCACTGACTCGTTTGAAGCTGGGAAAATTAGCAGGCGCTTTGAAGCTCAGATCTTTCATCTTTGTGTGTGTGAGTGCGTGTGCGTTAATATTAAGTTGAGATTCTTTTTCTTGCCACTTATTTGGTTTTTCTGCTAATAATGAAATTATAATGAGATCCCTGATGGGAATTAAAAAAAAAAAAAGGAAAAAACACCTCCCATGAATTATCCCTTTGCCCCTCACCCTCCTGTCTGGCTGTGCCATCCATTCTGCACAATAGGCCTTTGTCTCTGGGTTTGTCGTTGAGGCAACATCGAGGGGGCCAGGAGTCCAAAATACCCCACTGTGCTTTTTTTGGGGGGTGGGTGTAGGACACAAAGTTCTGTGAGGCAGGAAATGCTCTCTCTGCCTGTGCACCCCAGTCCTCCTCCCGTCTGCACCCTCCACCCTGTCCTTAAACCCCCCACTTTGAGTGGGAGGAGGTAAGGGCAAGGCTCGATGTGTTCGCAGGCTGAACACTCCCTCTGTTTGAGGTGCGTGGACGTCCTCCCCGTTGTGGCTTTCAGCACTCTTGACTTGCTCTGGGGTAGAGGGCCACAGGCCGACCGGACTGGATGGGCAGCCGTCGGGTGTTGGAGGCCTCGGGACGCCGTGGTCAGGATGGTGATGTAACAGTCCTCGGAGCAGATTTCCCTCCCGTCCCCTCGCCCTTTACCGGCGGGCCGTTTGCGGGCACCGCCGACTCCAGACGCTGCTGCCCTGGCCGAGCGAGTCGCTCAGCCTGGGCTTCGACCGGTCGACGGGGTCGATGGAGCCCTGGGCGGGCTGAGCTGAGGCCCAGGCTGGTCCAGGCAGACACGCACTTCTCCCATCTCAGAATTTCTCTCTGCAGGAAAGACAACGTGCTGGTCTCTCCCAGTGAACAGTTGAGCCTTGGCAGCTCTCGGTTTCAGAACATTCTTCCGTGACCCAACCCCAATCTTTTCTGCTTCGGTGTTTTGTCATCAGATAGCCGGCTGCCGTGTGCCGCCCCGGAGGCGCTGGAAGAAGGGGCTGTAGAGAATGGGCCACCTGGCTGTGCCTCGGCTGTGCGTGTGGCCTCGTCAGAGGCGATTTCCTGAACAGCCCGTGTTTAGGCCTTTCTGATCACCCTAATGACCAGCTTCGGGGCCTTGCTCCCACTCATGTCTGTAGGGCCCCCTCTCTTTCTGCCTTCCCACCATTACACAGGTACCATAAAGCTGGGGAATCTTCACAGTTGGTGATTTTGTATCATAGATCAAAGATCAAAGCAGAGGAATACACAGCAACCGTAAAATTAACTGCTTTTTCAATTTTACAATGCTTTCCATGATAGAGAATCTTATAAATTTAATATTAATTAAACACTTAGCTTTTAACCTCCCCCTGCATCTGCTTTTGGCTGGTGGCTGGACAAAATTTATTGGGCACCTTAAATCTTGTGTTACTAATGCCATGACGGGAGGGGGTTCAGAGGCACTTAGGGCTCCCGCAGAAAACACGGGCAGCCTTTGTCCGTCCACTCACCTAATTGAAAATGCCTTTTTTTTTTTTCCCCTTCAGGAAAAATGAACCATTTGCTAACGTTTTTTAAGGGAAGTATATCTTACAGTCCCGTTTCATAGCCCGAGCTTTAATTCAGTCCCTTGACACATTGAACGCTTCACAAAATGGAAGCCGTTGAACTTCCATTATTATAAATATCCTATTGATTGTGGAGTGCGTTGGTCCAGACGTGTGGCTGGCAGTGGCTTGGCCTGATCACCGTGTCACCTGCAGCCTCTGCCTGTTCGGTCCAGTGAGCGTGGTGGGAGGCAGGGCTTGGCCAGGGGAGCCCACCTGGCGACTCAGAGATGATGGTGCCGGAGAAAGGTCCCTGAACGAGAGAGTCCGGGTCCCGGAGAAGGAAACAGCCTCCACTGGAAAGAAGCCCTGAGAGACACGAACCCAACGGGATGGAGGAGGTGTTTTGGGGAGGCCAGACTGTGCTGCGCACATTTTCCAAGCTTGGGAAGGGACTGGCAATGGCCTTGTTGGGGGACAGACCCCACTGTCCCTTTATGAGCCAGGCAGGCATCGTGTCTGGGCTTCATGCATGACTCGGTGGAGATAATAACGCCAGAACCCTGTGTCTCCGTAGTCCTTTCTCTCCAAAGAGCTCGGAGCACGTCCATCCACGTCAGCTCGTTTCCTCGGAGGCGGGCGAGGTCAGGCCTCTGAGTTTACTTGAGCTGGTTCCCTGCCGGGACCATACCTGGGAGTTACAGTCAGTAGTGCCCGCGCCCCCCGCCCCTCCCAGGCATCCTTGTGCCAGGTGACGGGAAGTGGCACCTGGATTGCTCTGAGAACAGCTGTTTTCAGCACAGGGCTCCCAGTGCACCTCACTTTAAGAAAACCGATAAGAAACTAAATTTGGGGGAGAAATTAGAGAAGTAGTCGCTCAGTTTCCAAACATGTGTTTAAGAGTCGAAGCTAAAATGGTTTAGAGCCGGTTGGCTTTCGGTCGCCGTGCGCTGGTCCTGTGATCGTGTGCTGAGACGTCTGCCCGGTCACCCCTGACCATCGCGGCGTGTTAGGGGTGAGGGGAGGGAGAGCGACGTCGACACAGCAGCCTCGCCTGCTGCACGGGGCTGTGTGGTCATCGGTCCCCACGCCTCCAGCTCACCTTGATGAGCCCCGACAGCAGGAGGGAGTGCCTGATGCCCGTGTGAAGTCGGACGTCGGCTGTAGCGTCACTGCTGGGGCCGGGCGTGCCAGCCTTGGGCCCGGGCACATCCGGTGACAGCATCCCAGTGCCTTCTCAGAGCTGCTGAGCTTTCAGAACCTCCTCAGGACACAATTGATGGGATGTGGGATGTGATGGCCGATCAATGAAGGGTACCTATGAATTTAGGGACTCTGAGAAGGTGGCACGTTTCAGATCGCGGTGACGCTTGCTTGTGTGTGTCTGTAGGTGTCCCCGCTCAGATCTTTATATATGGGTCTCTCCGTTTCTCTCTCTGTCTGGATGTGTATGATATGTGGGGTGCTGTAAAATTTTTAGTGCCTGAGTTTGGGTTGACCGCCTTATTACCCACGAGTGAGCTATACCCGTCTTCCTTAACAAGTGGCAATAAAGGCTTTACAGCACCCCTTCCGCTGTCACAGACTTTTGTTTAGGCCACATATTGTCTTTTTCCTTTTAAGTCTCCCTTTGCTCCTGTCCCTCTCAAGCACCTCCGTTGCCATGGCAACAGTTCCCTCCTGGCTGCGGGAGGAGTAGGATGACATCTTCCTGCCAGGTTCTGTGCATCGGCGCTTGTTTGAGCCGACCTCAGCCCCTCAGCCAGGGCCAGGGCTGGGGCCCTCCGTCTGCTCATCCGTGGCACTTTTTCGTCTCCCGTGCCTGAAGCTCCGCTTGTTAGACTGCGGTGGCTGCCCCTGCATTCATCATCCTCCCTGCCTGCATAGGCTGGCACTTAGGATCTAAAAATTGGAAAAAAAGAAAAAGAAACAAAAAACGTCGCGTGTTGTGAGATCGGGCAGGAGCTGGGTGCGCGGTCGGCCACCCTGCAGACGGTGTGACGAGACAGAGGCCGGGGTCCTCTCCGCATCAGAGGCGTTCTCTCAGAGGCAGAGTTTCTGCACGTCACCGTGCGCAGTATGCATTGTTGGGTTCTCTGTGTCTCTGGCTGTCCCCTCCCAGCAGGCCCTCCCTCTCCATGGCCTGTGGACTGCTAGTGTTGGAAAGGAGTCATAGAAGTAAGTCCAACCCCCTCACTGCATTTATAGGGACACCGCGGTGCCAAGGTTGCGAGGCTTGCCGGGACCCCACAGCCTGCGTAAGAATGGACCGGACGACGCCCACGTCTCCGGCCCCAGCTGGACTTCACCTTTGCCACAGTTAGTTGATTCTTCAGAACAGAAAATATTTAAGAGGTGTGACTGTCAGGCCACCTTCCCAAGCAGCCACCTCAGCACTTCTGTGAAACGTGAGTGCAGCCGTGGCGGAGAGCTTGGCGAAAGTAGACAGGTGGGGAGCCTCTACCCCCAAATTCCTCCCTTCTTTTTCCGACAGCAAGGTTGGCTTGCCAGCTCCCTGATCAGAGGTAGGTGTTCCCGTAAGCTGTTATCTCAGCCACATTTGGGATGCTTGCATATATGACTCCGTATATTTATATATTTTATAAGGGCAATATTTTGACTGTTCCTTTTTTGAAAGACAGTGTGAATGAGTTTGCCAAAAATCACAGATGATATGAGAAATGCTATCAATAAAAGCCACTTTCTCAGGAAGGTGAATAAAGCAATATAAAATTCCCCCTAATATTTTGCGAAGTCATTAGAAAACCTAGGGCTTGTGATCAGTGGGGCACGGCTGTGGAATACTGTATGGCCGGCGTTAGTGGATTTCATTAGAGAACACTGTTCAGATCTGAGAGTCTTTTGGCATGGGCATAGAGAGAAAGACCGTGTCATCCACTCTTGGATGACATGAGAAAGACTCCTGAATCGATTTTTTCTTTCTGAGCTGCTAATGCCTGAGTGCGGTGTTTCCATGCCTGGGCCGTGCAGCACCGTTGGGTCCTCACCTGGGCTTTCTGACCTGCAGGCACGGTGCTGGGCTCCTGTGTTTGACGGGTGCACACCCTGTCTCCATGTCTAGGCCACCTGTGGCAATCTCCCATCTGCCATCCGTCTATCAGCCAGGAACACGGTAGTGTTCCACTTAATGTCATGTTTCTAGTTTCCAAATGCTAGGGAGGTGAGAAAGTTCACAGTCACGCTCCTGCCACGCGGAGGTAACATGGTAATCTGTGGAAAGTGCCCCACAACCCTAGCAGTTCTTGACGGATGAACAAACCGAGCCCTGGAGTCAATGCAGTGCCCAATCTCCTTTGACCAGGAAGTGACAAAATCCAGGATTCTCTAATTCCACAGCCCGTGTTCTTTCCTCTAATCATAGGGCCCCACCGGGCACTTGGCAGTGCCTCCCTGGGGCAGTCTTTGGAGCCTTGCTGTCCTAATGCACGGATGGATACCTTTCTCCAGGAGTCAGCCAGATAAGAATGGGGGCACTTGGCATCATTACACAGAAGCCTGTGGGTTGGCAAGACTCCACTCATTGTACAGGTGCCTTTGTCTTCCCCGCCGGGTTTCCAGGTAGGATGACGTCTCCAGCTGAGCATGGCATCACCAGCGGAGTATGACGTCGCTCGTGGAATGGATTATGAAATAGCACTTGGGCTGTGGAAGGGAGACCCTGGGCCTGGCAGAAATTGGGGGGTGAGGGATGAGAGAGGAGGAGCATGTCGGCCCTACCAACACACATGGTTGCTCATTTTCTTGCAGCTTAATGTACATCACAGTTGTCTCACGTGTTGTTGTATTAAGGCCTATTTGAAAACCCTCCATTTGGCTTAGGTGCTAGATAATAGTTCTGGTTATAATAAAACAAAGAGTTTCAGAAACCCAGTGGCAGAGACAGTGTTTTTCCTACGATGTTCAAAGTGCCTTTTGAGCAAACTCCCATGTCTTTGGATGTAAACAGCACCGAGAAGCCAGAAAATGCAGTGTTCAGATTCAAGTAATAACATCAGGGCCTGGAGGAGGGGATGGAAATTTAAGTAAGAGTGGAAGCCGTCCCTCTGTCTTGACCCTTTTACCGAGAGAAGGTGCAAAATGTAAATAATCCCCCAGACAGTGACAAGTCTGCTCACATAATTCATTATTTATTCTCCTTATTGGAGAGGCTGCGTAGCCCTGGGCGTATTTACAAGTGTCACAGAAAGGTCCGTCTCCGCCATTGCCGTTTACAATCCACAATAGATAATACAGAAACCAGACATACCATTTTTGTAGATACCTACGTCAGATACACTAAACAAACGAGGAAGGCAATTATGCATATGAAATCGCAACGATAAATCAGCTTTTGTAGCAAATGAAGGGAAATACTACAAATCAAGGGATGTTTGCTCCACATTTGACTATTTTCATATTGAAAGATGGTACTTTGGAAGCTGATGTGGCCGCTGCAGAGTCGGGAGCCGGGGAGCAGCGTGTGACTTGCTTGTCCCTGGAGCCCAGTCTGGATGACACTCAGGAACACGGGCACCTCTGGGGGCAATCAGCTGGAGACACAGGGGAGCGGTGGCGGAAGCCACGCATCGCAGCCTGGCGTTCCACTCAGCCCGACCCTCCGCATCCTTTCCCCCGAGTCCTCTTGGGTGTGTGTAATGGGGTTCCCTTCATGCCCCCCTCTTTGGACAATACTAGAACTGTTACCGTTATCGCCATGATTCCTTGGGGCCAACCTAACACCCCTGCACCTTGAAGCCAGAGGGCCTGACCATGGTGAGATGTTAACAGCCCTCCCCCCCATGGACCTCACTGACCTGGCTGTATTGGAGTTGACCTTACAGAGAAGGGAGCTGTCATTCCGTGTCCCCACTGCGGTTGGCACTTTGTCTTCATTGGCTTTTGTTGTACCCTGTGGTGCTGGCTGCCCAGTCTCCTAAGGAATGAAAGTCTCAGCTGCTCTGATCTCACAGGCGGGCGGGCAGGAGTCGGTTCCCAAGTGTGCGGAGCAGTAAGACACGCCCACCTGTCCTGAGGTTCACTGCGCAGCCCCCATCCTGCTGGCCCTGGGGTGGGAGGGAAGCCCCAGCCCGTGACCTGCAGAGTGTCGGTGTCATAACCCGCAGTTCGTTCAGGGACGTGTGGTGTCCTGTTGGTGGGGAGTAGGCAGAGCCCACTGTGGCCTCCGTGCATCCTGAGCCCCATGGGGGGGTTTCCTCAATCTCTTCCGTTCTGTCACCATCCCCAGCACATCGTAACTAGACCTGTCTGCTGCCTCATAGGCGAGGGCACGGGACACTCGTGATGCCCAGGGCTGGGCTCCTGGGTACTCACAGCCTGACGGTGGCGGGAAGGTGAAAATGGAGGCACATAGGGATGTGATGGGGCAACCGTGGGTGAAGCCTCCAAGTGGGAAAGGGGTGTGATGCTTGGACCCCAGCCTGCCCAGGTGGTGCCGAGACCTGGAAGGGACCACCTCGCCAACCCCCAACCAGTTCTACTGAGAAGAGTGGAGTGGGTATTAAGCGGCTTGGATAGTGGCAGAGCTGGGACTTGGAACCCGTTTTCCTGATCTCAAGTTGTCTATACTGCACCCTCAAGGTCAAGCGTCCTTGCATTGTGGGACTGACTTTTTGTTGGCTTTTTCAGGGCCACCTTCTCTCGCCCTCTCCTTAGATGCCACCTTTGATGGCTCACGTTTTCATTGCCACGTCCCTTGGCTGTGATTGAGGGTCTCAGCATGGGCCTTCTGGGATCTGAGTGGTGGGGCAGGGCGGGGGGCTTGAATGGAACACGTGGTCCTGCTGTAGTTGGAGCCTGGGCTCCGGCCTCTGACCGCCATGGTCCGAACCCCACTCAGCTGTCTGTGCGCCAGGTGACGTGGGCCCATCATTTAACCTGTTCGCTTCAGTGTCCTGATGGACGCAGTAGGATGAGTGACAGTGGCGCCTTCGTCATAAACAGTTGACACAGTGCCTGGCCCAGGTCCAGCCGCATCGTATAGTGTTGTTGTTCATTCCCTCCGTCCCCCGCAGTGGCCTCCGGCGCCCTGCCTAAAGGTGGTATAACTAACCTCCCTGGAGGAAGGACCCCTTGGTGCTGGCTCTTTAGCCCCCTTAGCGCCAGCTGTGTCCCCTGGACCTCACAGACCGGGCCTGGCCGTCTTCTGGCTGCCGGGTAGCTACTTGCTGAGTGCCTGCCCCCTGCTTCCTTAGAGCCTGTGATGTTGGGTTGTTGGGACATTGGGCCGACGCTCCTTCGGCGACGTGGTGGCCAAGTGGCCCTTGGCAGGACCCAGCCTCGTTTCCACCTGCGGGGGCCCGCCGTGGGCTCGGGGACAGCTGTGCCACAGCATGCTGCAGGTGACAGCTGTGGAAAGCAGAGCTGACCGGTCCCGCTTCGTGCCGCCTTAAGCACAGTGTTGTTTCATGAGGGCTTTGGAGAGAGAGCCTTCCCAACTGGACTTAGTGTTGCGACTGTCTGGACCAGGCCGCCGTGCGGCCCTGAACACCCGTTTGCTCTTCCCCTCCCCCCCAGCACTAACTGGGTTCCATTCCTGGAATACGAATTGCCCAAATTTGTTGTAATGCCCGGACCGGAAGTGGCAGCTCCTCATGAGCACCCCTCTCCCCCGCCCCCCACACACACCCACTTTCTTTTCCTGCAACAGTGTAGTGGGGCTCAGGGCTCCCTCGGGCATGGTTTAGGGCCTTGGGCGGTGCTTTCCTTTCTAGCCTGTGGGGACTTGGTGAGGCCCAGAGCTTTGGGGGCTGGGGCCTGCAGCCCTTAGCGTCTCGGAGAGGGCCGTGTCCCCACACATCCTAGGACATGCTTCCTTGTGGGTCAAGCCCCACTGGTGACTGGAAGCCACGCTGTCTGTTTTTCACTCCAGCTGTGGGCAGGAGTTAACTCTTAGGCTGCCAATCCGTGGAGCCTTCCTCTCTTCTCCTTATAGAGGCAAAAGAGGCAGCTCGGGGAGGTTGAAGTGTGTGTGTGTGTGTGTGTGGGGGGTAGGGTAAGGGTGGGGGTGGGGAGGAAGGAAGAACAACTGTAAAAAATGTTAATTTATTAATCACTGAATATATAGCAGTTCTTCTGAAATGCTGTTGCTATGCCAACACCCTGGGAGTTTATTTTCTTAATCCGCGGAGGAGCTCTCAGCCCCTGTCCCCCTGCTGTGTCATTTGAATTTGCTGGGGCCACCAAGGTATCTGTTTTAGAAAGTGGGGGGCGGAGGGGGTGGGGGTGGGGGGCGCTGGGCTCAACCACCAAAGCAGCCCTATGCAAAGCAGTAAGAGGCCTTTCTCAGTACGACTTAGTAAAAATGACACAAATTAATATACTCTACTTAAACCAGACCAAGATTAATGGTTCTCTTTCAGTGCAGCTTAGCCCAACTGTCACTCGACAGGCGTTTGTCGGACAAAATCAACACTAATCAACATTTATTCGTCTCTTGCCCTTGGGTCCGAGGAGCGAGCGGGCCTTGCCACTCTCCCACCTCGCCACGCTTTTCACCCTCCATCCAGCCGCGCCATACATCACCCTTCCTCCCCGTGCCTCTCCGCGGACGGATCCACACGCTCAGCCATCAGGGCACATTAGAGGCATGATAGGTTTTCTGTTTTAATTTACATCTATTATAGTCCAACATAACAGATTTTGATTCAGTGGAGACCCCGTCTCCTATAGGTGGACTCCTTGGGAGGTTTCTGCATTAAAGTATTATGGTTTGTGAGGATGTGGCTTCAGTAGGGGGGCTTGCTCCTGCTCTCTCTCTCTCTCTCTCTCTCTCTCTCTCTCTCTCTCTCTCTCTCCCCCCCCACCCCACGCCCTTCCTCCCCTTCCCAGCCCTTTTCCTCTCTCTCTCTCTCTCTCTCTCTCTCTCTCTCTCTCTCTCTCTCTCTCTCTCTCATCTCTCTCTCTCTCTCTCTCTCTCTCTCTCTCTCTCTCTGCCATCCCTCTCTCTCTCTCTCTCTCATCTCTCTCTCTCTCTCTCTCTCTCTCTCTCTCATCTCTCTCTCTCTCTCATCTCTCTCTCTCTCTCATCTCTCTCTCTCTCTCTCTCATCTCTCTCTCTCTCATCTCTCTCTCAGCGCTCTCTCTCTCTCTCTCTCTCCTCTCATATCTCTCTCTCTCTCTCTCTCTCATCTCTCTCTCTCTCTCTCATCTCTCTCTCTCTCATCTCTCTCTCTCTCTCATCTCTCTCTCATCTCTCTCTCTCTCTCTCTCATCTCTCTCATCTCTCTCTCTCTCTCTCTCGCACGCACACACACACACACACACACACACACACTCAGTATAGATGTCTTGGTGTCCCTTACTCACAAGCACAGTTCTATCTCTTTGCACTTGGCCGCCTGCGCTGGGTCCCAGGAGGCTGGCCAGGCTCCTCCCTCACGTTCTGATTGGACTTTGATCAGCCAACAGTGGGAGCTCTGCCCTCGATCCCTGGCCTGGGGACATGGGCCTTGACAAATCTGGTGGCCAGAGCCAGCTGCACCCCCTCCCCCAGGCTTTCGTCCTAGCCCCCTACATCCTTTTCTCCCCCTCTTTTGATCTCAGTTGCTGTTAGATTTTATTTTTACTGAAACACAGGTCGACAGAGTCAGGGAGGAAAAAGAGGGACAAAACGCTTGGGCTAACCGAGGAGAAGGAAATAAAAGGGGAGCAAAGGAGTGAGTGAGCAGGACCACTGTCCTTCCGGCCTGGCCGTCCCTGCGGCCTGCCGGGGGCCAGCTCCGGCGTGTTGCTGGCCTGTAGGATGTGTGTGAGTGGCCACCTCACTTACGAAATGAGCTTTTTACTTTTCCCCTCCTTCCTTTCACCAGAGATGCTGTTACGTTCATCTTTTTATTTGGTGACATCGTATTTCCCCTTGCTTTTCTGGTGGCTCTGGGGTGCTGGCGACTGCTGCCTAAGGCACATTAAGCTTTGGATATGGAGTCGCCTGTTTGATGGCTGCCGAGAGGGCCGGACGCGCGTCTGCTCAGGCCTGCCGCCCTGCGTGGCTTTCCTGTGGACGCCATGGCTTTGTGAAAAGCGCAGGAAGGCTGCCCTCGATGGGCTGCCACACTAGGTCCCTGGCCACTTAGAAGATGTGAGTTTTTAATTCTTCTCTGCCAAGCTGTCAATTTTAAACTGTCCTCCGTTTCCTTTGGTGGCCGGGGGCTGAGGTGGGCTGTGTGTGGTTTGTATGTGTTTGCCTGTGGCCGCCGAGGTGAGATGTGAGACGGTGAGGTGGGCAGCTTAGGACTGGTGCTTTGGGTTCTCATTACACAGCAGTGAAGTCAATGACGCTTAGTATGACTTTGCACTTACGAAACCCGGGCTCCATTTAAGAAACAAAACTCCACCAGCAGGAGCGCTCAGTACCTTGATCTTGGGAGGCTGACCTCGTTAATTTTAATGAGGGGAAAATTCTCCAGCTGGGGCTGCAAAGACATGAAATACCAATGAGGCTATCGCTGTGGATGAGCTCACTGAATTCGGAGTAGAATGGGGACGATGCTTGGAGAATTTTCTCAGATCCCGGGGAGAGAGTCAGAAGGAAACGCACGTGTCCAGGATGGTGTTAAGAGTGCCTCCCTGGGGCCGGGGGCGTGGGGGGCAGAGCACATGTGGTTCCGGCCCCTCCTAAGGGGCTGTGGGAACAGCCGCCATATTCAAACGTTGGGCCTGAGTGAAAAATGGGAAGAAACCAGGAATTCACGTGACTCGTCTGTGCGTCCAGCCTGAAAACAGCAGGCCACAGACAGCTGACTAGGAGTCAAGGCATCCTCGGGGACACCGGCTTCCATCGGGATTTGGGGCGCCTGCGTCCTTCTGTGACTGGAAGCCTGTCCTGTTGTACGGGAGGCAGCTATTCAATTTGAAGGATGCAGGGATGCCTTTGGCTGCTGAGAAGCTGTCAGAGCGGCGCCATGAGGTTAGGTGACTGTAGGCAGGACAGGGCTGCCCTCAGGTAGGGGACGAGTGGCAGGGCCCGCGGGCATGTGGCTGGGGACTACAGGAAGAAACGTCACCGTTTAAGGTGTGGGGCCCTCCTCCTCCATCGTGGGCCACTGCACGGCTGCCCTGAGGACAGGCGCCCACCGGCGAGCTCGGCAGGGCGGCCGTGGGCAGCTCGGGCTGCTGGCTCAGGGTCTTTCTTCTCTCCCTGGCACGTCACTGCCGCCATCAGGAACAAATTCAGGTGGCCTCAGAGGGAGACTTCCTCGTTAAATGGTTCCCTCTGGGTATCGGTAGAATGTTGGGGGGGCACCCATGAATACCGCTAAGCCCGCCTGAAGCCCCGCCCTTCTCTCTGAACGCTGTGATGACAGACAGTTCAGGGCACCGTGGATGCTGCTGCGACTGGGACCGTGTGTGACGGGAAATGCTGGTTGCCAAGCAGCAGGGAACGGACATGATTGTGCTGCCTAGCAACAGCGCCAGCCGCGTGGTCACCGCGTGGATTTCTGGGCCTCTTTCCTGTTTGGTCTGCTTGCAGATACAGATGGCTGCCTTGGGTCACTGTCTCCCTGAGCCACGGGGAGACGGAGTGGCCCAGGGTGGACCTTTTACAACGATGGCTGTCCTGGCCACGGAGGGCCAAGCCCTGGTGCATACACAGCGTTTCTTAGTTTCCCCCTTAGAAGTCACTGTGCAAAGACAGGGGCTGGAGGCTGACTGCTGACCCGGAAGAAGAAGCCAGCGGCCTTTACACTGCCCAGGTGCATATCATAGAAAACAGCTAATTTCCTACTAAAGACACTCGCAGGCACTCACACACCGTGTGAAAAAGACCAAAAGAGCAGAGCATGACACCCATTGTTCTCAGGGGTCTGAGGAACAAAGCAGTGGGCACAGCGCGAGGCAGGCCATCTCCTGCTGGCGGGCCCTTTTGCCTGGCCCTGACCACACCTCGCCCTGGCAACACTCCTCAGTGGGCTCACCTGCCCACTGCAGAGTCTAGAGGTGGCTTGCCTGGCAGAGGCCTCCTGGGTCAGAGTGCCGGCGTCTGCCCTTGTGTATGGAGAAGGGGGACTCCAGCCGAATGCTGGAGAAGGAGGGAGGGAGTGTGTGCTCGGCCCGTGGGGTGCATAGGCAGCGCCAGCCCACTTCCTGTCTGCAGGGCTTGAGTTGGAGCCAAAGTACGGGCTGGTGTCAGAAGGCCCTAGTTCAGTCCTTGTGTCACTGTGTCCCATCACCTATGGGGCTGTGTGCAAGCCGCTTGTCCCACCGGAACCTCTGTGTCCTTGTTTGTAAGAGAAGGCACTACCACCCTCACCCAGTGGGCTCCAAGCTCCCAAAGGCACACGTGTGTGGGCACCTCTGGCATGCAGCAAGCGTGACATAGTTGTGTCTGCACCGCTCTGGGTGGGCACCTGGCCGGAGGTCAGGAGGAGAAGCGTCATGGCGGGCAGCCTGGTGGTGCAGGCGTCGACGTCTCGGCCTCTGGCTTCAGCCTTAGCCTTCCCACGAGGGGCCCTTGTTCCCCTCCACGGGGGCCGGAGACAACGAGCGTCCCGCTCACGACGCCCAGCTTGGCTCCCAAGGAGCCTGGAAGTTACTAATGCGTGTTCAGTGGTCCTCAGGCAATCCGTGCGGAGTCCCAGAGATGGGCAATCCTACAGAATACAGAGGTCATCTGGGATCTAAAGATCACTGGTCCCAAGATGGATGGGACGCCAGGGCCTGCTGGGCTCCCCGAAACCCTGCAAAGACAGCAGGGCTGGAGCAGGGGGGGCCGTCACAGCGAGGGCAGAAGGTGCTGGGAGCTGACAGCAGGACCCTGAGTCCGATTCCTCTGGGCAGATTGCAGCCGGCTCGGGAAGCCCAGCAGAGCTGTGGGTCAGCAGGGTAGAAAGGAGGCCTGCCGTCTCTGTCTGGATGAGGCTGTCTGCAGCCTGCAGAGTGCCCAGAGGGTCCCAGGGCGTTGGGGGCTGAGGGCCTCCAGGCTCTCCTCTTGCCTCTCTTGTTGAAGACCTACTAAGTGTGCTCATTGTTCCCTTTCCCCTGTGAAGATGAAGCTGTTGACCGGTTTCTCAGAGGAAGGTAAGTCTAAGCTGGGAATCACCAGCTTTGATGACCCTAAAGGGGCTCCACTCAGCAGTCGCTCCCTGCCCTTGGACACAAGCGCTTGGAAACGATGTGGAGACCCTGGCATGGAGGGCAGCGCGCTCTCACTCTCAGTGGTCACTTGTGTTGTAAAGCAGACCCAGGCCCAGCTTTCTGGATGGACAACTGTTAGTCGCTTAACTTCTCTGTCAAAGCAGGACTCGGTCTCTCAGAACCTTCTGGAGAGACCTCCTCGGGCTCATTCATCACTCTGAGATGCCGACACCCCTCCATCTCTGGCTCTGGGTGGTGAGGACCCATCCCTCAGAACCCCTGTTGTGGCAGCCGCCCGGGCCCTGGGGCTGAACGCCTGCGGCAGGTGGTCCTGACTCCAGCCACCTGTTCTTTTGGGCGTGTCCTCTCCACGCCACCGCTGACTGTCACGTTCCATGGCCCGGTGCCACGGCGGACTTGTGATCCTCATCTTCACCTTCATCTTGGGGGTAGGTGGTAGGGAGGAGACATGTGGCAGCATCCATTCATCCATCTGACCGTCATTAAAGGGTCCACAGCTCCCATGGAGCAACCAGGCGAGGCGCCCAGGCCAGGCCAGGAGGACATCCAGTGACCGAATCCTGAGTAGGACAGCCGTGAGGCCTTTACCCACCAGAATGGGCCCCCATCTGCCCGCCCATTTCACTGTGTGTGGAATGCCCTGCCCTCCTGGGCCCTGGTTTCATGCGGCTCTCTCTGGGAGACTCTTGGCAGGAGCCGTGGTGGCCACCAGAGGCAGCTGACGGGGCGACCCGGCCCCAGTGGGCTGCTCAGTGTCCCCAGCCGCCCTTCGGGCGGGTGCGCCATGAAAGAGGACAGCAGGCCCGGGGAGCAGCTCCCGCCTCTGCCTCCTCCTGTACCGTGTTCCCCCTTCCTGTGGACTTCGGGGACTCCTAGGCCGAGAACAGCATGGGGAAGGAGAGCTGATGGCCTGCCGTTTCAGCGCTCTGAGTGCTGCGCCCTCGCGGAGTTGCATCCTCTCCAGGACACACACCGACACAGTGTGTTTGGTTTTGCACAGTCACTGTGACTCTTGTTGTTCAGCCGACACCCTTCCTTTAAGGCGGTTACAGCACCGTCAGTTTGAAGGCTGCGATCCTCACAGGCACCCCTGGAGACCTGAGGCCCAGGAGATGCGGCCCCCGGTTAGTATATGGCACACGCACAGGCACCCCTGGAGACCTGAGGCCCAGGAGATGCGGCCCCTGGTTAGTATACGGCACGCGCAGTGCGTTTGGATTGCCGCTCTCCCCTGTCTCTCATTTTCTTAGAATAGCAGCTGAATGTACAGCTTAGTAACAGTGAGGTCCCGCTTTCCTGTGAGAAGCCCGTCTCCGGCACTTTATTTCTGTCGGGCCCCTTTCCCAGAGGCTCTGGCCTGCGTTTCCACGTCTCCCCCACTATCTCTGCAAGTGTCTCCCTTCAGGGCTGAGGGGCCGGCCTGTTCCGCCTTGTGGGACAGAGTCTTGCCTCGGGGACATGACTGTTAGGACATGGAACTGACAGTGACCCAAGCCGCAGAGCTGGCTCTTGTCCACATTCTGCCTCAGTTTGGTCTCTGACCAGCACACTCGGGGTGTCTCCCCGTTTTCATAGGACGAACCACCCAAGTGTGTGTTAGTGTTTGGTTAGGAGTGATGCTGAAACATGTTGCGGGCCGTTCCTGTGGCCCCGAGGTCTGACTGGCTCCATGGCCTTGTCAGGTGACGTCCACCTGGAGAGCCATGTCGGGACACGACTACCGATTTGGCACTTGTGTCCTGGCGCACACGGCTCCTTTAATACCAATGAGGACGTAGTGAGCCCGTCCGTGTCTCTTGCTCAGAGGACAGCGGACCTTGTGAGACGTGACAGGGACTGTGACACACAGCCTGCCCTCAGAGACGTCACATCTAATTGTGGAGACCGCCCTGCGGTGATTGGCGTCACCATGGAGTTTCTAAGGTAACAGGCCACGCCTTCCTCACCTCCCAGCCCACCTGTTTCGGAGGACAGGACAGAGGGGAGGGCTTTTGCGGTGATGGACGGGATGTTGTATTTCAAGGTAAAGTGTGGAAGCAGCTGATGGGTGGGTTATACAGTGGGGGGTCCAGGAGGGCGCTTCGTCTCGGGGCCTCGGTATATTTCACTGGGAGCCTCCTGGGCATTAACTGTGCTGCTAATTTTCTTATTAGAGACGTAGGCAAACAAAGGGAGGTGGCAGGCTTGAGGCTGGTTTAACCTTGATGAAACAGTGACTTCACCAAGGATGATATTCCCCCATCTATCTTCATCCATCAAGGCACCACTGAAATATGCTAATGAGCCCCGAGGTAGGAACACAGCAGTTAAATGGGGCGTTGCAGGCGCTCTCTGTACCCCTGTGACAGGGCGATGCCACTTACTGCCCAGATTTAGTGTAGGAGGGGAGCAGGCCTGGCGTGGCCCCAGATAAAGATGGACCAAAGATGGAAGTTCAACCTGCGGGAACGAAGGGGTCTGCGCCCCCAGACCCCTGGAAGGGCCTGCTTTGGGGTCAGCCTCGTTATTCTCTGTGACTCACCTTTGAGCCCGTCCACAGAAGGAGCAGGTGCATGATGGGACATAGTTCAGGTACAGAAGCGTTTTGGTTTGTAAGTTCCAGGAATGTTCCCCCTCCACTTTATGCCACATCATCAGCTGACCTGTCACCATGTCAGTTGGTGGCACCGTGTGTGTTTCCAGTAGTTAAATGAGCCAATACCTTTTTTTTTTTGAGGGCAGTGTCACTGGCCCTCATATGTGGGACCAAACCGGGGCCGCTGGCTTCCCAGGCCAGCGCTTAACCACGGCGCCACTCGGCCGACCTGCCAATACCTGTTTGTAAAGTTATATTTATTGGGTGTGAATTCCATGTATGACATACACACACACTTGGGTGTATTACCAAGCTCTGTTACATGCCCGAATCTAATTCAGTTCTTACACGCATCCTATGAAGAGGTGGAATTATAGCATATATTTTACAGATGAGGTTTGAGAAGTTAAATTCATACCCAAGATCACGTAACCAGTAAAGGGCGTGGTTGGGGTTCGAACACAGGTCCATTCGAGTCCATGGCCCTTGCATGAAAGTGCTGGGATCGGTTCTCCTGTGGGGGGTCCACTTACATCTGCTTTGGGTTCCCTCTCATGTTAGTATTCCCACGACAGCTCTCTTCCCTAAACAAAGCAATGCTGAGGCCGGGCGGGGCCCCCCTCGTGAGGGCACAGATACCCCTGTACAGTCCGATCACCCACCGATCTGTGGCCGGCACCTCAGCTTCTCTATGGAGGTGTCTTTGGCTCAGGCATCCCATGGGTGGGAGAACAGAGCTGGCCAGCCGTGTTCTGCTTTTCATAGATTAGATGAAAGCCTTTCAGGGCTTTATTTGTCTTTACAAGTTAATCCTACAGTAAAATTTCCATTTATTGGTGGGCCCACTTCTGTGCCCTCCTGGCTTCATCCTATCCAGCCAGGGTCAGACGATGCAGAGAAAAAGGTGCAGTTTCGTTATCACTTATTATTGCATAATACCTATGGGCCAGTCCATCTGCGAGCCGCGTGCTAAACCGTGCCGACGACGGGGACGGTGAGGCTGGCCAGCCTCTCAGCAGGTCCTCAACTGGCAGGGGATTTAGGAAATCAGCACCCCATTCCTTGCCTTTTTTAATGGCTATGAAGGAAGGCAGAAGCCAACAAGAGAAAAGAAAAGTGAAGATGCTAAGTAACGTGAACTCCCTGTTTTAGACTACGAGCTCCACCTTGGCCTTGACGTCTGGTCTGCTGTTTATCCAGCCCGTCCTGAACTTTGGAGCCTCTGCATTGTCGTTAAAGAGTTAATAACGAGGCCTGTGACTTCCAGGATGTCCTGTGGGTCAGTGTATCTTGCCAAAAGGTAACCTTAGCCAGTGGCGTCAGTTGGGCGCCCGTCTGGCAAATCTGCCTTCCTCAGCTGCCGCTCTCCCTCTCGCTAGCCTTGGAGTTCATATACAGTGAATCTCCCTCTTAATAAAGCCGTTTTTCAAATCTGACTTTGGGCTAAGGAGTGCGTCTTCTCCAAATGCAACAGCTGTTCAACATGGTGCATTGGGCACGGCGTATATCTCTTTGTTTAGTTGGGGTTTTTCATACGAGCTGAGACATAAAAGGGCTGGGAGGACTCGGATTGCTTTCCGCCCCGAGTCAGCCTGTGGCTTTGGAAATAAGGCCTCCAGCCCCAGAGGTCCGGGGCTCCCCAGGCCATGTGCCCTTGAGGACGAAGCCCATTGTCCTCTAATAACCAGCACAGGGTCCTCCCCCTCCTTTTGGAGACGGAGAATTGTGGAGCTCAAGGTGTCGGCCAGCAGAGGCCACAGCCCTTGGCCCCTGCCTGTCCTGGCTGCACTGGAAGAGGCACTTGCCCCCTCGCTCGCTCCTGGTCCTTCTGTCACTCTCTTCTGTCCCCAGTGCACTGGGGAGTATTAATTCCCCGCAGGGGAAAAAAGTTCACAAAAGAAATGAATTATGCATATGGAATTCATTTCCTTGATGAATAGGGAATCCGAACAAACTCCATAGCTGTTTGATTTTTAAGGCAGAGGGGGAGGGGTGGGTAGGACTGAATAGCATGGGGGCCGCCATCAAAAAGAATTCGGAGCAAAACGCAGGCAGAGGACCTGGGTTGGAGATGTTTAGGACGTAGCCCTTGGAAAACAGTTCATGGCTGTTATTCTCGCCGACACATCCGCGCACGCGCGCGCACACACACATACACTCACTCACTCCCAGTGAGTGTGCAGATCCGTCGGCAGAGGACTTGGAGCCCTGGGAAGAGGATCCGGGGAGAAATGACACCACCACAGTGACAGGGCCCTGCTGAGAAAAGCTTGGCAGGTGAACAGTGGGGGCCTGGAATGTGAGGTACCTGTGTGTGCAGAGAATTGGGGGGCCTGAAACCCAGCTCCAGGGCGCAGACTGGAGCCCTGGACACTCCCCTCAACCTTTCAGCCTCAGTTGTTTCAGCTGTAAATGGGTAGCCGGCATCTGCGTCGTGCAGGGGATGTTAGGATGGAACGGAAGTGCTTTGACCAGTGACCCCAAATGCAAATCTGCGGAGGTTTTATTTTCTGTCTCTGCCCGGGACAAGCCAGACTGTCTGTGGAGCAAAATGAAGGGAATTGGTTCAGGAGCTCATGGTGGGCAAAGAAGTGAAGGAGCAAGCAAGTAAAGAAAGAAAGAAACCTGTTGTAATCCTGACCTCGTCTGGTTTACGAAAATTGTTTACAATAAGCAAGCCGATGTTTTGGGTGAAGTTAGCCTCAGGACCAGTGGCTGGTGCCTCCCGACTGGTTTGGTCAGCAGTAGGACAGCTTGTCACTGACAGCCACACCCATGGGGGAACCGACCACCAGGCAGGAAATGTGGCCCGACGGACATCCGTGGTCCTTGTTGTCCTCCATCACGCCTTGCTTGGGGACCCTGGGTCTTCAGGGTCACACGCACAACGTTAGGCGAGTTCCCTGCTTGCTGAGAGCAGAGAGATTATCTGATGTCTTGGGGAACTTCAGTCCCATTTCAAGAGTGGGTGGGTCCAGCAGGCCTGATCTGCCTTGTTTATTTGTCTCACAACCCAATTGCGAACTCATAACCCATGCAGTTTTCACTTGCTTTAAAACAAATGCCGCCTTTTTCTTATTTTGGGGGATGAAGATGTGCAATATCATGACACTGTCTCCTTTGGCTCCCATCATAGAGACCAATACACCCATGCCCTGTGGTGCGGTGGTTTCTGTCCGTGCCCCGCAGGCCCTGGGAAGGTGGGGGGGGGCAGTGAGCCCCCATCCCAACCCCCACCCCCGCACTTGTGCTTCTTGGACGTGATGTGACTTTGTGGGTAAGAGTCTGCTTCAGAAAACGTTGGCATTCCAGCCATGCACAGAGTAAACCCACAGCGTCTCTAAGTTGTTTATTTGTTTATTAAGATTTTCACTCACCTTTCCTCTGAGAGCGCCAGGCACTATATGGCTCACTGCAAACTGGTAGAGCATTTAGCACCGAAGACTGACGACAAGGCCAGCGGGGAGGACATACTGGGAAGGGTGGGAAAAGAAGGCAGGAGAAGGGGCCACCGAAGCAGGTGGCAAAGACTGACCTGCTGAAGGGACCAGCTCTGCCAGGGAGATGTCCTGTTGCTGAGAACGTCCCCTGTCCTTCCTGACCTCCTCCACAACACGCAGGTGACCTGGGTGGCCTCCCAAGCCCCGCCCAGGCGTGATCTTTCCTGGGGGTGAGCAGCTCAGCTTGAAGGTGAGCGGGCCTCAGGGGCACCCCAGTAAGTCACTGTGCTAATAGAAACGTTTTCTCACCGCGGTGCGGAAACCTTTCAGTAACACGCGGATTGGGTACAGAGAGGTGGGCAGGCCTGGCTGCCCATAAAACCGCCTGGGGAACTTTTATAAAACACACCCACGCGGGCTCCGTCCTGGAACAGCGAAGTTGGAGCCTCTGGGGGCTGCGCTGGGCACTCAAGGCGCCTCCACACCTCCAGCTTTTATTGTACGTCGCTCCGGGCTGTAAACTACTGCCTACCCCCTTGGGGTCTGGGGAGGGTGATCGAGGAGCGAGGTTGTGGAGGCCCAAACAGGGAAAGAACGGGCTTATGACTGGGACGTGATTCCTGATGCACGGCGGGGCAGGGGATTTCAGACCCTCCTTTGATGATGTCATCCCATTATGGGTGATTCTTGCAGGAAGAGTACTCAGTTCGGCTCACATGGCTCCCTTTTTACATCCTTCGAAGCTAGGAAGCTTCATGATTGTCACAGCACCTTCGCTGGACACCTCTGTGCTTCCTGGACCCGTGGAAAGCGTGTTTTCCCCAGGCCAGGCACTGTTCTGAGCGTGTGCCCCTTAGGATGTTTAAGTTGCATGTAGCGAGAGGTTGGTGTTATGTTCCCCACTTTAGAGAGGGGGAACCTGAGGCTCAGAGGGGCTACAAATTTGCTCGGGGTCCCCAAACTAGTAGAGAGTGGGTATCGAATCTGTTTATGTCACGCTAAAGCCACCTCCCTTTCCACAATTCTCACTGGTTCTCAGGACAACGTGGCACTTGTTTGTTTGTCACCCATCTTGGTTGGCAGGCCTTTGCAGGGGAAATCAGCTTGTGAAGGGGGGTCACCTTTGAGACTGAGAAGGCAGTGGCGGGAGAGAAGATGTGCCCCTGAGCCTGAAATCAGGACGGTGCACCAAGAAATTAAACGGTGCAGCCACGCGAATGCGGACGCCTTGGGGACCAGGCCTTGGAGTGACTTCTTTGGCTTTCCGTGGGCACCCGGTTCTCTTGCTGTAACCAGGCGGGACTGTGTGCTGCTGCCTCTGCGTCAAGCTGGATGGCTGGACCCCACTCAGGTGGCCCGCGCTGGCATGTGTGACACTGGGTCCACGTCCAGGTCGGTCCTCTCCCAGGGCCGAGCTCTTCACACCCCACTCACTGGCTTCCAGGAGAAGTGGACTGTGTGTGTCTCCGTCCTGTAACTCGATGGCCTCTGATCGCGTTTTCTTACTTAGAGCAAGATGGCCTCTGAAATGTGCTGCGCTTCCGAGGCCCTCTTCTTACTGGGCTGCTTCCCTTCCGGGATCCCGGGCCGCAGTGTAGGGTGTGGACTCGTCTAGTCCCGCGCCGTCCGGGAAGGAAGGTGCTAGCTGTTTCCTGAGGGGGAACCAAGGCTTTGTCAGTGTGGAGCTTACACAGAACTTTGGTTGGGCTTCTCTTGGCTTCAAACCCAGGGCATGTCTGACAGAATCGTGATGACCCCCATTTTGTGACACCCCATAGCTGTCTTTTTTCCAGCCTGAAACAAACAGCTAGCTTCCTGGTCTCACTTGTTCCCACCTTGGCCTGGGGTCACTGCCACCTGGCTTCCGGGATCATGACCTGCTGGGTCAAATGTAAGGTGCGCCCACCCCTTCACAGCCCTGCAGTGGACTCTGTAGTAAACGGACAAGGTAGCTGTGGTTTTGCCCCCCAACTCCTGCTAGGGGTGCTACAGGGCCCACATCCGCGCCGCTCGGAATGAGCAAGCTGCGGTCTGTCCCGGGGGTGCCCTGTCATCCGTCCAGCCCCCACAGACAGTCCTTCTTACGCTCATTAATACAGACAGGCAGCTTGCTTTCCCCTTCTCTTAATGATACCGCCAGCTCAGGGGCTCTCTGAAAGCCTTGCTTGAGAAGTCCATGGCCAAAGAAAACAAGGCGTTTCGCTTTAAAGGGCGAGTCTGGGCTCCTACGCCCTCTCTCTGAGGAAGGCTGCTGGAAGGGGGCGTGGGAGCAGCTGTCAGCCCTGGTGGGGGGGTCTGCGGGTGGCACTGGGGAAAGGGGGCCCTACAGAGCCAGTGGCCCTGGGCTCCCCGAGATGGCCTTGGGGAAACCACCTTTCTCCCAGGGAACCGCAGGCAAGGGAGGTGTCCCCCTTGCGTGCTCCAGAGGAGACAGGATCGCTTCGATTCTGAGAGAAGGAGGCCCTGACTCAGTTTGATGACAGAAGTTCATTTCTTTTCCATGGCGTGGAGAGAGGACCACTGTGGCCCCTGAGACCCTCCTGGGCGGCACACTCGGGTTGGCGGGTCAGGGTGTCACTCCGGCGCCCTGCTCCCTGCTCCGGGCCTGGCACAGGCTGCCCTGAGGCTCCTTTGTCAACCCGCACCCCTCCCCCACCCCTGAGAGCAAGCCCAGGCCCAGGCCCGCCCCCTGCCAGCCTCCCCTTAGTCACAGGGAGAGGGAGGTACGTGGCTGACGGTGGGGGAGCCAGCGAAAGGAAATCTGCCAGGGGAGCTGAGGGCAGCGGGGAGGGCAGGCCGCGCGGCCCGTGTCCCCGCTGTGTCCCCTCTGTGTCCCAAGGAGGCTGATGAATTTGGTCCGCGCCAACATTAAACTGATAAATGAAATCTGTATGTTAAAACAATGATAATTTAATTGTGCCTCCTTGCCCATCCACACCTCCGTCTCACCCTCACCTCCTACTCGCTCGGCAGCTTCGGGTGGTGGGGGTGCAGTGGGGAGGGGGGCTCTGCAAGCTGTCGGTTTGCATTGTGCGGACCCGGAAAGGTCTCTACCTGGCTCATTTTGTCCCCTTTGCTTAGGCTGTCACCGCTGACAGTCCTCATGTTTATTTCATCTCGCGTGGTGGCTGTCTCGTTTCCCTACCCTCCGATGTCATTAACGTGCAGAGAGCGGGCCCTGCAGTGTTGAGCCTAATGAATTCCGCTGTGGCTGCTGTGCTCCTCAGCTCGTTACCAAAGCTCGAGGTGTCAAATTAAACCCAGCCGGGAGAGGAAGAGGGCCGCAGTCCCCACCAACAGCCCTCCACAGGCGGCAAGAGAGAGGGCAGGGGCAGAGAGCAGCGTCACAAAGGCTGCCTGCCTGTGACCGTCCAGGGACCCGAGCCAGGCCACCTCCCTGACTCTCAGCGGGACCCAGCGCCCCTCCCCCATGTGGGTTTCTGGTTGCTCTCGCTGCCAGCTGATTTATTCTCATGGTTTATGCAGATTGGGCACCTTGCAAAGGACACAGAGCTGGTGAGCAAGTGAGGACAGACAGCACTTATGGGAGACGTGTGTGTGCGCATGTGTGTGTGGGTATGTACATGTGTGAGTGTGTGTGTCTGTGTGCATGTGTGCAGGTATGTACATGTGTGTGCATGTGTGAGTGTGTGTGCATGTGTGTGTGTCTGTGTATGTGTGTGTAAGGAAAAGTGGAGGCCGCGTGTGAGCCCTGGTTTTATGGCTCTGGTCAGCTGTGGATATCAGTGTTTCCAAATGGTGGGAAGAGAAAATTGTGACACATGTGACAATGACCCCAGTGGGGTGCCCGCTGCAGAGCCCCATCCTCACCCCAATTCGGGGAATAAAGATCTCCTTCATCTCCTTTGTATATAACATTATGCCATTGACAAAACATTTTTTTTTTTTTAAGGGCAGTGTCACTGGCCCTCATACGTGGGACCCGAACCGGGGCCGCTAGCTTCCGAAGCCAGCGCGTAACCACCGCGCCCCTTGGCCGGCCCGACAAAACATTTATATATGACAGTGGCCATTTTATCTTTGGAGTATTTTGTTCCAAACAACCATTAATAGAGTTTTCCCATTTTCCAGATGGGAAAATGTAGAGTAGAGATGTTAACTCGCCCAAGGTGATAGGGCTGGAAGGTGCGAGAAGACAGGGGTTACATTTCAGGTCCTCTCTTCCCAGAATTCACTGCTTTTTTCCCCGTACAACTAAACTTCCGATCGACCCAAAGGTGGGAAGAGATTGGTGATGAATAATCTTGAGAATTTAAAAAATTGAAGTAAATTTGCTTCCAGTAACCTGGATAGATCTTAAATATTACCCTTTGATGTGCTTTGAAGAATGAACCAACACCCCAATTAAGATATAGAACTCTTGCATTGCCCTAGAAAGCTGCTTGCTGCCCTTTCTACTTCAGGGAACCCCCCCGCCCCCGACTACTATCATTCTAATTTTTGTCATCACAGATTAATTTTGCCTGTTCTCACACTTCATGCAAATGGAATCACGTAGAATGTATACTTTGGTGCCTAGCTTTTGCTCATCACCGTGTTTGTGAGATTTCTACATGCTGTTGCTTGCATTAATCATTCACTCCATTTTATTGCCTAGTGGACAGTCCATTGTGTGAATGGACCACAGTTTATTTGTCCAGTCTCATTGGTGATTTGTGGCCACACTTCTCAAAGCTTGGCCCACAGATTGGGCCTTAAGCAGCTTGGGACTGACGTTCCCCTTGACTTAGGATGTGTTGTCCTTTGCCATTAAGACAATAAGGATGACAGTAGAACAGCCTTCCCCGTCTTTGGTGTTGTGTTACTCTACATTGGTTATATGATTTTAAAACTCTGGTCCCCCTTCTGTCAAGATTAAATGGAAGTTTAGTTTTGAGAAATTTCCACCATTGCCTTTTCAAACAGTAGAGTCAACTGAAGGATACCACCAAGTGGAAGAAGAAATTGCTGGGCAGATATTTTTTAAACACAAAGAATGAGGCAGTGTTGAGTTAGAGTAATAACCCCATTTTGTAGATGGGGACAATATGGAAAACTTGGTCAGGTTGTTTGGCAACTTAGAACAGCAAGAAAATTCAGGTTCCCTGCCAAAATGTAGCCCGGTGCTGTTACCTGGAACCAAGCAGTGGGTGTGTGTGTTGAGGTAGTTTCTGCTCGTGTTGGCAGAAGAGGCCCGGGCTTTGGTATCCTGCCTGGATAGACGTGACATCATGGCAGGACATCAGTTCTCAGGTGCAGGGCTGTAACTTGTCAGGTGACGGTCATCTCACCACTGGTGGTCTTTTCATGAAGCCCACAGCCTCAGGCACGCCGAGCATGTGAGCACAGGGACAGGATCAAGAAGCGTTTGTGAAGATGGGGACCCAGAAAGCAAGAAATGCCAGAGTTTAGATTCTTTCCTTCTTTAAATGCTCCCAGGTTACATTTGTACTGTCTCAGGAGTCAAAGCGGTGAGACCATGGTCTGAGAGCGGACATGTGGGCAGCATGTCAGATGCCCCACCCTCTTCTGCATCTCCACACGTAACGTTCATGAGGAGAAGGTGTCATCAGTCAGTGGAGGAACCAAGGCTGTTCACCGAAGCTTAAGTGTTCGTTTATGCACTTGGCGACATTCCTTGAGCTTGGGGATAAGAAAGAAATAAGGTGAGCCCCTGCCTTCAGGGTGCTCACAGTTGGCAAAGGGTGTGCGTCTTGTATTATCCCCGGGAGGACCACAGGGTGTGACGGGAAAGGGGGAGGTTCCTGGTGTGTCCAGCTTGGCTGAGGTCGGCCACCCTGGGGAGTGACTGCGGGGAGAACTGACTTTATAGAAATTAGTCAAGAGGAGCTGTTCGCTAGGTGAGCGTGTCTACTGCCCCATCGCTGACATCTTTCTTGGGCACCTGTCTTGTTCAGGACACCGTGCCGTGGGCAGGCCTGGCTTGTAGAGCAGGAAAGCCCAGTGTTGGGAAGGTGAGGATTGGTGGCGTGCCATACGTGGGCACTGGGGCCGCCCCTCAGCTCCAGAGGGCCAGCAGCTTCACTGTCATCCCAGACGGTGTGGCTGCTCCTGGCAGTGGTCTGTGGTTTTCCTCTTGCCTCCGACCTGGTTTTGTGTTTGCCGGTCTGGAGCCCCAGTGCCCTCCTTGACTGGTCATCTGTTGTGTTTTGTTTGTGTGTTTGCAGAAAACACTGTGTACAGTTGTGCGAGGTAGTCACACTACACCTTAGCGGAGGGGCTCTCCCATGGCACAGATAGGTTGGCGTTGTAACCAAACGCACAGGCTTGTGAGAGTCTAGTTCGGTCTAAAGACTTGATAAAGACTGTGTGTGACAGATGAGGCTGTGGCCACCTTCGGAGGCCATGGGCGTGTGGAACAGAAGGTGAGGTAGCTGCCGGCCGTGGCAGTGGACACCGCTTTGACTGTTGGATCACATGCAAGTAGATTATTAGCCTTCGCCTACAGGGACGGAGTGTAGGCAACATGGTAGACTCCTAAACATTTCAAAATGTTGTTTCAGAGAGTCAAAACAAGACGCTGTCATTCTCTGATTAGTTGACCAGAAAGTGGGCTTAATAGACCAAATAACTCTTAGGTTCTATCGAGACCAACGTCATGTCATACATCAGTAATGATGGAACTCTAGCCAGGTGACAGAGGCAACTCTAGGAACTGAGGCAGCGAGAGCAGTTACGTCCCGGCGAAGTCTCTCTTATAATTGGACCAGTTAATAGAACCAGGGTCTTTTTCAAGTAAATAACAGTCAGAGGCAAAGGTTGAGTACGTCCTTAGGAAACTTTGGTCCCAGCTGTATTTGCCTGTAGACTCTGTATTCTCCTATGAATCAAATCCTTATTTTGCAGCGTCAGAAAATTTAAAATAATAATGGAATTCATCTCATCTGAGTTACTTTGGATCAATGAGCTGGTGATGCTGAGCATTTAAATTCCCTGAGAGGAAATTAGGAAAAATACTTGTTCAGAGCATTTCAGGACTAAAGGAGGCCCCCAAATCTATTCTGGACCCCATCTCACCTGTTCTCTTCATCTCAGCTAAGTTAGGAAGAGAAAACTGCCTGGAATTTAACTGAAGCAGGGAACACCCTCCAATGCCACTGGAGGGTTTGCTGTGTCAGTTTAAGATTGGGTGACGGATGCTGAGGAAATGAAGAAAAAGCCCTTCTCAGTGTGACATAGAAAGTATAAAAGACAAGTAAAATGCGAAAATGTACAAAAAATTCTTGTACTATGGCTAATTGTATACGTGGCTATCAGTCCTGCTGCTGATATCCTAATTTATGTAAATGGTGTAGTATTGTGCCATTATATCATCTATTAGATAGTGCTTGTAACATGTTATACTATTATACTATACCAAGCAGAGATGGTACCATTATTTATCTCCTGGAGACCCAAGTGCAAGTTTGTGGGTGGGTGATTACATGTATGGCACCAAGCCTGTGATAAAAATGAAAACCAAACCGAACTCCTGTGTGGGGTGTTTGACTAAAGCAATGGTGTTAAGACAATATGGTGTAGTCTGAGTGAGTGAGCACTCAGCTGTGTGATAAACACAACAAAACCAGGGCGTGTGCTGGGCCGGTTTTGCACAGCGTGGAAAATAACAAGAATGTGTAGACGTGAGAAAATGTCGTTGACTCTGAGACAAGCTTCTGAAACCTGTGACAGTCGAGGGACATCAGAGTGGAACTCTGTGTGCAGTGACTGGGGCAGTTGTACATGTTTGGGTTAAACGTTTCAGGACGTGGGAAGTGTGGCATGCGTCTGTCATGTAATGGGGAAACGCTCTTCTCAACAGTAGGCAATAAGAAAATGGTAACCCAAACCTCATATTATCATGATGTATTAAAACTGGATCAATGAAAGCAATAAAATCAAAATAACAGTAAATGCTTATGTAATGTGTTAAGTAATATTTATTTGAATAGTAGAAATAAAACAATAATTTTACCCTGTAGCCTGTTTCCTGACACCTGTTTTATAAGGGCAGAAACCAGACACCGAAACGGTGCTAGATGCCGACAACACCCTGTGGGCCCTGGACCGTGGGACGCGGATATGGGGCGTCCTTAGGCCCCTCCTTCCTGTTCCCCGTCATGTGATCTGAGCGCTCCTGCTCTGCCTCGTTTGGGTCTGCTCACGTGGAAAGGGGGCCTGCTTTGCCCTGACCAGGGATCCAGGGGAGAATGCCCCGTTTCAGAGTAGGTTCTGCTGTCTTCCCGCCTTTCACTGTCTCCACTTGATCTGTGTGGCTTTGTCGACTGCTGCTCTTAGGCCCGTGCAGCCTGTGTGCTGTGGAACGAGAGGGGACGGACAGACAGTCCCAGAGTTAAACAACCTCCCGGGGCCTCCGCCACCCTGTGCCCCGCTGTGCCACCATCTCGGTGGTGCTGGGGGTGGCCTCCCGGTCAGGCCCCTCTGGAGAGGCGCCCCCAGCAGCTTCGGCCTCATGGCCGAGGCACTTGTGGCCTGCTGGTGGGCGGGTCAGGGGAGGGGGGAAGAGCCGTGGTGGCACATGGGTGGCGGACGGGGAGAGCTAAAACTCAAAAGTTGGTCGGCCCCTTTCTCTCTTAACCACATGGCGTTCAGAAGCTGTGGTTATTTCTCAAATAATAAATGGAAGAAAAAAGGGAGAACCAAAAAAAGAACCAAACACTGAGGTGGTGGGGAGGAAACGAAACAAAACCAGAAAACAAGTCAACCTCACTGCCCACTCTGACCCCGCAGTTGTGATGTTTAGCTCACTTGTAGGAGGGACCCGCACCCACATGCCAGGCAAGTGAATGCCGACGTTTCTAAGTCTCCGCAGCCCGGTGTGTAGTCGGGCCAGCTGGAGACGGCGTCGGATCCACCACGGTCAGCAGGGTTCTGGGCGTTTCATTCTGGCCTTTCTAAGGATGACCCAAAGAAGTACAGATGACCATTCAAGATGGCACACAAGAGGTCTGTTAATGCAGATAATCACTGTGACAGGTCCTCAGCCTCACAACAGTAGGATGACAGCATTTGTCCTGGATTGCAACTTGATGTCCCCGAGTGCATTTGACAGTGTAGACGTGCACACAGCATGGCGTCATGGAAATCACACTGGTTTTTCAGAGTCCTACCTGAGCTTGTCATTTCAGTTCTGTTACTTACAAGGTCGGGTGTTATGACCTTGGACAGGCTACGTAACCTCCCCAACCTCCTGTTATTGATCAGTAAAATGGGGATGTTAGCAGCTACGTCGTCATCATCATCCTCCTCCTCCTCATCGCCAATATTTACAGTACGCCTACATAGCAGGCACCATTACAGTCTCTGTACGTGTGTTACCTATGTTAGCATTCACTGCAGCCCTCCACGGTGGAGGTCATTACTGTGCTCATATTGTGGCTGAGGGACAAGGGACAAAGTGTGTGAGACTCGCCCTAATGTAAATCAGTATGCGGCGGAGACCAGGATTTGACCTGAGTCTGGTTTCTAAATCCCTCGCCCTGACCTCTGCTTCACATTTTCTCAGCGAGGGTTTTGGGAGGACTGATGGCAGTTGGGCGTGTCACTCGGGCCACACAGTGGTGAGGGAGGAAGTACTGGGAAGCTTGTTCCCATCGCCACCCAGTTGCTGCTGCCCGTGAGCAGGGCGACAGGCACAGAGAGGAGACACTTTTCTGCCAGATGGTTAGAGACTAGGTTTCCTGCTTCCGGCTCTAGCCGTCCCGTTCCCAGGATGTGACTTCGTGAGCTTGATTCCTCATCTCAGCCGCGGAGGGTGAGGGTTCGGCTGAAAGACCATCTGGGGAAGGGCACGTGGGGGGCATCCCGGCTCCTCTTTCTGTAAGCCACAGGCCTGGGGCATCTGCCACCTCCTGGCTGCGAATGCCGGCCTTCTCTCTTTACAGGAATGCATGGCTTCTCTGAGAACAGCGACTGTCGCATATTCACGTATGTCCCCATGTCCCAAAGCGCCTTATACAGCCGCGAGCATGTGCTCTGTATTCCAAAACTGCTTGCGGCACCTTTTGAGCCAGTAAAGGGGAGCTAGGGTTTGTACCGAAGAAGGAGATGAGTCCAGGAAGAAGTCCTCTTGTCACTGGAGGGGCTGCTTGCCAAGGCTGCCTCCATCTCCCCCTGTCCCTGGCAGAGGGAGCAGGGGCCCTGAGCACCTGGCCGATTGGAAATACGGGCCCAGCCTTCAATTTTGAGGGACACTAGCAGGGACCCAGGATGACAAAGGTGGCAGCAGAATCGAGGGTGGTGGCAGTGGATGAGATGCGTCCCCACGGCCAGCAGTGCGCTGCCCGCCTCCTGACTGGCTTCCTGGGGCAGCGCCTGCTGCGCTGGGTTTGTGAGCCGGGTTCCCAGCTGCTGTGGGCCCTGAGGCCCTGCGCCCTGTCCCGTAGGTCCCTGTCCTTCGTGCAGGAGCCAGAGTCCGTTCCTGTCGTTTGCAATCCGGACCTCGCCTGGTAGACGAGGTTAGGGGCATCGAAGGCTGTCCTAGAAACTGCCCCCCATGCAAATGAGAGGGGGCATGTGGGTTATTTTTTTCTTAGGGCCTATGATGGTACGACAAGGTTTTCTGAGTGAGCAAAACATTTCTGAGAGAAAATAAGGTAGAAGCACCTGGGGCAGGCTTGCACCTGGCTGCAGTATTTACGGGAATGCTGTCTGAGCTGGAAATACTGGTTTGGGCTTTGAACAGGGGCCTCTGGGGACCTGGCCTGCATGGGACAAGTCGGGGCCTGGAGCCTTGGGGAGCTCCCAGGGGTGGAAAGCAACTGCCAGGAGGCGGGGCCTCTCACCTGCGGCCGACGTGGCAGCATGAGAACCTGTGTGGAGACCTTGGCACGACCCAGGTCACTTTCGGTCTCCTGTGAAAGGCCTCTGCTGTGACTGCTGCTCATCACTCTGTCACCAGAGTCGGGTCAGCAGCATCAGCAGGGAAGAGGAGGTGGTGCCGTGCACGGTCGCACTCAGGGGTCACAGGCTGCCCGCTGCCAGCCTCACTCTGCTTGGGCTTGTGCGCACAAAACCTGTGACTCCAGCTCCACCAGCGTCTTGCTAGTGACAGAGCTTTGCAAACCAAGCCCAGGATGCTTTTCTTAGTATAGTGTTTCGTTTTGGTTCTAACAATGATACAGATTGTGGTCTGTGCCTGGAAATAAATAATGCATCAGCTGTTCATAGATCGAGTCCTTTTTCTAGGATTTATTTCCTCCTCCCGAAACAGTCCGTGCACCACTGTGGTCCCCTGCCTTACCCGTGATGCACCGTGTGTCCTGCCTTACCCGTGATGCACCGTGTGTCCTGCCTTACCCGTGATGCACCGTGTGTCCTGCCTTACCCGTGATGCACCGTGTGTCCTGCCTTACCCGTGATGCACCGTGTGTCCTGCCTTACCCGTGATGCACCGTGTGTCCTGCCTTACCCGTGATGCACCGTGTGTCCTGCCTTACCCGTGATGCACCGTGTGTCCTGCCTTACCCGTGATGCACCGTGTGTCCTGCCTTACCCGTGATGCACCGTGTGTCCTGCCTTACCCGTGATGCACCGTGTGTCCTGCCTTACCCGTGATGCACCGTGTGTCCTGCCTTACCCGTGATGCACCGTGTGTCCTGCCTTACTCACGATGCAGAGCACCTTAATTCTGTCTTGTGCTCTGTCTTGTGCTGAGGGAGGATGACCAGGTAATGGCCACATGAAAACCACCAGCACATGTGGACAGGCACACACCGCCTGTTTGCCTGACTTATGTAAACACAGGTCAGAAGTCGCCAAGAAAATTATTCTGTCTTCCTGTCTCCCCGAGCTCTCCCTCGGTGGGCTGTGCGTTCTTTGTATGTGGAACCCATGCTGCCATCGTCTCACCCTTTACTCCTTCAGCACCCACAGGGGTCAGAAAGATAGGGCGGCCGGCCAGTGTGAGCTCCCTTGAATGAAGCCAGCAGAGGCCCTGCCCTCCAGGTGCTGAAGGACCTCGCATCCGGCACAAGGGGCTGTGTGGCCAGTGGTTCATTCAAAGAGCCTGCTCGTCCACAGCAAGAGCCCTGAGCTGGCCTGCTCAGTGTGGTCCAGGGATCTGGGCAATTTCGCTGTGAGCAGGTGTCTCAGGTTGATCTTTTCTTGCCTTTTCGGTTTTAACGTGTACGTAAGCATTACCACCTCTTTGGGAGTTAAACAGAGTGCTGTCAGTCCCTTTTTTTATTTCATATTTTCAGGCAGCGTTATAGAGTAAAAAGAAAAAAAAAATTGAAAACCTCACTTGATTATCTGAATGGTTTAATCCTTAAATGCTCTCTAAGTCCTATTAAATCAGTTCCTGCCAGACTTGAAGAACGAACCTTTTTTATTCCTCATGGTCTGTTTTTGGACCTGTCAACCCGAGCAGATGTCAGGACCTTGAGGGGACATGGTGTGAGTGCCATTCATGGGACTCACCAACCCTCGGGCCCCAGGAAGCCCACAAACCCCATCACGGCCGCCTGGACCCCCAGTGCTGAAGTCCCAGTCGGTTGTGCTGGTTTGCTGTGACGCCCGACGGCTCTGGGTCAGAGGAGACATCTTAGCTCAACCGGACCAGCCTGGAGCCCCCCAAACCCACTGTGTGGTTCAGGTCTGTGGGCTTGGGGCCTCCCCTGGATTGGGGCCTCTTACCCAGTCTGGAGGCTGTGATGCCTTTGCTTCGTGGGCGAGCTCCACGAGTGTTTTGCACGATTGCCTGGAGGCTGGCTGCTCAGTTATTTGATCGTTCTTCAGGCCCTGCTGTTACCTCCTCGTGACGTGAGGCTTATCAGCCTGCGTTCGTGTGCCTGAGAATGTGCACATAACTTTGCTTTGTTTTGCTGTGTTTGTGGCGGGGGTGGGGGACAGTGAGTGTGCAAGGCTTTGGACCCAAGTGGATTTTCTTCCTCTGAAATTAGAACTGTCTTCCTCCCCGGGCTTTCCACTACTCTGTTACTTTATGTCTAAGACACACATGGTTTTGAACACCTGCAATGTGGTTGGCGCACTGGTGCCGACGTAAGCACAACCTGAGAAAACACGTCCTGTCCAGCTTTGTTGCTTTCAGATGTTCCCACAAGCCACAGCCTCCCGCGCACGGCCAAAGGGATGACGTCAGCAAAACGTACCATGTCTGTGTCATCTCCAGGTGTGGTCAGAGCAGACAGTATCTGAGCTGGGCACCTGTCCCAATGGGCACACCGTGGTTAAGTGCAGTGACATATTCCTGATTACTGGATGTGGAACTGTTGCCCATGCCAGGCTTTTGGCTGTGGCCCGTGGCTTGCCAGATCTAGGCTCTGAAAGTAAAGATGTGTGTCATCGACACGTTGTGTGTTCTTTAAAAGGAAAGCTGTATCAGAGAGACTTCCGTTTAATGAGATGATTGCACCTGCCTGTCATTGCAATTAAAACATTTATGAGATCATCAGACACCTTTGCGAGCACCCCTCAATGTGATGCTTATGGGATGGCATCTGATCTGTCCCAGTCCTGCAAATAGTTACCTTAGCACAGGGTGGTGAAGTGTGCCGGCACCTTAAGCCAAGTATCAATCACCAGGTAAGTTTGGGGGGAACCCCGGACCACCGCCCATAGTATAGCGGTGACTAATCAGAGGCTGTGTACATCAGCTACTCTTCCCAGAAGCCGGATGCTGAAGAAAGTCAGCCACGGTGGTCCTCTGTGTGGGAACACGGCCCCTGCTGGGTGGGGCCTGGTGGTTTTGTCAAGGGATTTCAAACAGCCTCCCCATGTGTGACGAGTAAACACCATCAGAAACCAGCAGCCAGAAAGCTTTGCATATGGCGAATACATTGAATTACATAATATTAATCCACGTAAGCAAGGGAGGTGGCCATATGTCTAAGAGAAGGACGCAGATGTCTCCGCTGAAGTAATGGACTGAGGTCATGGGGTTTGGAGAGTCCAGGCTTCCCTCGCCGTCACATGCTGACACCTTTCCTTGGCACGACAAGCTGACATTAACCAGCTGGGGCACCTTATCGAGGGGTCCGAGCTTTTGAGGCACTGTGACTTCCTCTGTGCAAAGAGGGACCTTTTTTAGGAAGTGCTGTCCCTCCATTCAGATGTCCATGTTGCTTTTGATATTAGGTGGCAGCAGTGCTAACATTGGTCACAGTATCAAGCAGCGCAGTGTATTAGGGTTTGGGGCTTGAGCTCAACCTCCCTTCAGGACAGACGGGTCCCTGCAGTCATCCTGCATTCTTCTGGAGTCTGTGTGTCAGGATCTTAGAAAAGATCCTGTAATGGCCATTTGTAATGGCCAGGGGTTGGGAGCCGTCCGTATGGAGTTTCAATCCTGGAATGAATTCCATGAGATTCTTGTCTAACTGGACAGAAAGCTTTGGTGATCACTTTCGTATCATCTTCATAGCTGTATTAATGGTCAGAACTTTTACTTGAGTTAAAAATATAATACACTCTGGGCCAGCTGAGTGGCTCATTGGTTAAGAGTTGGCTTGGGCTGCCAGCTCTGAGCAGCAGGGCCCGGGTTCGGATCCCACATGAGGGCCAGTGACACTGCGCCCTCTACAGCTAAGATGGTGAACAACAGCCCGACCTGAAGCTGGGCTGCCATGAATCGCCGGCGACAGTATAGGCTGCAGTGGGGCTGGCAGGCAGCTGGCATGCGCTTTTGTGAGCTGTCATGAGCAGCCGTCCAATGGCCCGTGAGTGACTGCCTCACCCGAGAACAGCGCAATGATGATACCAACACGGGCCAGTGAAGCAACGTCCTCCACAACTAGACTGAAGAACAAAGGACAGCAACTTGTCTGTTCCCCTTCCTCGATTCCCCAATGCTGTTCCCCTCCCCCAAGTTCCCAATAAAATCTTTTAAAAAATAATCATAGTACATTCTGGCTCGTTTAAGTGGAATAAAAATAATTATTAAAAGATATGGGGTTAAAAAAAATGCACGGTTCACTGAGTATCTCCCAGAATGCCTGGAGGGTCTGACAGCCTATGTCCACAGCACCCAGTGGCACCAGGAGGCCCACTCACAGGAAATACCCCTGCCTCCGATGGTGGCCGCCAGGACCCAGGCGACCTGATGCCAGCCACTTGGCCCATTTGCCCCTAAAGAACCACGTGTCTCGTCCCTGCGGCTGCCAAAAGATCACGTCCTTGGAATTCAAATTCAAGTGTTCTCTTCCTTGTCCAAGTCCTGCAAAGCTCCGTCATGTTGGTGGAACCCAGTCTACCTGCCTGCCCCTGACTGCAAGGATTCTGGGCTCGCTAATGTTGAGGTTTGGCCTTGGAAAGGTGGGACTCCAAGTGTAGGAAATTGTCAAAATTGTAACGTCTCAATGACACGAGGCTGCATTGAAATTGAGGCAGTTTGGGGCCACTGCAGAGGGGTGCGGGGCCCGGGACCAGATGGAGCGGAGGCTGCGCGACAGGACCCCAGCCCCACTCACTGTTCCCACGAAGGCCTCACCTCCCAGGTCGCCACTCGCCGTCCTCCTGGGAGACGTGTCTAATTGAGTGGCTCTCTCCTGGGGCTTCCTCAGCTGCCAGGGGGCAGCTCAGCTTTTGCTCCCAACGGCTCCCACCGCTGGAAGGAGAGAAGGCAGGCTGCGTTCGTGTCTGCGTCCGTGGACACGTTAGGAATGCTAAAAGCAGGCTCCCGTCCATTATTATCATTATTCTTATTTGCTGCTTTTGTACAGAAACATGCCTAAGGTTTCAAAGATGTTGTTATAATGCTCTCGTGTGTTCATTTCTCAGATTGGTCTGAGGAAGAAAAATGAAATAATGATAGCTGCTCTAAGAAGCTTGATAACAGATTCTGGCTGATGGAGCAGATATTCTGGGGCCTGATAAGCGCCGGGGAGCTGTGGGCCTGTGTATTGCTATTCCAGTGATGGAAGTGTCCCTGGACTAGTTTCAGAGAATATCAGTTTACGATGTCTGAAATATATGAAGGCTGAGGGACTGGAATGAAGAGATTCCTGACGGTTACTGGATGTTAAAATGGGGAAGGGTTTCAGAAACTAGGTCCTGACATTTGCCCCGCCCCCCCAAATAACAGTTTAATAATTATTACATTTTATTAGTCCTGATTATGTGCTGAGGTCTTTATTAGCTCGTGTCATTTCCTCTTCCCAGGACCCTTTAAAGGTAGTCACTGGTTCTCCATTTCTCAGAACAAACTGAGATTTAGAGATTTTATGCAACAGCCTTTGTCACAGTTTTCACTGACAAAGCTGACCCTTGAACCTGGACTTGCTTTTAAGCATTAATCTACCCCCTTTCTTAGCCGCTTCTTAGGACCTGAGACCATGTCTGGCTTGGGATGGTTCAGCCCACGCCAGCTCATCTTCTGGAGACTTGCCCTCCCTGCCCAGACAGACGCTGCTTTGAAGGCTGTTTGCGGCCAGTGCTCCACCTTCCTTGCGACCCTCCTTGTTTCTCACTGATCTCATTTTGATCACCCCTGGGCTCTGTATTTACTTCCTGTCTTTACATGGCAACGAGCTACGTAAAAAGCAATGCAAGTATTTTAGTGAAGGTGCTTTACCTTGAGAAGCTTACAATTTGACAAAATGAATATTGGCAGAGCGATAACTCCTGATGGGACAACAGAGGACAGACAAGCAGGGCATTTGGGCAAAGACGGGAGGGTGCCTGGGGCCACAGCCACGAGCCGTCTCAGCGCCTTTGGCAGCTGCATCAGCCGGAAGACTCCTCCTGGACGAGACCTCTGCCGCACTTCGATAAGTAGGTAAGCAAGGTAGAACCGTGGCATTCAAGGATTTCGTAGTCTTGGTTTCAGCTATTAAAAAACTGACCACAAATGTCTGCAGGATGTAATGGTGCTGGGGCTCCGATTTGAATGGCTGGTGAGAGCCCAGCCAGCTGCCAGCAGCCCTATCTCCACAAGTGGCGTTCCCAGAGGTCTCAGGGTGACAGGCTCACAGTAAATGCGGTGTATGTCTCCTGGCCTGCCCTGGTCCTGGGTGGTCCACAGCGTGAGGCCCACGAGGCCAGCGGCTGTCCTTGTGGCTATACAGAAAGGGGGGTACTGTTTGCAGGGCTCCCCCTGATTGATAGGGCTTGTCTGTGGAAGTGGTGATTGATGTCTGTTTCTACGTGCTTTTCTGAGATGAGCCCCCTCCTGCTATACCTGTCGGTCAGGAACTGTGGCATTATCACCGTCCCCCCATCATCTGTCCCCAACCGTCAGCCCTGTGTTCCAAGGTGCTGAGCTGGTCTTTTCAGGACTCGGTGAAATTGAGCACAGAGTCCTCCCCAAGAGACTCATTTTTCCTCGGACATCCTTTGTTGTCACCCTAAGCCCTTGGTGAGGGGTTGGTGTGCTGTGTCCCTTTTCATCCTCCCCACCAAACCTGATTGTGTCCAGATCTGTGGCTCAGGAAGACCTCACTTCTGTAGCGAAACTGGACAAATGTGTGTACAAACCCTCTCTCTCCCCTCCCACGCCAGCACCTGCCCCACGCCGCCCCCTCCACCGGGGCTCAGGGTGAGAAGCGAACAGCCTCGGCCAAGGCCCGGCTGGGCAGGGTCCCCGGCTGACCTTTCGGTGGGTGGAGCTCACCGGAGCCCAGAGCCCTGCCAGCACCCTTGGGCCGCAGCCCGAGATAATATTAGAAGTCCTTGGGCTTGGGAGTGTCAGAGCCTAAGGCGGAGCTCCCACTTGCCTTACCTTCCCCAGGCGCGGCCAGCACTTGACGTCTTTTTTATCAGATGAGCGTGGTGCTGCCAGGCCGGGCTCCCAGCGCCAATGTGGCAGCGGCCACAGCCCCTCAGCTTGTTAGACTGAAAGAATGTGCCGTTTTAATTAATGATATGTAAATATCCTTGAATGGGCCGCATTTGCATATTAAGAGAGATTTGCGGAATCTGCGGAGTAATATATTTTAATTAAGGATTAATTAAAAATAATGGGAATTTCATTTCGCCTGGCAGAATCCGTTTAGATTTTAGCACACGTCTGCTTGGGAGTCTGCTAGGAAGGCTGTGTGTTACGGTTCCCGCGGATGCGAGGGGCACTCCTGTGTTTATTGTCCTGGAACCCCGTTCCGGGAGCTGGGGAGCAGGAAAGGGGGGGTCCGTTCCTCTCGCCTTCCCCATCACCCAGCCCTCGCCTTCCCTCCTCTTTGTGATTTTAGGGCTGTTTTGGTATTCTTTATGGTGAAGTAAGTAAATGGCTCTGAGACACGGAACACTAGTTGTGTTGGCAATTATGTTAATGGGATGCTATTAGGCTATGATTCTATATGAGCAATTGGGGAGAAGAAATGCCTTACTGAGAGAGAATGATACAACAGACGTCTGTCTTATTGATACAGCTCCAGTGGTGCGTAATTACACTCGGCCACTTTCGTGGGGTGGGGGCGGGCCGCCGCATCGGGGCGTCGGGAGCCAGGGATCGGGGTAACGGGGTGTCCCTAACTGATGTGCAGGGGACACGCGGTGGCAGGTCTGCTCGGGCGTGGTGACTGCAGGTGAGCAAGCCTGTTTCACAGACACCCTCCCACCCTCTCGCTTCTCCATCCGCTGCCTGGAAGTGTCTCAGGGACCCAGGGAGCCCTGGCCCCTGAAGTTGGGTTCTCTGGGACTGCCCGCACCTCTGCCCTGTTCTGAGCCCACTCAGCAGGCTCCGCCCTCCCAGGGAGGCCAGTGCCGCCCCTCGGCCCCTGCCCTGTTCTGAGCCCACTCAGCAGACTCCGCCCTCCCAGGGAAGCCAGTGCCGCCCCTCGGCCCCCTGCCCTGTTCTGAGCCCACTCAGCAGACTCCGCCCTCCCAGGGAAGCCAGTGCCGCCCCTCGGCCCCCTGCCCTGTTCTGAGCCCACTCAGCAGACTCCGCCCTCCCAGGGAAGCCAGTGTCGCCCCTCGGCCCCCTGCCCTGTTCTGAGCCCACTCAGCAGGCTCCGCCCTCCCAGGGAAGCCAGTGCCGCCCCTCGGCCCCCTGCCCTGTTCTGAGCCCACTCAGCAGGCTCCGCCCTCCCAGGGAAGCCAGTGTCGCCCCTCGGCCCCGAACACCTGCTCACAGCCTCCCATACTTCTGGCCGCCCAGCTGGCTTTTGTCGTGGACGCTCCTGGTTGGGGCTGTCCACGGACCTTCTGGACGTCGGCCGGCCCGCCCCCCTCCCCCAGCCCCACAGCTGTCTGGTGGGGGGAGGGCTCCCACTTGCCCCCTCCCCCGGGACTGGAGATGTTTCCTTCTGCAGGTCTGACCGCTTCCAGAGCCTGAGGGCGCGCGAGGGCAGACGCGCAGCCAGGAAGCCAGGCTCTGCCCTCCAGGGACCAGGGACCCCCTCAGCTGTCACGAGGGAAAAGGCTTATTGGGTTCTCTTTCCTTCCTGTAACGCACCCTCAGGGAGATGGCGGAAATAGCCTAGGACCTCTTTTAGAGCCGATGGCCTGAGGCCTGCATCTTGACAGCAAATTTCCGGATTATTTTGACGACTGCCAGGCCGCAGAAGTGCGGGGAGGGACCTGGGGGCCGGGACCCGGCCCTCACGCCTCCGCACACCGCCCCTCTCCAGGGGAAGCCTCTGGGGGGATTTCACCAAGCCCCCCGGAAGCCTCCACTCCGTGTTCCCCTCACTCTCTTTAAAAATCGGCATGTGGGTTCGCTGTTGCACCCCTCCCCATGTGACTGCTGTATTCACGGATTTAGGGGAAACCCGCCCATCAGCTGTGTCTTGATGGCCTCTTCCTGTCGCCATCCTGACGTCTCAATAGCCGGCTGACGGACGGCCTGAAAGGAGTGGAGTTGAAACCAAGTATGGCGACACCCCCAGAGCATGGGGGTCAGGGTTTGCAGAGCCCCCAAGCCAGACTGGGACAGACAGGAGTGCAGAGCCCAGCAGTGAGAGGGACCGGAGCGGGGCAGTGCTGGGCTGCCCGGAAGCCGAGGCCTGCGTGCCCGTGAGGGCGGAGGGGACAGTGAACACGGCCTGGGGTCCCTTTCCGCCTGTGTCCGTGTGTGCCTCTTCCCACGGCAGCAGGGCCGATAGAGAGAGTGCAGCTTCCCGTAAGCGTCCCCTAATAAATGGCATCCCGGCCTCTTCCCTATCAGCCCGTGACACCCTGCATCTCCCCTCCCTCTGTGCCGGCCGCTCCCTGCGGATGTGAGGGCCCTGCTAATGTGTGCACGCGCGAAATGGCGGGGCACCCAGGCGGGGTCCCCCGTAGAAGCCCAGGCAGCTCCACCCCGCCGGGCCCCCTTTGTTTGGAAGTCAGTGAAGGCACCGTTGTTTTCTCTTTCCTTTTCATTATGTGGAAATCCATCCAGGGCTGGAGGATGTCATTAATGGAATGAAGTAAAAATAATCAATTTCAGATGCTCCCCGTGAGGGGTAATGGTCTCTCTAACAATTCTGATTAGCCAGGCGCGGTGGAATTTTTCTTTTAAATGACTGCACGTTGACATTGAACATGGGCAAACTTTGGGTGTGTGTGTGTGTACGTGTGTGCGTGCGTGTGCGTGCGTGTGCGCACGCCCTGCCCCACAGCGGTGCCTGGGTGGAGCTGGGAGCCCTGTGGCCGCCTTCCTCCTGCCCGTGCCTCCCTTTCCTCTGCTGTCGTGCGCAGCCCCCCGGCGTAGCCCTTGTCCCTACGCTTTCTGAAAGGCGGCTCTCTGTCCTTCGCTCTCTCCTCCGAAGCCTGAGCCTGGGCCGTTTCTGGGAAACATGTGTGAAAGGCTGGGTTTGTTTCTTTTTCTTCTTTTTTGTGAGTGGTGGGGGAGGGAGGAGGCGCTGGCTCAGTCTGCATTCAGATCCGTAGAAAGCGGCGGCCCGGGAGTGGAGGTGTTCCGTGAGCGGGTGGGCGTCCCGCCGCCGAGATGCTACCTGGCGCCTGGCAGCCCCTGGGGCCCCTCAGAAGGACCCGCGCCTCCCGTTCCCCAGATCCCCTTATACTTCCAAAGAATGAATAAATTACATGGAGGCGAGTCCACAGTGGATTTTCCATTATTAATGTTTCTTTTTATTTATTTTTCATGTATTTTTCTTTTCTTTCTTCTTTTTTTGCTCTCTGATTACCCTGTCGACACACCAGGTATCCAGCCTCTCTCCCCCCCGCAGACGTGGATAGGATTTCTCAGCAGCCTGCGTGTGGCTCTCCACCGACACTCACAGGTGTAAACACAGCACCAGGGCCTCTGTGGGTGTGATTGTGTGTACTTTCCCTCCGATAAGCCGTCACCTGTGGCCACTGCTGGGGGTGTCAGCCCGGGGACCCCTCCACCCCCGACCCTGGGCTCTGCCTCTGTCTGTGGACCTTTCACTCTCTCTTTAATGAGAACGTCTCCTAATTACTTCAGTGGCTGCAGCAGGGAGCACGGTGTACTTAGATCTCGATACCGGGACGTGACTGTTATGCTGATAAAGGCAAGAGATCAATAATTTAGGCCCCAGCTTTAATGGCGAAGCTGAGAGCTTAAGTGTCTGCGTTCAGGCTGAGCCTTGGAGGTTCCTGGAGTGTTGATTTCTGCTCCCTTCCCTCTCAGGATGGAGGCGATCAGCAGTCGCATACCTGCTGAACGGGCTTCATGAGAAGATACCTGAACATAGGTGTGTGTCTGGCAGGGGCGGGCAGGGCAGCCCGGGCATCGCGTGGGCACGGCCGATGATTTGCGAATGGCGGCGCGCTGGCACCTCGTGGCTTCTCATTCCTTTTCTCCGGGGTGTGTCCTCAGCCCCGTCGTCTTGGCTTTGGGGCTCCCCGTGATTTGTCCTCCCCAAATTCTTCCGGTAAATATGCAGGCGCTTCAAAGCAGGGGTCATGCCATCCTGTCCATTTTCTCTTTTCTTCTCTCTTTGCCCCGCTCTGTCTTAAAGCTGCAACTGTACTCAAGGGACGGGGCACCGCCGAAGCCCTTCACCACCCCGATGGGGCGTGCATGCGTCTGAACTAACCTTCTGAGTTATTGCCCCAGGTCATTCTCTGAGGCATTGCAGCCAACCAATCTGAGCTCCAACAAATTCATACAATACATACATGCACACCAGCCAGATAAATGCTATGAAAATGCTTGCAGTATGTGACATATTTTATATTAAGGTTGAAGGGGGGTGGGGGGAATAAAGCATAGCACAGTTCAGGAAATTTCTGGAAGATGAGTCACTGGGTGGCCATCACCTACAATAATGTAAGGCTGCAGCTAAGTAATCGCTGCTATTCTCTGGGTCAGCGTGGGGTGTGGAGCACCCCAAAAGGGGCATACAGCTGGTCGGCCTCTGAGTCTGGGCTCTAGGGCCACCGTGTCGACACTTTTGTCAGCTCAGGTCCTGTGGCATTTTTTCTTATTGAAAACATCTTGACATTTTTAAGTTGCCTGAGGACACTACAATCCTTTGAGTTTGCTTGTCTTGGCATTGTCAATTCAGTAATGAAAGCATTTCTTTCAAGCTTGACTTTGCCAACTGGGTGGCCCTTTGGAGGGCATATGGGGACAGATCCGCACCGGCCATGAGGGGACAGAGTGACAGATGTGTTCTGGGAGGTCTGGGGGGAGCCTCCATGTCCACAGGCAAAGCACAGCAGTAGGGGCCTCCCAGCGAAATCCTGAGGGTCTTCAGTACCTGTCGTGTCTTCTGCACTTGGGAACCTGGGGCACAGGGACGAAGTGACTCTGGGCTGAGAGCGAGATGGGGCTACGTGGCACTTCCGACAGCGAGAGTGTGAGGCTGTGTTCCCATCCAGCTGACCTGCCGTCATGCGGCAGGTTTTGTTCTCCGTTTAGCCCCCAGCCACTGGTCAGCCTCTGCTGTCTACTCCTTCAGTTCATTAAGGTTGAGGCTCCCTCATGTCACATGAGATGGCGTTGTTTTTGTGTCCTGAAAACGCTTATTCCTAGGAGCAGAGTCCCTTCTGTGGCATCAGCTGTGGTTGTCCTGGGGTTCGGACTTCCACAGGAACAAGGAGGAGGAGAAGCTGGGCTCCAGACCAGAGGGCCCTCGCGTCCCTGTGTTTGGAGCCGAAGTATACAAACCGTTCATTTTCTTCCCATGTCTTTGACCTTGCTCTGCTCTGCCAAGGTCATCACTGCTTTGCTAAGTGGGGACGCTAGGCCTGCTTGTTAGTAATGGTGACCAAAACCCTTCCCCAGTTAGGAGAGGTGGTCTAGGGACTCGGAGTAAAAGCCAGGAATGAGGATGTCCTGAGAAGACTGTCAGTAGGCATGGAATGTTCTGGACAATTCTGTGGTGGGGAGTTAATTCTGAGTCACGAGTTACCAGTAAGGACCTGATGCCAACTAAAAAGGCAGACGTTTGTACGGGTGCTGCCAGGATTCAGAAGCCACCCAATGTGCCAGAGCTTCAGGGGAGCAAAACTACTAACTAAACAAACTGGGGAACATGAAGAAGACCCTAAAAGGCTGAGTCCAAGCCGTCCCCGTGGCCACTGGCCCTGGACCAACGGAGACCAAAAGCGACAGTGGGCACCTGGTCAGAGAAAGAAGTCCCAGGCTCACCCCCCTGAGAGGGCCTTAAACTTGGTGGAAGGATGTTAGGGTTTCATGGTGCCAGAGAACTTAACCCCTTTCTTTGATGTGATGATGTATAGTTTGCTCAATGCGTTCACACCTGCATTCCTAATCCATCCTCAAAACAGCCCTAGGAGATTGGCAGGGGAAACCCCACTGGGGTTTCCTCTCTTTTCAGATGAGGAAGCCGAGTTTGAGAGGTCTAGAATAGCTTGTTCAGTGTCACACAGCCGGTAGATGACAGAGTCATGACAGCTGTCCAACTTTGAATTCCTGGTCCTGGGCGATGTTAATGCATCTCTTCCCTAGGAGTTTTGGTGAGAAAAAAAAAAAAAAAAAAACTAGAACCATTTCACCCATGGAAATGGAGTAGAAATAAAACTTTTCTGCTGGGTCTTTTTTCTACTTTGGCAGCCAAGCTTTGGCAACGGAGAGGGTAGGACGTCTCTTCCTTTGCGCATTCACTTAAGAAGGATTAATAAGAATAGCCCTCCCCCTCCCAGTTCCTCCCTGTGGGGACAGCTGTCCGCCCGAGCCAGCACCGCCCCATGCCCAGCACCGCCCCATGCCCAGCACGGCTCACACAGAGCTGGCCAGAGCAGGCCTGGAGAGCGGGCAGGGGCTTTGCTCACCCGCTGGCGTCAGGAGGTGGTCTGACGGATGCCCCAGCCAGGCTGCCCGCCGCTAGCCGAGCCCACTCACCGTACCCGCCCCTCTCCTCAGGCTGTGCTCTCGTAGCTGCAGATCCTTTCCCTGGGTGTCACTCACATCATCGCGAGTGGACACCAGGCCCCCGTCTGACACAAGGACGAACGCTGTCGTCTTCTTGCGTTCAATCCCCCGGACCAGCTTGGATGAGAACTCTCAAGCAGATGATGTTGGGGACCGGACCTGGCGTTTCAGTGTTTCACCCGACTAGGGAAATTAGCTCAGGCCGCCAGAGCGCACAACAGATGTTTGTTCCTCGCCGTTCTGGAAGCTGGGAAGTCAGAAGTCAGGGGGTCCACACACTTAGTCCCTGGTTGGCACCCTCCTCCTGGCCTGCAGACTGCTGCCTTCTCCACGTGTCCTCACGTGACGGAGACAGGAAGCCCAGGTGTGTCTTTCTCTGGTTATAAAGGCCCTGAATCCAACATGGGGCCCCACCCTCATGACCTCATCTGAACCTCATCTCCCCAAAAGCCCCTCACCTTAGACCATCGCATTGGGGTCAGGGCTTCAACATGTGCATTTTGGGGTGACACAAACGTTCGTCCAGAGCACTAGGTCTTGGACTTTCCGAGCCACATTTGACGCGGCCTGTGTGCCAATCCTCCTTCCATTTCTGCAGTTGGAGTCTGGTCACCTCTCACCCACTTTCACTCAACAGGCCTTCCCATCATACCTTGCTGCTCTGCTTGGCCCAGGCTTGTGCAGGTCGCGGGCTCAGGCCCCTGCCACGTGATAGAGGAGGGCTGGGTCCCTGTGGCTGGCTGCACGACGGGGGCGAGAGGACACGGAGCGCTTTTGCACTCTGTGTGGCCGCACGTCAGTCTCTGAATTGCCCAGGGTACCCCAGGTCCCCACGGCCCTGGACGTGGTTTCTGACCAATCCCTGGACTTCCACTTCAGTTCCGACTGTTTTCTTGTCCCCTTCCGAACAAGCCAGCCTTGGGGGTGGGGTTTGTGCATAGAAGTATTGGAGGGCCAAGCGACTAGGCGCTAGCCCAACAGGGAATGGAGCTCAGAGGGAGCCATGGTGTGACATTAAAGTCAAACGCAAGAAGACCGGAGTGTCACACCAGGAAGGAAGGTGGGCCCTGGAGCACCCAGCTGAAGCAAGGTCCCTAGGGAGCAGAGGACACAAGACGCGAAGCGCCAGGGCGGCGCTGCCAGGGGGCGCCCACTTTGTTGTCAAGGACATTTGGGGCTCAGACACCAGGTCTTGAGATGCACGGCAGTGACGCGTGTAAGTGGGACTGCCTGGGTCCAAAGCCGGCCCCTTTAAGTGAGGGGCTGAGGTCTGCCATTAAAGCACATGCTGCCTGCAGGGCCCCCTCTGCCCCTGGCAGTGATGGCCTGGGTGCTTTTATTTTTGCATAAGGTGGCGTGTCAGGCTCCTCTGATCACCATCACATGGATTTGGACACTCAAGGTCCTTGTGCTGGTTCCTACCCGTTGCCCAGCTGACCGTTCCTACTGGGGTCTCAGCCGCAGGCCCCACGGTTTAGGGGAAGAACGCCATCCCTGCACACACTGCCTTACAGTTTACAAGCGGCATTGATTTGCACCGTTTCCTCACAATATTTAAGGAGCGATGCCCATAAGCACAGGGTGCAGACTGATCTCTGCCTTAGGGGAGCCCACAGTGTTTGGGAGAAGAGATGGAAACACGCAAACTGCAAGTGATAAAGTTCAATGAAGTTGTCAATTAGGTGTCATGGACATTTCAGAGACGGAAGCAATGGCTTGGGGTTCATGGTAATAGGGTTGGCTTCATGGAGGCAGGTGGTCAGAAAGAGGAGATGGTAGCCCGTGCTTGGTGTGGGTTTGGCATGGGACAGGTGACAGGGAGGGACCTGGCCTGGATGTGGTGAGGGATTGGGTTAGAGAGGTGATGGCGTCACAGTGTGGGCAGCACTAGACTAGATGTCTGTGCCCCCAAGTTCCTATGTTGAAACCCAATCCCAGAAGCAATGGTGCCCGGAGGCGGGGCCTGTGGGAGGGGATGAGGCCATGAGGGCGGAGCCTCACGCATGGGCTCAGTGTCCTTGTAAAAGGGACCCAGGGAGCTCCCTCACCCCTTCCACCACGTGGGGCATGACAACTTCTGTGAATGAGGAATCGGGGTCTCACTGGACACCAGATCTGCCAGCTCCCTGATCAGGTTGGGAATGGGACCTGGTGGCCGGGGCCTTGAGTGGGAAACCAGGCCCAGGCGCTCAGCTGCTCGCGCCCTGGAAGGGGAAGCAGGCCCGCCCTGTGAGGATCTGCTGTGCCTTGCGGCCTGTTGGTTTCCTCAGCCAGTGTGCACGCAGGTGATCGTCCCAGGGAGATGCCTCTGTGTTAACGCAGGTGCGCGCCTGTGATCGGTCTGGTATCAGAAAGTGGTTACCGAAGATGAAAAGAATAGGAGGCTTAGGGAATGTGTTCCAGTCTGCCATGCAGCATGTGTGTGTGGGGGTGGGTGTGTATGTGTGTGGGTGGGTGTGGGTGTGTGTGTGTGTGGGTGTGTGTGGGTGTGTGTGTATGTGTGTGGGGGTGTGTGGGGGTGGGTGGGTGTGTCTGTGTGGGTGGGTGGTTGTGGGTGGGTGGGTGGGGGGTGTGTGTGGGTGTGGGTGTGCGCACGCGGTGGGTGTGGGTGTGGGTGTGGGGAGGGGGTGGGTGTGGGTGTGTGTGTATGTGTGTGGGGGGTGGGTGTGTATGTGTGTGTGGGTGTGTATGTGTGTATGGGGGTGGGGGTGTATGTGTGGGGTGTGGGTGTGGGGTGTGTGTGGGGGGTGTGGGGGTGGTGGGGTGTATGTGTGTGGGTGTGTGTGGGTGTGTGGGTGGGTGGGTGTGGGGGGGTGTGTGGGGGTGTGGGGGGTGTGTGTGTGGGTGGGTGGGTATGTGTGGGTGGGTGGGTGGGTGGGGTGTGTGGGGGTGGGTGTGTATGTGTGGGTGGGTGGGGTGTGTGGGGGTGGGTGTGTATGTGTGGGTGGGTGTGGGTGGGTGGGTGTGGGTGTGTGGGTGTGGGTGTGTGGGTGGGTGGGTGTGGGTGGGTGGGTGGGTGTGTGGGGCGGGTGTTGAAGGGGTGATTCTTCTCAAGGCTCGTGGTTTGTAGGGTGAAATTGGTGTTAAGCAACCTGGTTTTCTGGTCCCTGTTGGCAGTGGGACAGGGGGACTCAGAAGAGAGACAGATTTCTGGGTTTTCTGTGGGGTTTCTGGGATTTCTGCTTGTTTCAGTCCGACACAGTTCTTTCCCCTGGTGATGTGGCTGGATGAACCCTGGAGATGGACCTTTTCTCAGCAGCTGCGAAGCTCACTGAGGGTGGACTTTACCTGCTGGAGGTCATTGCCTCTCCCTCTGTCACCAGCTCAGCGACCATCTCCACCGACCGTCTCCACCGGCCCCTCCCGTGCCCCAGGCTGCAGGGAAGTTCTGTGGACAACTAACTGTGTTTGTTCCCTGAGATCATCTGTCAGTTGGGGGGCTGGATCCCAAACTCCAGGGGAGACCGGGGCTGGAGGTGGGAGGAGCCGTAAGGTCGTTTTAATTTCGATTTATCTGAGACTGCAGAGAAATGTAAATGGTGAGGAAATGTCTTCACACACAGCCTGGAGGAGGGAAAAAAAAAACTAATCAAATTCTACAAGTACCTTCTTGTATGGAGAACAATGTTTTGAGAAATGGGCTTGCCAGTAAGTATAAAACCTTTCATAGGTGTTTCCTCCCCCTGTGGGGTATGTGGGCGTCCACTCTCCTAAGTAACCACATCAAATGATGTGTTTCTGGGCTGGGCTGTTGGTTTGGTTAATGAGTGGTAAGCAGGCCAGAGATGATGGTGGGGAGATGGAGGACTGGCAAACCCCCACCAGACTGTCTCTGTTTGCACTTCAAAAGGGCCGAAATGGTTCAGGAGACCCTGCTGTGGACACTAGGGGGGCGCAGATGGCCCCGGGGGGCTCTCAGGATGGAGGGACCTCGGTAGGACACGTGTGAAGTTAGGAGACAGTTAAATGGACTTTGAAAGCAGGTGATGGGACACCTGTGCGCAGGCACCGGGCCTTTCGTGCAGGCGGACGGGCTCCTGGTGGCGTTCTCATTTCTCATGTCGTGAGATGATGTCACCAGACCATCAACCATAATGAAAATTCCAAAACCATTGAATTGAGGACTCATGTGGCTTTTAAAGAAAATGTCAAAACGGGTTGTATTCATTTAACTATTGTCTACGTAATTAGAAGCCAAAATTTCCTATTACTTTTGTTTTGTGGTTATGTTTTAAAATTTACCCAGAAAATAGTCGCCCACCTGGGAAAAGCATTCTAGGTCTCCATCAGTGCCTGTGTTCTCGCGTGATCTTTGTAACCACGCAGGGAAGCTCGGAGAAAGAAAAGGATGCTGTGGAGTTCACACATTTTGTCTTCTGACTCCAAACTCTTGCTGCTGCTGCTTTGTTTTTTTTTTGTTTTTTCCCTGTCAACTCACTGAGCTGATCTTAGTGGGACAAAGATCATCAGGAACAGCAGTGACCACATGAAAGTGCTGAGTGGTTTCTTCCTTCCTGGGGGGAATGAGCCCTGACGGCACCGCAGTGCCACCCCACCCCGGCTTCTGTCGGGGAACCTGGATGGGGTGCGGGCAGCAGAAGGAAAGCCTGCTCTTAGCTCTGTGGGTCCAATAGACATCCCATAAGGAGCAAGAAATTACTTACTTAAAATTATATTCTAGAAGATCATAAAGCAACCATTTACTAAATTCATTTGCCTTTTTTTTTTTCAAAGAAACATTTTAAGCTAGCTTTGGATGTATCAGAAAGAGAGGACATTAACAATTTTAGAATTACAGATTCAAAAGGGACCCACTGTTAAAGTCCTACCCAGTGGACTTACCAAGACAGCAGCTGCTTCAGAGCTGGCGAATGTCATCTGGATATTGTCTAAATACTTCTAGAAGTTGGTAGTAAGATCACATTATTTTTCTACCTTAAAGGAACTTTTTAGATAATTATTTTTAATCGAAAAGCCATTAGGCTATTGTATACATCAAACAGGCTGCTTTTCTTTTTCTCTTGAACTGAATCTGCTTCTGCGAAACATTCCCCATCTGCCTGAGCTCCTCCCGCCTTGGACATGTGTAAACGGGACCCATTGCTCTCTCAGGTGTTTTCAGACCATTATATTTTCCCCTTCATCTTCTCTTCTCTAGGCTGAACATTCCCAATTCCTTGAGTTTCTGTGTGTTATTTATACTTTCTTTATCCTTAATTTATAATTCTACAGACATTTATGGAGCACCTACTATGCATGAGCCTGACATTTAAAAAAACACAAACCTATTCCTGGCAAAATGAATTACAGCCTGAGAACTGGAGAGGAAAACTGGTTGTATTTTTTTTATTTGTGCTCCTGTAGTAGAAAATGAAGTGTGTGTGTGTGTGTGTGTGTGTACACACACACACACACACACACATTAGCACTGAGAATAAAACTAGAAAGCAAATAAATGAAAAATAAGTTGAAAACTTAATTAGGCATTTACAATAAATCTTTGGACTTTTGATGGCTTAAAATATTAATTGTGGAGTTAATTATAGCATCCTCGGAGAGACAGCACTGTTCAAAGATACGTGACCCCCGACTGTCAGGCCTGGCTGCTGGCGGGCGAGGAGACAGGCTCAGCCCCGGCAGCCTGCTCATCGCCCCTCCAGGCTGGGGCACAGACGGCGAATGAAATAGAGTCGCAGAGAGACACACTGAAGTCTGCTCTCCTCCCAGTTTTGACCTTTTCTTCCTGGGACCCAGACTCACCTATGTCTCTCGGTTGGTAAGAATCTTTACTCAGTAATAAAGAGAAAAAAAGAAACTTCTTAAATAGGTGCGTGGCATGAGGAAGGCCTCGGGGAATGGTTTAAGTACCTGAGCGAACAGAATCACCCCATCAGGTGTTTGCGTGGTATACAGCGTAAGCAATCCATAAACATGTATCAGTGCGTCACTTACATACAGTGGTAATGTAGTTATAGCACAGATCTTCGTTATAGATTTACTAGACAGGTGTGATGTGCCAGAGAAGTTGCTGGCCTGGTGGAAAAAGGTGGAAAGAGATGTCTTTCTTTCCTTGAACATACTCTTTGAGCCAGGCAGCCCCAATTCAGATAGGCTCTTGGCTTATTTTCAATCAGTGAGAAAATGGCACATAAACAACATTTTGGAATCACTCTCTTTCTTTGCAGGTGTTGAGAAATAAGAGTGATTTTGGTACAGCTCTTCCTGAACCCATAGGAAGCACCATTCATCCATCCATCCTCCCATCTGTCCATCTCTCTGTTCATCCTGACATCCACCTACCTACCCATCCATCCATCCGTCTGTCCGTCCATCTGTCCATGTCTGTCCACCTGCCTGCCCACCCTTTTGTTTGTCCACCCGCTCATCCATCCATCCGTCCATCTGTCCATCTGTCCGTCAGTCCATGTCTACCCACCTGCCTGCCCACCCATTTGTTCATCCATCCATCCATCCATCCATCCATCGAATAAATATTTATTGGTCTTCTATTAGATGCTAGGCACTGTTCTCAGTGCTTGGAATTCATTGGTAAACAAAACAGAAAAAAAAAATCCTGATCTCAAGGAACTTTTAATTTAAGAATGATGACTTTTAGTCACTTAAAGGTTACTTTTTTTTGTTAGTCTATCAACTCTACCCATGAGCTGGATACATCGAAATTTAAAAGCAAAACAGTACCCATGTGCCCTCAAGATAAGCAGGTGCCAGCTCTACCCCTTAGGTTTCCTCTCCTATTTAGTAGCCACCTCCCTCCGTGGGCTGCTGATGGGACAGGTGGCTGAGTGACAGGCTATCTAACCGCTAGACTGACGTTAGACCAGCCTGTGGATACCCATGTGACTTCCCTGAGGTCAGGCGTGCTGCTCGTGTTTTGTGGACGTATCTAATACACACAGATCTGCCTATCTCCTGCAGATAGCATTATCATGTTTCCCCTGTTCAAGATGTTTTGTGAAAGTCGCAGAAATGAAAGCACGGTCCTTTTTCTTTGATCTCTTTTATGCTTTATCAACCCTGAAAAATTGAGGGCAAACAAAGGAAATCTCTGCCTTACTGTTCTCCCTAAGTTTTGAGAAGCAGGTTTAGAAAACGCTTTGAAATTTTTAGAAGCCAGAATGGACAGACACTGGGAAGAAGGATCCCATGTGGTCAGGGCAGAGAAGAGACTTCTTTGACCCCAGCTCCTGGGCTGGGAAGCCCGTGTCCTGGGCTCACGGACGTGAATTACCTCTTTGGGCATTGAGCTGTATGTAGGCGTTACTTCCCAAGGATTGATGTCACTTCCTAAATACGGACAGAAAGCCATCACCCCACACATCCAGAAATTGCTTCAAATGAGAGGGGGAGATTTTCCTAAGTGCTTCCTGGGTCAGGTCCTGCTTGTGCCACCTCACGCTGGCAAGGAGAGATAAGAGTCACCGGGCTCGTAACGCCACCTCTTTGTTCTTAACTTACAGAATCCATCCATCTTTTGCCAGCACTCATATCTACAATCCAGAAAGTAAATAAGCCTAATACAGCCTTTTATGGTTATGAACCACTTAGTCTTGCATGTTGACCTTCAGTAAGAAGTAAAACTTACTTGTAGATTTATTAGCTCATTTAGTCGCCACCATGACCCTAGGAATCAGACATACATGACTAGCACCCGTTACGAATTGGGAAACTGAGTCTTCGAGGGGTTAAGTGCCTTCCTGGAGACACAGGATGTTATGGTCTGGGAATGCGAGCCGAGCTTTCTGAATCCAGCTATCTCTGTCTCTTAAGAGACGTCTAATCACCCAAATGCACAAGCAGAATGCGTCGGTTCTGTTCTGACTTTCCAGCGGCCCCTTATTTGAGGGCTTCCTGCTGTCACTCCTGTTCCCAAGAGAGGGAGGTGGCTTCTCCTATATCTCTGTGCATTACTGTGTTGTTGTTATTTTTAGTCCTGTTTTCATGAAAAATGTACTTTTAGTTCACGAAAATAGCATCGCAGCGGCTTATCGCGGTGTCCCAGAAACAGGAGGGTCTGATGTCACCTACAAATTGGGGCTCCGTTCCTGCTTCCTGGCGGGGCGCGGTGGGCGTGGAAGCAGGCCTGGGTCAGTGTGTCTCCCTGCAGGGGGACGGTCCCGGAGACCAGAGAACTCCTACTCGCGGGTTCTAGGCGAGAAGCAATGCCAGGACTTCCATAAATGTTTTCCCAGTTGTCACCACTGTTCAGTACAGCACATGCCATCTCCATTGTTCAGCTGGTGAGCTGGGGCTTGAGTGAGTCACTTTTGCTGTGTTGCACAGGTGGTGAGAGGTGATTCCCAAGCCGGGCTGCATTCTGTGCACACAGGGGGGCCCTGGTGCTGGAGAAAACCCCGACCTGGCCTTCCTGCAGCCTCGGGGTGGAGACCATCAGGGGAGTGTCACCTAGAGTAGCAAGACTCAGCGGGAAGAGCCCGGAAGGGGTCAGGCCTGGGTTTGAATCCTGATGAGCCATTTACTGCTGATGGCCTGGGCATGTTGCTTAACTTCTCCAGACCTCTGTTATTCACAATAAAACGGGGGCTACCTCCAGGCAGGGACCTGTGGGCACTGAGGGAGGATGCGCCAAGCCCTAACCTGGTGGGCGGGGCAGCTGCCGGCACACTTTTTACAAGTGGGTGTGCCAGGCCTGGCCCCTGAAGGGTACGCTGTTCAGCACGCAGCCTCCTGACCTGTCATGGCGCGGGTTTGCCCGTTGCCCAGTCTCCACTCTGCTGGAGAGCCGGACCTTACGGGCGTCTCTGTTTCGCCAACCCTGCCTGGTCCTGCCGAGCCAGTGAGAGAGATAAGGCTTCCGCTTAATGTCCCTCGTGCCCTGGGCCCAGGTCAGGCACATCCCGAGCCTTGGACAAGTGAGTGATGCATTGGCCATTCGTAACTGGATGCAGAAGTGCCATTCAGACTGTTAACGGCAGCCCCGGTGGCCCAGAGAGAGACAGGTTAAGGCGCAGCAGCTCCTCACGGTGTGGACCGTTTCGCGACTGAGCTAGAGGTCCCTGTGTACTGACGGGTGTCCGCCATGTGTGTGGCAGCCCAGCTGTGTGGCTGCCAGTTTTCAGTGCACATCTGGATAAAGCCAAACACACCCAAGGCCTTGAGCAATTTGTGTGCCTTACTGTGGGACAGCCATCTCAGAACCGTGGCAGCACTGGCCTTGGGCACTTAGTTCTAGGTTTTCGCAAAACGTTCTATATGGAGAAGCTCTGGACTCGGCACCCACTTAAGGAAGGATTAGCTTCAGTGAGAAACAGGTGGGTTTTTCTTTGTCCTTATTGGTTCTGTGTTTTTCAGAGCTCACTAACCTTCCCCAGCGGCATTCTGCTGTGGGTACCTGTTTGGGACCCTGTGTGTTGTGGTGTCCCCAGCATGGGCCCTGGGCTGTCCCCCCGACCCCCCATAGTGCTCCCCTGGGACTGGTCTGTGCGGCAAAGGCCTTTCTCTGGGGACGCCTGCCTCTCCCAGCGCTTCCTCCCAGGGCCCCTGCCTCTCATGCCATCTCGTCAGCTTCGTTTTCTCAGCCTCATCAGGGCCATATCACTGAAACACAAATGCATCCGCCTTCAGATAGGTCATCATGTCCTGGAGGTAACTGCCCAGACAGACTTCAGGGACGTTGTTCCCAGCATTAGAAAGGGTTCCTCGGTTTGGCAGGACTTCACTGGCCAGTTCCTGTGAGCAGAGAGACTGTGGAGCATCCGAGTGTGTCCCAGGCCGGTGACCGCTTGGAAGGGAGGTTTGGCTCGTTGCTGGGAGCTCTTAGCCACAGTTCCGGCACTGGCAGAGATGGAGCTGGAAACGGAATCCCGTTACTGAAGTGTGTTGGGTCCCCTCGCTCTGCAGAGCTCATGCACACCTTGGCTCGTGTGCTGGATGGGACCCTGACCCTCTGCAGGCTGGAAGGGCTGCTCCTCCTTTCTGGTGAGCACGGGGGTGGCCGGCAGCTGCCACCAGGAGCCCCTCCAGGGGCACCACCTCTTATGCATCCATTCCTAAGGTCTTCGTCAGTGGCCCTATGACCCCACGTCCATTGTCCCACTCTTCTCCCAGTATTTACCTTTCTGGAACACAGGTTTTGCTTTTCTCCATGAAATGGTTAGCATCCTCTGACGTAGGCAAGGAAAGGTGGGATTTAACTTCCTTTGCAAAGTCCACCTACACACAGCTTTTCCTGAGGATTGCGTCCGGTGAGGCCCGTCTTCCCGGAAGCGGCCCTGTCACCAGCTGCCGGAGGAGTGCGGGGCAGCAGTGCCATCTGCCCCCCCAGCTGTGCGTCTGCAGGGTGGAGCTGCGCCGCCCGCTGCCCAGGGACCTTCCGGGGGCTCCTGGTATCGAGCTGGGGGATGAGTAATTGGGACTCGCCAAAGTGTTTAAACACGAGAATTGAAATTAATGTCCCCTCATTGCTGGCTACGCTGACGATACATTACAGCAAACACCTTCCCAAAGTGAAATGAATGTTTGTTTATCCTCATGAAATATACATCAAAACATGTTGGTGGGAGACGCGTTAATGAGGGCCGGGCCGGGTCTGCAGCTAATTCCTGGCAGAGCAGGGGCGGCGGGTGGCGCGGGGTCGCGCTTTGCCCTCCGCCCGCCTTCCTTCCCTCTTCCTTCCCCGACTAACCCGTCCACAGCTGTGTACCTAGGACATTAATATGGGTTTAATGAAAACTCCAGTTGATCTGTCCAGAGATATTGATGAGCGCTGCCCGGCCGTGTTAATCATCCTTGTGAGGGAGGAAACGCCAGGAGCGGGCCGCGGGCTTCCGTCAGATGCCAGTCCAGAGGAGGGGTGTGAAGAGGAGCAAAGGACGCTGTTTGACCCCGCGTAGCTGCGCCCCTTTCCTGGGAGGGAGCGAGGAGGACCCATGACAGCGCAGGAAATTCGGGCCACATTTCATGTTCGAGTCTTAAGCTCGTGCCGATAAACCCATTACCGGTGATGACGTTGAGATGGCCAAGGGCCTGCTGACAGGGTTCCGTCAGTGATTTTCATTCGCAGGGAGCCGAGGTTCGGGCCCCCATCTCTTCCGTGTCTTCATTGGCTCCCGTCTTGCCCCCTGGCCCCTCTCTTTCCCGCCATTGCACCCCCCGCTCCATGCCCCCCCCCCGAGCTGCTGCGGTGAGGCGGTGCCCCTCTCACTGGTGATAGAGTTCTCTCCCCGAGTGCCAAATGTTTCTTGATAGGAACAAGCTACACATTTCTTTATGGCTTATGGCAAACTGCCTTGATTACTTCTACTGCTGTACCCATTATGTGAATTAAATATGTATTCAGTTGCATGCTGCTTGCGATGTTATTGCGGGGTGACATATGGTACTGACTCAATTAGAATGAAACTAGCATTAGATAACCCTTCTGATTACACGCGTCCTGGCCGAGTGCTCCGCGGTCTCCCCTCTGTACCCACGCTCTCCAGCGTCTGCAGGCTGCAGGTTTTCATTAGGGGCCATCATCTCTGCCCCACCGGATGCCGGGAAGGGCACATCAGACAGACAGACAGACAGACAAGGGCTGGTGGGGAGGAATAGAGGGACTCTAAGCTTGCCTTTGGAACTAACCTTTGAAATTACACTTTTTGGAAGGGGACATGAGGCCTACTGCCATGTTTCCCCGAAAATAAGACCGGGTCTTATATTAATTTTTGCTCCAAAAGATGCATTTTATTCATTTATTCATGTACAAAAATCCACATTTATTCAAATACGGTCATATCTGGCTGATGATCTTAATGGGCTTATTTTGGGGTAGAGCTTATATTACGAGCACCCTGAAAATCGTGCTAGGGTTTATTTCCCGGTTAGGTCTTATTGTCGGGGAAACACGGTAGGAGAAGAGGCCAAAAAGGTCTCTGGAGGGTTAGGAGGTTGGTAAAGGAAACGGAACTCCCTGCACTGATGGTTGTGTGTGCGATCCGTCCTCCTTACCTTTAAAAGGACGCATTTAAAAATAACACCTTTCCCCCCAGTGGAGAGCTCATACTCCAATAGCAGTGATACATTTGTGTTTAGAGCGCACTTGTGTCCAACACACGCTGACCCATGATTCTCGCCAGCACCTGACAAGTCAGGTACAGCAGGAGCCCTCGTCCCCATGCTATAGATGAAGCCATGGGGACACAGAGAGGCCGTACCACATTGCAATTCAAGGTCACAAGGCACTGGGTGGCAGAGTAAGGAGCTGTCCTTAAAAATGTACAGGTTCCAGGGGGCCGGCCGAGTAGCTCAGCTGGATAAGAGCTCGCTCAAGGGTGCGAGCTGAGCTCTGAGCAACAGCAGTTCGATGCCAGCCCGAGCTGAGCTGCTGCTGAGCTGCCAACAGGATGGCTCAGCTGAAAAAAACAAAAACAGCAACAAGAAAAATGTACAGGTTCTGAAGAGCAGTCAAAGACATGCTATAGAGTGTCAAGAGTTGTTAAGTCTTTGAAACAAAACAAAACAAAACGAACGCCCAAAGGAAATGTGTTGTGTGTCTGGGGCAGGAGGTGGGGTCGCGTCATGGGTCCTGACACAGCACAGTTCCTACCAGAGAGCAGCTGCCACACAGCGTCTGCCTCCGTGATTGTCTGCACCATGTTTCGAGCTGTTCTGAGCGCCCGTCCTTTGCTCTTCCTGCGTCATCCACTCGCCGAGGAAGAGCCCCGAAGCTTTCTCTCTGGCCCCACCTGGCCCCACCTGGGACTGTCTCACGGGCCGAGAGGGAGGCTGCGGGCCCAAGGCTGCCTGTCTGTGGCGCCGCCGTCCGGTGGGGCTTCTCGCCCAGGCCCAGCTCGAGTCTCCAGGCGCGTTTGAGCACCTACTGTATGCATTTGCACGCACCATGCTGGATGCTGTGGGAAGTGTAAAAAGTGCACATGGTGTGTGGTCGCTGGCTGTAGGCATTGTGGCCCGGGGCAGGAAGGAGGGCAAGGGCGTGGCATGACTCAGACCCCGACGCCCTTCTTGTCATTTATGTATTTATTTATTTTCTGAGGGCAGTGTCACTGGCCCTCACATGTGGGACCGAACCGGGGCCGCTGGCGTCCCAGGCCAGCGCGTAACCCCCGCGCCCCTCGGCCGGCCCGCGATGCTCTTCTCACCCTTGACGTTCGCAGAGTGACACTGTCACCCAGCCCAGTGCCTGAGCATAGTAGGCACATAACATGCTGAATGGATGAATAAATGCATGAAAGGGATTATTGGTGTGACTATGAGGAGAAAGCAGCTCTTCTCGGAGGAAATGGGGCCCTTTATAGATAGCACAGCCAACCCTCCCTATCCTACCTGCCCCATCTACTTTCAAAATACTCTGAAAAGATAAACAAAGGAATAAAAATGGTTTATCTGTAGAGACTAAGCATGAGGGGGAGACGGGTAGGGGGTGTCAAGGGTGGGAACAGGACGCAGGGGCGTCTGGGAGTCATAATGTCCCTATTGTAGATTCATTATTAGATTGTAAATGTATTACGTATTTAAAAATAATACCACATTCAAAGAAACTTCCAGGAGCACTAGCGAATCTTCACAGTGACCATGTGAGTGGGTGGGGCTCATTTTTATTGGGCCCGGCTGTCATGTAAAGAAACAGGCACAGAGAAGTCAAGTAACTTACCCAGGGTCACAGAGTTACAGTGTCGAGAGGAAACCTTGACTGGGTTTCTTCCACCCCACCCCATGGCTTCTGTGAGCCTTGGCCCAACTGTGCCAATCCCCAGAGGCAGCCAGCGTGACTGGGGACCCTGGGACCGCTGCCACGAGTGGAACTATATGTGTACCGAGTTCTGTGCAGGGGAGAGGCGCTGGGATGCGGGCTCCGCGCACTCCGCGGTGACATGCAGGGGGGAGAGGCGCTGGGACGCGGGCTCCGCGCACTCCACGGTGGCATGCAGGGGGGAGAGGCGCTGGGACGCGGGCTCCGCGCACTCCACGGTGACATGCAGGGGGGAGAGGCGCTGGGACGCGGGCTCCGCGCACTCCACGGTGGCATGCAGGGGGGAGAGGCGCTGGGACGCGGGCTCCGCGCACTCCACGGTGGCATGCAGGGGGGAGAGGCGCTGGGACGCGGGCTCCGCGCACTCCACGGTGGCATGCAGGGGGGAGAGGCGCTGGGACGCGGGCTCCGCGCACTCCACGGTGACATGCAGGGGGGAGGCTCTGGGACGCGGGCTCCGCGCACTCCACGGTGACATGCAGGGGGGAGAGGCGCTGGGACGCGGGCTCCGCGCACTCCACGGTGACATGCAGGGGGGAGAGGCGCTGGGACGCGGGCTCCGCGCACTCCACGGTGACATGCAGGGGGAGAGGCGCTGGGACGCGGGCTCCGCGCACTCCACGGTGACATGCAGCGGGGAGAGGCGCTGGGACGCGGGCTCCGCGCACTCCACGGTGACATGCAGCGGGGAGAGGCGCTGGGACGCGGGCTCCGCGCACTCCACGGTGACATGCAGGGGGAGAGGCGCTGGGACGCGGGCTCCGCGCACTCCACGGTGACATGCAGGGGAGAGGCGCTGGGACGCGGGCTCCGCGCACTCCACGGTGACATGCAGGGGGGAGAGGCGCTGGGACGCGGGCTCCGCGCACTCCACGGTGACATGCAGCGGGGAGAGGCGCTGGGACGCGGGCTCCGCGCACTCCACGGTGACATGCAGGGGGGAGAGGCGCTGGGACGCGGGCTCCGCGCACTCCACGGTGACATGCAGGGGGGAGAGGCGCTGGGACGCGGGCTCCGCGCACTCCACGGTGACATGCAGCGGGGAGAGGCGCTGGGACGCCGGCTCCGCGCACTCCACGGTGGCATGCAGGGGGAGAGGCGCTGGGACGCGGGCTCCGCGCACTCCACGGTGACATGCAGCGGGGAGAGGCGCTGGGACGCGGGCTCCGCGCACTCCACGGTGGCATGCAGGCGGGAGAGGCGCTGGGACGCGGGCTCCGCGCACTCCACGGTGGCATGCAGGGGGGAGAGGCGCTGGGATGCGGGCTCCGCGCACTCCACGGTGACATGCAGGGGAGAGAGGCGCTGGGATGCGGGCTCCGCGCACTCCACGGTGACATGCAGGGGGGAGAGGCGCTGGGATGCGGGCTCCGCGCACTCCACGGTGGCATGCAGGGGGGAGAGGCGCTGGGATGCGGGCTCCGCGCACTCCACGGTGGCGTGGCCACTTTAGTCTCCCTCCCAGTCAGAGCCCCCGGCGTGGAGCGACGTGGAGAGGCCTCTGAGCCGGCCCTGCAGTTCGCGCTCTCTGTTGGGGAAGGAGGATGTCTCCTGGTCCAGGTGGCGGGCCCGGCATTCCCAGGGTGCCGGTGAGGGAGCTGGCACAACGAGGCTAATGCCCAGAGGCCCCAGGACAAGTCGGGCACTGGACAACGCCGGAAGTTGGTGGTCTCGTAAATTTAGGAAAGCGTGGTGTGTGCTTTTTCATGGGCTCCACCGGGTAGCCGGTGCCCGGCCCCTTGTATCTATAAGCAGCCCATTGGTCCTTAAGGCCCCTCGTGACATTTGGTGCGAAAACCCGTTTGCCGCACCCTGACTGAGTGTCAGCAGCTGCAGAGTCTCAAAACCATTGTTTCACGGTCAGCCGGGAAGGACGTCATGAATAATTTTGATATTAGTAATAGTCCAAGACTTGAGGTTTGCAAGTTATGTAGAATTTTAAACTAATTCAAATTATTACCATAACAACGTCACTTTCACTCCCTTGAATTCCCATATGCTTCCCTGAGTGGGAGGGGCAGCGGCTGTCTAATGTGCCCTAAATTTGACCATCCCTGAGTGTGTGTGTGAGGGACGCAGGCCAAGGACTGCAGGTGAGCTCGGAAGCCCTGGGCAGAACCCTGTTAACCTGGTCCGTGCCCGCCTCCCCAGAGGTGTTTCCTACCCTCCTCTTCTATCTCGTTGTTGGCCCAAATAGCTTGAGTTACCTGCACTACCTGACACCTGCCCCCTTTTCTTGCACCTTTGATGATAGTCTCCTCTAGCAGGAATTCCCGGTGCCCACCATCCCCACAGTAAGCTACTGCCCATCAATCAAATCCTAGCCTCCTCTCACCCAGTCCTAGGTGTGCCATCTTCTTTATATTCACTTTGCCTGGTGTGTTCCTTCATCTCAACTTATATTACCTCGTCTCTGACATTTTATTTTTCATATGTATATTTCCCCATTGGACTGTCAGCACCCTGAGGTCAATGCCTTTATACGTTCTTTTCCTGACATTTTGGGACAGACGTGGGCAGGTCGGAGGAATGCCATAACCGTTCATCGTATAAACTAAGGAGCCTCCTTGGGTACCTCCTTGTCCACCGTCCCCAGCGTTCTCCAGATACGTATCTGGATGGATGAGAGAGAGCCCTCGACAGGGAGAGTGGGCCCTGGCTCGGCCATAGTGGTCATGGGGCCCTCGCTTTCTCCCGGGAAACTTACATACACTCGTCCGTATGTGCAGGGACTGTGTGTGGGACTGTCCTCGGAGATGGGGGCTTAGGCCAGGTTGGGGATGTGCGTTGGGAAGTGTGGGAAGTGCATGTCACCGCAAAGGGAGGCCCTGTGGCCGGCGTTGGCAGCGTGGCATGGAATGTGCAGCATCTCAGGGCAGACGCGGGGTAAGCCATGGAGACCCAGCGGTTATTTACACAGATGGCATCTTCTGAAACCTGACGTAAGGACTGTCAGCTGGTAAAAGGGCAGGTGTCCGAGACTGGAGGGCCACTGCAGCCGAGGTGTGCAGCCAGGAGGCAGCAGGGCCTCGGGTCTGGGCACAGGAGTGGCATTCGGGGAATAAAAGGATCAGACTGTTCTGAAAGAGAGAAGAACAAAGCCTGGTGAGCATCTCGATGTGGAGGCGAAGACATGAGTCAGGGGTGAGTGAGTCACTTAATTCATTTATTAATTTGGATTCCACAAAAAGCCTGAGATGGGCGATGACTCAGCACAGTGAACAACTGTTTAGCAATTATGACTGTCCTCAGATAGCCGGGGGAGTGGTCGCAGATGGCCGCGTTATCGTGCAGCCACTGGAGAGGACCCGGGTTGTCGCGGAGGCCTGGGCCGCGGAGTGTGCAAGCCTGAACTGGGCTTTCCTCCCCGTGCGTGTTTGTGTTTACAGCTCTTCTGCCCCGGTTACCTGGGAGAATGGGCTTGGCTGGCATGAAGATCAAGGAAATGAGGGAAGGGAGGAGTTTGGATGGCAGGTCGGATCGTGGCGGGTTCTTCAAGGTTGTAGACTGGGGTGACCGCTTCTGTGTGAGTGTTGATGTTCTGGCTGGCTGTGTCTCGGACATCCCTCGCCTTTGTTGCTCCCGAGACAGCATGATGTGCTAGGATTGTGCCCTGTTCCCAGGTGCCTCGGAGGCTGAGTGTCCAGTTCCCGGGACCTCCTTTCTGGGGGGATTCAGAGTTTGCTGTGGACCAGAACGAAGCACAGTGGGGAGGAACTTGGGCTTTGTGTCCCGGTCCTCCGTCGGCTGTGTGACATTGAGCACGTCACTGCATGTCCGTTTCCTTCATACTAGACGTGGAGATCACACTCTCGACCACTTCACAGGGCTTGGGGCAGGATTATACCAGTCACCGCTGATATTAATTTAGGGGTGTGTCCCAGGCACTGTTAGCACATGTGTTATTTCAGTTACACCCCCCACCCCCCCACCCCCCTGCAGAAGCTGTAATGTACATACTATCGTTGTCTGCTGGGTTGACCAGTGAACTGAGCTGAGAGGGTTCACATCGCTTGCCCTAAGCTGCCCAGCTTGGAACTGGCAGAGGAGGGATTTGAGCCGCGATTGATGGAGCCACTGAGCCTTCAATGACTGAAAGCTCTCAGCATCTCAAACCCCACTCTCCCTGTGGAAACTGGAAACTCTCCTAAGACCCCCGTTCAAATGAATCACGCTCGCTACCGTGTCCCATCACAAAATACCTGTAGCTTTAATTAGCATGTATTTTATCATTTTCAACCCCTTATTCAACCCTTCATTTTAGTCATGTGTTCATAGAGCCCCCTCTCTTCACTAGATTGTAAACGTTTGAAAGCAGGAGCTGTGCCCACCTACATATTTCCCACAATGCCGTCTTTACACATATGTGTTCCCAATGTTAATTTGTCAGAAAGAAATTATATGAAAGGCTCACTCTTCCCCTAGGGGACACCTTTGATGCCGCGAGGTCACCTTTGCCTTTTTTGTCACCAAAACAGAAAAATTAAAGTGCCAACGAGTATTATGAGCGGCACTAATGAAATGCCATCATTTGAAATAATGACACAATGTCACTTAGTCTGATTATGGTCCTCACATCACGTCCCCCCACACAAACAAGTCATAAGCGCAGAAGTGACCTTCACCCTGTCAGGTGGGCTGTGGGTGCTTTGGGGGATTGAACTAGAGGAGAAATGAAGTACCAGCAGCCAGCTCCTCCTTGTCTGCCGTACCTCGTTTGGCCGTAGCTTTTTCTCTCATGCGGCCCTTCCGTTGGAATGCAGGTATTATTCTGAAGCTTTGCGGTCAGCGCCCTGGTGTGCTGACGTCTGACCTTCCCCTGTGGGCAGTGGGGGGTGTGGGTGAGCCCCAGGTCCCCATTATCAAGAAGTGTGGGCCCCGGGCCTGTACTTTTCCCCATTTGGCCACACCTGAGAAAGAAATCCCGTGGTCCACTCACTGGGTAGCAGGACTGGGAGAAACAGGAGTGCCACCTCCCCATGCCTCTAGGTGTGCGCGTGCATTTTGCGAGCTGCCCCAGGGTGGGGAGCTGTGTAATATAACGGCCCTGTGGGTGACAGATACAGAGAGTCTCATACTTACCAGGTGATGCATGCATGGTGCCCATTCCTTCTGTTCTTTGAGTGACAGTCCTGTGCAGGGGGACAGAGGGGATTACAGGACCGTGGTGGGCAGGAGAGGCCTTAGTCATCCCTCCCATACTGTCTTCTGCCTCCTCGTTGCCTCCTCACCTTGAACGGGCCTCTCTGCCGTTATACTTCGCCCTGCAGAGCTCAGGGTGGCAGCCTCCTCCCCCATCCGGAGCAGTGGGGAGCCGGGGCTCTACGTGACCGAAATAAGCTCCGTGCATGGCCGGTGGCGCCTCCGAGTGTCCGCGGGCTCCACCCAAACCCCTTTACTCTCCTTTCAGACGTTCTAAGTGAGGGGTTGGCTGCTTGCCGCGGTCCTGCCAGACATGCGTGGACGTCGCTGATGTTCACTGAGCACTTACTAACTGCAGACAGCCCCTTGGACGCAGGTGTTAACCCAGGTAGCCCTCACAACCACCCCAGGAGCTAGGTGATATGCTCGTCTTCGTTTTACGGGCGAGGCTGCAGCACAGGTTTCAGACGGAAGGTCCCACAGGCAGCGCCTGTCAGGCTGGGCTCCACGCGCTGGCGGCACAACCCGTGTTAACTTCACCACAAAGTAGCTCCTTTGACCAGGGGACTCGGGAGGCAGTGAGACCCCACAGGCGAGGCCTGGGAACGCACCCAGCGCCGCAGGTGGAGTCTGCACACCAGGCACATAGTCCCACCCAGAAGGGGTGGCGATCGGCACGCCTGTGACAAATGATTGGGGTCATGAAGAAGCAGCCCAATCATGTTCAGGTTCATCCATCCGTCCGTCCATCTGGATACCTCTTAGGGAAGCTGGGTGGAAGTAGAAGATGGTTTTAAGTGAGTTATACCGAAAAGGATGGAAATAAACACAGTTTGGGCAACCCCCGGAGATGTGAGATGGTCGACCTCTCAGCAGTGAGCGTCCTCCTGCCTTTCTGTCTGCCCCTACGTGCCGGGTCTCTGTCTGCCCCTACGTGCCGGGTCTCTGTCTGCCCCTACGTGCCGGGTCTCTGCCCTTATGTGCCAGGTCTCTGCCCCTACCTGCCAGGTCTCTGCTCCCTGGCGTCGCCCCCGAGAAAGGCTGGGGCCCCGTGGGCTGCCCGCACCTCCTCCCCGGGCTCTTGCTCCAGGAAAGACACAGGAACTTGGGGCGCCCCTCAGGCCGCGCATGGCGGGCTCCGTCCTTGCCCCAGCAGAGCAGTGTGCTGAGTGCCGGCCCTGCCTCGTGTCACCACCATGAAACGGAAGGGTGGCCGGAGGAGTGAAGCGACCAGACGGGGAATCCCTCCTTTGTCTGAGCGGGAAACGCCGCGGCTGTGCCTTCGGGCCCGCTCCGTGCCTAGGGGAGGAGACGCGAATTCCTCTCTTCTTGGCGCCCACCTCCCGCAGCCCCTGTATTTTTGCTCCCTTTGTAGAATAACATAAAATGGAAAAGCCCAGCAGAAAGGGGGCTGGGATGCTGCCGTCCTGGCGCTGCTGTTATTTATTTTCCTCAGTTGCTGCTCTGGAAGCCCGGAGTTGACAGAGCGGTTTTGTAGAATAGAAACATTATAGACTGTTACTGTCAGAGTGTTAAATGTGATGGATAGAGAAATAGAGGCGAGGGAGGGCACTCAATACTGAGAGCCAGGGTGCTCATGGGAAAATAAACCATCCGCGGATAAGAAATGAATGAGGTAATGTGGCGGGAGGTAATGGGCTCCAACACGCCGAACAGCGATGCTCATTACGGGGCGTGCTTAACCCTCGGCGTGCCGACTCCCCCGCGGCCCCTCGTGGGAGGGGCGCAGGCATGGAGGCAGCAGCGCCCCTGGGGGCCCCTGGCAGGGGGAGACACAGGGTGCGATGAGGGCTGGCCGGGGCCACGGCCCGGGCTCTGTGGCTCCTCCACTGGAGGCTTAGGAGGGTGCCTCGTTCCAGGGGGAGCTGGGGCCGCGGCTCCAGCCTGAGCAGTCCCTGCCTCGGATGGGCCTGGTGGCTTTGCGGGAAGGTGGGGGAGCAGACAGCCGTGTCTGCATCGCCTCCGGTCGGGACAGAGGACACCCTGCAGGTGAGGGAGTGGGCCCACGGGAGGCGGGCGAGGCGGGAGGCGCCGCGAGTGCCAGGCTCACGAGCAGCGCTCCCTTCCCCGCGGCCCCTCCCGCCCGGCTCCGGGTCCGGGCCCAGCCCCGCCTCTTGCACGTGACAACCTTGTACTGACGCTGAGGACCCCGTTGCCTTGAGCCCCCGTCCAGCTCCGGCAGCCCCCGCGGTGTGGCCTGGAGCGGGTCACCTACCTCCTCTGGGGGCTGGTGTCGTCATCTATAATGCGGGGCAATGGCACCTCCTACATTTACCATCAAGAGTAAGCTTAAGCATCCTTGGGAAAGTGTTGGCAGGCTGTAAAACATTACGCAAATACCACTATTTCTGTTGTGAGTACCAAAGCAGTAAATGTGTGCTGAGTGATAAGCCGAGCGCGCCCCTAGGAGGTCACGTGTCCGAGCCCGTGGCCTCTCAGGCTCTCAGCCGAGCAAGGCCACGCTTGTCTGACACTAACACGGGTCCCTTTGCTTCCTGTGCTGGTCGCACCAGCAAGGACTCTGCCCGCATGTTTGTGTTGTTGGCATTGGGGCAGTGGGGCCCCTCCCTTTCCTGTCCAGAGGCTTCACGGAATCGCCGAATGGTGGACCTGGAAGGACCCTTAGTGAATGTCTGCCACTGGCCTTGGCGTATCTTTGAAAGCGCTTCCTGCCCAGGCACAGCCCCTCCAGCTGCTCTGGGGTCTTTGCCTGGGGCTCTTCCATCTAAGAGCCCCTCAGCCCAGCCTCCTTGGAGTCCCAGCTGCTGCCTCTGAGGTCATGCCACCGAGCGCCCCGTCCTTACTGTGACGATGACGCAGCCCACGTTGTGGGGATGTTTGATTGTCCTTTTGCGTTCAAATTTCAAGGATCCTCAGTAGCCCCACAGGAGCTGAAGGGCTGAGGTTGGCTGGCGTGGTCATCCGCGGTCTGGACCTCACTCCAGGCCCCAGGGTGGCGTATGGCGCCCACTGCGGAGGCGAGGGGCCTTGCTTCCCTGCCCCTTGCCCTCCCTCCTCCTGCTCCCTCTCTCTGTCCTCTGGGCACGTATCTCTGACCTCCAGCCACCCTCGAAAACTCGCTTCTTCCAACCGTTCCCAGCACCCACGGCTGGCACTGCTTCTCCCCTCCTCCGATTCCCGATCCATGCTGCTGCAGGTAACAGCTGGCGCATACCTGTTGGCTTGTCTCTGGTCCTTTCACATGAGAGCATCTTGTCTTTCTGAGGATGTTAACATTTTCTTGAGAAAACGAGTATGTCCTGTGTATGTTTTTCTTGTCATTGGCATCACTCTGCCCTCTTCTCCAATCAGTTGTCATCAGTTTCATGATAATGCTTTTATGCATGCAACTTTCTTTCGCTCATTCCCGGTCTTCCCCACCATTCTAGCAGCCCTTACAGAAAGCAGCTTTGTCTTAGGTGTCTTGGCTGTCTGTGCCAAAGCCTGTACTGTCTAGTCTGTCTCGTTTCTTCAGTGGTTTTAACAGACAAGTTCTGTCCCTGCCCTTGTCCACTTTTCATGCTCAGACATCCTTCCACTCGGCCTGGAACAGAATGGGAACAGATGTCATGTGTAAAGGAAAAACAGTACCAGCTTGCGACAGGGTCCTGTCTCTCACCAGACACAGCATTGTTGGCACCTTCAAGTAGGAGTACCTCCAAGGACGAAATGCGATCTACGTCTAGAGGGTTTCGGATGGTGCCTACCCACAGGCTGCGGCCTTGTTGGCTAGGGTAGCAGTGACCGTTGAGGAGGAGGAGTAGTCAGAACGCCTGATGCCCATTGACCTGCCTTTTGCTCCATTTACACCCTGGGAGAGTCCCACACAGAGTCACATAATGGATGGATCCCATAAGCGTAGGAAGAGTGACACGAGACCTTCTAACGGGAGCCTCCCCGGGCTAGTGGATCCGTGGGCCCCTTACTTGTTCTCAAGGCTGGGACCCCAGCATGGTGTCGTCCTGAGCACCTCCGTAGCCCCAGGAGATTGGCTTCAGATGTGGCCCTACACAAGCCAACGCCTTTTGGGCAGTGAGGGCAGCTCTGTTTTAGGACATAGTGAGGTCCAGATCCCTGGGTAGGTTTGAATTTATAAGAAAGACAATAATAAAGGAAGAGGAAAGATGCAACTGCTGTCTTTTTCAGGAGACTCTGTTTTTCTGGAATTGTTTAAATTCCACTGGGAGGCATAGAACAGTAGGCAGTGTAGACTGTGGCGTTCGGGGGCGGGGCAGGATGAGGCCACGCTTCCAGGAAGGCTCTGTGCCCTTGCTGATCAGTTACTTGTCTCCGTCCCTCTGGTTTCTGTGGTAAAACACAGGGCTCGTCTTTGAACTTCACCAGCTATCATCTCAGAAATGTGTGTGCTCAGGCCCCTCATTTTTGAAAAAAGGGAATGTGGTTGGATCCCAGAGTGGAATTGCTGGAGTCCTTCAGTAGACAAGCTCGGTGGTCTCAGGAATAACCTGAAATGCAGATTCACAGGCCTGCCTCAGCAGGTTTGCTGTGTGGCCTAGAAACCTGCATTCCATAACCCCTTCGATGGATTCAATGCCTGGAGCTCATCCCTTAAGCTCTGGGAAATACCCCTGCCTGCACCCGCCTTCCAGGCCACTTCCTGGTCCGAAACTGATGACCCACCCCACGTGAGAGCTTCAAACTGCAGCCTGCACCCTCACTCCAGCAGCACCTGTGAAACGTGACACCGCTGAGGGACAGTCAGTGTGCTCGTCTGTGGGGCAGTTCACGTTTTCCCACCGCGCTGTGCACTTGTGATATGTGCGCTTTTCTATATCTGTGTTATATGCCAGATTTTTTAAAAAAATAGCATCTATTGCCCTTTTATTAATGTCACTGTGACATATGACCCAAACCCAAGAACTTGTCACCTACACCAAGAGCCAATTGTGAAGAGAGCAAAGAATGTTCTTATGGGTCCATGGTTTTTCAGAGGGCAGCTGCCTTTGAAGGGATTTGGAGACTCATGTGAGTACACCCCCATCGTCTGGGGTGGTCCCGGGGGGCTGTTGGGGGGCTCAGGGCTCCTGGCTCCTCCTGGTCCAGTGGAGCCATTGCTGCCCTGAGATTTTCTGGTGTTTCCCTCACGTGGGTTAGAATGTTTGCTGTGTGAGCTGAGCAAGGGGAAGACATCATACTGGGGCCTGACCACCCCTGGCGTGGGACAGTGAGGGGAGCGGGCGCCCTGAGCCCCCTCTCGGGCATGGGGCATTGAGGGGCCTGCCCCGCCCCCTTCCCCGTGCCTGGTCTCAGGCCAGTGGGGCCGCTGCCCGGGTGCATGTCTGCTGGTGCATGCATGCCCTTTCACACCAGCCTCCATCTTCCAGTGGACTCTTCATTCGGAGCTGGCTGACATGTGTTTGAGTGTGAGAGCGTGCCTTCATAAGGACACACATGTGCATGAGGTTGAGACTGGATTCTAGGGTGCAGAGGTAGCTAGCCCGTTCCACGGACATCTTTTGATTGTCAGAAAGCTGGTGCTTGCAAATATCTCTTCTCACTCCTCTCTGGCTTCTTCCATTGTGTTTTCCCAAATGCAGGCAGCCAGAGGGACTTCAGGGTGGTGGTGTGGAGCCGTGAGAAAGCAGCATGCCTTAGTGCAGCCGGCTTGTGTGTCCTGCATTAGTGGGGACGGGTTTCTTTCTCTGTTGTTGAACTGCGGTGGTGGGGCTGGGGCAGGGAGAGGGGGACACACACGCACACACACACACACTCACGCACACTGGCTCTTGGCTGATTACCATGAGCCTAAACTCTTTTCAGGAGACATGACCTTTGACCAAGAGGCCAAGCCCATGTGTGGCAGCTTGGGTGTCGGCCCCTGCTGCTGGGCCTCGGCCCCTCGTCTCAGGCTGGGAAACTGGCCACTTCTGCCTGCTGGCCTCTGAACGGAGAGGCGCGATGCTCTCAGGCTGAGAGGGGCTGGTGCCTCCTCCCTGTCGCTAAGCCTCTTCCCCACACAGACCCAACAGCACCCATGAGGGCACCATGTTACAATGGGCTCCGGCATTCAGAACAACTTCCCTACAAATCTCCTTTTGTTGGCATTTCCTCCAATGGAACCGTCCCTGAATCGCATTTGAATCAGTTGACAGAGAAGCAGAAGGAGGAGGGACCCCCCCTCGCTGTAGAAAAGCAGCTCACAACCAGCTTTATTTGGTAAAATGCTGCAATAGATGGTTGTCAGAAATAATTTATTCCCGTTAGCTGCAATCTGAAGCAAAACAGATACAAGTCCTATAGTTTAAAAAAAAAGTGAAGGAGTCTTGCTTTCGCTGACAGTACAAAGGTGTCATATACAAGAAGGATTGACACAGACCAAGGGGTCTTGTGGGAAATATGATAATAACTATAAAGAAGACAGATTATTCCCCAGTTGCCAACATTCAAACCTTTTTACAGTCAGTTCAAACATATAAAACTTTATTGCTCTCGCAGAAGGGGAACAATTTCTGGCTCCGCAGCTTTCCCAGGGCTGGGTTTATACTGTCTGTGTTATTGCTCTGTAGTGGCATTTTAAAGTTTATTGAACAAGACTTTTACAATTGAAGGAAGTATATAAAACTGTAAATTTATTAGATTTTTCAGGATAAGTGCCCTTTCTAGTTGTGCTCAAGAATTCGGAGCTACGAGAAACTGCTAGTTACAAGGCTTATTAATATTAAAGACTAAGACTACACACATTTTATACCTTAACTGATCTCAGAAATAATATTATTATATTACTGAACGTCAGAGCTCTGATGCTATAGAATTGGATGGATACGCACGTATAGGACTCTAAATACCGGCCTGTGTATTTTCCCACGGGCTAAAAAGTTCGCTTTTGCGGGATCGCCCTTGATTTGATTTGAACACCATCCATCAGGGTATAGTTCTGTTCCTTGAAGGATGTCTCAGGGGAAATGGGGTTTCCTGGGGTCCTCGCTGACCGGCCAGTTTCTCAGTTCTAAAGCATCGATAGATGGGGGCACACCCAGAAAGCAGCTAAATGTTTGATAATCCAAGTACCACTAAAAGAGTCCTCTTTTGTGTTTTCCAACTTCTCGTTTTTAATTTCTGCCACGTCTCGTATGTATGTGATGTGGGGATCTTGTCATGTGTGTGACAGTATGGGTCCTCAACCTCTGCCCTGCTGCCTCTGGGGCTGCCCTGTGCCCTGTGGGGTGCTCAGCTGCACCCCGTTTTCTGCCACAGATGCCACCATGCCCATTCCTCCACTGTGACAGCCGTGTCTCCGGACATCGCTAGGTGTCCCCCAGGGGGCGACTCATGCCCTGTTGAGACGTGCTCACTTAGACAGTATTATAATACATCCTTGAACATAATAAGTGTCACTGTAAGGAAGCAGTATGGGTTGTGTCTGGTAATAAAAAACCTACAGTTCAAATGTGACAAATTACGAGGTTATATACTTGCAGAAATGTCTGACTATGCACTTCTCTTAAATTGTGTGTTCCCCAAAGAATGTCACGTAACCCGGTGTTTGAAACTTTGTACAGACAGACAGGACCATGTTACCGTGTCTCAGGAAAGGTCCTGGGGCCTCCCTAAGTCTGGGGGCTTGTGTTGGTGGGTGCGCCCACTCAGGCACATGGGTCACGGGCTCTTTTTGTCTTGTCTTACAATTAACCGCTATGTGTTCGCCTCTTTGATTTGTGGTATGCGCACGCGGGAACCACACATACCTGTTTATATGACGCGACCGCGTGCCGAAGGGTTTGAGAAGCACGGAGACAGTCTGGATGATGGTGTACTCACGTGACACATTTGCTTTTGAGGCACCACCAGCTTGCCTGTAATTTTCAATTTGTTCATTTCTAGAACATGTTTAGCCTCTTCGGAAGGTTTCATGAGTGGCTGCGTTACAAACATCCACAGGAACTGTTCATCACACCTGCTCACCTCCCTGCCGCCTGATGTGACGAAGTGTCTATGTGTGAATGGCACTTTGATCTGGGAACTTGTGTTAATTTGCCTAATGGCCACAGCATTTACCGAAATAATTAAGATAATATGTGTTCAAAAGAAGTTAAGGTGTAATAGGCCTTTAGATTTTGACTGCCCGAGTTTTGGAATTCTGTGTTGGCCTTTTTGTTCTTTAAAATTCTAGATGTTTGTGACTTACTAAGAGATTCCTTGAAAGTGCCTTGAGTCTGCTATTTTGTGGAGCCTCCATTCACTTCTGTCCCTGTGGCCTTGGGTGGTGGGGCAATGCTAGCCATGTGACAATGTCTGCTCTCCTCTTCTTGCCATCTCTCTGGGTCTTTGGGCCCTAACTTGTAGGTGCATCAGAGATTTTCTCTTGTGAAGACGTGTGACATCCTTAAGAAGTACAGTGTAACTCACTTTTGTCACTAAATGTCTTTCCGATAAGCTCCGTATAAATTGTAGGACTGGAAAACAAATTGTATTAAAAATCTGCTCGTAACTCTAGCCAAGACACCTATGGTGATCTTTCAGTAAACCGAAAGATCTGCCCATCATCACCCTTTAATGATACCTAGTTTTCTTAAATGATCACATGCTTTGCTTGAGTTTTTAAGCTACTAGTATCCACACCAGGGCGCTGTTCCTCGTGCATGGTGGCTGTGGGGCCCCACACACGTGATGCACCTGAGTTGAACTTGGCCCCTGATGGTGACCGCCAGCCAGCCCTTTAATGGTCAGCCTCAATGTCTTGGATTTACATCATCATGAGAACCTGGGAGATGCAGACACCGAGTCAGGCGTACACAGCCTTCCCTCGGAAGTACGCGTGGGGAAGGAGAAAGTCTTTATCAAGGCTCGTTAGCCTCGTGGATTCAGGGCCTGCCTCCAGCCCCCACGGATGGGGCAGCAGGAAACACCCTCAGCCCAACCACAGTCCCGGCGAGACCCCAGGAAGAGCTCGGTCCTCTGCTTGTGCCGCAGAACTGGACTCTGCTGCAGGTCCGCCGCCTGTGGGGGCCAGTGGACGCGGACTGCGGGCTCACTGCGGGCTGAGCGGGCCCGAGGAGCGGGAACTACACGAGCCCGCAAATGTCAGGGAAGTCAGGGAGCCCTGAATCTTTGATGAGACCTTGGATATTCTGATCGCAGCTCCGCGGACACGCGCGTGGAATACAGATTACGGGAGGGAGCGTCCGTGACATGAAGCCCGGGCTTAAATCTTCCCAAGGTTTTAACGTGCTTCGCCATATGAATATTTTGTTATTATATTTGGCAGTGTTCCCGCAGGAGGCCAGGAAAGAGCGCTGGTGGAGCCAGGGGTAGGGCGGGTCTGGGCTGGAAGATGAGAGCAGCATGGGGCTGATGAGACTCACACCTCTGTGTGCATGTGTGTGCGTGTGTGTGTGTGTGCATGCGTGTGGGGGGGTGAGGGGAAGCGGTGGGAGTGGGGCGGGCTGGGAAGGACTGGATCTCCTGTAATCCTGTCTCATGTGAGGCCGGATGCCGAAACACTCGAACCCTCGAGCTGTTTATGAATTCACTGTAGCTTCACCATGAGAGGAAGGAAAGAAAAGAGGGCTCCCCTCCCCACCCTCACCCCAAGCTGAAATGAATTTTATGCTTAGAGCCTGTCTTGGGAATGCAAATGGCTTTCAGAGGCTCCAAACTAAGGTGCCTTTTTGGGAGAGGGGGAAAAAAAAATCCCCATAACTTTGGCAACTGGAAGGACAGTGGGAAGATATGGAAATGAGAAACCGCTCATTCCCAGAGAAGCCACTGTCCACAGAACTGGCTCTGTGGGCGGGAGGCAGCTGGTCCGGGCATCAGCCCTGAGGGTGCTTTAATGTCCAGCAGGTGACGGCGCCCGTGGGCCACGCAGACGCTCGGCTCTGAGCAGTCTTGATGAGGCTCTCATTTTAATCAGGAGCACTGGCAAGGCTCCAGCGAGCGGGTGCCAAGGGGCGCGTGCGAGGTGGGCAGTGCCAGGCGTGAGGTGGCCTCATCAGGGCACGGCTGGGCCATGCACGGGATGGGCTGGAGTTTGCTTTTCCACACACGTCCACAGGTGGGTCACGCTCTCTCATAGCTAAACTGCAAGCCACTTAGTGGAGGCGGAGTGACCACCATCGGACCCAGGCCGCAGAAGCAGAGGGGCTGAGTGACCACGTGACTGTCAGCGTCCTAGCGTGGCAGAATCAGAACTGGCCTTCCTCCATGCAGCCTTTTCCCTGGTCAGAGGTGTGTCCCGACGGGTGGGCCAGTGAGGGCTTGTCACTCATGCTGAGACACGTTTATCAGGTGACCATGGTGTGCCCAGTGCTGGGCCAAGTCAGCCCCATTTTAGAGATGGAGAAATGGAGGCTGAGGCAGAGTTGGACCGTGGGGTAGAGACAGCTTTGGACTCTAGGCTGTCTCCAAAGCACTTGCGTTGAACACCCACCTGGGCAGGTGCGGGCTGAGTCTATTCCTTCAACTCCGCCACCATTTGCTGAGTGCTGTGTGCCAGGGTCCATGCTGAGGGCTGGAGGTGCTCGGTCACGGGGACAGCGAGCTAATCTGCGACGGCAGTAGGGCCACAGGCACTCTGAGAAGGCTGCTCCCGGTGCCCGTGGCCTGCTGGCCCCCCGACACCCGTGTTCGCTGTTGTCACCACGTACCACGCCGAGGGCCCCACCCACCTCCATGGACGCTGAGAGAGAAGTAGGGGTTCCTGGACAAAATGGGGAGCAGGCCCCCAGAGAAGCAGGCCCCACTGCTTGTTGCAGGGAACCCTTGAGTCTTATCAGCCCAAAATTGTGGCAGAATGTAGCTGGGTCCATTGGAACACAGAACAAGAAACAACAGAGAAAAGGGGGAAAAAAAACCTTTAAGCTGAATAAACTACCCGAGCCGACTCATGTTTCCAGGATATTTCCAGATCCTGACGGCAATTAGGGAGAGACTCCTGTAACCCCAGAGTGTCCAAGGGCTGAGCCCAAGACCACCGAGACATGGCATGCAGACCACCCAGGGCAGACCCGCGTCCCGGGGACGCCACAGGCAGACTAAGCCAGGCTTTGCTGGGAGAGCGGAAGAGCCAAGACATGTGTTGAAAAGCCGTGGAAAAAAAGAATGAAAACAAAAATGTGCCTCGGGCTCCGTTCAGCTGGCAGCACAACGCCCTCCTCTTTCCTTTCTGAATCTGATATGATCACCACGGACTCAATTTTCACTTGACAGTGAAGCACCAGGAGTCGACCCTGGGCCACAGTGCTGTGTGTGCAGGGCCTGCGGGCGGGGTGGGCGTCCCACGGGCCCCGGTAAATCTGCGGGGGACTATGTGGACGGGGCAGGGGACAGTCAGACCCTCGAGGCCCTGGAGGTGAGCTGTGAGAGCACAGGACACATGGGGATTGCGTGGGTGGCCAGGGAGGCCCCTCCGGTGGATCAAGGACCGGTTCTGGGGGCTCAGTCAGGCATGTCCCTGGAAGGCCTGGGCCAGTGCCTGGCTCGCACACCGGGCGCAGTAAGAGCAAGCTGCCGTGGGTGCGTCTTCCTGGCGGCCGGTGGCCTTTCTCTGCAGCCCTGGGAACCGGTGTCGAGAGGCAGGGCATCATGGTCGGAAGGGTTCCTGCTGATCCACTTACCTCTTTCCTGTCCTTGGGCTCTGCGCTTCCCTCCTCATTGGGAAGCCACTGGAAGTGGCATTTACACGGGGACCTGTCCTGTGCCGTTAGACGGAGGACGTCTTCTGTGCGCTGGCGGCGGAAGGGGCTGGGTTTCTGTGGGACGAGGGCAAAGACGCTCAGGATTCAAGGACCAAAGCGGGCAGGGGACAGAAGAGGGGCAGAAAAGGAAGACCAGACTGGGGATATTTCATTAACTGAAATTCTGAGAAGCGTGGACGCCGAGTGGAAGGCTGAGTCTGGGTGGGGGCACCAGACAGAGCCTGTCTTCCTCGAAACCCCAGGTGTGTGTGTTGGCCCCGTCCGGCGGGCCAGGTGTGAGCCCCAGTGCGACCTCGGGAGCGGGGACGGCAGGAACCAGGAGACGTGTGGCCCCGCTGTCTGCCGCCTTCAGCCCTGCCTCCTTTCCCTCAGCGCCTTTCCTTCCACTCTGGGGACACATGACGGGGGACAGTTGCATCCCTCTCTGAGAGAACAGGGTGGCTGTTGGCTGTGTGCCCGCAGCAGTGACCCAGGGCTGATCTGTCAGCAGCCCAGACGCTCGCTGACCCGGAAGCAAAGAGATGAACCATTTCACCCGAACTTTCATCATCACGATTTCACCTTTTGGTGATGATGCACCCTGTCCCTGCCCTCTCGTCCTACATACACTTGACTCAGTGACAAGCCTGAGAAAGGAATTGTCACAACAGGGCACGGGGAGAACCCAGATTTGGAGACTTGCTTTCAGGACCCAGAGCCCTGCCAGCCTGGGCTTGTCCCCACAAGTGCGCTCGGGGTTGGCACGGACGTCTGTGTGTGGACATTGAGGGAAATGAAACGTTCCTTTTGAATATTCCGTCCCTGCGAGTTGAGCGCCTGCTGTCTGCTGGGCCCTGGGCCCTGGCATTCATGGTCTGGGGGTCTCTGAAGAAGCCTGGCCGTGGGGGACGAGGTCAGTGTGGGGTAAGGCACAGCTCATTGAAATGGCATTGGGGGGCTGAAGAGTGGGGAGCTGTCCTGGTTCCCTCTGCCCCCCTTTGCTGCTTTTCGTTTTGTCATAGGAGAATCAGAATGGCACCATCTGCCTGTTAGGGAAGGGTCACGCTTGCTGACTGGTGACATCTGGGGCAGGGTCCCGTTCGTTATGCCACCCAGAGTATCCAAGCAGTTCAGGGGCTGGCGGCTAGGGAAGGAGGAGGGGTTACCAGCCTGGCCCTGCTGCCAGCGGGCAACTTGCTGTCTGCCGGCTGCGGGCCGCTGCGACCCGCTCGTTACGATGAAAATGAAGTGTCCGTCAGCGGCTATCTTCTCTGTGTGGCCCATATGTTTCTGAGCTGATACTGTCCGGATTATTCTGTTCGGGGAAGCGATAGCGGCTGTTTATAACCTTGGCAAAGACTGAGGCCTAATCAGGCTGGAGCACATTTTCACCGACTGGCTGATAACAGGCTGTTAGCGGCCTTATCGCTGGGGAGAGATAGGCCAAAATAAGCAGATCTGTGAGCACAGCAGCCCAATCGAGGGGGGCACGCTCTGGCCGGCTTTATTTTTAGGCCCCCTTTGGCCGCTTGCTATCACAAGGCACAGAGGAAGTGGGCGGGGTGGGTGGTAATGCGTGCCCCCGGGGGTCGGAGCGAGCCGGAGGGGAGGTTTAATCCACACGGGAGGCGGGGGGTCGGCGCTGCCAGTGGTCCGGGCCCCCTTCAAATGAGGGAAGCAGTGCGTGCGGGAGACAAAGGGCGGGAAGGCACTGTTTCCTGGCCTGGTGTGTGGGCCGTGCCTGTCGGCCTCAGCGCCTCCATGCGAAACGCAGGCCCAGGTGCCGGGTTCCACACCCTCCCCCGGGTCGGGCCAGGCTTTCCGTCTTAACCCACTTCGCCTGGGCGTCTCCGTGGCTTGTCCAGAATGGCTCCCCCCGCCCCTCTCAGCATCCTCACCCGTCCTTAGAGACCGGACCCTGGGTTAGGGCGAGAGGCAGCCACGTGGCAGGCCTGTGCGATGGAGAGGGGAGACTGAGGCTTGTGCACCCAAGTCCCAGACGTCACGGCATGATCACATACGCAGCCCCCCAGGAGGGGCGGCGGGGGCCACAGGGTCCAGATTTCTGCCTCGTGGGAGAGCCCTCAAGGTCCTTTGGACTTGGCCCTGGACCCTTCCAGATAAAAGGCACAGGTACAGCTCGCTTGTGCATCTAGACCTGGTTCTCCAAAAGGACCAGTTACATCTGGGCCTTGGCGATTGCGTGGGTCTGGAGTGGTTTCGAAGGCAGGAGGGAAAGGGATCCAAATACGGCGTCAGGCAAGCGAAGGATGTGAAAAGTAGGAGGGAAGATGCAGTAGCCAAAGGCAGCAAACCTCGGGAAAGGAGGGAGCTGTGGGGGAGGCATTGTTTGCCGGAAACAAGGAGACGAATCTTCTCTGTTCACTCTGCGTAAAGCTTCTTACCACACGTGCATTAGGCTTTTTGCTCCCTGCTCTGTCTGCCAGTCTTTCTGCCTGTCTGTCTGTGTCCATCTCTTGTCTCCCATCCTGTCCTGGACACTCCCTGCTGTCCGTGCACCTGCTTGACCCCTGACTCGCCTCTGTCAACCCAGGACGGGAAGGTGAGGGGACAGAGGACAGGGGCCGTGCCCGGCGGAGGGAGGCGTTTTCAGGGGCGCCCGGACTGAAGTGGGCACAGAAGGCAGCAGAAAGCATCGTGACATTATCATGCTGATCTGTTTACAAGGCCCCTTTATTTACTCATCTTTGAACAGCAGAACCACCTGTGCCCGGAGGACCAAACACACGAGAGAGTTAAGGACAGATATGTGGAAGCAGGAAGGGAAGAATTAAGCATCACCAAAAGGACCCAACCCCCGTCTCTCTGCCATTCAGCTCTTTTCAGGTGTGATTTCACAGCACACGTGCTACAGAATGGCCAGCCGGCCAGCCATGTGCAGACATCCCTAAGCTCAGAGAAAGCCTGCAGGGAGGGCCCACGATGCCATACAATTCCTGGTCTGCTTTAAACCCAAACAGAGGTTGTTCTGTGCTCATTTCTATTCTTCTTTGTGGACATCAGTACCCGTAAATGGACTATAAATGCTTTGGCTTAACGCTTTAGATTCACTGGTTACGTCACTAAAGGAATCTTATGTTAGTTGTTTTCACAAAATTCATAGTAATAGACTATAGAAAGCTTCAGTCCTCACACTGTCTATTAAGCCTTTAATTAAAAGTTCTGTACACGTAGCCCAAGTCCCCATTCGTCACATCACACACAGACTGGGGCCATTATCTCTGGAGCAGTCTTCTTATAGGGAGCCACAGAGCTTTTGCAAACATTTGTAACCCTGCGTTACAGACAATTAGCAGGAGCTGGAGGGAGATGTGGGGAAGGGTTCCACCTCCCTGTGCCGTTGTCGTGAAGATGGCAGAGATGCTAGTTCGAAAGGCCGCAGAGGAGGACATAGCCACCCAGGCCGAAGCGTCTCCTGAGAAGGCATGCAATCGCAGGAATGGAGTGGCGTCTGTGTTCCCCTGGGGAGGGCTTTACGAGGTAGCTAACTAACAGCTCTCATTAAAATGTGTTCCCTTATCCAGAGAGGGAGTTCTTTAGTTCTAACCTCCAAACCTGATCAGTCACGAGTGTTTGAATCAGAATGTCTTAGAGCTGGAGGGACCCCCTCTAATGGAGTGCCGCCCCCCTTTGTAGACGAGAGACTGAAGCCCAGAGAGGGCACTGGCCCTGTCCAGCAGCTCAGAACAAGGATGAGGACGAGGGCACCCTACCTTCCAGCTCAGGGCTTTTCATCTGTGTGATGACTCTACATGATGATTTAGTTATAGGAAGAAGCATTTAAAATAAATCCCTTGACTGTCCATGCCACTGTTAACTCATCTGTAAAACGAGCATTGTAATTTCCCAATTGATTTTTAAGTTCCCCAAGAGCTGGGACTGTGCCATTCATCTCCGTGTTTCCCAAGGCGCCCACCTCATCCCGTGCCGCGCACTCGGAGCTGCTCAATAAATGTTGACTATTGAAGAGTTGAACGAATGAATGAATATGACTTTTAATTGGACTTCTCAAGTGATGACTCTTTCATTAGGTGATTTTTTCCAAGCTGTGTGCACATTCTCAGCCGTCTGTCTCCTAAATCTCTTTCGGGAGAAGCAGGGGGAACTGATGATGATGCTGTCTTGGGTGGGTCTGATGGAAGACCCTCGGCACTGCAGGGGCCCGAGGAGGTCTGGGCAAGTTCTGTTTGTTTTCTTTGCAGTCGGTTGTGCATGGATCCTGAGGAAGGCCCCCTGGTCCTGAGGCTCAGCTGACCGTGAGGGTCCGTGCGTTCTGGGCTGCCCAGTAGACTGCTCTGGGGTCTTCCCACTTGTCTCGATGATAGAAGGGCTTACATGGACCATGATGGGGACCTTACCTAGCTTGTTTCATGTCCCATGGCTCCTCTCGTCACCACCCTGTGTGATGGCCGCCCACAAAGGCTGCTTGCCCACTAAGGTTTCCGAAAGCTGCCATTCAGAGGGGTCAGAATCCAGGGCCCAGAGATGATGGGGGCGGGAATGGAGTTGTCACAAAATTGTAGTTTTATTGGATTTAACTTGCTTCTCAGAGGTATGTGACTGACATATTTGCGTTATTAAAAATAAAGAGATTCTGCTTGTGAATTATGCCCGCAAGATGTTTTCAGATCACATGAAAACAGCACGTGTGGTGACCGCCAAGCATTGTTTTTGTGTGTGTCACTCTGAGCACACCAACCCCGGACCTGTGTAAGGCCGTGTACTCGGCACAAAATGCAGCGTCACCCGTTCCAGGTCTCGGCTCTCCTACACATTCAGTCACTTAAGACTCGTGTGAGTTAAATAAATAATCAGATCCTACCACCTAGAACAGAATTTGAAGCCTAAAGATTGAAACATTGGGCAGCTTAGCCCGAGGCAGAATGTGCAGGGAAAGCATGACCTGGGAGTCCATCTAGGCGCCAGCAGCGAGAAGCCTAACTAAACATTTGTTAACAGCAGATGCAAAGCCGCTTTGAGGGGGGCTTTCAGCCGTGTTCAGGCTTTTACGCAGCACCTGGTAGGTACCTGGTGCTGAGTTACTTATGTAATTCCTTTCTTACGAGACCTAAAATGTCTTCTTTGACGTGAGCTCACTCTCGGTGCCAGAGTTCACTATGGAGCATAATTAAAACATGAAATCCTATAATGCAGACAGTGTGCCGATTGGCAGGCAGAGAGCAGCTGAGCTCCGGAGCGGGTGGGGGCGATGGTGGGGACAAGGGCTGGGGCTCTGAGCTGAAATAGGTAGACTGGAGTCAGCAGAGGGGAGCGAGCGGACATTACATGTGACAAGAGCCGAAGAGGCAAAGGCAGGCAGATGGGAAAGAGGGCGACATCGTCGCAGCGGCTCTCGCTGTATCTGTTTTCCTACAGGTAACAGTAAAGGAGGCAATACTGGTTAGGAGTGTGCCATCAGAGGGATGGATGCTGGCTGAGGTGACTCGCCTGTGAGCCTCCAGGGTGAGGTGCTCTGCCCCACTTGCATCAGAGGCGCTGGATTCTGGGGTTTCCCCGGAGCTCTGTTGAAGTACGTGGCATTGGCTGTGCCCCTCGTGTCACCTGCGGTAGGGTGTGCTCAGAACCAGATGTGGGGAAGAGGCAGGTCCTCCTTGGCCGCAAGGAGAATACAGACTAGCAGACGCAACCCGACTGGAAGGCACGCTTGGCGCTCTGCGGCCCCTCCCTCCCAAGGCCCGGCTCTGTCTAGGACTGGCAGGCAGGTGTTCAAATGAATAACGCGGCTAAAAATACTTCCTCGGCAGCTGGGACGGTCTTTGAGTCGCTCAGGGATGGTGGGCAGGTGTGTGTTAGCTCCAGAACGTTAGACCAAACCCCCTGTAGACACACCCCTTCCGTGGGCCACAGCCCCCGTGTCTGACAGAGAAACAAACAAAGCATTTCCTCCAGGTACCCCCCACACACACGCCTGGAAACAGGTGTGCCTTGGCTGGACCCATCACACGTGAAGTCCAAAACAAATTGCCCAGATCCCAGGCGCCCCTAAGTTCAGTGTGCCCCTAAGTGTAGGCCACGAGGCCTCTAGTAGGGGACTGTGGCTTCAGGATAGGAAGTGGAATCACCATTATCCGCTCCCCACCCAGTTCTTACCTGTCCACTAGCATCCAGGACCTGGGGTAACTTCTAGGAGAAGGACCATCTCTTGATCGTAATTATGACAGTTAGTTAATATATGGGTAGTCTTTTATTAAGCACTTATTTTGTGTCCGACACCATATGTGTTGTGTTATTTTAATCCTTGGAAGAATACCAAAGTCAGTAGTATGGTCCCCAACTGTAAAGATTCAGAAACTCGGGTTCAGAACAATTCGTACCTTGCCCGAGGGCACCCCTGCCTCAGTCATGGAGCTGGGAGCAGGGCCAAGTCTGTTCCCTGAGCTGTGGACCCTAGTCAGATTGGTAGTCGGATTTCCATGTGAACCTACCGGAAACAGCGTGTTTTGCACTTTTGTGCTCCTGGGCTTATACAGATAGATGAATACACAGTAAGGCCCTGTGGTCTTGACATCGTAACATGTTCAAGGTCACCCTGGAGAATCCAGATTGTGGTTTGCAAAAGGGTCTGTGACCCCAAGCTCCATAAAGACGGCTAGGCCTGGGGCGGAAATCAGATGCTGCCCATGGAAGCTTCCGGTTGGGGCACATTCAGGAACTCCAAGGGCCTGACCCTGAGGGTTCAGGATGAGGGGAGCGCCATTTAGGACATGTCTTAGGGTTCCCTCCAGTACACGGCGGCCTAAGAGGAGTGCGTGGCAGGCAGCAGTGTCAGGATTGGGGTGTCGGGAGGACGGAGTCTATAAAGTGACTACAGGGGCACCGGTGGCAGCTGGCCTCACAGTGAGTGTCGTGTGGCTCTGACTTCAGCTCCTCTGAGTTGCCCGGGCTCTGGGGACGAGCTACGTGCACCTCTGCTTTGGACTGTCTGGCTGTGTGGACTTTACACCGAGGTGGCGGAGGCGTGGACAGATTCCCATCTTGGTGGCGGGGGATAGTCTCGAAAGGGAAGTCGGCCTCAGAATGTCAGCTTTTAAAATGTAAAAATGTGAATTGCAGGAAAGGCTTAGTCTGGGTCTTTTGAGACTGTGGCCGGAGTTTAGTCCTGTTTGCCCATCTTTGTGGTACATGTCCCTCCCCAGCTGAGTGACACTTGGATTTACTGAAAGAGGAAGGTGCCGCCCGTCAGGAACTGGCCTAATGACGACTTGTGGCTGATAACGAAAGCATTTCAGAATTCTGCTCTGCCTCGCTCCCAACCAGGGACCCCGTCAGATCTGATAAACGGAACAAGCGAGGGGCCCCCGGAGCTGCAGGGGCCACGCAGGACTGCCGGGCCGTGCGTGGGGACGAGTGGTCAGCGTGGTCCCCGGAGCAGGTCCCTCCGCCATGAGCCAGTTTCCTGTCCAGGCTCTTGCAGCGTCCGCTCCCCGTGGAGGGAGGGATCCTGCTGCCCGTGTTTCGTGCTGAGAGGGAAGTTAGGAAGCAAACGGCCTGATGCCTCAGGTAAAAGGTACGACAGGAGCCCTGGTTCCAAAGGTGATGTGAATCCCAGGACGTGAGGAAAGGCGAGCCCGTCTCGCGTGGCCTGAGGATCCGGACGCTGTGGGCTGTTCCTTGGAGTCGTAAGTGTAGTTTTTACAGGCAGCCAGAGTGCGGCATGTTGGAATTTCCTGGAGACCTTATTTAAATTGCACGTGCCCTAGACCATCATCTCTGGTGTGGGGAAACCAACACGTGTGGAAAATCCCCTGGTGATCCTGTTTCCCACTGCGAGGAGACCTGGTATTCTGGGTGGTTCTATGCCAACTTTGCAGCCCCCACACCAGCGGTGGCCCATGTCCCTGTCATCGATATTGGAAGGGTTTGTGGCTCCTGTAGCACATGGGGTGTGCGTGTGTGCAAACACACGTGTGCGTTAACGTGTGCGTGCACACACTTGTTTGTTTTCTGAAGTGCATGCTCCACCGTGACGTGTGATCAGAGCGATGTGGACACGGAAGCCCAGGCAGGCTGGCTGTCCCCATGTCACCCTGTCTGCAGCCAGAGTTTACGTCCCCAAGGCGGAACTCTGAAATCCCATGCTGACCTTTTCGCGGAGCATTACCGTCAAGCTGAGCAATGCGCGCCCCGTGGGGGCACTCGTCCCTCCATTTTCTGGCAATCAAGTCTGATTTGGAGGCACTGATTTGCACTGAGTGCAGGACGTCCAGCCTCACACGGGAGCCGGCCGGTCCCATGTCCACGCAGGTCCAACACCATGTTTTTATTGTAAAGATGGGAAACCGTGAGAGGTTGTGTTTTCTATTTAAGAAAGCCCTTCCTACCTTTTCCGCGTATTTTTATTTATTTATTTGTTTTGCAGTCCTGTGGTTCTGATGACAGCAGGCCGCGCTGCAGTTATCTGGGCTCAGGGCTGAGACCTCACCGCGTCCGGTCCTAAGCTCCGAGATGGCAGAACCGGCTGGACCGTCTGCTGTGTGCAGAGTCCCTCATGGTGCCAGGGACCCTGATGTGAACACACTGGCCACGCTGAGAGCCCCCTGGGTACGTGACTGACATTTGACTGCAGTCAAAGCCCGCCTTTCACTGGCCACAGAGGAAACGCTGCCCTCTGATGACGGAAGCATGCACCCTGGGGCACGGCGCCTTCTAACTCCGTTCAGAAGTCACAGGGACAAAAGCTGCTGCTTCTCAGGCTAACACAAACGGGCGACATAAGCAGGAGCCCCGCAAGGAGGCCTCTGCCAGTGGGACACTGGGGGCTCAGGAGAAATGGCACGCTTGGGCCTGAGCACCCCCACGCTTGCTGACGCCTTCTCTGAAGCGGGAAAGGCAAGCTGTTTGGGTGGGGGGGTGGGGAGCGTCGCCATGGGGCCCTGGGGCCCCAGCTGCAGGGCGCGTCCCCTCGGCCCTGGCTGGCCTCAGCCCCTGGGCTGCCCCTGAGCTGTATGTGCAGTGGCAGGACCTCCACTGCAGTGAGAGGCAGATTTTAGGGGCATCCGCGTTGGCCTCTCGGGCTGCCTTCCGTGGGCATTGTGCTCTGTGTCCTTAACCCAGTGGGCAGATGGCCGCCTGAGCCAGGGCAGGCCTGGGTGTCTGCAAGGCTTGTTCTCACCCCCACCGAGCTCCGTAAGTGTCTCGGGTTCATGGCACGTTGTCTGTCCCTGGGTTTGGAGTCTGCCCCGTGGCGTTGTCACATGGGGGTTTTCTAGTTGTGCTTTGTGGTGGGAAAGTTTGCTGTGCACAGGAAGGTGGGGCCTCCGACGCCCCCACCTCTGCCCCCCAGGCCCTTGAGCGGGCATTTGACGGGGTTGCATGTGACTTGGGGACCCAGAGGGCATGAGACTGTTCTTAGTGTGGCCAGCATTCTCTTTCGGGCTCTGCTCCAAATCTCAGTGACTCCATCTGTAAGGCTGGGTGGGCCGTGGTGGGTTTTTTTCCCTCTGTTCAGGATTGGGAGAGAATGCAGTGGGGAAGCGTCCTGACTTAAAAAGCAGGAACAGTTGAATCCTTTGAGCTGCAGTGCTGTCATGCGAGTGTGGAGGGTCCTCACGGCGCATTTATCAGGACTGTCCCCCTTGCCCACGTGTTGCCATTAGCTTGAAACATCAAGAGCAGAGGTTCACTCGGGCCCCCAGGTATGAACACAGAACGTTTCATCTCATTGCTCATTGATAGCTCCCCTGCGGTCGCCCTTTGTCCACCTGGGTGCAGCTTGCCCCAGGGAAATGAGGACTCCCAGCCCAGGGCCAGCAGGGTGTGTGCATCCAATTAGTGTTTCATTCATGTGTCCATCACGTGTTGGTTCGTGTAACCCGAGTTTTCCGGACATCTTTTTGGTGACTGGCTGTCTGCTAGGCACCAGGAGCTCACAGCACAAACAGCGCAGACAAAATCCTTGCCCTCACGGGGCCTCCATTTCACTGAGGGAGAGAGACGGTAAATAGGACAGAACAGGTGTAAAACGAAACCCTAGCCTGTAAAATCCCGGTGTCGGTTAAACCCCGTTTTGCATTGTACCCCTGGACGGACTCTGAGTGGCTGTCACTGATACCTATGGGCTCAGGCTCGTGCTCTCACCATTTTCTGTTACAGAATTTTCTTGCTCTCACCGAAGCTTTAATCTCTTATGCCCCGATCAATGGGTGTGTGCCTTTCCCACTTGGGTGCTCATTTTTTAATCCTTCCTGCCTCCCTCAATGTCATCCCATTCCATTTTTCTTTATAGACTTTCAGGTCTGCTGTACCTGCTGATTACTTAGTGGAGAGTGCCAGACATCTCCCTTAATTAATTCCATCGATTTCAAATCCCACAAGGTCCGAGGTCCTTAGATTTTTGAAGCAGCTAAATGGAATGTCTAAATTCCAGCCTTTTGCTTTTGCAAATAGTTTCACCGCAGAGTTGCTGGGAGGAAGTGCTGTGGTTTCATTTATTTGAAGGGGCCTGTTCATGACAGAGGACTCTGCCTTCCTCACGGGCGTTTGCAGACAGTGGGCTTGGCTCGCCCCGTCCCCCCCCTGCCCTGCTCTCCCAGCCCTCACCAGGACTCGCGTCCTTCCTCTCCCCTTACTCCTGGTCACCCTCTCCCTTTGTCTTTTACTCCATAAACGCTGGCAGGGATGGGACCTTGTCGTGGCAGGCCGGGGTTTCCTGAATTCTTTAAAGAAGAGTGTGACTGTCAACCCAGGACTTGTTTTCGAAGTGGATATAACCAACACATATGGCAGTGAGCTCATGGGGGTCCCAGGCAGGGGAGTTCCTAAGCGTCCCTGTGGGTGATAGCCTGGGATTCTTGGAGAAAACTTCTCCAGTCTGGCTCAGTGTCGTGAGGTTTGTAGGAACAGAAAGCCTTCCACACGGAGGTGCAGACAACAGTACAGAGAGAGCCTTGAGAGACTGGGAGTCAGCCCCCTCTTTTCCTGAACGTGGAGTAAGGGACGTTCAGCCAACCCCGATGAGCCCGTGTATCAGGCCCCAGACGGGGCGTTTCCAACGCATGGTCTCTGAATGCTGAGTGTCCAGTATGTCACATGCTACAAATAAACCCCAGCCCGCTCTCAGCCACTGCACCTCCTCTTCTTAAACCAGGTGGCAAAGGAGAGGGAAAAGTCACTCAGTGCAAAGAAGTTCCTTGACGCATGTGCTCTGCTCAGCCTGCCAGTTTGGCAGCAGTGATGGATGGTCCTGAGAGGCTGGCCCTGCCAAAGCTGCCTGGTGGCCAGCCTGGTGGTGCTGGGAGCATGGCAGTCATCAAAGAGTTAATGCCAGGCATGTGTGAGTGGGGGCAAAGGCAGGGGCTGTGGGAAGAGCTAGACAGATGACCTGCATCTTGCCATTGGACCATGAGAAGGTGGACGGACGGTTGGACAAGAACACATTCTGAGGTGGAGCAGGGATCTGGGCAAAGGACGTTTCCTGCCTGGCAAGACCGCCGGCTCTGCCCTGCACCCCCGGCCTAGCCCTGCACCCCCGGCCCAGCCCTGCACCCCCGGCCCGCCCTCCACCTCCAGCCCAGCCCTCCAACCCCCGGCCCAGCCCTGCACCGCCAGACCTGCACCCCCGGCCCACCCTGCACCCCCGGCTCTGCCCTGCACCCCCGGCCCAGCCCTGCACCCCCGGCCCAGCCCGGCACCCCGGCCCAGCCCTCCAACCCCCGGCCCTGCCCTTCACCCCCGGCCGTGCCCTGCACCCCCGGCCCCGCCCTGCACCGCCAGACCTGCACCCCCGGCCCACCCTGCACCCCCGGCTCTGCCCTGCACCCCCGGCTCTGCCCTGCACCCCCGGCCCAGCCCTGCACCCCCGGCCCAGCCCTGCACCCCCCGCCCAGGCCTCCAACCCCCGGCCCAGCCCTGCACCCCCGGCCCAGCCCTGCACCGCCTGCGGCTGAGGAACACTGTTGCTATGCGCCGGAAGCTTAATTTTATTATTGCTCTCCCCTATTTAATGTCTGTCTCTCAGGCAGCTGGTGATGTTTTAATGAAGCTGGAATTGTATAGTCTGTAGTGCTGGATAATCATAAGCTGCCGAGTCAGAATCAAATTAATAATTCATGAAATTAAAGTGTATAATTAATTTGAACCGTGCACAGGAGAAGGGGCAGCGCCCACAGCCCGGGAGGAGCTGAAGTGCGGGTGCTGCCTGAACTTGGCGTCTCTCCCGGGCGGCATGCGGGTTGGGGGGGGCAAGTCTGTGGGCCCGTCTCCCTGCACACGCACGCTTACCTGAAACCAGGTGTTTGCACCCAAAATGGGGACTAGACTTCTCAGGAGCTCCAAGGCTTTAGTTAGTTTTGATTGGCGCTTGCCTGGCCCAGAGGAATCGTGTCCACAGAGAAGTGAAATTGTCAGGCGTTATTGGGCAGCACGTCTTTGCAGCGTGCGGTCCTGCTGAGAGCCCCATCAGAACTGTTAGTCTTCTCTGCCGTTCACAGGGGCGTCCATCAAATCCAGAAATGCAGGAGCTCCATTGAGCTTGCAGACCCTGTGATTTCCCCCTCCTGAGAGCGCGCTGTCACGCACACACAGACATGCACACGGCCAACGCGGGAGTCCCCAGAGAGCGGTGCTGATGCATTTCGCATGTAGTGTCTGAGTTTTCCTCACAGCTGCCCTCTGCACTGGCAGAAGGAAGATGTTCTCTGTGCCATTCTCAGCGAAAGTGAGGGCACAGGAGCCTGAGGGCCTCACCCAGAGCTGGAACTGGCCTCAGCCGTCTGAACCACCCTGTCTGTCTCAGATGCCACTTCTGGGCAGCCCTGTCTAGGTGTGAGAGCTGGGGTCCTGCTTATCACTGGTGATGCTGATGTAACTTGTGGGTCATTTTCTGTGGATTCTGTGTCTGCAGGGATGCCCGAACTGGGCCACTTGTGCCACTTGGTTTGAATGACAAACGTGGTGCTGTAGTAAGTAGAGGGACCTTTGGGTCATGCTTTTCACCAGAAAAAAAATCCCTTCTATGCATGGTGTCTTCCTCCCCCAGTGGAGAGTGAGAAGGCAAAGCAGGGATCTGTGACTGCGGGTTCCTGTTTGTCAGGCCTGTGAGAGTTTCAGCTCTAAGGAGCCACATGGCTGGAAGCCATGATGCCAGCTAATAATGCAGAAACCCCCAAAGGTTTGGGTTGAATGGAGGCTCAGTTGGCTTCACATTCTTTGGTCTTTAGGATGTTTATTTGGCCCTCACAGAGAGGCTTGCTCTGTCTGCCTCTGCTCACACACTTAAACACCAAGAGGAGGCTGTACCAGCGGGAAGATGCCTTGGGTCCCAGGGCCTCACACGCCGCAGTCTCGCGCGCACTGCCCCCCTAGTCTGCGTGCCTTCCTGGCTGCCTTTGCTCAAATGGGGCCCACTCCTTCCTGTAGCACCTTCCTCCTTTCCCACAGGTAAGGTTTCAGCCACCGGTGGTTTGCCAGGCTGGCTGATAACTCATAAACACATTGCAAATTTCTGTTTTGCTCCTGGCAACCCTTAGACCGTGGCAAGTCTGACATTCTCAGACTAATGCACAAATCAGGAACATCTGATGCCCAGCCCGTAACGAATGCATTGCAGGGCAAAAATAATGGTCCCGAAACCTGTCTGGCTTCCTCTCTGTAAGTCAAGCTGATGGTAAATCCTTCCCGTCAAGGAGCTAGCCATCACTTTTGGGCAAGAAAGCCAAGACAGACAGCGAAAGTGACCTGCCTGAGACAACTGGCGTGACTGGTGACAGCATGGGGTTTGCTCAGGTTTACTTTTCAGTTGATGGACGGAGTCTGACAACCCCAGGATCTGGAAATGAAACTTAGCCACCTGAAAGCTTCTGAAATTCCCTTCTCTTACGTTCAGTCGAAAATGTTTGACTGCCCTGGATGATTGGACGTTGTCTTGTTGAAAAAGTGTTATATACCGCATGGCTTCTTATATGGCCTGTGCCATGGGCTCAGTGTAGACAGGATGGGACTGGTGGACCCTGAACAGCTAGACAGTGGCCCCACCAACCCAAGTGTTTTGGTCATGCAAACAGTGACTAGCTTAGATTGCCATAGGATCGGTTTAATTAACCAGGTGGCATTCAGGCATAAACATGGCCGGAACCAATGAGTTAACGGTCACGAAATCTGCTCACATCTGGGTGTATGAAGAGGTACATGTTGAAACCACATCAAGAAATTGCATAAAATTGTGAGCGTGGCCACTCAGCTCATCATTGAACATGTTTGGAGCCCACTGAGGATAAACGGAGGTCCATGACACATAAAAGTGCTGTTTAGAAAGTCTTGTAGCAAGAGAAGCAGTCCTTGAAACCTATAATGACAAAGTGACGCTTTACAAGGAGAAGCAGCCTTGCACTTCATACTACAAAACATTTTTCATAGCCGTTCTCCGTTCATGTCCTCCTAGCACTCCGTGCGCGGGGTTGGCGGAGTAGGAAGCGGCGTCCTCAGAGTCCCTCCGGACGGGCGTGGCAGCCATCTTGGTCCCCGCATTCTCCAGGAGCCTCTCTGTGTTTTCCTAATGCAGGAAGATGCCTTCCCTTCCGTTTTGTGGGTTCCCCCCAGCTACTCTGGGCACTTGCTTTGGCTCAGATGCTTGAGCGGCAAGTGCAGGGTGGCATTTCGGGTTTGCGGGAGCTCCACACCACGCGTAGGCTTCATTAGGTGACAGATCCCTGGGAATAGAAGTTCTGACCCGTTAGCAGCTCCTGAATGAGTGCTGGCACTCACCCCTTGGCGGGCACATCATGGACCTGGGATACAATTCGGGAATTCACTTGCCTAATTTACGTTTTGATTTAAGGTGTGGCCTTAATGTCTGTCATGTGATCCGAGGAAATCTCTGCAATCCTGTGGGTTTTTATTGTGAGAGTCTAGACGGGGCTGTGTGCACTTTTGATACTCAGTGCGTCATGTTAGCAAAGCCACATGTGCTTATAACCCAGAGGAATCCAATTCCTTTTTAGGGCATTTTAATAAAGTACATTTTGTAAGCACTAACAGAGTTTTCAAAGTAAATAGGCAAATAACCTTCGTTTATTGGTTCTGAGCAGGGGGGAGCAGTGGTCGGGTAGGTCATCTGGCTTGCCACGTGTGCTCACACAATGGCAGCTGGTTTTTATTACTGGGATTTAGAGTTTGGTTTAGAACATTACCGATGGTGCGAAGGGGTCTTGAGCTGGTTTGGCGCAAAAGCCAGCAGCCTCTCCCATGCATCAGAGATGACTCATGGCCACTGTCCTTTGGCCCTACAAGCCATGAGGCTCTCTGCCGTTGTCAGCTGCCAGAATTGAGGTGCAACCCAGGTACACAGGCCCTTTATCTATCTAGCCGAGGCCTCCACCCCACTTCCAAGTTGCAGTTAGTCCTCCTCCCCCAGCCTGTAGGGGGCGCTGGTGCTCTCTCCCTGGTGGTGTTTCCTGGGATTTGTCAGCATTTGTGTCCTCCCTGCATCATCTACGGAGCATTCGGAAAAGAAACAAATGGACAAGCCGTGGAGGTAGCTCGTTCCTTCTCATTTTGGCGAGAATCCGTGTGGCTCTGGTTAAGGCTGGTGAGCCATTTCCTATTGTGCTTCCTGGAAAAGGAAGCCAGGAGCCACAGAATTGAAGAGCCCCTGCGCAAACCTGTTCCCATTCCTCGTGCAAACCAGTCATTTATTTGTTTTCCAAAAGGAAGCCAAAAGCATAGAAGTAATTCGTAATTTTCAGAAATTATTTATTATCATGATAACGTTTCCCCACAGGCAGCAGATAGCCCATTATTCAGAATTATAACCTATCCTCGATGTAGACATGGCCTGAGTAATGAAGTTGGAGGGAATGCAGAAAGCAACGGCATTGATGTTAACTAAGTACACTTCACTCCACAGAAGGAGGGAACCTCACTCAGCCAAAGATTGGTTTATTTTCCCCTCAAATGCATATTTTTTTGCTCGGGGCCTCTGGTTTTTCACTTTACAACACCAGTTGAGAGTTGTTGAGTAATTTTTAACTGCAGGATGCATCTCTTTCCCAAAACTCTCCCCCCCCCCGCACTGCAGCATATTTTGTTGTAAATGGCCTGTTATTTTTCTTCCTAGAGCAAGGTCTCTGCATGGGTGAGAACTACAAAAGCAGTCAGAAGGGATTTGATACACCAGTGGGTCAGCTCATTATAACTTCTAGGAAACCACATAGTAATTGTAGGGTTACTGCTGGAAGGCGCCTCAGCACTGCGTTAGGCGTTTATATTAGGCTCTGCTCTACTTGCCATGGCCATGTCTCTTCGTACACATTTTACAGGACAGCTGAATAAAAGGTGGTCAGCATGCATTTTTAAGGCAGAAATTGCAAGGCCTCATCCACGAATATCTGGTAACTGGCCTTAGAGGTTTAAAACAGCAAAAATAAAACATGTGACTGAATCTTGCCGTAAGTAGGAAAGAAATCTTGGACAGCCTGCTTCAAATCATTGGAGTACCTTTGTTGATAAAAAGGAAATTTTCCCTAAATGATACCTTATTGATAGATTCGCTTGCAATGAAACGGTCAGATCTGACCTACTGAATTTTTTCTTGCCATTTATCAAGGTGCATATATGGGGGCCTTCACGTTTTCCCTCCCTCCCTCTCCTCGTCTTTATCATCAAAAAGTACTTATTACGAATCTATCTATGAAGGCATAGGTTGGGCCTGCTTTCTAGGGACCCATAAGTTAATATAGATGCTTTTAATGTGGGTGTAAAGATTTCAAAAGTATTGCATAAAGATATACATATAATGTATATTCCATTTATAACATACCAAATAATATAGTATATGGTAGGAAACATTTATATAGCACTTATTATCTGCCGGAGACTAGTCTCAGCACTTCTTAGGCAATTCATTTCAAAGAAGCAGATGAGGCAGGTGTAAGTATTACCCTTCTTTTGGCAGTTAAGGGACATGAGGCCCAGAAAGGTTAACTGACTTGCCCAAGGTCACACAGCTCGTAAGTGGGGTAGGTAACCAATGCACGCAGGTCGCCTGGCTGAAGAGCCTATGCTTTCAGCCACTACACTGTGCTCTTCTCAGGGTATGTGCAACAAGCGAAGGGCAGATAAGAATCATCCTAATGACACGTTATGGACTATTTGCTGCGCACCCGGGCTTATGGCCAGCATTTTACACCCAAGGCTTCATTTAACCCTCCCAGTAATTTGGTGATGTCGGTACCATTCGTACCCCCCACCTTGTGTATTTAGAAACAGACTTAGTTTCCAGCCTAGCCTCATCGTATGCATCTGGTAAGCCGCAGAGCCACTTACTGTGGTTGGGATCAGTCCTGGAGGCCTTCGGGACATCTAAAGACCACAGAAGTCACCTTGAGGGTAGCAGAAGGCAACGTTGGGCACAGCCGACCAGAGCATGGGGTCAGGGACTCCACTGTGCTCTGCTCATGGGCTCAGCCTCTGACTGCTAGTCCCCGAGCCAGTGGCATTGATGACGAAAGCCAGTGTGGGCGGAATGGCACAGCCATCCCCAGAGCTGGGCCGGCTACCTGAAGCCCGAGCCTCAATGAGCTGTGACCTCGGGATGCCAGCTGTGTGCCCAGAAATCTGGCAGGTGGATGTGCAGACCCGCCCAGTGCCTGCCTCGGGAAGTGGGAGGTGTGGGTCCTGGGACTACCGTTCCTGGTGACGATGAAGTAGGGTCGCTTTCTCATCCTGGTTTGAGGACTGGCTCGGCGTAAGATTGGGTGGTGTGTGTGTGTGGGGGGGGTGATTCTCCCCGCTCACCTTCTTTCCCCAGCCCTCTCCTGTCTCTCCGAAACGAGACACCCATGGCCTCCCTGTCTCCTCGCCCGAATCACCTTAGCTAAATTGAGACCTGACCACCCTGGAGGGCTGCTTTGTGGAAGCTTGGTCATGTCTGGACCAGCAACAGGGCATTGAGTCAGACAAACTCACTGGTCTGCCCCCTTGCTGTTGAAGAAGCAACCGGCATAACCATTCCTGGTTACACTAATTTGCCAGAGTTTCTCTTATTGAAGGTTCATCCACACCTGCCTCTGGGTGGTGGGATTTTGAGTGTATTCCTTTGTTTTAACATGCAAACACATCATGAGTGGATGGGTAGCACTCATCTGAATGAGCTCAGAAAGATGGAGAACTCCAGTGGTTTTCTGCCGGTGCATCCTGTGTGCGTGCATGTGTGTGTGCGTGCACATTCATGTCCATGTGTGACGTGGGCCACAGCTTCCAGAGGCCAGCCTCCTTCTCCGTAGGCTCTGTAGGGACTCTGACCCATTTGATCTATTTTTTGCAAGCGTCTTGTGCTTTTTCCTCCCCTTCGCCTTCCTTCCCCCATCGGCATGTTAACGGCTCATATCATCTTCCTTTTTCATCAGCTAAAAAAAAAAAAAAAAATCCCACGTGGCTTCTCCTCTGATTTCAGCCTGTCACTTGATGAAGGCCCTGCTATTTATATTTTTGTTTGTTAGGAGGGAGGGGGTACATATAAATAAAGCCCAGGCAGACCCAGCCACTCTGCTGGATGTGGAGGTGGCAGCGAGGCTGCCTAACTGGTAGTTACGCAGGGACCAAGAGGTCCACACTGTGAATGCCTTGAAAGGGTTACTGGGAAATGCAAACAAAAACAACATGCAAATGAGGCACCGCAACAGGTAGACTTAATCAGATGCTGTCAGATGAATTCAGCATCTCCCGGATTGTCGCCTCTCTTTGCCTCCCATTCGGAAGCCCTCATCTGCTCCAGATGTGGTTTAATTTACTGCGACTTGGCTAATTACTGTAATTAAGGATTAATTACTGTTAATTACTTTCACATAAACTCAACGCCAGTCAAAGAGCGGAGCCTTATGAAGTCTGCCACAGAAGTGAGCCCGGCTCGTCGGCCTGCCTGCTCTCTGCAGGTTTCTGTGTGTCGCCGGGCCCCGCGGCCACACATCTTTCCGACCTTCCAGCATCACCGGCGGGACAGGAGGGCCAAAGGCGCAGGACGGGTCAGCGCTTAGGCCCTCACAGGGCACCACCTACCAGGCACTGCCCGGCACAGTGGGCGGCCAGAAGGCCAGGGAGGATGTTGGGAGGAGGCCTGGGCAGCCTGCAAGGAGGCGCCCAGAGCGCTGGCCTTTCCCAGTGACTGCGGCAGCCTGCCTGTTATGACACAGTTGGCTTGGTGAGCTGGTGAGAGGCCCACTCTCCCTGTTTGTGCTGAGGCGCCGGACACGTCCATCACAGCTCATTGGAGCAAAGGTACAACAGGAGGCTGGCCATCGGTACCAGGCCGCCCATTTCTTTCCAGGTACCAGCTTCCCATCTCAAACATGGTCTTGTCCTTGGACTAGAGGATGGCACAGTACCAGTCTCCCCAGTAGTAGGGCCCCCCTAATACTTGTTCCCCAGCTCTCCTGGGCTCTCCGCCCTGCCTGTCAATGCTCCCACTTGTTATAGAGAAGCTGGGCGTGCTGGTGACTATTAAAACCTGTCATCCTCCTCCCAACACGCAACGCTGCCTTCTGCATCATGAAGATCGAACACGTCATCTGGAAGTCCCTCCATGTCCCCCTCATTGTCATCCGGATCGTCCCTTCCCATGTAAAGATGATTGCTCCCTGGTGTCCCTCACCCTAGCCTGCGCTCCGTCCGTCATTCTGTCTTCTGCCTCTGGACTGTCTTCCTCTCCGATGCTTCCTTTGCCCCAGGCCAGGGACACTCTTGGCTTTCAGCCTTTCAGCCTACAGAACCTTTCCCTGGGCTCCGTCTTTCTCCAGCTACATGCAGTCTTTTTCTTCCTCATATCCTTCAAATTCTCGGGGAGGGGAGTCCAGCCCTTCTCAGCCCACTTCAGTCTCCCTTTGTCTCCATCCTGAACTGACACCGGCTCGTCAGTCCCCAAGGCGCCACCCCCAGTACTGGAGGCACGGTGCACCTGTCAGTCATCACCTTATTGGCCTTCTTTCCTGGTTGTATCTGACCCTTTTCTTCATGATCTCTTCTCAGAAGCTCTCGTGCCTTGGCCTCTGTGATTCTGGTGATTTCGTCTCCCTCAGATGGGCTTCTCGTTCTCCATCGGGCCCTTAGATATTGGTGTTGCCCTAGTTCTGACCTCAGACGGGCTATAGATGGAGCTCGTTGGGTAACCCCATCAATCTCAGGGTGCTTGTGACTCACCCACTAGCCCAAGAACTCTCTGATGCCCGGCCGTGTGTCTCACCGTTGCATGCCGCAGAGGTGCAGTGCTTCTGTCGACACTGTGGGCACCTCTTGCTTGCTGGACCACAGAGCCTGGGTCATGTGCACCTTTGAGCACCACCCAGGCAACCTTCAAGGGTCTTTCTCATTTCCCGTGCCACCCTTACCCTTACACAGGAGGCTTTCTTTCTGTGGGGGCGAGGCAGTTTTTTTAAGAAAATCCTAGGACTAGATTGTTTCAAAGTGGGATTCAGAGAAGGTCATTTTTGATTGTGAAATTCCAAAAAATGCATTGTCAGTGCAGAAAAAGCATACCGAAATACCATGTAGTATTTTTATGCTGTGTACTGCCATCTGTTTGTGAAAAGAAACCTGCTTGTACATAAGTAAGGTCATCTTCAAATTGATGAAAGGATACTGCATAAGTGTAGGAACCTTAATTGGGGGCTAAGGAAACAAATTGTTTGCTATATTGCGTTACATTTTTCAATAAATTAAAAGAGAAAAATATTAAACAGCTTCCTATGTGAATCCATCACTAGTGAGATTTTGACTTTCATTAACTATTTTTAAATCTTACACTAAACTTGTTGATCACTTAAAGGACACTAACTTATACAAATAAACCAATTTTTTTTAATAGATCCTTTTTTGTTGCTTGCTGTGTCCATACACGTACTTGATTAATTTTTTCTTTAGTTAATTGGCAAATGGATTGTCGGCCTTCGTCGCTCACATGCATCCACTGAACCACATGCTGCTGCTGTGCGATTGGATGCAGCTTGTCGACGTGCTTGCGTTTTTCACCACGCGTGTGTGCAGGTGGTGATTTTACTCAGAAGTGTGTTTTCATTCGGTGTGCGTGTTACCTACAGTACAAAGGCATCAGCTGCTGTTACTGTGTACACCGAGGTTTTCTCCTGCAGTTTTGTTGGAAGAAGCGTGTCCCTGAGAGTCCAGATTCCCAGTGATAGTGTGAAGGAAGCGTTGCTTGTACATAATGAGCCACAATCGACTTCAATGGACAACTCATTGGCATGTTTAAAATACAGAAAATATAAAAACCACAATGCGATATTACCTACGTCCATCTGACTAGTTCTTGTCTGGATAATTTACTCCACGTTTCCGTTTTCCTTTAAAGCCACCGTGGTGCGTGTTGCACCTTCAGATATGCGTTCGCTGTGACTCACCGTGTACTCCATCTCTTGAAGTGTGGGGTGGAGTGTTTTCCCCCCATCCGTGAAATGGCTGTAATAGGAGCAATTCACTTAACAAACACTTTTCGATGCCTGTTGTATGCCACCCACAGTACGGAGCTGTGAGGATAACATGATATTAAATTATCTGAAGTGATGAGTTCCAGTGTGATAAAGTTAATACCCCGTTACCATGAGGAACGTGGTTTGGCATATTGAACCTTTTCCTCTCTTGCTGTGGTATTTACTTAAGTGCGTGGACCCCATGGAATGGGCGAAGGGTAGAAGGATGGCATGTACGTGATGGCGCTGTGACCTAGACAGAGGTATTCATACCTTTCTGCCAATGAAGCCAGTGACTTTAGGAGTATCTGCAGGAAAGGTGGAGTAAAGAGATAATAGCGTGCCATTATTTTCCAGGCTGCTTAGCAGGAGCTGTAGATATTAGGGGAAAAGTGAAAGATAGAGCATTGCAAATGCTTCTGTAATCCATTCATGCTATTACCAAACTGTGCATCTCCAGTTAAAATGTAATGTGAATGCTTAGTTTGTTTGATTACATGTCCTACACAATTATTTGCAATTATATTGTATAAGCTGTATATGCACTATAGCCTATCTTTATTCCAACTACAATATAAATATAGTCCGTATTAGCAACACCACTGTCGTTTGAAAAAGCATGTATCATTTTTAAAAATTGAAGTAGTTAGATATAAGCCTTCATCCAACACTGGGCAGCTTGAAAATGTGTTGAATGCTTAGAGGCCCAAATCCACACGCACGTACATGCATCGTCTAGATACAGGAGGTCAGGTTATGTATGGTCCAAATACGCGACTACGTGTGTTTTGCATGTCAGCACTTTAGTGTGCATGTGCCTGTGTGTGTGCTTACACCCGCATGCACACAGCCATGGAGCTGTAGATGGGGTCTCCCGATCACGGTGGGGACAAAGCTGGAGAAAACGCCAGTGACGGAGAGGAGGCCGAGGGGAGATGAGCGCGGCCCTGCCTCGCATCGCCTGCTGTTGCGTTTCCAGCCCCTGAAGACGAAAGATGTTATTCAGCCTTGAGAACGAATGGCTTTAATCAGGGCAGAGCGAAGGGGGTAACACTGATGGCTGCAGAGGCCCACCAGGGCTCCCCCATGGCCCTGGCGCCCGCGCCGAGGACACATGACCGTTCGTCTGCAATCAGGACAGGTTTTCGGCATTCCGCGGCATCCTTCCGGGGCAGAAGAGTCATCTGGAATCCCAGGAAGATGTATATCAGCAGTAATTGGATTCCGGCCAGGGCTCTTAGGACGGCATTATCTGTGGGGAGGGGGAGAGAGGGGCTGGACCGAGCACAGGGTGGGATTCCAGCCTCGGCCAAGCCGCAGTCGCCACCTCAGGCCACGGCCGCGGGGGTCCTGGCACACAGAGCCACCCGTGTGCCAGGAGTCAGGGTGGCCTGTCTGTGGGTGTGAGCGATCCTCCTCCCACAGCAGAAACGGGGTTCCGGATATCCTGCGGGACAAAGCCTGGGGCTCCAAGGGCGAGCCTGCCCTGGTTGCACTTGACTAGACAAAGCAATTTGGGGCCCGGAACACCCCGTGCAGCCTCTTCCCGCTGCTGCCCCACCCCCACCCCACACTACTTCATTACAATCTGCCTCCAGGCCCAAGTCGCCCTGTGTAAGCCTCAAATCATTATAATTACCATTATTAGAAATAGCTGTGGGGGAGGCATTGGGACACCTCGTCAAGCCGTGTGAGTGTGTCCGCTGGCCCTGGCATCACTGCTTTTGAGCTCTGGGGACCACAAGGCATGAGGGTTCTACCAAGGCCAGCTAATGCGATGGCTGTCAGTTCCACTCACCCCACCTGTCAAGAGGGGGATGCAGCGGGGTTCATTTTTTTAATTGACACCTTCCCCTCTCATTCCACGCTCTGCTGTCTGAGCCTAATTCCTCCTTTCATCTCCCTTCTTTGAGAAAAATCCATTCCTCTGCTACCCAAATAAAGGAAAGGGGAAAAGCCACGTGAGGAACAATAACATATGCATTGTCCTCCAGAAAAATACATGGATTTTAACAAAGGCACAAGCCAGGAAATGCACTGAAAGTCGGAAAAATATTGTCACCCAAATATGATGCAGAGACGATGGACAGATGGAGGGCAAAGACAGAAAAGTCATCCTCAACGCAGGATGGAAAGAAAGAGAAGGCAGAGGAAACCTTGCTTAAAAAACCCAGGGGATTTTGAGGTGGAGGAGAGATGATGGCAGTGGCATGTCCCGCCCGTCTCGTTTCCTGCCAGCCCCTCTGCACGCAGCCTGGCGTTCCCCTCCATTGAAGCAAAGGAGGGCGGGGACATGGTGGGTCAGACCATGGGCGTCACGGCCGAGCCTGGGCGGTGTCAGGTCAGGAGTTCTTTCAGTAGGTAGTAGGGGGGGAGGATGCGGTGAGATGGGATGGACGTGATGCTGTTGACAGGGATTCCAGGGGACCGGGAGAAAGGGCTGTGTCCGCGTGGGCTCTGCCCACCAGGGATTCCAGGGGACCGGGAGAAAGCAGTGTGTCCGCATGGGCTCTGCCCACCAGGGATTCCAGGGGACCGGGAGAAAGCAGTGTGTCCGCGTGGGCTCTGCCCACCAGGGATTCCAGGAGACCGGGAGAAAGGGGTGTGTCCGCGTGGGCTCTGCCCACCAGGGATTCCAGGAGACGGGGAGAAAGCAGTGTGTCCGCGTGGGCTCTGCCCACCAGGGATTCCAGGAGACCGGGAGAAAGGGCTGTGTCCGCGTGGGCTCTGCCCACCAGGGATTCCAGGGGACCGGGAGAAAGGGCTGTGTCCGCGTGGGCTCTGCCCACCAGGGATTCCAGGGGACCGGGAGAAAGCAGTGTGTCCGCGTGGGCTCTGCCCACCAGGGATTCCAGGAGACCGGGAGAAAGGGCTGTGTCCGCGTGGGCTCTGCCCACCAGGGATTCCAGGGGACCGGGAGAAAGCAGTGTGTCCGCGTGGGCTGTGCCCACCAGGGATTCCAGGGGACCGGGAGAAAGGGCTGTGTCCGCGTGGGCTCTGCCCACCAGGGATTCCAGGGGACCGGGAGAAAGGGCTGTGTCCGCGTGGGCTCTGCCCACCAGGGATTCCAGGGGACCGGGAGAAAGGGCTGTGTCCGCGTGGGCTCTGCCCACCAGGGATTCCAGGGGACCGGGAGAAAGCAGTGTGTCCGCGTGGGCTCTGCCCACCAGGGATTCCAGGGGACCGGGAGAAAGGGCTGTGTCCGCGTGGGCTCTGCCCACCAGGGATTCCAGGGGACCGGGAGAAAGGGCTGTGTCCGCGTGGGCTCTGCCCACCAGGGATTCCAGGGGACCGGGAGAAAGGGCTGTGTCCGCGTGGGCTCTGCCCACCAGGGATTCCAGGGGACCGGGAGAAAGGGCTGTGTCCGCGTGAGCTCTGCCCACCAGGGATTCCAGGGGACCGGGAGAAAGGGCTGTGTCCGCGTGGGCTCTGCCCACCAGGCCGCCCAGCATCTCCCGCCTTGGCGCCTGGCCGCCCGAAGAAGTCTGCGCGCTCCCTCCTCGGCAGCGGACGGCTGAGCCCCGGGTCACGGGAGGTCCAGCTTTCAGGGCTCTGATCATTTAGCTGACGTCAGATGGACATATATCACATATGTCGTTAGTATTATCTAAGAGGCACCGGTTCAGCCCTCTTAAGTCTCTGAAGAAATTAATGAGGATGAAGTTTGGAAATATATCAGAGTTTTTATTACACTATTGGTATCTCTAGTTTGGTTTTTTAGTTTTTATTTTTAATTAACTCATATACTTCACCTAAGTGCACCTGTTTTACATGTACAGCTGGATACACTTTGATAAATACACGTATCTTCCCCAACCATCACCCCAATCAAGACAGAGAACATGTCTGTCACCCCAAAAGTTCGCAGTCAACCCCTTTCCCCCACCCACCGTCTCCGGCCCCTGGTAATCCTGACCTGCTTTCTGTCATTACAGATTATCTCCTAGAATTCCATATAAATGAAATTATACAGGATGTAGTCTTTTGTGCCAGGCGTCTTGCATATAAAATCCCCTAAATAATGCTTAGAGATGCATCCACATTGGTGCTTGGCTCAGCAGTTTGTTCCTTTTCATCGCATTGCGGGAAAATACCACAATTTGTTTATCCACTCACCCATCGATGGGCATTTGGATCATTTCCAGGTTGAGGTTCTTATGAATAAAGCTACTGTGAACATTTCTGGACACCTAGGACTTACAGTAATTAGATATTTAATTTCACGAGAAACTACCAAATGGTTTGCCCCAGTGCTTATCCCTCTAGTGCTTGTTGAGTGAGATCAAACCATCTTTTCCACAAAGAAGTAATGAGCCGCAGGGGCAAACACAGTGATAGAAACAGACACGGCCAGTTGGCATAGGCGCCTCCTGTTCTGCGAAGCTGGCTTTGTGCTCACACGAATAGCTCGAATCATTCAATTTTTAAAATTCAATGACAGCGGGTTAAATCCTTTCCTAACATCTACAGGTCTTTGTTTGTTGATCTAGTTGAATCGGGCAGTCATTTCAGGAACCATGAAAATGCGTTTCTGCTACCCAGCATGTTATTGGCCCAATGTCTCACCTTCTCCGAGAAACCCTCCCTAAATAACTCCACCCTTAACTGTCATTCTTCCCACTATGATTTATGTAAATTAAACTGTAGTGCCATCCAGGTTGGAAATCCTTTTGTAAGCATTCAGTTGTTTCTTGTTGGTGTGATGGTCTGTCTGGCGATACTGATTTTGATGTAGGTCCCTTACAACCTCGGAGCATTTTCCCCTCTTCACAGTCTTACTAATGATGCCATGCATACCTCAGGTACTCAGTAATACTGGGGGTGCCAAAAAATGTATACATGTGGACACTTTGGTCAGCATTGCGCCGTAATGAGAAGTACCTGGGCCGGCCGAGTTGCTCAGTTGGTTAAGAGCTCGCTCAAGAGGGCGAGCGCTGAGCAACAGGGTTGCAGTTTGATGCCCAGGCCAAGCTAAGCTGCCGCTGAGCTACCAAAAGGTGGCAGGATGGCTCAGCTAAAAAAAGAAAAAAAACAAAAAACAAGTGTCTGGACGCTGATGGTAACCACTTTGAGCACCTCTTGTAATTGCAGAAGTCAAATATGGCTTGTATTCATCTTTTGTCATTGGTATATATTGAGTATTACAATTTTAATACAGTTTTCCTTTCTTAAAATGTGTGTACATTTTCGGGGGGCATGCGTATCAGTGAACCTCGTCCCCAGAAGCTGCGTTCAGGACACTCACATCGCCCTGTGGGCTAAGGTAAAAAGTGACATAACACAAAGGGTTTTTGGAGTTGTCGGTCAGAGACACTCACTCACGTATGTGCTCCATTGTGCGCTTTTTATCGGGAAACCATCACGCCTGCACAGGTGCCTTAAATGGGCTCCACACTCAGCTCCCTGCCTTTGAGTAAATAAACATGCCATAAAGCTCAAGATGTATTTGGTTGTGAGTTTATTTTCCACCTCGGCTGCTGATGTGTTACCTAGTAGTCTGTATTGCACTCAGGTGCTTAGTTCTGTCCCCCAGCGTGTGGTAAGCGAAATTATTCCAAGGCTCGATGAATACCTGCTACTGAGCAGCTCCCCAAACCACCCAAACTGCTCTATTGTTAGTGGTTATTGAGAAGGTTGTCATAGCCAGTGACCTACTCAATTTTACTTCAAAAGAAATGAGCATTTTTCTTCCCCTTTCATTTCTAAAAGCAGATATGGCAATTTGCTTAAATTGCTGTCTTTAAAAGTTTAGATGATTATGCTTTTTCCGCCCCCCCCCCTTGCCTTTTTTTCTTTCTTTTCATTGAAGCAGCACAGTGCCGTCTCTTTTTCTGGGATTGGGTACAGTTCCTGCTGCAGCATCTATGATGAGGCTGTGTGTGTGTGTGTGTGTGTCCACACACATTAGTATTCATTTACTGGAGATCCTCAGAGATGAAATAAGATTATGTCGAAATATTTGATTAACATTTTATATTTTAATTCTAGGGTCCATTTGTTTGAGGTGTAAATACTAAAAGTTTACAGCAAAAATCTTTTAGTACAATGGACACTATTTTTTTGTGGAAAAAGATATGGGATATGGTAGCAACTAGCCTCAATGACTTAAGAGTAATCATAGTAGGTTACATTTTTTAAAAAATTTATATCTGAAGATAGACCATTTGATATAAATGTGGGGTGCAGTGAAGGACTCAGGATGGGGGTGTAGGGAACAGTGAGATGGTGACAAACTCCTGTGGTCAGTTGGCATGGACATGAGAGTGTCCTATCTATGGGTCCTGTGCCCATGGGTCACAGCTATCTTCATTGATCTGTGACCATGGCAACAAAACATATTGAACCATTCCTGCATGCCATATGCTTTATATGTGCTGGAACATATGATGAAGAAAATACATCTTAAATTATAGCATGGAAAGGCAAAAAATATGAAAAGGCTCAGTTCTGTCTTCAGGGAACTCACAGTCTAGTGGCCAGAAACTTTACTCCCCATAGTAGGAGCAATATTTCAACTAGGTGATGATGTTAGAGTGAGAACCAGTGGATGAAAAACACAATTCTGTGACTAGACCCCAATACTGAGGGTTTGTGTGTTATGGACTTAGGATATGTATGAATCCCTGATATGTGCTAGCGGTGGTGTTGAGGGTGTGTGGGATACAAAGATGAATTTGTTAATTAATTCATAAAATATTGAATGTGTATTCTTTATGTGAAGAAGGCATTATTTTGGCTCTCAAGGAAGTCACAGTTAATAGAGAAGACAGATACATATCAACTCTTTTCAGCACAGACTAATACGTGTTTTGTAATACAGATGTTTGTCAAATGCAATGGGCAGACAAGAGGGAAAGCGAATTCTGCCTGTGGGTATTGATAGTTGATCTCTGTTACTAGATATAGGATAAAGATTTTGAAACCATCAGACCTGGACCGTTATTACAGGTGGCAGCCTAGGTAAAAATGTAAAGATGGAAATCAAATGAGCTGGTAATTAACATATGTGAGTGTTTATGTTTGCGTGCGTGGAGGCCATTTCTCCCCCCTCTTCTTTGTCACCATGATGTAGGGCTCACAGCTTTGCTTGGCCTTGCGGAGGTTCAGCTGAGCAGTACTTTTCCTGGGAGTAAGCAGAGAAGTTGCCTGAGTACTTTGTGGCTGTTTGAGGTTCGTGGACTGAAGCCACATCCATGAGCCAAGGGGACCTTTTAGTAAAATTCTTTCTGATCTGAAAGTCATATGATTCAGATATACTCCTCTACCATTCCCAAGACTGCTGGACAGATTTTTAAGGTTGTAAATTGCAATTCCTGTCAATAAGCAGCTGGAAAGAGTTCTATAAGTAAAATGTATGTCAGGTCCAACAGTGAAAGAATGGTGGTCACTGGATCACGGAGTCTTTTGTTCCTGGCGTTTAAATGTAATACCGTATTTTGCCGGGTATAACGTGCTCATCTGTATAATGTGCACGCACGTTTTTGGCCCAAACTTTCAGGGGGGAAAATCATTTGTTTTAATTTTTTAATTCAAATTTTTTATTTGTTTACATTTAGATATTTGTTTTTTATATTATAAAGGAATTTTAGCATTTATTTTTTAAACATATGGTACAAGAAATTTTATGTAACAAATAATTATAAAACAGAAGAAGATACAAGGTATGAGAAATTTTATGTACCGGTAACAAAGATATGATATTTACACATCATAGAAGGCCAAGAACTCCTTTGTTGCAAGTTTGTCGTAAGTTCAACAAAACCAATTATCGTTTCCCAGGGCATTATTTTGCATACAGATATCATTATTGATTTCTAGAGTTACACTTTTAACTCACAAGCAGAAATAAAATAATTTAAAACATTTATATAGATACAGAATTAGTACTACCCATGTATAATGAGCATCCTTATTTTTCCCTCACAAATTTGGGCAAAAGAGTGCGCATTATACATGGTAAAATACGGTACCTGTACAAGGAAGTGACCCTGGAAATGGGCTGTGCTGCCCTGTTGGTGCACCCATGGAAGCCAACCTTTCCTTCTTCACTCCGCTGCTCTAATCAATGGTGAACGTGTTTTCATAAGTCCCCTGGTCGTCATCATGGTGATGATCTGCAGATGAAGACAGCTGTGTGAGGCTGGTGTCCGAGGAGGTTGGAGTCAGCATGTGTGTTTGTGCTGGATTTATAAACCACCAACGTTAACAGCAAAGAAATGTCACCATCAATTCCAGGAGGGACTTGTAAACCTGGAGCTAACAGCCAGCGGTTTAATTCTGTTAACATAGAAATTCCTTTAACCCTTCTAGCCCAAACTATATCCTGTCTGGAGAAACAAAAAACAAACAAACAAACAAGCAAAAAACAAATTTATGGGCAAGAAGAAAAGCCGAGAGTTGTAGTTTTCATCTAAGAGCCAAATAAAAATACCCATCTTTGTACGGCAGGGTTCCAGGAGTTCTCGAAGTGAGTCCTACTCAAGGGGCAAGGAGTTCTAGAGAAACTCCAGGATGGGGAAACCTGCGAATATCTGTGCTTTCTGAGGGAGGGGAGAATGGTCTTCAGAGCGCCCGACGGTGGGGTGTCTGGATTCCCTAATGGGCTGGGCAGCCGCCATGTATTCAACACTAAGGATCACAAACCTGGGGCTCCAGTGCAGCAGTAGGCTCGTTTTAGACAGTGAGTGAATGAATGAATCAATGAATGAACGATACACGGAGGCCAGTTTCTATTGGTATCTCCAATATCAGGTTTTGATTTCAGGTAACTGCTATATAAAAACAATCTATTTTTAAACTAACCTTGTTTAACCTCTGACTTTTAAAAAGTAAAATCAGAGGACTGCAGCTTGACCCGAAAGAGCCCACGTGGAGGTCTACCGAACCGAATTCCAGCTTTTCTTTAGGGATCTGCAGAACGGCAGGTAATAGTCCTGGCCAGCTTGCGGCTTAGACGTGCTCACAACGTAACTCCCGAGAATGCCTGTAGAACCGTCGACCGTGATGAACGTGAAATCAGAATGAATAAGTTCAGAACCGGGCGGAGATGTCATGGCTTTGCATACGAGGTGCTGGACAGCGAGGAGTGACACCAAGCCTGGACTCTGATAATAGGATTGACTTTACTGCTGCAGGGTCACCTCCTGGCAACAGTGGTGGGTGTAAGCCAGTGAAAAGATTCCTAGGGACGAGAGCAGTGATGGGGCAAATGCAGGGGAATCCACTAGCCTAAAGGGGGTGCTTCTGCTGGCATTCCAGCTCTTGCATCCCTTTCACACAAACGACAATCAATGGCAGCATAATAAGATGGCCACGATGATAGTAATATTTATTGCCATGATAACAGAATTGATAACAGTTCTATTGATCCCTTTTGTTCATTTCCTTCTCCGCTGCAGAGGCAGAGTCTTGGCTGACCCTGACATCCTGAATTGCTCCTTTTTTCTCCTCCCTCCATCCCTTTCTCTCCCTTCCTCTCTCTCTCCCTCCGGCATCCTCAGGACTCAAGGATCTAACACTTCTAGCCCTTGCCATCCACTATTTTGTTGTTGTTTTTCTTACTTTAATACTTACTTCCCTCTGCTGCTCTTGAAGATGATATATGTCCAGGCTGCCCTTTTGCATAACCACATATGCTGGACCCCTCAGAATTTATTAGGTACTGTCTGTGAGACCGGGCATCATCTTTCATATATGTTTCCAAAATTGATTCCAGGGAAATCCAGGATTCTGTCAGACAGCTTACCAACACTGTATCACTTAGGATGAGGTCTGTCTGCTAGCAACGTTAAAAAAAAAAAACGGTGGCTTAAACAATATCTCATGGACTAGACGTCCAGTGGAGGGTCATCAGGGAACCAGGGGCCTTCTAAAGGCATTTAACTTCCGTCCTCAAGACCACCTCATATTTTTATAATACTGCTGGCTTTCCAGCCACCACATCAATGCTCAAGGCAGGCAGCCAGGAAGGAAGGTAGGAGAAGACAGAAAAGGGCATACTTCTTGAGTCAGTTCCCTTTAAGGGAACTAAAACTTCCCAAAACTCCCATATAACACTTTCAGATGTATATAATCATCCAGAACGTAGTCCCATAGCCACTCGTGGCTTCAAGGGAACTGAGAAACACATAATCATTACCTGGGCATACTCCTGAATTTGAATTTCTGTTTCTAGGGAGGAAAGGTAGACTGGATGTGGGCTAGGTAACTGGGAGTCTGATGGGATCATAAGGACACATTTGATTAATCTCGATTACTTCATTGCATTTTTGTCCCACAGCACCAGAAGATATGCTATGAGGTAGGGCCACAGAAGATCAGAGAACAGTGGCAGTATTTCAGGAATACGAGAAGACACAGGCGAACGCATGCCCTTACGTTTGGTGCTGGGAAGTTAAAGTCGGAAATTCAAAGTCATGTGTCTTACAATGGCAGATTGTCTCCTGGGCTTATTTCTAGCCTAATCTTGTAACTTTAGAAGAGTCCCTCTTCCCTGTTCCATAGTTCCTTCTTTATGTTTAGATTGAGATATCAAAATTTTCCTGTACTTGCTACTGAAGAATTTCTAACCACAACCTCTGATGTCTGTCCAGTGAGCCAACCATTCTTAAACATAATTCTTGTCTGTGAAATAACAGTTATATTCACGGTTACTCTGACGTATTTGTGGAGCCTCTATAAGGTTCCAAGTGTGTCCAGATCCACTGCTTTATTGGATCCTACAGGACGGGGTGGTGTGTCAGAACATTGTCATCTGTCTGGATTGATGCATGTCCCTGGGAGCTAGAGCGGTGGCTGGTACATGGCAGTGGCCCAATAAATTGTTCCTCCCAATCTTCCATATACACTGCATGCTCAGGGGTGAAAAGTTAATAACCAGAGGGTGCAGATGTGGCCCCTGCTCAGGAGGTAGGAGGCAGATGGGTGACCTTAGGAAATTTTATCCAGCAGCATAGGCAAAAATTTGACATAGGTCCCAAATCTTAGTTGAGCTATTTGGGCTGGTGTCCAAGAAGATGGGGTATGGGGAAGAGAGAAGGGAGGGATTGCATCTTGATGGATTACATGTCATCTGCATGACTCTGTTCCATGTGATAAACCAAACTTGCAAGGGCATGTTTTTATTCTCTACCCCAAACTTGCAAGTTGATGCATGTGTTCTCATTTTCAAGCTGGGGAAACTGAGTCCGAGAGAGGAAGAGAGTTGCTCAAGGTCACATATCTCATGAGTGGCAAAGCTGATATTAAAATCCATATTTTTTCCACTCTGCCATATTGCCTCTCCAAGGAGTAATATCCACGCAGGGAACTTAAACTTTACAGTGAAAAATAGAAGGAAAGCACGGGCCACAGACTGAGCAATGGCCTGGAAATTAGAATTACTGAATTCTGTCTCCCAGACGCTGCCCTGGGACTTTCTTTGTCATCACAAGCTGTGTGCTATATAAAGGACCCAGCCCTCACTACACAAATGCTATTTCATCTTAATAGTAGCAGTTATGTCTTTCCCTACATTTCTGCCCTCATAAAATTGGGCTAATAATATCGTTTCTTCGCCAAAGTGCTATAATAATTAATATGTTGGAAGGTGCTCTGAACTACAAATGAGATGCCTTTTAAACATCACTACTTGTGAACACAAGATTTGTAAAGTGATTTTGGATCCCCTCATTGAGCTGCATCGTCTAAACTTAAAGCACCCAAACCAGTAAGTAGTATTGGTAAAAATGTTGATTCAATAGTAATGAGTAATAAATGTAGATGACCAGCTACAGGTTAGGCCAAAGCTTCTGTGCATTTTCTGCCGTGGAGTTTACTCCTGCTGTGATGCGTCTTAAAGAAGAGTGAGAGCCCAGCTGAGATCAGACCTTTCTGAGAGCTTTCAGTCATGTGTCTTAATGAGTTCTGCTGCATACCTTCACGTATGTGTATGTGACTGAAAGTAACTAATATCATATTCCTGAGTTCCATTCTCCTCCAAATACTTTCACTTTCCAATCCAACCCGTGTTGACTTATTGAGTCAGGTGCTTATGAAAGATCTTTCCCCCCACTGGCTGCCATCATGCATCGTAAATATCAGAATCAAACGATCACTCATTGATCTTTGCTCATATGTGGCCCTTGGCATTATGCAGAGATGTATGGGACCATTTTATAATAGAACAGGATAACGTGTATGTTTTTAAATGGCCATCATAAGTATTTTGAAATAAGGTATTGAATCTAATTTTCCTACGGCTAGAGAAAAGCTATGAAAGTCAGCTTTCGGTTACAGAAGTATTCAGACGTATTTTTCCTGTGTTGGGCATATTGGTTGTACAAGAGATTTAGAGCAGACAGTGTAGGAATAGGAAGTACACCACTCAGAGTCATACTTAGTCACTTAGCATGGGATTTATAGGTAAAAGTGGTAACAAGGAGTACACTCCTTAAACATAATTTGAGGAAGCTAGGATGAGAGGAAGCTAGGATGAACAGTTGTCTTTTTTTTCTTGTCTAGATTCTTACCAGCCCTCATTTTATATCACTTTTACATGAATTCTCTCACTTCTTTTGTGAAGATTTCCAGAGCATCCTCATGGTTCCACCTGGATGTTTGGAGTGGGGATGAGGTGGGAGCAGCCAGGTGAGCTGGTTACAGGAGCCCACTGTCTTCTGGAGTAGGGCTGCTTGGGTCTCTCCACATGTTGGGCTTCAGTGCATATCTGTGTATTTTGTGGTCTGCTTGCTGGACCTTAGATTAGAGCATCCATGGACTCTGGGCAACTATAAACAAACGACTGTCCCTCTCTGAACCTTGGATGACATGGGCACATTGGAAATGAATGAAGCCAGCTTCTGCATGAAGAGTGGGCAACGCAGAGTTTTGTCTGCTGTCCCTTCCTGGGCCACAGAGTCAAGACGCGTGCGATGATTAATAAGCCTTTGAGTGGAGACATTCAGTGGGCCTTGGTGACGTTCAGATCCTTAGAACTGGCCTGAGGCGCAGTGAGACCGGCGCAGTGAGACCGACGAAGTGGCCACCTGCACATCCCTGCAGGACTCGTGGACCAGGACAGCTGGAAGGTGAGGCTTACAAATCGGAACAGAAGCATTTGTCCCTCCGTCTCCTAACAGACACACAGAGTGCGAGTCCTAAAATAACATTTGCCAGAGGGTCCACGAAGAAAGGTCTACCCAGCCTTCTAACTCCAAAACGAAGACGTTCAGCCTATGAGCTAAGTGGTCCTCCATCCTCTTTTTCATTTTTAGTTTGTTAGCAAAAGCAAAGGTGCCGCACATGGTACAAACAGAAGAGCAGGATTTTGAGATGCAAAGTGTTCAAAGCTAAAAGCGTCAAATCCTTACCAGTTAGTCAACATACAGCATACAGAAAGATCATACTGCGTCCTAAGGAAATAGGGACTCCACACCCGGCGTCTCCCGGGCCATTCTGATGCGTCGGCTCCGCTGTGCCGGGCCAGCGGGCCCTGTGAGCTCTGCCATCTGAGGTTGAACAGTGCGTGTTGGAAAGGCCCGTCGGAGAAGAGCGCGTTCTTTCCCCGGGATTCACATATTGTGCAGCAGCCTCTGGCCCCGTGGAATTTCGGCCCCGGCTCCGAGCTCAGCGGAGGTGCGTGCACAGCGCCGTTTGCTTGCAATCAGAGGCAGCTCCCCGGGGACGCGGAGGGAGGGCGGAACCGGCGTCGTGGGCGCCCGTGTCCCGCAGGTCCGGCAGCCCGCAGTGGGGCTTGGAGACAGCGCCTCGGGTGCAGCGGGGATGGAGAAGACGGGGCACCTTTCTCCGCTTCCGGCAGGAGCGCAAGCAGGCGGAGGCCCCGCACAGGGCGCCTCACAGCTCCATAGGAGGCTCGGGGCCCCGGCTTCTTCCAAGCCACCGAAAGCAGAGAAAAGTCAAGCACAGCTAAAGCCTGCTGAGACGGCCTTCCTTCTCTTCACGACTCTCAAAACAATATTGAAGCAACACAGAAAATGGGGAAAACAGAGGAAAAACTACCCATAGGCCTCCGTCCCAAATAGAGCAACTCATTGCATTTTTATCCATTTACCGACTGATAGGTAAGTAAGCAGTAGCTATAGCTACAAATATAGATACACACATACACATAGATAAGTAAAGTCAGCACATACACAAGTATCTTGCTTACTAAACTCAACTTAAAACAGTATAGGAATTTTTCATGCTGCTCTATCACTTTCAAATAATTATTTTTTTAAAAAAAACAACTGTGAAATATTCCTCAGGTAGAGTTTTAAGAGTCATTACCTAAGAAATAGATGAAAGGACTGATTTAGTAGTGTCAGTCGTGGGCAGACACGGAGATAACAACCTACTTTGGATTTTTCCTTCTTCAAACTCTGCCAAATACTCCTTGTCAGCAAAAGAAAAGGGAATGAAGTCCATATTCAGGTATTTTGTTTTGGGTTGCTGGAGGTGATTGGTAGATTTGATTATTCACATGAACTTATTTTTATTAGCAAGGCTTGACCACACTGAACCCTTTATAGAATGCCAATAGCTAAGCGATGGATGGATGGACGGACGGATGGACGGACGGATGGATGGATGGGACGGACAATCTGTCATTCATCAACAAACACACCAGTGCGTGGTTTAGGAGAACCATGGACCAGGCAGGCCAGTATAGAAGGTCTACTCTCTGATGGTGGTTACCATCATCTAATGGATCAACAATCAGTATCTAGGAATGATGGCTTGAGTGAATATAGACACGCCCAAGCCTATTTTGCTTTACATGAAAAGTTAGGATTTAAATAAAAACATTACTGCATAGGGGAAAACATGTATTATCTTTTTAGAAAAGGCACTTAATCTCTTTTTAAAGATATACTTCAAATATAGGGAGCACTACACTTAAGCCAGGATACATTTATACTTTGAAGTTTAATTTAAAGGAGCTTTCAAATTGGGACTGGGCGCGGTGTGTGTGTGTGTGTGTGTGTGTGTGTGTGTGTGTGTGTGTGGTCCCTGAGTGCTCATTGCTGTGTGGTGGCCTTTCTTACTGAAATGCATGTGTGTGTGTCTTTGTGTGTGTACGAAATATCTGAGAATACAGTATTTAGACCCCATTAGTGAGAGTAAAAATGTACAGATAAACTGTATCATTTATGGTTATGATATGGCTACTGTCAAAATAACATGCTATTTTGACAGTTGCTTCATCTTCACTCTTCACTGAGTCTACAATAAGAAACTAGTTTCTTAGCAACTAAAATGCATTCTCAAACAAGAGTATTTTTTTTAAAAAGCCCACAACTATATGCATGGTTGATGTCTGTTGGGTGGGATGAGCCCATCTGATACGGCGTGATGCCCTGTTGACCCGGGTGCACCACAGGCCGCACCCCTGGCTGGGAGGACAGCTGTGCACCGTGTGGAGGCCGGAAAGAGAGGTACCGCCTTGCAGGGGGCTCGGGAAAGGCTCATGGCTCTTTTTCTTCTTCCTTTCAATGTTGAGTTTTTTAAAACCATTCCTAACCTTGCATGCGAGGTAGGAAAGTTCGGTAAGAACTAGCTTATCAGCTGTGGAACAGAAAGCCTGTGTTCCGATGAGCCTTCCTGGTGACTTGTAGAGAGTGGCTCGTGCATGATGTCATCAGCTGAAATAATAGAATGGGGACTGGGCGAGCACAGGAGGAATTGTCCTGTTTCTGGCCTGTGGTGGTCAGTCCCTAAAACATTTTGAAATTCTCTGGAGTGACAGTTCCCAAAGTGCGGCCTGGGGGTCCTCAAACCCTTTCACAGGACCACAGGGGCACACCTATTTTCATCACAATGCTGCCACTATTTCCCTGTCTCACTCTGTCTTTTGTGAGTGTAAGTGGCATTTTCCAGAGGCTGTGTGACATGTGATATCGCCAGACTCAATACAGAAACAAGCAATTCCACTTGCCCTATCGTCAGACATTTCAAAGATTCGCAAAAAATTAAACTCACTTATTTTTGGTTTCAAAAATAGTAAATTTTATAAAAACATTGTTTATGTTAATGGGGTTATTGTTGTAAAGTGAATTAATAAACCTTTAAAAATGTCTTAGTTTCACATTTCTAATACTGGGACTGGATAATCTGTATAAAGGAAAGCTCTGTGGCCTCCTCAGTGAGTTTGAGTGTAAAAGGGTTGTGAGCCCGAGATGTTTGCCACCCGCTACTCCTAAATACGCGCCGCCGTCCCTTAATGAGTCACAGGACTGGGAAAGCCACAGGGACAGTGGGTTCCTTCCAGATGCTGCCCAGGGAAGATTCGAGATGGCTCCCCAGGAATCCAGGCAGTTAATGTCAGTGTAGCATGCCCCCCCCATCAAGTCAAGTTATTTTTTAATTTGAATATTCGGGTAGATGGAGAATCAGCCCTGAAGAAGGGGACCCAGCTCTCCGCATAACTGCCTTTTCCTGGTGCCAACAGCCAATGCATCTGCAGGGACAGCGGCCTCCAGCACACAGGTGCCGCCTTAACCAATATTGTGAGCCTGGTCACATTCCAGAACAAAAAGCGAATGCTGAGTGGTAGGGGAGAATGCAGACAGTGAAAGGAGGGGGTGGGGAACGGGACGGGGATGGGGGACTGTCAATTAAGCTCTATTAAATATTAATTGAAATATAAATCCCAAACCTCACCAAGTCCTGACAGTTATAGAATCTAATTAAGTGACGGGGCCTGTTGCCCCACAGTTGTCATCTGGTGTATCTGGGGCCGAGAGAGATCTACGCATGAACACCATGAGGGCTTTCGGAATCGAAGCATTCGCCAGTAAAGTAGATGGGAAAGTTGGCAGTAAGGACAGTTTTTGGAACAGGGGAGAATGGATGGGGCAGCTGTGGAGGGGCTCGGCGTGCAGGGGCCCTACCAAGGCGCTCCACGGGCCGCGGCTCAGCACCTGGCCGGGGCCAGGGCCTCACACTCCCCGTCCCACGCTTACACAGGTCTTCTGCTCGGGAAACTATCCTTGGGACTAGTTTCAACCCGTAAATTGCCTTACCTGGGGGAAGTTTGTGTGTGTGTGCGCGCGCACGCGCGCGCTGCCATGAAAATGTCCAAAGAATGGAACTTGGAAGGATTCAGGAGGCAAGCTTCCTTTCTTACCAGCAAATGTGAGCTTGTCTGTGGTGCAGACCTTGTGGATGGGCGCAGGGAGCGCGCGTGCGGCAGACTGGAGCCGCCCACACGCTGTACGAGAGAACAGCATCGTTCTCCAGATGTCAGATATTCTGAATGGAAAGTAAGAAAGTGCGCAGTCTTCTCTGTGCATTTTTATCTCTTGGAATTATTTATAATTTTAAGAAAGTGCCAATGGTGAGGTTCTGGGTATTTTTTTTAGGTGATACAAATCAATTTTGAAAATAATGATCGCAAGTTAAACGGGTGACTCTTAGTGTTTATTTTTAAAAAGCCTCGGACTAGTGTTTAATCGTTTCTGTGTACAGAGGCAGGGTTCTTGGACGCCTGCTTATGTTTCTTTTGTTTTTTTGTTGGTTCGGGTCGTTTTCTAGCAGGACATTTTTATACCTCCCCATTTTACACTCTGCTGGTGCCCTGGTCCCCAAGTCTGCGAGATGACCTTTCAGTTTTTGAACCAGACATCCCAGGAATTTCAAATTGCGTTCTGTAAGGCTTTGTTCTGCCAGCCCCGCCACGAGTGACAGCCTGTACGTGGCCGTGACCCCTTGGGGTCTTGGCCGTGAGGGTGGCTGCCCTCCACGCCCCGCTGTGGCGGCCGTCTGGGCTGGGGAGAGTGTAACACAGTTGTGTCATGGCCCCCTCCGTCACTGCCCGTATGTTAGCAATTTCACTGTGGTCTCTTTTATTTCCTTTTCATTTGGGCCTGAGCACTTTCTTAAAGGAATGTGGGTTGGGAGCAGCCCCCCTCCCCACACACACGGTGCAGAGGCCCCTGGGTGGGGAGGCTTCGGCCCGTGTCTTGCGGACGTGGGCGAAGCTGCACTGGGCAGTGGGGGTTCGCGCGGGGGCCCCTCCTGCCTGGCCTGCATCTCCAGGTGACAGTGTGCCCTACATGCCGCTTTCTTGGGGACAGGACGGTGGGTTCCTGTGCTCCTGGGAAGCCACGGGGGCCGGGCGCCTTTGGGGAAGTTGGCGGTGCCACCCACCAACGCCTGAGAACACGGGAAAAGCGGCAGCAGGAGCCAAGGGCCTGCCAGACGGCGTCGGGAGAACCTTTATCATTCCTGTCAGATACATCACAACTCGCTTGTCTCGCCATACATCTTCCTAAGTGTGACAGAATATTCAGCTGTTATTAATTGAATACTCTCTAATTTAACTGCTTAGCAGGAGGAAGAGTGACTGGTTTGTTTCAACACGTAAGGCTGGCACCAGCCTATATGTGCTTTCAAGGCCGCTGCGTCGCGGGGCCTGAAGGAAGCCTCTGTGTGAAGTGAAATGGCCGCCCCACCTCCGAGCAGGGCAGCTGAACTCAGGGCGCTGTCCTGTGATGCCCAGACGGGTGTCAGAGAGAGCTGTGCACGCTGCGGCACCCCCAGGGCTCCGCGGGCCGGCGGGCTCCCTGCAGGGGCTCGGCTCGCCCAGAGGCCTCAGCGCCTCTGCTGACCTCACAGCTTGGAATAAGGAACCTTCCCTTTGCAATCAGTAAGATGAGAACAGCCAGCCCCACGAACTTCTATGTGGTACTGACTGTGATGCTAAAGATGAAAAGCCACCTTGAGGAGAGAAATGAAAAGGTTACAATTTAAGGAGCTAAGGATGGATTCTGGGAGGCTAAAAACAACCGCTTTTCTCTCCTTGGACCTTTGGTGGAAGAACAAAAGCTCGTCCCTTGTCAGTTTGTGCTGCTGTCCTCGCGAAGGCCACACGATGCCATTTCATCGGGAGACCCCAGCCCCTGCTAAACCGGTGTGAATTTCTAACATGTTCTTATGTAAACGTAACGGTACGGAGTCTTTTTCTTTTTTTTAAAGAAGATGTAAAAATGCACCCAGTGCCAGTATGACATACTCTTTTCTTATTATAAGAATCCCAAGTGTGACAATGAGTAGAAGGCAGGCTTGGCCTGAGAGGACCGCCCTTGGCAGTGAGGTACAGGGAAACAAAGGACCGTGTCCCCAACCAACTGCCGCGATGGTCAGCAGGGTGTGAGTCCGCACGTTGCCGAAATGGAGGGGACTTCCAGCACAGGACTGTGTGTCGCATCCATACCGATGGCCCTTCGAGTGGCCCATCCTGGGACTATTAGCCTGAGCGTTCTGGAAAATATTATTACCCCCAGGGCGCCCTGTAAGTCCCTGGTTCCTGACAAGCTGCCAGCATGGCTCTCTCCGGGCTGCAAAGCTGAGCTCCCCTGGCAGCCTGCCAGGGTTTTAAGGAGGCTCTGGGGGCCCAAGGTGGCCTCCTGGTGCCAGTCAACATTCACTGGACAGCCCAGCTCAGAAAACCCACGGCTTCCCCCGCTGCACACGGAGCTGGCAAGCAGGGACCTCGAGCTGGCACAGGCCACTGATTGCAGGGCTGGCTTTTGCTCGGGGGTGCCATGGAGAAGGGGATTATTTGCACTGTGGCGTTTGATGTAAGCCATCATTGTCACATTATGTGAATGGCATTGCACAGGGTTCGCCAGCCACAAAGACTAGCCCCCCAACCCATCCTTCACACTGTCCCGTGCAAGTCCTTGTCACACAAGGCTTACGGTTCCTTCACCCTCGTATGGAAATAGTGGCCTCTGTCAGAAACCTCAGTTTTTAACTAGTCCCCTGTAATTTGGGCATTACTAAACATGTTAAAAACTAGAAGAGTGTTTTTTTCAGAGAGGTAATTTGCACATTCTTACACAGGAATGCCGCACACCATATGCTTGCAGTTGTATTTACAATTACTTTTTCTTTGCTGTGACCTGAAAATGTGTTTGGCTACAGGTCTTATGGTCCCCTAACGTTGCATACATAGTCCAGAAAAAAAAGTATCACATCAATTTTGGTAATTCTAAATAGAAGCCTAGACAGTGAAAATTCCAGAGCCATAAAATCCATCCACTAGAGGAAAAGCAATTTGCAATTCCCGGTTATGTTTCTTAGCTCGCCAGATTTGGTGTTTGTAAGACAAATGGAGGAGGGCAAGGCATTTGGTATGAACTGGGTGTCTGTGTCTTGTATATAAACGCGTGCGCTTCGGCTCATGGTGGTGTGTGCATTATGTGCCCAGGCGGACGGGACACCGGGACCCAGGGAAGTCTTGATGTGAAAAGGCAGCAAAAATCCCAATTTCGATGGTCGTCAAAGATGAAGTGTGGACGAGAAAACTGTGTGATTGTGTAGCAGCTCATTGCCGAACGCGGTGCTGTCAGCTGAGTGGCACCTGCGGGGTCGGAGGGGCGCGGCTTCGGAGCTAGAGGAGCAGAGGTGGTATGTGCCATTTACCCGAAACTAAACGAGGGTTTGTTTTGTTTTGGGGTTTTTTTTGGTTAAGAGATAGTTGCTCCTGTTTTGCACTGAGAGCAGAGGATATGAACAAGACAGGACCTCAGTGTCCCTCGAGAACCCAGATGCTTGCAGAGCAGACATATATAAACTGTGTTGGGGTTCCACGGCCTCGCCTGATGGGGTACAGTGATATATTTGATGGGTTGACCATGACTTTGCAGGTTCAAGTTCAAAGAGTACAAATGAAAAAAGTCACAAAATCTCTCTCTCTCTCTCTCTCTCTCTCTCTCTCTCTCTCTCTCTCTCCCCACCCCCACCCCTTATTAACCCAACACCTGGAAAGGTCTAAGCGAATGTCATTGCAACCTAATAATAATTGGTCCTAATACTAGAGTCTTAACTCTTCGACTCACTGATGATTTGTATTTCTGTTGTTGCCTGAAGTTTGACCAAATAGGGAATATAAAGGGCTTGATTAAAAGAATGTAAGGCACAACCCCACAGTCATGTTTTAACTTTCAAATGACTGAAAGAGGCTCAGGAACTAGGAAGGCATTCGACCCCCTTTAATCACCTACATTATGTGACCCATGGAGCGTGTCCCTCCAGTGGAGTCCGCTGGTGTGACCGAATGAAGAGAAGGTGTAGAAGGCACTTCCCGAGCCGCTTCCAGCCTGTGTGTCTGACCTCCGAATCGCACCGTTGCTGTTCTGTGCCCCGCACGCCTTCGCCAGCCGCCTAGGCGGCCCAGGGACAGTCCCGAGGCCCGTGCAGCGCAGGCCTGTCTCCCACCTTCCGCGGGCCCAGCAAACCTGTGCATCGATCTGGAGCCACAGCGAGGCGGGTGCTGCTGCCTGTACTTCCGCGTTTTCACTGCGGCACTTTCGGTTTATGGTTGTGGCGTGCAATTCCGTGGCTTCTGGGGGGTTAGACTCGGGGGTGAGCTGAACTCTGTGACCGGTGCTGGTGGGGAGCGCACGTACGCGGAGCCACCCTCCCCAGGGCCCCCGTGGGGACACAGCGCTGCCTCTGATCGAGCAGCGTGTCCCCCGCCTGTGTTACTGTCACCTCTGACAGAGCCACACGCCCGCACCCAGCACGGCTGGTTATTTTGACCATTTCAGTGGTGGTTTCTAGCTCATTCTTAACCATATCCCTTTCTGGCTTATGGCTCAGAGAACCCCCACTCCGAGCGACCGCCGCCTGGCTGGGCGGGAAGTGCCGCAGGCTGCCTCGGAGCGGCAGGTTCCAGATGGCGCTCAGGGTGAGCGCGGCCCGCAGAAAGCCGGCGATGGAAAGCGGGCGCCGCCCGTCCCGCCCGCACACCGCAGAGCGGACCTCCAGGGCCGGGCTCCAGGGGGCTGCCTGCCCTTGCCCCTGTCTTCCTCGGCCTCCACCACAGTTCAGGCCGCAGCCCTCCTCGCCCTGCCCCACAGCCGGCCAAATGCAAGGCAGGGTCGTGAACTCCGGTATGAGCTGATGCCCACCCCGGGCGTGGGCTACGCAGACGGCCTCCTCCTCGTCTGAGTGCCAGCGGCCAACGCGCCAGGAACCAACCCTGCTCCTGCTTTCTTTCAGCTCGCTCAGCCCCACGAGCGCGCCTGTCGTGTTCACCTGGCCTAGTGCCTGGCACACAGTAGGTGCTCACTAAACACTTGCTGAAATTCTAAAGGAAGGAGCATGCCGGGCCCCGCGGGAGTCGGGAGAAAGCAGAGGGCAGCTCTGTTCAGACCACGCCTCTGGTAAGCGGGGTCAGGATGGATACCAGCCACCCCGGGGGACAGGCCGCCCCTGGCTGCAAGGGCCGTGCCCAGGACTCTAATATTCCGTGTTGATCCTGGTTCTGAACCCGGGGCTGCGTGCACCCTGAGCACACCCAGCAAGCCAAGCAGCTATGATCTGTGTGCTTTTATTTAATGACTTCTGTGCTGCAATAAAAACATCTTGTAAGGCGGGTCTGTCCTCAAAGCCCTTCCAATCTAATTGCAGGCTGCGGTGGAAGGGGGGGATAGTAACAGTGTACGGGCAGCGGGCTGTAACGCTCCGATGCCAGCGGTGCACTGCGACAGCAGGCACAGCGAGCACCCTTCCCAGCCCGGCCCCTGTGTGTGGCGACAACTTAGACGTCTGGGGTCCCCTCCGGAAGCCCCCAGGTCTCATGCACAAGGGAGTCCACCCTCCGTGCCTTTCTGTGTTGCAGAGGCCTGGGTGGCTGGTGCGGCTTTGTCTGCTGGCTCCCATTTACGTGTTTTTTTTTCTTTTTTAAAGAAAGAAACATAAGGAAAACATTTGCTTTGACATTGAATCCACCCCCACATGTAACAGTAATTGCAGGACCTGGAGGGAAAGAAAAGTATCATTCCAATTTGGGGCCAACCAGGCTTGACAACATTGTGTGAAGCCTTCTGAAGAGATGGCACAGGCTGGGCAGGGCGGCCTGGCACAGGTGGGCAGCAGGGGCGGAGCCGTAGCCGGGAGAAGCACCCGGAGGAGGAGTCGCAGGTGCCCTCACGCTGGTCCGAGGCATTCTCAGGGAGGACGGGGACTCCAGGCCTGGCTCTTGGAGTGGCTTGTGCTTCGGACGCCTCGGGCTTTTGGCTCGAGCTAGTCAGGTGCCCACTTCCCAGGATAAGAGCTAGCCCCTTGCCCTCTCCTTGGAGCCTGCCTGGCCTCCCCTGGAAACAGGGCGTCTGAAAAGGCCCAAAGCCCACGTGCCTCCCCCTCCAGGCTCCGTGTGTCTGTGAAAGTTCAAATACCGAGTCAGGTTTATTGTTTCTCTCCCGTTTATTTTAAGTATAGTTTTACACTTTATTATGTGCGGTGACACCTTAAATGGAGCCTGTCACTCCATCTTTACTACTGCTAGGGGCTCAAGCCACTTACCATGTCACACATGTCAGCAGCCCTGATTAGGGGTATCAGAGCGAGCGGCTCCTCCACCCCCGGCAGCACCCCCGCTTACATGGAGCGGGACACCGGGACAGCGCCCTGCATGGAAGGGACCCGGGCTCCACGTGGGTGACGCTTGCTCCCCCGCCCCGCCCCCATACCCTCCCACTCTCCCTCCCTTCTTTCTTCGGCTTTTTTTAGAATAATACATGAACTAAACGTTGTTTTTTAAGAGCATGTTTTAGTATATGTTCTCTGCTGTCCCCTCCCCTGCCCTCCCCTCCCTCTTTCTTTCATCCTCCCCTCCCTCCCTTCAGCGTTTCTGAGAAAAAGAAATAAATTAAAAGGTTTCTTTTTCCCCCCAGAGCATATTTTGGTATATATTCTCTCTCTCTCTCTGACAATAACATTTTGTTAGGTTAATTCATGTCCCCCAAACAGCAACAATAAAACACAAGCCCAAACAGAACCCGACTTCCCTCTGCCTGCCTCCCTCCCATCACGAGGCGGTGTTTGCGGGCCTGTCCCTGGGGCAGGGCCTGGAGGCACTTGAATATGTCCTCATGGCTCCCCGCTCCCCGGCTGCTGCCGCCTGCCTTACAGATGGCCGTGGCTCCACCCTGCTGGACGTGGTCCAACGGTAGATGAAAGTAGGGAGCTGAGATTTCCCTTTTTGTCTCTTAGTTGGACTGGCACAGTAACGCCTGATGGGTAGGCATTTCTCGACTGCCTCCCTCTCGGACGGGTCCCATTCGGTCTCCGAGCACTCGGGCTGCGCTCACATCGGAAGCCACACATGGAACTCTTTTTCTGGTGTATTTTCTTCCCTCTCGCTTGGACTGAACCTGTATCTGGAGGCACACGTGGCCTCTGCCTGCCCCCTGTGCCTTTCCTTCTCAGGTTTATTTCGCCTTGATTCCTGAGCTCTGACTCCGTGATTTATGCGAGAACCTTGAGTGAAACCACTTTCCTCCTCCCCTCCACTGTGCCTTCGAAAGACCTGTCCCCTCACGGGGCACCACTTAGGGACGCGTTGGTGGTCAGGGCCAAAGGTTTTCTGCACAGCAAAACATGGATACTTTGCTCGCCAGCTCAGTATATAAAAATAGAACACACGTGTACAGTGCATTATGCAAACGAATGTAATCACATCTGCACGACTATTAGACACTGGTAGTGTGTGTGTGTGTGTGTGTGCACGCGCGCGCACGCGCGTGTGTGCACTCTCAATGACTTGGGTTTGGTGTGTTTTGGGAAGTCAGAAAAATAGACATTGAATATATTCTCTTATTGCAGCATTACTTTTGGCAACATCTTTGGTTAACAGAACGCATGGTGCTAACCTCAGGATGCATTTTTCTGGGATTGGTGTTCTCCTCCTGCACCCCCAAATTTGTGAGCACTCAGTGTTGGGCAAATGCAGGGCTGGTGAAAGGAATGGCTCCTTCAAATTGCAGAGCAGGGGGAACAGCGCTGACTGTTTCTCAGGGACTGATTGGTTGGTGTTTCCTTGGATTACGCGGAGGCCCCATGGCGATGCTCTTTCCTCCTCTTACTTCGTTTGTCATCCGCTTTGGAAAGCAGCTTTGCGTTGTCACTCCAGTAGCCTCGCTGTGATGGTCTACCCTCCTAACCTGAAACGGGGGTGGGAGTTTAGGTGTCAGTCACTCAAGTGAAAGAGAAAATGGCCTACAGAGAAATGGCTGATTTAAAAGAGAAAGTGTTGGGGTGGGGGGCAGTTGGCTCAGGTGGTTAGAATGCAGTGCTCATGGCACCCGGGGTGCCCGTTCGATCCCAGCATGGGCCACTGAGTTGCCCCCTTCACAACTAGATAGAGGCAACTGCTTGGCTGATGGGTCCTGGAAAGACATGCTGTTCCCCGATAAAATTTAATAGATAGATAGATAGATAGATAGATAGATAGATAGATAGATAGATAGATAGATAGAAGAGAAAGTGTTGGCATGTTGCAGGAGTGGCCGTGACGCCCTCGATGGGCACAGGGTGGCAGAAGCCGCTGGTTGCAGGAACTCTGTTTTTACCAAATTGCAACTGTTCTCAGCTCAGCATCTCGCGTCTTTCTCCTCCCCAGTTAAATGCTATCCAACCAACTCTAGAGATATCAGTGGAAATTAACCCAAAACAGAGGGCCGAGGTTTTCAGAAACATGACATGCCTTAAAAGAGAACCTGTGCTTCGCTTTCGCATTGGCTTGGTCACACACCTTTGGGGGTAACCTGTAGTGAAGACCTGCTCTGTAGAGGGTGCTCTGTGTGCCCCAGTCCACCTCGATTCCTGGCTTGGCTTCTGTGATGCAAAGGGTACCAGGGGAGCACAGGTAAAACCCTGTGACTAAATGGAGTTACTAGTGCCACTCTTGCCTCCGTTTCATGTAGTTAAAATAATTGCTTGGCAGCAGATTTTCTAGGAACACAACAATTAGAAATGTTTAATAACCTGTGGTCACTTTCACACAACTAATTACCTTGGACCCACTTTGTGCTAATAAAAAATCTTGCCAGAAAAATGAAATCGGAGTCCTATTTTTAGCTAGTTTTAATTGTCAATCAGCGACCTACTTTTCTCTGGAAATTTGAAAGATACTGGAAAATATTAGCAACAATACTAATATTGCTACAATCATTTTAGATGTACAGAGTATTTATCCATTATCTCAATTTTCATTCTCACAATAAATAACTCTGAAGAGGTTATTTTTATTTCTGTTTATTTCTGTTAATAAAATAAATTAGTTTATTTATACATAAACTAATTTATATTTATTTATAAATAAACTAATTGATATTTATTTTATAAAATGAGTATATTTATTTAGATTTATTTTTCTTAGTTTACAGATTGGGAAACAAACTTAGAGAGAGGTTAAACCGTTTAACCAAAAGTCACAATTCAAACCCAGTGTGGCTGTGTTAGGATTGGGCTCAGCTGTAACAGAACCCATACCCACTCCATTTCAAGGAAGACAAGTATGATCCTTTGACGTTCTTATGGTCCAGTATGGCTGCGAGAGCTCCAGCCGTCTCGGATGCGCGCCAGGCATCAGGATGAAGGAAGAGGTGAGGAGGACAGCAGACTTATTTCCTTTCAAGAGGCCTTTGCAGAATACTACTTCCACCTCCATTGACCAGGACTGACTGATATGACCACACTTGGTTATAAGAGAGCCTGGGAAATGTGTTGGATAGAAACGGTTCAGCCATCTCTTGGACGCAAGGCAAGTTCATGAAATGGCGCTCACTGCACCTGGGTCTAGAAGAAAAGTAAGAACCTTAGCCCCAAATTTCCCCTGACCAGGTGACATAGACTGGGTGGTCATTTTTATTGGTCAGATCTGACCTGGAAATAGATGTCCTGGTACACAAGAGAACATTGTGTATCCCTCTCGTCTCTTAATATGATTCCCCTTAGGTCACTAGTCCATATTGAATATTGGACAGTGTAGCTCTAATATTTTTGTCGCAGTAATGTGGGGGTGGAGCTGCTGGTCCCCCCAAATGTCAGGAGAAGCTTTACGGGGCTCCTGTCCCATCACATGTTTTGTTTGGACCACAGATGTCCCGAGCCATAATTTAGTTGTGTTATTTTGTTACATTTTGGCTGCACTTTAAAAATCTCATCTTCATAATTCTCTTAGAATTTTTCTAAATAGCTATAGTCTATCTGCAAGGAAAATGACTTCATTAATTGTGTCAAGTTTGGTACTCAGATCCATGTAATATATAATCTGAAATGCATAGTGAAATATTGTTACAGAGAAAACCTTTCCTCAATCTTATATCAACTATTCAGGTCAGTAGATTTCGTCACCATTATTGAAACTAGTGTCCGTGTTTATTGTGTCTAGAGACATTATTCTTCTAATTTAAAGCTTTTGTTTCCCTTTTGTAAGTCAAGTTTACAAGTCATAATTACAATTCTTCCGTGAATTAATCTTCCTCCTTTGGGAAGGAATTTTCCCGTACTAGGAGATAGATAGCCATGGCGTTTCCGATTAAATACTTCTCCTACCCTGGCATTCCTGGGGCCGTCGCTTCTACCAGCGACCACGTCTGTGGTCATCCACGGCGTGTGGATGCCAACTTCTCAGCTGCAGGAGCACACAGAGGCGGCGTGGCGACAAGAGGTAGCAGGCGGTGTAAAGACATACGTACACGTAGCCCTGCTCTTAACTCACCCACTACTTTGTTTCCGCCCAGTAACATTCGATGTTATCTTTCAAAAATATTTGTTTTGGGTGTGTTGTGTGCGTGTGCGTGTACATGTGCAGTGGAGTGGGCATTAAATGTCCTTTTCCAATTAAAGAAAACAAGATGCTTTTTGCTCTGATGTGTTTTGGAAACTTGGATCAGGAAGGGGAAGTGGCCTTCCCTGTGGAGAAGGGTGGCTTCTGGTGCCGGGTGTGGGAAGGAGGCAGCCGGCAGCTGGTGGGCCCTAAGTGTCTGAGCTGGATTTCACCTGGTGGAGGTGGCGAGACGGCAGAACACTTACTGGGCGCCTGCTGTGTGCACGCACTGTTCCAGTGGTTCACACTCGTTAGCCCGTTTATACCTGACAGCAATCCTGCGAGATGAATGTGCCCACTTTACAGATGCTTCGAGCAGTTAACTGACCCGCCCAGTGAGACAGCTAATCAGAGGCGGAGGAGTCAGGGTTTACTGTAGGTCTGTCTGACTGTAATCCAGCCAGCAGGGTGCCGTGGAAGCTTGTGTCCCTGTGAGTCAGATGCACTCAGGTTATCAGGGTGTGAAATCCTAGCGACAGCCTCCTGTGCTGTGCTGACCTGTTGGAGTGAATTATTGTGCTCGTGAACCCGTTCCATGCCCCTGGCGAAGTCCCACTTGCTGTAGGAGGGCGAGACACGGTCTCACGTTCCTGCCCTGGGAGGGGTCACCCAGTAGGCAGCGGGGCAGCCGGTGGCCATGACGATGGTTGGCACAGTCTGCCCTGTGGGGCGCTGTGTGCTTCCCTCCAGAGAGGACCCCAGAAGCCCGGGGTGGGGGGGAGCCTGCAGCCGGGAGTAGAGCCTGCAGGATGGTCTGTGTGCTGGGCGGAGGGCGGCGGAGCAGACCTTCCGGGGACAGCCGGACTGTGCATTGGCGCTGGGGACAGTGTCACCGTCCACAGTGGACGAAGAGGAGTTCGGTAGTATCTGCCGGGCTGGTGCTCCCACTTCCTCACCCCAAGTGGCTGCACTTCCTCTCTCACTGCCGTTCGTGTCTCGTCCTCACCACCACCGTCATCACCCCTGTCCGGCCCCACCAAGCGCTGTTCCAGGCGCATCCTGCGCCCCACGAGGAGCTCTGGGAGGAACGGATGGAAGACAGCGCGCGACCTCACGGCTGGTGAGAAGCACAGATCTGGCCGCACGCGGGCCGCCGGAGCCCAGTGTGGACACGAAACGGAGGCCTTTTCCTGGAGTCCGTCATTCCCTGTCGATGGGTCCCGGCTTATGAAGGCGTTTTATCCCAGAACATGTCATTTATCTTTTGGTCCTGTTTTTCCTTTTGCAACCTCCTATAACATGTGCGTTATAAAGCCGCATCCCAAACACAGACATGAGTTGTAGCATAGAACGTGCCTTGAGGACGACAAGCTCAACCTACCTCCCTTGGAGCCAACTGCTGTTTACAAGTGTCTTTAGTAGGAAAATGACGCTCTGTGGCAGGACCAAGTACACGGCTCGTGAGGCCAGTGCAAAAGGAAACTCGAAGCCTTCACAGGTCCAAGAATCTGAGAATCTCAAGAGGGTGGCACCGGAGCATTAAACCAAACACGGTGCTTCTGACCACGGGCCCCGTGGAGCCACACGGGTCTCTGGTCCGTGGAGGGGGCGGTTTGCTTGGAATACTGGGAGATCTACTGTCCTATAAGTGTCACCAGGGCAGGGTCCTCCCTCCACGGGGCGTGGGGAGAGACACTGCACGTAGGGGTGCTGGGAAGGAGGCTGGCCCAGGGCCCGTCTGTGTGGCTGTACCAGGAACGTGTTAACTCCCCATCGTACGCGGACAAGATAGCTCTATTCGTCATTCCAGAAGAATTCGGATCTGGAGCAACAGAGAGCAGGGAAAAGGGGAGGCGTCACAAACTCTCAGAAATGGGCCATCTGGGCTGGACGCCCCGCCAACTGAGGTGCGGGTCGTTTTCAAGTCTCTGTGTTTGTTACTGGACGTGCAGATAAGGCCCATCCTCTGGAGAAGCCGCAGCGCCTTCCACATATATTTCTGGCTCCACAACAGATGGGATAGGAACTTACAGAGAACTCACATCTGCCACTCTGGACAATTAAGCAAAACATGAAATTGTAGCTAAAACCACAGGGTATTTAAATAGAACAAGGTTTCTGATGAAGGACTCTTGTTGTGGTGGTTTAACTCTCCATGTCCTGAGGAGGGCATTTTCGGGTCTTTTTCCATCCATACATGTATTTTTTTTTTGGTTTCGTTTTTTTCCTGTTCTTCCCTCTAGTGGATATAACCACTTTTTTCATTCAGGGGGAGGTTTTGCCAAAATTTTGTATTCTTTTCTATCATCCATCAAAAGGGACATGAAAAGGAGGGGAGCCCTAACTAACGGTCATTGCGCCCCCGCCATGTGCCCGGGACTTGCCGAAACCGCGGACTCCCTGCAGCTGTGTTACAGCCGAGGAAACACGCTCTGAGAAGCTACCCCAGGCCTCTCGGCCGAGAAGGCAGAGCTAGGCTTGAATCCCGAGTCCACAGGCCACACTGCCCCCACAGACCAGACAGTCCACCCTCTTCTAAATTCCAACCCCAGCAGCTGGACGCGGTGCAAAGTAATCCAGCTTGTCCACCTTCTAGGGGCCCTGTGGAGCCTGAGGTCATATCCTAATGACCTCAGGTGTTCCTGAAAGGTGACTTGGCGTATAGCTCACATCGCCTTGCCATGGTGGCCACCCCGTGGCCCAGATGGGACAGTCCCAGCCAGCAACAACAGCTCCCTTGTGCTGATATAGCACAGTGAAGCAGGAAGCATGTTACTATCCCACACGGAAACATTGCTTTCTTGCCACTGTCTCTGCCCACTGCCCTCCATCCCACTTCCCCACCTTGGACCCTGAGCGCCGTTTGGGGTGATGGGAGCACTTCCATGAAGGGGTCCTCCAGGTTGGCTTAAACATGCGATTCGCGGCCTCTGCTTGCACATGGGGGTCCGCCTTACATATAAACCGAGGGCTGAGGGCTGTGAAGAATTTCATGAGATGAGTGAGACTGGCTCCAAATTAGGAGCCCGGCCTCTGCAGAGCTGAGCGAACTCACATCCCCTTGGACGTCAGAAGTGGCCTCATTTGTGATTCAGGCTGTGACGGCGGAGAGTGTGAGGCATGGGAGGAATGAGGCTCAGAAGCCCCTCTAAATAACACCCCGTGCCGCTCGTCCAGGCGCCTTCACATAGTGGAGCCTCCCTTGTCACTTAGTGAGTGGGCCCTTGTCCCCTCCTGCGAGGCTGCCGTAGGACCAGACGGTGTATGTGCGGGACGAATGCTGACGACAGCCTCATAATCAGGAAGCTGGAGTGACAGCTGTCAGTCTAGGAAACAGGTGCCTGAGGCCCTCCGTACGGTGGCGCCAGGTGGGGGGGCCGGGTATGAATAACCGTTACGTACGAGGTGAGCCTCTTCGTTACTGGAAGAGACTCAGGTCCGGTTGCCGCCGTGTCGCGCCTTCCTTCGTCCCAGACTCGTGTCAGCGCCCTCCCGTCTCTGCTCGCTCTGCTTGGCCTGACGGCCCCTCCCTGCCTCATCCCTCTTCGAGCTCATGCCGTGGAGAGGGGCGGGAGGCCAGCAGGCCCACAGCCCACGCGTCTCCGAGTGCCCGACGCAAGCCCACGACGGGGTTGGGAGCGTGGACCTGGAGAACTGGACTTGAGTGATCTGTGTAAGCCTGGCATGATGTCCACCTCTCTGAGCCGATTTCCTAAAAGAAAGACAAGGAAGAAGGAGGGAGAGATGGAGGGAGGGAGGAAGGCAGTGGGCATCCAGGGCCTCCTTCCGAAGACTGACGTGAGGCCTGAAGGGATGATGTAGAGGAGATGGTGAGGTTCTCAGGGGAGTGTGAAGCCCTAGCGGGGATCCATGGCTGCTCACGGCTGTCTGACCAACCCCTGCTGGTTCGAAAGTGCCTGGTTTTCCAGGGGCGACTCCTAGCGCCCGAGACCTTTAAAAAGGACCTGAAGAGCCTTCCGAGCCTTTCCTTCACCTTTTGTAGGTAAGGCGACTTGCCCAAGACCACGAAGCCCAGGAGTGGCCCCCCACGGACATCCGTGTCATTTGAAAAAAGTGCTGTTTTCCGCCGAAGCCGCCTCTTCATCGTAACACTCAGTCACCCGGACCCCAGCTGCCTGGACTGGGCCAGGCTGGCGGTCATTGGTCCCCTACTGGCCAGGGCAAGGAGGGCTGTCCCCTTCCTCCTCGTGCCATGCCTCGCTGCCAGGGCGGCCTGCAGAACCATGGCCGTGGCTGCGTCCCTGTGGGTCCACAGTGTGTCCAGGGCCTTCCCCTGCAGGCCGGGGCCGGGCCCTTGCCTTCGTTTCTGCTCTGACCTCTCTGCCAGTTGACAGTGGCAGCCCGGACAGTCTCCATGAGCAAGTGCGCTCCTGAAACCAGGTCCCGTGAGTCTTTGATGTGCTCGAGCCCCTGCCTCCAGCGTGTAGTGCAGGCTTTGGTGCGTGTCACACGGGCACGACGGATAAGCAGAGGAGGAGATAGAAAGCCTGTGGCTTCCGAAACACAGGCACTGGCCCGCGCGAGCAGCTCCCGTGCACCGTCCACCCCAAAGACTGCAACCCGGCCGGGCCTTGTCCAGCAAGGCCGACTGATGAGCGGACACCTCTTGATCTCTTGCCTTCAAACCCCAGGAGAGGAACGCAACCCCCAGGACCCTGGGAGGCCTCCGCCATCACCCCTCCACCTCTGCCCGCCTTCTCCCTGAAAACCTTGAGGATCTGGAATACTTCCTACCCATGTCTTCAACCCCTGGGGGACGCCAGTGTTCATTGCTTTCTTCCCCGGGAATACAGCAGCTCGACCAGCGACTGCACGAACGACATAGAGTATTTTTTGCTTATTATCCAAAGGAGAGCAGAATTTTCTTGCAACTAAATGAGAACTTGATATCTTTGTCCCGAGGGTGCGCGCGCGCGCGCGTGCACGCACATGTTGGTGCAGTGGTGGTGTCCAGCCTTGCCTGCCTCCATTTCTGCACCCTGGTACCCAGAGCTGACATCTGAACCACAGGGGAAGGCAGGCGGCCTCTCACAGAGACAGACGTGCAGTAACCAGTCTTCTGGTCTACCTGCCTCTGGCCCCTAAGCCCAGAGGGCTCTTGTCTGTTTGTTGTCCACACAGGGCATTTGTCTGTCTGGAACGTAGACCTCCCTGCACTTGACAACTGCTGCAGCCTTTCTGCCTTTTCTCTTAAACAGCTATTTTGAGGCCCCAAGAGACCCTTAAAAAAAAAACAAAAAAGAATGCAAATGGAAATTGTGCTGGAAGCTGAAAGGAACATTGTGAGTCGTGGGATCCTGGCCACATGGGGACAAACTCTTTTTTATTTTGGGTAATATTTCTTCTTCGGCATTTATTACACCTCTGTTAAACACAGCTCATGTGACACAGCGTGACTCATAGGCAGGCCGAGAAAAAGCTGGAAGTTGAGCGATCAGCAGGGCAGGGTAAGGCATGGTTAAGAGCAGCCATTAAAGCTGAGAGGGAAAATTTCCCGTCTGCCCCTGCCCGGCCGCCTGGGGTCTCAGATTGGGTGCCCAGCCTGGCGCGGTGGGGGAAGGGCGGCTGGGCAGGCGGCCGGGAGGGAGAGTGGGGTGCAGAGCTGAATTCAAGTTTGGTCCTGGAACAGAAACAACCCCCACCCCCACCCCGTCCCTGGAACTCGGGGGCACTGACTGACACGCTTTCTTGTGACAGCGCCTGATCACTCCCACCTGGAGGGCGGCTCCCAGGTCCAGTTTAGTGACAGAGAAGGGTGGGCACGTCTGCAGCGCCTGCTAATTGTATGGGGTGGAGTTTATGCCATTGCACATTGGGGTTCAGCAATGCCCTTTTGTGATTTTTGAAGAGTCTATTTTAAAGGACACATGGTTTAAAAATCCTTTCGCATGTTTTACGTTTGAGAGCCGGATGCCACGTCATGTGCCCGGCCTGACACGCCACTCGGAAGATGCCAGCTCGGCAGAGGGGCCTGGGAGGGCTGGGCAGAGCGTCTGTAGAACTCACGGCGGGTCTGGGAGGGGCAGGCGGTGGCCCGCTCTGCGGGTGCTGCCACGTCTCTTGGGCGCAGTGAGGGCCCGCTGTCAGCAGCACCGCGTATCGGTTTGGGAAATTATAGTCAAAAGCGAACTGTGGCTTGGAGCGTAGTCCCTGAGCAGCCCTGCCTTCCCCGCCCTTGCCTCCCCTGCCTCAGGGGAGCTGGCGTGGGGGCCGGATGGCAGCCCGGCAGACTTCGGGGGGTATTAGAATGAAATGGGATGTGGAATGAGGTTTGAAAGGCCAGTTGGGCGGCCCCCATGGTGACCCGGGGTGTCTGAGCAGAGCCGGCCCGTCACAGGGGAGGTGTTTCATGCTCGGTGTCTGATTTCTCTGAAATGACCACACTCCGGCCCTGAGCTGGGCCTTGTCTGTCAAAACCGGGGTCAGGTCAGATCCTCTTAACTCATCACCGAGGAAATGCTCGCTGGAGCTCAGCTCTGCATTTGGTGGCTCTGACCCCTGGGAGCAGTGGCTCTCAGCGCCTGCGTGTTGGTGGCACACAGTGTGGAATCCTAGGATTATTTGGGCTGCACTTTGGAATGAGTCCTGAGGTATCCCAGGGCTCATCAGCAGCATGGCACTCGGCGACTGGAACTCTCATCTGCCCGTCGCAGCCCGTCATCTGGTCCTCGCACATAGCACTTGTCGGGATGAGCCCACCTCTTAACTCTCATTCCTGGCAGGGGGATTGTACCCCGAGACAGGACTGGGTGACTCCCTCCGCCCGACATCGCACATTCGGTCCCTGAGGACACACTGTGTGTCTTGTGTGCCTTAGGTTGCACTGTAGTCTCTTCAGTTGCTATGAACATTAGTTTTACATGTTTATCAGTTGTTGACGAGTCTGACAGTGTGGGCCTCAGGATGTCCTGTCAGAGACCATGGATGTCCAGGTCTCCGCGGTGGGGGCTCCCGCCCGCTGTGGTGAAGTGTGCGGGGTGCTTGGGGGGCAGGGCGGTATGTCTTAAGGAATAAGATAGTGAGGGGTGGGGAGGGTGGCCCAGGCACATCCTTTCAGAGCCCTTAGGGACACCCCACACCCTGCCGGTTCCTAGCTGCCCCCTCACCTTGGATTACCTCCAGAGGGGGTGCCTGATGGCACCTTCAGACACCTGCTAAGTGGGTTGGAGGAACTGGTTGAGGTGAGATTAGCCTGGAGGCCAGTGGGGGGCCTGGGGGACCCAGGGAAGCCTGGGGTCACGTTCTGTGTCCCCATGATTGTGGAAGCAATTTCCTCAAGGTTCTGTCCACCTTGGAAACATAACCAGGAGAAAAGGGTAGATGGCAAGACAGATGCGGGATTCCAAAGGGGTCCGCGATGGCTTCTTTAGAAGAGAAGGCTGATGAATGTTGAATCGCTTTACACAGAGCGGTGCTGGGACAGGGGTGTCGCATTCGTCACAAAGAAATGGCGGGACAAGAGAATAAGCCTACAGTGGTTTAACGTTTTAAGCAAGATAGAGGACCCTTTGAGAAGTTTCCAAACGTCCAGGAGCCATGCTGTCTCCTCTCGTGGGATTTTTCCAAGTAGAGACCGTGTCACCAGCAGGTCATGAAAGACTGGACTCTTGAGAGACATGACAAGCCTTCGCCTGGGACACGGAAGGGGCAGCTTCTCTTTGCCGCGGGGTAACTTGGCATCTGCGAGGTGAGGGTGGGTCCTTAGAGTTATTTCCTTGGATTTCCGAGGCCGGGCACACATTCCTTTGGGATTTCCATGCTCTGTGTCGCCTGCGTTGTGTGGCACCCATCGAGCCGTGGGCGGAGACTGTGGGCTCTGAAGCTGCTCCCGGAGGCGGTTGCGGGGGATGGCCCCGGTCGTGTCTGGAGGGACGGGATGTTCTTAACGGGCCTGAGAAGCCAGTGGCAGCATCAAGGCTTGGTAGGGACTGAGGAGACAGGCAGGCCGTGGGCTGGGGCTCAGATGCGATTCCGCTCCCATGATCCTCTCTTTCCCCGTTCATCTGCCGTTACTCTCTGCCGCGAAATTCCCATCAGAGGCGTTTCCTGTTCCCTGTAGGCACCACCCCCGGCCCAGCAGGAGTGTACAGTGCGCTGTGTCAGCCTCGGTGGGGGCTTGATTACGCTTCACGGCTGTAATTCAAGCCTGCTAATCCCCTCTGCGTTAGGAAAGAGGCCTGTTCTATTAGATAAGCTGATTATGGTCTCCTGTGTGCTTCAGGCCTCGCCAGACTTGTTTACGGGGGAATCATTGCTGCTTGGAGCCGTGTCCCACCCACCGGGTCCTCCGCTCGGAGGTCAGGCCCGGCGGGCTTCCCCTCAGATCCGGGCGTGCTGAGAAGACCGGGCCCTCAGCGGCTGGTCTCTCCACCTCTGCACCCCCCGCTATACTGTCCTTCTCCTCTGTTACTGGAAGGAGCCAGTGGGATTCTCGCAGCCGGCAGACAGGGATCAGGGCAGGCCCTGGCCTGGGCCGTGCACGTCCTGTTAGGTGGCAGGCAGGGATCAGGGCAGGCCTGGCCTGGGCCGTGCACGTCCTGTTAGGTGGCAGGCAGGGATCAGGTCCGGCCCTGGCCGGGGCCGTGCACGTCCTGTTAGGTGGCAGGCAGGGATCAGGTCCGGCCCTGGCTTGGGCCGTGCACGTCCTGTTAGGTGGCAGGCAGGGATCAGGTCCGGCCCTGGCTTGGGCCGTGCATGTCCTGTTAGGTGGCAGGCAGGGATCAGGTCCGGCCCTGGCCGGGGCCGTGCACGTCCTGTTAGGTGGCAGGCAGGGATCAGGTCCGGCCCTGGTCTGGGCCATGCACGTCCTGTTAGGTGGCAGGCAGGGATCAGGGCAGGCCCTGGTCTGGGCCGTGCACGTCCTGTTAGGTGGCAGGCAGGGATCAGGTCCGGCCCTGGCCGGGGCCGTGCACGTCCTGTTAGGTGAGTAGTGAGCCCTCTGAGGACTGACCATGGGAGGAAGACAGCGGGACGGAGCGGAGAGTGGGAGGCCCTGGGCAGCCTCAGGCCATGAGGCCTGCAGACGCCGTGCCAGGGCTTACTCAGTCAGAGAGGTTTCATCGAAGCCACAAAGCTTCGGAGCCACCGACTCCTCCCCCGGCCCGTCTCCAGTCTGGGGCAGCCTGTGGCTTGGATGCCACAGGCAGAGTCCTTGCTGTATTTGTCTGCTTTCCGCCTATTTCTTAGGGCAGGCATTGTCCCTTGTCCCTTTTATTAAAGTGCCTTCAGGACACATCCTGCCCAGGAACAATGGTTTCGATGGAATAAATGAGTAAACTAATTAAACTCTTTCGTAAGGAGGGGCCTGCCTGAGAGTGAGTGCCCGTGTAGGTTGTTAGGTATCTGTCACAGCGCACCACATATTCTCCCCCTGTGTCCCCTTCCTGCTTTTCTTCCCATGAAGCAGAGACCCCCCGGGCTCCAGGGACGGGGCTGTTCCTTGGACGTCAAGGGCATGGCCAGCACAAGGCAGGACCGACAGTGCAAAGCCAGGTAGTGTGTTAGGAGGGCTACGGCGACGTGGGATTCAGAAGGAAAGGCCATTGTGCTATGTCCCCGTCTCCGGGCACCTGGTCTGTGTCATGCTCCATGGTCCACCGTCGTCTGCAGAGTGATTTTCTCTCCTCTTCTGCTTTTCCGTTACCTCGTGTTCCTTTCTTTCTCTCCCTAAAGCCTCCTTCCCTCTATCTTTCCAAGGAAGCCATGTCATCTGAGAACAGCATATTCTCCAAACAGACGAATTGTGTCCCCAGGGAGACTTCTTTTCCTTCTGAACCTAAATGGGTTTATGCTCCCAAGGAAAGCCCAGAGGCACCGCACAGGGCGTTGCACCTGGAAACAGAGCTCTGAGAAGGGACTGCAAAGTTGGCAGCCCAGCCCGGGTGGTGGGTTTCTTTGATGTGTGACAAGTAATGTTCTCTTCTTCAACTTTAAGGGATAGTAAATCTGTGAGACTATAAATCTGCCCATTGTTGTATGTGTAGCTCGTGCTTCTACATCCGAGCTCGACGTGAAGTCGGGGTGTCTACACTGGATCCAGGGCTGTGCGCTGTGCGAGTGTCCACTGACCTGTGGGTGATGGGGGCACAGGATGCACCCCTTCTCTTGCACCCATGCTGGGAGGGCGCCCCGCTGTCCAAAGCTTCGGCGTCTGGGAACACCACGGCTAGATGCTTACCTCGGCATCTTCGAGATAATCTCAGGGCTTTTTAGAGTTGAGACATGAATCGTGACGCTGCAGCCCGAGACTCCAGCCTCGGAGTGGAGCTGGCAGCATCTCCCCCGGGACACGAGCACCGATGGGACAGGCGTCTTTTGAGAGTCGAGGGTCCCCCCCAGTCACAGAACCACGCTAATAGCAGCACGGCAGTGGGGAGTTAAGAAGACCCCTGCTTTTCAGTCTGTTCATTATTCTTTATATTCTTGTCACAGCAGGCAGGACAGCTGATCCCTGGCGTGTTGTCACCGCCCTGAGCTCCAAGACCAGCATTTGGGGGCGTGTTCGCTGGAGGGAGAACTCTCTAGGTCCCTATGACTGGAGGTTTGGGGTCTACAGCTAAATCTTTAGGCCCACACCGAAGTCAGTCCCCTGGAACTGTCTCTAGAAGAGGGGTGAGAACCCACAAACATGATTTGCATTGGTCGGTTGAACCTTACAATTTAGCTGGTTTGTTTTCTCATGTTGACATGGTTCTATCGCATGTTTGAGACATTTAGGAGGAGGAGGATAGGCTGAGATGATTCCATAACTTTTTTTTTTTTTTTAGGGAAAAGGAATGTATATTATTTAGACACTCAGCCATCTTGATACAAGTGCTAGGCCCTTATTTCACCAGAGGACTTCAAAGCACCTCTCACTTTTCTAGAAGTCCATTTTGAGGAGCATCTCAGGCCAGAGAGGTGCCCCCCACAGCTCTGGTTTGCAAATTGGGAATGGAGCCCACAACTGTGGAGGGCCCCTGCCGTGTGAGGTCGAACCTTAAAAGTAAGGGCTGCTCATTACCAGACCCAGTATCTTGAATTTCACAAGAAGTGAAGACCAATTCGGCTTTAAAAAAAAAAAAGTGTTTGTACAACTGCAATTTCTGATGGTTTGCCGTGTAGAGGATCCTGTGACTTTCAGGTCAACTTTTAAGACAGACTAGGGTAGAGGGTGCTGACTCTGAGAAAGCCACCTGTGCATGTTTTATGCTTTTTTTACTTGGTTTGGAGAACTTCAGGAGAGCAGGGAAATGCAGTTCTGCCACAGGCAGCGTTAGGATTCACGGCGGCCTCCAGCCTGTGGACGTGGCCAGCTGGTAATGCGGGCCCCACATCCTGGTCGGCCCGGGACTGGCCCTCGCTTACTGCTGGCCTTGCTGAGGCTGGCACTGTGGAGATGTAGGGAGGCCCTGAAGCAAGACAGCCGCACAACTACATGTGTGCCCGGGAGCCTCTGTCTCCCCTGTGCCCCCGTTCCCTCGACTGAATAAAGGGGGTCATAACACCCCAGGATGTCCAGTGAAAATAAGAGCAAATGAGCAGATTTTTGGCAAATGTTTTTGTCAAGTTTAATTCCCACATAAGAAAATATCATTGTTCCCGCGGTTCTCCCATCACATCTGTCCACACCCTTATTCCGTGTGTATTTTAACCCATGCTAATATTCTAGTATCCTAGTCTATTTGTATTATTAGCCTGTGCTTCTCTGCCGTCCATGATGCTGCAAACCTATCTTATTGCTGGTCAGGTATCCCCAAGGAAATAGAGGGCCCAGCAGAGAGTAGGGAGAACCGATGCTTAGTGTCTGTTTGTTGGCTCGGAGACCAGCCTGATCCGTGGCTGGACGGCGATGGGGTGAGATTGTGCAGGTCAGCACCGCTTTGTGCAGGCGGAGAGATTTGCGCTGTGACTGAGCTGTAAGGCTCTTGCTAGATGGAAGTGGTCATGCCAGCCTGACAGTCAGGCAGGGTGCCACTGGAAAGAGCAAAGCAGGTCTGGCTTCTAAGATGACCGAGTCTGTCACCCTAGAGAGTGGCAGCCCCCTGCACAGGCCCCTACAGAGATGACACAGCCGGCGTCACCCCACCTTCCTGTGGGGCCCTTGCTAGGTACTTGCACCCTGTGCCTCAGTGTCCTTGTCAAAACAGACACGGCTTCACCAGGGGCTCGCCCATGAGGCCCAGGGTGGCCCGGGAGGACTGCCATCACCAAAGGGCCCACAAGCGGCCACACGAGTGTCCGGCTGGGGCCCAGGAGGGTGACTTCCACACCACACAGACTTGAGACAGACATTACGTGGGTCGGAAACATGTCGCTTACTGAGTGCACAAGAAAACAAGACACCTCTTCAGATAAATCTAGTAAGAACTTTAGGTAATAGGCCCAGCCTCTGGGAGGCAGGTCTTTCAAGGAAAATTAAGATGGCTTGTCATCCGTCTCTCTGTCAACCACTGATGCGTTTAGCCAGCGCCTTGTGGTGCTAAATGCTTTTTGATGACGGTGCCATGATGACCACCGTCCGTCCCCACAGGGGGAGGCGCTTCCTGTGTGCGAGTTCTCCGTGGGCCTCCAGTGCACAGAGGGAAGCAGCAGGCTGGGAGCCACTCTTCCTTCCCTCCCTGAGTCCCTGGTTTTGCCAGGATGTCAAAGCGAGTGGAGGCAACAGAAACGACAGCAAGCCCGGCTGAGACTCCGAGCCTAATCGCTCCCATCTGGAGCAGTGCTGCGTCCCCTCGCCGCCTGCCAGCATGGCTGCCGCAGACGCTAAGTAGCACATTATTTTCGATAAGTTGCAATCATTTCCTTGAAATCCACTTCTCCTTTAAAATGTCCCCTGGAAACTTGAATCGGCATTTGAGAAGCCAGGCTCAGGATGGGATTTGCATGCTACACTCAGGATCAAGGAAAGTCAAGCCCATGTGACTGCCAGGCGTTTATGCAGTCGAGGCCTCAGCCCCTTGGACCCATTGGAAGGAGGGGAGGCGAAGCTGTGGACGGCAGCCCCGGAGCTCAGGGCCACACTCAGTCTCGGTCCCCAAGGAAAGACACAGGCCCTGAGATGGGAAAGGTTGCCGAGATGGCCCCATGGGTCCCTCCCCAGAGCAGAAATGTCACGCCTCCCTGAAGATACCAAGCCAAGGCGGTCCCTGGTCCCAGGAGATGTTTCTCTTGTACCCAGAGACTGGGATAGCGAAGACGGCAGGCTCACTTTGCAGTGGAGCCCAGGATCGGAAACTCCGTCCCCGGTTACCCCCGCCCCCAGCGCGCCTGAGCTCGCAGGCCTTGGCCAGGATGAGAGCCTCTCCTGCCCTCTGTCGCGTCTCCCCTGCCGGCCCAAGGCTTAGCGCTCCCAGAGGCCGCGCAGAGTCTGCAGAGGCAGCCGGAGCCCCTGCCGCCCCTGCCGCCCCTGTCTCAGGGTGGCACCGGTGCCCCTTCGGCAGCGAGGCAGGGCCTGTGGGGGCTTTCGTAAAGCGTGGTGATGACGCGTCACCCACGTGCTGTCCCTTTGTGTGCATTTGTGAGGTGACGGGCTGGGGTCACAGGCGTTGGTGGTGGTCATGGAAAAAGGCAAGCTAATTGGTATGTGTTTGAAAATAGACCTGGGGTGCCTACAAATAGACCCAGCTTTCTTCGGCCTTGAATTTTTCTGCTCCCACCAAAGCGAGTGGGGATGACAACTCTGGAGGCGGTGTTGGGATCTCTCTCCCTTCTGCAGTGTCCCTCTTCTAATTCTCTGAAGCTGACAAGTTCAGCAGGCTGGTTAGAAACAAAGATTATTTCACTGTAGTGTAGAGAAACGCCCTAGTACAGCTGTCTCTAGGTGGGCAGGCCACACACTCTAAGCGGCTTGTTCCAGGTCACTCTCACGTCCCTCTCCTGCTCTTATATTTGCCTGCAGCGTTAACTTTAGCTTTCCTCGGGTCAAGACACAGTCCTGTCTTCATTCCCGTCTTCCTCACAGAGGCCACAGCCTGCTCTTGGCTGGTTTGCATGTACAGTAACCCCCGCCACCCACCCCTGTCTCCAGGTCCAGGCCGCACCCCTCCAGGCCACCCAACACCCTGAGCAGGAGGCCTCTGCTTCCCCTGCTCCCTCACCCCAGACTTCTTGGATCTTCTCCCACCTCTTCTAATTGCCTAGGCGGTACCCAAGAGAGGTCCCTGGAATGATCAAGGCTCTTTCTGTCTGCTCCAAACCTTCCCTTTTTGCAGGAAGAAAACCTCCCCAGTGGCTACTCAGGTTTTTCTGAGCTTGCCTCCAGTTATTAAATCTGCCTCTTTCTAATTTCCTCTGTAACACTAACCAACATGAAATCACTCGGCCTTCTAGAGTTTTCTTTCTCTTCTCTTTCTCTTTCTCTCTCTCTCTCTCTCTCTCTCTCTCTCTCTCTCTCTCTCTCTCTCCCTCCCTCTCTCTCTCTCTCTCTCCCCCGCCCTCCCTCCCTCCCTCGCTCCTCCCTCTCTCCCTCTCTTCCTCCCTCCCTCCCTCCCTCCCTTCCTTCCACACAGCCTATATTAGCTGGCATTGGTTAACGTGCCAAAAACAAAACAAAACTCCTCAAAACCCCCCAAAATAACTTGGCTTAAACAAAATACCAATTCATTTCTCTTCCTTTAATACAGTCCAAAAGCATCCATCTGGGCTGGTCTGTAGGGTGTGAGAATTTCTGTCTGGTTTCTCCCCTTAGTGTGGCTTCCATACTCCAGGCCAACTCATGGTCCAGACTGGATGCCAGAGTCCCTGCCATTATATTCACGTTCCAGCTAGCAGGAGAAAAGGAGAATGGGGAAGGAAAGGCATTCCTGCTTTTGAAGGACATTCCTAGGAGTTTTATATCCTACTTCCACTCATCTATCACTGACCAGAAGTTTGTCACAAGAGCTATGACCACATCTAGCTGCAAGGGAAGCGGAAAAGTGTCTTCCCTCCCAGTGGTTATGAACTCACCTAAAATCAGACCTCTGTTAGTCTACTGTGTTCGTCTTTGTACCGACACACTCTGTCCCCTCTCCCAGATCCCATGCAGGAGAGACACATGCATTCTAGCATATCTCACATATCAGCTTAAATATTAGCCAAGTTAAATTGCACATTTACCTAAGGGGCTGGCCGAGTGGCGCGATGGTTAAGAGCTGGCTTGGGATGCCACATCTGAGGACCAGTGACACTGCCCTCTAAAAAAAAAGAAGAAGAAAATGCACATTTACCCAAAATGGTCCTGTTATTATCAGTGGTCATGGTCAATGTGGAATGTAGTGAGTCCTTTTTTCTTGTTCAAGAAAAAAATAAACACATGTTCTTTTTCTCTCCCATATTTGACTTTCCATCCTCTTATACCCTGAAAAGAATTATGGCTCTAATGGAGAGAGAAGTGGAAGGACAGGAGGGAGTGCCCCAGAATGTTGCACCTCGTGATTCCACACGCCATGTCTGAACCTGGCTGGAATTTGCCGTTCGTTGTCTGCGATGCCTTTCGCTGCCTGTCCTTGGTCCGCACCCTCGGTCCGTGGGGCCCATCCGGCAGTTGTGCGTTTCCATCCATCAGGGTGAAGGTGTCCTAGTAGCGGTAGTATTTATCTGCTGTGATTGTGGAATTGGAAATAATCACGGAGCGAGTTAACACTACATTACCAATGTCTTCCGTGGGGACCCTTCAAGGTCATTAACACATGGTGTTAGGAGCCCTGCCTTTGAGTCATTCTGCGGCTTTCAAAAACTGAACGATTCTCATGGGAACAAAAATGCTCTTTATTTCAAACTGAGTTCTGATGGAATTGTTTGGAAGGTTGGGGGAAAAACTAGTTCTGCTACAACAGAGTTTGTAAGTAACGGGCAAGAAAATTCTGCTCATAACCTGGAGGCGGAAAAGCATTTCAGTCCTAACACATGGGGATGATGTCAAGAGGGTGAGACCAGCCATGATACAGACGTAGCAGCATCCAGCTGCTTTAAGATGTGGCTGTGGGGTTTCTCTGTGCCCCAGCAGTGGAGGGCCCCTGAGAGGCCTGAATCCCACCCAGAAGTCGAAGCTGAAACACGCTTCCTCAGACCTTGATTTGAATCGAGTCTGGACTCTCTTCTGGTTATAATTTATTTATTTTTTAATGGAAATTTGAAAGCAGCCATTAGAGATGACTTCCAGGCAAGCTTGTCTGACACCAGGTGAGATTGCTTCGGAGCTAAGTGGTTCCCAGAAGGGTCTTTCCATCTTCCAGGACGGCGTCTTCCCGGGGCAGCAGTGCCGGCGAGAAGGGCCTAGGCGCTTTCCCCCAGGACCCCTCTGGTCAGGGGCCGTGTGTCAAGAGAGGGCGTCTCGGACGCCAGCGGAAGTGGGTCTCACGCGCGCCGGAGAAGAGTGGCAGGAAACGGGCAGAGGAGGTGAGGGGGTGAGGGGGAGACACTGCGAGGCTGTTGACCGAGGGTTGGTTTCCTGGCCGGGGAGGGCGTCAGTAGCAGCATATTGGAAGCACAGCCGTGCGGTTGGCGAGCCTGTGTGTGTGTCGGCACACTCACCCACTGATCGTGGCACCTTCCATCCTGCTGGTCCCTGACACACAGAAACAAAACTCTGAACTCTACATCTATCTTGCTTTCTTAGTCTTCCCAAAGGAACCTTTATCAATGGGATTGATTTAGGTTTAACCAACAATTGAAAACCTACCAGTTACCAAGCACTGACATGTGCTTTGATCAAAATGACCTGATTTACTCCCTAACACGAATGATGGTGTGGTTGATATTATCGACTCTTGGATGGTAAGGAGACTGAACATGACGGGGGCAAGGTCATGCAGGCGGAGTCTTGAACTCAGCTCCATCCCACGGCTCTGCCTTTGCGCCGTGCTGTGGAGTGAGCAGGAGAGCCCTGGGCCCAAGCTTACATTGTGGGGGCAGGTATTAAAATACGATGGGAGAGGAAGTCTCTCGTGAGCTACCTGTGGCAGGGCAGTGAGCAGTGCCCTGGGCTCCCACCTGAGACTGAGCCACGATGTTTTCATCTTAGGGCGAGAGGGTGCTGAGGCTGTCTCTGGCTTTCTCCATGGTCACTTCCTTTAGAAACTACTATTGTTAAGACGTTTCCATCTCCAGGGGACGCACAGCCAGCTGCCAACTTGTAGCTCCGCGTTTCTCCTGCATTTCATGGATAGCTCGGCAAGAAACCAGGACTCGCCTTGTGGGTTACCACGTGTGGTCCAGGCCTCGCACCCCTTGTGCTGGTCCTCTCACCTCTGGGCGTGGTGAGCTGGCCAAAGTGGGTGTGAAGTCAGACCTCCTGCCACCTTCCACAGCTTCCCCTTCGGCACAGGGGTTCCCAAGCCAGAGCAAGCGTGAGATACTAAGGCACAGAGCCCCTTGCCCCTGCGCCGGCACCCATCCAGGGAGGTGCAGCTTGCGAGCTTCATCTCTGCCAGCTGGCCCACGGAGGCCCAGTGTGCCACTCAGCGGACATGACAAAGGGATCCGTGTCTGAGGATCTCCTGAAACACAGAGAATTCACATGAGCAGAGATGCTGAAGCCCAGCCTAGAAAACTGAATGACAGGAAGATTCGGTGTGATTCTGTGTAGAATACCCAAAGACGTAAACCCCAAACCCCACCGAAACGCCTGCCCGAAGGCGTCGCACAGAGCCCAGCACACTGCGGCCGCTGGCTAAACACACAAGGGTGGTCAGCGCCCCATCAGCCCTGGGCAGGACCACATTTTATGAGGAGACTCCACCCGCTCCCAGCCCCAGGGGAAGGAATCAACACGCGCTTGTCGGATGACACACTTGAACTTCAGAACGGAAGCCCACAAGTCCCTCAGCTTGCTCCACCTGCTGAACTAACCCAGAAGCAAGTTGACAGGGCAGAAAGACACGTGTCCTCATAGCTGATCCCCGGGCTGTGCTCTGACAGGCCCTGGACGTGTGGGTCCTGAGCTTCTGGAGGGCTGAGAGGCAGCGCTGGGAGTCCAAGCGTGGTTTTCCATGGAGAGTCTGAACTTGGACTTCTCCTCTGACAAGGCTGCCCAGGCCACCTGCAGCCCGAAGGTCCGCACCGGGGGCTGGGAGGTCCCAGCTCAGGGTGACTGCGTCCCCCGTGCCCGCCGGGATCCCGAAGGTCCGCACCGGGGGCAGGGAGGTCCCAGCTCAAGGTGACTGCGTCCCCCGTGCCCACTGGAGGCCCAAAGGTCCGCACCGGGGGCTGGGAGGTCCCAGCTCAGGGTGACTGCGTCCCCCGTGCCCGCCGGGATCCCAAAGGTCCGCACCGTGGGCTGGGAGGTCCCAGCTCAGGGTGACTGCGTCCCCCGTGCCCGCCGGGATCCCGAAGGTCCGCACCGGGGGCTGGGAGGTCCCAGCTCAGGGTGACTGCGTCCCCCGTGCCCGCCGGGAGCCCAAAGGTCCCCACCGGGAGCTGGGAGGTCCCAGCTCAGGGTGACTGCGTCCCCTGTGCCCGCCGGGAGCTTGGACTGGTAGCTGTTGAAAGTGCTGGTTTGTGAGCTTCAGGAAATGGAATTATTAATCATCCTCATTTGATTGATGGGCAAACTCTTTGAGAAAAACACCCATAAAACAGCTTTTCCATCCACCAAATGAGGGGTTTGAGAATCAGGGGTGAAGAACATCAGGGCACACTGCCCTAAGCTTCAAGCTGCTAATGGTAAGACTGAAATGTCCCCCCTTTACTGTAGAAGGATCAAATTATGTCAGAGTTATTTCTTAGCATGAGGCGATAAGTCTCTGGTTTGTGATATAATTGTGCTCATGGAAAATGAAAGAAACTGGAGGGAGGAAAGGGAATGTGCCTGTGGGGATTTTATGGTTGCTGGCCACCTCCTCTGGCCACTTCCCGGCCTCTGGGCAGTTGGTGTCAAGTGTAAGAGGGACTCGAGGGCATCAAGTGGGCATCCCAGCACCCACCTTGCTCCTGGCGCCTTGTAGGTGCTCGGTCAGTAATGTGTTTAGTGACCCCAGCATTCCTCAGAGGACTCCTTTGTATTTGGTGGAATTTCAAGAAATTAAGATATCAGCAAGAACTTCCTTCCTTCCCTGCCTCATATCTGGTTGTCATATTCTCCTTAGTCATGACCTAAGACTGTGTGTGTGTGTGTGTGTGTGTGTGTGTACATGTACATGTACACACACACACACACAGAGAGAATTGATTTCATACCCACTGCACTAACATTTGTGACAGCCAGAAATCCTTTGTTGTGGTCGAGGATGAATTGTCTTAAGGGTTAGAGCCCTAGAGGCCAGTCTCAGCTGTGTCCATGTGTGTTGCCTTTGTGATCTTCAGTTGCCTGCTGTGTGTGTTTAGAGCGTGACTTCACCTTTTAGAAGGTGATGCAACTCAGTGTGTGCACGTTCCCTATGAAAACTCACAGGGGTAACTAGTATTTCAGGAGGCAAGCCCTTTGCTCTACTCGTATTTCCAAAAAGGCAAGGACGCCATATTTCTGGCCCAGACTTCTGTCCAAAGTTCTGACCAACAGGAACATGGAGGTGAGGCCGGGAGAGCTCCACCTCCCAACCCTTCTCCCGGTGGTGTGTCATGAAGACTAGCTCGGGGAAAGTGGGACACTGTGCCTTCATGTCCAGCAAAGACACTGGCCAGGCGATGTGAGGGCACCCACCTGGCCGGCGGCCTCATGTCCCTTCCAGGACTCCTCTGTTAGCTGGCTATCTGTCGGCTGGCTGGCTGGCTCTCTATCTCTGTCATCTCTGTCTACCAGCCCACTTTGGGTCCCGGGACTACTGTCCACATCTGAAGACAACCTGCTCCGTAGGGCGGGCCCCCTCCCTGCCGCCTGCCCCACCTGTGGGAGCGAATCCAGGCGGGGCTCCCCGTCCACCTGTCCTCGGTGAGGAAACAGTGCCCTCTCGTGGGCCTTGCTGGGAGCTTCTCTGGATGCCTGGCACTGCCCTGGCAAGGACAGAACCGCCCGCCCCAGCCCTCCTGCCAGGGACCTTGACTATGCCCTCAGGTTTGGCGTGGTTTTCTCCTTGTGTGAAGAGAAAGGAAGAAAGAACAGCAAGAGATCAGCTGTGAGAGCAGCCCCTACCCCGCTGTGAGGGCGCTGGTATCTTGGGTGCTTTCTCCGAGAAGTAATCCCAGGGCCAGGGATGGTAGCAAGCTGGATGTGACATCATATGTTTCTTAAAGGTCATGTGACAGTTTCTATAGATCGCCCCCCTGCCTTGACTGGTCTCTTACATGAGGGGGTAGATCTGTGAGGAGAAAACTCCTCCACTAAGAATTACTATCGAAAGTGTTAAATCTTTTGTTGGGGGCCCCTCTGTGGATACCGAACCCACTGCACTTAGTGACGCTTTGGGTAGCACAGACCTGACTATGAGACGCCTGTGTGCACGGGCGCAAGGGGCCTTGGCCCTGACAGCCGCTTCAGTAACAGCTGCTGGGCTGGGGAGGAGGTGAGGGCGCGGGTGGGGCGCCCGTCAGGGACACGGGGACCTGATCGCATGTGATGGCTGCTGGATTAGGTAAGAGCTCTGCGGGTGGAAATTGGATCTGGGAGGACGAGCGTTAACATCTCTGGTGTCCCGGCGAAAGGCTCATTTGAGTGCTTCATGGTGCCACAGAGATAAAAAGGGGCTTTTAAATAATCATTTTGTCTCCTAGTCACCCGAGTGCTGGCTTCGAGCAGTAAATAGATGGCATCGGTCCTGCTTAGACATGTCACCCTTTTCATTTGTTTAGTGAATGTTGGTGGGGTTTTTCTGTAACTGACTTGCTGAGCAGTTCCCGTAGCAGAGCCCCAGTTTTCCAAGGATGCACAAATGCGTGTGTGCAGTGCTGTGTGGGGTCCATCTGAGCCCGCCCCCACGTATGTGCACAGCCCAAGACCCTCAGAACCGAACCTTGTGTGAAAGAGTGAAAGATGGAGGTTTCCCTTGTTCCTATACATGCAGTTCTTTTTCTTGGTCCAGGCACATACGCTGACGTTTTTTATTTTCATAATGATTCGAGCGGCCAACATTTATGGAATGGTGCACTGTATTGAATCATACCAATTTCTTATGGTCCACATTTAGAAACTAGTTATATTAACTTTCAGTGGATCCTAATTTCTTTTTACAAACTATTTGTTTATAGGAGTCATAAAATGATAAAATCTAAGTGAAATGCTAACATTTTTACCGTGGAGCTGCTCTCCCCCGCTGAGTGGACCCTTCATACTGGAGGGTCAGCAGAGTCCGTGTAGACGGGCCGCCCATTCTGTGGCGCCCCTGACCCTGCCGCGGCAGGCGGGCTCACAGGGCGTCCTGGCTGTGTCCTTTCCCGACCTCAGAAATTTCTAGCCTTATTTTATCTAAAGCCACTACGATGTTGAGACAAAGGACAATATTAACTCGGTAGGTGTGGAGAGTTTGTGCTTCCCCTGGATTGTTTAAAAGAAGTGGAGCGCGGGGGTGGGTGAAGCTGAGAGGGAAATATTCTTGGGGGTAAACACCGGGCAGGTGGCAGCCGTCGTCATCACGTGCCCAGGGTCGCCCACCCAGATCCTGGAGGAACTGGGACCGGCTCTGCGGTCTTGCCCCCTCGCTGCTCCGGAAACTGACGGAGTCTGGCAGCGGGTAAGCTGGGACCCAGGTGCTGTCTGAGCACCGGGGCTGTGCTCCCAGGTCGGCAGCGCGCTGCCCGGGTAATGCCGTTGAGATGACATCGCTGTGTTTCTCTGGGCTTCTTGTTTAGACCAGGAGTTATTGCGAGGTTGTTCAGCGTTGGGCGGCCGGCAGGAGGGACTGGCTGAGAGGAGCCGGAGGCGGTCTCCCGCCGCTGCGGGGCTCTGGCCCCGCGCCTGCGGGCCGGCCGGGCCTCCCAGCCTTGTCGGCTGCCTCCCGAGAGCTGCTGCCTTTTCTGGGGCATCCCGGGTGTGAGGGTCAGGAGAGGGGATTGGAGAGTAGGATTTTGCCCCCACCCCGTTTTTTCTTTTAATTTTTAATTTATTTTTTTAATGATGAAGCTAAAGTGGGACAATTAAGAATGGCTCAGCGGTGGCTCTTTTTTTTTTTTTTAAATGGCCCATGAATATTTCTTTAAATTCACTCAACAAAATTCACCAGAGAAACAGTCTTGAACCCCACACTAATGCTCTCACCTGGAAGAATTCACCGACTGATGGTGCTAAGACCAGGGGCTGCGGGGTCACCACTGTCCCACACCAGGCATGGTGTCCAGGAAATGGACTACCTTCCTAAGGAAACCTGTGTTAGCAGTGGTGTGTGCTTCAGAGGGCTTTGGAGTAAATACATTCAAGGGATGGAATAATGTGACTAGGTCTTTAGTATTCAGAGGTCAGCCAAAGAGGCCCTTCCCCACGTGAGCCTCCAAAAGAAGGCTTTCCTTGGGAAAAGTCCACAAAACAAACTCAATGGCCCTCTCACCTGTGCCATCCCCGGTGTAACACAGCGAGTGCCTTTTAGGGCAGCAGCAGGTTAGAAATGCAGAGGTGAGGGAGGGACCTGGGCACTCCGCTGTGTGTGCTCGGGTTCAGGGGCGCCCCCCTCCCTTCTCCGCCATCCTTTCTGACTTTACCCAGGAGCGCGTTTCTACCCCATGCCTTTCAGCCTCCGCTCCCAGCAGCCACCGCTGGTCCGCGTGTCTTGACTTTCCACTGGACTGTCCCTTGTCAAACAGGTGCCATGCTGTGGAGTTGGGGTTTCCTTTCCACGGCTTTCACAGTTGGCTCTCATCACGCCTGTTAGGAGCCAGGAGCATGTGGGTACAGCTGGCTCTTCTGCTGGTATCCGTGATGGAATGCCCTGGACAGCAACATGTCCCCTCACATTGAGCTCATGTCACCTTCCCTGTCACAACCTCATGGGGCCGCCTTCCTACACGGGAACTGGCACCCGCCCCGGGGGGCTCCCCACACATGCCCCATCCTGAAACAGCCCGTGACTGCCACGGCTCAGAGCTCCTCTCTCCACTGGGCCACGTGGCCCCTGCCTGCCCATCCCCAAAGTGTGAGGGGACACAGGACTCCTTCTCTGCCTCTTTACTACATTCCTCCTTTTCTCCCCTACCTAAAATTGTTTTCAATTTTTTTAAATTGGAAATTCTTTTCAAGTTCCCTTTCCGCAAAGACGTGGCCGCTGAGCACTAGCCTGGGCTTAGATGAGAGATTTCTTGGGTGGCGGGCTGGCTGAGGGCAGTAAAGAGACTGCCTGGCCCTTCTGCTGATGGACTCAATCGCTGGGTCACTTTCGGCCCCGATGCCCCACCCCCAGTGGTCACGGTGTTCTAGTAAAAAGTGGAGCCGTCCTGCCAGGACACTGGGTTCTCTGAGCCCCCACACAGCCCGGGGAAGGGCCTCACCCTGGTTGCCAACGGGCCCGCGTCCTGACCACCGAGAATGGCGAGTTCCCTGCGTGCGCTGCACGGCCAGCCCGTCTACACCGTCTGCCAGCCCGGCGGAAGGCCTCGGGGTTTCTGTCCACACGAAGCGGACTTGCCTGCTTACATTGTTTTGGAAATGGCAGCACAGGCTGGTGATGGTCACCAAGCTGCAGTGTAGAACCACAAGCTCACAGAAATCTCAAATTACACTTGAAGAAGGACATGCTTTCCTTGAGTTCAAATATGGCAGTTTGGGGATGAAAGCTAAGATTATATTCTGTTATAATTAATTTGGGGTACTTTTGGACTTCCTTTTGTAGTGGTGAAATATGCATAACAGAGCTTACCATTTTAGCCCGTTTTAAGTGCGCGGCTCAGTGGTACTGAGGACCTTCCCACGGTCGTGCAGCTGCCGCCGCCGCCATCTCAGGGGCTCTTCATCACCCCAGAGGCCCCCGAGTCCCCATGGAACAGCGGCCGCTCCCAGCCCTTGGCACCATCATCTGCTTGCTGCCCCCATGAGTGTGACCGTTCCAGGGGCCCCGTAGGAGTGGAGTCTAATTCATTTTGGAGAAAAAGCGAATCTCTCCTCTCATCCCCCTCTGATGCCACACTGACAATAATTTGGTGACTTTTCAGCCAGATGACGTGATTGATTGCTTTAGTTTTAACTTTGTGGACGGGTCACTGTTAACGCCCCCACCCTTGCTTGTCCTTTTGCAGTTTTGAGTATCCGGGGGGCCCAGGAAGAGGAGCCCACCGACCCCCAGCTGATGCGCCTGGACAACATGCTGCTGGCCGAGGGCGTGGCGGGGCCTGAGAAGGGCGGAGGCTCGGCGGCGGCGGCGGCGGCGGCAGCTGCGTCCGGTGGGGCAGGTTCCGACAACTCGGTGGAGCATTCCGACTACAGAGCCAAACTGTCACAGATCAGACAGATCTACCACACGGAGCTGGAGAAGTACGAGCAGGTAACCGCGGCCCCCCGCCCTTTTGGGCAGCGTGGAGGCAGCAGGACGGGGGCCGCACACACCCCGTGGCCGGCCCGGCGCTGGTCTCCGCATGTCCAGCATTTCCGCCTCACACAGAGCCACGCGTGGGCCTGGGGCCCACTCGTCTGTGGCGTCCACTGTGGAAAAGCCCAGGCGAACCGGACATCAAGGCATTAAAGCCTGTTGGAGTTACACGTGGTGACGTCAGGTAGCGGTAGCGGTCAATAGGAGGGCCACGCAGCGCCTGGGGCCCAGGCTGACCTGCCCATGGTGTGCAGCCAGGGCTGGTCAGGGTGACAGAGGCCATGAGCGGTCCCCACCCCACCTGCCGGGAGGTCGGTGGGCGCCCTGGTCCTTGTTTGCTCCTTATTTGGGGGGATGCCCGGTGCTCCTGGAGTCCTGTGGGCGAGGATACAGGGAGATAACTTGGCCTTGAAGTCCCGGCTCGACCCAGACGCAGTCAACTGAGAGTCACACACATTCCCCTTTTTATATAACGTGATATGCAATATGGTCCAGTCCTCGCTCTAGGAAATGAGTAGAGAGTCTCAGGGGACCCCTGGAATCAGGCAAAGTTGGATTCCAATCCTGACACTCTACTGATGGTCTGGGGGACCCACTGTTCCATGGCTGCTACCCTGAAAGCTGGTGGTTTATGGCAAAAGCTACGATTTGAAGTCAAGGTATCACAGGGCTGTAAAAGTCATATGACAGAAAGGATAAGAAAGGCCTTACGTTACAAAGCAGTTTATAAGTGTAATTATAAGAGAGCGCCTCTCTATTCGAGACCTTTTCCTTCTCTCTCTCTCTCTCTCTCTCTCTCTCTCTCTCTCTCTCTCACACACACACACACACACACACACACACACACACACACACTGATACACCAATATGGCTTCCTTTGGCTAGCTAGCATGAACAATACTACTTTTTTAGGTATCTCTTAATATCAGCCGCCCTGCCATCATTTAGTTGACAGGTATGTTTGTTGTCATCTCTTTGGATGCAGGTTCCACAGTTGACTTACTTTCATTGAATTGTTAGGTTTCCGGCTTTCTTTTTTAAGAGTCACGAAAGAAGGAGGGGGAGGGGGGGAAGTAAATGGTAGAACACTCTCCACATCCACTTACGACTCTAGGCAGAAGGCAAAGGCAAACCTAATAGAAAATTTAAATTTTAAAATAGAAATAGGCATGTTAAAATTTAAAGTGAAGAAAGTTTCATTATTGTACTCCTATCTACCTTTGAAATGGATTTCTGCAAGGTCCCTTGTTTCACGAGAGGAAAAAAAAACTTGCTGTGAAGCGTGAAGCCCAGCGTGCTGCAATCCAGCCGCCGACAGGTATGGGGAGGCTCACGGGAGGAACTCAAAAGCCGCCCAGCCTCGTGTTAAGGACCTGCGTGTCATCGCCCCTCAGCATCTTGGGACAGAGTGAACGCTGTTGCCTCAGTGTTGGCTCCTGGAGACGTTTCCTCAGAGCCCAGGAGGTGCTGAGATCAGAGAGCTGGCTGATCCACGAGACGGCCCCCCACATGGCCGGTCGTGTTGGGGTCCAGAGTCAGCCCTCAGCTCGGGGTAACTTGGGAGGAGGGAAGGGGCATCTCCTATGGAGGGCCCCGGCTGGCCCCTCGGGCCCTCCCCCTCACGCTCAGCCTAAGCCTGGACTCTAGCATAGCATCTGCCCAGGCTTGTCATCCAGGGTAACTCACGCCAAGCTGCAGGAGCACAGAAAAGCCCAGGGTGCGGCTTCCCCACGGAGCCCCTAACTGAACGGATGCTAGGCTGGAGGGGGCTGAAACCCGGCGTTATTCTTAGCTCAGGCTGCCAGCAACATAGGAGACCTGCCCGTTTTCTTGATTGAAGCCGCTTGTCTCTCCTCTGTCCCCATCCAGAAGGAGGAAGACAGTTTGGCCCCATAATTGTACTCGTTCCTCCAGGCACTTGTGTGGCTGGGCGTCCAGGACGGGCACCGCCACCATCTCCATTTTGGTAGAAGTGAGGAAATGGAGGTCAAGAGGCCAGGTGAGGTGCCTGGGTCACACCTCCAGTGTGGGACAGAGTGCGCCCTGGAATCCAGCTTTTGACCCCACAGCCCGAGGGCTCTGACTGGAATGATGGCCACCTCCACAGAGCGCACCCTTCTGTGCGCACTGAGGAGACCAGTGTCCTCTGTTACTTCCGAGGACCAGATCGCTGGTGCCTAAGCGAGCCTGGTGAAGAAGTTGTGTCCTTCAGAAACGTCTCATGGATATGGACCTGTTCTAAATAGGAAAGATGTTGGGGACTGGGAACGTCAGGAAAACTCCATCATTCCAGAGCAGATGATGTAAGTGTGGGAATCAGTAGCAGTCCGTAGGGATTATCCTCGGAAAGCATGACAAACCCACTTCCCGTTTACATGGGCATTTTTCCAGGTGAGAAGAGAGCCCTGCGTAACACACTCTGGGGTGCTCGATCATGTATTACTATTAGTTGTATTGTTAGTTATAGTAAATAGCAGACTATAGGAAATTATGCTTTGAACCTTCAAGCTAGTATGTCTGAGAGATATCTTCTTCACTTTTCTGTAACCACTTCTCATGGCAGCTGTTTTTTAAAACTAGGAAACCTCAGTAAAGGAGACACGTCACTCGATTTTCGTAGTATCCAGATGAAATGATGAACTTGACCACGTAGCAGTAGCTTTTGTCGCTTGGGCCTGTTCTGTTCTCTTAGTGTGGCGGAGACGGATAACCAGGCAACCCATTAGCTCTGCAGTAATGAGCTATCACAGCCCCCTCACTCCACCGCTCCAAAAAACAAAAACTACCTGAATCAGCCCTTGCTTCACCCCAAAGTTATTAAATAAAGAAAGCTTCTAGAGACTTTGATTAGAAAGAAAGGAAGGAGATTGTTTTCATCGTTAAATGGGGTTGGGGAAATACTTTCCAGCCAGTCACCCTGGTAGCTAAGGGGATAAGAGCTGGCGTGTCCTAATAGTGGGACGGCAATGGCGGAGACCCGAGTGTTGGCTCCGGTGCTGTTTGAAGGGGGTGCTCAGGTAGTGTTGGCGGCGTCCTCGGCTTTTGTAAATAATGCTGCAGGGCACGCCCGGCGGTGTCCGCATGCTGCGCTGGGCCCGGTGAGGCCCGTCACAGCTCGGGCCCCCAATCCCAGTCCCTCCCGTGGGTGACATTGGCACCACACCCTCCAGGGCAGGACATACGTGAGCTGAAACCTGAGGCCTCACACAAGGCTTTCCAAGGGCTTTTCCCTTAGTTTGCTGCTCCCAGGCGCACCCTCGCGCTGGGACGCGGGACCCACCCTTTCAGAATCCTCTCTGCTCTCTGGGAGCTGCTGGAGCCGGGCTGTGGGGAGGGACTGTCTTCAGCCTGTGACCATTCCATTTATTGGTGGCTATGACCCCAGCTCCTCGTGTTACTGATGGAAGCCGCCCACCCTCCAAAGGGCTGAGCGTGGGGCACCGAGGAGGAGGCGTGGGCTTCTGAGGTCCTGCAGAAATCTGGGTCACGACGATGCGCCCCTCCAAGGTGGGCTGGGAGTGCCCATGTGCTGCAAGCTGTTCCTGAGCAGCTGGTCTGCAGCTGCTCTGCCCACCTGAGTGGTGGGTGAAGGCCTGCCCTGTCTGTTTAGGGCAGAGTGAGAGGCCCGATGGACAGCCCTGGATAACAGCAGGTAGTGCGGGGACTTTTATCCACCAGAACGAAGTGCATTATTGTTAGGCCCGCACCGAGCTTCCCAGCGGGGAGCCTGTGCGCTCGACAGACCTGCCCGGCCCCTCCCCTGGACCCCCCGGCGGCCTGCGGAGAGCCTGTTCAGGATGCTTGCTCTACGTAACCCTCCACCCCCACCCCGTCGCCCCCTAGAACTCCAGCCAACTCACTGTCTGATTTCATTTCCCCCGCTTTTTTGTAGGAGGTAGGGAGTTAGGGAGGGAAGCAGCTTATGCCGCAGAGCTTGTGTTTATAGAGTCAGCTTTTTAGTGGAGAGCAAAAGGCTGTATGGATCTCGTCTTCCATGGGTTGGTCTTGAGCACGTGCCTGTACAGTAGAAAGGTGCTTACAGATGCTTTGTTTTTGCCAAGTGGGAAACTGAGGCCTGAAGAAGTGAACCCAGTCATGTTAGAGTTCTAAGTTACCTATGTTTTGAAGAGATAACGACACCTGTTGATGTGGCCAGACACGTGGCTGATACTCATTGAATGCTTCCCATACCCTTCGAGCTGGGTGTCCTCACCCCACTTCACAGAGATGGCGGGTACCTTTCAAAGGCCTCACAGCTAAGTGGGTCCCAGAGGCAGCGTATGCCCCTGCTCAGCCCCGGTGCTGTGTTCAGGGGATTCACTCCGTCCGCGAGGCTCTGTAGAGGAGCGTGGCGACTGCAAGGCCTCCTGAGGGCTCAGAACTGTTACGTCCACTCTCAGATGAACAACACGAGGTGCTGAGCGGCGAAAGGATCCACCCAAACCCTCATGAGGGCGGCTCCAAAGCCAGGCCTCCCAGTCCCCAGTGTAGACACAGCCCCTGGGATGCGAATACCTTTGGCCAGTGAACCCCAAAGGATTCCTTAGAGAGAGACAGTACGTGTGTTATTGTCACTGAAGGATGGACAAGTTGGAGGGGCTCAGTACAAGAACGTGGCAGTGCCCTGCTGTCGTGAGCGGACACATTTCTGCTGTTCAGATTCCACTGGGCCCCTGAGCGCCCCATTCCTGGACGTGCACAGCAGCTTTTCCTGCCACAAATCTAATAGTGTCCCCGCAGAGCTGTGGGTCAGCCTGTGAACTGATGCTTGATTGGTTGCTTGGCTAAGAAAACGCAGCCACAGATGACAACAGGAACTACAGGAAAGGGCAGCGGCACTCAGGGCTCCAGGACGGGACGAGGCCCTGGCCGGGGCGGCTGGTGCTCGGGGCTGGCCTCTAGGCCCCTGTCGCTGTGTGGCTTTGGGAAGGCCCTCCTGTCTCTGGGCCACAGTCTCCCCAGCTAGAACTGTGCGGCTGTCCTGTCTGCCGGGAAAGCCTGACCCCTGAGGGAGGCCCTGGGGATGGAGGCGCCGATGGCCTAGACAGCGTCTAGTTCCATGCCCACCCCCCGGCTGCTCACTCATCCCCACACTGAACGTTCGGAGGCACCGCCGTGTCCGAGGCAACAAACCACCAGGCAGGGAGTCATGCTGGGCTTGACCCCAAACTGGGGGAGCACTGGGGCGTCAAGGGCAGGAAGTGTGTTTTGTACTGGAATTCGCATTCTTGTAGTTCACAGTAGTAAAGTCATGAAACAGATGACTATGAATTTTTTTCCCCTTAAAAAGAACTACATTGTGGTCAAAAGTTCAGTCCAATGGGCTGGCAGGGATTTCCAGGCGTTTATCCTGTGCCTCTGATTTCACAAAATTTTACAAACAAGCCCAGCTTCCCTTCCTTGCACAAGTCTCGGGAACGGTCCGCACAGCCTTCCAACCAGACCTAACATGTGCCACAGCCGGGGCCCCTCGCGGTGTTCCCAGGGCCCACGTGCGCTGTGGCCGGGACCCACGTGCGGTGCGGCCGGGACCCGTCGCGGTGCGGCCGGGACCCACGTGCGGTGCGGCCGGGACCCACGTGCGCTGCGGCCGGGGCCCCTCGCGGTGTGGCCGGGACCCACGTGCGCTGCGGCCGGGGCCCCTCGCGGTGTGGCCGGGACCGACGTGCGCTGCGGCCGGGACCCACGTGCGCTGTGGCCGGGACCCCTCGCGCTGTGGCCGGGACCCACGTGCGCTGTGGCCGGGACCCACGTGCGCTGTGGCCGGGACCCACGTGCGCTGCGGCCGGGGCCCCTCGCGGTGTGGCCGGGACCCACGTGCGCTGTGGCCGGGACCCACGTGCGCTGTGGCCGGGACCCACGTGCGCTGCGGCCGGGGCCCCTCGCGGTGTGGCCGGGACCCACGTGCGCTGTGGCCGGGACCCACGTGCGCTGCGGCCGGGGCCCCTCGCGGTGTGGCCGGGACCCACGTGCGCTGCGGCCGGGGCCCCTCGCGGTGTGGCCGGGACCCACGTGCGCTGCGGCCGGGACCCACGTGCGCTGTGGCCGGGACCCCTCGCGCTGTGGCCGGGACCCACGTGCGCTGTGGCCGGGACCCACGTGCGGTGCGGCCGGGGCCCCTCGCGGTGTGGCCGGGACCCACGTGCGCTGTCGCTCACTGCCCTACCCTTCCAGGCCTGCAACGAGTTCACCACCCACGTGATGAACCTGCTGCGCGAGCAGAGCCGGACCAGGCCCATCTCCCCGAAGGAGATCGAGCGCATGGTCAGCATCATCCACCGCAAGTTCAGCTCCATCCAGATGCAGCTGAAGCAGAGCACGTGCGAGGCCGTCATGATCCTGCGCTCCCGCTTCCTGGATGCGCGGTGAGTCGCCGGGGCCCCTGCCCCTGAGCCGCGCCCCAGGGCCGGGATGCGGGCCGGGCCCCCTCCAGGCTCTGTGCTCGCCATGATAAACCCGGCGGTGGCCCAGGGAGCTCCCGGTCCGAGCAAGAGGGCCGCGAGGCTGGGCGCGCCCCCGGGTCCCAGGAGCCGCAGGGAGACATGGGATTGGAGGACGGGTGGCGTAGCTGCAGTGATGGACACGCAGGCCTTGGGGCACCCCCGTACCGGCACGCGTCCTGACTGTGGGCACGCGGCGGTGACAGCCCTCTCCAGCCCGAGAGCCGGGCTCTGGTCCGCACTGTATACCGGCTGAGCGTGCGCGCAGGTCAGTTCCACAGACATTCCCGGCCGGGCACGTGTGACGCCCTGGGCTGATCTCTAGGAGTGCAGAGCTGGGTGGGCTTGGTCCCCGGTGCAGAGGGGCCGGCGCTGGTCTGATGGGGGGCCAGACCTCCACTCGAGGTTTGATGTCTGCTGCCTGGCATCGCTGCTCTTTGAACTCTTAGTTCAAAGAGTGCAGTTGAAACCATGGATAGAAAGGTCCTTTAAGGCAGAGGGCAAGCCATCAGTTCTTGGACCCCTGACTGTAGACCAAAGGATTTATGCAAATCCCATTGCTATCTTTGGCTTCCCTTATCCAGCCTGTAAGATGGTGACTTTTCTGTGCTAGAAAAATATTTTGATAATTGATCCAGCAAGTATCTTTCAGGGTGTGAGTCTCCTTTGTGATCCACAGTTCATCTGAAATTAGCCATCTGCTATAAAGGCAGGTTTCATCCTCCATTATTTCAATTTCTGAAAATAACCCCAACCTACGATTTTTATTAAAATGTCAGATATGTCGGAATAACGTACCATTTCATGATCGTCGTTGTGTCCCTTTTAATCAAAGATTGGCTTGTCTTAGTGAATGTTTTCACCCCTGGAATCATGTGTTTTTCAGCCGTCTTACATCACTTATACCAGCATTTTTCTCTCTGTTCACAATTGTGGTCTTTGAAGTCCACAGACCTCTTTAAAACTGCTGGCAACTCCTAAACTCGCTCTTATCCAGCGCCCTTTGGGTCACATGGGACCTGAAGTGAGAACCCCCAGCAGCGTATCCCTGGGCCAGTAGAACTCCTTAGGGTCAGTGAAGAGAAAGAAATGAAGGAAACTTGCCCAGCTGGGCGAGGGGAGGAGGCAGGACCCCCGTGCGTCTCCCTCGCCCTGGCCTGCTGCCAGCCCGGCTTCCTAAAAGCAGGCTTTGCCACACAGTGTGAGGTGCAAGGGATGGGTGGCTCATGTCTGGGCCCGTACCTGTGTGCAGCCGCCACCATCCCCATGGAAACTCCCCTCCTTAAAATGCTGGAGTTGGTGTTTGTGTTGGCAGATACTGAGAAAAGGGAAAGTTGCGCCCAGACTACATTCTGTCCAAGGAAGAAGTTGGGGAGAAGCGGGGAGCAGGACGGGTGTCCCACAGGATTCCTCCCAGCACTAGCTCTGCTGAGCCCAGTTCAAGGTCAGCCCCTAAAGGACTCAAAGTGAGGCGGACTTTGTGCTCACTTCCTTCACTCCCACCAGCCTGGGCCTCCTTGCTCCAGTTGGCACAGAGGGACAGTCACCCAGAATGGGGTTCTTTCCTGCTGTGGGCACTGTTTCTGGAAGGCATCAACCTAGAGCTGCTCTTTCTAGTAGGTGGCTGTATGCCTTTAAGTTTTACTTAATTAAAGCAAAACAAAAATAAATAACACTTTAAACTTCGCTCTCCAGTTACACCAGCCACGTTCCCACCGCCCAGTAGCTGCTTGTGGCCGATGGCATCTGTGTTGGCCACAGATAAAACACATTTTCCTCACTGCGGAAAGTGCGATGGACAGTCACCACCCATACCCGTATAGGAGGTCCCCCCAGAGCCTGCCTTTGGTCACTGGACCTAAGTCACCCTTCCTCTCCTGCTCTAAGTCCACGTTTTCCTGCAGCTCTGGCCAGCTGCTAGCAGACAGACAGTGGCTTTCTAAAGCCAAATCGCAGTGACGATAAGGATGGAACAAAAGGGGTGGCTTTGAAAGACTAGAACTGGCAGGACTTGCTTCGCCTGATGAAGTTGAGGCAGCAGGAGGAACGGAGAATGACTCCCAGACTCTGCTGCTGGTGCATGCTGGGAACTCAAGTGTTGGAATCAATGAATGAATGAATGCTGGGAGCTCAAGTGTTGGAATGAGTAAATGAACGAATGAATGAATTAGCAAATGCAATGAACCATCTCTATGGTGATGCCATTCCATAATGTGGGTAACAAAGAAGATGGAGCTGGCTTGGGTGAAAGGCGGGAAGCTGGGGAGACGCTTTATGTGCAGTGCCTGGACTATGCCGTGGTCAGTGGGTGGTGTCCCTAGGAGAGGGTAAGGGCTGCGGACAACACAGTTGAGAGTTAACCATATATGTCCTTGGTAACCACACTGCCCACTCGTCATTACTCCAATTCCAAAGATTTCATCCCTAAGATGCTACGTTTATCCAGTAACCAACTTCCACATTTCTTAAATTCACAACCTGCATCATTGGCGCTTTACGCTTTTGATCGGTTTGAAATCTCAAATGTCAGCTCTCCCAGCCGGGAACACTTCAAGCCAAAGCAAAGCAACTGGGCGTCTGAGCTCGAATAACCTTATCTTCAGAAGTGTGTTGTTTTCACAAGGTTTCTTCAAACCCTGAAAAATCCTGGTCCCGGGATTTCACAGGCCCAAGACTGAGACTGCCCAGGGACAGCAGAGCACAAGGACACGAGAGAGCAGGGGACAGCTGTCGGCACTGTCCCGTCCCACACCACCGCTCATCCCAGAGGCTGCCTTTGAGCCCAGTTGGAAGCTTCCCAACAAATGCACTGTGATGCTAATACAAACAGCCAAGCGAGTGAGCGAGGCCCTCCCAATTAGGGGCGCCCTCGAGGTCCCGGTCCCCCGGCCCCAAACAACTGTCTTCTTTAGGCAAAGAAGAAGCCTGAGGTTATCTACAGACTGCGGTAGCCACTGGCCACGTACCCCATTTCCCTCCTGCAGGAGCTTTTAACACACACCGACTTTGTAGTTGGGCTTTAAATCCAGCCTGCCCAATTGCTGCTGCTGGGTGACCCGGAAACTCAGCATGATTTGGGAGAGCGACTTGGTGTTGGCATAGTCTGGACAGATGTGGTTTGTACCTGTGGACAGATGGTGTTCATCGGTAAAATCAGGCACTTTATTGTGTTAATTAATCCAAGTGGGACCCTGAAAACACAATATTAGCTGAGTTTCCTGTCTAGCAAGGTGATCGGTGCTTTCTGTTGGCTAAATTGGGGGATTCTGTACCCTGGCATAACCAGGGACGTTCTGGGAGCCTTTTCGATAAGGAACAGCTTTGGATAAAAGAAAGAAAGAGAAACATGCTAAGAGAGCTGATTTAAAGGCAGCCCCACCTGCTGGGGGTGGGGGCAGCCAGCATCTCATGAGCTGGGTCCCCAAGCAACTCCCCACTCCACTGGCCTTCTCCCGGATCAGGCGGTAAAGGGTTCTCACTTTGCATTACTTCAATTAGCACGTTTTTTGAAGGCAGAAAATTGCCCTTATTCAAAAAATGGCCTCCCTTCCAGCCACCAGTATAGTAGAGATGCCTGCGGGCCTCTGGTTTCCTCTTCAGCAGCTGTTCTCACATGGGAAACGCCACTTGTCTCCTTCGCGGGGAGGTCAACAGTCAGGGGCCGTTTCAGTCCATCCCAGGCCCTCTCCTCAGATGCCTTTTAAAAATGGTGCATGCACACACATGGGGCGAGAATACAGGGGAAACGAAAGACTTCTGTTTAATTCAGGGCCACTGAGCCCCTAAGCGGAGGCAGCTGGGCTTGCAGTCGGGCCGGCTTGCATCCATGCCTTGGCTTTGTAACGGACCAGCAGAGCCACCACGGACTCAGCTTTGTTGAGAACTGGGAGGACCATCTCTACCTCACTGGTTGTAGAAAGTGAGTCACTTGAATGGATGGCTCTGAGGGGTGAGGCCCAAGGCTGGCACCTGCTGGAGGAGGCACTGTGCCCCCTCTGTCCCGGGAATGTGCTAGTCTGGTCTGCGCACAGTCGCTGTGCTGGGGGCCGGCCCCGTGTCGCCTGGCGTCTCCCTCCCTCTCGCCCCCGAGCTCCCGGTCAACGGGAGAGGCCTAAGTTCCTCCAGCTGGCATCCAGTTGATTAGGATTCAAGGAGGTTTGAGTTTTGAGACTTCGTGCTCTCCACCGTGTTGTATAAGTATTCGTGACCCCTGCGTGCACAGCTCAGTAACAAATGCTTTTGGTGATGGTGGTGGCATCCAGCTCCTTTGCACAAATCTCCTCTGATCTACTTTTTGCTAGAAAACAACAACAAAAAAGTGTCTCCGCCCAGAACTCGGTCCTCTTCTCTCCCTTTTTAGGCGCATTTGGTGTGAACTTGACTTTGTTGTCACACTTGTTTCCTTTCTCCTTCTGCAGGCGGAAGAGACGGAATTTCAACAAGCAAGCGACGGAAATCCTGAACGAGTATTTCTATTCCCACCTCAGCAACCCTTACCCCAGCGAGGAGGCCAAAGAGGAGTTAGCCAAGAAATGCGGCATCACCGTGTCGCAGGTAAGGGCCCTGGCAGGGCCTGGGAGGTCTGCTGATGCACGGCTTCCCTGCCTTTCCCGGTTCCACCAGCTAAAGCCCTCGGCGGCAGGTAGGCACACGATGTGTGTGGGGAGGAGGGCTTCCGGCGGGCACCTGGAGAGGGGCCGGCGGAATCGGAAGCCTGAGTAGAGCGTCGTGCAGACCCCGGGCGGGGTCCCTCCCGCGGAGGCCCGCGGCTTCCGGACGCTGTCTGCCTGCCCCGTGCTTCCTCAAAGACACTCAGTCCCTTAGCTCGCGTTATTCTTGCCCAGCCCGGGTACTTCACACGTCGGGAGGGACTTTACCGTACCACTGTGATTGCACTGGAGTGTTGCCCAAAATGTCACCTGGTTCCCCCTCCCCCCAGAGAGTAATACACATAGCAGGTGCCTATTGACACAGAAAGGTGCATGATACACAAATTTTATAGAGCCGAGTCTTCAGCACTGATACAAAGTAGAAAAGCGGGCACTAGTATATGCGTGTGCATTTTGTCTCCTCAGAAGGTCCATCCAAATTTCTTAGTCTGAGCCCCGAATACTGCCACCGACCTCTAGTTGAGACCAGGAAGAATAGTTCTGAAATTGATCACAGAAATGTTCTCTCGGGATTGTGTCCCATGCAAGAGAACCAAATGTACTGATGTTTCCGTAAAAGGGGGAGTAGGGGGGATGAGCCCTACGCTGGTGAGAAATTTCACGTAACGTTTTCCCAGCGACATAGGTGCTGTGCTGAATAAACTGAGTGTCTGTACTTTCTGGGGTTGAACCCTGGCTTCTGTTTCTCCCTACAGGGTGCCGAGCCCATCAGCTTGTGTTTAGCCAAGCAGAATCAGGCTCCAATGGGGTAGTCTAAAGGAAAAGATTTCCAGGGCCTCCCCTGCGAGCTGTGGGTGGTTTTGCAGTAGCCTTACAAACACCCTTCCAGAAAAATAAGGTAGAAAGGATGAACTCCTTTTCAACTCAGACCTTCCTTAAGTGCTGTGACCCAGCCAAAGGTCATCTGCCATCTCGACAACCCTGGGAAAGCAGTCCATCAGGACAAACTCAGTGGCCTAGTTTTGTCTGCTTAGCTAAGTGGCCTTATCCAACTCTAGACCCTGAGTCCACGAGAAAAAAGACTTGGTGTGTTTTGGGTGTTCACTGCGTGTTTGAGGGGTGGCTGCAGGTGTGGACCATGCCACTGACTCAGGCCGTGAGTGACAGACATGGACTGTTCCATGTTATCTGAACTCAGATTCTGGGGTTCAGAATTCCGGGTCCCTCCTGAAGATGGAATGAGCCCTTCAGGAACGGCCTGTATTGTATGCAGGTAAAAGACGGAATCCGGGCCTGTTCCAGCAGCCGTCAGTTCCTTCATTATGGAGCCTCAAGGTGCAAATAGTTGGTCCAGTAAAATGACTATTTGCATTTCCTTCCCTCCACCCACCCCAAGGCCAGGTCAGTCTTCCTTCCCCATCACACCACTCCCCACAACGGCAACCAAGCTGCCCCACCGTTGCCAGGCAGGTCCCACTGGAGACAATAAGACATGATGTCATGGAAAGGGCACTTGGCTAGGAGCGTGCTTTTGCCAAGTCAACCGTGAGACTTCAGGGAACTCATGCTTTCTTTTTGGGCCTTAGTTGCGCAGTCTAGCACCAGCCGTGCTTCTTTGGACCGCAGGATTAACCCCATCTGTTCCCATGCCATTGGAACTGTCAGCTTCCTTTTCTCTTCCACCCTCCGAACCTCTGTTCCTCCTTCCCCCTTTTCTTTCTCTCTCTCTCTCTCTCTCTCTCCCTCCCTCCCTCCCTCCCTCCCTCCCTCATCCCCCTCCATCTGGACATTTTTACGCCTTGGCTTCCTTGGTGCTGTCCTGTCTATAGTTGCCTCCTTCCTCTTGGGCCACTCCTACTCGGTCTTAGACGCTCTACTATCTCTCCCTGCCCGAAAATATCCTCCTTTCTTTAGCCCTCATCTCTTCTTGCCCCAACCTATGGTTCACCTTTTTTTTTTTTTAAGTCACAGATGCTTTTGAAATCTCACTATTGAGTCCTTTCATGATCCAAAACAAAAATATGCTCGTGCACCATAAATCCACCTGAAATCCATCTATGGACCCTCCTCTCGTTGCATTGTCTGCACCAGTGCTGCTTGGCGTACGATGCACAGAGGGCGGCATCAGCAACCCCGGGAGCTTGTTAGGAGCGTGAACTCATAGACACACCCCAGGCCTGAATCACAGTGTCTGGGGGAGGGGAACAGGAGGCAGAGAACCTGTTATACCAAGTGCTCTATGCACACTTGACTTTGGAAAGTATTGTTCAGCAGTCCGAGCGATCTTGTCCATGTTCCCAGCTACAAACACGCCTCTGTTCAAATACCCAGATGAGACTTCTCTCCTGGACCTCCGGACTCCAGTATCGTGCTGCCCCCTGGACTTCGCTCTAGCCTTGCCCGGGCTCTTCAACCTTAACGTGTTGAAAATGTGATTCCACCTGCCTCAGACTCTGTCTTCGGCGGGCCCTGGTTCTTCACACATAACTGACCCTTAGAGCCTGTGGGACTGGACAGAGTTCATTAACGAGGACGTGAGTTCTGTACATTGTCCATGGCGTGTGACACCATCAGGTGGACGACACAGGAAATGCTGAGCTGGCCGGGGCCTGCCTTCCCTGTTCTGCGTCCCCAGGCCCTCCCACCCTCTTCCTTCCCATGTGTTCCTCCTGTTGCTGATTTAAGTAGCCCTCAGGGGTCGTCTTTCTGCCTGAAAAGCCCCCCAGACTACCTTCGTTCTTCCCCCGTTTCTTCCTGCTTATCCAGTTCCCTCCGAAAAATCTCCCTGCCTCTTTTCCTCTCTGTTCCACTTAGAAATCCAAAAGCAACCACAATTATGATTGATGCACATGAATACTGAAAAGTTATATCAAGAAAAACATGAGTTTGGGGGCGGAATTAGATATGCAGTGGTCTTGAAAGGACCCACAGAGGCCCATCTTCTGGTTGAACTGCATTTTTCTGTCGGCACCAGCTTGCTCAATAATAAATGAAGCATTTTCTTACGGAATTTTTTCTCTTCTTTACTAATCTCACAATGGCATGGTTTCCTTTTTATAACAAAACTGACATTTCCTCTGTAGTATATGCTGCTCAGGACTATGAGGGTTAGCTTACAAGATTGTTCCATTTTGCTAACGTATTTAAAAATAAGTGTCGTTTTGCAAGAATTTTACTGTCTGCCGTTGTCGGGGTGCAGAGAAGTCACGTGAGGGCCGTGGAGCCAGGCGCTCACCATGCCCTTCCCTCGCCCGGCACCGTTTGCTTTGTAATTACGTAAACACCACAGCATTTGAGTGTGAAGTCACAGCTGAGTCATGGGGCATAGAACTTTCCTTCCTCGGGCAGAAGTAGGGGAGTGATGCTTGGCTGGCACCGTGTCTCCTCTTCTCTGGCACCTGCCTTGGTGTAAAGGAAACTGAGGCACAGAATCAAGCCAGGACAGCTGCTGTGAGCCTCATGAAGGAACTAGCTTAACGAACGAAAGTAAATTAGGTTGATTTTACTTAACCTGGCAAGCCTGGAATTCAGAGGGATTACCAGCAGTGTGCTTCAGTGTTTCCTTGTGTAGATAACAGCAAGCTTTGCTCACATGGGGAAGCCTCGCGGGTTGAAGTACATGGGTGCTGAGCTCTGTAGTACATTGCAGCCAAGAATCTAGTCTATCTTCAAGTATTTAACCCCTAAGAATTTGAATTTATTCCATCGATGAAAACACCCATGTGCTGATATAACCTTATGTGGATCTTTAAAGGTCTGTGTATTTTTGTTGCCCAAAGTCAGCGTGAGCATTAATTAAGACAAAGAAAATTCTTGCAAAACTACACTTATTTTTTTAAATGCTTTTTTTTTTTTAGTCATATACTTAGAAGGTAAGCGAATTCAAAATGCTCGCCCTAAACTGAAAGGGTCCTGGTTTAACTGAGCAAGTCCTCCATAGGAGAGTTTTGGTCGCCGAGGTTTTGCTGAACTGTGTTACACTGAGCGAGACATGTCCTTTTATACGGCCACTCCTCTGGACACCCTCACTTCAGATTTTTGCATCAATTCTGGGAAACCAGACATGAGATGAGACCACCCAGGTGCTCAGCCCCTCAGTACCCCTTTTCTGCTGCTGTTGGTGAAGAATGAAATGCTAACACACTCATCTTCTCTTCCACGGCTCTAGGTATCAAACTGGTTTGGAAATAAGCGAATCCGGTACAAGAAGAACATAGGTAAATTCCAAGAGGAAGCCAATATTTATGCAGCCAAAACGGCTGTCACCGCCACCAATGTGTCAGCCCATGGAAGCCAAGCTAACTCACCCTCAACTCCCAACTCAGCTGGTTAGTTTTTCTTTTGATTTGGGGGGATTTTGCTTCATTTTTATAATTGTTTTTCCTGCACCGGGGTTTTCCTTTCATGCTTTAGGTTTCTGATTGGTCGGTTTATGTGTTGGACTCTCCCCTGGGTTGCCAAGGCCCCTATGGGTTTTCCTTTGATTTCCAAAAAAGCAGGGTGTGATACGACTTACGAGATGGGCTTGCCTGAAAGTGTGCATCGGTGTGTCTAGTTAAGGTTCAGGGGCTGGTTTGGACGAGGAGACCCCTAAATTCTCTTTTCGAAGGATGCCAGTCAGGAAGCCGGACCTAATACTTAGGCATGGCCCCTGGGAGGCCGAGCAGCTGGTCTCTGTCATATCCAGTTTTCACCCTTTTCTGTTTTGCTGTTGCCATCACATAATGTCTGGGTCACCTACTAGCACGCATTCGATGCCTGAGTGTCCGCTCTTCGAGCAAGGGTCCCATGAAATGTTCTGGTCTGCAAAGCCAGACTAGGGTTATTTCTGTACATTGGTTGTACCTGTTTTTCTTGACTATTTTCTTTTGTTGGTTTTCTTTATGCAGATTACAAAGGAAATTCCAGTTTTCATGTTATAATATCAGTCGTGTGCTACACTATTGCTTTTTTTTGGTTTGTATCAGTAATTTCAGAGTTTAGGCTAACAAAATGTACTTTTGAGTGTGCCTATATCAATAGTCCTAAATTTTCCCTTGTGAAAACAACATAGTCAAAAACCTTAATATTTGTATGCTATGAGGACATGCTGGTACTTTTTTTAAAGGGAAAAAGCAGAAATTCTTCCTTATTAATAAGTTTTTGGTCTCAGATGCTGACGTTTTTCCCCACGATGAGCAGATATACTGGTTTGAACTGGGGGGCTGCATATCTAGGTAGAATGGATGCCCCCATTTTAAAGGGTCACACATTTAAATATGTTAGATCATATGACTTAAAAAAATCAAATTTCTAACATGGCTGGAGGTATGTGGTGTCTTTGACCCCAAAGCTCGTTTGTCCACTAAACTCAGTTCTCATTCTACTGGTGTGTGGGGGAATATTCTTGGACACACGTAAGGCTCCATGCTCACTTCTTCTGGGAGCTTCTAGACACACGAGTGCTCACCCTTACGCTGCGGTTCTCCAGGCCGCGGGGCTGTGCCCTTGAGAGTGGCCTGGGCCTTTTAAACATGGGACGATAATGCAGAAGTCAACACACTTTTATTTTTCCCAGCACTCCAGGTTGGGGAGCTGTGAAGAGCATATGTGCCGTTTGCGGGTTGTGTGCATGTGTGTGTGTTTCCGTCTTTCCCACCGTGGTGTGATTAACAACGGACCGAGGCTAGCAGCTTCCAGAACCAGTTTCCTTAGTCCCTAGCTGGCCCATTATGAAGCATTTCAGCCCTAGCTACACTAGTTGAACTGCACTGTGAGGCAGACATTTTCCCTCATCTCTTTGGAAGGAGTACAGTTTTGTCAACATTAGCAAAAACACATGGAACACTCCTGCAAAGGCTATCATCATGCAAAACAGACATCCAGTGACTTTTTCCTGCCCCTCAGGTGTCTGCCTCACAGATGGCTGCCCGCGATCTATGGCGAGTCCTTCGACGGGCCCTGCGGGTACCCTTCGTTACTACATCTGTAACTTTTTCTTCTTTCCTGAAGCACTTGGAAGGAGAAATGCAAGCATGTGAACCCTGTCGTCTGTGCTTAGGAATCATGTCGGGTCTCTTGTGATGACATCAGCCTGTGATGACAGTTTTCTAAGGGATTTTTCTGGTGGCGTCAGCTTCATGTGACAATGTTGAACCCCAAGTAAATTATTATGGAAAATGGCAGCAAAGCTCTCCAGTCGTGATTAAGTTGTTGGAAATAATGTGTGGAGGATCCCCTTTGTCGGGCTTCCTCTAAGTGGAGACAAAAGAAACCCCAATTATATATGTGCAACAGCATGGAGCCGCTATGGATAAACGTTTTACAAGGAAAACTGACAAATGGGCCCTTTTGCTCTTAACGCAACCCAAATCATTGCCCAGACAAAGGGAGACCTTTAAAATGTTCACACTTCTCACCTAGGAGGTTTCTAATGCTGTGTGTTAGCTCTTCAATAATTTGAAAGGATAAGTGATCAATGAACATAATCAGCAAGTTTTCAATAAAAGGTTAATATGTGACAGTACATTTTAGCTGAGCTTGAAGTCTGGAGTTCTGGAAGCTGGGAACGTTTTGTGTCCTAAATATCAATGCGTTGTTTTTTCCAGAGGCTTTACCAAATACAAATATTCATTTCTACTCCAAGGAGGATACTTTGCAAGTAAATATTCTTCCCTCTAGAGGCTTCTATGTGGAGAACGGTACTTCAGTACCTTTATTTAGGCCACTTCTAAATATTCCTATTTGTTGATATATGCCTGGTCCCCGATTTCCTGAAGCACATTTCTTAAAAATCACTCAGAACTGGGACCTGGGAGAATTAGCAAGCATTTAGAGGTACTTGGCAAACACTGTATTTTACACCAGTGGGGTTAAGTGCATTGGATGGAGCAGAGTGGGGCCAGAAGGAAGATAAGGAAATTAAGTTTTGAAACACAGAAAGCAAAACTGGGGGCAATTGAAGCAATAGTGATAACCCGGGGTCCACAATTCTCCTCGTGTGACCTTGAGGGATATATTCTCCATTTCATATTTGGAGTGAGTTAAGGTGTCTCTGTAAGATGGGGCCTGTTGGGAAGGTTAGAGGATATTTTAACATCCTAGAAGAATGCAGTTGGCTGTGTTTCACAAAAGTTTCCTGTGACGTAGCATCAGTGTTAGTTTCTTCTCAGGACCTGTGATTGGCTCAGCATCCCCATATTTAGATTATTTTGCTTAGTTGCACGCGTGTGTCAGGACGCCAGCAGGTTGGGCCATGGAAGGTCTTTCCCGGCACTGTTTAGGGAGCTGGAAGCCAGGCCCCTGTGCATATTCACATTACAGCCCTCGACGGGGGTCGGTCCTTTTCTGGTTGGTGTAAGACGGTCATATTCCAACCCTGGGCAGGCACTTCCTAGGAGAAATTTCTGTGTAGCTCGCACTGATGAGAGGGGGGCATGCATCCAGGGAGGCTGACGGGCAGCTCTGGGAAGTTCCCCCGAAGCTTGGTAACTTCGTGTTTTCAAACGGAGTGAAAGGCTGTGCCCCAGTGCCATTTTCTGCTGTGTTCTTTCCTCCTGTGTGTCTCTCCCTTTGTTGACTAAGTGGGAAATAAAATCACAGTCTGGAGTTGGAATTCTAGAACCCCAACCCACACACCCACACAAGGCATGTCACAGTGAACCAGGAAGCGCTGCCCTGTTGCACTTCACCCTGAACAGAAAGTAACAATGACTTTCAATTTGCGGCGGAAGAATCAGAGCAAATAGAGAGGCTGCCATGCCCCGTAGGAAGAAAACGTAAATCCATTCTGGCTGTAGTCATTGGTGCCCACCTGGGGGCCTTGCCTCCCCGGGGACACTCGGCAATGTTGGCAGATACTTTGGGTTGTCAGTTTGGGGTCGTATGGCACCGAGAGGCTAGCGGCCAGAGACGTGGCCGACCATTGCGCGATCCAGAAGAGATGGCCCTACGATGAAGAGTCATCCAGCCAAATGTCAGCAGTGCCAGGGACAAGAAGCCGTGAACCTAAGTTAAGATTTTGTCATTAGTAACCTATGTGGGGGATTATGAAGTTAATTGGTTTTTTTCTCCCTGCCCCAATTTAAGTCTCCTGAAATCTTTTTAGAAATGCAGTCTTCAGGAGGTTGTTTCATGAGACTGGATGTTAACACGCCTTCACATACAGCATCATGGTTGCCTGAGTGAATGGTTAGAACCCATAGGTGACCCAGTGTCTCTTCTGTCTAGTTGAACGCAGGCTGGCTCTGCACTGCCCTGAATGTCTGAGTGGCAGCTTCGTGCATTCCTTGCCCCCTCTCCACTCCAAATTCCGGACCTTTTACGTAGTGAGCACCCTCACAGCATGTTTCTGGTCAGTGCCGATTATTGTACGGCTGCCCACGGGTAAGGCTCCCCGCTGACCTTGCCTGCAAGCCCGGGACTCAGTTTCAGTTCTGTGAGAATCCCCCAGCGTGACAGGAGAGCCCTACCGTTACCTGGGTGAGCCCTTCCCAGGTCAGCACCCTGTGAGACGCCCCTTCCATCTGCCAGTGCCTTCCCCTCATTAGTTAGATTTCTGGGCCGACTCCTGTCTGCCCTTTTCCCTCAGCCCAGTTACTGTCCCTGGATATGAGTCAGAGTCAAAGGCCCTGGTCGTGCGGTACACGCATCCGGAGACACTGAAATGCTGAGAACAACAGCCATGCGTGCAGGGACGGTCCTGCAGGTGGTGGCCGAGTCAGACACTGTGGTACAGGAAGGCTATTGAGATGCGCCTATTTATCTCTGTGCATTAGGCGGCAGGCAGTTACAGCCTATCCATGCACATAGATTTTTACAATCGTGGAAATCGTGTAAATGCACATTCCAGCCCTCCTGTTCCGGGGACCCCGTGTTACGGGCGTCAGGGTGGCCGCTGGCCGTCTCTCCCTCTCAGGGTGTGTGCTCGTTTCCAGTAAAGCATCAGCCAAGCACCTGCAGTGTGGAATGATTGCAGGGTATTTGACAGGGAGAAAAGCAGCATACCTGGGCTTCTAGCTGAACACTCTCGAGGGAACAAAAACTCTGGTATCACATAAACCATTATAATCTGGTTCCTCAGAGCTGACTCTTCTTGGCTCTGATGGCATTTAAATGGGAGCGTGTGTTGTAACACTCATGACAAAAGGCTTGTATTATTTAGGTGATATTTCTGTGGTTAAAAGCTAGACTTGAGAGGGACATGACTAGGGCCTAGGGCCCTGGGGATGGTGTGTCACCTTGAGACCGTGCCCTGTGCCACACTCGGCTTCAACCCATGTTGGGAGGACTGAGCAGTCCTCTCTGACGGAAGGGAGGTCCAGGCCAGCGCTGGACTCGCCGAACTTGGCCTGTTTTGCCTAAGCCCCAGCTTTTCTGATTCCTCCTGGATGAGCTGCCCAGAAATGCGTGCTAATGAGGCAGGCTGTTTGTAGAGCTCTGGGGATGTCACAGGTCTTCGGGTGTGCTCGGTCGTCCCCACCCCGGAGAAAGCTTCTCTTTTCCCATGAGAGGGCATGAGGGGAGGGTCAGTGGGCGCAGCAAAATGGTTGGCGCTTCCTTGGGTGTGGATGAGCACCTCAAGGAACGCAGAAGAACTGAGCTGGTTCTTACCTTGAGGCTGTCCCCAAGCGAACTGTCCCCAGGTAATGCCCTTTTGGTTCCTCTCAGTGGCTCTTGCCTTTGAAGTGTGAGGGCACGATGAATGGGTAAGCACAGAGCAGAGGCAGAGCTTAGAATGCACCCCTAGAATGGAGAAGCAAAGCCTCCCACTCTGCTTAGCTGCAGCCCCTCCTGGGAGGCAGCAGGGCTCTCCAGAGCCCAGGCCCTGTCCCTGGGCAGAAGGAAGTGTCCGAGCTGCGGCATGAGCCATTGCGGGCCGATTCCACACAGATGATGGTGTCTCTGCCAAGGAGGGCAGGCGGGCAGGTGCAGCAGTCAGGGTCGGAAACAGCGAGTGGAACTGACCTGGGTCCCTAAGGTGTCTCCTCTTCAGGCTAACGTCATGTTTTAACCCAACCTTGCACGTTGAGCTTTCTTTCCTCATGCGCTGAGCTGCACGATGACTTCAGAATAATCTTCAGCTTTTCCACACCCTGTGTCTAGGCTGAGGGCGGGTTAGGTTTCCCCAGTGGAATCACCGGCACCCGGGTGGGGCCCGGAGGGACCAAACTCTAGCTCCCTGGGAGAAGGTTCCATCCCTGGGCGGTGAAAGCAGGTGGTTAACTGCTCTTCCTGAGGCCCACTTTTATTATTGCTTATTATTATTATTATTATTATTATTATTATTATATGAGCACTAATATTCCACGCATGCCTGAGACTTCCTGGCCCCTTATCCTGTTTCGCCCCCCTCCGTGTTGGCAGGCGGCAGGGCTCGAGGGCAGCCCATTCTCCCACAGTCTGTGATCCCGGAGGCTTTCTTGGGCTGTTTGCCACCCAGCGAGGAACTTGACCTTTTTTCTAGAAATCGTCAATATCAATTGACTTATCTCCCAGGGCCAGCCCCAACGGGGCATTGCCCTCTTGCAGTCCCTCCCCAGGTGACAGGAGATGGGTCTGCCAGTGGCACGTTTAGCATCCAGCTAAGCAGGTCATGCTCCATGGTGGTGGCAGAAGTATCACTCCCCAGCCCACATTCTCCAGCTTGTGGCCCCCAGGCCACTCCTAGATTTATAGCAGCATGAAAGCAAGCTCCGCAGCCTGGAAACTCTCTCCATGTCAAGGAGGCGAAGTGGGGAAGAATACAGGTCCCCTTCTCAGCCTGACATTGCTACGGAGAGGCAGGCGACTGCCGCAGGCTGTAGCTTCATGTAACATGGCGACGCACCCCCACTTTTTTGCTTGTTCTGTTCTTCATGCTACTAACCAGGCTCTGCCGACGTTGTTTTAGTTTGGGTTTTTATTTGCGGGGGTTGCTTTGCATGTCACTCTTCCTCTTGGCTGTTAGTCGCGGGGGTGGAGCCTTTTCTTTTCTGTGATTCAGGTGCCTCACTCTTTCCTTTCCAGGTTCTTCCAGTTCTTTTAACATGTCAAACTCTGGAGATTTGTTCATGAGCGTGCAGTCACTCAATGGGGATTCTTACCAAGGGGCCCAGGTTGGAGCCAACGTGCAATCACAGGTAGGGACCCAGCCAACGTGCCGCCAGGTGAATGCAATGGGGCCCACGAGCCTCAGTCGTGTTGGCTCTTCCCACTTCCTTCCAGAGAGAGAGAGAGAGAGAGAGAGAGAGAGAGAGAGAGAGGGAGAGAGGCAGGGAGAGAGGGAAGTGTAGAAACAAAGCCTTACCATCAACTAAACCAGTCCGAAACAAAGACAACCATTGTCGTGGGGAATCTCGTCCACACTTTGTGAATGCATTTGGCTCTGGCTTGTCAGTCACTCTGGGAAGGTGGGGGAGATGCAGGGAGCAGCGGGCGAGGGGACCAAGGCTTCTCGGGCAAGTGGGTGCAGCGTGTGCGTGGTCCCTTCACCGCCTCACTCTCCAGGGTCCCTCCTGCTGTAGGTTTCCCGCACTCAGTGTCCGCCCACCCTGGCCACAGTTGAGTTAGGCCAGCGCCTGAGCCTCTCGTGTCTCCGCGGAAGCTTTGGAAACACGGGCCAGGTTGACTGAGCCACTTCTCAGTCTTCCTGAAGGTCAAGGGCTCGGGTTCTGGTGATGACTCTGAGTTCACGTTGGGGAGCAAAACCAAGTCGGTGCCGTACAGCGTCTGCTGCTCCGTGCGCAGCTCACCCTCACTACCCCCCAGGAGGCCATCCTACAGCCGCAGCCCGGAGCCCCGCGGCCGAGGGGAAGGGGAATGCGGGGCCAGCATTGCTGGGGGACTTCGGAGCCTCGGCAGTCCGATTTCCCACCCCGCGTGTGGAACTAGAAGCCTCCCATGCCTGAAATAGACCAACTGGCCCGCGATTCAGCCCTCCACTCAGGAAGCTGCCTGGACACAAGTTTGAGAGGATACGGTCAGACTTTGGCCAGCTGACCAAACAAGTGGCCGTCATTTCAATCCTCAGACCATCCTGCCGTCGCTGTGAGGTGGCTGACCGGGTTCCCTCTCCACAGAACCTTGGCTCCGCGAGGATCCCAGCAAAGGAGAGCTACCTAGGGTGGTCTGCGGGGAAGGGGAGGTGCCCTCACTCCTTGCCCCCCACCCCTGTCTACCCAGCAAGCCCTGCCATCGCACGGGGCACCGTGGCCTTATGTCAGTGGTGGGGGCCCTGGCTGTGTGACTGTCTCGCTCCCCACTTACTGAATTCTGGCTCACACAGGAGCCCCAGCCCCTCCTCATGGAGCCCTCCCAGGAAGACTCTCTCCAAAGTGACGCCGCTGATGGGCCATGCCCGGACGGGGGGGTGTGCGTGTGGCTGCTGCGCTCGTGGCCCTGCGTCCCCCTGACTAACTTCCTCTCTGTTGTTGTTCATCCATCTAGGTGGATACCCTTCGCCATGTTATCAGCCAGACAGGAGGATACAGTGACGGACTCGCAGCCAGTCAGATGTACAGTCCGCAGGGCATCAGTGTAAGAAAACCAGCCCCGCTTTGTTCTGCCCCATCCCTACCAATTATTACAAAGCCACAGGGCGTCGCATGCCACCTAGTAGGACCCATCTCAGCTTACGGTCACCTCATTTCTTATTTCTATATCAGTCATGCCATCGGCAGCATTCAACCCACAAAAAAAGGGGGCGATGGGGTGGCTTCATGCAGGCAGCTGGCATCCAGGGCTGTCAGACACGATCAGTGTTTGCATGGCACCTGCGGCCACATGCCTTCAGCTGAGAGGAGCTGCTAAACAGGTGACACCTAGCACAACAGTGCTAGGACGTGTCACCACAAGCTGGGCCTGGGAATTCGGGGAGGAAAACCAGTCGCCAGTCTCCATCGCATCCAGGTCTGTGGTCTTAAAAAACACCTTTCTCCAATCTGTTGAGAGACAATGGAAAAAAAAAAAATTTAGCAGAGAGGTTGCATACGTGGAAGGGAAGGGAAGGGGATGGTGCCTGGCGGCTCTGATAGCATGACAATTCATAGCGACAAGCTGTGTCACACAGAGTGAAATCGATCAGACAGACACAAGGAGAACTGAGTGCAGATTTGGGACAGCAATCCAACTTGATTTCTCAGATCAATCGTCCGCCGTCTCAGCAGCGGTGACAGCAAGCTGGGACAAGAGGGCAGCCTGAAAAAGGATGCTGTTCTTCAGATTAGGGTGATTGCCCGGGCTTTTTGAGGTCACCGGAGGCTCCAGGGGAACTGTGGGCTGAGAAAGACTGAAGAAAGCTATTGTTGGTCTGTGGGGATGATTATTCATTTACTGTGTTGTTGTTATGATTCAAATAAATTCGGGATGAAAAGAAGGGAAGGTAGGCATGATGCGTTAATGTCACCCTCGTCTATATTAATTGATGTATAGTGCCTGCAGTGAGGAGGGTGATGAGTCCATCAACTCTGTGTTGGTCAAATCATACATGACTATGGCTGTCCTAGAAGGAATCCAGAGGATACCAGCTTTGGCATCAGCTGGGGAACGCTAGAAAGGCTTAGCGGCTCGTAGCCTAGAGAAGAGGAGAGTTGGGCGGTCCATACTCGTTTTAGACACACCGTCCATCGTCTGTGAGAGATTGGATTCGTCATGAATGGTCCACCTAACGGGGGGTAAGATAAGGTCTCTGAGTAGAACCTTCAGAGAAACACATTAGGCTCCCACACATGATGGGCCTTTCTCACAGTCAGAGTCGTGCCGGACAGGGAATGGCTGCCTCTGGAAGTCACAAATTCCCCACCATCGGGGCAGTCAGACACGCGGGGGCCATGCTGGGCGTGGGTCAAGCAGCAGGACGGGAGTGGCGTGGGCACTGTTCAGGCCCCTTCCAAGGAGGAATTGGTTCTTTTCTACCTTGAGGCAGAATCGCATAATGAGCTTATGTGGTATTTACCAAGTCCCTCTCTGGGAGGAAAGCAGAGAGGTCAGAGCTGACCCTGTTCTGTGTCTCTGGGCAGTCGTGTCGCTTTTCTAGGAAGGATTTCCAGAGTGCAGGGCCCCTTGTCTTCTTGTGCTCATATGAATTGTTGTTCCCGTATTAATGGCTGACTGGCCGGAAACCTGCCTAGAAAAATACAAGATGCCATGATGGAGAAGTACGTTTTCAAAAATAGATTCCAGATGAATTAAGTGGCTCTGTGTGTATTTGTGTGTTCAAGCACAGATGCATTTATGCGTTTCCTGAATATTTTTGAGATGTAAGATAGGTTTTTCCAGAAAGACCTTTGTTAAGTGTGGGGATGAGAACATGGGCATCCTCACAAAGGGAGCCGAGGGAAGTCTGACTGGGCGGAAACGGGGCCGACGGGTCTGCTCTCCGGCCTCTTCCTTCCCTAATCGGGTAGTGGAGGGGAGCATGGCCCTCAGACTCGGGGGGCGGGGGGGCGTCAACATGGACCCTCTGACGTCATCCGGAGGGCTGGGAATCATTTCTGAAATAGTGTAACCAAACATGTGCAGACAATTACCTCTGATTACATAAGCCCACCACAAAAACTGGGCTTCAAAACACCACTTGAAAGAGTTTCTCATTTTGCACTAATTTTTTTTCCCTGTGAACTGTGTTTATTTTATTTCTGGGTCTTTAATATGCAGAGTAAATGAATCAAAGCCTGATCGTGACATGATACGTTCCTTTGGTATTAATTTTAAATCGTGCCACCTGCCAGAGACCACGCTTGTTGGAGCGAGATGGATTTTCAGATGGTGGCATGAGACGTCAGACGTGTGTGCAGAGCGGGGCTGTAGCTGCTGGGAGAAGAAAGGGAGGGAGACGAGGAGGGAGGCTGGAAGAGACAAGGACAGGAATGAAAGGTTCAAGCCAAGAAATAAAAATAAACAACTCCTAAGCCCAAGGCAGCCGTGGAATTCCCAGCTGGGCTCTGGGTTCTGTTTCATTCCCTGGAGGACATTTTCTGGGCAGCCTTCATCAGTTCCCCTGGCTGGATTTTCACAGCACCCGTATGTTACCCAGCCCACATCTATTTTAAGTCCTGCACAGCTCAGACCACTTGGCCTTGACCAAGACCACGTAGCAATGGGGTCGCAAGGTGCCTTGGGAAGAGCCCTTTCCCAGGCGTCGGAAGGCCGGTCCCGGTATGTGTGCCCAGCGGTGGGCATCGGATCTGTTGTACAAAACGGGCCAGGGGCACCCACCCTTCCTACCTCAAGGGCTGCTGTAGGGAGAAGGAGACCATAACTAGGAAAGGTCTTGCAAAGCGGAAATCATTCCACTTGAATGCAGTATGAAATGTGAGAAGTGATAACTTTCTGATTTGACCCTTTTCTCCTCTGGTGTGAGCAGTTTTCACAGTAGGTAGTTCCTAGTGCGGATAGGTTAGGACACAGCTGTCACTTTTTTCCTCTTCTGATGGAAAGGTGTGCTTTTGAGGTGGATGTGGAGTTCTGGAAGGCCTGAAGACCCCTTCTGTAGCTGCAGTGAGCGTAAATTATACCTCCTGAGGTGCTTTGTGTTCTCCCGTGACAACAGGCGACACTCCACTTAGAGTGGCAGGAAGTAATGGAGGGGGCCTCTTCCGGTGCTCTGTCAGGCGAACCTGCCGAACGATGCCTTCGTTCTCACGTCCATTCTGTGCTTTCTGTCTCACCGCCACCATCCTAGTCCTAGAAATAGTTCATCAGCTAGGCTGTTGTGACTGTTTCCTAGTCACTATGGCCTCCTGTCGTCAGCACCTCCTCTCTCCAGCACACATCCCTGAATCATGTCCTCCCTTCCTCAGAAGTCATCAGCACCTCTCTGCTGCCCACCGAAGCCAACTCAGACCTTGGGGCTAAGCCACAGACGCCCCCACTCGGGCCCCATCCACCTGTCCTTACACTCCAGCCTGTCGTCCACGTGACCTCTGGAGGCCGGTCAGTGTGGCCAGCTCCCTGGTGCTGCCCGTCTTCTACATCCGTTCATGGACGCTGTCTACACATGTGGCCTGTCGTTCCTGCACCTCGTGCCCTCCTGCCCGCTCTCAGAACCACACTCTCCCACGTCCACTCATTGCATGTCGTGTGGCCCTCTTCTCGGCGCTTTGTCACTCACATGCTTGCCCTGTGCTCTGAGGATGTGCACCGATGTGCCTGCCTCGTAGGTCTCCATGCCTCTCACTCCCGAGTGGTTGTGGTTCTAAATGGCTTCTATTAGCTGCTCAAAACATGTGGGTTGAAGGAGTGAATCAGGCTGGAGAAGACAAGATGCCACTGCATTAAAAAACGTGTTTAATGGCCAGTGGCCACCTCTTCCCCTCAGCCGTGAAGCATCTAGGAATGATTTTTATTTTAAATGGTTACTAATCCACCAATATCCTGTCTTTTTACTCAAAAGTTCTTAGGTCTTCCTTTTTGGAAAGTTTCTAAACTTTTGGGTCACTGCAGATTCTCTGAGAGTAAGATTCCAATCGGCCTTAAATACATGAGATTCTACAGTGAGGACATCGCTGAGAGAATCCCCTCTTCAGCCCTGTAGCCTCTCCTCCCCTGAAAGAACCCCGTCAAACCCCGTCTGTGGGACACAGTCCGGGCAGCAGCGTAGCGTGGTTTCTGACGGGCCTCACTGTTGTCTCTGATAGACATGGGGTGAGAACCTCCACGTGGACACAGACCGGCAGAAAGTGGCAGCAACCTGAAACCAGGGAACTTGGCTCCTTGCTGGCTTGTCGCCTGCCGGGTCGCCTCACCTCTATTCACTGTAACACTTACCAGATCAGCGAGCTCGAAGGTCCCTTTCAGCTCGGTCGTTCCAGAGTCCTTCACTCTTGACCTGTGGTTCTTATGCTCAGCTCAGGGGACCCCAGGCTCAGCGGTGGACTCCTGTCTCCAGAAACCTCCTGCGTTCAAGTCCTTCTCTGACCTGCTGCCGCGCCCTCCACCTGGACCTTGAGCGCTGGACGAAGAGCTGGCATCACATGAACTCTCCCGAGATTTTCTGGTAGCAGAAAGCATTATTCTTTCGGGATGAAGCAATTTATTTTTAATTATTTTTTAAATATAAGTGAAGGGAGTGAGTTCACTCCAGCCCATCTTAAATGGAAATAGATACCTCAATAAGATTTTCCTTATTCAGGAGTTTTAATGAAAATAGAAATAAAGTGTTAGTATCTCTCTCTGAAGACAAAGTGCCATTAATGTCGGTTTATGACAGAAAAATCCCATTAGTTTTGGAGTAGTGGAAAAACAGAGATGAGGCTTTTACCTTTGTTTTCTCCCATGTTAGATGAAGGGGGGAACGGACATTTGCTAAGAAAATAAAGTATAAATCATTAAGACAAAAATAACATCCTGTTTAAGAGGACACATTTCAGGCATTTGGATATCACCAGAGTCACTTGGTAACACTTGGCCCCATGCCATCATTTCCATTTTTTCTTAACTACTTCCGAGACACCTCCTTCCATTTAAGTATATATTAATAAGTTGGTGCCATATGTAGAATTACAGGACTGGGAAACAAGGGTGATCATTAAAATTCACATGCAAACCTGTAAAAGCTCGCTTTAATTATGCGAAGTTTTAACTCTCCTCTTTCACTGAGCCATTTGAATTTTGAAGATGGTAGAGCATACCCCGATGTGCTCCCAGGTAGCGTCTCCGGAGACCTTCTCGTGCTGCAGTCAGGGACCACTGGACAGCCCACCTGGAGGGGGGAGAGGAGAGCCGGCAGGACCAGGGTGGCAAGCCAGCGTCGGGAGGGTCTGAAGGCAGCACGACCCGAGTCCCTGGGCTCCTGCCTTCAAGGAGCTGTGGTCTGGCTTTCTTCTAGGATGGAGCCAGCTCCCCTTTGCTTCTCACATGGTGAGGCCTGTAACCTTCACACCATATCAACTGAGCCTTTGAGACTGGAAAGGCATTTGCTTTGAACCCATAGTCACTGGAGGAGCAGAATCATCCCAATATTGTGATTTCCTATGCAATCCCACACATTTCCCCACCTGCCAGATGATGGGCCCTAAAGGTGCAGAAAGCAAATGAGTATAAATCATTCAATGGCGTAATCATACACTCATGCATTCATTCATTCATCCCTTCACTCAATAACCATGTCATCGATAGCATTTTTGACTTTGAGGCTATGTCATATTATATCCAAGTCCAGTTGGAGAACCAACCCCTGACCCTGGGATGCCGCAGTACCATTCGGATGGATGTTAACTTTCCGTCTCATTCAGTGCTTATCTGAGATTAGGTTTCCTGCTCTTAGAGTACTAGGGCAAGGGAGCTAGCCCGCTCTAGTGTAGGAGGAAATCTGAAATGAAGTTATATGGCAGGAGAGAGGGATTCCAGTCTAGCCAGTAGTAGTCTGAGAAATCTGCCCTCCACCCTCAACCAAACAGCCACACTGTGGTCTTATATCAGAATAAGCATCTTTTTGTGCAGGCTCCTTATTTCTCTGTAGAAGCAGCCACAGTTTTGTTCATCTCAAAACTAGTGATACAATCGCCCCCACCATTGTCACATTGTCCATGGGCATGTGGGTGTGCATACATGTTCCACTTCTGTCACCTCTGCCTGTGTGACTGGACAGGTCACTTTTTCTCCATAGGACATTTCCTCAACTCTAGGAAGGGCAGCTGAGAAGGCGATGCCTGAGGTCTCTTCCAGTGTCACATTCTGGACCATGATGCGTTCCCATTCCCAAGCAAAGACAAGAGCTGGGTAAACACTGCAGAGCTGGAAATCAGAGAAGTCCATGTTTTGGAAGGTTTCCCGTCTGTGAGATGGTGCCATGCTACTTGCATTGGAATCCATGTCTTACAGCTTCTAGCCACCAGGCTGTCCTCAGACAAGGATTAGCTAGTTGTCCCAGACCCAAATCTGTCTCTCCTTGTGCTCTATAAAGATAAAAAGCACAACCTCCGAAGGCTGCTTTGTTTCTGTGGCTGCTCCTCAAAGTAGCCTGGCCCCTGTGGACCTCAGCGAAGAGTAAGTGATTAATTTGGCTGAGTTTAATTGTGGGAACATCGGCATTGATTTCTGAAGATACGCCCTCCTGGCCTCTAAGAAGGAATTCCATGTTTTCTGACACGCTTCTTTTCTGATTCTCTTATCGACCTTTCTTGGAAAAATCCAATGACTGTTTTTCAATCTGGTGCATTTTTAAAATCTCTACTTATCTCTGGCTTTATTTGAGTTTGGGGAAATTTTTTTCCACATCTCTAAATATTAATATTGAGATCTCTAAATACTCTCCAACCTGACAGAGAACTAAGGCAGTAAGGCATGACTGGCTTGAGTCTGGAACAACTAACAAGAAAAGTAAATAAGTCACACATGCTTTATTCACGAAAATGTTTATTGAGAACCTTCTAATACCCAGCACCAAGAACGCAGACGTCAATATGACATGGTTCTTGTGCTCCGTGCAGTCACAGAAAGCTAGACAGTTTGGGGGTTACCTGGCTTAGTCTTCTGCTTCACTGAATGGGAAGGACTATACCCACCGATATAGTCAAAATAATACTATTTTTAGAGAATTTTGGGAGTGGCCATTGTAAGTGGAATTTACATGTATATGATCATATTCCTATTGACTAAAAATATATGTCTGGCTTATACCCATGAGCTGACATTTGCCATTCTTCTATAGATTCTGCAAGTGACTATGCCCAAAGCTATTCTTTCCTTCTGGAACCTTGTTGTCCAAGGAACTGCTTACATGGATGGAAACGCTCTGTGTCAGTGCTGTCCAATCAGTTAGCCCCTAGCCACATGTGGCCGTTGGGCACATGAGCTGTGCCCAGTGTGGCTAAGTGAATGGATTTGTAGGTATATCTCAGGGGAACAACTTGACATGTAAAAGCCACGTGTGGCTAGTGGCTACCATGGTGAACAGCTCAGGCCATTTTGTGGCCACCGAAGGTGGGGTGACAGCATCAGGGATGTGTCCACGCTGTGAAAGCAGGGTAGCCTTCCTAACACAGCACACAGAAAAGCATGCTTTCTGCAAAAATTAGCCTTTCTTAATATAAATAGAACTTCTTATTAAATATTAACTGAGTACAAGAAGTTAACTCAGATTAGCATAATAATGTGCTTTAAATAATGAAATAATATGGGGAGAAGATTCAAAATATAAATATATACCTGCATCTATTATGGTCCTGTTTGCAGTAATTTCCAACTTTGTTAGCCACTAATTCATTGAACCTAATAATTTTCAAGCCTGAGTAGGGCCTGTCTTTGAACTCGTCTTAAAGCCTGTCTTTATGTCTGAAAGCCCGTGGTTGGGGCTGCCAGGCAGTCCAGTCTCTGTCAGGCGCCCCAGGTGACCGAAGCCCTGGCGGGCAGCCTCTGCTCAGCCCTCCTCCCTGACCCGCCGGGGCTCCAAGCCTGGCCGGCCCACCAGCAGTGCTGGAGCCACGTGGGAGCTCGTGGGGAATGCAGAGTCCCGGGCCCCGCCCAACCAGGGAACCAGATTTGCCCTTTGATCCAGTCCCCAGGATTCTGAGCACATGTGCTTTGAGGAGCTCTGGCTGGCGGGTGAAGCCTGTCAGTGCCGCCTGGGACTCATCTATCAGAAGCAATTACAGTGCCTTCTTTGCCTTAAGTTTTTCCAACATTTGATGTTGAAGTCTTCCAAACATACAGAAAAGGTGGAAGAAGTTTCCAGGGAAACCAGAATACCTACCACCTAGAGTGTCATTAATATTTTACTCCACTGGCTTTGTCATGTATCCGTTCACGTCTGCACCCTTCTCTCCACCCACAACCCGTCTTATTTTTTTGATCCATTTCAAAGTACCTTGCAGACAGCAGTATACTTTCGCTTAACTAAATGCTGTCGGTATGTGTGTCATTCACGAGAGTTCAGTATTTGTTTGTAGCTCTCTTCTGAAGTAAAATTTTACACAATTAAATGTACATACCACATGTGTATATTCTGAGTTTTGACAAATGTAACACACGTGCATGTACATGTGCTAACCTTCCCTCCTCGTGTTTACTCCCCTCTCAGGACAGTCTGCTCTTTTCCAACCTGTCAGGTGACCCCCACTCTGAACCCCCCGCTGTCTCTCACCCCCTCAATCTACTGGTAACTTACAGCCAAACTGTTGAAAAAGTCCATTTGGACTTGAATAAGATATTTATTCTACACTTGCCTTAGATTCTGACTTGATACGTCTGCTTTTAAAGGGACTTGTATCGCTTTTCCATAATAAAAACTTTTGAAGTGTATAGAAATCGAAACTAATGCTATTGGAAAGTTAAATTATAGTGCGATTCCCTCACTTCTAAGGTACTGCATATCCCCTCTTTTATCTTTTGCCATTTCTCCCCCTTTCTTCTCTAGTGCCCTTTAGCTTGAAGTCCAATCCAGTTTCCGAAGCCTCCCCCAGACTGGGACAAGCTTACTGGTTTTCACAGTCGCAGACCTGTCTGTCTCTGTACTTGATCTCTCCCCAGGGAAGTGGTGTTTCCCCAGGAGTGTGGGAGCCCCTTCTCAGCCACCTGTAGACTAAGGACGGTCTGTGAGAGGATGGGCGAGTTTCAGGCCCCTCGCTCACCAGGGCTTGGAGTTCTGGGGAGACCCATTACACTGAGAGCTGAGTCCTGGGGAGGAGAGAGAGAAACGAGCACGGCTAGGCACGTGGGTAAAGTTCTGGGGGTGAGGAGAGCCTCCACCCATATCCATGCTGAGAACATTAACTCACAACATTTATCGAGGCCAGTACCTTTATAAATGTTCTCATCTCCATTTTGTGATGAGGAAACGGAGACTCAGAGGTAAAGCATTAATAGTTTACCCAAGGTCAAATAGCTAGGAATGATAGAGCCCCCGCTCCAAGGCCCTTCTTGCAGACGGAAGCCTGACCCTCTAATCCTTAGGCCAAGTGAAGGGGGTTGGTAAGACCCTCCCACTCTGAACCTGTTATGTTTCCTGGGAATCAAGATTTAGGAGCTTGGCTGAACAGCCAGTTATGACTGTTTCGTTATATATCCTTTCAGGATGGCACATAGAAGGCTTAAGACCAGCTGGTTCTTTCATTAAAATTAAACCTGGAAATGATGTAGAAAGCGCTTCCCTGGATATAGGCCTCTCTGCTCTGCTGTCGCGCTGTGTCTGGCCAGCCAGCGTACAGGGACCTTGCGACCGTCCACGACAGAGCGGAGGTCTTAGGTCAAGGGTCTCTTCACAGAGAGAGACATGGGGGCTCAGTAAAGGAGATGGACCATTCTAGGAGTGCAGGTGCAAAACATCAGTAGAGGTTAACTTTTTTTTTTTTTTAACCTGGGAACAGTGAAATGAAAGGAAAATTTGGCCTATGAATGGAATAAATGACATATGTTAAATAGTGGCTTTCAAGGGTAGAAGATCCGTGGGGGGGGTTCAGGGACGAGGGTGTCAGCTGTAGAAGTGACAGCCTCTCCCAGCCTGAAAGGAAGGGTAAGGCCTCGCCCTCACTCCACTGAGCCAGGGTTTCTAGTCAATGCTGAACACTCGGCAGTGTTGATAAGTTAGAAGAAGAAACACAGCAACGTGCAGGGACGATATAATATGAATAAAATGGGAAAAATTAAATAGAAGAAATGATGCCAGACTTTAAATGAAAACAGCTATGAAATAAGAAAAAGAGAGAAACGGAGAAAGAATATGCCGTTGAACAAGCCAATGGAAGGGAGGGAATGGCAGGAGAGCGGTAACGGTGCGTGGGAAACGGCGAAGGCACGGGCCAGCCAGGGTACAAAGGTGCTAAGGCCGACAATAAGAAACAAGCTAGGTGAGTGGTTAAAATAACATCAGCTAAGAATGTATTCACAGAAATTATAGAACAGATCAAGTAGCAATAAAAGAAGGAAGTACTGTAATGCAGTAAATTAAAGAACAATTAAAACGATAAGAACAGAAAATGAAAAGGCTAAAATGACTTCTAACAATTGTATTAATAACTAACATTATGACTTCTTCCCCGTGATAGGCACTTTATATGCCTTAACTTATGTGTTCAAGTTTATTAAAACAATTAGGATGTTTTAACAATGTAAACAAAAACGTTGAGAGGCATCAGAACAGTAACAACAACAACAAAAATCGACGGTTAGTGACATCGACCTGCAGATGGCCGTTTTCGTTGCTCGTCTGGGGTGGTTCCTTTTGCTGTTGAAAGGCTCCGAGCACCTGGCCCGGAACTTCCTGTCCAGACCGGACGTTCCGCAAGAGCCTGCTGCTGTTACTGCTGCTCGTCTCCCCAGCTGGTCCCTGTGAGCCTGGCCCCTCCTAGAGGCAATTGCTAATGGTTAAAATTCTCCAGCGACAGAAGTCATAGCCCAGGACGAGGGCAGTGGGAAGACGTCTCACAGTCATCCTCGTATTCCAGGGTTTCGCTCAGGATGTCTTCTGACGCGGTGCCCCATGCCCACCAGGCCGCATCTGTACAGCACTCAGCACTCTGGGTGGCGCATGGTCTTTTCTGATCTTTGCTTTACTTTCTGTCTAGGCCCAGGTTTCGGAAGAGAAAGAGCTTAGTTTTGTATCTGGCCTTCAGTTCAGGCCCGGTACATAGTAGGTGCTTAATGTGTGCTTTTTGAAGTTAGCCTTCTTAAACCTGTTGTCAAGAGGACCTCCCTCCCTCCCTCCCTCCCTCCCTCCCTCCCTCCCTCCCTCTCTCCCTCTCTCCCTCCCTCCCTCCCTCCCTCCCTCCCTCCCTCCTCCCTCCTTCCCTCCCTCCCTCCCTCCCTCCCTCCTCCCTCCCCCTCCTTCCCTCCCTCCCTCCCTCCCTCCTTCCCTCCCCCCTCCCTCCCTCCTTCCCTCCCTCCCTCCCTCCCCCTCCCTCCCCCTCCCTCCCTCCTTCCCTCCCCCTCCCTCCCTCCTTCCCTCCCTCCCTCCCTCTCTCCCTCCCCTCCCTCCCTCCCTCCCTCCCTCCTCCCTCCCTCCCTCTCTCCCTCCCTCCCCCTCCTTCCCTCCCTCTCTCCTCCTTCCTTCCCTCCCTCCCTCCCCTCCTTCCCTCCCTCTCTCCTCCTTCCCTCCCTCCCCCTCCTTCCCTCCCTCCTCCTCCTCCTCCCTCCCTCCCTCCTCCTTCCCTCCCTCCCTCCTCCCTCCCTCCCTCCCTCCCTCCTCCCTCACTCCCTCCTCCCTCACTCCCTCATTCCCTCCCTCCCTTCCTCCCTCCCTCCCTCCCCCTCCCTCCCTCCCTCCCTCCCTCCCACCCTTCCTCCCTCCCTCCCTCGCCAGCAGGCAGACTTGTGGCTGGGCTATCTGCCTGCCTAGACGCCCTGCAGACATGCATTTTTGTGTTTCTGCTGTCCAGAGAGTCTCTCCCACAAAAGAATGGCTTTTTCTTCTTTTCATGTGTCACAGCTTGGTGCCCATCTTTGACCTCCAGTTTATCTATACCATGTACCCTTTCATCTTTATCAGCCAGAAATATTTTCTGGGAATATATTCGGAAACCAGATACCTGTTTCTTCTTTCTTCTCTTCCCCAGACTTCTTTCTGCAGCAGGTGTTGTCTCAGTGGTTTTGAGCTTGATCCACACTCATTCATTCATTCATTCATTCACTCATTTGTTCAGCAGGCATTTTCTTGACGGTTTTATGAACCAGGTGGGCATTAAGGCAGGGAAAATGAAACGGAGACTCAGTGCTGACTCTCAAGTAACTGCCATCTCGCCTAAGCTGGTTGCTATGTCTGGTCTGCTTCCTTTGACCTTATAAAGGGGAAGACAACCGCTTTACCCTGCTCACAGGCCGCTGTGCTCTGAGGAGCATTAGGAGGCCGCGTGCTGACTTCTCTTGGCTGGCGAGGGGCCCGGCTGCCTCCGTCCGTCTTCCTCAGACCTGAGGGGACCAATAATTGCATTGGCGCCTTTTCCAGGGAGCTCCAGAGGTTGGCCAGGACCTACCCACAGACAAGGACTCCATGAGATGCGGGCTTTCCTGGATACACTTTGTTTAAATGGTACAGTTCCTTTTTTTCTGATTACAAGTTACTATTTAATGTAGAACACTCGAGGCATGTGAAAACATCACACCGAAGAAAAGCACAGCAGACGGTTTGCTCGGCAGCTTTCCAGCATTCTGCGTGTGCGTGTGTGTTGTGTGGGTGTAGAAAAGTTACAATCCAGTCGAACGTATTTCGTAACCTACTTATTTTACTAAAAATGTTATGAGTATTTTCCATATCATTAAACACTCTTCTCAAACATAACTTTAATAACGCATAAGGAGCCTGTTATAAGGGGAAGTCGGTAACGTGTTTAATCAGTCTCTACCGGGAAACATTTAAGTGGTTTTCTATTTATTTTACTATTATGAATAATACTGTGGTAAACATCACAGTACAGAAAATCAAGTGCCTGTTTTCTACCATTTCCTTGAATAAATTCCTCGAAATGGAGTTGCTGCATCAGAGGACATGAACAAGTCTAATGCCTTTAGGATGAGCTGTGAGCTTCTCTTCTGGAAACATCCATGAATCTGTTGTCCCCACAGCAGTTGATAACCGTCCCCATTTCTTCACACACTCAATGACGATGTCTTAGCAGGTTTCTCATCTTTGTCAACTATTGAATTATGAAATGGTGCCTCATTTTTATTTGATTTTAATTTGTATTTCTTGGAGTACTGGTAAGATTGAACATTTTTCGTATGTTTGTGAGCTTTGTGCATGTATTCTTGAAATGCCCATCTTTCTCTTATTGATTTCCGGGAACTCTCACACAATAAGGACACCCCATAGCCCACTCAGAAACACTTAGAAATTAGGGAAAACTCGATTTCCAAAAGGAGAGGCCTCCTGTGGCCTCAGGACCCCTAGTTTCATTCTGCTGTCTATTTTTGTGGCAAGTCCTTCAGCATGAAAGCTGGACTGTTACCCTAGGAAAACTAAAGGCAGGTCTGTAAGTGATTCAAGTGTTGATCTTAAAAAAAAAAAATCAACCTGCAATCTGAATTAGCTTGACATTTTCTATATTTCTAGTCTATGAAAAACTCAGGGCTCTGAAATAGAACCTAAGCATTTTCTAAAAGAAGTTGGAGGTAAATTAGTCAAATATTTCCTTGAAGATTTTCCATGTGCCGAGCATTACTCTCAATAGTCGGAGTTGCCAAATAAGGCCTTAGCTAGTTTATAGCCAAGTTAAAAACTAAAACTGCATCTATTTGAAAAGCTTTCTGAGGATCTCAGCTAGACGTAGGTCTTAGAAAGTGGTCTCTGAGTGCGTGACGAGATGCTTTCTGGGTTTTGGAAGCGGCACCAGTCTCCTGGCATCTTCTTACCACCTATAAGGGTCTGTGTTCTTTGGGGCCATTGCATTTTGATGCGTCACCATCATTCCCCCCACCCTTCTCCCTCCAGCACCCGAGCCTACAGCACAGCTGGAAAATTTCCACTGCACAGATTTCTGGGACACTCTAAAAGGAAGAACATTAAAATTTAAAAAGCCAGCCCACTCTTGCGCTTGGCTGCGAATCCCAGAATAACGGGGTATCGATTCAGCCCCTGACGTCTGGGATGGTGTCAAATGCATGCAGAATTCTCAAGTACACAGAAGCTGCAGGACCTTACTTTCCTTTGGTCAGTGAACAGAATGCTCAAAATAAGAATATCATCCCTTAAATACAGCGGCGCGAGGCAGGCCCCCTTCTCCACTGCCCCCACATGCCCTCAGCTTCGCTCTGGTTCTCCCCTGCAAACACTAAATGGCATATGAGTGCATTAAGCAGCGAACTCGCTGGTGACATAGCAATTACGGCTCTGAAATAGATTTGGTACGTCACAGAAGATAACGGTTTTGAAAGTTTCTGTTGTGATTATAGCCTGTACCTCCCACAAATAATAGGCTTCAAAATAAGGGGCTGCCAGTGGAGCCTTTGTGGCTTTGTCTCAGTGATGGCACATAAATTGCTATTAATGTCCCCGGTGTACTTGAATGTGCCAGTCTCTGGGACACGGAGCTGGGTCCATGTCTCTCTCCATGTGGTGTGTCATTGTGGGTCTGATAATCTGGAGTAATTGCTGCCTCCTGGGCAGTCAGACAAGCATGGGGGACTTTGGCGTCTTGCGTGACGGCAAGTGACCTCAAGACTTCCACCCAGTCACGTGCACGTTTGCGTAGAGCGTCCACCATGGGAAGGTGTGCGTGCACTCCGTGTTCCCTGAGCAAATGATAGCCTTTCAACGAAGCAGAGCCCAATCAGAGGTTCTCAAAACAAAGTGAAGAAGTTGGAGCTGTGTACCATCAGCCAATCAGATCATTTATACTGAGAGGGGAAAAAAAACAATAGCCTTTGCGTGAATTATCCCGATTTGGCTACCTAAGTCCATATAATTGTTATCTTACACAGCTACTCTTCCTGCAGTGTGTGTGTGTGCACACTCGGTTTTTATGGGCTGCGTTTTCTGAATGTGAATAAGCTCTATGAATACACATGTGTGATGAGATACGTAGGAATTGTGTGTGTGTTTGCACGCTGTGTAGACATGTGGACATGTTTGGGGTTTTGCAGGTCTGAGTGCGGAGGGTGTTTATTTGGATATAAATAGTTTTCTGCACTGAGACACCTCTGTTTAGCCAAATCAAGCTCAGCTGATTTTTCTCTGCCTCTGAAATGTTAAATAAAACAAATATTACGTTTTAACTTCCTGTGCGTACAGTGAACGTACGGAGCCCAGAGTCTACTGGGCATGGAAATGTATGTGTGAGCCTTACTTGCGCTTTGGACAGATAAGCGAGCACCCAGCCCCAAACCTGGAGATGGGCCCCGCCTCGTATCCTGTGTGAGCCAGGCGCCCCAAGCCAGCCCGTGTCTCAGCGAACGTGGCGGCATTACTGCTGGGCCTTCACAACAGGGGAACGAGGAAAGGATGGTGCTAAGAAGGTGCCACTTCTGTCCGGTGGCACTGTGCTGGCAGGATGGCACAGAGTGGTGGCGTGGCAATTGATGACCTTATGGCTGGATTTTGACTGGGCTCCTTGGAGGGCCATTAGAGTGCGTGGCATAGAAGGCCGGCGAAAGTGGCTTGTAGTATGAAATCCACGTTCTCACCAGGCAGGCATGGCTCCGCGGCCCCAGCTTCCTGTGAGCTCTCAGGCCAGGCCTCTGCGTGGCCGAGTAAGGTGAACCCCAGTAACTAGAACTTCCCCCACACACACACACACACACACAGGGCCGTGTCTTGGGAGGGTAAGCCGGGGAGTAGGGTTAGTCTTGACCAAAACCGGGTTTGGCAAGGTGCCTGGAGGCGCTGGGGCGGGGTGGGCTGTTAGAACTCCCCGAAAGACTTTCTGGGGTCTGGGGCTTGGGTCCTCTGCCCTCAGCCCTGAGCACAGACGCAGCCATGCCCTGCCTGTGGTGCCCACACACTGTCACACAGCCTGAGCTTCTGCAACTCGAAATGTCCCGAAGCAGTGGCGTAGAATGGGAATGAGTCTGAAAAATCCTAGTTTCCAAGTCCTAGTTTCCTCTCCTGAGAAGTAGGAGTAGGCATTCCCTCTGGGCTTAGGGACTGTTATAGATCCCCCAGCCAGAGGCTGGGGGTGACGACTTCAGTGGGTGCGCACCCATGCAGGCGTGATGGACACCCAGGGGCGCTTCCATCTGGTTCGACTCCAGTGCTTACGTGAGCAGCTGCTCTGTTCTCTCCTGGCTCGTGGCTGGATGACCTGTCATCTCACTGGGGGCAAAAACCAAAGCCCTTCCTGTGCCTCAGGCTTTGGCCGGCTGTCCCCCCCGCAGATTCTCGCTCCCACCTCCAGCTGACTTTTCCTCTCTGCTCTCACGCTCCCTTGTTTCTCCTCCTCGGAGCCCTGGACAGGCTTTGCTCTGCCTCAATGGCCCTTGGCCCCTCTGGCTACTGTCTTCTATTTTCTGTTCACCTTTCAGCTGGCGTTCCAGAAGCCCCAGCCTCAGTGCGGTCCCCTATACCCTCACAGCATGTGTCATCATCTAGAGTCTGCATTGGTTCTTTCAATGATGCATTGAATGCCTGTTTTCCACAAGCCCGTAAACTCCATGAGCGCAGACCCCAGATTTCTAAGAAGCATGTCCTACCTACTGCTGTATGCCCAGTATGCATCTTTGTGGGGTTAAGAGGTAAATAGTAACTGTGACTAAGATTCTGATGCTCACGTGGATATTTAAATTAAGAAATGAAAGCTGCACGTGCTTAGGTATGAAAAACAGGGGTCAAAAGTCAGGGGTGCTGGGGTTTAGGGAAGTGAGGGGAAATGCCTTGAAGGAAGCAGCAAGGCCGTGAACGATGGCGCGGACCCTGGAGGGCAGGGGACAGCGACCAGCGGAGGCAGGGCCCTCAGGGAGGACACTCCTTGGCGGGCTGGCGGGCTGCAACAGACAGGAGTCAGTGTTGATCCCAACCGTTTCCATAGGAACAAAACAGAGCAACACACATGGTACTCACAGTTCCTTGCTTGGGACAAGCTGTGACCTACCACGTGTCCTGACGCCTCCTTAGTCAGAGAAAGTTCTCTTCCTGGACGGGATTGTCACCCTGAGACCCGGCACTTCTTTGCATGTCCCTCTGAGAGACACTAACGTCTGTGATGTGCCGGGCGCTGAGGCAGCCAGTGCGGAATCTGAGCTCAGCTCCCAGCCCTGCTCTCACGGTCTGGTGGGTGAGACCCCCACAGGGAAGGGGCCCCCAGGGGGAAGAGGCATCTCCGGGGCGGGTGGGGGCAAGGAGACGTGCACTCCACCCTGGAAAATAGCCCAGCTGTGAGTGGCGTGCAATTGGATGGAGCATTCCAGGGGAAGGAAGCAGGTGCGAAATGGGTGCTCCGTCGTGGGGATCCCTGAGGCACCAGATGCGGAGCATTGAGTTGAAAGGAAGCAAGGTCAAGGGCACCGTAGGCCTGAGGAGGACGTTGAACCTCATCTTGAAGCCAGTGAGCAGCCATTGAAGATTGAAACAGGGGGAGGCACAGCCGGAATTACATGTTTGAAAGACATGTAATTCTGGTGGAAGCTAGAAGTGGGACTGGCCGGGGAGGGCGCCAGCCTGGACAGGGCTCTTTTTACCATTTAACGTTCCCCAGGGGAGTTTCGGATCGCCCTAAGGGGACTTGCAGTAGCATCTTTTCATCTCAGAGCGTGTCGTGGAAAGTGTTTACTGTAGAATGTTATGGAAAGTGTGTGCATGTCAGGAAAACACGGTTTACCCCGATGGGAAGATGGCCCTAAGGTGTGACTGCGGGGTGAGCTGATACCTCCCCAATCTGGGGGCTGTCTGTCTGTCTGTCTGTGTGTCTGCATGGGGGCGGGGGACGGGAAGCCTCCGTGTCTCTGTGACTCTCCCTGGCTGGCCCCACGGTGCCGGGGCGGCTGAGGGCCAGGGGCCCCCCCCCACGCCCTCCCCCACCCATGCCGGAGGCCTCTGGTGATGGCATCTGGCCCGTATGCAGATCGGGCTCCACTCCGTGCTGACATCAGCCGGTTTGTGGCACCTCAGCGTATTTCTGGGTTGCAAATGAGAGTTTCTTAGTGCCAGGCTTGCTTGGGCTGTCACATCGGGTGATGAATTCTCTGCATCAACTGTGCGCTGCTAAGGTAAGCCCAGAGGAAGAGTGGGAAGGGCGGAGGGCGGAGCTGCCGGCCGTGCTGGGCCCACCCTGGAGGCCAGGCCCGGAGAGTCAGGGCTCCGGCTGCAGCTCTGCGCCCCTGCGCTTTGTCAGGAGAAACCCACCCACCGCAGCTCCATGCTCGGCCCCTCGGCCTCCTGGGCCAGATGTGCTGGTCCTTACACGTTAGGTGGGGTTCTGGCAGACTTTGGTGGGCTTCAGCCATGCGCCAAACTCGTGAGGGCAGGATGGAGAGGAAGCAGGGGCGTAGGGCCTCCAAACCGTTTTGTTCCCAGATATTTGTAATGTGTGCTCTGGAAGTCCAGGTCTGCAGGAAAGCCGCTGCATTTTGCCCTGTCTGTTCTCTTAGCCCCCCGTAGTGAGGTTCCACGCTGAGCCCTCCTGGCCAGCTCAGGCTTCTCCTGGTGAATTAAATGTGAGGTCAGGTCTTGCTTCCCAGCCACAGCAGTACCTGGAGAACTAGTGCTTCCTTAGAAGGTTCAGAGATAGCCAGGGCCCCTTGGCTCGGCAGGTTTCTCCTCCCACCCCTGAGCCACTCGGTGCAGTTTCTGACATCAGCCTTTTGACAAGCGACTGTCTTTAGAAAGGATAGTTTGCCTTGGAGCATAGATGGGGCAGTGGACTGCAGAAGTTAAATAAAAATGGTCTCTTTTCCCGATTCCCGTACGGAGTTGTTAAGGAGACCATCTCATGCTCACTGCACCCAGAGACACACACACACAAGGCGGGCTGCCTCCCTGAATGTCCCACTGAGGACGAGGGAGAAATCACCGCCTTGGGCAGGTGGCAGTAAGCGAGAGCGGCTCTTCCCCGGGATGCACAGCCGCTGACTGCAGCAGGCCGAGCCATGCTGCCGGAGTGCCGAGCGATTTACGGGAAACCCGGCGAGGCCGGCTGTGCCTGCAGCCTCTGTGCTGTGCAGGTCTTAGCAGACAGTGGTAGGTGGTGTGAAGCACCTCGGAGGAAAGGTCTGTTCCCGTGGTAGACTTGCTTCTAAACGTGCTGGTGTCCATCTGCCTTGCACCACGTAGGCTGCAGGATCTTGAACTTGGACAGAAGCAGTGGCTGGGCTGTCCTGGGGGAGGGTGACCAAGCACCCCAGCCAGCCTGGGACTCGGGGGCCTCCTGAACAGGGGACTTACAGTGTTGACACCGGGCAACCCGGGACAGTTGGTCACCCCGTCCGAGGTGTGTGTTTGTGGATGGAGAGGGGAGTGGAAAAGGCATCTAAAGATGGGGATGTCTTTTTAGTAGAAGGTTCACATGTTCTTCACTGGGCCCACCAGCACAAGGCAAGCACTGGTTTCGATGTCTCCGGCTGGAGTTGTACCAGCTCAGAGATGACTCAGACAGAAGTCTCAGGAGCCTCCTGTTCCCTCTAGACCAACTTGCCAGCCCCCTCCGACTGGGAAGCCAGAAAGCTCATTCTCTTTGCTGATGGGGGCGTTGGGGGTACCCCTGATTGTGCTTCGAATGGCATCACAGCATGGCTAAGTCATGCCATCGTGGTGGCCTCTGAGCCTTGTGGCGGGACAAGGATGTAACTGCTTTCATCGAGCTGCCTCCTCCACTTGTCTCCTTCGACCAGGTGGATTCTAAGATCCCTGGCTTCTTTTCCTCTTTCTACCTCGTGACGTTGTACTTAAGGAACGTCTGTCAGGTTTCCTAAAATCTTGTACCCAGCAAACACACACACACGTCCGTGTTTATTCCTTTATCTCTGTACCTACCGCCCTGGGAAGCATACATGTATGAAAAAGATTGTTAGGGCGGACAAAATGCTAACAGTAGCGGTCTCTGAGTAACAGAATCATGGGTATCGTATGTTTTGCTTTTTATACTTTTCCTGTTTTCTAAATATTATATTGCACATATCAATGCAAGTATTACATTTGCACATCTTATATATGTACATCTTTTGTAATCAGAAAAGATAAATGATGTTAAAGGGTTTTCTCTGGGGGAAAATAAATGTAACCACAGTTCTCAATCAGCCTCAAATGGTGCCAGAACGCGCGTGTTCCTGGCGGGGAGGGGAGGCCATGCTGAAGCCCGCGTTGTGACCGGCCTGTGTGTAGAAATCCAATTAATTCTGTTCTTGATTCTGACCGTACTATAGTCTTGGCCCCCAAAATAGAAGAGCGAATTCTCCTTGGCCCTCTTGTTCTCCATCCAGTCTCACAAGCAGTGGGAGGTGTCCTCCAGCAGAGAGGGGAGAGGGCAGAGCCACCGGACCCGTTAGGAGACAGAGGTCCGAATGTGAGGGCGTTGCTCCTCAGTCCACGACGTAGGGGACATGGCCTTGGCATTGCCTGGGGTGACCTTCTGCCCTCACGGTGTCTAGACCGGCCCTTTATTGGGGTGGAAAAGCTGTCCTCGTGCTGGAGGAACAGGTGGGAGCTGCTTTGAATCAAAAGCCTGACTTCCCCGGGAAAAAGGGGCATCATTTGGGTGAGCCACGGGGAAAGCCAGGTGGGTGCAAAGGGCAGAGGAAAAGCAGCCGGTGCAAAGGTTGGGCGAGCCCGGGCACTGTCTCGGCCCTAAACAAACCAGGTGCCTGCTTTCTCAAGAAGGAAATGTGCAGGGACACTTGCTGGCACCTGTTAGGTGCCAACCATGCCCCTGGGTGATGTTGCAGTAGAAGCCGAGGCCCCTCCCAAATGACAGCAGTCATACCTGCCCCACGCCCCCAAATATTTCGGAGAATAAAATGAGACGAAAGTACAATACATGACTGACAGGGAGTGTGTGAGACCTTGGCGTGTGCAGAGCTGAGGTCGCCGGCCTCCAGGGGACAGTGCGACTGGGTGCAGACGCGCTTGGGCCTGCTTGTGCTCAGTGCATTGATGAGCAACTGTGCATCGTGTACCGTGAATTGACCGTGGTAGCCAATCATTCCTCAACTACTTTGATGGTGGGCTCGTTTTCAAAAAGGGTGGCCATTGGCACAGATCCTTTCAGAACAATTCCTTTGTTTGGATGCTTCTGGATTTAGTCTTTGGAATGATCTACAAATACATATCAGATGTATAGCTTCCCCCCACACCCCCTCTCGAGATGTCTTCATGCCGGCCAGTGCTGTGGCCTTGGCACAATTTTCTTCTTCTTCCGAATCACCCCGTGTCCTTTTCAAGGCCCCCTCAGAGGGTGCCTCCTCCATGAAGCCACTCCTGACACTCAACCATACGGGGCGTTGCCTTTCCTGAACCTTCCGTGATTAGGTTCTGCCTTGAATTAACAGTTCTCACATGTGTTGTAGACAGAAACTGTATCTCATCCTCATTGCCTGCCAGCAGTATCTAGTACAGAACCGGTACCCGGAGCATCTAGTCAGAACCGGTACCTAGACTCCAATACCTTGTGGAAAAGCCAGAGCTGGAAAGGGCTCAGGAAGCCTTTGGGAAATCTTTTTGTTTTCCTCAGGGGGAACCCAAGGCCAGAGGGTGGACACCCTTGGCCAGAGTCACACCTGGAACTTGGTCCCTGGCCCTGCAGAGCAGCTGTCATCCCACCAGAGCCCACGCTGTCATCATCTGACAGAAGTGGGTGGCATTGGCCTTGTGTCCAGAGGTGTGCTGGGGGGACCTGAAGTCATCTGAGGGGGTGGGGCGAATGATCAACCCCAGGAATGGCTGCCCAGCTGACGAGTGTCCGGGTGTGCCAGGTACTGAGACAGGCCCTCCAAGACGCTCCTTACTGTCATTGTCTGCTCAGAACAGCCCACGGCCCATCTCAGAGAACTGACTTGTCTCCCTTTTTCCCTTCCAGGCTAATGGAGGTTGGCAGGATGCCACTACCCCTTCATCAGTGACCTCCCCTACAGAAGGCCCTGGCAGTGTTCACTCTGATACCTCCAACTGACCTCCCAGCAGTCGCATCCCGGCTGACCCTGCGCCCCAGTCGGGCAGGGCCAGGAGGGAGGGTGTCTCCCCACGCTGAAGCGGTCAGACTGGAGGTCGAAGCAATCAGCAAACACAATGAGTCTCCTTCTCCTCTCCCCTTCGGGATGCTATCTCAGCCAATCTGGACACTTCTTTATACTCTCTTCCCTTTTCTTTCTGGGTAGAAGCCCCCTCCCTGCCTCCAGCTGTCAGCCTGGTATCCGCCGTCTTCCCCGCCCATCCCTTCTGCCCCTCACACCCTGGGTCCCTGTCCTCTGCACAGCACTGAAGGATATTTTCAACCATTAGAGGAATTTAAAGAGGAAAAAAACTACAAAGAAAATAATAAACGTGTTTGTATGTTTTCATGCTGGTGGTTTGAGGAGCCACGCTTACCTCACTCGGGTCCCTTGGTCAGCAGGCAGCCCTCGTGTCTCTCCTGTCACTCTCGCTACCTCTGTAGGAGTTCCCCGCCCCGCCTCCCGCCCTCCCCTTCCGGGGACAGCTCCCATCAGAGCGCTTTTCTCCTCTTCCTTCCCAGCCCCGGGGTTCCGGGGACTGCCGTAGCTGCACTACGTACGGTGCCCCCTTTCTGGCTTCAGCCCCAACATGTTGGTTTCGAGACAGGAAGTCAGCAGCAGGACAGGGCGGAATTCCTAGAGGCTTCTCGTCCTGCTAATGACAGCTCTTGGTTTCAGAGGCAGTCTTTAGGGACCATGCACCACGCAGAAAGCGATGTCCGGAACCTGCTTTATAATCAGGTGTGTTAGGGGGTGGTGAATGTGTCATGAAGGAGACGGGTCTTTCCTGAAACCCTGCAGCTACACACGCACGCACACGCACACATGCCCCTGTCGGCACGTGCACGATCTCACGCATTCACTTCCCCAAGATCAGTCGCATGCCACAAACACCGACATTAGTAACCACAGCCATTATGCCTTAGGAGTCCAAGAAGGAATTAGCAGTTCCAAGTGAGGGTCACTGACACAGAGAAGCACCACGGGCCTGGGGCGCCCAGCACCCGCAGGCCAGCATGACCCCCACAGCACAGGCCCGGTTCCCAGTGTCAGCTACTCCTGCTCCCACCACCTCGAGCTCTCAGGGAGCCACACACAGTACTCACGATGTTTGTCATGGACTTGGTTCCGTTGCGGTTGTGTTTCAGCAATAGGGACATGGCATTAATTATCCAAAGTGTAATATGGCACCACGCTTTGTTCTGGAGGGGAGTTGTGTAAGAGCATGGCTTGGGCAGACCTTTCACTAGTTTAATTTGAGGAGCTAAGGGATAGGGGGAAGGGAGATAATGTTCTCAGTGAAAGCATCGTGGTCATTTTTGTCCTCTGGAAGTATCAAGGGAGGAGAGTGTGCACTGGAAAGCTAGTCTCTACCATCACCGGAGCTTACATTCTTTATAGCCAGCCATGCCAGCAGTAAAGATGGCGGCTCTGTCGTTTGTTGAGTGGGAGGTAGTCATGTGCCTCATTTTCTTCATCTGGAAAATGGGGGTTATTATTATGCCTGGCCCACCAAGGTGCTTGGGGGAAACGGAAGACATCAGTGTCATCCATGTCCAATCTGTACATGTGAACTCAGGGGAGCAGCATCTCTGAGACAAACTGGTTCATGCCAGATGGGGACGATAGGTGGTTTTCCTATTCTAACTTCTGGTTAACATCGGTGCCCTGATGTCATCACCATGACGACAAAGGGAAGGGCTATTGTTGCTTTTTTAGTTTGCTTGTTTGTTTTAGTCTGTTTGGTTTCTTAGAATAGAGATAAGCTCCCAAACTAGAAAGATCTGGTCTGGCTCTCTTAGTTTGTACTTGAATCCAATATGTGGCCTTGTAAGTACTTAGTCCTCTGTCACGTGGACTCTGTTTGAGAGGCTTCTGGGAAGGCATAGACCCTGAGGGGTGAGGATGGCCAGCTAACAAGGTCATGGGAATTCCACATGGCACAACAGCAATGAACAGAAAACGCCCGTGTGTGTTGGGGGGAGGTTCCCTAGGAAACTGGAGGGTGTGTGTATTTGAAGGAAATACAAAAAGGAAATATTTGGCCAGATGGGATTGTTCCTTGCTAAGAGCACTCAAAAGGCTGTGCCTGCTGACCTGGGCCATGGTCAGAGCAGGGCTCCACACTGAGCGTTCCTAGAGGTGCCATCACGCGACAGCTGTGTCGCGGTGAGAACCTTTGCCGAGCTGTGTCTCGGGCAGGATGTGCTGAGCCACCCTCACAGGGATAGTTGGATCACATCTGCGTGCCTTTGCGCAAAGTACAAAAGGGACGCAAAGGGTTCTCCTGCAGACGGGAAGCAGGGCTCCACGCGTGGGCTGAACGATGGCCACTGCAAGTCCGTAGAAAAGACCAGAGCACAGGCGGCCTGCCTCCCTGCGGTCGCTCGCCCTGATGGTGGTGCTCATGGCACCTTCCCCGCCCGGCGCCTCATGCAGCCTTCTGTGTCCCTGTCCTACATCTCCCTCCAGGGCCAGAGTCATGTCCCACTTGGCAGCCGCACGATCTCTCCATGGTCAGCAAAGCGTGGGAGCCCTGGCTGAAGGTGGATGGGAAAGAGTTTGCCTCTAGAAATGCAGCGCCCTGGGAATTCATATTAGGTCACCCCACAGACAGACACCAACCATGCTCTGGGACTCTGTTTTCTAATGGAAGTGGAAATCCCCCTTTACCTGCAGCAAATTTCCCTGGGGAATGATACCCACCCTTGGGCTTGCCCACTTTCTAACGCTTCATCGTACCCTGCTTTCCACCCCCCACTCCTCCTCTGGCGTGGGATTGACGCGTTCCTTTTGCCGAGTGACACCTTGACATGACTTCGTTTTGCTGTGGTGGTGGTTCTTTATTTGCTGGCTGCCTTCTCTCTCACCTTTCCCCCTGCTCTTTTTCTTCTGAGTTTGATTTTTCTGCCCAGAAAAACCTGACTTCGATACCAAAAAAGATAAAACTACAGAAACTCAAATTTAAAAAAAACTTAAAAAAAAAAACAAAAAAAATACTCAACGATTCTTTCAGCTTTATTAACATTTTCCATTGTTTCTTGCGACTTGTGTCTCGTTCTTTGTAGTACTGATGACGAACATTTGATAATGAATGTTCTTGTATATTCAGATAAAGGAAAAAAACCAAAAAAGCGGTCTGAATTTAATAGTGTTTATAATAAAAATTTTAAAAATGACCCTCATAGCACGCAAAACAGGATGGGGAATTGCCCCTTTTCTTTCTGTGACAATACGCATCATTCCTGCATTAGTTTTTAACACCAAACTACCTACATTCATCATTTCCCCCATTTTTCTTTTATTTTCTTGCATTTGTGAATTAGTTCAAGAATGCTAGAAAAGTGTCGAGTTGTGCACATCCATTTCCTGTTTCACAATGTTTAAAAGTGACAGTAATTCATTTTGTAAACTAAAAAAAAAAAAAAAGTTGGAATAGTGAGAGCATCATAGGTACCACCTAACACGTGATTATGTTTATTAACTTTGAGACCCAGAAATAAGTTCTTTTCTTTACTCCTGCTCTTTAAAATATAACAAAAAAATTATGTTTTGTGTTATTTTTGGTTTGTTTATGGGGGAGGGGGGGCTTTTTTTTAACTGTCAGGATTATGACCTTGCTGTTTTATTCCTTAAACTTGTATACAAGGTGATGTGAAAAGATGCCGTTTGTAGAGTAGTGGCTCCTTTCTGCTTCCGGAGGTATTGACTTCCGAAACAGAGAAAGCAAGCCCACGCTGACGTCATGCGCTGACGTCATGCGCTTACCTGCGTTTCTAGTGTGGGCTCCCCTGCCACCTCTGAGAGAAACAGAGTCGGGGTCTTGGGTTCTCCATTTGGCTCTTTAGAGTTCAAAGAATCTCTCCAGGGACCTTTTATACTGTGGGGGAGGTTTTTGCTTTCATTGATGGCCATGTCACAGAGAAATGCTTCCTATTTTTTGTCCCTGATTAGTAACAGCCTTCCAGGAGGCCCCTTCCAGCTAGAGAGGGTTTTTCTTCCAGAGAAGCCCCCAGGAGAGCCTGGTGTGATGGGCGCCATGGATGGGCACAGCGTGAAAGAGTTGGTGGGAAACTGAGTCAGACTCCATGCTGTCATTTCAGTGCTGGTTCCTCAACAGCGCAGCTCTTTTTCGGCAGCTGTGCAAACCGTACAACTGGCTTGATTGAGAATGTTTGTATTAGAGTAGTTAGAGGGGAAAAGAAAGCAGTATTATCTGGAAGGAACTTTATTTTGAACATCTTCCATTCAACAAATGATTACGAGTTCAGAAAGCAGCCAGAACCTGTGGTGAGAAGTGGGAGAAGCAGAGAACTGTGCTGAGACGCGTGAGGATAGCGTTCCGACCCCAACAATTGGACTCTTGTTTCTAAGTCAGGGCAGAGCAATGGTGGCCTTTTCACATCACCTTCGTGGTCTCACCCCCTAGCTCAAAGCTTTCTGGAATCCTTTATTTTTTTGTAAACTTTTCCCTCCTTTTGTTAAAATAAATAAAACATTCAATGTTTTTTCCCTTTTCCTCCCTTATTACTCCTTTTCTTTCCTTTGACGTTTTCAGTTTTCAGTTATTTTAAAGTGATTTCCTTTGGTTGTTGGTTTTATCCTCCCGCGCGCTCCCCGCCCCGTCCTTATTACTCAGAGTGTAAACCTGCAGAGCTCTGCTGTTTTGGTTTTGAGAGTTTAAGCTTTTCTGCTTCTGTGAGAGCACAGGCTTCTGTCCCTTTTGATTCCAAGTGAACTTTTGTGTTCTCTAATGATACTAACACGGTGTAGGTTTTCCAGTCTCCTAATTTGTACTGGTCATGCATATTCCAAATAAATAGTTTCTTTTGTTGCAAAAAACATACTGGTATTTTGTGTACATTTTTTTTCTCTTACATGCTGGCACGCGTCCTCACCCATGCTGGGCTGGGTTAGTGTGGGGTATGGTTCAAGTTGTTGCCCGAATTATCTAAAAAGTCTATGCACACTGGCAGTGGGACGAATGACCTCGTGGGCCACCTACTTCACCCAGGAAGGAAGAAAAGGAGGGAGGGGGAAGGAAGGTCACATATCAGCTGTGCTGAGGGGGGCAGAGCACCCCATCTTACCTGCTTGTCTGTGACTGGCTGCCTCCAGCAAGCACCAGCTCTTTAAGTCCAGGAGGGTTTCCATAGCAAATTCTTAAGTTTCTGAGTCACGGCTGTTTACCCAATGGGTCTCCGTTCCTTCCCTCTGTTGTGATCTGCTCATAAGGCAAGTTGTGGTGCCCAAGACATCACCGGGGAGGGTCTGGGTTAGAAGCACTACTCGGTTGTGGGCTCTCAGAAGTGCACTGGGGGTCACCCTACAAGGTGTGCACGCCCACCCTGGGTTGTGTCTGCCATCCCACGTAAGCAGCTCTCCCCGTGGTTTGTCTGCACTCAGGCTGAGCCCCCGGGCCTTTGAGGTTCTGGTCCGTTCTGGAGTTTGGTGTCTCAGTGTTCCGGCCGGAACACCGCTGCAGCCCTCAAAGCTTCGGTCTGGGGCCCAGCCTTGGGCACTGTCTTCCCGTCCAGTCCCTGGAGTGGGGCGGGGCCTCTTGTCTGGCATTCCACGTGTTATTCCTCTGGGGCCTCGCCTGCGTTTCCCCCCCATTTTCACACTGTAACCCTCTGGAGGCTCTGTCCAGAGCCCTGGTGAGGCAGGTGTGTATAGAAATATACCAGTCACCCTGTCATCCTGATCAGGTTCAAATCTAATCAACAAAGAACAGATCAAAGGACAGGAGAGTCAGTGGGGAGCAAGTGATCATTTTTATTAAGGGACGCGCTGAAGGCTCGGTGGCCTCGAAAGCATAGGCCACCTGCTGATGCCGGGCCCAGATGCAGGCCTGGTATTCCCTCCTGAGATCTAAACACTGGGCTCCACGGGAGGGTCGCTGTGCGGGGCAGTTTCAGCCACTTCCTTTCCCAGTTGCCTGGAGCCGTGGGAACCTAACTCGCCCGCCTAGTTTATTACATAACCTGACAGTGCTAGAGCACACGGACCAAAAGTGCGGGACAAAAGCATCTCCCGTATGGAAAAGCCTGAGACATGCTCGGGCAGGCCACCTGCAGGAATCCACGTCCTTCCACCCTTCGGAATGTGCACTCTCCCCATGGAGTCTGCAAAAGGGAGCAGGTCTGAGGCTCAGCTCTTCTGGAAAGCCTTGACCAAGACTGCCCTCCCACGAATGTTCAATACCAGTCATGGGGGTAGGGCGGGAGGATGGAAAAGTCCCTGGGAGGCAGCCACTTCCTGGCACTAATGCCACATAGTAACTTTGTGGATAGCTGGCCATTTGTCACACCTAATGACCAGAAGGACCAGCACGAGCACAGGATAAGCCCACGTGGCTGGGTCACTGCACTGGACACTCCTCATGAAACAGGTCCAGCCAACACCACAGACCTGGCTTCGTTCCTCTTCAGTGGGGAGACACAGAAGGGGGTAACTGGGCCAGAACTCCAGCCCGGGACTGCCCTCCAGGGAGGAGAAACACAAGTGTCCTGCTCTGCAGGGACATGAGACTGGGAGAGAGATACTCCACATATGCTCCATGTTTGGTTGTTGCCCAGACTCAGGGCTCAGGACCAGCCTGTGGTCACTGGGAGAAAGCGCTGCAGTCCCTGATGGCAGCCTGTCCCCAACTTCAGGTGGTCACCCCCAAGGGGTTATTGTGGCCAAAAGGGTCAAATAAGGTGGCCAGCGGTCACAGGAGGGTAGAGTCCTAATGGTTTAAAGTCACAAAACCTTACGTTGAGTCCCATCACAGATGCCTACGTGCTATCCTTACAGGCTTCCTCCACTTCCCCGTGTAGACAAGAAGACAGGCAGCAAGTGCCGATGTGCTGACTGCCACTTGCCATCCAGCATACAGCCTCCCTGCTCGGACAGCCCACGTGCAGGGGGGCGCAGGAGAGCCGTCTTCTGACAGCACTCCGTGGATGAGCCCAGGAGGGGGTCTCCAGACCAGGGCACCAGGGCCACATGCTTTGGAGAACTCTTGTTCTTCTAGCTCCTGCTGGGACCCATGCAAATGACAGGTTAGCTCGTGCTCCTGGATGCCCTGGGGTCGATCAGTAGGACCCATTCATTGCCATCCAGGTAACACCGCGTCCTAAGCCAAAATTCACTCTCTGCCATAATACCCAGCCTCTCTGTCCAGTGTAGCTGCCAGCATTGTCAACAGCGCTCCTGGATGGCATAAAAGGCCCATGTGCTGCCGTACATTTGAGCAAAATCTCCCATTAGTAAATATCCAGAGAGAAACTGGAGTTCAGAATCAAGTCCTCCCCTCTTGTAAATTGGAATTCTAAGACATGCTAGTCCACGCCCCCTTCCCGGGCTCCCTACCGAGTTTATTCCCAACTCTGCCCCCAGAGGTAGAGCAGGGGTTTCTCCCCCAGCAGCAGGGGCTTCCTTCCCCATCAGAATGCGATGGCTCTTCAGGGCCCTCCAAAGTTCAGTTAATCCAACCTCAAATCTCCCTAGTGCCCGCGTTTTCCAAAAAGTCACCTTAAGAGGCATACCCACCCCATCCCAGCATCAGCCTTGTCCACAGAGTTCAGGAAACAGAAGCAAAGCCCAAGTTCCTAGAGCAAAATTAAGTTTCCAGAACCCAGATCACGGCAGCACGAGACCACTGCTAACAAACGACCTTAGTAGAGCTTTGACAATTCGGGGAAGGAAAAGGAAAGACAGAGAACACATGAAAAAGAACGAAGGACATCTTTATTTCAACCTTTACAATGCCAGCCGCCTAATATCCACTGGACTTGAGAAAAAGCCACCAACAACAAGTTAATTTTGCCCTCTGCTCCCTAGATCCTGGAAGAAACACTCCAAGCTGCATCCTGCCTCCTCTCTCGGAGAATGACCTTTGAAATATTCATGTCTTCGTGAAAAATTCAGTAATGTAAAATGGGTCGCCTACGTCCATGGTGTTAACCTTTGGTCTTCACGTACATATTTAAGATGTATCTTGATTTCCCTTTCAGGCCTGTGTTTCCAATCCTGGGTATGTTTGTGTGCCCTGTGGCTTGTGCTAAGCCATCTCTGGAATTCTTCCAGACCCCTCCGAGCTTTGCCTTTGTCTTCGATGGAGCCAACCTCCAATTCTGAAGGGCTGCGGCGGATGCTGCAGGAGGCTGGCTTTCTCCCCACAGAGCCTTCCCTTCCCGCTGCCTGGGAGTCCTAGGCCTTACAGCCCTTGCCGCGGCGTATCGTTGAGGTTTGTCCTGAGGTTTCTCTCCTGTTGTCCCCCAAGTCCTTTTAAGCAGAACCAGCCAGGTTCACAATGGTCTCATTGCGCCTTTCCAGCGCCATCCCTTCTGGTCTTGCGGAAAGCTCACGTTGTGAGCGCCTGGGCCCCTGTCTCGGGGCGATGGCTCGGGACATCGCAGACGGTCGTGGACAGGCAGCCGTCCGTGTGCGCAGCCTACACTTCTTCAGCCAGCAAGCGCTGGCCTTCTGTGCTTCCAAAGGATTGTTCCCTCTGGTGGGATGACCACTGGAAAGGCTTTTTCAATAAGACAAATGATAAAACAAAAACCAACCCGAGTGTCTAAGTCCTTGTTGATGAATACTACTGCACTTGTCAATTCACAAGCTTGGGCAAGAATATAAAATCATGATGTCCATTAACAAAGCCCTAAACCAGGGGGAACTGGGATTAGGCTGGGCTGCTGGGAACAGACGAGGAGTAAAATGCCAAGTTCTTGCTACTGGGTGACTTGGGGCGACTAATCCCATCGATTTTAGAACAATAGGAAGCTCAAAACTCTTCAACTGAGGAAATGTGTGAGCCAATCATTTCACTTCCTCCAGCGTCACTGGAGACAGGAAAGTAAACGGATACCAGGCGGGGCCCCTCACACCGGAAGCGGAGGCGCATGGATACCAGGCAGGGGGGGGCCCTCACACCGGAAGCGGAGGCGCATGGATACCAGGCAGGGGGGGGCCCTCACACCGGAAGCGGAGGCGCATGGATACCAGGCGGGGGGGGGGCCCTCACACCGGAAGCGGAGGCGCATGGATACCAGGCGGGGGCCCTCACACCGGAAGCACTGATGATATTGATGGAAAGCCTTCCCCAGCCTGGAGTGGAGGTTCCCTACCTCCCCAGTTGCACGGAAGCCCAGGTCATCCAAGTCAAGGAGTCCCTCTTGGCAGTAGAGTGATGGAAATACTCCAGTAAATAAGGTCAGTTAACAATTGCTTTCATAAAAATAGTATGTACATTTGGTAAGGAAACCACACCAGAAAATAAATATCCTGAATTCTGAGGGACCTTCCTTGCCCTGTCCTGCTTTTCCCTGCAGGCACAAATAAAGCAGCTGGCTTTAGCCCACGGCTTTCTTGTAGCACCCGAAATGTTCCAAACGAATTTGTTTCTTGGTGCTCAGAAAATAGAGGGAGGGAGAGAGGGAACGAGGAGAGACGGGAACCAAGGCCAGAGAGAAGGGGTAGGAGGAAGGGAGACAGGATGGAGAGGAGAGAAAATGAGGAGGACTATGGGGAAGGCGGGGGAGAGAGAGAGAGAAGAAATATTAGAGGACAGTGGGGGGCGGGGAGGGGGAAGATCTAAGGCATTTAAGTGAAGACCAATGTGTATGGCATGACCTCACGATTTTGTTAAAGATCAGCACTGCCAACCTCGCTTCTAAACATCAAGTTGGTGATGCATTTCAAGAATACTAATAATTTTTAAGATGATAGCCTGGGAGGGGCAGGTCTAACAGGCCTACCCCTGCCAGTGTTTGGTTTGAACACATGCCTTTTTGCACCTATCCGTTCATTTATTCTTTCAGCCAGCAAATGCTGAACGAATAACCCCATCCCCTGTGCCAGGCACTCGTCTGGAAATGAGAGCTCCAACACTGGCCAAAACCTCAGTTTTCAGGGAGGTTAGAGTCTGGGGGCAAGGGAAACAGTGAACAAAATAAAAAAGTGAGATGAGGGGGAACTTAGATGGTGTCAGTGCTGGCGGTGGTGAGAAAGGAGGACAGAAGTTCTGCTGTGAATGAAGACAGGCGTGGGGGGGGGGCTGGCAGAAAGGACGCTGAGGGAGGGGAGGGGGTGAGCCCTTAGCATGTCTGAGAAAATGGCTCCAAGAGGGACCTGCCCCTGCCAAGGCCCTGGGAGACCTGATCATCGCCCAGGGTGACCGAGTCGGACGGAGAATGAGGGGAGACTATGAGGAGACGCGGTCAGAAAATTCGTGGTGGAATGAGGGTGGCCCAGAGAGCTTCTTGTCAGACCTCGTAAGGCCTTGGCTGTTCTGTTGAGTGAGGCCTTGAAGGGTTTGAAGCAGAGGAATGATAAGGCGACTTAAATTTTAACACTGACACTGGCAACAGTGTTGTGAATAGACAACAAGAAAATAAGTTTGGAAACAGGGAGGTTAGAAGGCGACTGCAGGATTGGGGCAAGAGATGATGGTGGTGTGGACCCAGAGGGAACCCAGCGTGAGCCCTTCTCTAGGACCTGACTTTGCCCGGTTTCCTCTGCCTGGGTCAACTGTCCTGCTTCCGTGTGTCACAGCTCGGTGCCAAAGCCACCCATTCTGTGTGTGCCTCTGTTTCAGCACTCATGGAATATATTGCAATTACGCACTTCCTCCTGCCTCCCATCTACACTGAGAACACTATGATTTCAGGTCAGCTACCAAACACTTACATTCAGTGGGAATGAGAAGGTGAATAAGATGCCATTCCCACTGCAATCCTGTCCATCTTTCCATCCAGGAGAAGCCCCAGCAAGCACTCCCATGCTCAGCATGGGGCCTGGCGCAGAGTTGCCAGATCAGTGAACAAAGGAATTTACCTGGAGCCCAGCCACCCAGAGACGTGCTGTTTCTGGAGCCAGTGTGCAGGGCATCCCTCAGTGCAGCCCGAGCCCTGCCCGTAGATGCTGAGAGGTGAGGGACTGGGGGTCCCAGAGGCGCTGACAGCTGAGGGTGGAGGGTCAGAGCCCTACAGGTGCTGAGGGCTGAGAGCCAAAGGTCTGGGGGGGCCACATGTGCTGCGAGCAGAGGGTCTGGGCAGCTGAGAGGGAGACCCCTGGGAGGTCCCGGAGGTGGGGCTGTGGGATGGTCGCAGGCCGCCGTGGCTGTATTGAGTGTTTTCTGTTGTCATGGCTGTTGAGGCAGATCTATCTCCCTGGAGCCTGTTGGTGACATTTGTTACTTGGTTTCCCAGTCCTTCCACGGAAATCCTGTCCTTTCCACTGAATTGTTCCTCCTTGGCTGCACTCTGCCTCCCCGAGCCCCAGACAGAGCATTTGACATTTGTTATTGGTACAACGGCCTCATTTGCTGAGTGTGGAGAAAAAAGGTTTCCCCAAAGGGGGGTGATGACTGATTATCTCCGACCGCCTCCCCCTTTCCTTCTTCCTGCACATGCAACAGAAGCTGCAGCTGCGCTGGGCACCCACCTTCAGGCTCCGTGGGTCAGCTGCTGTACTAACTGGCCAAGACCCTGGAGGGCGGAGGGTTATGGGTCGTGGTGAGCTGGGAGCCAAAGCGATGTCCATACAGGTAACGCGGGCCCAACGGACAGGCACCGTCCTCCAATCAGTACATGTTCCGAAGAGCCTTCTGTGCACCAGGCATTGTTCTGGGTGCTGGGGGGTCACGAGCAGAAACATCAAGGCCCTGGCCCTGCTCTCAGGGCACTTCCTGTCTAGTTGGGGTGCCTGATAGCAGTGCATCATTCACACAGCTGGGAGTAACCCGCAGCTGGGCTTGCAGCATGAATAAAAGATGCATGGTCCTGGGAGAGTCTGTCTTAAAGAGAGTGAATTAGTCAAGGGGCTCAGCGATGTCTTCTTGAGGAATTGCCTCTCACACTGCACACTGAACAATTAGTTACTGTGTAAGGATGGATGAGAAGACGGCTCTAGGCTGGGGGAAGTGGGAAGCGTGGGTGCAAAGGAGGTACAGGACCAGGCAGGTACCAGGTACCTAACATCGGCCGGAAAGCCAGGGAAGGGAGGGCCCAAGGTAGACAGGAGGACCACGTGCGGCCTGGGTGACCTCGGCCGCTGCAGCAGCGTTTGGAGGAGGAGTGCGGGCTCCGAGAGAGGGATGGTGCACTCACTCATCCTTCCAACATGTACCTGCTAGGTAGCAACTTTGTGCCTAAAAGTAAGGATCGTGAGATGAATAGTTTGCGTTCTGGGCCTCCATGAAATCACAGGCGGGTGAGACGTAGAAATGGTGAGGCACGCACGCAGTGCTACGTGATGTGTTTACTGGCCGTGTGGTAGGGTTGCCTCAAAGCAGGGGAGCCGGGGAGGGGCTGGGAGACTGGGAGAGGAGGGAGGGTGTGGCCACTGTGTTGTCAGCGCCTGGACCTGTGGCTGTCCCACCTGCCTCCTCGCCCTCCAGCCTCCAGTGCCATCCGGCGTAAATCTCTCTGGGAGCGCTTTTTCTCCTTGTGGTCATATAGTAACAGGCTACTAAAGCTGCCTGTGGGGTGAATTACGAGCCGGTCTCCAGAGCCCCAGCCTCTGCTGCCCACAGAATGAATTGTGGGGCTTTGGGCTGCTGGCATTTTATATATTTATTTGTTTGCTTTAGCATATTTTAATCTGATCATTAAATTGCAATCTGCCACCCATCCCCAACCCCAACCGTCTTCAGATGGAACAGATTTTTCATAGGTAATGATACCTATAAACTTCAGGGATGGCAGCCACCGCAGCAGACTGCGGGGGTGGGGGGTGGAGCAGGAACAGACCAACCCCCCCGACTGGGCTCTAGCCATTCTGTTGCCCTGGGCTTAGCCTGACCTCTCCTGGGGCAGCTAGCATGACCATGCTCTCCTGGGCAACGCCTGTGGCCTTTTCTAGCCCGGGAAACCTGCGCTGGGGAGGCAGAGATGAGCCTCTGTCCCTGTCCTCGCATGCGTCGGTCACCCCTGCTGCACGGCATGCCAGGCAGTAAAGGTGTCACCCAGCCTGCCTTTATGGTGTCACACGGGGAGAGAGCTGCACTGATAAATCAAATGCAAGGAGGGTGCCAGATGGTGTCGCGGAGCTCGTGCTCCCCTGGCCGTCGGTCTGATCTAGAGCCGCTCTGGACTGGACAGACTGCCATCTGATGGCAGGGCGACAGCCCTGGGAAGGGTGACAGTCATCAGGGCTATAATACTGGCACCCCAGGTTGTCTCGTGTTTTATAGGGTGCACTGACACATGCCTTTGGAGCCCTACAATGGAATGGCCCCTTGAACACTTTATGTTTGAAATGTCAGTTGAACTTCGATCAACTGAAAAAAACAATCTGCAACCAAGTGGCCTCATGCAGCTAAAGACATCTTGTTTGAGGGTCAACTGTAATCTAATTTAAAAATAGGTAACTTGCATGGCATCTGAGATACAAAAGGGACCTCAGAAATCCCCTGGCCCATCCACCTGGAGAACCCTGAGTGTAGGAGCCTTGTGCTGCTCAGGCTGGGCCATTGTGAGCAAGTTACTCAACCTCTCTGAGCTGTCAGAGACTTTTCTTCATCTGCAAAGCAGGGACCTCGGGGCTGCCAGGATTAATAAGACAAGATATTCAAAAGGCTCACCCACCTGACTCCCCGTGCGCATTCCCCACATTCCATGTTTGGCTTCACCCTCAGGACAGACTATAAAAGTGGGGCCCATCAGACTATTTCTCAGAGGCCATGCAGAAAAAATGCCCCATCAGGGAGTAAGTGCTTCAAGGTGCCAAGGAGAAAGCTGCCATTTGTGATTTGAAAGTGAATGTGCAGGTGCCCAGGGCTGATGGCCTCAGAGCAAGTGTATCGAGTGTGTAAGGCTGAGCATCCGTGCTGGGTGCGGCCCCCGACACACCACGCCCATTAGCTTGAGGGTTCCGGACACATTTTGCAGGAAGAATAGTAACCCGCTCCCAGGAACAGCCAGATGCCCAGGGAGGGGGGGGGGGTCAGGCTGGGTTTCAGTCACTGTTCACCAGCGGCTTCGTGTCCCCATGGATGGCTTGTCAATGATTATTCAATCTCAGGCCTGACCTTTCTATTCTAAATAACACGGCAATATCAGTGCGGCCCAGCCCGCAGCTTTGCAGGAAATTAACTGTATCTGGCTCTCGCAGGAGACCAAGAAATCCCGTCAGTCGCGAAGCTCGGCCTGCCCCACAGACAAAAAGCCCCGGCATTATCTGCTCATCCACTCCTCCTAATCCCCGTCTAAATATCACGGGGCTCCCAGCTGTTTAATTCTAATAAATACTCATCTATTCTCAAAACAGACAAATGTTAGGTCTCAGGTGGGCCCCAGCATTTGTGCGGGAGGGGACAGGAGCATGGAGAAGGGGAGGGCATGGCTGGCAGCTCGCCCTGGGCTTCCATGCGCAGCTTACGAAGATGGCTTCCGGCTCAGCCGGAGCCAGACGGGGCTTTGGAGGGAGGCCGCGGTCGTAGCCAGCGTCCGTGGCGCTGTCCATCCTCCGGCCCGTGTGGCTCCAGGTCTCAGAGCAGCTCCGACGGCAGGAGGGATCTGGGGTCCTGACCCTGCGGTGGGCAGCGGACGGGGAGGGGGAGGGGCTGGAGGCGCAGCGTGAGCTCCATGGAGAGGGTTCAGCTGTCCCTGGGGGATGGTGCCGCTCCGAGGCGGTGTTTGGACCTCAGCCCAATGGCTGCCCGCCCACAGGGCCCCTGTATGGAGCGTAGGACCTGGGAGGAGAGAAGGGCCTCTGTGAGCCCTGAAACCTAGTTTATTCGCAAGTGACATGGTCCATGGTCCATGGGTGGGGCAATGGGAAGAGCCATAGGACATCTTGGCTCCGAAAATGTCTGAATTTGGGTCGCCGAGAAGGAAGAAAGTCTCTACCCTGCGTCTCTTTGACCCTGAAAGGACCCAGCGTAGTTGGGAAGCCAGAGCAGCTCTTAGGGAAGGCCTGGGGCCCCTCCTCCCCCAGGTAAGCCCGGATGCATCATGACTCAGACCCTTTGAGCCCCTGCCGGTTGGGGGGCAGCTACAGATTCTGAATGTCCTGACACTGTGTTCGCTCCCTCGTCTCTGTCACTGGTTGGGGACCTTGCTGCCAGATGAGGACGGTTCTCCTGGCCATTGGCAAACGGGCCTCTGAGTCTGGATGTTGGTTCTTGTCTCTGGCATTAATTAATAAAGAGCTTTTATTTTAACAAAACCTAGTTGTCACCTCAAACAGCCCAGATGTTCTAGTCACTCACTGGGGTTCAGTGAGATGCTATGTGACAGCTATGTGACAGTCCATGGGGCCTTCACTCAAAGCCGCTGAGAACCAGAAGCCACAATTCTAGATCCTTGGTTAGAACCCCATGAGGTCCAGCTGCCTCCTTCTGCTTTGCTTGTCAGGGAGCCTGGAAAACTCCGTAGGTAGGGTGGGGGGGTCGGGGAGTGCTCCCCAGGTCTGGCTCCATGCGGCTTCTGGGAAAAACTCAGGAACTAGGATGTGGCTACCTGTGTGGCCACTGGCTTCCATGTACCTGAATGTCACATTGAAACTCCTGGACCTCGGCTTTTGTCCCCGTCAGTGCTGCCATCACTCACTTAGCAAGAATCTACTGAGCACCTCACGTAAGCCAGGCCCTGTTTTAAGTGCTGGACAAACTCAATGAAGGAGGTCCATAAACACTGCCTTCTGGGAACACACATCATAGTAAAGGAGTGAAAAAACCAACAAAAGTAAACTAGAGCATCAGTGATAAGCGCTAAGGTGAGAAGTCAGCACAGGACGGAGGGAGTGGATGTTTGGCTGGGGCAGTCAGTAGGGATATGTCATTTTAGTTGGGATGGCCAAGGAAGACCTCTCTAAGGTGACATTTGCACAAGACGTGGAAGAGGCAAGGCGCAAGCCCCGTGGATATTCGGGGCAAAGCCCTCCGGCAGACACAGCATGTTCAAAGCCCAGTGGCAGAAGCATGCCTGGCATTTCAAGGGTCAGAGAGAGCCGGAGGGCAGCAGTGGGCCTCATGGGCCCCTTGGGTCTCATGGCAGTGGCCTATGGGGTCCCTGACTGTGGACACGTGTCCTGAGCCTCCCCTGCTCTTGGCTCTCATGGTGTGATGTCTCCTCGCTGCCCTGATCCTGTGTCTTTTGGAAAAACCCCGCTTACCAGCACCGGGCGGGCCTTGGAGACAAGCGTGCTTCTCCGTGTTCACACCAGGGACGGCCTAGCAGCCAGCTCACACCACTGCCGTAATGAGCCGACACGGGACGCCCGCGTCTTCTCCAGGTGTGCTGCTAACAAGCCCTGCCCCGGGCGTGTGCGCGGCTGGCTGCTCAGTCCCCTGTGGTCATTTCCCACGCACTCTTGTTAGATGCCGCCCGGTTAGGCTTGGTCCTTGAGTCCAGCCAGGGGCGACCTTTGTGGGTCCTGTCTTTGTCATCCAGCACATTCGCTTGTTAGTCTCAGACGGCGTGTGTCGTGTGCGACAGAAGGGTCCCATTTTTGGAGCGTTTCTCTGACAGGAACTGTGCTTTCCACGGCAGTGTCATTCTCCCCTCACTCCGACACCCAGGTGCGTGCTGCCCCATCTTAGACGGAAGCACACTGACTCAGAAAGGTTAAGTCGCTTGTCTGAGGAGGCACAGCTAGGACATAGCCGGTCAGGGTCTGAGCTCAGCTCTGGAAGGTTGCGCCCAGAGCCGCTCGCGTCGGCCGCTTTCGTCCACGTCGTGACTATTTTGAACAGGACACGACAGGCCCAGGGCCTTTGGGCGGAGGGTTGGCTCATGTGTCTTGGTGCCGTCCCCTCGGTGGGCACGAGACTGCCCACCGTCCCGGCCGTGTCCTGAGGGACAGCAACAGGGACTTCGTTCACCATTTTGAAAACACCCGGTTTCCGGCTGTGCCACGAGCCCCCTTAACAAATATTAATAGTAAATGGTCTGAGTGTGCTGTGACTAGTTCCCGCCAGGCCACGCTGGCTTCTATAGGTCCCGATCCTCACTGCCTGCTCTGAGAAGATGGTTTAGAGGAACTGAGTCCAACTCTTGCCCAAGAATTCTGCTGCGCCTTCTTAGTTCGTCGCTGGGGGTGAGAGCTGCAGGGAGCGAAGCCAGACGTATTCTCCCGGATACTCTCTCAGACACCCCACACCCTTCCTATGTCATCATAGGTCAGTTCTCCAGGAATTCACACAAAGCTGTGTGGAACGTGCTTTAAACCTCTGCTGGACGACTTCCTAAAGTATAAGCCCATGTCTGCGCCCGTGACTCTAAGAGTCAGTGTCCGGTGACATCCTCACCCATGGGCCTTACGGTGACGGCTTTTTTTTTTTTTTAATTGCAGAAGTAAATTATTTTGGCTTTTAATTTCTAAATGCCTATTACGGTTTTAATACTTTCTTTTATGGCAGACACCTGAGACACCTGGGGAGTGCAGAAAAAAGGCAGAGACCGTGCCTCTTTCAAAGATTGTTTATAGAGTAGCAGTCAAAAAGAAAACCAGAAAATGGGGCATGAAGGGAGGGAGTACTCAGCTTTTGTTCTGATTCTCCACTTGAGAACGAAGACCCCCACAGGTGACAACTCTGAGCAGCTAAGGGGGCTGCATCCCCCCAAATCTGAGGTATGTGCTGTCCAAGGAGCAGTTCCCTTTTGGGGTTCACCTAAGTTTTCCCTTACCCCTGTTGAACACAGTTTGATGGAGGAACTAGGGACTATGAGACCCAGGTACTGGACCCTCTTGGGGTGCAGGCCTGTGTCCCCCATGTCAGTGGGGCCTCTGCACCCACTTTCACTCTGCTGTGAGGTCCTCTCCCTGGGCTGGCACATTACGCGTGTGTCTGCATTAGATCACTTGCGATATTATTCCTCTAATTATATGCATTGTTGCATTACAAGATAAATGTTATTTACGCAGACAGATAACTTCTTACTGTATAATTTCCACGCACGTCAATCCACACTCATAGTTGTCTTTCTACTGCACATTTGAACAGAGGTGGGGACATTGCTGATTGCTGCAGGAGGGCAGTGGGGGCAGTGGAGCAGTGAGCTTTTTCCTCAAAACCCCTGGCATGGGGGTGAAGACGCAGAACCCACACTGAATCCTGCTCCACGGAGACTCCGTGTATCACAGAATGGAATCCTTGGAAGACTTGAAGCCATCTACTCCAACATATCGGTGGAAATGTGCAGGCCAGACACTTGCAGAAAATAGCATGGCTGCCATCGGAGCAGCGTAAGCACAAGTTCTCTGGGAAGCAGAGGCTGAGGTGGCCTTAGGGCTGAAAAGGCTTCTAGGAGAGCGATGTCTGTGAAGGAACAAGGGGAAGGAGCATGACCAGGCGGAGAGCCCGTCAAATAGGGGTGCAGACCCGGAAAAGGCTGGGCCGACCCCATGGGGGCTCTGGGACAACGATCGCAGCCCTTTCAGGAGTGCCAGGAGGGGCAGAAGACCTTTGAAGTATGCTGTGCTTGGCCGCGGTCTGAGGGGCCCCCGAAGCAGCCAGCAGCCAGCCCCTGCTCGGAGCTGGGCAGCGGGCCTCCTGGAAAAGGGAGACGTGGTGTGTTTCCGTGTCTGCACGCAGCTGGGATTTACTCTTGTGAGCTCTGTGTCAGTGCTAGAGAGAGAAGAGTTCAGTGACTTTATAATAATAGTAATGCTTAGTTTTATTCATTGTGAAATTAGAGTATTGTCTCAACAAATACACTACACATGCCAAAAAGGATAGAAGTATATGGCTGTCTATACACACACACCAAATGGGTTTTCATTACAATATCTTACAGCAGGCACTTGGGCTGGGCGAGCGAGTGGAAGTGGCCCAAGGTGTCTCTGGGGGGAGGTCAGCGATCCCAGGCCGACCCCTTGGATTTTCCATTAGTGAGCCGGTAGATGAAATAATAAATAAATTATTATTAAGCACTTTGCAAATCCAGTGTTATGTAAATGCTAAGTAATCATAATAATACAGGAGTACGCTGGTCTCCACAAACGGGTGGCTTCCATGTCGTCTAAAATGGATGACTCAGCAGCCTTGTGGAGACCAATGAGGTCCGTGGTCTCGGAGCTCCAGCTAGGAGGGGCTCCCCGGGAGCTGCTGTATTCTCCCCTGGTCTCTGCGGGACAGTTAGCAGAGGAGAGGGGTCCTGGGATGCTCTAAGGGCTGGCAGAAAGGCCGCTGGCAGGGATGCCGAAGGCGGGCCTGGCGAGCGCGTGGCCCTCGCATTTCCGGGAAGTCAGGGCTAATCTGTAAGGGGGTGGGGCAGGGCAGGGGGCTTCCTGAGCGCCTCCTGTGACCCAGACTCCTGCCCAGGGCTCTGTGTTCATTATCGCGTTTACCCTGCCGGCCAGCACATTAAGGTAACGCCGGAGAGTAAAAGCAGGTGCACTGCCAGTTTCTGTAGCGAAGTAGAACGGCTGCCCCAGAGGTAAAGGGGGTTTGCTTTTGTGTTCTGAGCAGGACTAGGACCAGGAGGGCGGACAGAGTCCCCAGGGCTTCAGCGATACCGGACCTACGGACTGAGCACAGCCCCCAGTGCTGGGACTTTCCAGGGCCCACATTCAAAGCCCCCACGTGCATGCCCCCCCAGAATGACCCCCCTTGCCCCTGCCGTGGCCTGAACCCCTGGTGAACCCTCCCTCTGACCTTCCCTGCGCCTTCACACCGCGGGCCGATACCGATAAAGGAATTGCCCTGAGCCAGTCGCTCCACTGAGGACCTAGCAGGACCCCGTCTCACTTACCCTCACCCCCACCCCCGGCAGCCCTGGGGGCAGGACTTACCCCTGAAGTGAGAACACTAAGGTTTGTTAAGTGACTGTGGCCAAAGGAACAGGACTAGTTCAGGGGAAGGAGCCGAGGCCAGGCTGCTCCAGAAAGCCTGGCGCTAACCGTGTGGCCATCATTTGTGCCCCATGAGCCCGAGGTCCTGCGCTTCCGGGACTGTTTCCCCTCGCCCATCACTGGGCTGTGTCACAAGTCATGGCCAACCCCTTTGTGTAACGAGCGAAGAAACTCGGTGTTTGTTTTCCTTAAACCACTTTATTGAGCATAGATGACATACAATAAACTGCACGTATTTGAAGCACACAATTTGGTGACTCATGGCAGATGTATGCGACGGTGACGCCACCACCACAGCCAACATAATGGTGGTACCTGTGGCCTCCGAAAGTTGACTCGGCTGTGATCCGTTCCTGCCCCGCCTGACACCCTCCCCAGGCAGCCACTGGTCTGTTTTCTGTCACTGTAATTAGCTCGCATTTTCTAGACTTCTATATAAATGGAATCATGCAGTATATACTCATTTTTTTTTTTTTGGCCTGGCTTCTTTCACTCAGCATAGTTATTTTGAGATTCATCCAGTGTTTTCTTTTAATTTGTTTTATTTACAAATACTAAGGACTTTGAATAATTAGTATGCATTTTATTTAACTTTGCCTTTGGCCCCAGTCCAGAGTTCCAGCTCTGTCGCTCTCTGCGCACCTTGTGGCACGTTTCTGACCCTCTCTGAGCTCATTTTCCTCTTCTGTGAAATGGGTGCGATAAAAGCTCCATTGCACTTAGTGTGGGGTTAGATGAGCTATGGAGAGCACAGAATCTATACAAGTTGTGTAGTTGAGTTTGCAATTGAAATAGCACTTTTTAAAAAAATTTTTAAATTTTTAAAAAGATTTTATTGGGGAATTGGGGGAGGAGAACAGTGTTGGGGAATTAGGGAAGGGGAAGAGACAAGTTGCTGTCCTTTTGTTCTTCAATCTAGTTGTGGAGGACGTCGCTTCACTGGGCCATGTTGGGATTATCATTGCGCTCTTCCTGGGTGAGGCAGTCACTCGCTGGCCAGTGGATGGTGGCTCACGGTGGCTCACGGCAGCTGCTGGCCAGCCCCATTGCAGCCTACACTGTCACTGGCGACTCACAGCAGCCCAGCTCCAGATCGAGCTGTTGTTCACCACCTTAGCTATAGAGGGCACAGTGTCACTTGCCCTCATGTGGGATCCAAACCGGGGCCCTGCTGCTCAGAGCTGGCATCCCAAGCCAACTCTTAACCAACGTGCCACTTGGCTGGCCCAAAATAGCACTTTTAAATGGTAAAAACAATTGTTCATCAAAATCCACAATATAAAGTGATATCAGAATGATAGCTTGCCTGTATTGTGTGCTGTGGAGTACTGCATGTGACATGAATTAGCTGTCAACCTTCATGAGGAACCTGTGAGCTCTGTGGGTACATTATTACCCCATTTAGAGGTGAGGAAACCGAGACTGATGTGGTAACGCTCTCCTGTCGCTGACAGCAGATGGTGAGACCAGGCTGTGGACCGAGCCCGTCTGGCTCGAGACCCTGTGTTACAGCCGTAACGGTTTGCCTGCCTTCTGTCATCCCCTAACACTGGGGTGTCCACCTTAGGAAAAGGACATATAGGCATCAGACCACATCAGCAGCTGAGTAAAGGTTAGAGAAATGGTTAATAATGACAAGGCTGTTCTTGGGACATCAGTCGTAATCAAGGGGTACCAAATACTGCAAATGTGTCATTGGCGTCTACAACAGGTCCTGGAATAAGGTCTTTCGTTACAACATTGATGAGAAAAAGAAACTGCTTCCCCCCGGGGCCCATGTCTGTGGAATTTGCACGTCCTCCCCATGTCTGTGGAGTTTGCACGTCCTCCCCATGTCTGTGGAGTTTGCACGTCCTCCCCATGTCTGTATGGGTTTCTCCCGAGACCCTTGTTTCCTCCCACATCCCAAAGGTGTGCAACGAGGTGACCTGTTGTGTCCAAACTGTCCCTGTCTGAGTGAGTGTGGGTGTAAGTGGTCCTGCGAAGCCCTGAGCTGCCCCGAGAGTCTGAGCTGGACGAAGCGGGTTGGAAAATAATCATCTTACTTGTTTCTATTCCTCTTTCTTAAACATCTGTATAGCCCACATTTATTTCAGTGTTTAATAGAAATGTTTGGGGTCTTTATTTAGAAGTTTGGTGACATTTTTGTGACCAGAGATATGCCATAGGAACTTCTCTCTCGTTTCTATCAATTAGCCTAAGGTAACACTGGTTTCGTTACCTTAAAGTCGCGTTTCCAGGAACCTCTCGGGGATGTTAAGGGAGGGTTTCCTGTACATGTAATTTGAGAATATGGAGGGTCACCCACAGCTGACTCTCGGCTCACCTGAGAGCATGTCAAACACATGGAGGCAGATTCTGCCCTGGACACGCTGGAGGGCCCCCCGAGGGCCCATGTTCCAGCCTCAGGTCTCGGGCCAGCCCAGAGGGAGGCCCCTCACTGAGTCTGGGACCCCAAGCCTGATTGTTGGCTGTCATAGAGAGCCCATGGGAATCGCCGTGACAGTGGGACCGAGACCCTCAGCTCCATCCTCGGCTCTCAAGCACAGTGATTGGCTGGTATTCACCAACCAATTGGGAGTTTGGTGCAACAGAGGGAGGGAGATTGAAATTCAGTTCAAATGAACAAGCACTTTTTATTTGCCTGCCGTGCACAGAACCTCTGTCTTTGAGAAAGTCCTGTACACGGTGAGGGAACGGAGGGTGAAAGTATAAATCAGTTAAGTTCGGTGGTGAGAAAGGCCTGGATTCCAGGGGAGTTTCGAGGTGGAATGGGTAGGTTTGCCGTCTGCCTAGACGCAGACCTGAAGGAAAGGTTCGGGTCCTTGCTTCGGATACTGTGAGGCAGCCACGAAAACAGAGAATGGAGACAAACGGATTTTCTAGACTGGTCATCAGGGCAGTTCCAGCATCTTGGGTTTGAGGAGACCGAGGTAGAAGAAGGGAGAAGGAAGGGAGGATAGAGGCGCGTGAGGGGTCAGCGCGTGGGCCGCGCGCAGCTGGGGATGGCATGCAGGGGGGCAAGTGGTCAGCATGCGTCTGGTTGGCCCCACACGGATGTCAGAGGCACACAGAGGCACAGAAGGTAACGGGAAGGGACAATGGGTCATGTATATCTTTCCTAGTCCCAGCTCTTCAAAGCTGCTCATTTCAGGCATCTGCCATTTATTCCCTGTGATTAGGCACAAACTCTAATCCATATGCCATTGAAAGGCAGTGTTCCAGAGGGCAGAGGGCCCCACAGCAGACAGGAAGGCCCGTCCCGGGTGCAGCCCTTTACGGAAGGACTTGGGGTGGGATGGAGAGCAGGGGTGCAGGTGGATAGAAGAGCTATTTGATGGTTTGGATGCAGTCCTGCACGAACAGTGGTGTCTTCCTGAACATTTGTTTTCCTCTTGTCGAGGAAGGTGAAGGTTAAGATCCTGGACTGAAAAGCAGGCCTCTCTATGATGTTTGGTCAGCCACGCCGACCCCCTGGTCCCCAAACTGCCCCTGCTTATCACCTCATCTCCCTATTCATCATTCAGTCAACAAACACACATTGATGCCTTCTTTATGTGGACCCTCAATTAAGTGCCAAGAGTCCAAAGAGGAGCAAGCATACTGGGTCCCGACCTGGGGAACAGAATCCACTCATGGCCGCGTGCCTCACTGGCAGCATCCTGCATGCGTGTCAGGGGCTCTTGCCTGCGTTATGTTATACACGCGGCCCGGCTGGAAGCAGGGCAGAAATTAGGATCGGGCTCCGGGAGCTGAGACACAGAGGTGGGGAGACCTGGGGAGGCCCGTCGGTGGCTGAGATCCAGATGGTTTGGCCCAGTATTCTCTGCTGAGTGGACTGACCTTTCCCAGCACTCAGCCTGGGCACCCTGCCTTGGCAATTTCCTGGTTGTCTGTTTTGTCTCCTTCAGCTGACAGCTTTGACAGGCCCTCGGGGAATCCTAAGTGGAGCAGAACTCTCCTTTGGTCAAGTGTTAAGTCCCACACATGTAGGACAGGCTCTGGAAGGGCCCCCATCTCTCTTACAGCCCCCTCCAAACCCCACTGTTTGTCTGGAGGGAAGTGTGCTTATCAGTTCTGTGCAAACCAGGGAGCTCCGACAAGCTGCAGTTCAGGTCAGCTAATTAAATTAGCTATTGTTGCATTACTGATAAGGACAGTTTGGAAAAGGAAGAAAGCCACGGATCCTAGCAGCCATAGGCCAAAGCCAAGAAAATGTGTTAATGGGAACACTCTGAGAGGAAAACCGTCTGACCAGCAGCGGGACCAAGGGGTCTTTGTGGTCTGCTTTCTGAGCCATCTGCTCCGAGCCCAGCGCTCCCAGCCCTGTCTGGCTCCGGTCCTGAGGGGCACTGCTGCTCCCTGGCTCCCTGGTACCCAGCTGCAGCCAGGGCAACTGTTCCCTTCTCCTCCCACCGTGAGCCCACCCTCCCCGGAGTCAGGAGAGAAGGAGGGTTTTTTTTTTGAGAAGAGCTCACTCTTGTATGTGTGCTAAAATTGAATCTCTCCGTAGCGTAAAAGCCAGTTGATATTTGCAAGAGCTCCAAAGAAGAAAAACAGGACATAGGACAGAAAGACAGAAAGACGGAGTGGAGGGGAGGAGGAAAAGGGCTAGGATGCTCCTAACAGATTACACCTTTTATTTCCCGGCCTCTTTCCTTTACTCAGTAATAGCTGCCCCGCCGTTACCGGCAGCCTCACTGAGGCTGTTAACTAAAAGGTGGCTACCTGCTACCTTCTACTCTCTCACTCTAGTTTCAAAATGTTTTCATCGCCCCACGGAAACAGCCATGCCCATTGAGTAATCACTCCCTTCCCCTCCACCCCATCACCTGGTCACCTCTAATCTGTTTTCTGGCTTTGTGGATTGATTTGCCTGTTAGGGAAAGCTCCTATAAAAAGAGTCCCAAAATAGGTGAGCTTTTGTGTCTGGCTTCATTTACTCAGCATTTTAAGGCTCATCCATGTTGTAAAAGGTCCCAGTGCGTCTTTCCTTTTTACTGCTGAATAGTTTTCCACAGTATGGATAGGTCTCATTTTGTTACCCGCTCAGCCACTGATGGGCGATTTCCTCCTGTTTGCTGTGTGATAATGTTGCTGTGAACATTCTCGTGCACCTCAGTTTCTCTATGAACACGTTTTCCCTTCTTTCGGGCAGAGGCCCAGGAATGGAATTTGCTGGGCCGGGGGTAACTGTGTGTGTCTAACTTTTGGGGGACCAGCCCAGGTGTCATCCTGTTGTGACCTTGCCTGCGCCTTGTCCTGCGCACCTCTGCGGCCCATTCGGTAGCCTGCGTCTCGCAGGTTTAACAATGGGAGACATAGTTAGAATCTCAGCGGAAGCCGCTAAAGAGAGAATCATCTCTTTAGGAGGAAAATATGCGTAGATTTTGCCTTGTCAACATGACAAGGCGGGCGTGCTCACACACGGGGAAGAGCGACGCTGTTTTTTCCATAGGGAGATGGATGTGAAGCCCTCGGGATAACAGAGAGGAAAGACAGAAAGAAACAGGGAGGAAGAGGGAGCCTAGGGTGGAGAGGGCTGAGGCCTGGGTACCGGGGGATGCAGCTCCTCCCTGGCTGCACGGCACACTCGCAAATGCTAGGGCTGGACCAGCGTCCTCAGGAAGGTGGCAGTGCTGGCTGCCTACGAAGAAGGGTTAAAGGTCACACTGGGCATGAAGGGAGGTGAGAAACTAAAATTCAAGGCTGAGAGGGTCTGAGGCACAGAGGGCGGTCAAGACCCCTGTCCCTGCCGCACCTCACCTGTTCCCACCTTGAATTAGCAGACAGCTGGGGGAGGACACCTGCCTTCCTCCAGCCACGGAACCCCATGTGGAAGGAGGCAGGATGGCCCTTTCTTTTGATTGGATAGATCCTGTTTCAGATTTCCAAGTCATGGGATAATATCCTAAGAGAACAAGGGAAATGTAAACCCGTTATTGAAATCGCCCGGGTGCAAGTTCATGCATGCACAGTGTCTGTCTCACTATAAAATGTGAAAACTCAGTAGTTCAAGTTTGTTCTTAAGCCCTCGGTACCTAGGGCCAGATTACATTCCACTGAACTAATGAAAATTATAATTGAGGAAATCGGTGATATCGAGGAGAGGAACAGCTGTACTTATTTTTTAGGGCAGCCTGTAATTATAATTGGAAAAATGTGATATATGCCATGCTATGCCATGCTGCAAGAAGCAATTACTTTAAATTTAGAAGCACCAACTCTCAGCCTCAGATTTTTTCATCTGCAGACAAGGAGTTTAACCGACTCTCCTTCCTTAAGCTCTAGCAGCCTAAGCTAAACGGGGAATTACAAAAGCTAGTGAACTAAATGGAGATTACAGAAGGTAGTGAATTGGATGTATGTACTGAAGTCGTTGATTTAAAAAGCTTCCAAGTCCTCAAGGGAAAACCTCACGAGAGAAGCTGAGCATAAATGGGTCCTAGGGCAGGGCCCATTATCTGGGGCTCCACGGGAAGTTGAGGCCATCACGGGTCAGGTGTGGGCCGCTGATTCCGCAAGACCCCACTCTGTGCACCACCTCAGTGTGTCACTGAGAAGATATTTTTAGTGTCTCTGACCTAGAAGAAATCTGTCTTCTGTGAGTGTCAATTTAAGCAATTGTCATATTGGGAATTTGATGGAAAGGAGTAGCCCGCTTGGGGCAAATGGGCACTTTCATAGTCCAGCAAAGTGACTATAATTATTTCTTTATGTCTTTCTTATATAAAATAAATTAAAATCATAGCAGAATATGTAAAATTGGGAAATATCTTTATAATTCTATGATTCCAGCACAATACTCATTTTTCATTATTCTCTTCTAATACCTGCCCATATATATGTATATAATTGAGTTGGCAATTTCTTGATAGATTGATTTATTTTTAAAAGATTGTTAAGCTGAACTTGGTCAAGATGTGAGTTTCAGATGTTAGAATTACTAGCGCTTTTCCCAACCTTGCCATATGTTCTCTTTTCTTCCTCTGGGCGAGCTACAGCCACGAAATGGGGACACCGACACCCTTTCTGCCCTCAGTGGGCCTGGGGTTAAAGCTTCATGCCTGTGAGGGCTTCTCAGCTATTCAGAGGCAAGGACAAATTCATCTTAGATAAGTCATTACCTTTTAAAAATCCCATTTTTATTCTCTGAAAATGTTTCTGTATTAACACTGACTGGGTTGGTTGCGTGTATGACTCACGAAAAGAGGAGATAGTTCTGTGATGCCCCTCAACCTTCACTGCCCTATAACAGGGTCGGAAGAGACCGTCCCCTATCAGTCGTGTGTAAGTGGAGGCAGGAAAATGAGATGCAAAGGAAAACCCGGGGACGCACGTTAAAAGCATGTAAACTCAAGTCCCGGGTTTGTGATTTACCAGCTGTGTCATCTCAAGCAAGTTATTTACTATTATTTGGATCAGGTGCTTCATCTGTAAAACATGGGGAATAATCACTATTTCTCAGGGTGGTTGTAAGGACCAAACAAGCTAATACAAGAGAAAATGCTTCACAATCATTCCTATTCAAACGATTCATATTTTGGCTTAAGAAATAAGTTATAAACAGGCTATGCCATTGAATGGCTCCTATCATTTATCATGGAGAGTTCCCCCCACATTATATGAATGAAAAGGTAACTTCAGTTTTTGATGGCCAATCAGCCATTTCCCGAATCGTGTAAGTCCAGGCCTCTTCCTTCCCGCCACGTTCAGCTGGTTAGCTGTTTACTGAGACCTTGCCCACTGAGGGCGGGCAGAAGAAATAAGAGCTGAAACTGGGGACTGTAACTCTTCCAGCAGTCCCGATGAAAGGCTCATGGGCAGGGGCGTGCGTGTGGAGTTAAACGGGAACTCTGCCTTCTTACCAGGACATTGCAAGGACCTACTGATGCTTTGGACATCCCGGCGGTGGCAGCTCCTCCTCTCCTCTTGACTGAAGAAATGCCTTCTTCCACCTGGACTGTGGTCTGTCTTCCAGAATGACACATGCTGACGTTGGCATCAGGAAGAGCCAGTCATATCAGCCAGAGCCACTCCTGTGAGCAGTGGTCTTGCAGATGTTACGAGGTGGCTGTTGCATCGACAGAGTCCCAATAATGGCCCCCTTTCTCTTCCCCACTAATGCCATCAGATAATCACTTATAAGCACTTACCGTGCACCACCGGGTAAGATAAAGTGTAGTGAGTGCCTAGACATAGGAGACAACGTCTCAGCCCCCAATAAAATTACACTACACTAAGAAAGCAAGAGTTGTGCATGTGGAAATGAAGTTAACTCCTTAGGGAGGAGACAGTGAACGCATTCAGAGTGTCCCCGTATATCAGTCCAAGATGCCTCACATGCCACTCCATCGAACCCCCACCACCTCCCTAGAGGCTCCCCATCCTGTGCTGACACTGGGAGTCACGTAAGCCCAGATCCCATGGCGAGAGGAGGGGGGCCTGCTGTCATGGGTAGATGGGACTGACTCCCTAGCCTACTGTTACCCGTTGCCGAGAGCATCAGCGCTCAGACACCTGTATGCAGGTGGGTCAGGACACGACTCCTTAAAACGCCTCTCGATAAAACACGTTGATGGAGTTGACCAAATCCATTCACTGGTTTGGAAATGACTCTTAGCCAGAGAGTTCTGGATTCTGGAGGTGGGTGAGGTGAAAATGGCAGCGCTCCAGTTCCAGCTCAGTGATCCCTACACGTGGTCATCTGAGCAAGTTGCTTCCATCGTGTAGGAGTTCATGTCGTTATCACTGTAATACAAAGTGTCTCTAGAGGATCTGAGGTCCTCACCACTGGGCACACATATGACACACTAGCTCTAAGACAGATAGACTTACGGCTGGACCTGGCTCTGGCCTCGAGCAAGGGGCTGTTGGGCACGTCCTTTCAGCCTCATACAGGAAACAATACCTCCCTCGGGATCTTTGCACTGATTGTGCTGATCAGCAGGCCTTCCCCAGTTATCCACAGGGGTCATCTGACCTCGGGGTCTGCACTCAACTCGCTTTCTAGGGAGACTTTCCATGAACAAGACAGCTGAACTTGCAAACCATCGGACATTTCCGGTCTCCTTAGCTCCCATATTATTCTCCTCAACACTCAATACCTAGCATACTATGTATAGCACTTAATGACCTTCTTTATTGCCTGTTTCTCACTTCTAGAATATAAGCTCTTACATGCAGGGTGTTTTCTATTCTTTCTGCTGTCTTGTTTCTAGAATGAATTAGGTGCCTAATAAATACTTGTTGCCTAAATGACTGCTTTTTGTGAGGATAATGTGAATGAAGTGCTTTGCTCAGGGCCTGGTACATGGTTAACACTCCTGTTATCTGTTTGTTTTTCATTATAATTGTATTGTTACTTGGCCACAGCTTAGGGGTCATGTGTGTTCTCCTTCCCTCCAGAGAACCGTGGGTGACTATTCTGACCTCCTTGGCGAGTGTGAAAGGCAGATTCTGTTGAGATCAGTCTAGAAGCAAGAGGAACAAGTCGTGGTGAGGAAAATAAGGGCTGGGTTTGCATGGTAGCTACCTTCAAATATGTATTCTAAAGGTGTGGTCACATGAGTATAAATTCACATGAGGAGGCATATTTCTGCTGCCTAAGAAAGGATTTCCTCAAAACTGGGTGTCTGATGGTGGAGGTAGTGAACTGCCCATGCCTAGAGGTCTCCTAGAAGTTGGACAAGCACATCTCACTGACCCTGGGTGAGATGGTGTAACAAGTGCTTGGACTGTGGGGTAAGAGCTCTTAAAACAGGAAAGACCAAGTGCAAGCCTGGGAAGCCTCTCTCCCTCCAACCTGCACTTCCACCAAAACAGTGGATCAAAAGCAATCCTACTTCCTTGGATGAATAGAAGAGATTAATGCAGCTCCTACAGACCTCAGGGCATAGAGATGGTGGTCTTTGTCATATCGTGCCTCGTTCACAAAAAGGAATGCGTCCTCCAGGAGACACAGTGAGTCCCAGTGAACTGCAAGCTATGGCTGCTGCTCAGGCGCTTTGGGCTGTTTGTGATAGAAGATCAGCAAACAAGGAAAGGAGACAGAGGTAAGTGACCTCAATTAGATGACAGTTCTGTTACCAGCTGGAGCCACGAAGAGTACATGTGACATGCAGGTATTCTGGTCACCATGCTATAGAGCTAGTTATGTCATCTCTATAGCATCTCTCTTTGTCATATCTGTCTATCTATCTATCATCTCTCATCTATCTAATCATCTACTATCTATCTATCATCTATCTATCATCTATCTATCTATCATCTATCATCTATCTAATCATCTACTATCTATCATCTATCTATCTATCTATCTATCTATCTATCTATCTATCATCTATCTGTCTATCCATCCTTCCCTATATCCATCCAGCCATCATCTACCTACCTACCCACCTATCGTCTATATCCCTATCTATCTCCTATCTATCTATTACCTGTCATCTATCTATCTCCTACCGGTTGTTTCTCTGGAGAACCCTGACTCATACAGTATTCTAGGCCACACTGACAGATCAGTGCCCGCTCAAACTTTTTCTGAGTTTGGGGCTGTTGGCAGCACTGCCCACCCCCTCCGCCCAGGGTCCTGGAGTCCCAGCCGTGCCATGGCCCTGGGAGGTCCCGGCAGAGCGCCCCCTGCCCCAGTGAAGGGCTTCTCAGCGAAGTGCTGCCTGTCCCAGGATGCTCACCCTGGTGGCCTCTCCCTTCTCTCCTTACATGGCTGGTCATTCTTTCCAGTGCGAGGCGTCCCCACTGGCGGAGAGGCGACGAAGCCCAGAGCAGACCCTATTGCACGTCACTCTTGCCTCTTCAGCAGACATCCTGTTGAGACCTGAAGTATTTTCAGTCAGTTCTTCCGGGAAAAGGTGGAGGCATGACAGCAGGAGGGGCGGGGCCGTGGCTTGCGCACCACTTGACCGCTGTCATCTTTTTAATGTTTTATTCTCGTGCTGTGCAGATGCCTCTGAATGCCTTTCCACGGTGGTGGCTCTCACAGAAACTCTCTTGGCTGTTCAGGAAAAGGCAGTAAAACTTGCTGAGTTTTGTTTGAAAGCTTCCGTTCACATGTGTAAATAATAAAAAAGGGAGCGCCCCTGGGGGACGAAGGGCTCAGAAACCTGCCTGCTGCCTCCCTAGATGCGCCTCTGCTTTACCGTAAAAGAGCAGATGGGGACCCTGCTGCTGGCAGCACTGGCACCCTCTCCAGGTTGTTACCTGTCTCAGGTCGCCACCTGCTGCCGTCCCAGCTCCGGGGACCCCGCATCCAAGTGTGGAATCCTCAGGGCTGTGTGCAACCTCCCCGGGCTGGCTTGGGGCCGGGGGAGTTAGTGGTAAGGCTGTGAGGTGTGCTTGGCTCCAATTTCCTGCCCTAGTGAGAGCTTCTAAAGCCACTTCCCTGGGGCTTTGATGTGAGCTTGACAACATTGGCTGCTGACGTGCTGACACTGGGGCCCTTTAGCAAGCGGCATTCAGCTGATCTCCCTCTTTTCTGGTGGGTGACATGGACACACACACACGTGGTCCCAGGGTCTTCCTCACAGGATGGCCATCCTCCCAGGACCTCTTGTGGATGACAGGACTGCCCCTAAATATACTTTCTATGAAAGGGGCTGGACTTGGGGCTGGATTTGGGATTTGTGATGATGGCGCACGGAGGCAGATGAAGTCCAACAGCGGTGAGGCAGAGGCAGGTGCCACCAGTGCACCTGCGTCCACCCAAGCTCCGGGCGTCATCTGTGTGCTTTCAATCATTCTCCGGGCGTAGGAAAGTGTGTCCCCTGCCGAAGCTGTCGCTGGCCGCACAAACAAGCGTGTAAATCTCCCCCACATAGGGAGAACGAGCAAGTGTGAGCCGGTGGCCCGGGCGCACTGACAAACTGGACGTGTGAGGGGCCTTGTGCTCCAGCGGGCCTCAGGTGGGTGAGGCCCTGGGGTAGCGGAGGCGAAAGGACGGCGGGCGGGGTGGCAGCCAGGGCACCCCTGCCTGCCCCTGCACACCCATGTGCCCGAGTGTGGCACACACCCTGGCCCTGTGTCCATCTTCCCTGCATTCCCCGGAGGCCTGGGGCTCTGGAGGGCCCGGGGGGAGAGTGGGAGAGACACAGCAGGACCCGGGTCTTAATACAGCCGTGAGTTGGAAGCCAGGGGCGTGGTTGGGTGAAACCCTTCGTTTTCACGTCCCCGTGTTTCAGCCCCTGGCCTGACCTCAGCTTCCTGAGGTGGGCAGCCTGCCACGGCTCCCTGGGGGCCCGCGCAGCCAAAGCCCGGCCAGTGCGGGCTGCTGCGTGTGTGTGACAGGCCCAGGAAGGACCTCCGCCGGAAGAGGGCTGAGGGTTTGCCCAGCGTCCCCCGACGCCTGCGCGGGGCCGGCTGTGCTGGGCGCTTCCTCTCTCTGGGGAAACACCTTCTCTCGGAGCCAGGTGCTCTGCGGTCCAGGTGGCAGGCTGCTTCTCGGGGGCCGTGGCGAGTCGGAAGGGACTCACAGCTCGTCCCATCTAATTCCCGTATTTATCAGGTGAGGAAACCGACCCTCTAAGACAAACGCTTCTTCCCCTTGTGGGGCAGGACACCAAGTGCCAGGGACACCTGTGACTTGCCCATGGCCACGTAGCTGGCTAGTGGTGGGGGCCAGTGTTGACTGCAGGTGCCCCGGCTCTGGGCCTCAGGCCTCCGCACCTTAATCAGGGCTCCCTGTGTTTTGGTGTAAGGACCCATGCTGGTGGGTGCTGCTGTTTCCATTCATCTGTGACAAATATGAGATATATATACATATGTCAACAGAAGCTTGCCAGCGACCTTTCTTGGAAAAGCCTGTCTTTTGTGCTGAGATGGTGCCTTTCCTACATTTTGGTATTTAAAGTGCCATTCTTGATGAAATTACAGTGATAGTAAGTGGGGTGGCTCCTAGATTGGCTTGACAAAATCAGCCACTGGCAATTAGGCGACAGCCCTCGGTGTCTGGAGGAGGATAAAGGAGCACCATCCACTGTGATGCCGTTCACACTGCTGCCAGCCGGGTCAGCCATGCACGAGGATCCTGCAGGCGTTTGACGCGTCATCTCGTCAGGCAGCCATGGTCACCCTGGGCCCAGCCTTGGCCTCGGCACCACCAGGCAGGACCCGCCCTGGCAGAGCTGAAAGCCCCGCCTGGCTCGTTCCAGGGAACCCCCACCGGCCCAGGGGCTGCGGGATGTCTGACGCAGGGGAGCCTGCAACTGGGGAGCCCGTCAAGGCGCCTGAGGCCTAGGAAGCAGGGGACCCCTGACCCTGAATTTGACGGTTCCTTCCCACCTGTCAGGTGCCAGCCAGGAGAGAGCGCGCCAAGGCAGGGGCTCACCTCGTGTGCCTGACGCGGCGGTCCTTGCTGACCGCAGAAGTGGGAGAGAAGAAAGGACGCTGTGGAACCGCTGGACACAGGGCCATTCCCGAAGGCGCTGTGACCTCGGGCAGGCTCCTTTCTGAGCTGTGCAGGGTCGTTGTGACAAGGAAGCCATGTCCCTTAGGAAAGCCCCCACTTCAGGGCTGCTACATGCGAATGGCTGGGCGGAGCTGCGTCTGTCTCCCTGCTTTGCCTCCGGAGCAACCTGGGCAAAACGGTGAATTGTCTTGTTTTGGTGCCCTCCTGTCTCTCTCTTCTTGCACCTCTGGCATCTTTCAGCCAGAAAAAATGCTATTTGAGACCCAAATTCACACGGAATGACTCAGAGTTTATGACGGGAGGTTAATGCTTCAGCAAAGAAGGAATTCTGGCTGTGGCATTTCCAGACCGCATGGCGCCCAGCTGAGCAGCTTTGCAGCCCAGCCTGCCTGCCACACAGCTGGTGGGCCCAGCGCCCCACCCCGGCAGGAGGCTGTCCCGGTGCCAGGCCTGGGCCGGGCACTGTCGTCGCTACTGTCACTGCCCGTCTCTCTCCTGCTCTGTGCACTTGGTGTTACAGCTGACACCTGGGATGTCACAGTCTGACATATGAGGCTGCAGGGGTCCAGTGGGGCAGGGGTGCGGGAGAGAACTTCGCTTTCCCTGACAGTTACATGTCAAAGCAGGTCCCACTCATGGCGGGGTATCAGTCCTGGACTTGGAGCTGATTTGGCAGAGCAAGCAGCTAAAGTCAGTCAAATGACAATACTGGTCCGGCTGAGGCTTATCCCGACAGGACATGCTCACTGGCAGGTCCCAGGCCAGGGACAGAGGCTGCGGGACAAGGCTGGGTGGGAGGCACATAGTGACACCTTGTCCACTTTGCTTCAGATTTGTCACACTGTTGCTCGCTGACATCTGAGCAGATCATGCAAATGGGCTGTGTGACTTTATTTTGAGTCTCCTACACGCACGGAGACCACTAGCTGTCACCGAGGCTGCTTTCCATGATGGTGACTAACAGCGCGGTCACTCACCCAGCAGCCAGGGAGAGGCCCGGCTGGGCCCGAGGAGTGTTTCCTGTTGATGCGAGTCCTGCATGAGGCGGAATTATGACGTAGCATTTGGGGGTGTTCAGTAGCTCGGGCTTGGCATCCAGACAGACCGGCGTTGGGCTCTGTGCACTGACACTCACTCGCCTGCTACATGGTGACTCTGCTTAACCTCCCCCGTCCTCAGTGTCTGCGTGTGTAACGTGGGCACATCGTCATGCACAGGACCTGGGAGTGTTTTGAGGATTCAGTGAAAACGCAGGCAGAGCGGTGGGCCAAAGGCCTGAGGAGATGAGCGTCTCAGTGCAACGGTGGGAAGGCTCTAACCGACTGCCCCTTTCGCTTCTCCACTCTGTTAGGAGCCTTTGTTTTGCCACCAGTAAAATGAGGATAAGAAGAGTTTCCTTGTGCATTGAAAACGACACTGGCTCTCTATGAGAATGAGAAAAACCTGTGCTTATTCGTATTAAAATAAGGCACGGTTGCAGCATCGCAGTGTGAGCAAGGGCTGCTGGGAGGGAGAAGGAGCCAGGCAGCTAAGCGCTCGCTGATTCCGTCAGCGAGAGGTGTGTGGCGCGCCGGGATTCGGTGCGACCCTCACAAACCGTGTCTCCGTAGGGAGCCAGTGCTTTCCTCCCATATCTTCCTTGAGTGACGTTTAGTAACTGACCGGGTCAAAAGATAGCCTCCCTTTGAAAAAAGCCGGGATGGAAGAAAGAGCAAAGCAGCGTCCGCTGCACTGAGGGTGACGGCAGAGTTAGCATCCAGATGCCGCCGACGGTCATTAGGTTGCTGGTGGGCAGGTGGATCCTGCTGGTACGTGTGCCCTCCGGTGAATCGTGCATCTGATTCTCTCACCCCAAGGGCTCGGCGAGACAGGGAGCATGGTGTCCAGAAGCAGCAGTCAGGTGCCTGCCCATCCTCGCGGTGCAGGAAGAGGCCACACGGGGCCGGCCAGCAACACAAAGGCCAGCGGCGAGGCGAAGGGCGGGCCCGCTGACTGCCGCCGTTCGTCCGTCGCCTCTCAGTGGCTGTGCTGGCTGCACTTGTATTTACTCACTCCTTTTAAATCTCAGAAGGTAGCCTTGCTTTTCAGATATGAGGCATAATCACAGCAGCGAACCCTTGGGGTTCCATAACCGTCATTTTTTTAGGTGCTCAAAGAAGCAAATATAAACATATATGCATATAAATAGAGAGACCATACCATTTGGTTTCTAAATAGTCTGTCAAGCATGAGTCTCAGTTTACTTGCAACCTAGTTAGTCTACAAAGTGATGTTCATGGCCCTTGGACGGCGGACAGGCTGAGACCAGGAGAGACTGTGAAAGGGCAGTCCTTGTCAGATGGACGCCAGGAGAATCGCTTTACAACCTCGTGCTACGGGAAGAGCTGTCGCGCTGTGTCACTCAGGGAACCACGGCAAGGAAGGAAGAGTCTGGACACGCTCAGCACCGACGCGGCCGTCGTGGGCCTGGCTCCACTGCGCTCAGCAGCGACAAGGTGGGACCGCTCCCCCTCGCGTGCTTTCAGAGGTGAAACCCCCAGACATGGAGGGCCGACTGCATCATTAATTAATTATTCAGTGAGCAGTTCGGTAAGACTGAGGGCTCCTGGGAGGAGCTGCATGACGTGGTGAGAGGACCCAGCCGAGAGGCCCACTGGGTGCCTGGACGCGACCCCAAGACAGGAGCCATGAGGTCAACGGCCGTATACAAGGGCTGCGGACCCTCGGCAGAGTGTGTGCCGACGGGTGGTGAGCTGTCTTCACCTTCTGTCTCCCAACGACACGGCTTCCTGCTCCAGCTCGCGGCCCGCCCGCCACCCACTGGCTCCCACCTGCAGTCAGGCGGAGGGCAGCCGCGTCTGGGGTGGTCAGCTGCGATGCCCCGAGCCGCACGGTGGGTAGTCTGGAGGCTGATCGTCCTGCTGTGGCTGGGGCAGGCGTTGGGCTGGTTCCTGCCCAGGCTGGGTGGCAGGTGAGTGGAGTCACAAAGCCTGCCTGTCAGTCACTGCTCACCTCACCCCTTTTAGTGGCGCCTTCCTTGTCATTTGCCTGGTGTCTCTTTTCTCTTACGTGACTTGAACAATGCTGAGAGGTGCCAGTCTGGGGTCCCAGAGTGCAGCCTTGCCACCATGCCACTGAGAGCAGCTGGAGTGAAAGGTCCTCATCAGGTCGCTAGTGCTGTCCCACGGGGAGTGAGTGACCCACAGCTGCGGGGTGCGGGGGCCCCGAGAGCCAGCCCGGCTCCCCCACAGCCCAGCGGGCGTCCGTGTGGGAAGCCAGCTGCTCGCAGGACCGCAAAACGGGAGCCATCTTGCAATTGCTGTTTCCTTAATTTCCACACCCAGGAGTATTTCGGGAGGAATTTCATTGCTGTTTCTGGTTCATTTACACTTCACTTGTCACAGGAGTCATTCCAAAGAGCCATTTGGTGCCCAAGAGAACTCGGCAGCTTCTTAAGCATATATCCATCTTTTTTTGTTATTGTTAATTTTTGAGCTAGCCAGGTTCAAAGCCATGTCTAAGCTACACATGACTATGAAATGGTTTTAAATTTCAAATCCAGTTAAGTCCCTAAGAGGGGTTCTGTGAGGCCGGCGGTGTAACAAATCAATCGATGACAAGTGACAGCAGGTATCAGTTTGCCCTCTCGGGGCTGGGAGTGAAAGTTGGGTGTGAAATGACTGAGCAGGAGATGACGGGGAGGCCGGAGGCCCAATTCCAGCTGCCTCGTGTGACCTCTCGCTACACGTGAGGTTCTGTGCAAAGCCCTTTGTGAGGGACGTCCCTATGGCAACTGTCAGGTGACCAGGAGGCATGTCCCTGTTTTCTAGATGAATAAACTTCAGTTTAGAAGTAAAGTACCCAGTTCACACGGGCAGTAACTAAGCCATCAGAACTGAGTCCAGCTCCAGCGGGATCCGAGTTAGCAACCTAGAAATGGGGGCGGGGGGCCGTTGGAGAGGGGGTGCGGAGGAGAGCAAAAGCAAGGGGGCCGCCCTGGGCCCCGCCCTCCGCCGCTGCCAGTGCAGTGTCAGGGGGTGCCAGGACCCCTCCCTTCTGCCCTCGTCCCCTCCGAAAGTGGGACGGAGACTCGCGTGGCTGAGTGTCGCCGCACTGTGCAGACGGCGGCCCCCGGGAGGGCTGGCTTTCAGCAGAATGGCGGAACGGACTCCTTCCCGCTCCCAGAAATCGAGGCCTCTGCGGGGTTGGAGGCCTGAGCTCTCTGACCTTGGGGTGAGGCTTGGCCTCGCTCCTGAAAACCACTGCAGACAAATACAAGAGACAAGTTCCCTGCAGAAATAGCTGCCTTCCAGGCACTGAGGACTCGCTGCCGGAGGCGGCTTGACTTTTAAAGACAAAATTCCTTTGCATGTCCTGGAGATTGACAAGGAAGAAACAGGTGTGTGCCTGTGCATGTATGTGTGTGTGTGCATGCCTGTGTGTGTGCCCCCGTGTGTGTGTGCCTGTGCGCGTGTGTGCCCCCATTGTGTGTGTGCCTGTGCATGTATGTGCCCCCATGTGTATGTGTGCCCGTGCGTGTGTGCCCCATGTGTGTGTGTGCCCGTGTGTGTGCCCATGCGTGTGTGTGCCCCCATGTGTGTGTGTGCCTGCGCATGTATGTGCCCCCATGCGTGTGTGTGCCCATGTGTGTGTGCCCCCATGTGTGTGCGCCCATGCGTGTGTGTGCCCGTGTATGTGTGTGCACCCCCATGCGTGTGTGTGCCCGTGTGTGTGTGCGCGCCCCCATGCATATATGCCCCCATGTGTGTGCGCTGGCAGGATGTCTGGGCGCAGAGGATGGACAGCCTGCAGCATTACGGGAACCCCTTTGGCTTCTCTGGCTGAGTCCTTCCTGGAGCCTGTCGTCCCCCTGCGTCTAGTTCGTGAAGTGCTGAGGCCCTCTGATGGCAGCATCGCTGCACTTGCCGGGAAACACCCCACAGTGAGCCGGGCGCGTCGCACACGTTGATTCAGGCCGCTTTCCACACAGATGCCCCTTGGCCTCCCCGGGCTGGGGTCCTTCCCTGTCCCCCATTAAACATGCACAGGCACTGCACCCATATGTTTCTTTCGATGAGGACTTTGCCTGACATTGGTGGAGCTCCCAGCACAGATGGCGAACGTGCTAACAGGGCGCAGGAGGACCCAGGGGCGTCCGGTCTCCAGAGAAAAGCAGCGGGGAGCAGACGTCCGAGGGGCTGGGGCAGCGTGGCGTGCAGCCAGGGCCGGGCTTTCTCTGGGCCCCAAGGTCATCAGCTCCCTCTGGGAGTGAAGGCAGCAAGTGACACACCTCCATCCCCCCGGTGTCACCAAGGACTGAAGAGCTACCAGGAGAGGGGCGAGGCAGCCGCTCTGGGAAAGAGCCTGGGACAGAAAGAAGAGCTGTCTCCCTCACGGGCATCGCCCCACAGCGGCCGAGGGCCTCCTGTTTCCCATGGGCCCCTGTTGGCACTCATCACTCCACCCCTGCCCCTCACCTGCCCCCTGAGCCCCGCACTCCTTCCTGCAGCGTCAGAATTCCTTCCTATTTTTACTGCTACTGTTTCCTCAACAACGTGCACAAACACTCCATTTGATTAAAACGGATACATTTGTCACACAGGGTGACCCGCCGTCCCAGTCTCCTCAGGTTGGAGGTGTTCCCAGGACACAGGATTTGGGGATCTAGGCCAACCGGAATGAGGTTACCCTACGTTCCTCCCGGATAAACAAATTTTAAATAGTTCTGCTTCTGTACCCCATGCTTCTCCTCATTCTGAGAATGCCACCCTCTTTCTCTCTACCTACTGGAGATTACTCACCTGCCAAGCGCCTGCCTGGGGGACTCTTTCCCAGACGCCCTCGGTGACAGCCCCGTCCTCTTCCCTGGGATTCCAGTACCATTATGACACCCAGGTCTGCGGAAGGTTTGCAGGTGGAATGAAGTGGTGTGGGGGCCCTCCCTCCCTCAGTATGCGTTCAGTGCCCCCGTGTGTCTGGCCAGCTCATGAAACAGGCGTCACAGACAGATGTCTGGCCCGAAGGAGCTTAGATGCTCACGGGGGTGGGGACAACAGGAAAGCATGGCGGATGGGGACAACTGCTAGGAAATGAGGCAGTGGGGGGAGACAGGGGGCGCCTTCCCCCAAGGTGGTGCAAGAGCCTTGAGCAAAGACCCATCAAAGGTGGAGTGACCCTGCAGCCTGGCAGAGAGACGGGGAGGGCAGAGTGCTGAGAGGCCCATCTGGTGCCTTGGGAAATACGCCCTAGCAGAAGGAAGGAGGGGCGTGGCAGAGGATGAGATCAGAGCTCGGGGGTCATCACAGGTGGCCACGTAGGGGACTGAGGACTGGTTTATGCCCTGGATGAGAAAGGATAACACCAAAATGTTTTGAGCAGAGGGGTGACACTTTCCGACTTCACATTCTAAGAATCACTCTTGCCACCGGGCTGGGGATAGATGGTAGGTGGGCAAAGGCAGAAATGGGGAGACCTGCCAGGAGGTTGCTGTGGCAGGGCGCTGGGTGACAGAGGAAAGTGACCTAGATACAGGCACACTGGGTGAAAGTTATGGAGGGGTTAGATTCTGGCTATTTTGGGGAACAGATCCGATGCACTTGCTGACAGAGAGCAGTTGGACTCCACTCAGGAATGACCCCATGACTTTGTTTAAGGAAAGACAGGATGGCTGTGACCTGAGATGAGGAGACTGGGGGCGCCCGGGCTGGAAGTGGGGACCAGGGGTGGAGCCTTGACCCCCATGACGGAGTGACTCGGATTAAACACCCATTGAAGACACTCAGCTGTGGTAACTGGCGAGGCTCCCTTCTAAATCGATCTCACGGAGATGTGGCCTGTCCAGGGGGGGGTTGAGGTTAGGGGGGTAACCAGCACCCCTCCCTAGAGCCTGCAGAGCTGGGACGCCGCTATCGAACCCGAAGGCCACACCCGCCATTTGTCCTTCTCTCCGAGCCTCCCTCAGTCCCGAGACCGGTGCTGGTACAGCACACACTTGATTGATACGGAGCAGCAACGACAGAAAGCACAGAACAGGCGCCCACCGTGGGTTCCATGAGCGAGTGCCCCTTAAGTCCTTGTCATACGAGCTGGCCGCCGTGTGGATGCCTCCTGAGGGCACCTCAAACCTTCTGGAGCCTCCCAGAAAGCCCAGTGCGTGCCGGGCGGGCCAGGCTGGGTGGCGGCCAGGCTCTCGGCCTCCCGTGGAAAGGCGCTGCCTCGGGTGTTAGATGGCCGTCAGCTGTCACCAGTTGGCCATTAGCTACTATTGCTTTGCATCTAACTGCCGAGGCTGCCTGAGCAAGCGCAGGTGTCGTAGATGGCGCAGATCCTGCGGACCCTACTTCCTGTGTCTCGCCCGGCCGCCAGCGGGACTGTTGGGGTCTTGATGGATGTTTGCCTCTCATGTCTCGACCAGCCCTCATCAAGCACAGAGTGTAACGGTTTGAACCCTCTATCTGTGGCTCCGTTGTTGTTCTTTTCGGCCTCCCCACATCCTGCGTTCATCTGCCGGGAGCCTCGGCATGACAGGCGGAGACCTTCAGTTCTCCACGTCTCCGGAAAAGAGAGAACAAAGCGCGGGACACAGCTGCTGCTGCTCCCACACTGCGTGGCCAGCTGTAGTTAGAAACCCGGGATGAGAGCCCCTGCGCCCCGCTCCCGCCGAGGGGACTGCCAGGGGCCTCCCAGGGCGGCCATCAGGCACGAGGTGCTGTGTCCTGGGGCTGGGGAGCCAGGCACAGCCTTGAGGGGCAGGCGTCTGGCTCTGGAGAGCGACCTGGAGCCAAGTCAAGTCGGTACACCCGCCCACAACCGACTCCCAAGGGAGGGCCGGGCACTGGCTGCTGCCGAAAGGCCCCGTCACGTGGCTGACTCGCCATCCCATGTGTCACTGAGCCTGGAGGCAGAGGCGGCCACCATGGCACAAGCAGACCCAAGCACCACCCGATCCAGAAACAGAAACCGTCCCCCAACGGCGAGCGTCCTCATGACGTCTGCCTGGTGCACGTGCCCAGGTACCAGCTCACTTCCCATCGGGCTCCCACGCCCACACGGACCAAACCAGAGAAGGAAAGTCCAGTGAACACAATGGAGTCGGCTTCTCTGTGCAGGACTCCTCCGAGCCCTGGGTCCCCAACACACACGGGAGTTGCCGAAGGAAGACCGAGGGTGACGGTCGTTTTTCTGTAGCAGAGCCCAGGGAAGGGGTGGGGAAGAGGACGTGGTGGTGGGGGGGGAGATAGAGGGATAGACTAAAGGTAAAGGGGCAGGTCCCCACGGTGGGCTCAGCCCCATCCCACAGGCTCTAAAGACCAGGAGGGTCTTTCTTTGTTGATGAGGAGTCTAATGCAGTCCAGGGATCCTACTGAAAGCTACTTTTAAGGGAAGGGGGCCTACCGGGATTTAAATACTCTAAAAGCCCCCCCTGAAAACACAATCCTCAAGGAATCTTTGAGACACTCCGATGAAGTCCTGTGGTAAATTAGCCTTTCGTGTACTCCAAAAATCAGAGACGGTGATGGGAAGCGCAGGGCATTTCAGTCTCACCTCTTACTCTGTCCATCCCTCTGCAATAGTTAGATGTCTTCCTCTTGTGGTTTGTACACCTCCAGGGATGGGGCCTCACCACCGTCCCAGGCAGCTCATTCCGCTGTCAGAGGACTCCCGCTGTGCGGGCCCAGGACTGTAAGCTCCGCTCCTCAGTGGGCCACTGAAGCCCCAGGCCCCGGGGTTCCCAGAGCCGCTGCCTCGTGCATGCTGGGCTGGGCCAGTAAGGAGCGCAGACTCCAAACAACAACAATAAAGCAGATACACTGTGGTTCTAGGACAATGAACAGAAAGAAACAAACACAAAGCAGCCAAAAACTAGCCTTGTTTTCCCCTTGGGGAAAAAGCAATTCTATGAATGTGCCTCTTTGGCTCACGAGGAAGGTGGTTTTGCAGAGAAAAGCGAGGTTGGATGTGGGGCTTTGGAAGAGCTCAAGGCTCCGTGCAGTGGAAGGTCTCACAGTCACGGGCTGACAGTGGGCGCTGGCACAGGCGGGGACTAGGGTGCGGGGCGGGCTCAGAGGGCCGAAGGGCCCGCAGGTGCGGAGGGGAGTGGTGTGTGGCGGCTAACCGGTCCCAGCGAGGGGCCCGGGCCCGTGAGAGTGAGTGGCCTTCTGGACAATCAGCTTCCACGCAGGAAGGCGGAGCCACAGCCCTGTTCCCTGACTCAGAACCGCGGGCATCATCCTTCACCCTCCTTTGCGCTCATCCCAGCAGCCCTCGCAGTCCCTGGTCAGCGCACCCTACCTGTTCAGCACAAGGAGACTGTCCTGTGTCCCCAGCTACCTGGGGCTCACAAGTTTTAACTAAAACAGAGTGAGAGCCTTTCAATAGGTGCAGCAATGGGAGGTGGGGCCTTTCCACGCCGTTTCGCTGAGTCCATGGGCGCCACTGAGGCCACCACTGAGGCCACCACTGACCCAGCCCAGGGGAGACGCGCCTGTGGACACATGGGTCACTGTGACGCGGGTTCTGGACCAGTGAGCCCCGAGGCAGGACGTCCTGTGGGAAGGATTCACTGCCTCCCTGGAGACGTGTCCCTCGCCCCGGGTGTCCCCTGCCTCTGGACCCCAGAAGCCAGCGGTCACGGCCAACTTCCCGTGACTGCAGCTCAGGCCCCAGCCGAGGAGGTCCCGAGTCTTCCTCACACCAGGTCCCTCAGGGCTCATAAAACGGGACATGAGGGCACATCCTGAAAGTGGCAGTGAGGGAGGGAGATGGTGTGTGTGTGTGACTGTGTGTGTGTATGTGACTTTGTGTGTGTGTGTGTCTGTGTGTGTATGTGACTTTGTGTGTGTGAGTGTGTGTGTGTGTGACTGTGTGTGTATGTGACTTTGTGTGTGTGAGTGTGTGTGACTGTGTGTATGTGACTGTGTGTGTGTGTGTGACTGTGTATGTGACTTTGTGTGTGTGAGTGTGTGTGTGTGAGTGTGTGAGTGTGTGTGTGACTGTGTGTGTATGTGACTTTGTGTGTGTGAGTGTGTGTGTGAGTGTGTGTGACTGTGTGTATGTGACTGTGTGTGTGTGTGACTGTGTATGTGACTTTGTGTGAGTGTGTGTGTGAGTGTGTGAGTGTGTGTGTGACTGTGTGTGTATGTGACTTTGTGTGTGTGAGTGTGTGTGACTGTGTGACTGTGTGTGAGTGTGTGTGTGACTGTGTGTATGTGACTTTGTGTGTGTGTGTGACTGTGTGTGTATGTGACTGTGTGTGTGTGACTGTGTGTGTGTATGTGACTTTGTGTGTGTGTGTGTGACTGTGTGTATGTGACTTTGTGTGTGTGAGTGTGTGTGTGTGTGTGACTGTGTGTATGTGACTTTGTGTGTGTGTGACTGTGTGTGTATGTGACTTTGTGTGTGTGAGTGTGTGTGTGACTGTGTGTGTATGTGACTTTGTGTGTGTGAGTGTGTGTGTGACTGTGTGTGTATGTGACTTTGTGTGTGTGTGTGTGTGTGTGTGTGTGAGTGTGTGATTGTGTGTGTGGGCACACATGCGCTGTGCAGCTGCACCCTGTCTGCAGTCGCCTACACCAAGAGACCAGGAGACTCTCAGGCAGTCGTGTGTGGACAGACTCCGAGCACCTGTGCTTTGCGGGGACCGGAAGGCCTCAGGGTTTGCCTGCAGGCTAGCGACGGCCTTTGGCAGCCTTCTGTCTCCAAGCATGGCCCCTGAGCCCCATGCTCATCACATCCAGCCAACCCCGGTGTCATTGCCGCCCTGGAGCAGGTCTCTTGAACTCGCAGGACCTTGAGCCCTGCCGCCCACCCCCCTCAGTCAGGCCCCTCTGGACTCAGCATGTGCCAACCCGATCGTGTGTGTCTGTTCTGGGGGCCTCAGCATCAAATGCCAACTTTCCTGTGTGGTTGCTGTAAAATGCCTCTCAAGGTGTGATGGCCGTGTGTATGAAACACCGTCTGGGGACAAGGCCCCAGTGATGAGTAGGCCATTGCTCCACACTAGATCCCCCAATGTGGCTTGTCCCTCCCCTCAAATCTGGCCCCTCCCAATATCAGCAGCCCACTTCCTCCAGGCTCATCGAATGCTGGATGCCCGCCCTACCCTAACCAGCCGGGTCCAAGGCCCCGTACACGCCTGCAAGACAGTGGTGCTTCAAACCCAGAACCTGGAGGTCACCTGACTAGCTCATATGATGCCTCTGAGTCGGGGGGCTTTGTCCCATTGTGCTAACTATTTGGGGCAATGATTTAGCAAATTGCATGTGAACATTTGTGGGTGTCACAGGTACATCACTGTGCTGGGTTATTTAAATCAGAGATATTGTGAAGAGTTCAAGTGAGTTTCCAACTGTTCTGAAAGCATCCGTCACTTTTCCTCAAGGCCATCTTTGGAGGACAGGTACGTATGAGCTGCTGGACGCCGCCTAGGGGCCGTGTCAGCCTCCTGCCACTGGACGGCGCTTCTCCCTCCCCTGGGGCTGGGCTGGGCTGGGGGGATGGAGGAGGCGCCTCTGACTCACCCAAGGACTGTCCAGAGTCCAGGGTAAAAAATCTACGAGCTGGTGTGACTCCTAAGCCACCTTCCAAAGCTGAGACTGGCGATGACATGTCCAGCCTAGCGGTGCTGTTCCCATGTCCGTCACTTACTTCGAGACACTGCAGCACATACAGGTAGATTCTTAGCTATTACACCAGTTAAACATCAAGTGAGTGTCACTTGGGAGCGATGCCTGTGCTGAGGGCCACACACATGAGAACCAAGTAAGCATCACATAAGGGGTTCAGAGGTACCAGTTCCTGCCCTCGAGAGACGGATGACCTAAGACAGAAAGAGACAGGAGGCATGATGGGAGAGCGAGAGAGATGCCCGTGGAGCCAAAGCCAGCCCCAGTCAGACCCCTGAAGGACAGTGGTGGATGACAGGTGGTGCAGGTCGGTGGGCCAGGTGCAGCGGGGGGCCGGGGAGGTGTCGGTGTCGCACGGTGGGATGTCCCCCATGTGCACAGTGGAGGAAGGAGAAGGAACGTTCCGGTTTCTGTGAGCACCTGGAAGGACCTGCCCTCCTTCAGAAGGGCAAACAAGCAGGCCATCCTGCCCCCTGGCTCTTCCCACAAGCAGAGGGTCCCAGGGAGCGCCCAGCCTGGCGGGGGCTGCCCTAGGCTGCACCTGGCTCTGCAGTGGCCTGTGTGCACTCACAGGTGCGAGACTGAGCGGAGTCCGCCTGGAGCTCACCCCCCACCCCTGAGTCCCTGCAGAAATCCAGCCCCACCTCCTGCAGCCCTTGGTGGCGCCCAAGGCCATGGGAGCAGAGAAGGCCCAGCCAGGTGATGGGCTCCGGGCCTCAGAGATGGGCCCTGGGCCCGAGCTAGTAGAGTTCAGCAGACACCGCTTGTCACACATGGATGGGACGAAAAGGGTCAAACAGCCTGGTGGGAAGGTGAGTGTCCCAGGCTGCCTGCATTTTAACATGCCCTGTGTTAGGGTTCCTCACTGACTCAATGGTGAGCTCTTCGAAGACAGGGAGCTGTTGTCCAGCCACAAACCAGTCCCTAGTTCTCCAAATAGGCCCCCCAAACACCAGAGTACCTGAGAGCAGTGTTTCTGAGGTCTGCGGTCCCCCAACACTTTGAGGATCTGCCATGTGACACAGTACAGACTCCTGGGACCCGCCGTGTAACAACCACTCGGAACCCCTAGAAAGGCCACAGTGAGAATCTTAGATGCTTCCCAGGTAACACGCGTACACGGTGTCTGCTGACCTAGAGAAGGGTTTTGAAAGCCCAGCGACAGTGTGCTGGACTCAGAAGCCAGGCTGCGTGTTTTCAATCCCAGCTCTGCCCACTAACAGTAGGCCCTCGGGCAGGTTGTGCAACATTTCCTGCCTTGATTTCCCCATCAGTAAAATGAGGACGGTAGTAATTGATGCCTCACGGAGTTGTGAAGAGGAAATGAATTTGCCCGCGTATGCATCCAGGACAGCGTCTGCACACAGTAGGCATTCACAAATTGTCTGGTCCTACTCAGCTTCTCGAGGAGGAAGGGAAGCTCGGTGTGGGGACTGGGCACAGCCAGGTTCTGCTCCTGTCGCCTTCCCCCTCTTCAATCACTAAGGAAGGTCTGAACATGCTCTGGTCCTCAGGGAACTCCACAAGCCTGAAGCCACTGGAGAGCTGCCTCCACGTGCCGCCAAGGCACCATAGGCCAGATCCCGGCGAGAAGTCAGTCACAGACTCTGGAGACAGAGGACGCCTCCCCCACAAAGCATCTTGTCCATTGCTTCTAAAGACAAGGGAGCAAGGCGCTGAGTGGCAGTGACATGTCCACAGGCCCAGGAGGTGACTCTCAGTCCTGCAGCATGTCCCCTCCCCGACGCCGGGAGACCATGCCACGTCAGGGTGGAGCGTGCTGCACTGGACACTTGTGTAGACCCCTCCAGGTCCAGCGTCTAGCAGCCTTTCTGCCAGGCGACAGGGCCCATCACAGCTGAGGCTGAGAGGCTCTCACCAGCAGGGCCTGGAACAGAAAGGTGCGGAGTGATGGCCTTTGAGTGGGGAACACCCTCTGGAATTCCTCTAAATCACGCAGAGCAAAGCATTCAAGATGACCTCAGCCTTGTGCTTTTTATAACTTCCTCCAGGTGAGGGCACAGCCTCTCTGACTGGTGACCAGTTGCAGTGATATTGGACATCTCATCATAAAGGACACCTGTCCTTCATGGCTTCCTAGCGACAGTCTTGGCTACAGCTAAAATTCCCATCAGGCACCTCTTCTCTCCCGGGTGCAGGGTCCCCACTCTGGCCTAGTGGCAGGGAACAGAGGATTGGTGTGCTGGGCAAGAAGGAAAGAGTCTGGCGGCAGCAACCGACACAGCGCCTTGCCCTTGTTACTAATAATCCTCCCGAAATCACCGAATGGTTTCCAGGCATTAAAGTTATCGTCCGCCATAAACCCCTGTCTGTTTGCTGGAGGGTCTGATGTATGGCGGGAAGTGTCACCCATAAAAGGTGACGGCTGTGCTCCTGCAACTGAGCGTCGGCGGTAACTTACGACCTTCATAAATGTGAGTGGGTCTCACGAGCGAGTCCATCAGTCTTCGGAGTAACTTTGCTTTGTAGTAAAATATTTTACGGTGAGCGCTCCTGCCGGGATTGGCCCCGTGGGGTGCAGGTGTCCCATCGCTGCGCCCCCTCCTGCTCTGTTTGGATGAGCTCACCCCCAGACATCAGGCTGGGACCTGGAGAATCCTGTCAGCCTGTGTGCTCACTGGCCTGGGCGGTGGGAGAACCCATGTGACTGTTCACGGTGCCAACCCGGGTGCTTTCTTGCTCACAAAACTGGAGGGAACCTTCGAGAGAGCCACCAGTTTGCCAGAGAGAGTTCTCCATTATCATTGGGCCTGTGTCCTTGAAGGTGCTTCTCAAGCTGTAGAGTCTTCCAGAAGCTTCCATGTCACCTGATGCAGCCTAGCAGGTAACTGTCTGCATCCTCATCCCAGAGACCCAGATGGCTTTTACCGGAGTCGCCACTGGCCCAGGGAGGAGCCACGTTCCAGGCTGGCACAGCATCAGGAACTCTGCTCCTGGCCGCACGGCCACGTCCCAGCCCCACAACCTGCTCTGTGGGAGGCAGGCAAACTGCCCACCTGCCCTGTGCTTTAGCTTCCAATGGTGTAAAATCCCCATACCATCTCCATTGCAGTGCTGTTGTGAATACTTTATAAATAGCAAGCAAACTCCAGAAGTTTGATAATAATGGAGGGATAAAGGCTTAAAGCTTAAACCCACAGGCTACCTGCCCACTTTCGTTTCCCCAGCAGGGCACATGGCCAGGCTCATGGACCTGGGGGAGGGTGAAGAATCGGGGCTGAGAATTCGGTCTAGCAAAGGACGTCACACAAATACCACCGGCAGAGCACCCATGGTCTACAATGCTCCTTCGCACATATCGGTCCATTAATTCTCATCAGAACACTCTGAGGTACAAGGTGTCTCCATTTCACAGAGGAAGGAAAAGAGGCTTTTAGATGATGAGGTCAGAGCCTCACCATGAATGAGACCCAGGTCCCACGTCTCCATGTTGGGAGCTGTTGCCATTGTGTCAAACTTCCAGCAGTCGGTTCATCAGAGCAGGCCCCCTGTCTCCTGGATGATCAGAAACGTCTCCAGGGCACAGGTGGTCCCGATGCACCCGGGGAGAGGGTCTCAGAGGGTACCTTCACCCAGCGAGCAGACTCGCCCTACACCGCTACCCCATTGGTCAGGGTTCAGCGTTCCAGCCTCGTCAGCTTCTCCTTTTCCCAATGACTTGAGTCCCAAGCACCCAAGAGCCTTCCCTTCAATAATATCCTGTGCCCTCAAAGTTTCAGGCAAGGAAATTTCTCTATAGAAAATTTGCTTTGACTCATTTCCAAGTGACGATGATTTTACTGGAATGGCAGAAGCTGGAGTGGGGTGGGATGGACAAGAACACGGGAGGAAACGAGCAAATGAGTGGAGTTCTCTTGTGCCGTGAAGTGTCACGTCCTGCGTGGCAAGGGCAAGTGGGACACGAGAGGGGCGACGCAGATTAAGGAAAAACAAGAGACAGAAGAAAGATAAGAGCGAGACCAAGGGACTCAGCCAAAGACGACTGAGCCCAAGGGACTCAGCCAAGGAAGACTGAGCCCCGAATCGGGTCAGCGCATAGCTTTTATTGAGAATTATCAAGGATGCAAACTGTAACAAATCATTAACGGTGGTTTGTAGTTCTCAGGATTTACACAGTCCTCTACTCCCCTGAAAGTGCTCTTTCCAGGGTGTACTGTGACTTACTCTTCCTTAAAGGATTACCTTGTCTTTATTATGATAATTGCTATGAAACCCAGACTTGGTTTCTGTAAGTCACGTAAAGAATGTTTACTAAAGCTATCTTGACTATCTAGAAGTCATCCTAAATTCTAGCAGTTAAACACAATCATAAAACTCACAGTATACTTGAGCTATACCAAAAGACTAGGAGTGGCTGTGTTTAAGGTAAAAGCATCTAAAATCTATTCGTTTGTAAATAACAATACCTAGCAACCAAAAGGGTTTCACACCTCTCTTATCCTACAGAGGGCTGCATCCGTTTCTCAGTCAAAGCTTCAGTATCTGTTGCTGCAACAAGGCACTGGGCAAAGGAATTCACACAAGGCTGATTAACAAATCCATGGTCAGCGGATGTCTTAGAGCTGCCTCTTACCCGGAACTCTCATGGCCTGAAGACTTAATCTTTCAGGAGATTATTCACAGTAGGGCCCTTAGGCAAATGCATCAGCTTCTCACAGGCCTGAGTTTTCTGGCCTGAGTTTGTCAGAGGTCTGTGCCTCAGTTTCCAAGGGGCTTGAGTCCTCAATATCTCAGTTCAGGGGTCCCCCACGGAACTACCGCCTGGCTTGGGTTGTCTCCCCACTTTTAGGAGATCTTACCCGTCCTTGGCTGCGTAGTTAGCTCATTGGGGCACCACAGGAACATGTCACAAGTGTAGTGAATATATTGTCTCCTATAGAAGAAAAGGCACATGGGTTCACAGAGGCAGGAGATATTACATGACCAACCATAAGGCAGCACCCCTAATACCCAGTGCTGAGCAGGGCAATGTGGCCTTGTCAGACACTGGGGGGCTGTCGGCTTCCCACAGTGAAGATACGTTCTGAGGAGGGAAATGAGCTTCAGGAGGGAGCCGGGCGGAGAGGACACCATGTCTCTTGGCGCCGTACCATAGAGCTCAGCCTCCCAGACGCTCTCTCAGCCAAAGGCAAAGGCAAACTGTTGATGACTCAAAAAACTAATTAAAAGTATTTGTAATCACACAAGTTTTTGTCAAAACATTTCAACAGGTTAAATATAAGAGAAAATATTTGGTTAGACTCATGTGAGGAGGCTGACTCTAGAAAGAGGCCCATTTGCTATTTCTGCTTGTACCGAGGGTGCCAAAAACTGTATCCACATGACTTGTATTCCTCTTTTGCTGTCGGTAATATTCCTACAATTGTAATACAGTTTTTCCTTTTTTTAAACGTGTATACGTTTTCTTGGCACTCTCTGCATGTGTAAGGCAAGCACCTTCCTCCCTCCCCGCTTCTCTGACCACCCCCCAGCTACCCTCCTTCCCTGATGACCTGATAATCTAAGACAGCTGAGGTGCATCAGGAGACAGCTGTGGCCGTGTGATCTACGGGCCACTGCGGCTGCACCCCTTAATTATTGTTAACCAAGTAATATTTTAATAGCTTCAGGTTGAAATGGATGAGCCTTCCTGTTTACTGGAAGCCTTGCTAAGACATGACATGACATCTTGTAGGAAGGAAGGAAGAGACGCAGGGGTGTTAAAGGAACTGACTCTATGGAGACGAGTCAAGTTTTAAAAACAGCGCATTGCCCTTGTTCAGCAAAATTTCCCAAAGAACTCAAAGCCCATTAGAGCCCATATGTTCATCTAATGCCTCTCCATCTTTCTATAAATAGGATGCAAATATTCTCTCCTTTGACAAGGGACTGTACTGAAGAAAGGCAGCATGGAGCGACAGCACAAAGTCTTCTAGAGAGGGAAAGGTGAGCAGCCACACTGGGTGTTCTGAGCCCTTGGAGGGTACTGACCTCTCTGTCTATCTCTGCGATGGTGCCAGTTGTAAACAGTGGGTGTGGGTGACACTAAATGGTTGAGAGGACTGCAGGAGCTAAGAGAAGAGGGCTTGGCTCCAACTTCCAGCCTAGATCTGCTGAGGTCTGTCTTCAGGGCGTCCTTAGTGGCTCTTCAGCCCATCAGGAGCCTTTGAAGTTTTTATTTAACAATCCCAGTGATACGTGACGTGGCCGTGGCCACCCAGGTCACACACCTGCCCCACAACACTCAGGACCTCTTCTGGCATCAGTGGTCACCAGTCCGTGGAAGCCGTGCCCTGGCCTCCTCACAGCCCCACCACAGGGCCCCTTCCGGTCTGCTGACCATCTCTCAGCTACTTGAAAGCCGCTGTCCAGTGGCGTCCAGGACGGTCAATCACTCCCCAGAACCACCAAGGGATCATGGTGACCGCAGGCTCTCTGCTTGCAGAAGATGGACTGCCATTCCACTCTACTGTTACAGCCCCAGGATGCTTCAAGAAAAAGTCTCAGGGGTGTATGAGTCGGGGATGGGATGCAGGGTCCCTTCTTAGGGACCTCAATGACATCTAATTCTTTCCCTGTCCAACCTGACCCTCCGTTGTCTTCCAAAGACTTGAGATCTTTTTCCACATGAGAGTAAATGGCTCAGTATGTCTTCTTCCAAATCAAGCTACATGACATAACTTTTGTTCTTTGTGTCCTGAAGGGACTTACTTTTTGTTATCCAAAAGCCATGTTTCCGAGACTCAAAACACCCTACCTCCTTCCTTTTTTCCCCCCAAAATGATGCGTTTGCAATGTCTGTCTTAGTCCCTTCAGGCTGTTATAACAAACTACCACAGACTGGGGGCTGATAAACCACAGAAGTTTATTCCCACAGTCTGGAGGCTGGAAGTCCAAGGTGCCAGCAGATTTGGTGTCTGGTGAGAGCCCACTTCCTGGTTCATCGAGGGCTCCTTCTCACCGTGACCTCATGTGGCAGAGGGGTCCGCAAGCTCCCTGGGGCCTCTTTTTTAAGGACACTGGTCCCATTCATGAGGCTCCACCCTTATGACCTCATCCCCTCCCACAGGCCCCGCCTCCTAACGCCACCACATGGTGGGCGGGGGTTAGGGTATCCACATGGATTTTGAGGACACAAGTATTCAGTCCACAGCAAAAGGTCTGGTTAAGAGAACAAAGGCCAAGCTTTGGTTGTTTCCTCCCCCCTTGCCCCTCTGCGACCTGAGTGGCGGTAGAGAACCCCTCACTGCTGTCTGAGTCAGAGTGGGGGAGGCGGTTAGATGATTTACCAACAAAAGTGGTAGGTTAATAATTCAAATTATTCTCCCAGATCCCAAATTTGTCCCCACCATTAAAGAAGAGGCAGAACCGATCCAGAGAGAGTGGAAGCAGGGGCGCTCTCTTTCACAAGCATTAACCCCTGAATGAGAGGAAAAGGGAGAGACGCTTTACGCTGGCCGGGAGAACGGCGAGAAAGAGCGATAAACCATGCTGGGTCTTTAGCAGGTGCCATTTTGTCATGTGGCGCGCAGTCATAAATGGAACTCAACGATAACTAGCTTCCTGGTGGATAATAAGGAGCTAAGGTTTATTTAGGGAGCCCCAGTACACCGGAGTCAAATGCATATCCTATCGTGTTACATGTCACGTGGTGCATATAAGGAAAAGTGTGGGAATACTAAAGGCATCATTGACCGTAGATGGGGGAGGTTCTAGAATAACTTGCAAGGAGTGAAGGCAGCACAGTGCCGTTGTAGGAAGACTAAAAAATGAAGGCTACCCTATTGTGAAAAGAGGCATATTTAATATCATTTGCAGAAGGAGATCTGAAACTGTTGAACAGTTGGCCTAGTTGAGTGATGAAGTCTCCATGACAAGTAACTTCAAATGCACGTTAGGAATTTCAGGTGGGGTTGGGGCTGAAAGTTCTTGGCCAAACCTGGAGCTGACCATTCTCAGGTCCTGAGTCTGTGCTGTCTCAGCGACATAGCTCCACAGCTAACTAAGATTTCTGCAGATGCTGCAGAGAAAAAAAATAATATCAAAGAATTTCTGAATAATTAAACCAAACCTTCAAGGAAGCAATCTATTGGTATCAAGATTCAAACCATTCTAAAGACTCAACACATCACACAAGACAGGAGCTTCTCATAAGCACATATGCAAAATAAATGAGAATAGTTTTAGAAGAAGCCAACCTTAGCTTAAAATTAACAACTGCAGGTTTTGTTGTGGCATGAGTGCCCCAGACAGCAGAGCCTGTGGGAAAAGCCCAAATGCTGCCACTTGTTAGGAGTGCAACCCCAGGGGAGGGGACAGTGAGGGGAAGTGGGGCCGCGGTGGGCAGGAGCGAGAGGCAGCTCGGGGTGTTTCTCGGCCACCGGCTGCTGGATGTCACGGGGCCAGCTCCTGAGGCGCCAAGAGAACAGGTGATTCTCAGGAGGGAAGGGATTGATCCACCTGCTGGCCCCCTTCGCCCCCTAGTGACAGGCTCACCTGGCTGGGGAGTTCTCTGTCCGGTTCTTGGTGGCTTATGCTTCAGGGAGGACAGAGAAGCCCCCAGGCAGGAGGTGAGAGGCGCACAGGGGAGCAGTATGGGTGTGAACAAGCGTGAGGGGTGCTTGGACTCCTAGGGCGTGTCGTCAGGGCAGCCACTGCCACCACCAAAGGTCCCAGAGATGGACGAGCACATTATAACTGTGTGTCTCAGCCTGTCTGGGCTGCCATGACAAAGACACCACAGACGAGGTGGCTCAAACAAGGACATTTATTGTCACAGTGTGGAGTCTGGGAAGGCAAGACCGAGGCGCCAGCCGATCTGGTTCCTGGTGAGGGGCAAGGGAGCTCTCTGGGGTCCCTTTCATCAGGGGCTTGTCCCCACCTGGGGCTCCACCCTCATGACCTCATCACCTCCCACAGGCCCCGCCCCTAAATACCATCACGTTGGGCATTAGGTCTCAACATGAATTCGAGGAGCCAAACATTCAATCCATAACACCATTCCCATCTTTTAAATATTTCGTTCCCCATTTTCTCAACTAGGAGAAGGGCTGTCTAGTGGTGTTGGGCCTGCATCAAAACCAGGGAGTCTCGCCCGGGAATTCTTCCCAGCAGGTAAGGATTGCGTGCGCCAAAGCTGCCTGACTGTCCACACAAGCAGGAAACGGGCTCCTCACCTGTCGGGTATTAGCTGTCCCGGGATCAGAGAGAAAAATGTCCTGCTCCAGAGCAAATGGCCCTGATAACCAGCCCTAGCAGCACAGAGAGGACAGGCATTGTTTGAAGAGTTTTGCTTTGAATCCTTGCATTCATTCTACTACACACCAACTGAGGCACAGAGAGTCCCACCTCCTGCCCAAAGGCACGAACCAAAGTGCTAAGTTAGAACTCAAATTCAGGCTTTCTGACCCAGAGCCCAGGCTCTGAACCACTGTGGCGAGTTGTGACGTTTTGCTCCAGATGGAACTGCAATTACTTCTCTTTTCCAAACTTCACGTCTGCGTCTGAGCAGTCCTGAGGTTTTCTTGAAATGTAATTAAGATTAGGCCTATTTCATAAGGGATGTTCAAACACCGTAGCCTCCGGGAAACAATGAAACTGCAAGAATTGTGATAAAAGGCAAACCACATCCCAACCGCGATCCAGTAAGAAGAGCGATGCCACAGAGCAACCAAGGTCCCCAGTGGGTCACAGCGCCACCCCGGAAAGCCTCCCAGGGACAAGGGCACCTCTGGCGAACTAGGAAACACTTCCCTTCTCCAGGGAGGAGAGGGCGGTGCAGCTTGGAGGGTTTTTCACGCTGAAGGGCAGGGGTGGACTTGGGGTGACGGGGTTAGGCTGAGCGAGCTGGCGCAGAACCCCGCGGCGAGCCAGCGAAAGTCGCAGCTCCCCGTCCAGACAGCCTCCAAAAGCACAGCCTCTGGCCTGCCTTTAGTGGGTTCTTCCATGCACCACAGATGTCCTTTCCCATAAATTCAGAAGTGTCTGCACGTCCCAAGGTGAGCTGGTATCTTCTTTTTATTGCCGGCAGTTTGCAGGCAAGGACCTGACATTAAAAACATACGGCGTCACTTGGGAGCGTGACCCTCTTCCCCAAATGCGTCCTCCCTTCTTCCACTTCGCCTGCGCTTCTGGCCTGCGTGCTCCTGGAGGGTACCAGGGCTTTGGGGACCCTCCCCGTGGCCTTCCTCAGGAAAGACGCGTTTTCTCAGCAGCTTGCCTCACAGAGACGCTGCATCCGTGCACGATGGAAGGAGCCTCCCGAGAACTTACCTCGGCTGTTTGCCACCTAACCCGCTTGCAGGCTTCGGGGGGTACCCGCCTTCTCAGAGGCAGGGAGCAGCAGGGTGTTGGTTCTGTGCAAACATCTCCACGGAACTTTATGATGCCGGGGGCCATGTAAGCCCCTTCACACAACTGCTGGCTTGTGAACAGAGGGAGCATATTTTTATCACCTCGTGCCTGTTCCTTCTCTCAGCTCCTCCCCGTGGGACAGCAGCCATGGATCCAGGGTCTCACCAGCTGCCCTCCTTCATGGCACTTGCCATGGAAACTCTTGCTAGCATCAGTTCAGCTAACCTGAGCAGATTTGCTAACTTTTGGGCAAATTCTTATGAATAGACATAAACACACTATGTGACCTGCAGGGACTGTGGGTTCTCTAGCCATCCTCTGTTGTTTTTTCATTCCTCTTTCTAAGGGAACCCCTAAATCTTTGGGGCTAGCAGTGTACCCTCTACCTCCCAGGAGTGGCCAGTTGGCTAAATTCTGGCCAATGAGACGTAACTGGCTGTTGTTCAGAGGAACCTCTGTGCAAGTGCCATAAAAGAAAGAGAGAGCCTGGAACTGCTTTCTGCCCTCTGTCTCCTCCTTCGTTAGACCTAAAACCTGAACACGAGGGCTGGAGCTTCAGCAGCCCAATTGAGCCGGGAGGCAACCCTGAGGGAGGGATTTTCAGGCAACCATGGCAAAGAAGAAGGTTGAGGATTATCGCTTCCTGATACCCAAAGAGCTGCCAGATCAGCCCCGAACTGCCTACTTCTACACATATTTTATCCAGGACAGAAATGAAGTTGTGCCTTATTTTGGCTAAGGCAGTTTGGTTTGTCTCTCCTATGTAGCGTGCTGATGCCTCTGTGATGAGGGGGTGCCCACAATGCCTTCTCCTAACAGGCTGAGTCAGGCACCCGCCACCACATTGGTTACTGTTCTTTAAATGACACATAACAAAAGCCAGCTCCAGCTTGTGTAGGAAAGGGGATGTTATTATGAGCTACAGCGGTGCCTCCCAGAACCCCTCTGGAAAATGCTGGACCCAGGACCTGGGAGGTCACCTGGAATTGCCCTTGTCCCTGTTCCCTCCTGTCTCTCTGCAACCACCCTTCTCTGGGCTTCACAGTGTGGATGTGGTGAGATGCCCAGGCCCATTATACACGTAATGGCATGTTAATCACCAGGAGATGAATGATTTCTAGGTACATATGAAAATATTGATGAATCTCACAGATATACATTAGGAGCAAAACAGACCCTCCCCCCAATCATACATATACAGCTGGATTCCAGTTACAGAATGGATAATGGGAGCATACTTCTACATTGGGGTCCAAGAGAGTGGGCTGAGGAGGAACTGGAAGGAACAGAAGGTTTTTGGGGCACTGGGGGTGTCCTGATTGTGGACCTGGGTGCTGGTTACATGATGTTTTCAGTTTATAAAAGGTCACCTAGCTCTGTCGTACATACACTTTCCTACGTGTACGTCATACTTAAATAGAGGTAAAATCAAAGCTAAAAAAAAATACCCATCTTTAATATGGTAACAACTTCTCCATGCTGGGCCCTGTTTTAAGTTCCTCAGTAATGGATTCTATGTTAACTTTTAATTGTTTAGCCACAACCAATCATTTCTAAAGACTACAAATGAACAAATAAATGCATACAGATATATATTATTAATTGCACAAAATCTTTGCCACTGACATTTCACTTGTTGAATTTCAATTGATTTACAAAAACAAACAAACAAACAAACCAGGTACTGAGTAATGTGTGCTCTGTATGAAGGGCCCATGCCAAGGCAGATTGGGAAATCGGTAAGTTTATTTCCAGTAGCCTGTCTGTTCATGCCCACCCCACCCCCGCCCCGCCCTAGGCTTTCCAGCCTGAGGCCAGCACCCCACCGGCATTATCCCAGCATCCACCCCCCAGCATGCATTTGTCCTGGATCTGTTCTCCCCAAACTCTGCTCTTGGCGAGAACTAACCCAATAAACTAGTTTGAGCCCAAGATTTAAGAACTGATAATGACTGGATTTTTTATTTGTCCCAGAAGACAATTTTATTTAACTTTGAACTTTATTGTCCTAAACAATAGAAATGAAAAATGGGAGAATGACAGGTCCTTGGCTGGCCATACAGGGATGCGTCTTTGGGAAGGCAGTTAGTTACGACTGGCACTCTTCAAAATACAAGACCCAGGCGACGAATCACACATGAGCCTGTCTGGACCCCATTGGGACTTCTCCAGGGTCTCTTCACAGCTAAAAACAAACACACAAAAAAGATGAGATCCCTTTTAATGACAATTATATCTTCTAAATCACACTCTCCTTGTTTCTTCCTTCTAAACTCCTTCTTGAAAGAACCCTGATTTCATAAACTGGGAGACGCTGTTTCGTGCAAGCGCTGAATTCTGCAGCTCAGCAATCGAGGGGAGGACTGGCTTTCATCAGGCTTTCCTCACAGTCCGAATGACAGCAGGGCCTATTTTGACCCATTCCCTTTTGACGTCTCTGAGTAATCAACAAAGCGGACGAACTGGCCAGGGTTTATTGGCGCTCGGTTCTTCTCAGAGGCAGAGTGCTGAATAACTGCCTTTTCCCCTTTGGAAATTTTTCTCCTAGTAACCACAGTGAGAGCAACTCCATCTCCCAGTGAAAACTGTCACCGCTCTCTCCGCTGGCGGCCCCCATTTCTTTCCTGTCGCAAGCAGACAGAAGGCAGACAGCGCCCGAGGGCCCCGAGAGGCTCACCTAGGCAGGGTGGGAGCAGCTGCCTTCCCTCTCTCAGCCGACGCAGGACCCAGAGAGTCGTGGCTCAGCCACAGAACAAGGGGCTCTGGCTGGACGCGAGGAGGGGGTTGCTGGCAGTGCGCCGGGCAGGTCGTGTGGCAGCGTGCAGGGTCCTCTTCTGTGCAGGCCTTTCGCGGAGCGCAGCTGGCCTGTGCCCGGAATGGCCGAGCTGTGCCCTGCGTGTCTGTGTCCGCTGCACTTGACTGTCTCCTTGTAGGCCCAGCTGCCGACTAGACTGTGAATACAGAGGCAACCGACCAGGCCCCTCATCGTCGTCTGCCAGCAGCAGGCATGGCACATGGGCTCTGTAGACAGGAACGAATGAGTGAATGTGGGAGCTGGGATAAAGTGATTTAACAATGATCAGCGACAGTCACTGGCTTATGGCTGGTTCAGTATTGGCCCCATGGTTACCTCCCAACAAGCGCGTAATAAAACAAGGGTTGACCAGATGCACACCGTTTGGCCTGGAGGCTCTTTGAAGAATGACTGAGTCCAACTCCTTTCTTCTGGATTGTTGCGTTTGTCCACTTGACTCTCCACAGGCTCTTGAGTAAGAAGGAAATGTTCCCTGAAGCAGGAGAGGCTTGCCGTGTTTCAGAAATTGCTCAACTGTCCACAGAGAAAGCAGTTTATAGAAAGAACTTCAGCCAGAATTAAATCCAAACATCCCTTTTTCCAGCCCAACTGATCCCCCATCTCCTCCTCGAAGGAATGTGCTAACCCTTTGCAAAGTGCTTCCATTTCAAAAGTCCTGCTCAGGATCCTGCCCGGTCCTTCAGCAACAATAGTTTACCCCAGAGTTGACATTCATATGCCAGCAACTCATTTGTTACAAATTCTAATTGCAGAGCAACAATCCAAAAGAGGCAGTGCAAAAGGCAGCAAGAAAAAAGCCTCAGAAACCCGTGGAGATCCCATCTAATTAAAAATGCAAATTAAGACAGAAACCTCCAGCCGCAAGTCCTGCTCAGTCTTCGCAAAGGCACCGTCACCAAGGACTCACTGGGGAGGGGGCTGCCCTTCATTTGAAGCCCCGTTTCTCAGCGCCATCTCATTGGTAGGAAATCAAAGTGACTACCAGCTTAGCAGCCCGGTTAGCACTTGGACCTCTGTTACCCAAGCTGCATCTTCTGTTGTCCTGTTCCTCCAGCAGCAAGCACTGCAGATAGGTTTCCCACGCATTTTTCCTGAGGTCCTGAGAGCATTTCCAGTGCTAAGCAATCTCATCTCTGAGCTAATCCACCCCTTCCCGTGAAACCATACAGATGGACATTCCAGGAAAGAACACACTCCTTCCTGACGGCGTCTCTTTTCTAATAATACTTCAGAGGGCAAGACAGGAGAGAATATTATTGCAGAACACGGGCCCCAGATGGACCGTGGGGGTCACTGAGGACGCCTGCTGGCCTGGGTGTGGCCACGTGTTGAGTTCGTAGCATGTGCCAGGGCCCCCCTTGGTGTTTTGTCCTCGGGCATTAATTCATAATTTGTGCATTGCACTTTCTATTTATTATCATCAGGGGTAACACTCGGTATGGATTAGGATGTTTTTTCGCTCTAAGACCGGGCGGAGGAATGTACGCGTGCAGGCTTCACTTATCGCAGTCTAGAGCTCACCCAATATGACTTGTATGCCTGTATCAGTCAGGGTCCAACGAGGAGACAGAAACCACACAATAACCTGAGCAAGAAAAATTCAAGAATTATTCACTATCACAAAGTAGTCGAAATAAGGCAATGGGCCACTAAGGAGCGAAGGGCCCTCTGAGAATGTAGGACAGCGGGGAGCAGGGCCAGCCACTGCCCTAGGGTGACACCGAGAGCTCCCCTCCCCCAGAGCTGAGATTCGGAGAGAGTAGGAATGGTGACAAATTCACTGAGGGGCCAGTAGGTGGACTTTGTAGGGATCTATCTTCTGGGGAGGGGGCAGGGGAGCTGCTGACAAGGAGGCCCCGCCCCTCAGGGCTCGCCGAGCCGCCTCACCGAGGACCAGCCAGGGGGGCGTGCGATGGGCCCCTTGCCCGGACACTGCCTTACGGAGGTGCAGGGGACGCCGCTGGCCACTGAGCACGCTGCAGGGGCCAGGACAGGACGCTTGATGGCCGCGCCGCCCCTGAGGAAGCCGGGCTTGCCGTTAGGCGCAGCCAAGGAAGCACAAAGGAGGAAGGAGAGCATGTCTGCCCGTGTCCTGCTGGCATCCTCTACTGGCAAAGCTGTGCCTTGTGCCAGCGGACAAAGGAGGGACATTTAAAGGGCCCATCTCCATGTTCACAGAGCAGACGATGAAGTTCAGACTCGGAGCCAAAAGACAATACTTTGATATGTGTTGTCTATTGGATGGCACGTCCTTTACACACATCACCTAATGCCACGGCTCTGCCGGAAGGCGAGCAGTGACAGGTCTGAGATGGGCCCATTTATTACTTAGAGGAGGTGTGCTCCCCACAACTAACTAAGGGTGAGGTTTTAACTAGGGAATCCGAGCGTTCGGTGGCATACGTGAGGGGAACCCAGGGAGAGGTCCTCCTGCCTGGCGTGGGTGAAGCCCTGAGCGCTCCATCTGGTCTTGATAAACATCCCAGAGCCTCGGTGTGCACGTCAGGGAGGCAGGCGCTCCTGCCAAGGACGCTGGGAAGGAGTCTGTGGTTTCTCGCAGTGTCAGATTTGTTCAGTTTGGGTATAAACAAATACAGTCGTTTCTGTCCTGGGGCATAAACAAGCGGGTTTCTCTCCTGTATCCAGATGCCGTTACTGCCCTTGAACCTGGTTGTGTATCTCATGAAAAAACAGTTTTCTCTATGTCATGTTGTTCCACATTTTTCAAAGTCGTTTCCTTTCACTTTGTGGAAGAAGAAATAAAACTCAGGAGTCAAACGAGATAAAATTATTCTTTTTAATTATTATGAAACCTTCCAGTTGTATGCATGGAATGGCACACTTAACCCCGCTGCATGCGCCATGCGGCCTTAACAACTGCCTGCTTGTGGCAGGCTTATTCCACCTACATTCGTGCTCAGGCCACGTGCTGTTTGCAAGCAGTAGCTCTGTGGAAACAGCTCGCCTGCTCTTCCTGTCTCCAGTTTTGATCCATTAAATCCACGCCCCTATACCTTGCAGTTAGACTATGCTCTTTAAAATCTAAATTCGGGGCCGGCTGAGTGGCGCATTGGTTAAGAGCTGGTTTGGGGATGCCAGTGGCCCCAGTTCAGATCCCACATATGAGGGCCAGTGACACTGCCCTCTACAGCCAAGATGGTGAACAACAGCTCCACCTGGAGCTGGGCTGTGCGAGCCCCGGTGATGGTGTGGGCTGCAGCCCCTGCTGCAGTGGGCTGCCATAGGCTACAGTGAGTGGCTGGCAGCCAGAGTGAGTGGCTGGCAGCCAGCGTGAGCTGCCAATAGCCGTGGTGAGCGACATCCAGAGGCCGCCAACTGATCTGCCTCATCCTGGAAGAGCGCGATGACGATACCAACATGGGCCAGTGAAGCAACATCCTCCGCAACTAGACTGAAGAAAAAAAGACAGCAACTTGTCTATTCCCCTTCCCGGATTCCCTAACGCTGTTCCCCTCCCCCAATTCCCCAATAAAATCTTAAAAAAAAAAAAAGACATCTGAATTCGGCCTCCTCGCCACCCAGCCCGATGCCTGTCAAAAGCTCTGCCTCAGCCTTGAATAGGCCCAACCACCTCATCAGCACGTCCGAGGTCATCCGTGGCGTGGGTCCGCCAGCTCTCCAGACCCAGTTCACCCGCCGTGCACTGTCCCCTCTGCACTGCTTGTGAGTCCCCACACCCACCAGGCTGTCCCACGCTGTCACGGCACCTGCTCCTGTGGTCACTTCCCCACTTCCCTCACCTGCCTAACTCTTACTAATCTTCAAGGCCCATCGCAGACGCCATCGTCCCCAAACACTATTTTCTCCCCTACTCTTTCGAGAACTCAGGCTTGCATCTATCTCCACACGTCATATTATAGTGACTTGTTTTAAAGACGGGGGTCTCTTTCCTTCACCGGACTCGAATCCCTCAGGAACGAGACTGGCATCCTGTTTGTCCCTGCACGTACGGCCTTCAGCTCGCTGGTGCACAGGACAGAGAGGAGGTTAATAAGGTCAGGTCAGGGGGAAGCAGGGAGAGCAGGGCGCAGGTTTCAGGGTAAGGAAGAGGCTGGTGTAAGAAACCCAGGAAAAGGCCTCGAAAAGGACGAAAGCCTGGGCCTCTTCCTTCTGCTCTCTGGGGCGGCAGCTCAACAGAACCATTTAGGTCCCAATACAAACTAATGGCAGAATAATTGCCATTTGAAAGCGATTTGGCCACATGGGTTTGACGTCATAATCATAGAAACTATTGTTCAATAACAAACACAACAGGATCTGGGAAAAGTCATGTGGCATTAAATACTCCTAACGCAATACAGCGAGTGTCCTGGTCTCGCAGCCACGGTCGCAGGGGACCAGGCTTGGTCGGGGAGCCTGCATTTTTCCTGGTTCAGAGTCCCCGCCTACGCATTCCACTCCAAAGGCACCATGGGGATGTGGCTACGAGCCTGGATGCAGGAGCCAAACTTCTTAAGTCTACAGGGCATCTCTTCTCCTCACTGACTGTGTGACTTCAAGTAAATGACTTTGTGCCTCAATTTCCTCATCTGCAAATTGAGGGTACTAACAACATGTACCCCCTAGGGTTGTTGTCAGGTTCCACAAGGGTCAATCCCTTCGAACTGGGTCTGCCATGCTAAACGCCATAAGCGGTTTTTAAATGGAAAATGAATATCTGAAATGCTAGACCTCCTGGCCTCAAACAGGCACTGAGTGTGTCAAGGATGGTCAGGTGGATGTCTCCAAGCCAAGGGACACGTGAAGACTGGGCTCAGGAAAGGACTGGGTCAGCACAAGACACCGAAGTCCCCTTGGGTCTCCAAGTTGAGAAAGCTTTGACCCAGCAGGAGATGGTTTGTACTCTGCCTGCCTGCTAACGATGATGGAAGAGACCTGTTCCTAGCACAGACTACCCATAAAACATCTATGGCTGGGATGAAGCCCTTAGGTTGAGGGGCCATAACCAAGGCAATTTCTGAGGGCTCCATTAATAAGCTTTTCGAGAAGCTGCCAAAGTCAGGTTGCAGTAATTATCCAGCTAGTTTGCTGAATCAGCTGATGCTAGCTTTCCCAGCCCTGTTGCTAATTAGGCTCCAGCCTCTCATCTCATTAATAAGCTTCCAGTTCATTTGCATGTGTGGGAAAAATGGTGGGTATCGGGGAGCTTAATAGAAACCCAAATCACCTTCAACATGTGTCTTTTTTATTAAAATATTTAACCTTTTATTATGACTCAGAAACATCTGGTGGCATTACGCTCCGTGAGGAGGCAGGAGGAATTCAGAGTGTGCAGGCGGCTCCATGGCCCCACCTCCCCACACCTGGCCTGCTCCCCACCAAGTGGCAGGGAGACGAGACAAACGCAAGGGATTCATTCCATGTCAGAAACCTGCACTTGGGAGAAACTACCTGGTTCCATCTCTTCCTTCTACAAATTCAGAAACCCAGGCCCCAAGAGGTGGGCTGACTCCCTCAAAGACCCACGGGGCTGGGGCTAGAACACTGGCCACGCTTCCAGTGACCCAGCGTGCCGTCACTCACGGTTAAGCACCTGACCGCAAACGTCCCAGAGCACTAGCTGACAAATAGCAGGAGCCTGTTACCTGATATTGGGCTGTAACTTCTCTCAGCTTGCATCTGTCTTCGAGAGGAATATAATTAGTGTCCCTTCAATCCATCTCCAAGGACTGTTGATTTCATCTCCTTAATTAAGCTTGTGCAGTAGACAGAATTTGGGGCCTTGTGGCCTTTGCCCTCTGATGTCATGCCCATGGTTATGTTATATTATGTGGCCAAAAGGATGTTGCAGATATAATTAAGGGTATTAATCAGCTGGCCTTAAGATAGAGAGATTATCTGGTGTTTTTCGGGGGGCCTCGGGCGGTCACGCGGGCCCTTAAAAGCAGGAGCGGAAACAGGTGGAAGCAGTGCGAGGGAAAGCTGGCGGCTCCCAGCAGGAGAAGAGCCTGACGCTCTTTGTTGGCTGAAAGATGAAGGGCGTCGTGTTTTGGGGAAACAGAGACCCAACCCCACAGTCTCGAGTAGCTGAATTCTGCCAACAACCTGAGACGAGTCTGGGAGCACCATCTTCCCCAGAGCCCGAAGACGAGAAGGCGGCCAGGCCACGACCTTAGCCCTGGGAGGCACTGAGCAGAGGGCCCCGTTGGGCAAACTCGGCCACGACTTCTGACACCCCGAGACAAGAAAGGAGTGTTGCTCTAAGCCACTGAGTTGGTGTTAATTTCTTACAGCAGCAATAGGGACTTAACACAGCGTTAACCCGTTTGTTTTGCTCCCTCTGCATGGCCATCCCCCGAGCCTAAGCCACCACCGCCTCGCCTGGACCGCTGAAGCAGCCCCTAAGTCTGCTTCCCACGTCCCTAGGGTTCATCGACACTGCAGCCCAAATAAGTGTTTGCCAATGGAAACCTCATCATACGATGCCAGCCCCCAACCGCCCCCCGCCACACTTGCCCTCTCCAAGGCATCTTAAAACTTCAGCACCTACCCAGTGGCCTTTAGACAAACAACACTCTCCTGTGCGTGGCCGCCAGAGCGTCAGCGCGCTCGGTCCTGACCGCTCCCTCCCTCGGCCTCTCCGCCTCTGCCCAGGCCCCTCTCCCCACGTATGTCCACGCAGCCCGTCACCCTCCATTTAAGCGGGCTTCCTTGTCTGCCCTCCTCCCAGACTCTGTCACGGCCCTGTGTGTTTTCCTTCAAGGCATTTTTCACCTTGAACTCTATCATCCTTCAATTGTACTTTTAACCAGAATGTCAGCCCCATCATGCATCACAGGGGCTTTCTGATCAAGAGCATATGTGCTAAAACATTTCTCACGAGCCTCGAAAGTAAAAAACACTCAATAAATAGCAAATGCTATCACGTATACTCCACATATTGTCTTATTGTGTGTAATTTTACAATGCCCACCCGGGACCATAGATGAGGAACCCCCAAATGCCACCTTGTGGGCAGGGAGAGGTTTTAAGTTAGCAGGATTCAGGCAGGCGAACAAGTGTTGGGAGAGGAGACGGCATTCTAGGACCAGGGCTGCACGAGCAGAAACATGGGAATGAGACAAGGTGTGATGAACGGGGGAACCATGCCTCTGGCGTGAGCAGTTACACAAATCCCACAACAGACTTGCTTTATCAAAGCAGGTGTCTCAGTGCCTGCCTGGTGTATAATTTGGCATGTGTGTGTGTGCCCAGCCAATGAACCAAATATCGCCACAGAATTTCTGGTGCCCTTTGGCCACCTTGGCACCCACTGCAAGTGCACCAAAGGGACACATCTGAGGCTGGCAGTACAGGGAGTGACAGGGTCTTCAACTTTTTCAATTTAGGTTTGCATTTTCCTCCAACCCATCAACAAATATTTCTTGAGCTCATCTCTGGACCAGGCTCACTGGAGAATGCAAAAGAAGTCTAAGGCTTGATTCCTGCCACCAGGATAATAAGTATAATTAAAGTAGCAGCATAAACACTAGAAAAAAATGAGGAATAACTGGAGTTTGAGGCAGATGCTGGTTGACTAGCTAACAGGCATTCTCGCTAACAGAACCCCAAGTTTGCTCAGGCATGACACAGATTCCAACACGTTCTGGGATGGACGTCCGTTCTCCAGCTCCCGGGAGGGACCTGTGATTGGTGCAAGTTGATCACAGACATTGTGCTTCTTATTGCCAACAATTGGTCTAGGGTCAGACATGTGAGCCTCTTCTGGATGGTGGGGCATGAAGGAAAGCCTCTCTGGGGCACAGAATTACCTCTCTGCTTCTTTCTTTCCGTGTGAGATGCTGTCATGTGTGACGATGGTGCTGGGGGCCATTTTGAAACCATCAGGCAATATCCCTAATGACAAAAAGCCAACATACTGTGATGGCAGAGAGGAGAGATGGGGTGAGCCTGGGTTCTCAGTGACATACTGATCCTCAGCGATATACCTGGGACTATCTATCTCCACAATTTTGTGCTGCAAATTACATTTCTTCATTGGCAATGCCATTGCCAACCAGGTATTGTGTTTCTTGGAGTCAAACACGTCCTCACTGGCACAACATATATGAGAGAAGCATTGCCAAGGAAAGGAATTTGCATTTCTAGGAGTTAATGACAAGGGTTCAAATACCAGCTCCATCCCTCAGCCACCGTGGGCCTTTAGAGCTGGTGCTAAGGAGGGACAAAAGCACCAAAGAAGGGGGAGGGACACAAAAATGAGGAAGCCACTCCTAAGTACTTCACAATCCAGGGGGCAAAAACGGACATCAGTTTTAAAACACTGTCTAAATTGTGAGGCTCAATGGAATGTACATTGGAAAAGCAGAGCTGATACCCAGCAGGTATGTGCTCACACGGCCAAATGGGGAGTTTGTGGACAGTGGCAATCCTGACAGGTAAGTGCCCACCGTGCACCAGCTGTTCAGGATCTCAGATACCGCAGCTGGGAAAAACGTCATACCCTGGAAGCTCAAACGGAGGACGCAGAGCATTTGGGCTGCCTCTTGAATGGTGAGAGGACCAATAGATAAAAGGGGCGGGTGGCTCCTTTCAGCTGAGAGACCAGCACACACAAGGCACTGAGCTGTGGCAGTGCCCACAAGGCCCAACCTACGGGCACCGATATGTGAAGAGCACATTGACAAAACACACACATCAAAGGAAACTCAAGTTTGCCGAGGATGTCATTTATTTGAGAAATGTCAATTCAAGATTTTTTTTGAAACATGTTGTACTAGCAAAATTATGTGCTTGTTTACAGATAATGACATAATTGTCAGTGTGTTCACAGAGCAGAGATGTGGAAAACGAATGTGTTACCGTCAGTACCTTAAAGAGAATCAGAAGCAAATAACAGGTTTGTGGAATTCTAATGGCAATTGGTGGCAAAGCGAAAATCAGCTCACATATGCTTCTTTCGTTGTTGGGTGTGTTTTTTTTAAATTTGAAATACCAGCTTAGATTTACAGCAGAATTGTTAAATACAGTATGGAGAGTTCTCCTATGCCCTCACCCAGGGTCCCCCGATGTTAACATCTTAAACATTTATAAAACCTGCAAAATGCATCTTAGTGCAATACTATTAACTGAAGTGTAGAATTTATTCAGATTTCAACAGTTGACCCACTAATGTCCTGTTTTGTTTTTTTGTTTCTTCCATTCTAGGATCCCACCCAGGATCCCACACTGCATTTAAATGTCTCGTTGTCACTTCCAATCTGTGACAGTCACTCTGTCTTTCCTTGTCTTCCATGATTTTGACACTTGTGAAGATGACGGGTTAGGTATTTTATAGAACATCTCTCACTTGAGTTTGCCTGGTGTATTCTCATGATTACATTGTGGTGATGCATTCTGAGAAGGATGCCACACACGTGTGTGCCCTTTTCAGGGCGTCACACGGCGGTGTGTGTTACTGGTGATGTCACTAGTGTGCCATCCGCCAGGATGCTCCCAGGAGTGGGAGTTGCCCCGTTCCCTTTTCCCAGCTGAAATGACTGGTCAGTAACGCGTAAAGCCAGCCCCTCTCCCCACAGATGACAGCTTCGTTCTGCAGGAAACCACGGAGGGCGACCCAGGTGCACGCCTGCCCCTCCCACGGCCGCTCTCTTCCCTGGGTCTGCATTACAGCACACGGTTCTCAGGGCCCTTGCAGTCTTTCCTGGCAGTGCCTGGTGGGCTCATGGGGAATGTGGCTGCAGCCCAGGGCAGGGCCTCTAGTTTCTGTGGCCCCTGGGGCTCTCACACTCTCGCCCCAGCCCCAGCCATGCCCCACCTTCACCGATGTGTCCTCCATCACAGCTGAACTCTTCTTACCAGTGTCCAGGTGTGTCTAGCCCAGGCGAGTGTGTTTCAGCCAGTCTTCTCCCCCTACAGGCACGGTCTCTCCTTAGATTGGCGGCCAGTTGATTTCTCTGTGATCTTAGCTCTCCTATGGGCCCCCAAATCATTGCGACTGTGAAGTTACACTGAAGCCTGACATCTTCACATGTAATCAGCTAAAGTACAGGTAGCTTGGCACCGCTGACACCAATGTCCTTCCTGAAAGAGGATCCTATGCATCCGGGCGATGAATGCACAGCTGCCCATGGCTCCTGACCCCAGGGCTTTGTTCACAAGCTTTGGGGCAAAATAGAGGCTCTGCGTTGCCTACACACGCAGACAAAGATTTTCTGGAAGAGTGTGATGGAAGGAGCTCATCTTCTGAGCAGGGGACCTGGGCCCGCACTCCGACACAGAACTTTGGGGACACAGGCGGCGCTTTGGCTACATTGCCAACTTCCCTGGGCCTCGGACTTTGCCTTCTGTGAAACGGGGAGGATGGAACGAGGAAACGTTGTAGTGGAAATATTTCTCTAGACCAGGAGTCAGCCAATTCTTTCTGTGCTTTGTACTCGGTATGGCCAAGCTGCCCATTCCCGCTCCAGGACAAGACGAGAAGGCCACGTCCAGTGGCCTGGGCACCAGAGCCAGCCTGATGGACAAGTCATCTAGTTTGCATGTGCCTGTGTGTGCGCGCACATGTGTGTTCCTGTGTGTGAACACGTGTGTGGCTGTCATGTGGGTGAACATGTTAACATGCACCAGCCGTGCGTATGCCTGAGCTCACCACCTGCACGCGTGCCTGTGTGAGTCCCCTGACACCTTGAAGGGGGGCCCCCTGAGCAGATGCTGTGAGCTTGCCAGGTTTCTTTCTGCACGAATGGGTCGGGGCCATTGTTTGGTACAATTAACCTGGAGACTTGCAGATGAATGCAGAGGCGCCCCAGCTTGGGTGCCATCCAGCTCACGGTGTGTGATGGGCTGCGTTTCAGAGGCTACATCGTGCGAAGCTGCCAGCATTCCTGAGGGCACAGGCAGAGTGGAAGCACCACTCTGGACGGGCGCCCAGCGATCTGTTACAAACATATTGTCCACTGCCGGAGCCTCCGGTGCCCGTCCCTGCAGCGATGGGTCAGTGCCATTCCCTCTGGCTCTTTGAAAGCTGCGTCTGGTCTGTTTCAAGCTGCCGTGGGAAAGAAACATCGTGCCCCGGATGGAGGCAGTCAGAGGCTGGCACGCTGTCTGAGCGTGAAGGACAGAGTGGGAGGCGCAAGAAGGGTGAGTGCACACGGCCAGGCAAGGCGGGGGGCAGCTCGCCTCCTCAGCAGCCTCCATCCCAGGGTTGTTCTGAAGCCTGCGTCTCTGAGTGCATCTTCCACCCGCTTTTATCATCTCTCAGGTGGGCCCCAGAAAACCCGATTATGATGTGTGGGCATATCTTACATGCTTCCTTAATATGCATTTCTGAGGGTGGAAATACTGGGCTGAAGTATGTGCCTATCTTTCAGGTTTTTGACCCATTTTTCAAATTAGTAGCAATCCCATGATTCAAAAGGGTCATTGAGTGTGTACACACATTTCCCTACTCCCTAACCAACGCTCGTTGTTTTTCAGCTTTTTAAAAAAGAAAAAGTCACTATTATTTTGATACCTGAAAGATGCTATCTTGTGTTGTTTTAATTTAAAGTTATTCGATTAATGTTAAGGTTTAGGCCAATAGCCAGAGTTTAGGCCAATAATTCTTAAACTTCTCAGAATCACAGATTTATTTGGGACCCTGACAAAAGTTGTAAACATTCTCCCCAGTTAAATGGACAAGATCAAAATGAGCTGGTGGTTCTTTAAAGAAATAATAATTCGGGGGCTGGCCAAGTGGCGCGCTGGTTTGGGAAGCCAGCGCGGCCCTGGTTCGGTCCCACATATGAGGGCCAGTGACACTGCCCTCAAAAAAAAAAAAAAGAAAATAATAATAATAATAATAATACGGATCCCCTAATCCCACCCAAGCCTCTGAATCAGATTCTTCCGCGGCGAAACCCACATTGTGGTGTGAGTCAAGTCTCTCGCAGATAATTCTGATGCCCACTCAGCATTAGGGGCTGTTTCAGCTCATTGATGGGTTCCTGCAGCCCAGCCATGGGCCTCCCCCCTAACAGTGCTGGCCCTGGCATCAGGCGGCCAGAGCGATCACAGCCAAGGTCTGACAACGGAGACGTGGCCGGCGTCAGGCACATGGTTCTGACGGTGACATTGGCATATTGTCTCAATGTGCACATGGGCTCCAGGAAGAATTATAGGACTGGAAGAGGCAAGGGTCAGCCTTCCTGAATTTTCTCTTTGGAATCCATGGCAGACTTTTGCAGGCCCCCAGGACTCTGATGGAAAGAGGCTAACCATCCCTGCCCTCGAGAGAGGGAAAAGCACCAGAAGTCTATGGTTTAGGGTTCTGTGTCTGGTTCTCACCAGCGTCATCTCCAAGACATGGGCCTCCCATTTGGACAATGAGTTAAGAAATAAGTGGGTGATGTGACACTCGGCCTTTCTCGTCAATGTCCCTTCAGACTTTGCGCCCATCCCGCCTCCCCCACAAAACGACCGAACTGCTTCTCCTTTCTTAACCTAAAGCATATAATGCCCCCAGTCCCAGAACTGGAAACCTCCACAGCATTGTGGGCTAATACATTAAATTTCAAGAGAAACAGAAACCATCACTACAAATTGCAACATTATTGTTGAAGCCAAGATTGTCCTAATTATAAACCAGCATTTTTATAGATGTCACAGGGGCTGTTTTAGTGCCGCTTTGCTGATGCTAAAAAGACACTGTGGAAATGTGATCAGGGATCCTCACACTACTGTCTAACTAGAGGGGAAAAAAGTTAATTAGGCTCTTTTTGGCATATTAGGGAAGACAGGCTTATTAGACACATTTACAAGCTAATGATATGCGTATACTCTATCAAAAAAATGCATTTAAATAAACTGATTTACAGTTCAGCCATTTCCATCTCTTTAACCAGTACATTCACAATCACATTATCCACATGTAATTGGCTTGAAATCCGAGTGTTTCTGGGGACCGTTCTGTGAGGTGTTAATGGGATGGTGTGCTCTGCTCCTCAGGGCTCCCCCCCTGCCTTGGACCACAGAAAGCTGCCCCCTGCTCACCGTCCATCTTCTAGGATAAACAGCCTTGATGTGATGAAAGACCATCGGAGCCCAGCGATGGACTTCAGAGCTGTCACTCATCAAGAGTGCCAAAGGGGGCGGGGCGGAGATGGTGGCGACCAGGACCACCGGAGGAAATGGGGACACTTGGAGGAAGTCTCCCCACATCGTAGCTGCAGCGTTCCGTGCCTGTGGTAGGAGGATCATGGGAAATGCCTTTATTTCTCCTCTCCCCCCAACCCCCCAACTAAAAAAAAAAGCCCAGTCCATCTTTTTAGGACAATATCATCATCAAAGACATCATGGGAGTTTAATACCTGAGAGCGACTTTGCACACCAGCGACTGACAATATTATGGACGATGATTTCTTTAGAACGTTGTTGCTTCACCATCAAAGAAGATGTCACTTTGGTACGGCCCTAACTGAGGTTTATTGGGACAGTGGATACACTGAGGTCTGCCATTTAATTTGCTGATGGCTCACCCTCAGCCACTCCCTGAGGTCAAGTCTCTCCTGAGTCGCCATCTTCCAAAATGATATCTCCTATTTATCTGAGGCAACTTTTGAGGAAAAAGGATTCATTCACCAAAGAGAAGAACCAGGGAAGCCCCCTGCCCCAGAACAGTTCCCACCACACACAGGAAACTGCCTTTAGCACCTAAGGATGCAGCTTGGGTGGCATTCCTCCTTGCCCCCATTGAGCGCAGGAAAAGACACATCAGCCGTGGGAGTCACTGAACCGTCACAGAGGGGTCTGACACGCCCTCCCTGGGGGTGTGGAGCAGAAAGAGAAGCTGCAGCAGGACTCAGGGTTCTCTACACAGCGCACCTTAGAAGCGCGTACCTGCCACCTTTTTCTCTTCCGGGGTTTGCAGCCCTTATCACCACGGGAGGCCCTGCCCAGTGGTTTAGGGCCAATCATTTGGGCAGAACAAACATTTGTCTCAGGCCACGGTGTCCATTGGAGTCTCTTTTATAGCAGCACAATCTGTACTTTAACTAAAACTAAAGCCATCCCCTTCCTTTAGGACACTTGTTCTCCTAGGACATCCTCAAAACCCTAAAAACAGACCTCTGTCCCGCTTGAAACCTTCGGCCTAAACTTGGTCACGTGGTCTCATTTCATGGCCAGGGTGCTGAGGAAATTGGGCTCTAGCTGACTGCAACATGCCCCGCTAGCCTCCTGGAGGCGGGGAGGGGAGGCTCTTTCCTAAAGGACCAAGCAGGTAATAAGGTCAGGAAGTGCTACTGATTGCTGCCACACCCAGGACTGGGGCAATGGTTGTAGGAAGAAGAGTGATTCTGGTCCCTGGCAATCTAATCCACCCTGAGCCCAGCCATACAGACTTGAGTCCAGGCCTAGTTAGAGAGAGTGGCCTAAGGAAAAACTAAAAGATCCAACATGTATTTGAATCAAGAGTAAGTAAGTCTTTGGGGCATAAGCTAAGCTGCTGTAAGGCCCCTCTAATAGGTTGGAATACCCAAAAATGGGGAGGTAGTATCCCCCATGTAAACAAAAGCCTCTGTGAAGATGTTACCTTAAGAGCTCAGTTACAATTCCTGGTAGATTTCAGGGTCTGGTTGGGGATGGAGAGTCCGAAGGGTGACACAGGGAGACAGCAGTGTCTGGTAGGGCCTGAGGCAACCTTATAGGAAGTGGTGAAACCAATGGCAGAGATGTGGCATTCGAGGGGACCGGGCGGTCTCACTGGTCATAGCATCAGTACCAGGACAAGCAGCCAAGTTGCTGAATAAGGTGGAACATCAGCTCTGCCAGGGGCAAACGGGGTTGGCAGTGGTACTCCCTGGGGACACAGAAAGCAGTAGTTCCCGGGAACACCTCAGGGTAGCAACTGGGTTTATTCCTGGATACATGCGACCTGTCTCTAGGGGCTGTCACAAACACGTGTATGCGTGTGCATAAGAGTGTGTGCTTGTGTGTGTTTGGGCCGGAGGTACTTAGCACCAAGTCCTCCATGAGCCAAGCAGCTGTCAAATCTCTATTATTGAAGCTCACAGGCCTCGCCTGTATCCACAAGGGAACAAGGCCGGGTGCACAGGCCAGAGAAGCAGTTTCACCTTCCAGGTACCAAAATGGCTTCGAGGAGCCTCCCAGCACTCGCACAGCAGAGCAATAGAGGACTTTAAAGTGTACGAAGGAGCTACAGTTCCTCTTTGGGGAAAGAAAATGGAGTTAGAGGTTCTAGGCTGTACCTGGTGTTTGCCCATCAGAAAGGTGTAGAGCCCCACCTGGACCTGTCACTAGAGTCCTACCCCCACCTGTTGTACCATGGTGGGCTCTCAAGTGGGTGACGTCTCCACCATGGGAATCCCAGTTACCCACCAGCCCGAGGAACCCGGCAATGGGGGACGTTTCCTATGCGAGGCAGAGCTGGGGGTCTCAAGGCGCTGTGCCACGGTAAGGAAATGTCAAAGATATTAATTTTCTTAAAATATGTTAATGGGCTTCCCGTTAATTTCTCTCTCATTATTCTGTGCTGCCTTTCTGCTTCTCTGACACGTCACTGTGACAATGTGACACCAAAAATTTCAGGGTCTGCAGGTCCCCTGATCCTGAGCTCCTTTTCTTCCAACAGCTGGGACCTTTGACCCTCGCCAGCACTCTCTGCTTCAGTCAGGGCAGAAAACTGACCCCCTCCTCGCCCCCCCGACACACACACTTTTTTTTAATACTTGACACAGGTCATGTACATGAAAGTATGTAGGACACAATGCACCTTCAGCAAATGTTAACATCCTTCTTCTCCCCTCTTTGGAACTTCTCAAACCTCCCCCCAAAAGGGGAGAGGTCTAGTTTATCACTTGGGTATCAGAAAAAAACTTCAAATTGCCAAGGGCACAACTACAAAGCAAGTCCCAGAAAATGCCCAATGGCCATTCAGAGACTGAAAATAGGCAGACACGAGCCCCCCACCCACCCAGTCGCCTGTGGCAGGCACTTGCCTCCTATGACAGCATGATATTTTCCACGCCCCCCCCACCCAGTCGCCTGTGGCAGCCACTTGCCTCCTATGACAGCATGATATTTTCCACACGCTTTCCTTGAAGGCAAAGTGCAGCCCAGCCACGCTCATCAGAATGTTTAGGCAGGCATTACCAATTCCCTGGAGTTAGCACATGAAACGGAAGCCATTTTTGCAACCCTTTGCCTGTTCATCAAGAGAGAGATTCAAACAAACCCTCACAAGATAGCAGTTCTCAGCTGATTCTATTGAATGACTTTTAGCTGGGTAGGTTGGTCTCTACAGGTGTAGGTCCATCAGATGTGCCCAGGTCAGCCCCCAAAAGTCAAAAATGTTCCTGGGCCTTTGGACACCCTGTCAGCTAGCTCCCCATGGGGACAGTGCCTCCGAAAGGGCTATGAAACCAGCTGAGGAAGCAGAGAGCCCGGGAGCACAGGCTGCTGCAAAGGAAGATGTTTCATGAACCAGCATGAGGCACAGAGAACTGAGGGGGCGGAAGGTTGGGGGACACTGAGGGCATCAGGTCAGACGTCACAGGGATGGGCAAACGATGGTGAGGACGAGAAACCAAGGATCAAGGAGCTGCAGCCGGGCCACCTCGAGGGGCTCCGTGTCCCCATGCTGCTCAGGTATGGCTGCCACAAAATTCGTTTGAATTATTTAACCCTAAATATTCCCCCTGCTAGTGCCTTCACCCCTCTGATCCCACCTTCATTAAAGGGACAGGAGGCCTGGACGTAAAGCCCAGTCCAGGCCACGCGACCTTGTGTGAGCCTTGCTGCCATGTTTCTGCAGACGCCGTCAGCCATGTGGGCCTCTAAGATCACTCGTCTTCCAAGGTCTGTGACTCTGACCTGTGAAGGGGGTGGAAACATGGTTCTGGGGGCCACAAAGCAGAAAGGAGCGCTTTAAAAAAAAAATAAAGGCATGTTAGAAATTCTTTTGCTATTTTGCAGTATTTTGGTTATCACACATGGGTTTATATTGGCTAATTTGGGGTTCAAATAATTTATTCATTATTAACATCTCCTTTTGACCGTTCCATGAAACCATTAGAAAATCAACCTGGTCTGATAGTTAATAGAGTTCCAATTCTCTTCGTTGACTATTTTAAGCCTTATGCATTAAAATTATGTAATGATGGATAAAAATTATGGTACAGGCGGGCTTTTTCTATGTGCTAGGTACTATGCTAAGTATTCACATTTACAGACTCGTCTGATTTTTCTCAACAAAGCTATTGGGTACTTTTATCATAAGTGGGTGAGGAAACAGAAATTTAGGGAGATTGAGTAATTTGCGCAAGTTTACGCAGCTAGTAAATGTTCTAGCTGGATTTTGAACATAAGCAGGGTCCTGCTAAGCCCAGGGACATGTGAGTAATAGACTGTGCTTTCAAGGAAAAAAGCCGGTAAGATAGTCTTATAATAAACAATACATAGTTTACATGTAACATGTTGATCTGCATTTTCCATAAATATAACTGTGCTCACAGGGCCCCTGGAAGGGAATGTCATCATTAGCCGTCAGCTGAGTGGCTCTGTGACGCCTTCAGCACTGTGGCACACACACTAAGGTCATGGCAGCTTGAAGGTCACATGCGCTGTCTCTCAGGGCCAGGGACACACCAGGATTGAGCCCAGGGGCTCGTCACTGGGGCTGCACGGAGCAGATCTGATCCCCCCTCCAGACTCACAGGGATCACTTATGGGCCTATAGCCAGGAGGATGAATGTGCGCAGGCTCTCGGATGCAAACCCAGCAAGCACACGCCAAGGTGGGGGCAGGGGAGGGGAGAGAGGGAGGGAGGGGAGGGAGAGGGAGAGACAGAGAGAGGGAGATGGGGGAGCGAGGGAGAGACGAGAGAGAGAAAGAGAGAGAGAGAGAGAGAGAGAGAGAGAAAGAGAGAGAGAGAGAGAGAGAGAGAGAGAGAGAAAGGGAGAAAGGGAGAGGGAGGGAGGGAGAGGAAGGGAGAGACAAACTGGGGGAAGAGAAGGAGGGAGGGGAGAGATATGGAGAGAGACAGACAGACAGAGAGAGGGAGAGACAGAGAGAGAGAGAGAGAGACCTCTGAGTCTCCACCGATTGTCTGCATTCCCAGCCTCCACCAAAATGGGGAGACCAAGACGTGAACCATAAGAACCCTTCTCTGTGGACAATGAATGTGGCCAAACAAGGATGCTGCCTATTCAAACATTATTAAGGAGAAAGAAACCAACATGGGAGTATGAAAAAAATACTTCCAACCGCAAGAAATCCCCGGGAAGACCCCGGATAAGATCTTTTCTCTAAAATGAACCTTTTGTAGCCGTGGAAGAAAATGTCCCGAAACTGATGGTCACCCTGAATCAAGGTCTGGACGAGCCTGCCTCACGGAAGTAGAGGCAGAAGATAACAACGCCAAACAGGCTGAGACAACAGAGCAGCAGCACTGGGGGAAGCAACAACACGAGACCGAGATGTGAAGGAGGTAAAAAATGATCCCAGCAGGCCGAAAAGCAAAAAGGCACAACTCAGATCCTCACCGAAGGAAGCGAAAGATAGGAGAATCCATGCGGCAGGAAAATGCATGAATGACGCCATGGAAAAATGTCAAGTAGTCTTTCGGAATGCAGAAGCCAAGATGTTTAGGGGCAGAAAGAGATAAAAGGTCTGGAAGTGGCCCTGGGGAGCAAGGCGACCTCTGCCCCTGGTCTGAAGGGTGCAGGGGAGAGGGGAGGAGACAAACAGCCGCCTTCAGGACTAGGAAAGCCTGTGTCCTCAGGAGACAGGCGGGTTCCAGGTTAATGGAAATAAGATGGAAATAAAGCAAGGAGAAGAGAACGCTGGAGAAGAAATTGAAACCGGAGGGGAGTTTGTTCTTCCCTCTGAATAATCATTCATAGCCTCTCCTCGAACCTCCCACCCCTGCGCTTCCAGCCCCAACACCAACAATGCCTCATGATTCATTCAGAAAAATGGAAACCATGCTGTTGCTCCCAAGGGAATAAAAACGTTGCCCTGTACCTGCGTAAGCCATCGCCCCTGTGTCCCTGTCCGCCTTCGCAAGGTCTCCACTCCAGCTCTGCCCTCTGTCATTCGTTCATCTTCAGTCTCTCCCCTTCCATTGGGGCATTCCAATCACCATGGAAACGTCCGTTAGGGAAACACCCCCCCTGGGAACCAGATCTCACACTGGCTGATAACACTTTATTTTATCTGCACACTTAACCTTCTCAGACCTGTTGCCAGTGCCTGCCGTGCCACTTGGTCACTGCTATTCGCTCCTCAGCCCACGTCAGTCTGGGTCGGTCCCCCTCGCTCCACCGACACTGCCTCCCTCCGCGTCCTGACCAGTCCAGTGCCTGTGGCTCCACCTGCAGACGCCGCCCCTGTGCCTCTGTACCCAGCCATCTTTTCTGCCACTGGCACCCAGTTTGCGTCTCCACAGCAAACCCAAACTGCCAGCCAGTCAGGGCCCTCTCCTCACTCCAGGGCAGGACTCGCCCACTGACTGGCAGGTGTGATGCCTGGTGGGTACATGGTGCCCCCTCACGGGACGGGCGGCCCTCTGAGGAGTGTATTTTGCACTGGCTTCCAGAGTCACCCCACTGGTGGTAACCACCGGCTGCCCGCACCCCTTTCATCAGCCGCCTTGCCTTCCCTGTCTCACGACCCCATGCCCCTGCACCGCTTAAATCAGCGCCTTCCGCTGGAACCCGTGCTTCTGGGTTTCCTTCTGCAGAAGGACCGTCTTCCGGTCTGCTAACTCGAACACATGTCCTGTCCCACCTCACTGGCCAGTTCGCAGCGTGTGACCCAGAAAACCACCCCATCTTTCTTGAAATCGCCCTGCCTTTCCCGCTGGCTGGAGTATCACAGCCTCTGGTCCCTGTCTCTGGGCCCCACCCTGCCCCTTTTCCCGTGTCTTCCATCTGACTCCATGTTTACAATCCTGCCGGCCTCGCTTCAGAACTCCAAACTCACTCCGGACATTCACTGAACACTGAGTTTACTTTCCATACTGTCTCCGATGGAGATGATTTTCCAACTGTGCAGACCAGTGGCTGGCATTTCACCCAGAGGAACCCTCTGACTGCATGTCTTAAATATCCACCCGTCCCACTAAGGCCAATTGTTGTGCTGCCTCCGGCTCAACTAAACCCAAGACTGTGTCTGTGCAACAAGCATGACTAAGGCCTGAAAACAGCCTGGTCGCCCCCAGCTCTTGGGTGATGACAAACACCCAGACATCTGGGTGATGGACAGACTTTTCCAGTGTTCATCCGGAAGACGGAGAATATACAGACAAAGCAAGCTTTCCTATGTGGAAAAAAAAAAAGAGCTTATGTTCCATTCAAAGGACACTTGAGTTCGGGCTGGTAAATTAGTGATTACGACCTCCATCCTAAGTCCCTCGCCTGTACCCTGGGGTTTCCAAACCTACTGAAGTGACAGCGCCCCCAGAATGGTGTGCTCAGGCTCTGATCTGCTTACAGAGGACAGGGACTTTTGGGCATCACGGCAGCATACCCGAGTCTTGTTTTTGAGTGGCTTCTCTGCCCCCTAAAAGACAAAATAAATATATCTGGGGCTTAAGGGCCGCTGACAAACCAAGGGGGTGTGAGGCTTACTTCAGTGCCTGACTGTGAGGATGCAGAAGACCAGCTCAGGCTGCTGGTTCAAGGTCAGGAAACAACGTGCGGAACAGGACAGTGAGGTGGGTTCATGCGCCCAAAGTGTATCCAGTTACATTCTTTCTCTCACGGAGGAAGGAAGCATTGTGCTGCAGTGGTGCCAGCAGCAAACAATGGCGCCCTGGTAACAACAGCAGCAGACAGAGTGTGTGTGGCTTTGAGGACTGAAACCAGGGAAGGAAGTTTGGCAGCTGGTGGTGAAGAAGTCAGAGAGCTGAGGTATCCACAGTTTCTTGAACTAAACTAAGTGTGGGCCGGGGATGAAAGATTCCTCTTCTTTTGCTGCTATATTCTAGGAAGATAAAAATTTGGAACCAAAGAAAATCTGAGCATCTTGATGTCGTTTTTCACCTGGGCCACGTTCAGGAAAATGTCATAAAATTTGCACCTGTGAGCTGTCACACTTGGAATGTGTCCCTTTCTGGCCATTTTCCTGGAGGTTACCTGGGAACACCATGAAGCAGAGAGTGCAATTTGCACACCAAAAAAGGAGAAAGACACCGGACTCAGAAACAACATGCACGCAAACAGAGAGAATGCCAGCAGGCCTAGCGTCGTCCCACACAGCCCGAAGCTGGACCTCACTTGCCAAATGGCCCTTGAGTCCCTCGCATGTTTGAAAACTGAGTGTTCTAAGCCCAGATGCTTTTTTTAGACAAGGTCTGTCTCTTGACCAGCCCGCGAAAGAGAAATGCAGGCTGCAGACCCCTTAGATTGTGTAAACACAGAGACCTGTGTACACTCAGTGCCCCCATTTCATTCCACTCTCTGTGCTGCAGTGTTTAAGACCAGATGTTGCTTGCCCTGCCTCTCTCCTGGAAGAATCACTGTCAGCAGCCATTGTTCCTGAGAGAAACTAAAGGCCAGGCAGTCTCCAAGTTCTGTAATTAAAACAACCAAAAAAAAAAAACCCAAAAAAACCAAAACAGCCTACAACAAAATTCTCCCAAGTTTAACACTTTTATTACAAAGACACCCCTTAGGTGACAGAGAAATAGTTTAGAAGTGATTGAAAAACACACCAACACCAACCCTGTGTATTTTCTCAGTCAGGCCCCCTCCTGTGTAACCTCAGGCAAACTGCTTCTCATCTGGGCAGTGAGTGGTTCGGAATTCCATGATCCTCAAGGTCCTACTCGGCTCTGTGGGTCTTTAAAAGTATTTTCTGTTTGTGGAAGGGAGCATCTGGGAGCTCTCTGTACTTTCCACTCAATGTTTCTGTAAATCTAAAATTGCTCGAAACAATAAAGGCTTAAAATATATATATATATATATATATATATATATATATATATATATACACACATAAGCTCAGGCAAAACACTGGACAAACCCAACTTGAGGGACAGTCTACACAACACTTGATCAGTTCTCTTCAAAAACATCAAGGCCATTAAAAATAAGGGATGAGTAGAAACTGTCACAACGTGGAGAGACTACGTGCCACATTATGTCCTGGTCTGGGTCTTGGAACAGACAAAGAAATGTATCTGAAAATGGTTAAAATCCAAATAAAGCCGCTGCTAAAAAAACCAGTAGTAACTAAATAAGCACTGACTTAGCCCTCAGTAAAAAACTAAGACATGTCACTTTGAAAATGTGGGCAGATGACAGGAAAACCTGTGAACAGCCCTTAGTACAATTATTCATATATAACTACTTTTCAATTTTGGTGATTTTGCTCACAAAAATAATTGTATATTTCACATACTTCAGGCCATAATAGGAATGAATGTTGAATCGTCTTTTGTAATTCACATGTATCATAAATATTTTATCCTTTGTCCAAACTCATCAGTAATACAATTTCAACCACTTTGAAATATTTACAAATTAAGACATCATCACCATATTTCATTTGTCCTTATCAGTTTCTGTTCTCTCTCTCTCTCTCTCTCTCTCTCTCTCTATATATATATATATATATATATATATATATATTCTGTTAAGGGGAAATCCTAGCCGTCACTGATGCCATCCCCCAAGTACCCCATTCCACCGCCATGTTCGGTCCAGTGAGGAAAAGGAGAGTGTGGAGACAGCATTGGTGCTTTCACTTTCAGAGACTCGAAACCGCAAAGCCCTTCACTTAGAGAACATTCATGCTGTTTCTCAATTTAAAAGTATTCCCCACAAGGTCCCTTTCCGTGACACACTCCTTGCAGAACCCAAACCTCAAGTCCCCTTCACTAAAATTTAATTGACAAAATCCTGCGGTACAGTCTGGGGCTGGGGCTCGGCCTGAAATCTTTCTTCTCGGCTACTCTCTGGTTGATTCTGACATGATTGTGTTGATCGCTGACCCACTGTTAGAGACTCAAGTGGTACACTGAGATGTTTACCTAAGGTCAGCAGGAAGCACAGCCCTGATTTGCAGACTGACGCCATGGTCGGTTGTGTGAGTTGTGCACTGCTCAAGGGCACCCACTGGGGTGGCGGTGGCACTGAAACCCGCCCAGGCTCCACTCTCCAACCGCGCACCCAGCTCAGGGGTGCATTTGCCTAGAGCAGGGGCACCCCGTCCAAACTTGCTCCCAGGCACTGATGGGCCAGTGACAGTCCTGGGACAGGGGCCAGCTGTGTGATGGCTGTCCCCGTGTCACACAAGGTCCAGGCCAACTCAACATCTGCCTCACCTCTTTAACAGTGTCCTTCCCAGGGCCCAACCTCCCCAGAAAAATGTTTTCATACCTGTCTTTTAATCTTCATTCTTTTATTTAAAGGATTTCACTCTAGGTCAGAATTTCCCAAACAGCATTCTGAGGAACTTTATCCTATGTGATAAGCATCAGACAGACAGACAGACACACACACACACACACACACACACACACGCACGCGCGCACACACACACACACACACACACACACACACACGAGCCCATGGTCACATAAATCTGAAAAGAGCATATTCAAGTTCCCTCCTGGAGATCAATAGCATCCATTAGTATATTAAAGCCTCTGGTAAGTGCTGCAGTAAAAAAACGTGGCTAACTAGGAGAACATTCAGAGCAATTGACTTGGTTTCCCCAATCCAGAGAACGCCGGCTTCTTTCCCCTTCTGCTTATGTGCACCACCCAGTAACCCTTTTCTGCTTGCCAAGTCCCCAAGTGTCCTTTCCTCCCATCGGCTGAGTTTCTCTTGCTTATAACTTAAAGCAAATGCCACAGGGACCACACCTTAGGCACTTCTGTCTCCCTAGAACATGACACAAAAAATGCCTGTGATGGGAAATACATAAATGTTTACCGAATATAAACATTTAGAAGAGGACTATTTTTAAACATTGGAATCAATGGCTTGTTGGTGTTCAATATTCCTGTGTGTGTGTGTGATAGTGTGTGTGTGTGTCTATGCGTGTGTCTGCCTGTCTGTGTGTCTGTCTGTCTGCGCGTAGACACCCCCTGTGTGTCTCGCAGTAAGGCCCCCTTTCCCTAGAGACTCTCGGCGGCTGTAGCCCCCTGGTCCTCAGGAGCCGGAGCCTGCCTGGTCCCCCTCATCTCAGCTGGGGCCCTGTCAGGACTTATTAAGCTCTTCCTTGCTCAATTCACAGGCCATCATGAGTGCGGAGCCTGAGATGGGAAGGCAGTAGATTTTAGGTGATTAGCCGCTGAGATAAATGTTAATTAGTTTTCAATTTCCATAAAGCACCCCACTGACAGAAAGATTTGTTAAGTCAGTTTAATGGCTAGAGATGATTGTTCCAAAATCGGGGCGGGGGTGTAAGTGTGTTGAAGATGGGCTGGCAGGAGTGAGCGTGAAACAGCAGCACACTAGGTATTAGGAAAATAAATGGGAATGGCACCAATGAAATCACCCCGTGATCTTACACTTGATCATTGTTAGCAAAGGCAGCCCTGGGGAGTGGGACAAGGTGAGAAGCATAAAGAGGGTGACAGGCCAAGCATTTTTATGGTTTGGCCTCGGAAAAAAAATATATATATAATTAGGTCCAAAATCCAAGCAGGGGGACCTACACCCGGTGCCATGTCAGATGTGGGCACCATTTAGTTTTCGTCCTCTCCAGGAAGCTGAGCAATTCTCCCATTTCTTTTTTGAGCAGGGAAATTGTTTCAGATGAGAAAGGACGGAGAGAAGGGCAGGTTTGTGGCCTTTATTCGTCTCGGAGGGCACAGAAACTGACGCGGCAGGCTTGGACGTGGGAAATTTCGCATTCCTTCTCCACCCCGGCTTCCTGGCCTGGGCAAGCCTCAGCAGCTCCCTGAGCCTCAGTTTCATCTTTTGGGCCACGGGATGTTAACCTGTACCTGCCGTGTGAGGCTGTAAGAGCGGCTAAAGGAAAGAACGCACACCTGGCCCCACAGACTGTGCCTGCACACACGTTAGCAGTTAGCCGGGGTCAGGTCCAAGGTCAAGGGACCTCAAGGCCATCGGTGACTAAGTTTCCAAAGTCTGTTAATTGCCAGAGTCATTGTCCTGCTATTGGTGCTTCTACAAGTGCCCAAGGCAGCTGAGTCTTGCCAGACACAACACTAAACTCTGCAGCAAGCAGACTCCACGCCCAGGGCTGCGCCAGTGCCTCCACCCCACCCACGCCCGCCTGCCAGCCAGTGCACTGTGCCCACCCCACAGATGCTGACAGGCCACTGAAAACTCTTTTCCTCACTAGTTCTGGGTCTAGGGGCCAAGACACACCCCTGTCTTCCCCTTTCCCCATCCCATGTCATGGAATAACTTGAAGTGTAAGAAAGATGCCACAGTTACACTTTTTTTTGTTCCAACTCAGTGTCCCTTCCATGTCCATCATCCCTCCCATGGCAGGCTGCTAAGACCCACCTGGTACCAATGGTGTGTGAACACCAGGCCCAGAAGTTTGAGTCATGGCATTCACACGTGGCAGACAACCTCTCAGCCCCAGCAACACAATTGCTGGTGAGAAGCACTAGCTGCCTTGGTTTCGTTTGCGGAGCGTGTTCCTGAGGGAGCTAAGGAATTGGAGGCAGCCAGGCCGCAGGGGGGTGGCTGTTCTGACACCAAGTTACCAGGGGAAATGTCACGTCTTTAGTATTAAGGATTCGGTGAAACTTGGCCGTGGCGTGTCCTGTCTCAGCTAAGTATGTGCTGACACACGAAACCCAGAGCAGTTTTCATCAAGAACACTGCCAATTGCTCCAGACCTTCGACTCTAGGAACATGGCAGGAGCTGAGGGGCAAAATTAACCTGTTAGGGTTCCTTAAGAAGGTGTGATTTCAAAGCCAAGGTTCAGCACACACAGATCAGGCAGCTGAGTAAAAACGTGCAGGGCTGCAGGGAGAAGAGGTATGTTAGAAGGAGACTGCTTCTCTCCTTGCAAGAGCAAAACAAACCGGCAGGAAAAGAAGGAAGGAAGGAACGAGAGGGCGGGAGGGAGTGGGGGAGGGAAAGGAAAAGCATTTCACTAAATCACCGGAACAATTAGAAGATATGACTGGAAATAATAATATACAAGGAAAAAAATGCTTCATGGTAATTTTTTTTGTTATGTGCCTAAATTTAGATGTTTGACTTTTTTATGGTGAAATTTATAAGTAAGAAAGAAATAATAATAAAGCTTGGGGTTAGCGCAAGCTTTACAGCTTGCTTCCACAGGAATAAGACGGTATCTAGAAATATTCTGTTTTATTTTGTATTTTTAACACAAAGAATAAAAAGCACATGATGCAGTTAGAGGTGGATTGACACTGACGTTTCATTAATGGTTTGCATAAAGCAATTTCGTTCTAGCTCACAGTCCCCAAACAGGCAACCACAGCAGCAAGGTAGCCCCCCTTATAATTCTGCTGCAGAAACACCCATTAAAGATACAGAACCACACATAATTACATGTATTTAATTCGGTAGACATTTCTTGAAGAAAAGGAACTTTCCACAATTTTCAAACTCCACCCCCTTTCCCCATTCTCCTGTTTTGTGTCTGAAAAGAGAAGGCGCATGTGCCTGTACAATGATCTGACGAGCCAACCCTCCTGGGGACGGACATGGCACAGTGCGGCGCAGCCCTCAGGGCGTTCCGCCATTCAAGGGCTCTCTGAGCAGCGTTTACGTTCAAAAGTCTGCCTCAGATCCTAGAGTTCCGGCCCACACAGCGAAAGGGTGGAAAATCCATGCTGAATCCCTGCCCTGTCTGAATTACCTAGAGATGTCCGCATGATTGTGAGAATACATGAAGACCATCCAAAAGGGGAGAAGCAAAGGCTATTTGTTCAGAGCTCGCTCTAACAAGGGAGCCGGCCACCAAGGGTGCGTGCACACCCTCGGCTGAGACACACACATGGCGGAAGCGTGGAAACAAACAGGAGGCTTCAGGTGTGCCTGCCTGGAGGCTGCTGGCCCGGGAAGGTCTGTCAGCGGGAGAGGCAGCCCACTCTCTGTGATCGGCCCATCCTGAAAATGCCAAACAGCCACTTTCTCCAGCCACCGCTGGGCTCATCAGAGGGCTCCAGGGACAAGGTGCCGTCGAGGTTTGGAGGCAGACTCTACGTGGGAGTAACCACGTGATTTTCCTCTACCAAAGCAAGTCAGCTGCCGTCATCTGCCAACAGCAGAGGTCCCTGCTGGGTTCTCTGTGTGGCCCCATTCCCCAGGGGGACCTGGACACTTATGGGCTGTTCAGCTCGGACCCCACTTGCTGCAAAGTAGGGTAGCACTTTGTCCTCATGGGAATAAACACATTTGCTTTTCCTATCGGAAGTGTCACAGTCAATGATGTTATTTGTGGACTTAAAAATGACTCATCTAGGGGGCAGCCGGTTAGCTCAGGTAGTTAAAACACAGGCTCATAACACCAAGGTTGCCAGTTCAATTCCCAAGTGGGCTAAGGAGCTGTACCCTCCACAACTGGATTGAAACAACTACTTGACTTGGAGCTGATGGGTCCTGGAAAAACACACTGTTCCCCAGTAAAAAAAATTTTTTTAAAGAAAAATAAATGACTCATCCATCGTTATGGCATCTCAAAAAACACTGCCTCATAACAATAGATGTATTTTTTTTTAAAGACTGACGTATTTTACAACCATAGAATTCAGTGGTTTTGTCAAATGCCCCAACTTTTGGAGGCCTCTGGCTTGAGAAAGCAGTGGCCAGGCCTGCTGACGGCTCAGTTATAGTCCCAGCTGAGAGCGACACCCTGTATATTTGGGGTGCCATGTGTTTCTCATTGGGACCTTGTCTAATATTGTTGGTAACCAATAATTGAGAAGATGAAAGAGAAGGTGGTAAGAATTCATTTGACCTAAAGGGACCATGCTGTGGTGGTCTTAAAACACGCGCGCATTCTTTGCTATTCTCCCCTTTAAGTAGAGTTTAATGCCCATCGTTGAGTGTTGACTGGACTTGGTGACTTGCTCCGAATGGACAAAGTGCAAGTGACAGTGTACAATTTCAGAGGCGAGGTCATAAAAGGCACCCTGATTTGCTCCTTGCTTTCTCGAACCACATGCTCTGGGGGACGCCAGCTGCTCCGCCATGAAGACACTCGAGAAGGCTCCGAGAGGCACAAGTGATGGGGACCCCAGGGCCTCACACAGCCCTGCGTGATAGTCATACCCGCCGGGGACTGTGGCCCCTGCCGGCTTCCTTCACGTGCTGACTACTGTTTCTTTACCAGCACTATTTACTAGTCACTGTTCCGGGCTTACGAGGTGGTGGGCAAAACAAAGTCCCTGCCCTCACAGAGCTTACAAGCGAGTGAAAACAACTGCTATTTCTTTGAATAAATAGACTCTGACAAAGAACAGAGGACTCACCTCTTGGCGGAGTGACACATGACGTGACCTGTGGAAAACTCCCCTGCTGGAGAAACCTGAGTAGCACGAGTGACAATGATGAGATTCAGGTTGCCAGGTGAGAGAGAGCACGCTGGGCCTGCACCAGGTGCTCAGCTGGCCTCAGAGAACGAGAGGCAGAGAGAAGAGGCCTCTAACCAAGGGCGCCCCTCGCCTCCCGCCCCATGTCCAAGCTGTGGCCCGCCAGCTCCACGTTTCATCACAGCTCATGTAGCCACCACCATGTTCGCTCCCCATGGCCTTTACATCTTTGTGTTTCCTTTTGGGAGCGGGTTGGGGGGGATTGGGGAGTGGGAAGGCATGCATTCTGGGTTCCAGGCTATCAGGCCGGGCAGAGGAGGGCACTAGGGAGGGTTTAGATTTCCCAATCGCACTGTCAGGGTGAACGGACGCTGGTGTGAATGGCTTTGACATTATTAGGCCAGACAGAGGGATGTCGCTGTGAATCATTTTCAACATTATTCCATATTCATAGTGGACTAAATATAGTCAGAGGGATGGGACCAGCGGGCACAGGCCCCAATGGTCACAGTGGGTGATTCCTACGGGGACATTTAATGCCAGATCAGCTTCTTTGGCCCCCAAGGGGCAGAGAAACCCACATCCCCACCGTCCAACCCGAAGAGGAAACCAAGACACAGTGGTGAGATTTTTCCCCTTCTCGCCAGGAGCCAAATTCACGTGACATCTCGTGAGGCCAGGCGCCAGGCCCTGGTTTGGGGGGACTTGGGGGGCACAGACGCAGCCAGGGGCAGCCTGGGCCCCTGTCCAGTGCCAAAGCCTCAGGCTGTGATTTCCATTCAATGAGAAGGTAACATTGTCACTTATGTAACGGGAATGCAGAGGGAGGGAGGAGGGGACAACCATGACTAAATGAGCCTTTTCCTTTGCGGTGCTGTGAAGAGTGGGGGCAGAGCAGAGGAAGCACAGAAAAAGGGGCCCTGGCCTTCTCGAGAGTTTGAAACTAAGGACGCAGCTGGTCATACGCCTGGGATGCTAGCAAGTTCCAGCTCACAGGTTCTGATGGAGTGAATTTAATGTACCTGCATGCACACAGGCCGCTTTGCACTTAGTCCCAAATAAAGGCAAAAGAAAGGATGTATTAACTTGGTTTTAATTTATTAAATGTCTGATTATAGAGTAATACATGTTCCATATAAAATAACCAAAAATAGTAGGAAGTAAAATCACACATAATCCACCATCACACGCACATATGTGTTGTGTATGTGTATATATATATATATATATATATATATATATATATATATATCCATGGTCCGAGTGGCATGTGTGTGTACAGTGTGCTGTCTTGAGCTTATTAACTTTAAAATTGTTCTTCACAGTGTGATCTGTGTATATCATTTAATTTTAATATTCACCTGAGGTCATCTACAAGTTTTTATTTAGCACATAAAAATTCATTATCAAGGTCTACATTGGTGGGCTTGAAAATCATCCTACTGATTTTAGAAATAATTTGGGATGAGAAGAGAGGAGGTGTGCAAGGTGTGTGAGCTGGGTTGTCCTTGCTGGAACCAGGAACTAACTGCATTTCCCAGAGTGCCCTTTGGAGCTTATTCTAAAAATGCAATGTTGGCTTACTAGCTGAAAATCAAAGTAATTCATCACACTAGCAGGATAAAAGAGAAAAAAACATATAATCAGCTCAACAGAGGTGGGGAAAAGCTATCAAAATTCAACGCTCATTTATGATTTTAAAAATTCTTAGACTAGGAGTAGAAGGGCGCTTTCACAGCCTTATAAATGTGTCTGAAAACATGTGTGACCATTATGCTTCATGGGGATGATGAAATCCTGAATGCTTTGCTCTGAAGGCTGTCTGTACTGACTGACCACTTCTGGTGTTATCCAGGGTAATAGGGCAAGAAATTAAAAAGCATATGTTTGAAAGAAAGTGGTAAAGTATTCACAGATATGATCATTGTTTATATAGAAAGATTTATGGAATCTTAAAAAAAGCTACTAGATCTAATAAGTGGAATTAGAAAAGTCGTCAGATAAAAAACATCAGCAAAGAATTAAAAAATGGAACTTTAAAAAATTTCCATTTACCACAGAATCAACAAACGTAAAAAGTGTAAGAATAAAGTTAACAAAAATCACACAAGACCTTTACCCTGAAAATACAAAACTGCTGATATAAACTGGAGAACACCTAAATAGAGAGAGAGATACCCTTTCCATAGATGAGAAAATTCACCCTCGTTAAGATGTCAGTTCTCCTGAAACTAATCTACAAATTAAATACAATTCTTATCAAGATACTATAGTTTTTTTGAAAATAGAGATTGAGAAGTTGATTCTAAAATAGACGTGGAAATGCAAAGTCCCAGAATAACCAACACTATCTAAAAAGAGAGACCAAAGCTGCATTCTCAACCCTGATGTCAAGACCTACCATAAAATAGCATCGAGATGATGATATTGGCATGACCGTCAGATCCACAGGACTGAAGGGAGGACCCAGACACAGACCCCACATGCAAAGTAGACTGATTGTCACCAAAGCTGCCAAGGCGATTCAGTGGGGTAAGGAAAACAATCTTACAACAAACTACCGGAACACCGGCTGTTTGTGGGGTGAGGGTGGAGCCCCCATGTACCAGCTGGGCTGACTGTGAATGGACACAGGAGACCCCGAGGGGAGCGGAGCAGAGACGGACAAGGGAGGGGAAGGGAGGGGTGACAGCGGGGGCCAGGGGACGCCCGTGTGCTGCTGCCCTGGGCCCCACACATGGCAGGATGGGACATGTGTGCCTCCATATGCCTCGGTTCCCACACAGCTGGGGCCTGGGCATTCCAGTCCTCTGTGGGCAGCAGCTGCCTCCGTGTATCAGCAGGGCTTCTCTGGGCTTTCCCAGGTCGGGCACCAGGCGCGTGAATCTACTTTCCTGACACATTCTGGGGCTGATAGGGGTGCTGGTGGTCCACAGACCACAATTTTGGGTTGTCAGAAAAGCCATGACGTGTGTTTTCTGTTTTTTGTTGCAAAAACGCGTCATGACTTTTCTGACAACTCAACATGTGGTGTTGCTTCACGCAGGCCTCTTGCGTCCACCTTCAGAAGTTACACCTCCCCCTCCCATCTACTCTCCTTCTCACTCCCTCCCTCTTTCTCTCCCTCTCTCCATCTGTCACCTTCTCTTCATTCTTGTGTTTTATAACTTTTAAATTTTTATTTACTACCATTTTAGTGGCTTTTCAAGAGGGAGCAAAGATAAATGGGTGCAATCAATCAGTCATATTTTTTGGTGAAAATTTTATAGAAGGCTTTTTAAAATTGGTGTAAAAGGGGTAAGTTTGATTTAACTGAAAAATTAACTGACGTGACTGGCCTCTTCCTTCTGATGGTGACTGATCAGTGGAGTCACGCATTGACATAAAATGATGGTATTGAGGCTAACACTGGCTTTGACCCCCACCTGACCCAGACCACACGGGTGTCACTTTTATTACGAGACGCGTCCAGGACCAGGCAGCGACTGAGCTCCATCTTCACGTGGGTCCTGGCTCTGAGCTGCCTCGGACCCCTTGTGTGCTCCCCGTTTTCCTGACACACTGGACAGAGGACAGCGAAACAGGGAGAGAATGGCTTTGGGGTCAGACACACCTCAGCCGGAGTCTGACCTGAGCCTACCTGTGGAAGACGGCACCAGACAGGGGCCTAGCAATTCTATTTAAAAGTGCACCCAGCCAATAAGAAAGCTGCAGACCCTAGAAGACAGTAATATAAAAGCCAACAATTCACAGGATGACAAAAGGCTGCTAGTAAATGAATACGTGAAAAATGTTCAGTCTCGCCATTAAGTTTTAAAGACACAGAAATTAAAACAAGATGTTATTTTCATCTATAAATTAGCACATATGTCTTTAAGTGACAACACACATTACCATCCAATGAAACACCTACTATCCCATCCCTGTGGCACCACCTCACTGTGCGACCCTTCGTAAGGTCCTTTCACAGCATGACCAGGGTGTGCAAAAACGCTCACACCTCATGATTCAGCCACTCCTCTTTGACATCTGCACCTGTGTGTGCATGTATGCACATGTACACATAAACACGCATATATACACATATACGTACATCACATAGATATACACACATATACATACATACATATACACATACATACACATACACACATATGCATATACGAAAGAATTTTCCTTCTTTTATGCATATACAATTTTACTTCTTTATACATCTTTAAATACTTTATATGAAAAACTGCATAAAGATGTGACTAAACTGCCCAGTTTGCTCTCAAATACCTCAGTAGGGACAGTGTGATGAATGCAGGTTCCTTTTAGCTGACGCCCTCTGGGTGGATGCAGATAACAGTTAAAGTTCCCGAAACCAGATACACATTTCAGGGAGATCATAGGAATCTATACTCCGGAAGGAACATCTGTAAATGCCTAGAAAGTTCAATCCTTATGTAAGGGACCTTTTGTGAAGGTCCCCAGTTCCCAGGCTGGGCCACTACTGCCTCGAGGCCACCAACCTCCTGCCCACTTCTCACCCAGCAAAACAGTGAGTCCAGATGAGAGCTTTAAGGCCTGGATTTGAATCCAGGCTCCGCTGCCTAATTTTTGTGTCACCTTAGGCCATTTAGCGAAGTTTTCTGAGCCTCATTTTCTTGTCCTGTAGAACAGGGGAGACATAGGCTGATAATACTCTCCTTCGCCCTCTCTCAAAGGCCCTCGTCCTTCCAGTTTGTTTGTGAAAGGCCTCCCCAAACAGGAAACTCCAAACACAGGTCGGCTGTCGCCAGTACCAGCAAACGCATCTCCGCTCGTTTCCGGGAGGAATTGTGCCTGCCCTGGGATGGCTCAGCTCCACTGTGCTCGGCCAGTACTCAGGGGCAGACAGACGGGGTGGCCACCGGCCGCCGAGCTCTGCTGCCCTCACCCTCCGCATACCTGTGCCCTGTTCGCCTGGCAGACAGAGGTCCACGGGAGACTCAGGGACAGCCAAGGCCAGGGGGCTGCCCATACACCACCTGGCCCGAGTCTCATAACCGGGACTCAGCACTCTCACTCTGCCTCCAGGGACTGGGGTTTGAGCAGTCTGTGGTTTTGTCCCTAACCACACGTGAAGGGCTGTAGATCCCGTGAAGCATATAAAATTCTCACCTAGTCTAGTCCCCATTAATTCCCACCCTTTTCATTTACAGCTCGCTCTCTTTTCTCTGGAACGCACCCTTCCCCCCATGAACTAATGAATTCTCCTTTTACTCCCTTCCACCCCCGGCAGGCATTAATTCAGTCTCCAGTGAGGATCTTGGCATGTTTCCCCTTAAATCCTCCGGAGCCCCAGTGCTTCTGGGGGCGTTCCCAGGGAGGGTCAGGAGCCGGCCTGGGCTGTCTGACCCCTGGCTCTGGCCCGGTCTCTGGCCCTGACCACGTCTCACTCCATGTCAACAAGCTGCCGGTGATTTAATTTTATTGCAGGTAAAATGGGACTCATGACACCTGCCCAGTGTGCCCTTGGCAGGCAGTGCCCTGACTGACCAGGGCAGTTCAGGAGGTGGCCCATTTCCCTCCCCTGACTCCCCAGGGGTCCATCTTTCTCTCATGTGGTGGGTATAAGTCTGCCACCACTGCATTCAGATAAAGACACGTCATATTGCTCAACTTTTCTAAATCAAATGAAACATGATCGTGAGCCTCCCTTGGAGAGGGCCAGGCCACCCCCTGAAGCACCCTGCAGACATACCAGGGGTCTTAGCCAGCGCTCACCATGTGAGTGGCCCCCAGGCCGTGGTCCACAAAATCACTGTGCTACGCACCTGTCCAAACCATCATGGTCCTCTGAAGGTGGAAACTCGGGTCCTGGCTCCCAGTGTCCACGAAGCCCATCCCCTCTGGGGCCCTTCCCCAGCCCTAAGAGCCAGAAAGCCACCCCACATAAGACCCCCTCCCTATGCACGCTCCCTTCCCGAGGGCCAGTCGTGCCACCTCCCGCCGCCTCTCCAGCTGCCTCTGTCTCCCTCCCTACACTCCCACCCCCGGCACCCTACACAAAATCTCAAAAGAATCATTAGAAACAGGCTAGGTAGAGAAGGGAGTCTCTTTTGCAAGTTAAGTTTTTAAAAATTCAATAACAAATTAAAGTTTTACTGTCTCGTCTGTTTCATATTTGAGTCAGTCACTTTTCTCGACTAACTGAATCCAAGTTTAATTTCCAATCATGGCTTAACTCTTACATTTCCTCTTGGGGTTACAGGACAAAATATTAAGTTACCCTCAAAGAGCTGTCCGTCCCCAGGTTTCTAATGGCTTCCATGTTGTTTGTAGGGCCTGAACAACCTTTTAGTTGAATAGACTTTTTTTTTAACTTTTGCATAGATGCATTAGTTTTTCATTGCTGTTACAAACTCCCATATCTCTCTGAAATCTATATGCTTCTGTGCAAGGATTGCAAAATCTAAATGACCTCGGGGGTCAGGCAGGTAACAGCTGTGGAGAGGGATGAGGCCCGAGACACTGGGGAGACATGGGTGCTCTGGAGAACAGCCGGGTTCCGACGCCCAGAAAGTCATTCCAATTAAGACAAGGAAAGAATTCAACATGGTGCTGACAAAACGAAACACAGTGCTCATAAGACCCCTCCCACGCTGTCTCTCCTGATATGTGAAACAATATTTTCTCTTGGACCCCAAGCCTACACTTCTCCTTAAAAACAGATGCTAAAATATGCCCAAACCAGCAAAAACCAAAATGAAACCAGAAGCATTCCTTGGCTTGCTTAGCAAGAGCTGTTTGCCCACTGCTACTGTCTCTCCTGCGAATATGTTAGCTGTGCTTTTCTTTCATGGGGTCACTACTTTACTATGCATTTGAACTTGATTTTCCACTAACAAGAAGATATTCTTAAATAGGAAACACTTTTTGCTTTTCCTCTTGGGTGCTTGAAAAACCTAAGTAGAATGTTTCCAGGCTTTCAAAATGAGTGGTTTCTTCATTCTTATATTCAAATAATCCTTAATACTTTTCAAAGTGCCTGCGTCCATTGTATTAGCTAGGGTGTGCTAGATTATGCTGCAGTAACAAATAATGCCAAACGTTCAAAGCCCAGTGTAACAGAGTTCTTACTTACGCTACATGTCCAGCATGGGTCAGCAGGGCTCTGCTCATTGTAGTCGCTTAGGGGCTCAGCCCACCAAGACCAAAATATCACCAAAATGTCATGAGCTTCTATTGCAGTGAGAGAGCACATGGCAGATCAGTCACTAGTTCTTAAAGTTTCTGCCTGGAAGTGACACACATCACTTCTGCTCACATTTCATGCAACACTTAAAATCAAAGCACGTGTGAGAGAGAAAGGGGCTATGCAATAAACCTGACAAGGTCAGGGGGCCACACGGCAGGCCTGACAAGCTCAGTGACCAAAAGTAACCACCCGAGATGGGCGATCACAGATTCCTAACTGGGCAAGTCATGATGGGTAGTCACATCCCAGGTCTGTAGCTTCCTGAGCAAAAGTCAGTCTTTGCCTTGTTAGCCTGTGCACTGTTCTTATGCATCTAGGATAACGTAACCTCCTTTTCCAGACCCTTCAGGGCACAACGCACTGTACCAGAGCACGAGACCACAGAATCCCTCACTGTTATCTTGTTCCCCAAATACCATCTCTATGTGCCGTAAATGTGCATTCCTAACTATTCTGCAGCCGCCAACACAGAAGAGCTATGTGTCTCTACATTTTACTTTTGAGCCAGTCCCATAGATTTCTCTGCTTTGCTTTCCACCTCTCCCTTCACCTCCCACCCATGGATTTCAAGCAACCCTCCTTACAACTCCTCCTTTAATTCTAATGTATAAAATAAGCTGCAAAACGGCCATTCTCTGGAGCATTTTCTCAATCTGTTGAGATCTTGCTTCCTGGCATGTCCTCAGAACTTTTGTCATGAACAAACTCTTATGAAATGTTCCTATAGGTCTGGATGTTCTTTCATCGACACAAGCAGGATGTGGAAACCCACCCCCCACCGGAAGGAGGGGGTGCAGAAACGGGTGTTGAGCTGCTCTGACTAACGCACACCATCGCATCCTTCCCACAGGTGGGGCTGGAAATCTTTCTATTCCGCACGGAAGAGAGCAAGACTCAGGTGAGTTAGTGATTCTTCCGTAGGATGCAGCTACGGGACACGGGAGCAAAAGCCTTGTTTTCTTCACTCTCAGTTTATTGTCGCCACCACAGCGCGCTCTCGACCCTTGGCTGTGTTAGCTAGACATTTTCTTTACTTGACGCACCAATTTATTTATTTATGCCCTCCTGATTTCAAAAGATATTTGAATAACATTCTGTGATAGTTGTGCCACAGCCTTATTTTATTATATACACACAGAGCTTCTGGCAGAAAACACAGCTTTTATAACCATTTGAATTTTTTTTCACTTACTTTAATGACTTATTAAAATAATGATATGGTTCATTCAATCAACCCAACCGTTCGAGATTGGTGAAAATAATGATTCCCTTGAAGGAAAACAGGGTCATTCAGAGGTCACCTGTGGGTGTGAAAGCAGGAGCCTTCAAGCACAAGGCTCTACAACTGTCCCCCTGTGCCTTTGAGAATCTGGGCAACAACCTTCCAAATTTCCGTCAACTCTACGTTGTTTCAACATGAAAGGGGCCCTTTGGCCAGTAAAATGAGATGGCTCACTTAATATTTTCTGAGGCAAATAAGTTTTTCACCTTGGACAAAGACGAAATACACATAAGATGATAACAAAAGATCTGTAACCCCAAATGGATGATAGCTTGAAAAATTTTATAAGTTTAGGCAATGTTTTCTGTCATTCTAATTATGTATTTTTTTCCAAGCTCATAATTAATGAATTCCTTAGATGAGTGGCATAACAGTAATAAGCTGTGTGCATGTGTGTCTGTACACACATGTCCATGAGATTTGGTGTGTTAGCTAGTGGGCATGCCTATGTCTGCGTTTCTAGGGCCCCCGGGATGAAATTATGGTGAAAAATTTAGAGGCAGTCTATTTTTCTCAACTTCCCTGAAACTGGTTTCATGCTTCTTCATTTTAATAGGAATCAAATGAAAGATGCCGACTCATTAAGAAGCCCAGTTGAGAGGTGTGAGTTCATTGCTGATGGCTGTGCATGGCTACGGGCTAGTATTTCAAAAGGTGAGAAGACGGTTTTGTTTAATGTTGAAGGAACTACATGCTAAGGTTAGATCTGGAAGATCTGTTTACGAGTGCTTTCAAAACTGAAGGATATTTCAAGTTAGGGTCACAGTGCTGCCAAGAGTATATTGTATTCAAAACAACACAGGATGTAAAAAGTACATAAGTACTTTTTATTTATCATCATCATCATTACTATACGAATGGTTTTCAAATTGCTTTTTTTTTTAGGCATAAAATTCATGTATTCAAATATTATCTTAAATGGAAGCCCTGTATGTAAAACAAAATTGCTCTGGTTGGAGAGAGAGTAGAGGCCCTGGGCCCCACCAGCTCCCCCAATTCCAACCCCTCCCCCTCTCTATAAATAGAACATGTATAGAAAATCATGCTTTATACAGGTTTCACCCACAATCCAAACTACAACATTCTTTTGTGAGCCCAAAGGGTGTAAAGTGAAGAAGCAATTCCTATTCATTTCTATGGAAAAATTCTGAGCGTTCCCAGGCCCAAAAAGTACCTGACCAAATCGGACGAAATAACACAAACAACCTAAAGTAGCACTGACGTACAGTAAAAGCAGGAATGATTAGTAAACGTGCAGCCCACGGAAAGTGGAAGTAATGTACGTACCATGTAACTTCTCTATAATCGCCCCGTGCACAACCAATGCTCAAAGCTGTGTTCACTTTTCACCTTTTTCCATAAAAACAAAAATCCTCTTGGCACTTTTTTCAGTTAGGGAAAACAGGTACTAATGTCGGTCTCTCGTAAAAGCGAAGTGATAGAAAGTGGGCGATACCTGTAGTACCTTTCATTTCTGTCTGAATTTCTACCCATACAACCCCCTACACACACACACACACACACACACACACACACACACACACACTTAGAACATGGTTTTTGGCAAATATACTGAGTATAGTTCATCTCTAACAATAGTAATAATTCTCCTGAACTGGACGCTTGCCACTTGCTCACAGCTTCGTACATTTTCCCTCTAAGTCTCATCTCGACTCTGTGTGATTGGTATCATTACCCTTACTTTATAAATGGGGGTAAGAGAGGTCACCCTACTACTCAGTGGAAAAGCTTGGATTTGACCCTGACTTTGTCTTTCTTCAAAGCTTAAGCTCTTTCCATGTTACCACATGTTTTTGTCAAACTGAATGTCCTGAAAACTCTATGGGCTTTCTGAAACAAGTTCTCTAAGATTTCATTTTCAGTTTTATAATAATCCCAAAACGTTAATGTCCAGGTATTCCAGATCATCTCAAAAATCAACTCAGAACAGAGCTCTTGATTGCAGTTACCTAGCGATAAGTGCCACTCCTGGAATGGGCCCCACTAATGAGAAAAGAAATAAGTGAACTGAATAGTCAGTAATGGGTCAGGGCCAAACGACATCGCAGCAGGCCACATACAGCTGTCCAGGGCGCAAAGTGATGGGAAGAGCCGGCACACAAGGTCAAGGTAATGACATGGCACACAAGGTCAGGACGCAGACACGTGGAAGTCAGGGTGTGGGCTGGGCAGCCAGGCGTGTTGTTAACTGTGGTTGATTCCAGCCAAATGTGACTCATCCCAGACATGAATGTGGTTCATTTGATTTTTATTATGTTTGTACTTGAGTTTGTATTTTGTTCGGTAGGTTATTCTGGGTGTATTAGAGCTCGTACATGAACAGTATCAAGTTTTATGTGAACATAAACATAACTTAACCTAGGGAACTTGAGCATCTTTTTCCCTTTAAAAGGGGTCTACCTAAGGGCCAACCGCGTGGCTCAGTGGGTTAGGAGCTCGCTCAAGGGTGCGAGCTGAGCTCTGAGCAACGGCGGTTCGATACCCAGCCCGAGCTGAGCTGCCGCTGAGCTGCCAACAGGTGGCAGGATGGCTCAGCTAAAAAAATAAATAAATAAAAAATAAAAGGGGTCTACCTACCTTGCTCAAGTTTGAGGAACTCTGTACAGAATGAATGGGCCCTCCATCTGCTGGGTTTGGTCTCAGGAAACTTTTGGGATAAGAATCTGAAGACTTGGGCTGGCCGAGTGGTGTGATGGTTAAGCGCTGGCTTCGGAAGCCAGCGGCCCCCGTTCGGATCCCACATATGAGGGCCAGTGACACTGCCCTCAAAAAAAAAAAAAAAAAAAAAGAATCTGAAGACTGGTCAATTCAATCAAAAGTCTCCTCAATTTCATCAGTCAGTTGGCTAATTTTTTTATCAAGTTGACTAAAACCTCGTATAGAATCCTGAATATAAAATCTGCTAATGGTAAGGAGTGTGTGTGTGTGTGTGTGCGCGCGCGCGCGCGTGTGTCCTTAAGAGTGCCAGGAAATTCCAATCAGATGTCTTCTTTGATTGTAGTAATTAATACTCATTTTATTAAAGTGACTAATTCAAAAACTATCCTTTAAGCTTATTAGTTCAATTTGCAAATCTTATTGTTTTATCTTTAAAGCTAGCAAATCTTAACAGTCATATTTGGGGGAAGCAGATATTATTAATGTTTAATCCCATTTATAAACTTGGTTAAGCTCCTTTACAAATTTTAAACTACATTTATAAACGTAATATATTCAATTTCCTCTTTAAACACTTCAATTATCTGGCTGAAAAACTTTCCCCATACTTAAGTAGTTCTTATAAATCTAATAAATTAGGCTTAAATACAGTGAACCTTAAGTTCTCTTAAATATTTTAACACCGTATATAAAATGTAAGATTTTAACCTACACTTATAAGACTAAATCAATTACTCAATTCTATATTTTAAATTGAAGTTACAAAGCTCAACTGTCATTCTCATAGGTCATTATAAATATCTAAACATTACCAGGTAACTAAAATTCCAAATTTTTCCACATTCCTGAGAAAATGACTTTCCTACTGTGGTTCTGGTCTTTTCAACGTTTCAATATTTAATTCTAAATCTTCTGAGTTTTGAAAGATGCTTACATAGTAAAGAAGCATTATGTTACCCACACAATTTGGGAGGATAAGATCTGAGGTCACATGACGTGGGGGTTTCAGAGGGGAACCTGATTGGATGTTTGTAGCAATACTGATGGCCGACCTCGGTCCATTGACCATGGTACTACCAAAACGCTCCAGCAGGTGGCTTCACAGCCTGTGGCATCCACCTCAAGTTATATGTTGCATGAGCAGTGCCATTTCCCCCTGGAAAACTACGTTCCCAACTCTGGCTTGCTTGATCGGATTTCACTTTCCTTTGTTTTTTAAAACACATAAATGCATTTTCCAGTTAGCTCTAAAGACTATTGGACCCGTCAGAATCTTGCCTTCTTTTTCTATATGTCCTATCTCCTAAAATTGAATTCTGAATACCTTTTGTGACTGGCTGTCTGTTCAGTCACAACTGTTAAGGTCATTCCTCTGACACAACCTATTTCTAAGGCTCATAGGAATTGGTTTGGAAATCTAGCCCAGTTATTTTCAATTTTCGTTTGTTTATTTAGAGCTGTTTGCTCAGTCACAGTGGCTTATAGAACTATGGGCAAATAAAGCAGACGAAAGCATCATATTCTATCATTTTCCAACAACATGGAACTCCAGGCGTGAGATCACAGGGGAAGCCTCTCCTACCCTTATTTTTATGATCTTGGCCATCAGCCATGAGCTGTCGCATCCCCCTGGCTCGCAGTAGTCACGCCAGAGCAAGTGGCCTCATGGCTAGCAGGCACTACGGCAGGAAACCATGGTCCTGGTGTCCAGGGGGATTGTTGGGCCATGTACAAAATCCAGGTAAGGTCTAACAGTAAAAGGTGGAATAGGTGGGGACTACGGAAGACTGCCAGGTGTTATCTACAATTCATGCTTTCCTCCCCTTTGGGGACACATAGCTGGACTACATTTCCCAGACTCCCTTGCAATTAGATGTGACCATGTGATTCTAGCCAATGAAAATGTGAATAGATATGGTATGCTCCACTTCCAGACCTGTCCCCTACATTCATTTCCCCTATGACTGGCAGGCATGGAGACAACCCCCAAGGTAATCCTGGCAGCCACAATTTGAAGATGGCATATCCTCCATCAGCCTGGGTCCCTGAATAATTGCATGGATGAGGACCATTCCATCAGCTCGCTCTCCTACTCAGCACTGTAACACATCAAAAAACAAGCCTGTGCTGTGTTTGAGCCATTTGGGGAGCTATTTGTTAGGGCAGACGATTCACCTTAATTAACAGTGCAATCAATAGGGTCACCCTCCCCATATGGCCCTTCACTCTAAACCCCACGAGAAGAGTCTCATTCACTATCAGTTTACAGCAGAAGGTACCCATTGGCCAGATTCACTGAGTTATATGAATCTGGGGCCAGCGGATAACGAGACCCGGCACATCAACACGCAATAGACTCAAGCTTGTATGACTCTGTGTTCCTTCTGTTGCTCGTGGGTCCACCATCACCAGTGTCAGTGAGCAGGTCTGCTGCCCTAACTCCTGGTCAGACTGGACAGAGGTGGGAGGGGTGCAGCTTCTCTGTTACCTGTGAGGCTTTTCCTGATGGTGACAGGTGATTCCAGAGGTTTTCAGGATGGGATGACTATGTGCGGAGTGACCACCTCCTCACGACACAGGTGGGGTGACAGCAAAGTACGTTTCCACCATGGAACAGGCCATGTGGAGCAACCCAGGCTGGGGAATAGGTTGGGCTAACTAGCACTTAGAGCCAATGGCCTTCAGGCCTCACAGAGCAGGTCAGCAGACAGGGCTGGCCTTCACCACGGGAGGGACTGTCAGAAGGCCGCTGGGACGGTGCCCACACAGGCAACTGTTCTCTACTAACAGCGCATTTGTATATATTGTTTCTTCCTTCTGGAGTGACCACCTCCACTCCACAGCCAATTAGCCCCTAGACCCTTTAACATCAGGTCCAGGTTACCTGCCTGAGCAGCCTAAGACCACCCCCCCCCCAGAGTGGGCTCACTTCTCCCTCCTGTTTTTCCATAGCACCCTGAGCACATTTCTCTGTGTTAGACAGTTCTGCACTTACCTACGGTTCTCTCGCGCACCAGACTGTGACTTGGGGACAGTGCCTGTGTCTGTGCCCTCTTCACCACCCTGCATTCATCATCAAGCATGTGCCATTGAAGAAATACTTGCTCATGAATTAATGAGCATGTATCTGGCATCATACAGACTGACCAACAGATGAAGTAGCTGGAATTTCAGTCTCCAACTATTTTGTCACATGTCACCAGAACCTGTATTTTACCAGTCTCAATTTCACCAGGCGTCTGATCTCTCCCTCTTAGCGACCCAGCGATAATTCTTTAACTTCTGCTTTATTTCCCAGGATAACAACAGAACATAAAAGGCATCAAAGGGTTAACCATGTTGCAATCTGTTTGACACCAAAAGAAAAAGATAAATTTTGATAAAAATACAACCCTACCAGGATTTGGGCTCATTACCTCTGCGGCATAAGGAAGACACAGGCAGTGTGAATTTCCAGGTGTTAATTAGCCAACAGAGGGCCCCCAGATTGTTCCCAGAATACCTTACGAACAGAGAGAAACAGAAAAATTCAATCAAAGACCATCCCCAGCTCCCAGGAAGGACTGCATGCGTGCGCGATGTCATGCAAATCAGCTTTAATTTACTGCATGTTTTTCTGTTTCCACCAAATTTGTGGAGGAAAGTGGATCTTTCTCCATTTATGGCTGTAAATTCCTGCAGCCTCAATGCACGCTCAGATCAAGATGGTGAGTTCCAGCGGGCGCTTGAATCATAACAGAAGAAACGCTCTATGTGACAATACTAAGGTCCGGGGAGGGGGGGAGGGTGTTGCTTAGGAGGTGTCCCCCAGTGTTCTGTGGAGTTTATCCAGGTAATGACAGCATGAGGAGTACCTTATTCTGAATCCCAGCAGATGCTCTAATAGGCTTCCTGTTCCCTGCCAGAGAATTGAGAATTCGCCGTTATAATGGTTTCTATGAGGGTGATTTAAAAGAAACCCCTGCAGCCACAATTAATTAAGCCATATTCATAATTAAACAGAAGTGACACTTTGGGGGACATATCGACACAGCACCAAACAGTGATCTAATGTTCCCCTCGCGGCACTGATCTATTTTCACAGTGCCCTGTGGACACAGGCGCAGGTGAGTTCAGCCCGTCGGTGCCAAGAGAGGTGTGAGGAGACGTGTTGCCACGCCAGTGTCAGGGGAGGTGACAGCAGTTCCTCAACAGTCTCATGCACACAGGGCAGGGGATTTCAAACTTTACAACCCTGCCTACGGTATGAAATACCTTTTATTGGGTTGTCGGAAAAGTCATGACGTATATTTTTCTGTTTTTCATTGCAAAATGAGTCATGACTTTCCGACAACCCAATAGATTGCACCCCAGACACCGATACGTACATTCAAGTAAAAGTCCCATGAGAACACATGGACGGGGACCCAGTGCATACCCACAGGATCAATATCTGGCATCCTGGAGTTCACACGTTTCGACTTGGCACTTGGAAAAATGTCTGCCTGCCAAGGAGGATGTGAGGCCAAGGGGGCCCTGGTAACTATTCTTTACAGTCTGATTTTATTTCATCAAGACAAATGCTGCTCTTGAGTCACAGGGTTCATCTCTCACATATGAAAATTGTGGTACGAGAGGAAGGGGACCCTTCAAGGAGCAGGAGAAACTCCCTCCTGGGTTCCATGTCACCCCGTACGTCTGTTGGGTACATGGACTCATTTGGTGCCAGAGCTTTACACACTTCTGGCTTTGCACATAGTGTTGGTCTGTTAAGTGTTTGCAGGAAGCTTCGTTGGATTGAGTTTGTTGAATGTTTATATTGATCACATATTGAAATGATAATAATTGAGATGCAAACGGTTAAGTAAAATATATTATTAAAATGAGATTCACCAATTTCTTTTCTCTTTCGTAATGTAGCTACTGCATTACGCTACGTCTGTGGCTTGCACAATATTTCTCCAGGGCAGTGTGGGTCTAAGAGGTGGCCACATACTACACCCTTCCATCGTGTTCCAAAGTCCCGCCCCTTAAAAAGCCACCATCCCCCAATACCCTTCCACACAATTCTCTTCGCACACATCCAACGCCATCCCCTTTTGAAAGCGTGAGTCTACAAGTCTGTGAGCTGCAAGGGTCATCCCCCTTTTCATGCATGTAGTCAGCTTTATACCTAGCTCTCCTGTTGATCTCCCAGAACTGTTTATTGGCTGTTCATCTTACTGAAGTATGAGCAATTTCCGGGCCAAACGCATGTCTGGAGAAGTTGGATGTTGAGTTCATACTTAAAGACCAAACCCCCAGGGACCCCATGTTCTTCCAGCATCCATTCCCACTGATGAGCCACAGGAAGAAGACGCGTGACCTCATAATTACTCTTTGGGGGAGGGGGTCTGCTCTAGGAAAAGGAGGAGCTGGTATGACAGCATTTTAATGGTCAGGCCAGACTCCTTGCCAGGACAGCTCTGGTTTGGAGGGATGGATGGGGACATGTCATATGCATGGTCTCAGAATCTGTTTAGTGCAACTTCCTGATCTGAATTTTGCGGGGAGCTAGGAACTTTGGGCACTGCCTACCTCCAGCCGCAAAAGGCCCCTGTGGGGTTGGAATAAACTGCTCATGAAATGTTAGAAAGCTTCTGAGGTTCATTTCCATGAGCTTCAAGAGTTTCGCCAGGTGGCGCTGTCCAGCCGGCTTCCGGTCCAGCACGACCGAGGCAGACACGGCACAGGCATGCAGGCAGCCATGTCTGTGGACGCTGGCACACCGTGGGAGCTGAACACCCATTGTGGAAAGAATGAATGACTGCCCCTGGAGACGATCAGGACAGCAGCTGTGGCAGGAGCATCAAATGACAGCTCCCTAAGCATGTCGCTGAGAGAGCTGCTGGAAGGGCAAGGAAAGGAAGACACTAGAGGAATTCCTGCTCTCAGGGAGCAAACAACATCAAGTAGAGGCTTGGCGCTCTGTGAGCTGAGACCAGATCTTCTTGGGGCCATTTAAGTAGGGAGATCAGGGAACAGAGTTTTCATCAGTCCTTTCGTTCCTTTAAGCTCTCGCCCACATTAACTAGCTGATAGAACCCTCCCAGTGGGATGTGTGTTTAGGGCCATCATAGAAAGTGTATCGTCATGGAAATCTGTTTTGTGGGACTTGTTAATGCAGATATTATTTAGCTAAATAGCTCTTAAGGGTTCCTTCAGAGCCTGCTGTGTCTGCTGGGTAATTTGTTTTGGCAACTTTGAACATTCTATTTTTTAACTGACTCAGCCCTGGTGACCTGTCTCTAGACCAGGGAGGTCAATGAAGAAGGCTTGTGTTCAGAAAAGATTAAATATAATACTTGATTTATCTTGGAGTAAGGAAAAGCCCCAGAGCATGGTATTATTTTATTCCGTTTTGAAAAGTCATTAAAAAATATATTATTTTTTCAGGGCCAGCCGAGTGGCGCATTGGTTAAGAGCTGGTTTTGGGATGCCAGTGGCCCCGGTTCGGATCCCACATATGAGGGCCAGTGACACTGCCCTCTACAGCTAACAGCAGCTCCACCTGGCGCGGGGCTGAGAGCCCCTGTGACGGTGTAGGCTGCAGCCCCTGCTGCAGTGGGCTGCCATGGGCTACAGTGAGCGGCCCCCAGCCAGCGTAAGCTGCCAATAGCCGTGGTGAGTGGCCATCCAGAGGCCGGCGACCAATCTGCCTCATCCGGGAAGAGCGCAATGACGATACCAACATGGGCCAGTGAAGCAACATCCTCCACAACTAGACTGAAGAACAAAAAGACAGCAACTTGTCTGTTCCCCTTCCCTGATTCCCCAACGCTCTTCCCCTCCCCCAATTCCCCAATAAAAAAATCTAATATATATATATATATATATATATATATATATATATATATATATATACACACACATATATATATATATGTATAATTTTTTCAAACACATTGTTTCCAAGGAAAAGAAATTTGAGTTACAACAAATACTTGGCTCTTCTGAAAATAACCTGTTAAGCTCAAAGAACAGAAAGGTGATATGACTTTGCTTTCACAGACCAGCTCATGCATCTGGGGACACATGAACGTGGCTGTGAAAGGGCCACTCAGTGACTTCCATGGTGACCTGTCGGCTTGACCTGCAGATCAGGATGTTAACTTGCTGCAGACCAAGCTGTGATATGTCCTCGCAAAGCTCCCAGCACCTCAGGGTGGGGACAGCCGGGGAGAGGGGGGCTCTGTGACCCCAGCAGCAGCATTCTGATCAGAGATCTCTGTCACATATGAAATGCAAATATTCAAATGATGGGGCTAGGAAGGGTATGTCTTTAATAATTCTGTGATGCCGTCAGATGTCTGGTCTTCAAGGAGAGCTTTGAATATGGCAGACATTGGAACCCCACAGAGATCAAGAGACGTGTCTGTTCGGCCCTCTTTACCTTGCATGCTTCAAGGTGACATTAACTCTCTCAGAAACACACCCCAGGAAGCATGTCTGATGACACCCATCAATGGCTCCTGCGCGGGCCTCCGAACTCCCATTCCAAGCACAGAGTCAGCTTCGTTCTCTCGAGAATAAGTCTGAATGCACGAGAGATTTTGTCCTGAGAGCTGACAACCTCAGACCCTTTACAGGAGCAAGATTGTAATATATTTTTGGACCCAACAGTGATTTTCCTTTGCTCGTTGGTTCCAATAGAAATCAGACAGGGTGTTCACTGCAATAAAGTGGTCAGTAGCCCAGGAAAGAGAGAAATTGAATCACATTCTCATTCTGCCACTTACAAATTCTACAAATTTGGACAAGTTATTGAAATTCCGTGGTCTGTCTAAACATACTCATTTGCAAAAGGAGGATAACGATAGGGACTCCACAGGGCTGCAGTGGGAATCCCATGAGAGGACGGATGCAAAATGCTTAGAGAAGTGTCACCTACGGTGTAAATGCTAACAACCAGATCAGTGCTTCACAGGGTCTTACCTGACAGTGGGGAAATGCAAGGCTTTTAGGGTGGCCACAAACAGGCTAAAGGTATGCATTCCCACTAAATGTTCTTACGTAAGAGGAACGCAGAAATAGCTTCACCTACTTTCTACAATGGGAGTCGGCAAACCTTTTCCACAAAGGATCAGAAAGTGAATACTCAGGCTTGGCAGCCATACGGTCTCTGTGGCAACTTGCTCATGGTACCTTGAAAGCAATCAGAGGATATATGTGAACACAAGTGCAGCCATGGGCCCATAAAACTTTACGGACAGACCAGGCTGCCAGATGCACCTGGTGGTTAGACAAGCCCTGCTGTAGAATCAAAACACTTGTTTCTCAAAGAACAGTGGCCAATGAGTCAAAGAAACACGAGCCCAAATCCCATCCCATCATGCACTCCTGACCTTCACCCACCCTTAACCCACATAACAGATGGTTGGGTTGGTTTGAGTCCCATAGCGGTTTTGTAGCCATAGTTTCCAAAGGTTCCACCAGTAGTAAATCATGAACAGGTTAAGGACAGTGATACAATTCAGTAGGCTGGGTTTGATCAGCTATGGGCATGAATCAAAAAGGAAACAAAAACTTGGTTAAAAACCACATTCTGCTCAGGGAAACTAGATGGTCTGCACCATAGAGAGTTTGCACAATAAGCTATTGATTCCACTGACCCTCTGGTGAGTATATTTTCAACATCCTAGAAAACTTAGAAGGCACAGTGAGAACTGGGAATTTTCACAACATCAAAACACACATACACATAAATATTCAACTGATCTTCAAAAGAAATATGACCTTAGAAATCACCACAGGATAAACTCCAGCTGAGTCCACACACACACAAACATATTCTGTGAAAAGGAAAATAAGTGTATTTGAATTCACTCCCTTCAACCAAAAAAAGCCACAATGATTTAATTAGATTTTTTAAAGTTAATCAGCTAGTTGTTTTGAAAATAACTGGGTTTTCAAATAAGTTCAACTTTTTTTTTTTTAAATTTTAGAGTCTGACAATTGATGACTTTGAAATGCAAATCTGATCAAGTCCCCCTCCCAAGGCCTCCAGTATTCTTTTCATTCTATGAGGCCTTGGGATACAGTTGAAACACATAATAACCTGGTCCACATCCCGGGTTTGCTTGGTCCCCACAGACTTCCCACTCCACGTCACCTAGACACTCCTCCAGTCCTTTGAGCTTCACCCCCGCCCCACCCCATGTTCCCATCGCCCTCTCGCCATCGCTAACTCACCACCACCACCCTCTGCCAGCCTGCGATCACCACACAATCACCATCTAGGTCTAGTTCACTGGTGCTACAAGTCACTTCCGCAGGGAGCCTTTCTTGAGCCCCAGTCAGCTGTCACAGAACCCGCCTTTAAGCTCTCACTGCAGCTTGTCGCTACCCATTCACTAGGGTGTCTCCCCGACTGGGCCCCAAGCCCTACAGAGTAGAAAGTGTGTGCAGGGCTGAGCCCAATGCCTGGTGTGTATGTAGGGCCATGATAGATAGAGATGGCGGGGTGCTAATCAGAAGGACACAGCATAAAGACACAGAAAATAAGCTCTATTTTCTTTAAAATAGCCACAGAAGGTCAAAACAAAGAGGTTTTCTAAAGCATATTGCAGACAAAACATTGCCATTTTAAAAGCAAGACAGGTTTTCTTGTTTGCTCATTGTTCTTAACTGATCATCTAGAATTGGGTTGGCAAGTGTTCTATACAGGCTCAGGCAGTAAGCATTGTAGGCCTGGGGAGGCTATGATTTCTGCCTCAACTACTCAACTCTGCCGTGGGAGAGCCCAAGGGGCGCAGAGCCCATGGACGTGGTCGGGGTCCTGCAAACCTGGGGTTCTCATCACACATACCCCTGACACTGTGGCCCAGTAATTCTGTCACGGGCACTGCAGTGTTTAGTGGCATGTCTGAATGCGATCCACTAAATGCCAGAGAGTCCCCACCCCCACTCATGACAACCAAGAATGTCTCCAGACATTGCCAAATGGTCCTTAGGGAGTCAGATCATCCCAGTTGAAACCAGTGTCACAAAACTTTATTTACAAAACAAGCAGCAAACCGCATTTGACCCCTGGGCTGTAGTTGGATAAATCCTGACCTAGAAGAAAGCAAGCCAGGAAAGTCCTTAATGGTGGCCCAGTCTGGAGGGCTATTCATTTGCTCTTGCGTCTTGGGTCCTCTCCGTAGGGAGAGGGTCCTGGAATACTTCCTTTCTCGGGGTGGACTCCACCTTGCAGTGGGGTGAAGGAGCTCGGAGAGGCAGGCCGACTGCCTCATCTCAGGGATGCTGTCCGGGGTTCCACGTCACTTCCCGTCCAAAGCTGGACCCCACAATCCTTTCGGTTATTTTTATTTACTTTTTAACTAGTTTTCAGCAGAGTGTGCATTGCAAAGCATCTCAGGCACTGACGGTACAGAGAAGGTCATCAGGGTTGATGTAGGTTTAGAGCTGGAGGCCAAGACCTGCGCCTGGGCTAGGCCTCTTAGAGCTGGGAGGGCCGCATTAGGACCCTCCTTTGTTGTTTTCCACTTTCCCCCTATCTGGACCACAAGGGTACAGATGTGACATGCTGTTCATGACACCCTCTCGTCACTGGCCTCGCCAGGGCCCACTTTGCGCTTTGTTTTGTACGTTAATATTATAAACACCCCGACACAGGAAGTAGGCCGTGGTCAGCACCCAGCACGGCCCGCGATGCTCCATGCCCCTCCTGTCGGTCCCCCCTGTCACCTGAGGGGACCAAGTCCTGGATCCTGTCTTCGGCTCCCCGCGTTCCCTCCCAGGGTGGGGTGTCTCTTCTTGCAGGTGGGGTTCAAGGGAAGGGCGGACGAGCTGACCTCTCCTCTTTTTGAGCTCTGACACCATAGTCCCAACACAGCCTTCACGGTCTGGGACAGTCCTCTGAAAACGGTGCCCAGCGTGGGTTTGGTGTCTCTAAGTGGGCGCGGAGCCCCAGGCAAGCTGGACTCGTGAGACACGAGGGAAACAGAGACACCAACTCCAGGGAGTTCAGCTTCGCACAAGCCTTCACCGCCACGCACTAGGGACAAGGCCATGTGTTGTGCTGGACACGTGTTGCCCTGACAGCCCAACAGGCCCTTAGAAAGCGGCGAGGCTTCCCCCTCTTTGGCTGGGGTCTGTTTTAACGTGAAAAGACCATATCACGCACACAGCTCCGTGGAAGAAGCTGGCTCCACCCGCCCTGGGGCGGCAAGGCTGCGGGGTGCACGTCCCCGGGGCGCTTTAAATTCTGCAAGATGCTGATGTGTCTGCTTTCAGCCGAGCAGAGAGATGAGGCAGCCAGGCCCGGCCGCTGGAGGTCTGCGCGCCCTTGGAACTGAACCCCAGGGAAGAGCAGGGCACCTGAGGGGCTGGCGCTGGCCGCGTGAACGAGGGGATGCAGGAGGGGGACACGGGGGACAAGCCCGCGGGCGGGCCGGGCACGGGGAGGCCAAGAGCGATGTGCTTCGCTCTTGAGTTATCGGGGGAGACGGAATCCGCCCCCATTGGGTGGGCTTCGGGCACCCTCTGGTGGGCAGCTTGTGGCATTGCTCGCTAGGCCCTTGGTCCCTGGGGCCTCCTTCTCAATAATTAAGATTTTGGGCTCTCTCTACTGTTGGAATATAGCTTACGCATGCGTATGATTTCAAAATAGTCCATAAAAATCCTAATTGCAAAGTAAAAATCCAAGGTAAGTCATTTTAAAAATAAAATTAGAGAATTAACAAATACATGGATGGATAAGTATATAAGACAAAGTCATTTGCATGTGAATACAGAAATGCCCAGCTCCAAGTGTTCCAGAAGACATAATTATTGGAAACTTACACCTCATCAGAATCACCAGAGCTGTGACTCAGAAAGAGACAAAATGTGATATATTGGGATCATGCATGCCACCAGTAGCATTGCTGGAGGGTACGTGATTTTTCTTTCTTTTTTTTTTTTTTGACAGAAGTCAAAAAAAAAAAAAAATCTGGTAACATTCTGACCAAAACAAAGAGCAACGTTCCCTGGGATTAGCATCTTCATTTCCAGGAAATTTTAGGTGTGTTAAAATGTTGTCAAAAGCCCTTTATGTTTTCATGATAGGTGGAGCTAAGGCCTGGGCTCCTCAGGAAGCTACGTATAAATGGACTTTTTCACCGGCTTTGGCAGAACTTTCCCAGGCTGTGGGCGCTGTGACAGTTCTTTGTCATGCTGGGCGGTCCACTGCATTTCAGAACTGACCCTCGTCCCTACCCACAGATGCCGACAGGACCCCTCAGTCAGCGTAATGGTCACAGACGCCCCACCGTGTCCCAGCTGGGGTTCGGGACAGCCTGGCCTGCCAGGATCCACTGTGTGCACTCAGCCTCTCCCAGCAGTCCTGCCCGGCCCTCTCGGGGGTGGCCGAGGTGGGTCCGGGAGGGGGTGGTGGAGCCGCATGGCCACGGCCCCTGCTTACAGGGCCCATGTGTATCACCAGCGCTTCTGTCACAGCCATAACACATCCAGGCCTGTGGCTCCATTCACACAACCCCGAGCAACCAGTGTGACTGAGATCTTCACAAAACGACTGAAGGGGTCGGGCAGCCAGGGGACAAAGCTGACAGCGTCTAAATAGACAATTGGAGGCGGCCTTGAACAGATTCAGACATCTGATTGCCTAAGCCACACTGTTAGTCAGTCTCTTGTAGGACCTTCCCATGACAAGGAGTGATAGTAAAAAGCAAGCGAGGCATGAGCTGGCCCTGTTCTCAAAGCAGATAGCTCTTTACAGGTGCCAAAGGTACACAAAGGAACCATAATAACGTGAAAGCCACAAATACAGATGTCACCCACCCCAGCACAAAGAAACCTGGCCCCCTTCAACCAACATGGTCTCCCACCGGCGCCGTGATAACTTTGCAGGGGCTGTTGTTGTTGTCGGAGAGTGGGCCTTTCTCGGCGCAGTCCAGGTCCTTGGCATCTCGAGCAAAGAACTGAACGAGATACGAGAGTAAAGCAGCAGAATAAGTAGTTTATTAGAAAAGATAGTATATTTAGAAATAGAAGTAGACCTGAGTATTAGAGGATGGCTCAAGGGCCCATTACCAAAGTGTGGAGGAGGCACATGCAAAGGCGAGGCTTAAAGGGAAGAAGTGGTAAAAAGGAGCAGGGGAGAAGCAGCCGCAGCTGTAGTACCCGTAGCAGCCGTAGCAGCCGCGTGCGCTTCCCTCCCAGGACTTGGGGTTTTTATCCTTTTGCTCCAGGATGGGCTGTTCTTCCTGGGCGTAGGACCACTTGATTGGCCCCTGTGATAGGTCCTGCATAGGTGTGAGTGACTGGTCTGATCTAGTTGGATATTTTGCCCATTTGCTCTTCCCGCAGGGGTGGGTAATTACGATACAAAGGGGAGTTTTGGGTGGAGAGGGGATGTCCCCCAGGCGGTCACACTCTGTGGGACGTGCAGGAATGCAGAGACCCAATGCCTGCCTCTAACTACCTGCCTAGGTTTTCCCTGAGAGACGTGATCCCTGTAAAATCTCTATGGGAAACTGAGGGACAGGAGGTCTCTTCTGTATCTGCTTCCTGCTGGGCAGGGGCATAGAGCTGTCCTTGCCTATTGGGGTTCATGGAACTCTCGCCCTAGCTGGTCTCAGATGGGAGGAAGGGGTCTCAAGCTCCACCTGGAAGACCGTGTTGGCTTCTTTGCTTGTTGGGGTATCCCCTGTATCCTCAAGGCTCCTGAATGAGGACAAAAATATAAATCTATTAGTTCTTATGAAACTTGTGGCTATTCAGTCCATCACTCAGGTGGCGTCAGTTGTCTGGACACAGAATGGGTTTGACATTTAGCTTCCCTGCCTGGGGGATATTAGGAAGTCTCAGGCTTTCAACTAGTTATCTGAAGCAGGGGTAGGAGACTTCTATTGTTTCAGATTCAGGAACTAATTTACGAAGCAATTAAGACGCAAGGGGGATCTTCCTGTCAGAAAAGCAATCAAGGCCCAAGAGCTAAGAAACTAAAGAACTAGGGAGGAGACTTAACATTTTTATACTTAACATTTCTATAGAAAAGAAAACATTAAAGGTTTTCAGTGGTGGGGGTTGGTGCTGCTCAGTTGGCCGGTAACAGTATTAGTATTATCGTTATTGTTCTCACCACTGTTATTTAGCAGTGGTCCTTAGCCCTGGCTGTCTATAGCAGTCACAGAAGAGCTTTAACAACAAACAGAATGATTCCAGGCCCCCCCACCCCCACCCTGATAATTGAATTAAAGTCCCAGAGACCACAGCTCAGGAGTTTGAAAGTTGTGAAGCTGCCCCAGAGATGCTAATGTGCCACCTGGGTTGAGAGCCACTGTTCTAGCTGTTCATACAAACATGCTAGATGACAGCATCTTAGCAACTGTATTGCCCAGGAGGAAAAAAAAAATTGCTTCCTACCTTCCTTGGTGTCCTGGCCTCGTACACGGTGCTTCTCAGACCCGGCTGCTCATTAGAACCACCTGGGGAGCTTTAAAACCCATTGCTGCCTGCCCCCATCCCAACCCAATTAAGCCAGAATCTCGGGGAGGGGTGGGAGAGTGGCATCAGCATTTTTTAGAAGCCCCCTGGATGGCTCTCCTATGTGGCTAGGATTTCAGAGTGCCTCCCTAGTTGCAGGCTTCTCAACCTTGGCTGCACAGCAGAATAGCTGGGGAGATTTGTTTTTTAAATACTGAGACCTGGGTCCCATCTACAGAGACCCTGATTTAATTGGTCTGCTGAGAGTTGGAGGCATCAGGAATTGTTAAAGCACTTCAGGTGATAATAGTAGGCAGTCAAGGCTGAGACCACTGGGTCTTCAGGAGGGGGAAAGGGGGGAGAGCGAATTCCAGCAGTGCAATCTGATGAGAAAGGGCAGAGAAAGGGCTGCGTGAAGCCCATCCTTGTCTCTGACCTAACAGGTAGGATTCGCCCCATAGCACTGGGGAATGAGAAATGTGATGTTGCTTCATTTAGTTTGGCTCAAGCTGGGGTCGGTGGCAAGTTGAATGAATGTCTGTCCGGGCTCCCTCCCACTGTCCCGTTCCGTGGGGGGCGCTAGAGACTCGACCCTTTCAGTAGCTGGTTGGAGCATCTTTGCAGAGTGGTTCTGCCCTAGTCATAACCCATTCCTCCCGCTTACTCACAGATGCCCTGTTCTCCTCGGGGCGGCAATGCAACTCCCCAATCCTGTTTCCCTGCCTCTGCAGAAGTGACCACACCACAGCTCTGACCAAGAAGGCGTTTGTGAACATTGGTAGGAAACTTTGGCTTTCTGATTAGGAGTCCTGACCCTTTTTGCTTGTCCCACCTCCCTTCATGCCCCCTAGAGTGCCAACAGGAGGCTTGAAGCAAAACAGAGCCGGGGGGACCTTTATGGGCCCCAGCACCAGCCTGGCGGCTCACCTCGTGACTTCATGTGGAAGCCAAACATAAGCCCAAACTGGTTAAGCTGCTGGAATCAAATTTCCCTTCATGCAGCTGAATGGCATTTCCAGGTAGAAAGTGCCTAGAACACAACCTCCCTCACTCTGTCGTTGTTCTGTGCTATGACTTAAAGCCACCGGTGAGAGCTGGGTGTCCACTCACTGTCTAGTTGGCCAGCTGCCAGTCCACACACAGCAGGCAGTTCCGTCCTCTAAACGATCCAGGTTCTTTCCATCATGCTAGCCCCCCACATCCTGTGTGTTAGGGCTCATGACCCCTCATGACACAAGATGGCTGCAGAAGCTTCATACAACACATATCCTCAAATGCTCATGTTTCAGTTTGGACAAGGAGGGGTACCTCCCAATCTTTATCAGGGTGAGCATTTTTTCAGAAGTCTCCACTAGACCCTCTCAGGTCCTGTTCGCCATGTGGTGTTGCCTGCACTCCCTGAATTGTTGACAGAGGAGCATGGGAAACCCTGATGGGCTCTGAGCCACCACAGACCGTTCGCTGCAGCTGCAGGAAGAGCCCTGCATCACTGAGCACATTGCTGCTCCAAGCCTGAGCCACGTGGGGGCTCTCATGCCAAGAAGGAGGATGGCTGTTTGCACGCAAGTCACAGGGTCTGCCCACAGGGGCCATGCCGTGACAAGGGGAGGAACGGTGTTAGAGGCAGAGGGAAAGGCATGCATCACGGTTAGGACACATGAAAACGCATGTTGTGTGCAGGAGCAGGGAGCTAGCCACTATCACCTTGACATAAAGTCATCAAAAGGAAAAAAAATTCCTGAAGAAGGCAATTGTAGCGGTTTAGTCAAAGACACAGCCTAGAACTTCTTGATCGGACATGGCAGCGATCTCATTATTGATTATCACGCAGTCCTGCGCTTTGTCCCTGTGTGGGGACAGGGACAGATTAAATGCACTCTGCGCTCAGGACAGCACAGAGGCGGAGCGCTCTCCAAATGCTCACCAAAATCTACGTCCTCAGCTTGCAGGTTCTGCTGGGCCTATGACCCACTGACCAGGGCCCCAACCCACCCTGCCCCAAGCCAACTCCCGCCCCGCCTGCAGTCATCCCCATTCTAATGGAATCTTCCCTCGTCTTGGACTGATAGATGTCACCGAAACCAAACTTATAGAAATACTTTTCCCCCTGATGACGATATTGATTAGCCACGGTTACGTTTGTGTTACTTCTGGGCATTCTAAATAAACACTCAAAGGTGTTGTTTATTGTCATGTTTTTATGACAGTGCAAAACTATATTATATCCATACAGAAAATGGTTAGCTGGATTATGTGCAAGTATGGAATGACAAAATAGCTGTCTTAGCTGGAAGTATTTAACTATTAGATTTTCACTGTTCAGCAGTATGGAAAGATGTCTGTGGTGGAAGGTTAATGGAATTAGACCTGATCATGGGGGAAAGTAAGCCGCCAGACTTTCTCCATTTCCCGCTGCACGAGAGGGACAGGAGGCAGTCGCCCCACAGCCCTATGCGGGGCGGTTGTAACAAAGGACCCCAGGCTGGGAGGCCGATAAACAACAGCAACGCATCCTCACGGTTCTGTAGACTGCAGTCCAAGGCCAGGGCGCCCGTGTGGTCCGGTTGTGGTTAGAGCCCCGTCCCGGGTTGCAGACGACCAGCGTTTTGCTGTGTCCTCCTGTGGAGGAGCCTGGCAGCGCCCTGGGGGCCCTTTTGTATTGGCAGCAATCCCATTGACGAGGGCCCCACCCTCGTGAGCTAATCACCTCCGAAGGCCCCACCTTTTAGTGCCATCACCTTGGGGGTTTGGGTTTCAACATTTCTGGGAGGCACAAACACTCAGTCCATGAATGCTGTTCAAATTCCAGAATCTGACCACAATTTTTACTCCTTCTGGTGGGAGAGGGAGAAAGAAAGGGAAGGGATCTGAGCGAAGGCCCTGACGGGGCCTGTAGCAAGGCGGCGACTCACTGCTCCAACTCCCACTTTCTTTTGTCTTAAACATCTAATAACATGTTATAATATTAAAACCTCCAAACTCCTTTTGCAAATTCACCTTTGTTGCTCAATGAACAAGATGTAAAATCCATACCCAGAGTCCTACGAAGCTGGAAAATTCTAGGGCTGACACAAAGTATGCACAGGGTACGCTCATCGCAGAAAGCGCCCCGAATGACTATTTGGGTCTCTATAGCAGCATCAGCGACTTAGGCTCCGTGCACTTGACCAAGGGAAAGCCATCTCTACGGCCATCGTACGTCATTGAACCTAGATGCCGTAGACTGTAAGAGGTTTACATGTGAAACCCCGTGCATCTTAGAGTCGATTAAATATGGGTCTACCGATGTCAATTTTTACTGAGTCTGTTCTGTATCAGGCACTTGATATGCATTCTTTCTAACACCACATTTCTATGTGATGTCTTCTGTTACATTCACCTCATCCATTAGGAAATTAAAGCCCAGAGAAATTAAGGAACTTACAGGCCAAGTCATACAGTGAGTGAGTGCTGGGGCTAGCGTGCCAGCTGAGGTCACCTTGACATTGTTGCGGTGTGCTGCCCTGCTTTCCACAACCCTGCAAATACCTTCCTTGGGGGAGAAACAAACTCAGGGGGTGTGTGCAGAGGGCAAGCTGCCCTGACGGAGACGCAGCTGTAGCCTGAGTCACTAGATGGCACTAGGCGACCATCTCGCAGCCCCTGGGAAGCCCGGGATCTGGGGAATCATCATCCAGAGACACAACCAGACGCGATCACCCTCCAGTGGAAACACACACCGCCACTTCCGAAGGAGTCTTGACTATAAAGGCACATCTGAGTTTGATCGATCTTCTAGATGCCAGCACGAATCTTAGGAAACAGAGACAGAGCAACACATTACCCACCGCCGCAGGAATGAGCACAGAAAACCCAGACCACCGGAAAATCCTTAGGGAGAAACAGCCGGGTTTCTTCACAAATTGCAAGGAAAAAAGAAAAAAAAAAAAAGTAGAGATGAAGAGACATGTCAATCAACCACAACTTGTGGGCTTCGTAGCTCTGTTCAAAACAAACTTTGTCAAAAGAAAAGTTATGACAATTGGAGAAATGCCAACACTTATTGAATGCTTGGTGATATTAAAGAATTACGGTGTTGTTGTGGTTTTAGGTACGATAACGATATTACAGTCCTATTTTTTAAAGAGTGTATTTAGAGGTAGTGTGTAAAGTTGTTTGAGACAAATGATATAATTTGTCTCAAAACAATCTCAGCAGGGGTGAGGCAGGAAGTAGATGCAGTACGAAATGAAGTAAAATGGGCTATGAATTGATGGCCACCGGAGGCTATTCTACTATTCTCTTTATTTTTGTGTACTGTGGTTTCAGACTGTGTTTTAATTAAAGTGGCCTATTTAAAATAAGTCACTTGGATTGGTGTAGCAACTACTGCACTTTCACTATCCACGGTCCCATCCCTACTCACTGTGCCCGCTGACTCTCTGGTCCCCACGCAGTGCCTGGCCCCTTAGAGCTCCCGGTGTGTCCGGCCCTGTTCTCTGCCAGCAGAGGAAAGCGGCAGCTTTGAAGGGCCGGGAGGGAGTTTCCGGAGGCGCGGGCAGAGTGGAGGCAAGGCCCTCCCCGCGCCCCCTCTGACCTCACACGCCCAGCACGCTCACACTTCTGACACCAGATGTGTGCGGGTTTCCCTCATCACGCACCTCCCTGCAGTGCCAGCTGGGTGTCCTACAGTTCGTTTCAGTTCCACTCAATTCAATTCCATTCAATTCTGACACTTTACCTGGAGTTAGGGCACACCTCACAGGTTAGGGGCCTATTCCCACAGGACTGTCCCTCCCCACTACAGATGCCAATGGTTAATAGTAGGTCCCAAGGCTACCCACGACTTCTATCCAACTTGGCTACACATCAGAGGTCCTCATGTGCCCTCAACTCCATCTGCAGCCCCTGTGCTCTTACTGGGGAGGGAGTGGGGCTGCGGGCTCCAGGCTGCTCACTCTGGCTGGGCCTTTCTGGTGGCCTGCCCCCACCTGAAGCGAGCCGGGAGCCTCGCCAGAGCCACCTCGTTAGAACAAAGGACACTCCTATCTCCCAGGAAATTCCTAAAAATTTAGGAGCTGTGCCAGGAACTGGGGGCAGACACATATATACATAACAAAGGTAACGGCAGGGGCCGCAGGCAGGGGATCTTGGCCGGTCTGCAGGTGCGTTTTGGAATTGCGGCGGCGAAGCTGCAGTTCTGCATTTGACCACGAGATGGAGCCTGTGCCCTCCGGCCTGGAACCCCGGACCCTGTCTCTGGGAAGGCCCAGGCCCCCGGGCCCATCCCGGGCAGGGCCTGGCTGGCGCCGCCTCTCCCTAAGCGGCTCGAGTTGGTCATCTTTGCTCCCTTTAAATCTCACCAACAAGGGTAAGCCTGTCAGCTCTGTCTTATTTCTGCTGGTTTCCGTTTTCCGGGATATTTTCCCACTTTTTCACACCAATTAATTCCCCCTTCGGTTTTTGTTTTTGTTTTCTAATCTTATTTATTTTGATTTTGTATTTAAAGGCATATTCAGTAGGAAGAGGTCTGTCCAAAAACACAATTATTTGGAGATGAACCAGCTGTCTGACGTCCCCTCTGCTCCGGTGAGCAGACCCTGGTCTCAGGGACTGTGCAGTGAGGGGCACCACGGAGCCTTCACGGACACACACCCCCGACACGCATAGTCACACACACACACAGCCACTCACGCGTGCGCACCCATCCATAAGCCGTGTGCACACGGATGTGTACTCACACACTCATTGCCACATGTGCATAAACAATTATACATACACTCTCTCACAAACATACATGCACTCACATACCCTGACATGTGCACACACCCACCTACGCATGTGCTTACGCTTACCCATGTGCACTCACAAACACCCACTGTCACACTCACACACATATTTATACACACTCTCGTGTACATATGTTCATACCTATCCCAGGTAAGACAATAGGAGGTGTCAGGTGTTTCTCTGCACCTCACACAGCACCAGGCATCAAGTCCAACGAAAAGCAAAAACAAAGGAATGAGCTAAACATGTGAAACAGGAAGAAGAACATTTTAACTGATCAACTCTTTCTGTCCGTCTAGTTTTTGAAAGAGCAAACACTGGTCCATGTATTACTCACCAAAACTTGGTTATAAATCTCAAAGACTGGAATTTGTGGCACAACATACGCGCACCACAAGTATCAAAAGTCAAAACAAAAGGCACATGAGACTGCTCATTGGTCTCAGTGAACTGTCCCGACAAGAGGTGGCATGGTTTTGAGATGAGCAACGACATGCCCATTTCCCACGGGCCACCAAGACCAGCGCTGGCCTGGAGAAAGTAAATGGCACTCGTCACGAAGTGAAAGCTCTGTGTCTCCCCAGTGCTAGCAGGGTGCCTGAGGCCTACGTTTTGCTGGGGATGTAAATGTAAGAAGGGGTGTGAGTGTGTGTGTGCGCGCGCACGTGTGCGTGTGCGTGTGTGTGTAAATATTAGCTGAATAGAAGAAGGTGGCTCAAAGTCACACAAGTTAAAAAAGCACTTGAATCTGACTCCGTCCTGTCTTTAAATTGCATACTCTCTCTTCTTAATGTGACAATTGCCAGGTGAGGCAGGCAAGCAAAGGCGCGATCCAGGGAGGCTCAAGGTCAGCTGGCCCTGGAGCGTGGTCCGGGCTGCTCTCCACGTGCGTGTGCGTGTGGTGAACTCTGGGTCGTGGGCACACCTGGTGCAGGCCACTGACAGGGGACAGCAGCTATTTCTGTAGGCGTGGTTCGGTTGGCTTCATTAGATACTTTTTCCCACAGATTTTAAGCTACAGATTCCAGGTTTTGACGTTTTAAAGAATCATTTATTAAACTTTTCGAGCACTAATTTTTTAAAAACTGTTTTGGTCTATGTTTCTTAGGCTTTCCTCTAGAAACACAGAGATACTTTGGCGTTTCCAAGATGTAAACGTTTGGTTAGAGAGTTCTTGTAAAAATATTCTCTTTTTCAAACACATTTAATTCTTTCAGAGCCACAGATAATTCGCTGTCTTTATCAGAAAACAAACGGTGGAATAAAATCGGCTGTTATCTCAATGGCTGTTGAGAGAAGTTGAAAGTCCCCTCAATAATTTGTTTATAGATCCTTTCATCCACTCAACCATCCGAAAACTTGAGACGGTTTTGCTGGAACGTCCGCCTTGCTCTCGGGTGCTCCTCGCAGCTCTCTTCCTGTGACAGAAGGAGCCTGGCCCACTGGACAATACCTGTGGCCGACCTGCAAGCTCCTCATCTTAGGCTTTCTTCTAGAGGCTTCAGAGGATCTTGAAGGGGAGCCCACACCCCACAGGGACCAAGGGCAGAGAGCTTCCCGGGCAGAGGGCCCACCTGAGGGCCCACCTGTGTCTCCCGGGAGACACATTCAAACAGCCATGGGGCCGGGGCCCGGGAGCCTCCGTCTCACACACACAGGAGGAAAGAGTTTGGGCTTGATTCGCGAGGCATAAAGGGCTCCTGAGTCTTAAAACTAATGACCCTTCCACGACTTATATCCAGTGGATGCCTGTAACATGTTCCCAGGCTGTTTCATGCCACCTGAGGCACCCTGCCTGGTATGAGCTCATGAGTGACGACAGCTTTACCTCAGAGACGGGAGGGGGACCGCTGAGAGCGAGTGACACAGCCATTGGGCTGCCTGCTCCGGCCATTATTTCAGGCTGTAGGAGAAACGGAGCAAACCTGACCCAAGGTTTCCACAAAAGTGGTTGCTGGCCACGCAGGGTCCCTTGCCGGAACGGGAGTGACGTTCGTCCTGTCTGCCCTGCTGCGTGACGCCACAGGCTCTGCAGGTCACAGTGCCACTGCCTGGCATGTGGCCTGGCCCCCGGCGGGCCTGGGCCCCTTGAAGCTGGGCTGGTGCCTTACTCAGGAATCATTCAGCAAACATTTGTAAGGACACCAGACAAATGTCTGCAACTGGAGTAGCCCTGCCAGGGTCCCTGTGCTCAGGACAGAGAGCATCCCAGCTCAGCGTCCTGAGTGCGGTGACTGGGAAATGCCAGGTGCAGGGCGCTCACTGCAAGGCCACCCGCAGAGGATCGGAAGGGTCGGGGTGTTTCCTGGGGGCAGAGAAGGCGACGGCAAGGCTTAAAAAGCTGCGTAGGGTTGTGTCATGGCGTTTGGGCGTTTGGTGCAGGACCCGAGCCGCTCCCCAAACGCCAGGCAAAGGGAGGACACGACGAAGGGGACAGCGGGCAAACTGGGGGAGGGGCGGGAGGGGCAGACGGGAGACGGGGGCCTCGGGCCGGCGGCCTGCGCTTCCCGCGACCCCTCCAGCCGCAGGCCCCGAGGCGCGCCTCCTGGCCGGCTCCCGCCCGGGCCCACCTCCGACCTGCGCGCCGCGTAACGACGCCGAGCTTTTCGGCCTTGCCCCTCGTTGCGGCCCTTGCGCCCCGCGGGCGCGCCAGGAGCGGGCCGCCAGGCTGGGGGCGGGGCTCCCCCCCAGCGGTCCCGCCGGCGGCGCGCGGAGCGCTGTCACCACGACTCGGTGGCCGAGGTGATTAATTAGCGGCGTGGCCGTGGGGACGCTTGCCGGCTCCCGCATCTGCCCCGTGGCAGCGGGGGCCGGCACGCGGTGTCACCGCTCTTCCTCTCACTCCCTGCGAAGCCTAATTGGCTGTGACACGCGGGCCAGCTGCTCCGAGAGGCGGCCGGCGGGGCGCGGCAGGTGGACGCGGCTGGGCAGGTGCGCGCCTTTGTTCCGAGCCCGGGACGGGCTTTGCGCCGCCGTCCTGCTCCTCTCGCCTCCTTCCCTGCCGGCCTCAGCCAGGAGGCCGCGGACAGAGGACGGAGCAGGTTTGGGGCCCCGTGTGGGCCCAGGAGGCGCCCTCGTCCCCCCACCACCCAGTGAAATCACAGCGTCCTTACTGCGCTTATTGTGAGATGAATGCGACCAGACTTATTCCGCAAAGGAACAGAGCACCGCTGGGCTGGGGGGGAGGGGCGCAGACAGAGGGCGAGTGTGGGGCCCCCGCATTGGGGGGTGCCAGGCCTGGGGCGGGCTCCGGACCTGCGGGAGGCCAGCAGGGGCGGCCAGGGCAGGATTGGAGAGAGGGCAAAGGGCGTCTCCCCGGTTGTGGGACCCATGCATTCAGGAAGGCGCACACGTTTCGGAAAGCCTCCTAGGTGGCTCCAAAATGAATGCCTTCGTCCCACGCAGCATGCGGAGTCCCGAAACCCATTCTGATCGTGACCCGCTAACGAAATGACCGGTGTGCCCCTGGGTGGCGGGGGGTCCCTGGGGAAGAGCCCTCAGGGTTGCCAGGAAGGGTGCTGCGCCCCTCCAGCCCCCAGGGGTCGCTGGGCTGCCCGGCCCTCCAGGCCCTGCTGCTCAGAGTTGGGCGAGGTGGGAATTTCAGTGATGGGTTCATTCGTCTCATTCATTCCACAGCCTTTACAGAACACGACACGGTGCCAGGCACCATGATGGGCACTGAGATACAGACGAGCAGGAGGCGCCCCCGCCAAGCTGGGAGTAAACAGGGGGTCACGGGAACAAGCCAGGGGGGAGGCGATGCGAGGGGGCTCCAGTCAGAGGCGGGGTCAGGGCCCAGGGCCCAGGGGCGTCCTGCAGAAGGGCCCCTGAGCTGGGAAGGGAAGCGCAGCACTGGTCAGGAACCAACGGCGGGGGTCAGACATGGGGGGACCCTCTGCTCGACTCTTCTGTGTCTGGAGACGCCCCAGGATGATGGGGCATGTCCCCCTGTAAGCACGTGGGCCCGACCTCAAGCCAGCCGCCCGATAGGGAGTGGAGGGCCGCCTGGCCCACAAGTGGGCACACAGGGGTGGGGAAGGCCTGGACTCCCTCATTAGCGGGGAGAGTCTGTAGCATAAAGAGCAGCCCCATGCAGGTGCCCCCCCTGCTGTCAGTACTTTGAGCAAATGTAACCGCCCCTGACTTGTCATTGCCTCCCCCAAGGACTGCCACCTCAGCAGATGAGGGGGTGCTCCTGCAGCCAGATCACCCCGCTGGTCCCCTGTCGCCTCTTTCTAGGTCCTTCAGCCCTTGAAGCAGGGACATATGCGTGAGGATAGGAAGAGTGTGAGATCGGCTCCATCCTTGGCCACTGTGCGCAAATGTCCTGACATCCCTGTGGCCCTCGGGAGCCTGGGCAGTGCCTGCCTTTCCCCTTGCTGGGTGGATGCTCACATCTGCCTGTTTGGACCACATGGGACAGTGACACACCTGGACAGGGAACACGGGTGTCCCTTGAGAATCTAACAGAGGGGCGAGCTCACAAAAGGGCAAGGACAGCAGTCCTGCAAAGGCGCAAGAGATGGCCTGGCACCAGGTAAGGATGGCAAGTGACACACTGTCCAGTAGGGAGGGACAGGCTGAGGCCTGGGACATTCCAGGCAGAGTGCACAGTGACAGCAGAGGTGGCAGGTAACAGACAGATGGGCAGGAAGGACAGAGACAAACAGGAGCAGACCGGGATAGGATGGGGCCATGACAGGGAAGGCACCCTGGATTTCGGGGCCAAAGGAGCAAGGCAGCCTGGGCACGGTGCCCGGTCCTGGGGGCTTGTCATTCTCCGCAGCCTCTCCTCTCACTGTGCCCTCCCTGCTTACATAACAAGGCAGCAGGCTCCAACCTGGGGCTTCTGGAGCTGGGACAGGCGTCACTGTCACTTCCTGTCCCCTTCCCTCCTCCATCTCTGCCACAGTGGCTTTCCCTCCATTCCTCCACCGCGGCCCACTGAGTCCTGTAACAGGCTTTCATGTCACTGCACACGGGTGCTCTTTCTTTTAAAGTTTGTGGCCACCCCATTTTTCTCGAGGACTTTGCATGCAGACAGGGCCAAGAAGCTTTTGAAAAGTCAGTTGGTGGGGCGGAGAAATTCCACTCTACATTCTCAAGGAATGGACTTGACTGATTTCTAATCGCCCCTCCTACTCTTTTTTTTTTTTTAAGAGGGCAGTGTCACGGGCCCTCATATGTGGGATCCGAACCGGAGCCGCTGGTGTCCCAAGCCAGCTCTTCACCACCGTGCCACTCGGCCGGCCCTAATGAACTCTTTTTTTTTTTTCACCCCTCCTACTCTTGACACAGCCTCCTCGAGCTGACGAAATTTTGGATTTCATGAGCGAGGCAGTTTAGGCATCTGACGGACACAGCTTTCTGCAATCCTGAGTGGAGTCCTCACAGCCCCTCCTCTGTCTGCCATGCACAGAGCCCCCACTCAGGAAGCATGAGAGTGAAATAGCCCAGCTCTGTCTGAACCCTCAAGGTCACCCATGGCGGTGTGGGGACAGCCAGTCAAAGCTGAATCCGGTGCACATCGGTAGAAGAAAAGGTGATACGGAGGCTCAGGCCGAGTTGGCACCATCCACCACCTGTCTGCTGCCCCACCTGGCACGCAGGTGGCTGAGCTGCTGGAGGCAGCAGCCTGTCTTGGACACATCTTTTTGTTCACGTCAGCCCCGCGTGTCTCTCTGAATTTGGCATCTGCTTGGCTCTCCCAGCCTCTCAGGCAGCTTGTCCCAGAATCTGTTCAGTGAAAATCTAGACTCTCGGGACACTTAATTTTAAACATAAATAATAAAATAAATGGCTGGGAGGGTTTTGGTCTTGTAGTCATGGGAAACGTGACTCCTGGATTCCCCTTGTAGAATTCATTGTGCACATAAGCCCCTTCAAGGCTCTGAGAAGTCCTGCAGCTCCGAAAAACCTGCCCAAATTTATTTCACCACAGTAGCCCCCTTTTCATGTAACTTGGGTTTTGCAGAATGCACTTGGGTAAGTGTTGCCAACCTCCTGCACCATCTGTGATGGAGGCACACCAGTTTGCCAGACTGCTCTTGAAGATGCCAAGCCTCCTTGAGCCAAAGGCCTAATTCTTTCATGGCAACCCACGGGCAGGCAGCTGCCTGTGGAACCACAGCTCATGGGTGGTCCACACTGCAGCCAACCAGTAGGGAGCCCAGGAACCATGGCTTCTGTGGAGGCCCTGGGCGGTCCTTCGAAGACCAAAGGCTTATCTCTTTCGTGACAGAGGGCGAGAGGTTGAAGCATGCAACTTCCTCAGATAAATTAAGCCTCATCTCACACTGTTTAGGAAAACACCAAGTCCATGGGCACACAGAAAATAGGCAAACAGGGAGGGATGGGACAGCCGCCTGCCTCTTAATGGAAACCTGCTCCCCAGTGCATCACTTTTGAATGAATGAAAGGCAGGAGGAATAGCTGTTTCGTAACAGTGCGCCTCGGCTCTTTTCCACAGCACACCTGGAAACAAGGTAAGAAGAGAGGTCCACCTGCACCAAGAGGCATGTTTAATGTACTGCTTCGTGGAAGGAGGGCTTTTGGGTATGTGCCGTGGGCACGGGTCTGTGGCACCAAGAAGAAGAAGAGAGTTTAGGTGGCTCGGTGTCAGTCTGGCCCTGAAGGAATGAGCAGCTTTCTAACCCTTGGGGTGATGTGAACTTTGGGGAGAGAATGACCACCCATAGGCCTGGACTTGCCCGGAGTGCCAAGGGCCACCGAATGCTGACCTAACTGTGCCCGTGGGGGTGGGGCCGGATCGTGATGATTTCAGACTCTGTCTCTTTCAATCAAACAGGTGTCCATATAGATACTTTCTTTTTTTTTTAAATGCTGGGAAATGCTTCATAGTGGAATACCTTGGTGCTCAACCCTTGTCTGATCAGTATCTACATTTTCTAAAACTTTTCTTGGCACCTTTTACATCATTTTGCCTAGAGGCAGTGAGATTTACAAATGGATGTTTCCAATACTTTGCCCAACTGATCATTTGAATCATCTCATATTTGGATACAAACAGGTGCCCTGCATGGGATATCCTGCTGTTTTCAAACACGCAGACACCCGTGACTGTAGAGTCAAGATGTTTATGGGTTTTCACGTGGCAAGTGATACAGTCACTGGTGTCATGGTGACACAGGCTCAGAGCGGGGTCACAGTTTAATTCTTGACCTGAAAGTCTGACCTGGGTGGCCCCCAAATGCATTCTGTGACCCCTGCCTTTCCCGCACAATCCTCCTCCACACATGCTCCCCCAAACAGGTCGTTATGCGAATGCCAGCAAGGCTGCAAAACACCTCTGTTCCCATGACCTCGGATCGGAGACGGGACGGGGAGCTGAGGGCCAGCCTGGTGCTCAGGACGGAAAACCAACAAGCTCATCCTCACAACGTAAGAATAAATGAAAGGAGGGAGAGACGAAGCCGGAGGAAAAGGGAGACCAGAGGGCGGGGAATGAAGGAGATGGTTCACAAGCAGCCCGCCCTGCGAAACATCACAGCAGAGCCGAGTGCGGACGCCCCGGCTGGTGGCGTGAATAGAGAAATCACGTGTGTGTATCACAGTAGTAATTAAAACCTCTCAGTCAGATACTATAGAGAGATTAGTTGTCACATTGTGTTAAAGGAATCCTTGCCTTATTCCCTAGAAGGGGACAGACTGCCTGCCGTCCTGTCATCTGTTCGCTGCTAGCGGAACCCTTAGCCAGAATGCCTCACTGGCAGAGTCTGTGCACAGAGGCCCTTTGCTGCCTGGGAGCGTTCAGTCTGCAAAACAAGAGAGGAAACGGACCGCGTCGACCGGCCCAGCTCCTCCAACCCCAGGTCCCAACAGCCACCCGCTTACCACTGCGAAGACCCTAAGCCCTGCTGAGAGACTCACTTTCCAGTCTGGCTTCTCAGGAAGGTGATGCAGAAAGGTCGAGAGGCCACGGAGAGGGTCGGCAGTGTGGCCGTGATGACAGAGTGCCGTAGGCAGAAGTGGGCCTGGGCTCGGGGGACAGAGCCCCTGGGCCCTGGGAAGAGTCCTGCACTCCCTCCTGGAGCCCTGGTCCCGGTCAGTTCTAATTCCAGTATCCGACCAAGTAGAATGGACCACACGTGCAATGGAAAGCAGTGAGGCCCGTGGACGGTTTCTCATTAACAAATGATCAGTTGGTTCAGTCAACCCTCTGCCAGCCCAGTAAAACACCCAGCCACACCAGATTTCTGAACAGACTGCCATTTGGGCTGAATTTATGGGCCAAGCAGTTGGTCACCAAAGGATTCCCACAGACTACCTAAGAAGTCCCTAGATGCCTGTCCCTCCAAATCGCCCGCAGCCCCAGCTGGGAGCACGTTTTCCCTGTGATGTATTCGTATAATAAATACCCTCACTGAGAGCTAATTGGAGGGAAGAAACTTGTCTTCACACCATCACAAAAGTGAAAAGACAACTCACAGAATGGGGGGAAATGCTTGCAAATCACATGTCCAATAAGGGACTTGTATGTGGAATACACAAAGAACTCAATAATAAAAAGGCACATAACCTGATTTTTTAAATGGGCCAAGGATCTCCATGGAGATTTCTCCAAAGACATACAAATGGCTCCAAAGCTCATGGGAAGGTGCTCCAACCTCACTAGCCACCAGGGAAACGCAAGTAAATCAAAACCACAAGGAAATACCACTTCACACCTACTAGGATGGCTCTAATCTAAAGACAGGGAAAAGAAGGGTAGATGAGGATACAGAGAAAGTGGGACCCTCACGCACTGCTGGCGGGGACGTGAAATGGTGCGGCTGCTTTGGGAAAGAGCCTGGCTGCCCTCAGAAGGTTAGGCCCAGAGTTACCATAGGGTCGAGCCTTTCTTCTCCCAGGTATCGATCCTGAGAAAGGAGGACACACATCCACACACAAGCACATGCAGGAATGTGCGTACCATCAGTCATAATGTCAGGAAAGTGGACGTTGTGAATAATGATGAATGGATAGACAATGGGGTACATCCATACAATAGGATACTTTCCGTAACTAAAGGGAACAAAGCACTGACACAGGCTACAACACGGGTGGACCTTGAAAACGTGATGCTGAGTGAAAGAAACCAGTCACACAAGGTCACACGTTGTATGATTCCATTTATAGGAAATGTCCACAACCAGCAAGACAGAGAGTAGATTAGTGGCTGCCTGTGGCTGTGGGAAGCAGTTGGGGGGGGCATGGGAAGAATGGGCAGCGGCTGCTAAGGGGCACAGGGTTTCAGTGATGTCCGGTGTATGAAAAGCCACACCAGCTGGCGAGATGTGATGGGCACACAGAAGCAGACGCGACGTAGACCCACGAGCCAGGAATGTGGCCGGGGTTGGGCCCCCACCTCGCTATGGAATTTCCCACACGCTTCATCCTACCCAGATTCACAAATGAGAAGATGGGAATACACATCCAGGGAACTGAAAGAAAAGTTCACAACACAGCGCTCACATTGTTTGACGGCAAACCATGCCTTCAAATATTTCTGTTCTGTTTCTGTTTATAAAACGCTGAGTGAAAGCTGAAAGCTGTTTCCAGGACCCTCTAAGGGACCAGACGGCTCAGTCTGAAAGCCGGCCCGCTCCGTTTGCCTTTGCTGCCCAATGCCCCGCCCTCCCCTGTGCGCTCGCTCCGGAAGTGAAGCCTAAATTAAGAGGGCCTCGTTCGTTTCCGTCGCATTGGGACCTGAGCCCAATTTTTACCTTCGCGACTAATACTTGAATTTTTAGCCTTAAAGCTGAAAGAATTCTCTGATCTCTTTTTCTCTTAATCGACGAGCTGATATATGAGTTCAGAAAGGTGACGTTCTTAGCATAGCTGGCTGTAGATTGGGGAGCAGAACCCAGGTCTCATGATATGGGGTCCTTTCCAAATATTACTGTGACATGTCCCTTAACGAATGGCTGTGCCCTCTCATAATCAATTTCAAGATTAAGGAGATCTGAGGAAAGAGTTTTGTGGAGACAGGGCGTTGGGCACCTGCAAGGTCCTCAGATTGTATGTATATACCTGTGTGTTTCTGATGATCAAATACCTTATTTAAGATATTTCTTAAATATCTTATATAAGGTATTTCATTTACTAAAAAAAAATCTATTCTTCCACATAATTCCTTGGATTTTTTTTTTTATTGTGATAAAACACACATAACGTACTTTCCCATCTTCACCATTTTTAAGTGTACAGGTCAGTGATATTCCGTACAGTCACATGGTGACACCACCATCACCACCACCCATCCATAGAACTCTTCATCTTGCAAAACTGAAACTCCGTCCCCATGAAACGCTGACTCCCTGCATTCCTCCCCACTCAGTCCCTGGCAGCCAGCACCCTCCTTTCTGTCTGTACTTCAAATTGCATTTTCAAGCAGTTTTATGCCACCTAAGCCACCCAGCCACAGATGTGGAGTGGGTGGGCGGGGTGTGGACCAGCGCCGTGTCGAGGCACACAGCATTCTAACTTTAAATGCCACTCCTGAGCTCAGCTGGTGGCATGCTGGGACCTCACTTGCCTCTGAAGCAGCTCATGGAATTAGGGGAACTGTTACCCCACATTGGCCGGAGCTGGTGTGGAGCGTAGGAGAGGGCAGCGAGAAGGCAGTCATAGGCGACCCTCACTCTGACACAGAAGCCGTGTCTCTGTGGACAGGCAGAGGCAGACGCCATGACTGACAGCAATAAAGACGGAGCAGCTGGTGTGCCATTAATAATCTGAGGCTCCCGGGAATTCATCCCCCCGCAGATGAGGACAAACAGTGCAGGCTGTCGTCGGATTGCGCTGGGAACCCCATTCAGCCGCCCCGGAGGGCACGGCTTCATCTATCCCGCACCTTCTCAACTTGCTTTTCTAGGTGCCCATGACATTTATTTCCTGACCTCAAAGTGACATCTCATAATGGCAAAATTAGCCCAACCCAGCACCTTCTAAGCCATCAGGCTTAATTCATGTAAATCACCCCTGTAAATGGCAACAGCACAGTGGACAGAGCTGCAGGGGATCCTAGAGCCCTCCCTCCCTCCTCTCTGCTGTTTCTTTCCTATCACAGCCTCAGGCCCTGGTGTGAATGGAGCACTCATCTTATGCAGACAATGCTAGCAATTTACAAAACCATCCTGGGTCTAGAGCCAGCAGTCCCACTAAGTGAGGAGCTGCCACGGGCCACCAGCATAACTTCTCGTCCTCTTAACACGTGCCCCGTGCAAGCACTAAAGAAAGGCTGGCCCACCCAAAGTCTCCACCCAAAGGACCAACATGAAATAGTCAAGGAAGGAATAACAGCGTGGACACCCGGCAGAAACTCTGAGCGTGGCCGGTTCCCAGAAGCAGCAGCCCGCGCCTCAGGAATGCTGCAGGGGTAACTTCCTGAGGAAGACACTCACATCCTGGGCGGTGCGTGCAGGACGCCTGGGGTCTGCAGTGAGGTGCCGGGCACAGACTCAGGCTCCTGCCCTCACGAGCTGTGAGCTTTGAATCAGACATAAGCTGTCTGAGCCTCTTTTTAAAAATTGGGCGAAATGGGTATCATCGCACTGGCCCCTGCCTTCTTCACAGAGTTGTGTGGAAGACTAGTGCATCACAGTGATGGTTTCAACAATTTATTTTGCGGGTGCCCTTAAAAGTACAGGAGATCCCTCCAACGGTGTGGGTACCATCTTGTGAGAAGAAAGTAGCGTGGTCCAAATCCAAGGGCCACTGGCATCAGAATCAACAATGAGACTAGAAAATGCAGATTTCTGAGCCCAAGGCCTGAGGTGGCTGACTCAGTAGATTTGGGGTGTAGCCCAGGCAGCTGTCATTTTGTACAATTCGCATTGCTGACTTTAATGCATCTCCAGTCTTAGGAAGGACGAGACCAGGGGACCTGAGTCAACATCAGGGTGAGTGCAGGCTGGGTGATTTGAAAATAAATCTTTCTTCGTTTAGATTCACATCAGGAAAGTCTGCCTAAGTAGAGCTCAAGATGAAGTGAAGACACTGAGCAACTGGCTGGTTCTTCTGGATTTAAATACTTGTGATTATAAAGCAGGTTTAAGCTTCTGAAGGGACCCTGAGCTCAGACTTTCTTGGATGCTCTTAGATGAAAAAGCCCAGAGCAGATGCTGAGAGTGAAGAGTAGAATTTGCGATAAAAATAATAATAATAATAAATGAGAAATAATGGCATAGAGAAATTTCAGAAAGGTGAGTAGCAGGATTTTCTTGTGGTCACTTGTAAGGAACAAGTGAGGACTTTACTGTCACTTACATGGCTCTGCAGCCTAAAGTTTTCTGTGCCACTCATTTAGGGAACAGGGTTATCCGAAAGGTCACAAAGGAAAGCCTCAGGGATGTTGAGGAGACAGACACTCCGCTGTACGAAGCCAGACAATGCGCGCTTTTCAGCGGCCATTAAGTGATGATTGGCAGAAGAGACATCATCTAGACCAAATTTAAGCACGTTCGTCCTGTATTTATGCTGCAGACTCACCAAATTCAGTAAAATGTAAAGAATCAACTGTTCAGGCAGCATTCATTGGGCACTAAACTTGGTGCAGCTCTCTGCTCAGCAGTCTGGAGACTCAGATATGAATTTTACAAGGTTCTCCCCCACCCGTAACTACACTCCACAAAATCAATAACTTAAAATTTTATATGTCTTTAGAGGCTACAAAGTTATTTCTTATCTATTGAACCCCAGACTTCCATCTCTAACTGCCTATTCTACAATAATATTTAGATAAATAATAGGCATCACTCTTCTAACATATCCAAAACTAAACTCTTTATGTTTCCCCCTAAAATGGGCTGCATCTCCAGCCTCGCTCATCTTAGTTAATGGGTACTTTTCCTTTCCAATTGCTCGGATCCAAGCCCTTGGAGTCCTTCTCGACTCCCTTCTTACTCTCAACACTAGCAAACCCTCTGGGACTTCCCCTCAAAACGTACCCAGAGTCTGTCCCCCGCTGTGCCTCCCACCTTGGGCCAGACCCCAGCATCTCTCACCTGGATGACCACAGCAGCCTCTGTGCTTTCCTCTTGAGCCCGTGTGACCTACTGTCAATAGCAGCTTGAGCGGCTGGAGGGCTTCCTCTAAAGGTAAGTCAAACACATCCTTTCTAGTGGCTTCCATTTTGCTCAGAGTGAAAGCCAGATCCTGAGATTGTCCTCTTTCCCCGTCCTACACCCTCATTTACACCCCCTTCCTTTACCTCCATGACCATGTCTCTGTTCCAGCTGCACCGACCTCACTATCCTTCCAACATACCAGCAATTCCTGCCTCAGGGCCTTTGCACTTGCTGTTCTCTATGCCTGAAATGCTTTTCTGCACATGTCTGCCTGACCAACTTCCTCGTCTGCTTCAAGTTTTTGCTCAGAGCTCCCTTTCACGATGAGGCTGCTCCGGGTGGTCTATTTAAAATTTCAACCTGCAAATCTCCGCACATCCTCACGAGGCCCCTCACTGTGTGTGTGTGTGTGTGGGGGGGGTGCTGCGAGGTGTGTGTTGGGGCTTCCATAGCTCTTATCATCTTCCAGCATATTAGGTAATTACACATTAATATGCTGTTCATTATTTTCTGCCCCCAGTATAAGGGCAGTGTCACCAGGCCCAGGGGTTCTTGTCTGTTTCCTTATTGAGCTATTCCAGTGCCTGACACATGGCCAGGCTCCTTAACGATCAGAGTTGCGATCAGATTTAATCCTCACCACAACCCTACAGGGAGGGTAATGTGATTAACCCTGATTTACACATAAGAGATGCAATGTTATTAGCCTTATAGATGGATGGAGAGGCCATGAGCCCAGAAATGTGGGTGCCTGTAGGGGCTGGAAAACACAAGGCAATGGATTCCCCCAGAACCATAGAACTGTAAGATAACACTTTAGTATTGTTTAAGCCACTCGGCTTGGAGCCATTTGTTACAGCAGCAGTGGGAGGACACAGGCCTGCCACTCCCTCGTTGGCTCCACCTCAGCAGGGTCCAGACACCTCTGCTTCCTTCTTCCCTGGAGCAGAGTTTCCACTATCAGAAGACACATTCCAAACGCCCCCTAAATCTTCACGTCATCAGTGCTCCCTCATGTGACAGTTTTCAGGCCCCTCATCATTGTAACATTATGTTTTTTGTCCTCGCCCTCAACCCAAAAAGAAAAGTGGTGCCTAGAAGAGCACTCGGCACTCCAGAGCGGAAACCAACAGGGGGGGCAGCCTCTAAAACGCCCCAGATCACGAAGGGCCCCCTCCCCCGCCGAGTAGCGCTCCAGGTACCAGACGCCCTGCCTGTGTGCACAGAGCCCCACCTGCTCTGAAGAAGCCTCGCGTGGGAGGTGGAAAGAGCAGGGCTTTGCAATCAAACCGACCCGAGTTTCAACTCTGACACTTCCACTTTTTGGCTCCACGATCTCGAAAAAATTAATTAGCCTTTCTGTGTCTTGGTTTTGTAACTCATGCATGACAAGTGAGGTCCGCAGCTTGTGGAAAAATAAAGTGAAATAATATATTTGAAAATCGTTAGCAGAAAGAAGGCATTCAAGTTCTGCTCTCTCTGGCACGTGTTACCATTTCAACAGTGACATCCTTACGTTGCTGGTGTTTCTTGCCCAAAATGGAAATTTAAAAACAGCTTTTGTCATCTGGTGCCCTTTGATTTACTCGCCAGCAGCCCCAGAAGCCAACGGCATGGCGTGCTGTCCGGCACCATTTCCACACTTACGTCCGTGCCTCGTTTAAGTTTGAACTTTCAGGCACACTCTGAGGGCCCTCGGTTGCTCTGAACATCCTTTTCCTCTTTTCTTCTACATTCAGAATTCTTGGAAAACTTCTGTGTCAACGAGACCTCTACCTCGGTCCCTGTCTATGGAATTGTCCCTATCTTTTTTCCTGAACTTTTTGAAATCAGCTTCTCAAAGCGTAAGGTGCATCTCTACCTCTGTCCTGCCCGCTTGAGTGCTCTGAGCAGTCCAGTGCCCCACATCTGGAGCTTGCCCAGTCAAGTTTGGTTCTATCTCTTCAGACGCGCCCTTAACCTCACATGTCACCACTCTCCATCACCTACAATAGCCAAGCCCCCACAGGGAGCGTCCCCTTAGGGGGGACGGACCCTGAGTGCTGGAAATGACAAGTGATGGCTCCCCTCACCCCATGTTCTCACAGAGGTCTCTCGCTGTAAGAAGCTCAGAAAAACGATTTTCCCTGGTCAGAAGCCACCGTCCCGGTCCTTCTCTCGTTTCTGTGCTTCCCTTGACTTAGAGGCCACTTGCAGCAGGACACTGAGGAACCCAGAAGGCTGGCTAAGCACCTTTCTCTGAAGCAGACACACACAGGAGTTTAAATCCCAGGCTCTCTGAGCCTTAATTTTCTCCCCTGTAAAATGTGGTTGATACGGAACCTGCCACAGATGGGTGTTATGAGAATGAAATGCGATAAGGTCCGCAAACCGCTTAGCTCAGGGACTAGAAATAACCTACGCCAATTAACGTCTGCCATTATTGTTCACTGGGACTATGTCCCTCCCCTGTGAAGACTCAAGCTCGGTCTGGTCAGGCCACCACATGGAGCATTCAGCCACCAACGTGACAATGGACGGAAACCAAGAAGAGAACAGACCACAAAAGGGTGGGTTCTGTGGTCCGTTTATAGACGTGGCTTCAAACAAAAGCCAAGCCTATACAACATGAGGGCTAGACCTCAACTTTTTCCATGAAGCTAGTCGTCGATGCATCAGAAACACACAGTCAGTCCGCTATTTGACTCAACTGCCCAGATATTCCTGGATAGTCTGTTGCTGACCCCAGTGGAAAATATCCTGGTTGGACAAGTTTGCACAGAGAAGAGCGAATGGCAAGGGCGCTTTTTTTGTTTGTTTGTTTTTCGATCTCAGCACCCGGATGGGTTTGGGAGAAGGACCCAGTTGTGGAGAGGACAGCAAACACAGCTTCCCTTTGTCCGTCTGTCACAGCTGGCACGGAGCTCTTGGCAACCTTTTGGGAACCTCTGTGCCTGGGCTGGGCTAACTTGGCCCCGTCCATTTAAGAATGTTTGATTTGATTGCACAGCAAAATGCTTTTGAAAAGCTGGGCTATTATCCCTGAAATAGAAAAATTAAAAAAATCTGAAAAGCACCTTTGAAGTCAGCTACCCAAACGAAACCTGTGACATCAGAGCGATGGCAGATAAGTGGGGGGCAGAACAAGGCAGCCATTGACCGCCGGGCAGGCCAGGCCGATGCCACACTTTCCACCCCACCAATATAAGTCAAAGATGAAAGATGCTCCGGGCAGCTCGCCTGACCCCTGTGCCTGTTATCTCCACTTGATTGCACAGCGTTTCGCTCTGAACAATCCCTCACTGTCTACCTGGTGCAGGTGAATGTCAGCGGAACGGGGGCTTGGGCGGCTTGGCCAGGTTGTGGGAATGCCATGCATAGCACAGGGGGCCAGTGGAGGGCTTGCTCGAATCAAGCCCCGTCTTTATTACTCCTCTTCTCCTTCAGATGCTGGGGATGGGGCGGCTAAGTGCAAACTGAGGGCAGCAAAGAAAGCCCAGGGCGTGTGTGGGGACAGACAGGCGGCTCTCTCTGCAGCTGATGGAACAGCAGACTGGAAGGCAGCCCCGGCTGCCCGGGCCTCTCGGGCCTCGGCGCACCAGAGCCGCGCGGCGGCGTGGCCCATGTGCAAAGCTGGGTTACGTTCTTGCATCCCTTAATATGTAGCAGCTAGTTACTGGGAAAGCGCAACTGCTGAGGAAAGACTGTCGGTGGCTGTCAAACGTGACCGTGTATGAGAATCAGCTGGAGGCGTTGCTGAACCACAGCTGGCTGCCCCCCTCACCTCCCCCAGGCTGTCAGCTTCGGGGGATTTGCATTTCTGGTGAATTCCCAGGGGGTGCTGATACTGCGGGCCAGGGCCCTCTCTCTGAGGACCACCGGTCTGTAGGGGAGATGCCAGGCTGCGTTCAACACACCATTACACCCAGGGCTCAGGCGGGCTCCGTGAAGCGCAGTGGGAGACAGGCGGGCACCGAGCGCTGAGGGTCTGTAGCTGGGAAACACTCTGCCGGTGAACAGCTGGGCACAGTCCATGCTCCACAACCAAATGGGGCCAAACAAGGCCCTCCACTCAGGCTTCCTCCCTGCAGAGCATTTGGGGAGTGAGCTACTTTGTAGGCGTCCTTGATACCTGATGGACTATACAGTTTAGGAAGGAAATTGGGCAGAAAAACGGCTTACTCTGTTAAAAAAAAAAAAAAACAAAAAAAAAACACAGCATTTTGGGGACAGAGGCAGAATGGCCCTGCAGTGTGGAAGCCATACTGCAAAACGGAAACGCTTGGAACTGGGTGAGAACGTGTGGCTGGAGATGGAAGGGCAGAGGCCAAGCGGCAGGCTCATCGCCAGGCGCATCAGGCGGAGGAAACAGACCCCGCCACCCTGATTCCGCCCTGCTCGGGGTCTGGCGGAGGCAGCCATGGAGGGGCTCCGCACCTCACTCAGTGTCCAGTCCACACTCATGAGCGCAGGCTGTGCGCCAAGAGCGGCTCCAGGCTCAGAAACCAGTCAGACTGTCCTGGCTCTTCCAGCGTTCACTGTCCAGCAGGGAGACCGGGGGTCAGACAGAGCAGCAAACGTGACCGCGGATGTGTGCACAAGGACAGTGGGGCCGGGGGTGTGGCGGCTGGTTCTGCCGGGGGCACTTAGCAGAAGCTCGGCAAAGCGGGACTCCTTGACCCGGGGCTTGGAGACAGGTAAGTCTGAGTGAAGGCAGCAAAAGGCCCTGGTGGCTGCTCAGCAGTCACATGTCACAAGTGAGCGAAGGTATGACCAGAAGAGGGACAGAGCACAGGGGGAAAGAAAGCACAGGCCACAGGAGGGAACGATGGTGAACGTTTAGACGGAGGGGCAGAGTCTGCAGGACGCCGTCGTGTGGGCACAGCAGCCCCGGCATGGGCGTGTGTGCGGTGCCCAGTTCCCGGGGAACAGCAGACGGACATCCTCCCAAAGAGGACAAATTGCCGTATCCTTTCCCCACACTGTGTGTCGCTGGTCGTCGGCCTGGCTCTCAGAGACAAAGGTCCCCTCGCTGAGAGGGAGAAGAGGTGACTAGCCTTGGTTCTGGTTTGAGGGGCACCAGACGCCCCCTCATCTGTGCTGCCCCGTCCTCGCAGATTGGGGCGCTGCCCTCAGGCCTGCCATCACAGCCCTACAACAGGGCTAGGGAAAGCTCAGGGCTCACTGTCCCCACAGGGCCACAGTTAAGAGGTGCGTGTGACAGCCCACGAGCTCCATTGTCAACCCCCTCCAGAGCACATTAGCTGGTTTGCACAAGACAAAGTGGAAGGCGCCTTAACAGGTGAGCCCCACAGGAAACGTGTCCTGCTGTGAAAGCGAGCCTGGACCACCCGGCTAGCAGCAGTGGGAAGCCGCGTTTTTTCCAGGGCAACGGATGTCTCAGTGCCCAGCAAACAATCTATGTGAATGGATCATGTCTGTGAAAAGAAAACTTTCAACAGCTAGAAGATCAAAAGAGTGATTCCAGCTCAGCAGCAGATTTCAACTTTCTTTTGTCATCAGTATATTCCATTAAGCGCCCTTCTTCAGTCTCTTACCGCCCACGGCCCCCCTCCCCAAGGATAATTCCACCTAAGCGGGGAGCTGTGCTGGCCTGGGACTCTGAATTAAAGTGACCTGGGGGTGATGTGGCCACACACAATTTTTCCCATCAGACAATTTCTTCCTATCAGCAAGAAGGACTCTGTGCGGCGGCTGTGGTTGGATCCCAGGTCACCGCCGTGCCCTGGGTCATTTACGAGCCTCTTTGATTATGCAGGTGAATAGCTCCACTTGTTTCCAGCAGATGTGGGGTTGAAGTCCCTTCCCCGTGATTACAATTTTCTTTGGTCCAAAGGAGAGTAACTTGAGAAAGCTGGTCCAGTAATGAAGAATGGGGAGGCAGCCACAAGATGGATTTTTGAACTCTCCGGGCTGCACTTTTGACCATACAATCCATGAACCAACCTTATTATTAAGTGTAATTACCAGCCCCAGGCACCAGCTACGGGGCCCTATGAAGGACCTGAGGTTGCCACTGTAGGTACCACCAAGTGACACTACACTTTTTCATACTCAATCATCTTACCGATTGAGGGGTTATGAACCCCTGGGTGACCTTTGGGTCAAGGTGGCTCCAAAGGCCACAAGACCTTGATAGGATTTTAAAGAATATGTAACATCCATCATTAGAGCCTTAAAAGCTAAGTGCACCCCGGTCCCACTGAAACACACTAAAGATGTATTTAATGCAACCTATTTTTTCCAATATCATTATTGGAAAATAATTAATTTCTCCCCTGCCTCCAACCCCACAGAAAAGACCTGTGTCAGCCCCAGACCTGTTAATTCAGGGGTGCCCTCAGGAGGTGGAGTGGGTGTCAGTTTCAGGGTAACTATGAGCCATGTTCACCAGGCACATGGGGGGCACCAGGCCACTGTTTTTCAAAATGTGCTTGTGAAAAGCCTGCACGTTTCTGCAGCAGCAGCACATTGTCTCAATATACGCCCCCAGATTGCTCCATCGGGGTATTCAGAGCAGGGAGAGGGTGAGAACTAGCATGATGGGGTGTGAGAAGAGGGTGGGGAGCCTGGGGATGTAGACGGAACCCACCCTCCATAAGCAAGACATTTCCTTGAAGATCAATATTTTACCCTAACTACTTATGAGGCTATTACACTCGACTTCACAATGTGTTCATCCCCCACTTCAAGCAATGGCTTCCATTCCATATCCCCCTAAAATTGGTGCTGCTGGAAGGCTTTCTGTGTCCGTTCTGGAGGTAACTTTGCGTACCCCAGAGAACCTGCACTCCGACTTGAGAAACAAGGTCACAGAGAACATGGTGACTTGGCGAGGAGACAGGCCACCGGCTCCATTCATTACCAGTGAGAGAGAGCGCCCAGCTCAGGAAACTTTGACCTACAGAGACCATGGCCCCCTAGTAGATCTTAGCTAGTTGTGGGTATTTGGTGACTGTCTACTAAGGAGATGTCATCTAGTCCCATTCTAGCTGTCTGGAGATCGAGCTGTCAGAAAGTAATTAGATAAGCCAGAGAGGCCATGGTTCTAATGGGTGCTGAGAAGTTGAGCAGTGTGTGTGTGAGTGTGTGTGTGTGTGAGTGTGCATATGTGGTGTAGTGTGTGTGTGTTTGTGTGAGTGTGTGTGTGTGCATGCGTGTGTGGTGTGGTGTGTGTGTGGGTATGTGTGAGTGTGTGGGTGTGGGGTGGGTGTGCGTGAGTGTGTGTGAGTATGATGTGGCGTGGTGTGTGTGTGTGTGAGTGTGTGTGTGTGATGTGGCATGGTGTGTGTGTATGTGTGTGAGTGTGATGTGACGTGGTGTTTGTGTATGTGTGTGTGTGAGTGTGTGTGTGGTATGGTGTATGTGAGAGTGTGTGTGTGAGTGTGTGTGGGGGGAGGGGGTATGGTGTGTGAATGTGTGTGTATGTGTGTGTGTGGTGTATGTGAGTGTGCGTATGTGTGAGTGTGTGTGTGAGTGTGTGTGCGTGCATGTGTGTGTGTGCCCACATCCTGAGCGTGGAATCAGTCTCAGCAATACTCTGATGTACCAAGTACTAAGGAACCAGAGAGAACCGGAAGGAACCATGAACCCGCAGAGCAGGGAAGTTAGGAGGCGCCGGAGCGAGGACCTGGGATGCCACCCAGAGGCAGAAGATGGCTCCGGGGACGGTCCCGCTGGGCAGGAAGGAAATGGAAGGAACGGTGGTCCACGATGCATTTCCGGCTGTCGCCAGGATTGCACACAGAGTTCAGGTAATGAGCGCACAGCCCCCGAAGGAAAGGTTATGACCAGACATTGCATTCACTGAGCACTTCTCACGTGCCCAGTACTGGACCAGGCACATGGAGGGCCATTTCAAGGCCCAGCAACCCCGTGAGATAAACATGATCCCCAACCCCACTTTTTAGAAGAGACGACCTTGACTTAAGGGAGATTAGCTCACTTGCCAAGGTCATCATCTGTCCTTTCTTCTCCTTTCCTCCTTCCTCCTTTTATTTATGCTCCGTGTCAGTCGTTGTCACAGGCACAGTGGACAACGGAGGGGTCAGTCCCGGCCCTACAGAGCCCACACTGTAGTGGGGGGCGAGCTGACTTCACACAGAATATGGAGCATATGCTGGACAGCAGAGAGCCAGCCGGCAGGGGAGCAACGCCAGCGGCAGAGGCCGCGAGAGACAGGTGAAGGGCTCCTGTGAAATGCTGATGCTCAGGGAAGTTTCCCAGGGAAGTGCCACCTGAGCAGAGACCTGAGTGAAGGGCATTCTGGTGTCTCTGGAAAGCTTATCCTAGACAGAGAGGGCAGCAGAGGAAGCCAGGGAGTTACAGGGAGACCGGGGAGTCAGCTGCTCCTGGAGCAGAGAGCACAGTAAGGGTCACAGTGCCTTAGCAGGGAGCGAGACGGGGGACAAGGAGGGATGAGGTGGGAGAGCGACCAGAGCACATACATACAGGGTCTCACATGCCATGGCAAGGACCTGGGGATTCAGGTGCGATGAGAATGTACCAGGCGTGGGGGCACAGGAGACGGAGGAGACCGCAGGGGAGGGGGTGTGGCGTGGGTGCGGCAGTCTAGGCGTGGCAGAGGCTGTGGGAACTGGCTGGGTTCAGGTTGCACCTGGCGGTAGGACCAGTAGGGTTTGTCTTTAGGAAGCGATGAAGCCTAGATTCAAGCCCAGGCAGGTTGGCCACAGCCCCATGCCCACCCTCCGGCCAACATGCCATACAGCAGGGCTAGTGTCACCCCATTGGTCCCCCAATCCTGTTTCCTTGTGCTCTCTGCTGCCACCCAGGCTCACACCCTGCCCAGGGTCTCCCCAGCCCTTGGCTGAGTGGTGCGCCCACCAAATGCTTATGAAAAAACATCACCACTCTGGACCTCAGTTTCTTCATCTATAAAATGGCAGGGCTGGGATCATTGTCCTCTTAAAGCCACTTTCAATTCTTACTTTCTATGACCTGTGTTCTATTTCCATATCATGGGTGGGAGGAGGGAGAACCAAAGTAAGGTTATGAATATCTATGGATATTCTGTTTTCTGTAGAGCGCATTTTTAAATGTTGCCTGGACAGTGCCTCAGCACCCTGCCCTATTGCTCAGAAAGAATCAAAGTGCTACAGAATCATTAGGCCTTCTGGAAAGTTGGGATCTAAATTATTTAGTGATCATCTAATTATTTAATTAATTATTTAACTCATGATTAATTAGAATTATATAACATTTAAAATTCAGCTCCTTAGAAAACAGTGTGGTGGGTTCTCAAAGAGTTGAACACAGAATTACCATATGGCCCAGCACCACCTCCTCCTAGGTATACACCCCAAAAGAACTGAAAACAGGCACTGGGACACATCCTTGCACATGAATATTCAGAGAAGCACGGTTCACAGTCACCAAAAGCTGGAGCAGGACAAATGGCCATCAACGGATGGGCAACAGCTGGTCCATGCAGCCAATGGAATATCACTTAGCCATGAACAGGCGGGAAGCACTGAACCGGGCTGCACTGTGGGTGAGCCTTGCAAATATGACACTGAGTAAAAGGAGCCAGACACACAAGGTCACAGTGTAGGCGTCCACTCGTACAGAATACCCAGAATAGATAACACACGGAGACAGCAAGGTGACGGGTGGCTGCCGGGACCAAGGGGAGGGTGGACATGGAAAGTCACGGCTTAATGGGTACGGGATATTCTTAGGGGTAGTAAGCGTAGTTTAGAACTAGACACAGGTGGTGGTGGTCCAGGAACATAAATGCTGCTGAATTGTACAATTTAAAGTCATCAACTTTACGTTCTGTGAATTTCACCTCCACAAAAAATAAATCGGGCCATCTGTCTCCCCCGCCACACACGGTGCATAATGGCTCGTGGCCACCATATCGGGCGGCACACGTGAAGGACGTTTCCATCTCTGGACACTGCTGATGTAGACGGCGCGTGTGTCTGACAGTACGGTGGGAGGTGGCAGGGTGAGGCGGAGTGCAGAGAGCTGGTCCCGTCCCCTTGTCCCCTTCCGTCCCCGCGCTTCTCAGAAGCCACGCACACAGTCGAAGTCTGCCCTCCATCACAGGGCGAAGAGCAGCCTCGGATCAACATTGCCAGCTAAGTGCCCACCAGAGGGCACTCGCGCACCCCGGAAAACACAGGCGGCAACCTCAGCAGGAGCATCAGGATACCTGTAGCATCCAGAGTTGAACTAGTGCTCACAGGCATGCCTGGACATCACACGCTGACATCACAGTTCCATGTGAACTCACCCAGCCTCACTTGGGAAAATGTTCCTAATTGGGGGAAGTTATCCTCTTTGGCCCATTGGCTCTCAGCCCAACGTCAGTTTGGTGAGAATGTAGGAAGTACGTCTTGTGTGCGTGAGAGAAAGTAGGTGCACAGCAGGGCGCACACCCAGGGCAGAGCAATGTGCACGCATGCAGAGGTGCCAGTGTAGAAGCTGACCCTCCCTGACCTCCCGTACACTCTTTAAACACGGTGCTCACGCGTAATGCAGGGAGGGAACCCTCTAATTAAGGCTCAGTCCTTGGCAAACAGATTGTCCACTTCCGGGATAGGAACTAGACCAAAAAAACAACGAAAACATTTGAAAGTCACCATCCCCTCGGGGACGTTGGCCAGTGTGAGCAGGTATATGTCACTGTTAGAATTTTCACATGACTCATCTCAATCGGAAAGGTGACCATTGTCATAGTCTAGCTCCAGCTGTCATTCTGGAAATCCCCATGTGAAGAACCGACCTGTGACTTTCATGGTGACATCGTACCTGAGGGCAGTTGGGGGAACGAAGCCATTTCTCCCCTCTCCTGAATCTGGAAGTGTCTGAGGTGAGCGGCACAGACTGACAGGCTCTAGATCTGGCAGCGCTGCTCCTACCGCCCGCCGGGTCGGGAGTAAGTGTCACCTGGGCCTGCAGCACTTGGCTGCCTCGTCCTGCGGACAGAAATGCGGGCTTTCCTGCCTCCCTCTCCCCCATCCTCCTCCCGTCCCACTGGAGAGAGATGGATTTCCCCAAACTGGGACAGTCTCTCCTAATTCCCAGCTCTGCAGAGAAAGTGGGCAGAGCCAGACCTCAGCCTTGGGTTAAGGGCTGCCGGGGGTATTATCACAAAGAGGAAAAATGGTTACATCTTATTCAGCTGATTATTTAGAAATGAGCTACCGAATTTAAGATTCGTCTGTCCCGAGCTGCTGGTCTTTTATTTAACAAACACGCCAAAAACTGTGGGCATGTGTGAGAGGAAAGTGACCTGTCTCTGTGCGTATAATAAGGTCCAGCTCTGACACTGGGATGACCGCCTGCCTCTAATTAAATGGCACAACGCATATGACACTTTTCTAGAAGAATGACACAAGGTTGAAGGGCCTACTCCAAGGCAGCCACAGACACAGCCGGTGACAGAACATCCAAACATCACCACAGTCTGCTCCATGTCCCCCACACCTGCTCGGGGGTGGAGCACTGTCACCCCAGAGGTCAAAGGCATGACCCTAGAGCAGTGGGGAAGCCAGGGCCAAACCCAGACCTGAGCACGTCTTAGTTCCGTGACATTGAGAAACACACACTAAGTGTCTAACCTTGGGTTTCCTGTAAAATCGGGGTAATATAACACCTGCCCTGCTTACTTCAAAGGCTGATGGGAGAGTCACACAAGATGACGAATAGGAAAGCATGGTGCCTACTCTGAAATAACATACAAATGGAAGTTCTTCTAATATGATTGACATTTAATTCTCCCCAGAACGGTGCAAGATGGGGTTAGAATCATCATCATAGCAGCCTAATTTTTTCTCTTTTCTCTTATAAGTATTTATTTGGTATAATTTCAAACTACACAAAAGTTGCAAGAAAGCAAAAGTTGAAAGAAAGCCCGAATGTCCTTTACCCAGATGTATCTCTCTCTCTCTCCTGCCCCTCCTCTCTCCCATTGCAGACCCATGTCCCTTTATCCCTAAATACCTTAGATTTTATGTCCCCAGAACAAAAAACATCCTTTTATACCATCCCAGTACAATTGCCCAAATCAGCAAATGTAACATTGCTATAACGCTCTAATTTAGCCCACAGTCCATATTCAAATTTTGTCGATCGTCTCAATACCGTGCTTTCTAGCCATTTGTCCTCATTCCTGGATCAGACCCAGGACATTGCACTGCGCTCCTTGTCGTGATGTTTCAGTCTCCTTCAACCGGAAACCGCTCTCCAGCCCTTTTCCTTCCGGGTCGTGGGGTTTCTGAGGAGTACAGGCCAGCGCCCTCGCAGAACCGCCCTCAGGTGGGGTCCTCTGACGTCCCCTGGGGATTACATTCCAGTGATGGCGATGTTGATAGAAACACCACAGAAGAGGTGTCATCACACGACGTCAGCTTGTCTCCATCTTGGCAGAGTTGGCTGGTCACTGGGGGAAGGCGGCTTTCTCCTCTGTGAGGCTACTATTTTTCCCTTTGTAGTCACCACGCTATTAATGGGGAGATACTTCAAGTTCACGTAAACATTCTGTTTCTCATAAAAGTAACGCCCACTAGTTTAAGCATCCATTGATTTTTGGCTGAATGAATTATTACTCTGATGGTTGGGAAATGTAATTTCACTCTCTTGTTTCTTCTACTTTTTTCCGTTGGAATCCTGTTCTAACGTAGAACTGTTCCTTCTTCCCCATTTACTTGTCTATTCATTTATTTAGGTAGATCAGCATAGACTCATGGATTCTTATTTTATTTAGTAGGTTTTAATTCATTATATTACTATTAATTTTGATGCTTAATGTCCCAGATTTAGCCCCTTCAAACTACATTCTGGTGACTTTGGCACATTTCTATCACTTATCTTGGAGACTTCCTTTTACTTTCTGGCACAACAAGCTGGTGTAGGTACATCTCGTGCCTGCCATGCCCTTAATTCTCCATTTCTCCAAGGGGCCCTGGTCCCGTGGGTGTGTTCACTGTTCCTCGGGGAGCATTGCTTCCAGGCCCTCTCAGGAAATAGATATTTTAAAAGGTTTTCTAATAATGATTGATGATATATAGATAAGTTCACTGTCCTAAGACAGCTCCTACATACGAAAATGTATTACATATATATTATGTTAAATACACACACACACACACACACACACACACACACACACACACACGGTGCCAAAAAATGTGTATGCATTTTAAGAAAGGAAAACTGTATTAAAATTGCAATACTCAGCATATACCGATAACAAAAGATGAATACAAGGCATGTTTGAGTTCTGCAATTACAAGAGGTGCTCCAAGTGGTTCCCATCAGCGTCCAGACACTTCTGATGACAGCGAACTACTGCTTGAGCAACGCTGACCAAAGTGTCCACTTGTGTACGTTTTTAGGCGCCCTCAGTATGTATACATATAAAGAAAACATGAATTCATCCTGGTACTTCCATTTAAACCAGTATCACCAGTTCATTCTAGGCTTTCCCTGCCCACGTTTCCGACTGTCCTCTCTGACAGCAGGAAACATGGCTCCCGGCCCCAAACACTACTTTGTCCAATCCTAGAACACACACACCACTAGGAAAAACAAACCTACTAAGTAGAGCTCAATATTTGTTTAGAGTTCTTTCTGACTCCACCCTGAGGGTATATAGTGACAATACTGTGACCAAAAGTTATGTGAATCCCTTTTATTCCCTCCTTCAGCGTGACTGGTTTTCATATGAAATGTAAATAGATCCATTTTATTTTTCTGTTTGTATTCCATTTTAGGTTTTTTCCCCTCATCCGTAATGATTTGACTTTTTTTGAGTAGTAAAAACATTAACATGATTCCAAAAGTTAAAACTGTAGAAAAAAGGATTTTCAAAGAAGCATCACTCCCCCAGTTCCTTTCACTCCCTCTCCACCACCTCCTGTAAATAAGTGGGCTCCTTAGTTTGGGGTTTATCCTGCCTGTATTTGTTTTGGCAAAAATAGGCCAATGCATGTATAATTCTTATAATAGTTAATAGCAGGGTTCTTCCTGACTTCCGGGAGAGCCACCCCTTGCGGCCACCATGCAGTCCCACCAGGCTGCCTTTCCTGCTGCCTCAGAGGAGCCTGCAGGGGTCAGCAGGGGACAGGGCCAGCCTCGGAGTGCTGAGTGGATGTTACAAGTTCACTGCAGTCTGAACCCACATCCATCAACTGGCTGCTAATCCTTCTTGACAGACATCCCAGAAGAAACTTGAAGTGTTAACTAGTTCCAGAGTTTAACAAGTGTGAAAGCCAAGGTTTGTATTTTGGAGGCTGGAAGTAACGTGATTTATTTCTACATTTGACTGACGGTGAGAAGTCACCAAGAAAGTGGCCAGACTCAGCTGCTTGAATGCTCTGCCCCCACCCCACGCCCCAAAGAAATGCCCCCATTTCTAAGGTTTCTTCCTTTCTTCCCCATAAGTCTGTACCTAGGACACCCAAGAGCCTCAAGCCCCAAGCCCTTCTTAAGATGCATTTGATATACCACCCCGTGCCGGTCGACAATAGCAGGTCTGTCTGCTCGCCTGTCAGTGGGGCCTCTCAGCCCCGCAGGTGAGGAAAAAGGACGGTGGCTCCACCTGGGTGCACCTGTGCTCACCTGAGCAGAGTCAAGAATGTGAATAATTCCAGTATTCTCCAGCCGAAAACTCAGCTGCAGGGCCTGGAGACGCCGGGTGCGCTTTTCTCCTTTGTTCCCACTGCTTTTCTCGGCAGAAGGGCACGGCCCATGCTGGACGGCAGCTGGAGGGCCTCAGGTGGCTGCTGGCTCAGGCGAGCAGGGCCACGGCAGAGGCGGCGGCTTCGGCGGGCCTGCCCGGCTGAGAGCAGTCTGAGCCCCCGGGCGTAAGGGAACCCCCACCTCTGCTCGGCGCGCAGAGAGACAAAGCTTTCCTGTCCATCCCTGACTCCCCATGCGCTGTGCCCTCCAGTCCATCTTAGCTTCTCCTTTCAGTACGCTCAGCTGAGAAGTGTAAAGAGATACTTGCCCTGAGGCCAAAGAAGAGATAAATTGCCCCTTCCTGATCCTGGCTAAACCTTCTTCAGCTTGACAGCAGCTCCCCTCGAGCCCCGTGAGGCTAAGAACTGGGAAGAATGTGTTGATGGATGGTAACATATATGCCAGCCCAATAAGGTCCCACGACTGTGGCTCTTTTATAGGATCTTGGGTTTGGAGGGGCCTCAGAGGTCACCCAGGCCAGCCTACCACCGCCCCAGCATTCCGTCTGCAGCACCCTGACAGGTGGCCATTCAGCCTCCGTCTGAACATCTCCAGTGATAAGGAGCTCCATGCCACCGAACAGCAAACTCCTACTCATCCTTCAAGACCCTGATCGAATGTCACTGCTGGTGAAGCTCCCTCACTCGCCCAGCAGGTCAGTTTCTCCGTGGCTTGGGGTCCCTCTGCACTTCCCCTCGCTCTGCCAGAGCAGCCTGCAGTGGAATCTGTCTGTTTGCATCCAGGTCTGTCTTTCCTATTGCTCTCTGAGCTTCTCAGGGGAGTTGAACGCTACATACCATTCACCTTGGTCTCCTCAGCTCTTAAGACAACAGCTGACACTGAGACACTATTCTGAAAATCGCCGCTGGATATGTAGATGAGTGCGCCCTCCTGAGACAGCTCATGCTGTGGTCAATCAGCCGGAGCTCTCAGACACTCTGCTCACCCCAAGCCCGTGTCTGCTGTCCTGCGTTTTCCACGCTGTGGTCCTGCCCCTGCCCCTGGGCAAGGGGACCCAAGACACTAGCATATTTAACCTTTGTAGTCACAAAAAGGAATGCCTTCATATTTCCCTTTATGGAAAAAAGTATATATAAGAGCCTACAGAGATTAACAAAGAAATTACAGGCCCGTGTGTGACAAATTCCTAACGGGAAAGAGGTCAGCAGCATCACCGTTATGAATGTGGGGTTTGGGTCCAGGCACACGGCGTTCAGGCTTCCTGTCCGACCTGTCATTCTTCCTTACGTGGCTCCCTCATTCATAAAATGTGTAACTCCGCAGACAAAACGAGAAACTCGTGAAAAGTGTTTCGCCCAGGGCCTCAGCCAGTACAATGATACTAGTTATCATTATTTGTCTCGTTTAATCCTCCCACCAAGCCAGAGAGGACGGCGCTGTCATTCCCAGTGGCCCGGCGTGGAGCGACCCTGAGAGGCGGTAAGTCCTTGTCTGCAGCAAATCCAACTTTCCACCTGAGTCCACAAACGGGAAAGCCCACACTTCAACTCAAATCTGCACAAACACCACAAACATTACTATTTGTCAGTTGGGCACAGAAAAATCAACAAAAATTACAGCATTGTTTTCCTGCTTTTATTTTTAAAAGCCATCAAGGGAGTGTCTGGAGTCACAGAGAGACAGAGCTGCCAGTGTGTTTAGAGATCTTAAAAACAAGGAAAGAGACCTCCAGGGATGTCAGTGGACGCTGCTAACGTTTGGGGGTGGGAGCCACACCTGACAGCCTGTGCAGCGCCGCTGCCGCCCCGCCCTCCGAGGCCCGGGCCTGGTCACCTCCTTCGTGTGACGTGTGCCTGCGCACACCGGGTAGGGTCACCTCCCTTCAGCTCCCCTTTCCAGGAAAACGGCATCGATCCTTTTGGTTTTTTTCTGGGGGGTGTGTCCAAGTCTTTCATCAGTTTCACAGCCTCTCTCGATTTTTTTGTTTTTATCTTTAGTCTCTGAAGCCCCACTAAGGGTCAGTTTCCTATAAAGAGCGATTTTTCCATTAGAAAAGAAGCCACTCCACATCTGCTCATGGCAGCTGTGGTGAGGTTAGGGGCGAAAGCGAGATGCTGCCTCCCCCGGCCATCTCTCCCAGTCAGGGTCATCGGGCTCGGTGGCCGGCCAGCCAGGGGCAGTGGGGGGCGGAATGAGGTCTTCACTTCCAAAGGGCCTGGGGGATAGAGCTGCTTGCGGAAAAATGTGATCCTTGCAAAGATAAGACGGGCAGAGAAGAGTCAATTAAACGGCTAGCTTACTATGAAAACACTTACTATGAAAACACTTGACTACTCTGTTTTCTGCGCAGTCTCCCCCTGACACTCACACATACACTCAGCTGATATTGTTATCATAACAACAGGCTCCGACTCCAAGTATCTGAGATGCGCCTCAGGGCCCTGAGCTTAGCTGGTCATCTGTTCTTGCCTGAAGAACACCTCTACACACACACCTTCCCCCCACCCCGGTTTTCCTTCTCTCACCCCGTGCAAAGCCACACAATAACGAAAGTGGACAGGGAAGTTGGACAAAACAGAAGGGAAACCGATGTGATAGTTGAGTGGCTCAGTAGGAAGTTCCCCGCACTGCAGACCACAAGATCCAAGCTTTATTCCCTCTTCACCTAAAACTCTGTGAAAGGCAAGGGGTTAATTCCTCCAGCTCTCCAAGTCCCACCTGCGTGTGCCATAAAATGAGCATGACAATAAACTCTGCCTACCTAGAGGCAGGTGTCTTCATCAAATAGATGGGTCCATAAGTTCCTTCCAGGGCCACACCTCAATTGTATATCTATTTTTATTCTTTTTAAACAGCTTTAGTGAGATGTGATTGGCATACAATAAACTGTACATAAAGAAAACAGTTTACTAAGTGTTGACACGTGCGGACACCCATGAAACCAGCACCCCATGGAGATAACGGCCATATCCAGCACCCCCATCTCCTCTTCACACTGTGTAACTACCTCCTCCCGTCACTGGACACTGTTTTGAATTCCCCAGAACTTATTAGTGGAAGCACACAGTATGTCAAACATGTTTCCCAAGCTCCGCAAGCTCCAGACACAATCCCACCCTCGAGGCAGCTGTGAGAGCTAGAAAGAACACAGGAAGAGGAAAGGAGGGTGCAGAGCAGAAGCGCTGCTATTCTCGGTAAGGGGCCGCTCATGAGCGCCCCCCAGATGGGCACTGGGGGGGCGACGTTTCCGGAAGCAGGAAGAAGGACCCTCTCTGAGTGTATGGGCTCCACTCTGCATGCATCCCCAAGGCCAAGGGGTCCCCAGTGTCAGCTTCCTGTAGATGCCCTGCCATGGACATGCCAGGTGCCGAGAATCAGGGACACGGGGAGCCCTGCTCTTTGTCCCCGCCACCTGCAGTAGGGCCCTCCGTGTCCCAGCAAGTCACCTCTTGTGCAGAGAGGCCTGGGGCAGCCCCCGTCCATCCCTCCCAGCTCCTGGGAGGGGGATGACACCTCTTCCAAAGCAACGCAGAAGAGAAAACTCCCCACTGGTGACCCCCACGCCTTGGTTCAGGGGCCACGCTCTCTCTCGCTCCCGGGAAACCCTGAAGCGAACATATCAGGCAGATGTGTGACTGGAAGGAAATAAACAAACAAGCAATAAAACTTGCTCCGAAGTGCTACACAGGCTTCTGACAAGGACGCCCCAAATTTCCACTGTGTCATTCTTCTTAATTAAAAGAGTGAAGTCTCATTATTAAAAATGCAAATACGACACAGGGTTGATAACACATCAGAGTGTTATCTGCTTTTAACACCTGTAGTGGATTGAATCATGGCCCCCAAATTGTACGTCCGTGTGCTAACCCCAGAACCTGTGACTGGGACGGGTGCCCCCATAGCTGGGAGAAGAGGAGAAATACACACATAGGAGGGGCCCATGTGACAATGGAGGCAGAGACGGAGTGGCGTGGCCGCAAACCTAGGAAAGCATGGTGCCACCAGAAGCTGGAAGAGGCAAGGACCCTCCCTAGACACTTCAGAAGGCCAGCCCCGCCAGGACCTTGATTTTGGACGTCTGCCCTCCAGAATTGTGAGAGAATAAATTTTTGTTTTAAGCCAGTGAGTTGATGGTCATTTGTTTCTGCAGTCCCCGGAAATGAATTTAACCCCTTAGAATTAGTGTATTATATTAGCTTCCGCTGCTTTCCTGGACCCCCAAGATCTGGGCCTTGGGACATTGACTAGTTTCATAGGGAAGGGAGAAGCAGTAGGCAACGGTGGTGAAGGGGGTGTGACGAGCAGATCCAGTGGGGCACATAAAGTGGCAGAGGGGTCACACCTGAATACCATCGGACAGGAGGGTGAGGGCACCGGGGTGAGGGGTGCATGGGGTAGGGGCAGGGCCTGGCACCTGCGGGGTGAGGGCACCGGGGTGAGGGGTGCATGGGGTAGGGGCAGGGCCTGGCACCTGCGGGGTATGACAACCGGCCCTGTAGCCTGCACTTGATATCCCCGCAGCATTATGTCACCGCAGCGTCTAACCCAAGGCTCAGAGAACCGGGCTCATCCCCAGGAAGGACCCCATTCCCCCCCAAAAAAGGAGCAGCCCATCCAACTCAGTGTCCTGGGAGGAGGTCCTGGCTGAGCCGACAGACTTATAAAGAGCTACCTGGGAGCAGGGTGTGGGGGTGGGGAGGCTGCCTCCCTCTGAAGAGAAAACTTGAGGAGCCATCTGATGTGTGCTCGAAGGCAAATACCCAGATGTTGGCTTCAGATGAAGAAGTCTCAGGCAGCGCAACCCCGCTTTGGACGCCCGCTGGCCTGCGATTTGTCACACGGAGAGGGCCCCAGGGACCAGGAGAAGTGCCCGAGCGAGCAGGCTGGCACGCATCCAGCTGCGAGTCGGAACCCACACAAACCCTGGGCTGCAGGCAGCTGAACCTTCTCGCCCGAACCCCTTTCTTCACTGGATTTGATGGCCGTGATCAAGCGGCCCCCTTGGGAAGCACCTTGAGGATATGGGGGGAAGACAGCTTCCTTTGGGGTTTCCCAAACAGTCCCCTTTCCTGCTTGTTTTTACTGAGTCACTGCCTCCCTCCTGGCCCCCGGCCGGAGCCCGCCTCCTGCCTGTCCCAGGAAACCGGAGCCTCCAGCTGCACAAAGCCCCACTATGCGGGAGTGATGTTATCAGGGGCCTGGCCTGCTCCGCGCGGTAAGACACGGCCGAGCCAGGGTGGCCGGCCCGGGCTGAAACAGGACTCCCATGCGGCCGGCAGAGGACAGACTGGCCTTTGTGAGGACAAATCATATTTAAGCTCAGTCCTTATTAACACTGCACTCAACGGACCATTTTCTTTCCCGACTTCCAGCGCCAAGCCCTGTGTAGGCTCCCGAAGGATTGGATCGACCCTGGAGGTGACACTGGGTGGAAGGTGACGTGGCTGTACCTGGCCATGGAACACGGAACACATCAGAACACAGAGCACATCATGACACATCATGCAAAGCAAATCCTAGGGCCGAACCATGAGACGTGATTGAAAGCGGGTGGACCAGGAAAGGTCTGGTCCTCAGAGAGGGAGATGGCGTCTTCTACAGGACAGACTACAGACTTGACCATACAACCTTGAACATCTTTGCACCCTGAGCCAAACCAGCTTTGTAGCTTTGACAAGTCCCTTGACCTCTCTGAGCTTCAGTTTCCCCGTCGCTCAAATGGAGACACTAGTGCCTCCCTGGCAGAGTTACCTGGTGGCTGCAGACAGGAGGCGCGGACACACTGGCACGTGGCAGGTGCCCAGTGGCCTCAGCATTCGAAGGGCTGTTACCCTGCAACCCGAAGCTTTTAGGACAGGTCTCCACAGCCCCAGCACACGCACGGACATGCAGCGTAATACAGTGTGGACGTTGGCACGAATCGGAAGAGCATCAGCAAGTACACCAACAGGGGTGTTAGAAGCCAGCAGTCTGAACACCTAACTCCTTTCGCTACAGAAACCGCCCACGTCCTCCGAGCAGGGCCAGGCCTAGGGAGGACGCTGTCGCCTATAAACAAGGCAACTTGGTCCTCTCAGTTCTAGTCTCCCCGCTCCAACTCCACGATGGCCCACGATGGCTGTGCACCTCCTAAGTCGAGGCTTGATGGGGAGGGCGGGAAGATGCGCGCGTCGCCGTCGGCCACCCCAGAGCCCAGGGACCGTGGTGAGGAGCTTGGCCTGGGACAGCCGCCTGCCCTTCGTGGCCCTGCCACTCCCACCAGTTGTGCGGCTGGGGCAAGCAGTGCCACCTGTCTAAACTGAAGAGTCCTTGCCGGTAAAATGACCACAGCGAAAGTACTTCCTTCACGGGTGGTTGTGAGAATGCAAAGGGCCTGGTACACAGCTCGATAAATATTTGCTCAATAGATGGCCTTAGTGGTGGAAACTGGGCCAGAGGCCAACACAGGACATAATTGGGGGTGGGACCCATTTTGTCCCATGGGGCCGGGCTGGCAAGAGGCAGAGCGCTCCCCTAACCAACTCTGCACATTGTTGGAGAGAAAAGGGGGGCCAACCACAAGCTTGAATAAGTAATGAAACTTGGTTATTCTGGAGAAGAGGAAATGGGAGGGGGACATTTAATGACTGTTTGCTGCGTCAGGCAAGTGTGAGGGCCCCCCACGCCCCAGCCCTAGCGGTTGATTCGCACAGCAACCCTACTACATCTATCTGAAAGGCGGGGAAGGGGCGTCGCACAGGCAGTAAGTCACAGCAGCCAAAGACTATGGCGCGTACATTGGGTGCCAGGCAGGGGTGGCTTCCCAACACAGGGGTTTTGAGTGGGTCCTGTGAGAGCCCGTGTTCTGGGTTTGGATTTCATTTAGGATAAGCCTCCGGCCACCTTTCCCATTTAAGTCAGACCTGCGCCGCCTCCTGACAAAGATGATAAGCAGTCACCCTCAGCCGTCCATGTGACAAAGAGCCAGGACCCGCTTACGGCTTTGTGGGGCCCTTACGGCCCTCGGGGATGCCCTTCTTTCTTGCCGTAGGATCCATTTATGATTCTACAAAATGTTCTCACGGCGAAAACTCACAGGTGCAGAACTGCATCGGACACTTGGCAAATTGCATCCTTCACCAAAGCCCAGCTCAAACACTGCCCCAGCCAAACCTCTCCAACTGGCCCAGGCCACAGCAGCCCAGGGTGTGGACGACACGTGGCCAGAGCAGATCAGGCTGCCTGAGAGCAAAGGCACTAGGTGTGCAATGACCAGTCGTCAGTGCGTACACAGGTGAGCACAGCGCCTGAGCCTCCGGCCCCGTAGCTGTAGCCAGAAGGCGCAGTATAGGGAAGAGAAGCCTGTGGGGCTGACCTATGGGCAGGTGGCCCTCTCAGGAGCAAAGCGAGTTCCCTAGGTGACAGAGGGTGACAGACTCGCTGCTACGAGCACCCCCCAGGCAGCCTGGACACCCTTTGCTGGAGTCGCTGACCCCAACATTCACGGGTTTGCAGACGGTGTTGGGCTAAATGAAGGACCCTTGTACAGGTCAGGGACAGCTGCCCTGAGAACACAGGCTTCCCTGATGTTCAGGTGGCCGGCCACAGAAAGGAGTTGCAGGTGGCTCTGAGAGGTGTGGTGTTCACTCAATGGCCAGCCCTGGGGCTACTCTGAACAGAAAGAAAGACTGTGCCTGCTGGGGTTGTGGGGGGCACAGGAATGGAAGTGGGGGAAAGAAATGGGTCATTAGTCAGAAGACAATGCCTAAGGTCAGCCTTCTTTCCACCTCAATATTCACCTCTAAGGCTCAGGATGGAGCCCAGAGGTCAGCTTTTCTTCCGGAAACCTGTCTAACCTGCGCTTAAATAATATCCCACCCTCCTCTGCACGAGGCAGGAGCCGAGCCTCTCATCTCATAGGATTTTTCTTGTAGGTGCAGTGGGAAGGCCACTTGACTCATTCCTAATCGTCCACTATGACCTGGAATTCCACGATTAGATATGCATTCCTTTGGCTTAGTATTTTCTTCCCCATTGAAATACAAACGTCCCTGGCAGCCTGTGCTTTGAACTGATCAGTCATTTACACTTTATATTAGTTCATAGAATCCAATCCTAAACTCAGGATTTGCTACCTGAGTCGGGAGAGCACTCTAAAGGGGGTTTCAAGCCCCAAAGTCACTGTCACCTCCTTCTCAATTTTTCCAAGTGATTTGTCCCTGTCCCAGGTGGTCCCCATGTTAAGTGTTAATAATCCTGTGATACTCATCGCCATGGCTATTTCTTTATTTTCTTCGTTCGCTGCATTTTCTACCTCCCTCCTCACGATTTCTCTCCTCTGATTCAATTTCTTCCGCTTTGTTCTCTGCTCCATCAACCCCAGACCTGCAGGAACAGCCGTCTATATGGTCATGACATTCTTTATCACAGGGCAGAAGGTCTGGCTTCACAGCCAGCTTGTATGGCTCCGTACCTGTGCAACTATGGACAAGTCACTCGTCTTATCTTCTTCCTTTGGAAAATGGGGGTGGTGAGTACAGCAAGCCAGCGGTGAGCTGTGAAGAGGCAACACAGTCTCCCCAATATGGTTGGGTCGCGGCAAACCCTCTCTCCTCCCCCCTTGATGGACATCACTCAGCTCCGTGGATGGGAGATGATTAACACTCTTGTGATCCTGTCTTGCTTTGTCTCACTTTCCCTGGCTTTAATCGTCCTCCTGTCGTGGTCTTCTCAGTGAAATTGCAATGAGTCTGCAGCGTGGCAGCCCAACCCTGAAAATACAGATGCTTTTTCTGATCAATTCGAAGGGCAGCCCCACAACTTTAGAACAGTGCTCCCAAAGGAAGGTGTGAGGTGTAGTAGCTACGTCAGAATCTCCTAGGAGCCTATGCGAAAACTGCAGCCCCTCGGGCCTGTCGCAGGCTCCTGGGACTGGGCTGGAATCGAGGGTCAGCCGAGCAGGTGATTCTCATGTGCTCGCGTCTGAGAGCTGCCGGCCTCCAGGAGAAGCTGGTACCTGGACTATTGCGGCAAGGACAGGAACGCAGTCATCTGCCCTCACTGGCTGGTCACAGCAGTAAGACAACTTTTGCCACTGGCCATTGAGACCCGAGGAAATGACCTGCCTGGGTGCTCACAGCCGGTTAGTGATATAGACACAGAAGAAAACCCACGTTTGATGCCCCCGGGGTCAGCTCTCTCGCCACCGCACCAGGCTGCCTGACCCTCCCACCGCTCCCAGTACTTCCATGGAGTTCTTGCCACCTAACAAAGGACCCACAAGAGTCCCAGATTCTGCAGGAAAAAGAATAAAGCAATGTGTGTGTGTGTGTGCGTGTGTGTGTGTGTGTGTGTGTGTGCAAGAGAGAGAGACAGACAGACAGAGAGACAGAGAGAGAGAGAGAGAAACCTCCCTCTTTTCCTTCCTGCATTCATCACAGTTTCTCTTATTTTCACATTCATCATAGAGGTTAGATGCCTGATATGCTCTTTTCATATCCCTGAAAATATAACTTCAGCTGAGTATAATCATCATTAAATTCCATTATGGGGAAGGAATTTAGATGACTAATGACATGGCTTTTTTAATACTGAGATTCGATCTGCACGTCCATTTACGTATCTCATGTGGGTCCCCATAGCTGGGGCTGTTCTATCAAGTTTCCAGCTTCCACCTGATAAAAGATGTTTGGGCCCAGGTAATCATTTAAAACATCAGCTATTACCTGGCAGAGAAATTAATTTAATGGTGCCGCAGGAGGAGTGAAGCTGAAAACGCAGTGGTCTGAATGGCGCAGATTTGAGGTTCTAGCCCCAAGAACGAGCTGTGGACCCTTGGGTAAGTCGCTTACCCTCCTGGGCCCCAGATTCCTCGGTGGAAAAATCAGATAGAAAGTGGCACTTGGTGAACTGTGCCCTGCCGAGCAGTGTCACCTGACAGGTTGGTCGTGGTCACTCACAGGAAATGCTGCCCTCCACACTGCTCGCCCTGGGGGTGTGACACCTATTCTTGTCAGAAAGGCTGTGGAGGTTCTGAGGGCAAGAATTCCGCTTTCCCCAAGCCTATGTCATTCTCCATTCACAGAAAATTTATTGAGCACCTACTCTGAACCAGGCACTGCCTGAGCTGGGGATTCAGCCAGGAACAAAACACAGAGAAATGCCTTCCCATAAGGAACTTACAGCTTAGTGGGGGAAACACCACGCAAAATAAAAATTCAAATACATAGCCTAATAGATGATGCTAAGGGTGCTGGACTTTAATACACCAGGGAAAAGAGCTGGGGTAGAAGAGAGATCTGAGCAACTGATGTTCTTCAGGAACAATTCCTATTAGGCTCTCTGGACCTGCCATTGTGACACAATGACCTGACATTGTGACACACGGTACTGGGGGTTGTCTCAGGAGCTCTATACTAGGAAAGCCATGTGTTTCCCTGGGGATGAGCACACTGGGCAGGTGTGATAAGCAGGCAGGGTACAGTATATCTTTGGCACCATAACTGGTGAGGGGGTCAGATTACTCCCAAGATGTCACATAGGGTGGAATTTCGTCCACCTGCCCTTTGCTGGCCTAGCCTGTGCCATGTGCTATCAGGAGACACTAAGATAGAGACCGTCACCCTCGCCTGAGGCCACTGAGAGACTCGCTTGATAAACAGTGGAGATGACAACTGCAGGACAAGTTCCACAGCGAGCAGGGTGCAGCAAAGGATCGTGACAAAAAGCTGAGATGAAATGTAACCGTTTTGTTACACTTAAAATGCAGATGTTGGCTTAGATGACGACCGACCTTGTTTATAGGGGTGAAATATTATTTTGTATATTTGCATGAGATAGATTTATTTACCCACCTCTGTTAGTTGGTGGCTAAGCTGTTGACGGTTTGAAATAGGCCAGGGTAGGAGCAGATCTCCTGGAAAGTTGCAAACCCCACAGATCAGGGTTTTGTTTTTCCACGGGGTAGCAGAGTAACCAGCACACCAGTGAGTGGACGAATGGTTTCTCAGATACAGCACTAATGGGGGCTTCGCAGATACCAAGTGTTGCAGGATTGCCAGAATTCAGAGCAAAGAAAGAATCAGTGCAGTGTAGGACAGGATCGTGGAAATTAAGGGTCCGACTGGTTCCTGGAACACAGCGGAGTGTGGACAAGCCTTTCCAATGGCAGAACAGCACAGAGGCGGCCGGGAGTGTGGCATGCGTGCACCTGAGCACAGGGCCATGCTGGGCACATCATTCCCCATCATGAGCGGCTGGCACAGTGCAGTGTCATGAGAGCAGAGAGCACTGTGTGTGGGAGGGGTCTGGATGGATCCCAGCCACCTACCAGATGGGGTGGGGGCTGGGGTGCTCACAGCTGTCCATCAAGCTCGACCCAGAGGCCCAGGGCATAGGATACTGGAATGGGAAGGTGGGGCTCAGGGCCCCCTCAGAAAAGAAGAATGCTAATATGAACCCAGCTTGAAACCAAGCTCATGTCAGCAAGCACTGAACGGGGTGTGACTGCTGAAGGCAGCAGACATGCAACTGGACAATGGAAGTGAGAACTGCCGTCAGTTCTCGGCTCCATTTCGGCAGTAACTCCACTAGCAGGAAAAATACACATTTGTCAGCATTGGGCGGCACACCTTTTCTCAGAGCCCTCCTGTGCAGTGTCAGAGTAAGCGGTCAACCAAAAACCATTGAAGCTTTCCACCCACGTATGTTGTCACGTTGTGAGCTGGGCGCAGTACAAACGCTCGCCGCTATGTGTGTCTAATGCCCTGTGGGGCCCCTGCTGCACCTCTTCAGACCTGCTGGGCCTAGCGGCTGCACTCAGCTTCATAGAGGAATGGCTGGACAGTCCTTCCTCTCAGACTCATCACACGTCCCCACCTCTGGCCTCCTCTTCAGACGCTGTGCCTGAGGACCCCGCAGAAACCACCCTGGAGCCCTCCCTGCACAACTCAGAAGCTCACGGGCATTAACACCCTGCAGGCAGAACTCGGACCGTGGCCGACAGGGGCCAGAGGGCAGACCCCCACGTGGGGTCTCAAGGCGCCCTTCCGAGGCCCCTGCACACAGCGCGGAGGGGCCAAGCAGCCGCCAGCTCTCCTGGGGCCCAGCTCGCTCTTGCCTGCTCCACTCTGCCTGTGCCTCAGCCCTGCTCCTTGTGACTGCCACCCGTCTGTTCACGCGGGCTCTGCCCCACTTTCTGGGGGACCCATGGTGAGACACGTACAGCCTGGATGTTTCATTAACCCATGGACACAAGTAAGAACAACCAAGATCCTAATGACCAACCTATCTATTGGGAATAGGTTGATGAGATAAGAAAATCAGAGAAAATTTCCTAGCGCAAAGCTAAAAGGAGCAGGGTGTTTTCTGATCTCCAGAATTCCTAATTCTGTGAACCCAAACCCAGGTGATAAGTTTGGACAAGGTGCAGCATTCTCACCATAGTTTGGAACAGATAAAATTTCAGTGCATCGTGAGATTGTCCTGGATTTACTGTTGTTTTAGTGGGTATAAGAAATACATAGTTTGGGGTGTTTCAATGGACAACCATATGCTCAGAGCTGTGGCATCACTACCACTGGAAAGAGAAAAATAAATACGTCACCAACCAATGATTGGCAATCTCTGCCACCATGAATCTAAGGGAGCCTAAGAATCATCTGTCTGTTTTCTACTGAATTTCATGGGTAACTGATTTTTCTCATTGCTTCAAGAGTATATATATTTCGGGCTGGCCGAGTGGCGCGGTTGTTGAGAGCTGGCTTGGGACGCCAGCAGCCCGGGTTTGGATCCCACATCTGAGGACAAGTGACACTGCCCTTTAAAAAAAAAAAAGAGTATATACATTTAAAGTTCAATTTCTTTTTTGGAGGATGTTTTTTTCATGTGCCCTGCATGATTTAAAGTGCCTCATGTGAATTAATAGCTCTGAGGAAACAATACTATTATTATTACCCATTTTACAGATTAGAAAGCTGAGACCCGAAGATATACAGTAACTTTCCACTGAGAATGGAGGTGGGGTTTGGACCCAGCAGGGTCCTAAAGCTTGTCCCCTAACCCAGCTGACACACTGTCCCACATGCTGACACCCTGTCGTGTTCAAGTAGGACAGTGAAAGGCTGTGCAGATACCTGGGGAACTAGGAAAGTGGGAAAGCACCAAGGAACAGCTCAGAGCCTTACTACAGCTGGCCACCACAACACCTAACTATTTGGATGAAAGTGAGAAATAAGATAAAAGCAGTCACTGTTGGGTACCCAGAGATTTGATGTACGTCCCATTGAGTTCATGTGTATCAATTTGACTTCATTTTGTCTCTTATTGATTGAAACAATCAGTCATCTGGGGCTATATCCATGCCAATCAATTCATTTAAAAATGCACTAACTGATACGATTAAGTCCATTTATGAATGTTTCAAACCAACATCTGGGCATTTTTACCAACTATTTGGCATTTTTACCAACTATTTGGTATAGACCAGTTACTACCTAGAATTCATCTCAGCTTCTTCTTGTTTAAACTGGTCTAAAATGATGACTGGATGGCATGAGCTGCACAGAACTGAGAAAAGGGTCCAACATCTCACACCGAAATCACATTAAGCATGCTTACTTTTCAAAATTAATTTTTTTCTGTTTTGAAAAACAATAACTTCAGAAAATATTGGGCTGTCGGAAAAGTCATGACATATGTTTTCTATGTTTTTCATTGCAAAAATGCATTATGACTCTTCCAACAACCTGATAGCTTCCCTGAGCAGATTGTGTTTTGCTTCTGCAACCGAACTCCCTCTACCTGAGACCAAGTACCTGTGGGGTGGCCAAAGACCAGATCCTGACAATGAGGGGAAAACCAGTCTCTCTCCTATTTGTAAGAGGAGGAGAACAAATTATCAAAAAAAAAAAAAGATAAATGTTGGCAAAATTATGGAGAAATTGGAACCCTTGTGCACTGTTGGTGGGAATGTAGAATGGAGCAGCCACTAGGAAAGACGTGATGGAGTTTCCTTAAAAAAAACTACAGATAGAACTAGATAAAACTACAGATAGAACTACAGATAAAACTACATATGACCCAGCAATTCCACTTCCTGGTATATATGAAAAAAATTGAAATCAGGATCTCTAAGCAAAATCTGCACTCTAGTCCCATGTGCATTGCACCATTATTATTCACAATAGCCAAGATGTGGAAACACCCCATGTGTCCATCGACGGATGATTGAGTAAAGAAAGTGGGCTAGCTACATAAAATGGAATGTTATTCAGTCTTCCATGTGTGACAACACGGATGAACCTGGAAGACATTACACAAAGTGAAATAAGCCAGTCACAGGAGGACAAATTCGGCATGGTCCCACTTCTAGGAGGCAGAATGGTGGGGAGCGGGAGTGGGGGAGGGGACATGGGGAGCTGTGGCTCGATGGGTCCCAGCGGATGAGTGAGCTCCAGGGACCTGTTGGTACACAGAGCAGGAGCCACAGGTCGGCATGCACCGAGCCCTCTGTTAGGAGGGTGGGTCCCACGTCAGGCGCCCGTCACACACACAGACACAGGAAGCTTTGGAGGTGGCAGAGGTGCTTATTACTTTGATTGTGGTAATGGTGTGATGGTGCACGCACACATCCAAACCCATCCAACTGTACACAGTAAATACCTGGTGGGGTTGTATGTTGATTATACCTCAGTAAGGCTGTAAAAAAATTAAGATTTTCTGTTCATCGATAGGCTTAAGAAAGTGAAAAGAAAACTGAGAACTGAGAGGAGATATCTGAAACATATATACACAAAGGATTATGTCCGGAATAGTAACAGTACTCTACAAATCAATACCAACAATTAGAAAAATGGATGAAAATGTTGCCCAGGAATCTCACAGAAGAAACGTGAGTGGCTGATACACATATGAAAATGATGTTTAAGCACATTAGTAATCAGTGAAATGCAAATTAAAATCCCAAGAAATCTTTTCACCATTAGCCAATGGTAAAAAAACACACAAAATCAGCATTCTGAGTAAGATAAATGAACACTACAAAATGTAAAATGTGTGCATAACCATATTGGAAAATAATTTTACACAAGTAAAGCCGAAGACACATATTCCCCATAACCTCAAGGCATTCAAGATCTTTGAGCTTCCGCCACGGTAATAAAATACATTATACATTGGGACCCTGCACACGTGCACACTCATACACAGTCACACACATACAGTCAGGCACACACTCACACACACACTCATCTGCTGCCATGCCATGCCACCCTAGGAGGAGCTGTTCACGTCACAACGACAGCCCTGGGACATGTGTGCATCGCCATATACACAGAGAGAGCTACAGATAACTCAAATGTTTCAGAAAGCAATTCTTATCCTGCCTCTGTGGGGTGTGTTCTGACACATTCAACTATATTTTCTCCCATAATTTTAAATGCCCATCAGGACACGAGCCAGCATCCATTGACAGTTTGCAAAACACCTTTGCACATGTTTACCAAGAAAAGTGCAAAAAGGCTTCACAGTGGCACTGCTTTATAACAGCCCCCGATCAAAAACAAGGCCCACCAAGAGAATGGATAGAAATACAATGGCCTGTTTTTGTAGGATAACACTGGTCAGCAAGGAAAGGCAAAAGCTAGCGGCACAGGAGTCTCCAGGAGTGACTCTCAGAAAGACAAATGTTGAGGGGAAACGTCTTCGGAGAAATCCGTACAGACGTATCGCATCAGGGTCAGTGCGGAAGATTCCAAAGTAAGCTGTGAACATCATCCTATGGTTTGTGTTTGGCCTCTACAATTTAGGTCACAAGGAGGTGGCTACACGGAGACAGGTCTACGTACAAAATCGCAGAAGAGGAGGGATGGAGGGCCCCAGATGCCCTCAGGGGTCCGCTGCCCACAGGGAGTTCAGCAGATCAGTCCCTTAAAGGGGGCGGGGTTTTTCTCCCATAAAATCCTCAGCACCCACCATGCCAGGCACTTAGCTCGTCAAATATTTAAGGAAGGCAAAGGGAGAGAAGGGAGGGAGGGCAGAGAGGGCACAGACTGTCCCAGGCGCTGGCGTGGGGAGGGCCTTAAACCTTGACTCTGTCGTCTGTGGGGATGCACGTCTGGGGACTGGGTCCAGGCCTCACGCTTCGTGACTTTAGGCAAGTCACCTGAGCACTGGGAATGTGTCTCCTCCGGGGAGAACGGGCCCTGTCACAGGTGGGGGGTCAAGTGCAGCAGAGCTTAGAAAGTGGCTGGTCACCTAGGGAGCTTTACGCAGATGCTAGTTGTCCTCAGGGCTTTGGCCCTGAGGTCTTAGCCCTCCCTGTAAACGCCTTTCTGGGTCATTTGCTTCCAGAGGCCTCTGGGCTAGAAGCCCCTCCCCTCCTGCTGCCTGCTATCTGAACCCCTTGAATGGCAGACCGTCTTTCTGCTGCAAAGATAAGGAAACAGAAAGCCTGTTGACAACGAGTGTCACCGACCTGGCCTCACGGGAGCAGGCAGGCCCTGTGCTGCCGAATGAGTGCGAATGGAGACCGTGATGAGGTGAAGACACCTGCTCACCTGGGCAAAGCCAGGTCACCAATGGGCCCAGGTGGAGACATGGAGAGGGCCCTGGGGCAGCGGTGGACTGGGACCTCAGGGGAAAGGCCTTCGCCTGGGCCACTCCCTGAGTCTTTCCTCTCCGTTCACACGTCCAGTCTAGAAGCCGGGAGGTTGAGGAACGTCATCTAACCTGAGAGGCCACCAGGAACATAGGGACAGAAGAATCAGCTGTGTGGCTCCAGCCTTTCCATCCACATAGCAGGGCCCATTCAGGAGAGTTGGGCAGCTCGCCCCATGCCACCTCTGCAGGAGAAGCACACCTGGCCCCAGCCAGCTCCCGGGCAGACGCTGCTGGGACACCAGCCCCCCACCCCACTACCCACCACCAGCTAGCCCCGGTCCCAGGTCAGCATGCGTGCTTCAGACCCGAAGGGCCAGGAATTGGGACCCAGCTGACAGGCTTCTAGGGTCAGTGGTACCCAGTCTGCAGGGGAGGGTGGCAGCAGCAGCTGCAGTCACAGGTCCCAGGAGGGTGGGGTAGGGTCAGCACTAACCACACAGAAGGACCAGAGACAGCGGTGAGGAGTAATCCCAGCCAGAATAACCGAATGGCGAGAGCCGTGTTTCCGTGGATGACCATGAGGGGCCACGGTCCTGCCAGGCCTCAGGCCCAACACCCTTCCTTCCTGGCCGCAGGCCGACTTCCTCTCACCCCACAAGACAGCTCAGAGGGCTCCTGCAAGCCTTCCCAGACTCCCCAAGCTGATTCAAGCTTGCCCTCCCCTATCTCCCCAGGCCATTTGGTACCAACTTCTGTTGTGATGTGTGTAACTGTCCGTATCTGCTTTCTCGAACAGGGCAGCGGCCTCTCTGATCGTCAGCGCCCTGGAGCAGAGTGTAACACCAGGCACATATTCGGTGCTCGGGGTATGTGTGTTGAAGGAATAAATGAACAGCTAACCCAGGGACACTCATCTCTTCCAGGACACTGACCAGGCCACCCTGCTGGCTCTCTGCCTGAATGAAATATCTGTTTCTCCGTCATTACAGGGGCAACGACCAGGTGTGTCCACCTCTTGGACATTTCATTTAACTCAGCAAGTGTTTTACCGATGTCTGTTATATGCCAGGACTGTGCTAGGAACCGGGGTGAGAGGTGCACATGTGCAGTCTCTCCGCGGGGAAATAACTAGTCCCTTCTCAGTGTGTCCTGCTCTGCCTCCCACAGCCACAGATAATCAGACACACTCAGCTGCTTTGCCCTAAATCCGGACTATCAACAGGCCAACGTACAGGCAATTGTCCAGCCAATCCAAAAAATGTAGACAGCTCTCCTGGGAAAGGAGACGTAGAAGGCTCTGTGCAGGCAGGTGGGCAGGCTCACCCCGACGCCACGGCCCCGTCACTAGCGCTGCCCATGCTGCCCAGGCCCCGGCTCGCCCACCTTCCCGTATTTCCTGTGTGGCACAGGCTGGGCTCAATGAGGCAGAAAGGAGGAAAGAGAAAGACGATGCAAGAAAGTCAGAAAAGCAGCCGGCGCCGCCCTTGGCCAGGGAGACGCAGGCAGACACTCATGAACTCCAGCTGCCAGCGGGCCACTTGGTCCCGTTCCTCCGCCAGGAGGGTCTCCTTCCGTCTCATTCGGAGTCTGAGTTCGTTTTGTGCCCGAGTTGTCGAGACGCGTGCTGACTGACACAGCAGACCCAAGCCACGTGCGGCTGTGCAGCATTTGAAAGCTGGCTTGTGGGACATGCTGAGAAACAGGATTTGGGTCAGACTGGGTTTAATAAACTGTATTATGAAAGTTAATATCGCCATGGCCTCTTACTCGTCTAGCATGGCTACTGGAAAATTTAAAATGGCCCAGGTGGCTCCAATGGTTGTCCTGTTGAACAGCCTCAGTTCACCTTCTAAGGTTCAGGTCAGCAGGGGAGTGGTGCCAGTCACCTCTCTGCCCCAAGAGACTCGTTCCTCGGCCAGAAGCACCACCTTTAACTCCAATCCACAGGCCTCTGCCCACCTTTGCAACACTAGCTAACTAGCATACGATCACTCAGAGCCAGCCCTCGCCCTCTCCTGATAACATCGCGGGGCACTCCCCACCTGAAAGGCGATCTCCCAGCAAATCTCAGGCCATCGGAGATCTGAGGACAAAGAGGGGTTGTTGATGGAATGTCCCAGGCCCTGCAGGAAGGTCGACCCGAATCCATCCTTTCTCCTCTCCTCACCCTCCTGTACCTGAGGAGACCTTCATTTTCCCTGTGCAGTTCCCCCCCAAACCCCTCACCTCTGAGCCCCCCACCCCGCTCCCTGCTGAGTAGCCCTGTAACAATGACAGCACAGCACAGAGCAGCCTCCCGGAGAAACTCCCCGAGTTGCACCCCTCGCGAGGCTGCCTCCCAGACACAAGCCTGACATCCCACAAGGACTGCTTCAAACCCACCTCCATGTTCCGTGTTCATGTTTGTCAGAGGTGGTCTTCCAGGACCAAGGAGGACCGGACGTGGCAAGATTTCCTTGGGGCTCCCTACTTTTAAAGGCATCATGTGTCCCAATCACTGGAGCTCATCAGGTCTTTCACTACCCGCTCTCTCTTCTTCCCTTGTCGCACCAGTGGTCAAGTCCTGTGACTTTTGCCACCAAACGAGTCCTCACATGAGTCTGCTTTCTTCCCCATTGCCGTCCCCCGACACTGGGCCACTCCACTGCACACAGAGTGACGACAGTAATTGACACCAGATCCTGCACAGCTACTGATCTGTACGTCTACTGTTCATACCAAAGGGCAAGCAGGCATCTTATCCCCATTACTGACAAGGAAACAGAGATTTGCCTGGGGGGGGCCATGAGGCAGGACGTGGCACAATGATGGCGCGAGCACGCCTGAGTCCACACTGGGCTCCCCCTCTCTGTGTAATGAGCAAAGGAAGTCATTTCTGTCTAAGCTTTGTCCGTCTCTCCATGGGTCAATGTCTGAATGAAAAGTGGAAGCTTAATCCATAAGCCCAGGTGTTTCAACATCTGGCGACTGGGGGTGTGAGGCCAGCTGGCTGATGCGCCGGAGTCCTCGTCGCTTGTTGGGGTCTGTACTTCAGTATATTTATACGGGCATAGGTAATGCTGACTGCATTTTGTGTATCTCTTTGTCTCATGTAGAATGTTGAACACATTTTGTTCCATCAATGCACTGAAACCATTTACTACTATGCTTATCTCCTCACTAACCTTTAAGCTTTCTAAGGATGGAAGCTGTGTCTTGATCTTTACTGCATGCCATAGTCATGCCTCTTTCTAGGAGATGCTCAGGAAATGCGTGTGAACTGACTACTCTCTGCCCCCAGTGGATAAAGTCCAGTCTGTTACGGAGACACGCGAGTCCACAAGGCCCTGGCTGAATTTCGCAGCCTGCCCAGCCCCTCCCAGCCCCGCCCTAGCCCGCGTCCCTTGCCTCCGGGGTACCAGCCACAATGGCCACCTTCTCCTAACAGCGTGTTCTGTTCATATTCCAATTACTTCCTTTTTCTGGACTGTCCTTACCCACCCTGTGTTTCTGGCATCATCCTCATCTTTCAAGGCCCAGATGAAATATCACCTCCACCTTGGTGCCACCTCCTCTCAACTTGTCCCCAGGGACTCTGCATACACCTTTCTTGAAAGCCCAATTACCTTCTAATGATCCATTTACAATCCCTTTCTCACCCGCCACAGTTATTCTCTCTGGGGGAAAGTGGGTTATTTCCAGGATACAGTGAGTGAGGCAGGAAAACATCCATCACTCAAATATTATTTTATTCCATCAGGGAAGAATTAAAGGCTGAAGGATAAGGATTCAGGATATGGACAACCTGTCTTGATCAGAAACAAAAGGAAGAAAAGCTTTTCCCAGATGAAAAAAGGACTCCTAGCTTGAAGAGGGGAAGAGGGAGGAAGCGTGGAGAATGCACAGGCTTCCGGTGAGATGCTGGCAGGGGACCCCAGAGAGGTCAGTGCAGGTGTGTCCGGACCGGACCGCGGCGGCTCTGGGCAAAGACATATTGGGTTGTCGGAAAAGTCATGACGCATTTTTGCAAGGAAAAAATGAAAAATACATCATGACTTTTCCAACAACCCACTAGATGGTGGTGCTGGTGGTGACAGGCCCCTCAGGTGACGACGGCAGAGGGCCAATGCCAGATGGCCCCTTCCTCTACTCCTCTGTCACTTTGTCCCTTTCTAAGACTCAGGACTATCTCATGGTCAGGGGGCTGCAGAGGGAAACCTATCCTCGTGGGACAGGGACTGAAACTAGACACCAAGTCGCCATTAAGAAAGTAAAGATACGTTTCTCACAAAGCTGAGTTTTCAATCCGAAATTCATACTCGCTTCTCTGGCACAAAGAGTTTTTAAAAGTTTGTCTCAGATGTTTAATGGGTGGACAAACAAACCATTTACGTGAGTTTGTCACACAGTTGCTGAATGTTTTAGGGTATGCCTACAGAGACTTAATTGTTGGAGTTTTAGGGGAACAATAACATCATTGTCTGTGTTCCCCAAGTTTGCAACTCACTGGCAAATATTACAAAGAAATCAGCCAAATGCAGATTTTTGAAAACTTAACTTTACTGGTCAATCTAATTAAAGGATGAAGCTTCACTCTGCAGCCACAGTCAGGGTCCTTAACACAATCCCCTTGGAGGGAAGTGTCCCCCAGATGCACTTCTGTCCAGTAACCATCCTCACGGATGAACCCAGAACACCTGACGCTGAGTCTAGGCCACAGAGAGACACCAAGACCCCCAGATGCAGTGGGGCTCAGCAACTGTCCCCAAACTGTCAATCAGACAGGTTATCCTGCCCCCCGGGGGAGAAGTAAGTGAAGGGTGGGGAGACAGGCCAGGGGTGTTTCTCTAATGGCACTCTCCTCACAGAAATGTGAGACCCGGGAAATGATGACCTCTCTCTAAACTCCGTAAGAAGCTCATTGTTGGCCTGATGTATGATTTAGATGAATGAACTCCACTTGGCCTCCCAAATGCCTTAATCCTCTCCCAACTCTATCACATCAGTCCTCCACTCAGGCCTATGTGTTCAAGGAAGGATGGGGTAGGCGCCTGATGCTTCTGTCCTTTTTCCTACTTCAGCACAGGAGCAAACTTTCCAAGAAGCACATTTCAGCCTCCTGTTTTCTGGCTTCTCCCCCAGAGAATGGCAGATGGTTGGAAGACTCATCCTTCAGAGCACAGGCGATGAAAAGAGCATGTGATTCTCTAACTCCCATCACTCCTGGGTCCCCAACACACACATAGGACCATTCTCAGACTTAGTGCAAAGGATAGTTTGGACCTGGAATTAAGCGAAAATACCTGGCTAACCAGAAACACATGGCCATGCCTCCTCCTAGTACATGTGTGTGCCTATGTGTGTGTGCATGTGCACATAATGTGCATACATGTGGGCAAGTATTATGAATAATTTAATTGTTAAAGCCCACTGGTAGCTAAAGTTGAGGTCCGTAAGAAATGGCGTATAGAACGGCTTGTTCCTTCTCTTTCAGGAGGCACAGTGAGCTGGTCAGACGCCACATTGGTCATGGATGCCTGAATATATATGGGGATATTTCGAGAAGTTTGTCCAGAGGAGGTGGACAAATAAAAAAGCCACCTTGAGCTCCTTTTTTTAAGGGATAAAGTCTGTGGTCTCAGATCATCTATACATTCTCAAGTCACAAGACAGTGATCCGCCCTCTGTCTGTCTTGCCACCATTGATCCCCAGTACCTAGAGGGTAAAGAGCGTTCACTCTTTATCTTTGTAGCACGAGGAGAACAAAATGGGCTTAGATTTCTTCCTACCTGGGTCTCGCTCTGTGTATCAGTTAGGATTAAATGCGACTGTGAGTCAAAGAAACACAAAACAACAATAATTTTTTAATAAGTTTATTTCTCCCTCATATACATAAGTTAGGGAACAGACAGTTCAAGGCCAGACTGGCAGCTTGGCTCCTAGAAATCCCCAGGAACCCAGCCTCCTTCTACTTCGTTATCTCCCCAGGTGTGGCCTCCACCCACCAGTTCATCTCATGACCTAAGGTAGCTGCTCCAGCTCCAGCCATTACACCTCCATCCCAAGCAGGCAGAAGGAAGTGGCCCAGAGAAGAGGGAAAGGGCACATGCCAGTGGTCTTTTAAGGAAGGTGCCTCAAAGGTCCGATGACACTTCTGCTTATCTCACTGGTCGGCGGGACTTGTCAAATGAGCACACTTCGCTGCACTGGGGTTTGAGAAATGTCGGCTTTATTCCAAGAAACCCTGTCCCCAGGGGGATGTTATCAGAAGCAGCGTGAATGCAGGCCGAGGGGCCAGGAAACAGCAGGGTCCAGCAAAGAAAGCACAAAGTCAACACGTGTCAGCTGAGGGACAGTGGCCCTTTCCTTCGATTCTGGACATTTTGTCCCATCAGATACTATGAGCAGCTTCTTTAGACCTTGTCAGCCAACACCTCGGAGGGCATTAGTCTATCAGATTCTTTCCACCCCTGGCAGTGAGAACAAGGCCACAGAAAGCAAACAGAATTTCTACTTGCTGAGGGGAGGGTATGGGGAGAGATGGCCATCTCAGCGCCATGGTCACTTGCTCAGAGAAACCTTCTCTGAGCCTCCTGACCAGGTTGCCCCTCATTCTTCTCTCTTCCAGCTGTGTTCTGATATGATTCAAGTTAAACTAACTAGGGCTTTGATTCACGGCTTCTTCCCCAGGAATCGTAATCTCCATGCGCAGGGCCAACGTCTCTTTCTGCTCACCTCTATTTCTCTGACCTTTCCCAGAGCCTGGCCTATTCAAGGCGCTCAGTATATACGGAATGAATGAATGAATGAATGAATGAATGGAGGAGGTGCTAAAAGGGCCAGATAAATTGGTCAGCTGCACAGGTAGGGTGTGTGGTTCCCACCAGACCTCAGGGGCAGGTCCACCTTTCTCTTCCTAGACGCGTGGGGTGTACGGGGACATTCAGGTAGTGACAGATTAGTTAATGTCCCAGCCAGGAAGAGCTGGGGACCCCAGCTTTTCATCCCCAGAATTCCCACCTGAAGAGAAGGCCCCTCCAGCGTGGCAGCCGTAACCCATAGCTGCTGGCCGAGGACATACCTTCTTCTCCTCTGATGTGGGGTGTGGCTTCCCTGCTGTGGGCACCCACCCCAGGTGGACACTACATTTTACAGATAAAGAAACGGAGGCTCAGAGCCTTGCTCAAGGTTGCACATCTAGGGGACTTCAAATATTACATCAACATCACGGCCAGGACTCTGCAATGTGTAGAGAGGCTGTATTTGGAGCATGGACACCCCCAGGGCTCTTGTCATTGGACAGAATGCCGCAGCATGGTAAACAGCGGGCTTCGGAAACATCTGGTTGGCTCGGCTACAACACTCGGCTACAACGGTAGAGTTTTAGTCTAGTTAAGCTGTGTCGGGTTGCCCCAGTTTGGGTTGACTGAATAAACTTCTACTTGTGTGTGAGTTGGGGTGCAGGGGGGGAGACAGGGAGAGAAATACTTCGATTGCACTTCAGTTGAAATTTTGTTTTGTCTTTGGAACTGAGAAATTAATTCCACTTCTCCCCATTTTTGATTCATGTCAGGTCAACCCCAAACTCCCCCATTCAGAAAGGGCTCAGCCTGTGGCTGCGGGCGGGGTCTGATTGTCATCTCAGCCTTGATGTCTGCGCCCTAAGTGACAACAGACAGAGCAGACCTGATGCTCCTCTGTGGGGTCAGAGCCCCTCAGGTGACTTTGGAACTGGAATTTCACCCACATGTCCTTAAAAAACAAACCAAAACCCAAAACACTCTCAACAGGGGCTCAGGCTGTACAAGACACACACTGAAGTCTAAGGAAGTTATGGGGACACGTGGCGAGGCTCCCCACCAATCTCAGGGAGCCAGCCTGTGCTCCTCTCTCCTAAGCCTTCCGTCACCCACCACAGCGCACCGCAGGGGCTGGCCTGGCACAGCGGCTGGCACTGCCCTGTACCCATGGGGGCTGAGGGCTCTGTGTGCATCTCGCTCGTGCTCCTGGCCCTCTGTGGTGCCAGCACCGTGCCTACACCGAGGAAGCAGAGGCTGTCGGCAAAGGGAACTCACATGTGCCCAGGGCCACGCAGCTGGTGACAGCAGAGCTGGAACTGGGATCTGGACACGCCCACTTTCAGCACCATGGGGGGAAGGAGAAAGGAATGGGGACAAGCAGCCCCCAGGGGCAGAGCCTTCTTTATGCACAGGACAGGGGTGCCTTTCTAACCCCAAATCCCTCCCAGGTCTCTGATGGGAGCAAAACAGACTTCTGTCGGTATTGAGCTAGCGTAAGGTTGGATGGGGCGTAAAACGGCAAGCTCAGTCCGAGGCTCCCCTGCCAGCCGGGCCGGGCCGCTAACTCCGCTTTCAAGGGACTGGGGGTGGGGGTGGGGGTGAGACAGAGGTGGGGCGGGGGGCCTGAACCATTGCAGGCATGTGAGGAGACACACCAAGACTGCCGCGGCCCTTTGGGTACGTCTCACGGCCCTACGCCCATACGGGTCCCTCACTTTTCTCCATGTTCATAACAGCCCCATCCATATATCGCACTTCAAGTGTGAGGACCTTGGGGTGTACCAGGGACCCCTGTCTGTGGCTCGCCCCCTCCCCCACCCCTGTGGCCAGGCCCCTGCTCTCAGTCTCTCTCCAGCCCCACGACTTTCCAGGCAAATGTCCCCACGACAAGCCCCTGTGCCTGAGTGTGACGGTGACGCTGTCCGTCGTGTCTCCGCGTCCACCTTGGCAGGACGGCCACACCGCCCCCTCCTTGTTTTGAGGAAGTCACTCTTCCAGGCACGTAAAGCTTCACCGAAGCTCAGTCCCATGTCCCTGTTGACAAAACATGCACGTCGCCTGGTTCCCTGCCCACCCTGTCCGCGCCCCCAAATAAACACCAACTCGTTTGTAAGAGGTTTTTAATTTCATCTTAGTTTGCCAAGGTTAAGGAGTGGAATAAGGACCTCTACTCATTCACCCACACCGTATCTGCTACACTCGTCAGCGGACCTTCTCCACAGAGGCCGGCGGGCCCCACAGCATCTGCCCGATTCCCACTCGCCAGGCGGGTTGGGGTTTCTTGGGGGCTTGCATAAATTATACACAAGAGCACAAAATCACACAACACAGACGCTACTGTAGGGATGTGCTCTCTCTGGCCTGGCAGAGAGAGATGGGGACGAGGCGCTGCGTGCACGGCCCCGACGTCCCCAGCAGTGCGGCTGGGCCTGTCCCAGCGCCTCCCAGAGGAGGCCCAGCTCACCGCGCCTCCCCCTCCCCCTGGCCTCCTAGCACAGAAGCAGCCCATTCTAGCACCACAACGGGGAACAGGACATGGCACAGTCCCCATGTACAATGGCAGCTGGGCCCTCTGGGCTCAGGGTCAGAGAGGCGAGCCTGAAGGAGGTGCCACAGGAACCCGTGGACCGTGCACCTCTGTGGGCTCCAAGAGGCTGTTCTGAAACAGGCCTCCAGAGCAGGGCTCAGCACCCTTTTGATGAAAAGAGCCGGACTGTACAGACAGCACCCCAGGCTTTCCGGGCCACGCACACCCTGTTGCATCCTCTCCCTCTCTTTTCCTTGCCTTTAAAACTATAAAACCATCCTCAGCGGGCAGGCCTGATGGCCATCACTGTCCACCCCTGGTCTGGAAACCATGATGCACCCCTCTGTCTCCTTGCCACAGCCTCCACCTGCCTGGTGGACCCTGGCACCCCCCGGCTGCCCTACGGTGGTGTCCGCAGCCCAGGCTTCGTGGAGGGGCCTCAGCAGGCGGGCTGCTCCCGGGACACAGACGCCTGGCTGCTCTGCGTCCCCAGGGGCCCTCCTTCGCCACGTGGCTGGTCTGGGTGTATTTTCAGCAGCTCTCAGAGGCTAGTCGCAGCCTGCTCGCACGTCCCACAGTGAGGGCTACACCCTACCAGCCTCGCCACACTTCAGATAATGACGTTTGAGAGCAGAACTGACCTTCCCAGCGCCATCGACAACCACGCATCAGAATTTCAAGGAAAGCCGAAGACTCTGGGCTTTAGACTTTCTAAGAACATGATTGGGGGTCGCTCTGCCCCCCCACGCCCAGTGACTCCACCCCAAAGAGAGCAAAGGCTCACGAGACGCTGCCAGCCACACAGAGTGGCTGCCCAGACCTCAGCGACCCTCCCTGACCACAGAGCTAACTCAGACCCTCGGAGCCGTGGGGCTGGGTAGAGCAGCCCCTCCACCCTGCCGACAAGCCCCTTCCAACTAAAAATAAAGTTTATAAAAGTAAATTATCTCATTTTATAACTTAAGTGCATCAAGCATTTCCTTAAATATAGCTCACACTGAAAATAAAGTCACTTTTGCTGTACAGTTGGTGTCTGCCATAGGAATAAACTTTGATGATAAAGTACGAAAGGCTACACACTCCCGCACACATCTGTCTGTCTGTCCGCCTGTCTACGGGTGTCCGGAGGGATAGACATGTGTGCCTCCGAATGGCGGGAAGTTGTTAGGAGTCTCTAGGTGTCTAGTCTGCGTGAGAATGTCTACAGTAAAAGTCCCTGTCCTCAGCGATAAACACGTCTTCAGACCTAACGCTAAGACTCTTATTAAAAACGTTAAACTAGGCCATCGCTATGGATTCAGTCTTTGGAAATGCCCAGAGCATCATACGACAGCATCCCCGACAAAAGCCCCTCCCCAGCCCACCTCTTCCCGGCCTCCCCGTCCTAAAGCCAGCGACCCCGCACAGGTATGCTCGTCCCACCCGGGAGCCTAGCCACCAGCTCTAGGGAAGGGCTCAAGAGGTGAAGTAAGAATTCTGCATGGAGTACAGGTGGTCAATGGGGTTCCCCACTCTGGGCTGCAGGGGCCCGGCTTCTGAGGTTGCTAGGAAACAGTCACCCAGGTTACTGAGGGAGGTGTCGTCACTATCCAGGTCGTGGAAAAGGGGCTCGGCACCTGAAACGGAGATGAAACACCGGAGTGAGGGGTGGGAGCATGGAGTGGCGTCAGTGCTGGGAACTCAGTCCGTGCCCAGCAGGTGTGGCCTGAGCGTGTGGCCAGGTGGAGCGGGCTCCGGGGTGCTGGGCAGGCCGGGGTGATCCACATGGCAAAGGGGAGGGAGCACCAGACCTCGCGTCCTCAGGGGCGGGTGTCTGAGGGCAACAACTGCAAACAATGTAAGCTAGGACTCGACAAAGCGCTAAATTGAGGTCAGCGGAAGCAAATGCCAGATCACCGGGGGCTCCCCTAGGGTTCGGCCACAGACGGGTCCTGAGGAGGGAGGGTGAGAGACAACGGGGCTCTAACAGGCTCTGAACAGGGAGGCCTCCGGTGGGAGCTGCCTGCCCGGATTTGTATGCAGACGAGGGGGAGGCTAGGTGCCTGCCCGCCCCGTGGGGCCACGACGGCCAGCGGGGGCCGGGCTGGGACCGCTGAGCCCTTCACCTCCAGTGCCAGGACGTGGGAGAGGTGAAGGCCCTGCTTCATCGGGCTTGTCATGTGGCTTCAGTTACTCATTTTACTAAAGGACTCATCAAGGGGACCTTCATGTAACAAAGCCCCTGGGACTCTGAAGATTCAAGAATGTGCCAGAAAGTCATGGGCCCCGTTTTCCCACAGCTGTGGAGTGAGAATGGGCGCAGATGTCGCATTCTCACCCCACTTTTGAGGATGCAAAAGGCGGTGGCTGGCACGGGGAGACATGGCCACGCCCGCGCGCGCGTGAGTGAGGTGGGTCTGCACGGTCCTAGTGGCTCGGCCAGTGTTTGGTGACACATCACGTGGGTAGACAGGGAGAATTTCTTTAAACGACGGCGAGGAAGCTGTTTGACCGAATCTGTGAGCTGAACCTTCTGTCTCTGACCCCGTTTTGAAGGCTTGCTGAATACAACTTTATTTTTAACTACCAGGGGTATTTATTGCACATATCCCGATATAGACGAATGCATTGCACAGGCCACCAACCATCTTTGGGTATAACTCTGGTGCCTGTATTTGGGGTGATCCAGCCCTCACTCCAGAGCTCGCCCACCCCATCAGGGTTCCCAGGCCCCAGCTGCTGTCCGTTAGCCTAAGCAGCAAGCTGGGGACGTGGCGGGTGTGGGGCTCAGCTCTCCACACACCAGCATTTAAAGCACCCCTACATTGGGTGGGGTGGGCTAAGCTGGAAGGCGGGGTCACTTTTCACTTCACAACTCAGTTTATGCTTCAGGAATTACATTAGAGCAGCTAACGTCTGTCCACAAAGGAGAGTCCAATGAGAACGCTTGTTTTCTGTGCTTTTCTACTGCTGCATCACGTGACCATTTGCTAAGTCAGGGCCTCTGCGTCTGTCACGCTGATACTGCGGACAAACACCTAGGTGTGGCATCTGGCACGAGGGGAAGACCTGGGAAAGTCAATCGCAGCAGGTAGGTGGACACTCAAACATAGCCTCCTGCTTAAAACCCACAGAGAAGCAGCTTTGAAGAGGACAGGAAACGGAGGCAGCACGAATGAACAGGTGTGCTGCTCTCCGTTCTGTGGCCATCGGTCAGGCGGCCCCAGGGTATTCTGGGGGGTGCTGGTTGTGCTCTGCAGCTTCTGGGAGCATCTGGGTACCACAGAGATGTGTGTGGGAGGGATGAGAAAGCAAGTTGTGCGAGGGCCCTGTGGGGTGCAGGGCCTGTGGGCCGTCAGGGGTCCCCTTGAGGACAGCGATGGGGGCAGTTGGCCTTGGACAGCCTCCTTGAAATATGACATTAAAACAAAGGTGAGCGTGACGGAGGTTCTTTCTAAGGCGTTGGTGAGCACAGCTGTGTGATCACTTTACTTCCTTGGTCTTGGTCTCCTCATTTATAGAATGGACGGGGATGAGGTGACATCAGGGTCCCAGCCAGCGCCCTACCAAGGGGGACCCCCTTACCGTAGGGGTGCATGTGGTCTCCAGGCATCTGGGGTGGGGTGAGGCCCTGTCGGAAGGGGTCCGAGCTGTAGACACTCTGCTCGATGGCCAGGAGCTGCTGTGGGGTGGGCAGGGCTGTGTAGGGGTTCATAATCCCTTCCATCCCAGTGCCCCCGCCACCGTTCGTCTGAGCTGTGGGACAAAGAAGATGGCAGATCACCACACGCAGCCCAGCATTCCCCGCTGGGAGAGAGGGGCGCAGAGTGTCTTCTAAACGTCACGAACCCCATTCCAGGGGTCCTTGCCGAGCACCGGCCTTCACTGCGGCTCTTAGAGAGAAGAGGGTGGGGGCCTCCCAGCGAGCCCTGAATGTGCCGTGGGGCGTGCTAGGTCCAAGAACCCATCACTGCCTGGTCACGGCGGCTGCTTCGGTGTCATCATGACATGGCGTGTGAGCCAAAAGAGCAGGAGGCAGAAACCACCACGTCTACATGACCCAGGTCAGCCCTACTCAGTGTCTGAGGGGACCACACAGGGTGTCGCCACCAGGTGTGTCACCACCAGGTGACAGGCATCACAGAGCGCTACCTTGGAGAGTGGTGACCCCACAGCTGTGCAGCCACAGCTAAATCACTTCATTTTATTTCCTGGGTCTTGGCTTCCTCCTTGATAGAATGTATGGGAGTGAGGTGACATCTGTGGGTCCCAGCCTGTGCCCTACAAGGACCTTCAGGGGTCATGTTGGAGGACAGGGATGGGGCAGCTGACCCTGGAGAGCTTCCTTGAGATATATCATTAGAACAAAGGCATCTGATGGTACACACAGGTTTGCAGACACTGGAGTGGAGAAATCTAAAGACACTTATAACATCACCCAGTTGGAGCCCATCAGTCAGGGGGAGTCATGACACTGGCTGGGCCAACATCGTGGAGCTGCTATCAGGATTCCAGGAGCATTTTGGAACTACAATTGGCGACCTGGCGCATAGTTTTACCAGAAAAGGAGGACTCAGTTCCCTCGGGCCCACAGCTCACAGTTCTCTGAACAAGGTCCCATCAGCTCCCAGACACTGCTTCCCGTCTTCTGCTTTCTTAAGTCTCTCCAGCAGCTGCCCTGAGAATTCTCCCAGGTCCCAAGCACTGCAAGTTTGTGTTCTCAGGATGTCCTGATGTGCATCCCTCTCCCTTTGGGCCTGTTGGCCTACAGGGAGCCAACTTGGGGAGTCTGAGACCTTCTTTGAACATCTCAGGGTTCTGTCCTTACCACACCCCAGGCATGCAGAGCCCGAGGCACAGGAGGCTCAAGCAGCCAGGGGGTGGAGGTGGGCAGGGCTCAGGGCTCCACCTCCCCACACCCCACCCGGTCTCCCCCGGGAGCAGCTGTCTTGCCCTACTTTGAGATACTGTTTGGCCTGGAGGGAAGAAGCTACCGAACTCCTGGCTGGAAGAGACAAGTCCCAGGCAGAGCCAAGCCCAGGGATCAAGCACAAGGCCACGCAGGGCCCACACAGGAGCGAGAGGCTCTGTTTGGGGGCCTGAGAACCACGGCCTCCCAGGTGTGTCCACAGACCAGCAGCAGTGGGAGTTTGTTAAAAATGCCGCGCCTCAGGGCTCACCCGGGCCTTAAGAACCAGAGTCTGTGCTTTACCGGATGCCAGGCGGAGTGCGTGCGTGCGTCCCTGCTGTAGGGGGCAGACAGACTGTTCAGGGACTACCCCTTTAAGAAGGCCATTGTGCTGATGTAGTTAGCCTTGATTTTTTTCTTCTAAGTTCCTTGAGAGCTTGCACACCTGTCCTTCACTCCGTCCCCATTGAAAACAGGGGGTACGTGCAGGGAGAGGTGAGCGGAGGCGGCGAGGCCCAGGGGCACTCAGAACCAGAGAGAAGGGTTCCAGCCCCGCTCCGTCCCTCACTCGTCTAGGACCCGGTCAGTCTCGCAGAGCCTTTGCTCGCCCATCCGTCCCGAGGCGGGGACGACGGGGTGCTGGCTGTAGGCGTCTGGTTGGCAGGTGTGGGAGCCCTGTGAACTATGAACACGCTTGATCCGCCAAGCCGGGGCCTGCCAGTTCACTGTCGTTACTTTTATCCTGACAGTACTTTTATCATGGTCCTAAATTTTGGAAAGCGTAAGTCACAGTGCTGTCTTCTGTTGAGTTGCCTGGAGGCAGGGGCACTGGGCAGGATGCCAGTCTGCGGCAGTGCTGACACAGCCCCCGACACTGCTAGGGGTCAGGCCCGCGGTGAGGGCCACCTTCCGTGGGCAGCGCTGGCCCTGCAGCCTGGCCATCAAGCAGCTGTCACAGCTCCTCGAGGCTCAGTTCTCCCCAGGAGGTCCCAGCTGCCACGCGGGTGTGCACTGGGCCTCACGGAGCCCACGAGGGTCCCTCACAGACCTGGGCAGTGGGTGGCCGTGGTGGGAGAGGCCCGGACCCCAGCAGGATGGCAGGAGGAGCCGCCAGCTTACCGGAGCTCAGCCTCTGGGTGTTCTGCTGGTCCTGCTGCTGCTGCTGCTGCCGCCGGGCCAACTTCTTCATCTGATGAGAGAGGATCACAGGGTTAGAGGTCAAGGGCTGCAGCAGGCCCAGGCGCGGGGAGCGGGCCGTGCGTACGGCAGGGGGCCCGGCTCCCTGGCTGGGACTTGCTGAGGAGCCACGCCGGAGGAGCAGGGTCCGAGTTCCATGGCTCACACCCAGGGCGTTTTGCTTCACTGACGTGGGAGGGCAGCTGGCTGGGCAGCAACGGTGTGTTGGCCGGAATGGCGAGCTCCTCTTAGCAAACAGTGCTTGCTGCTTGTGCTGTGACACTCGTAGGTGAGGCATCAGTGGGGGAGGGGGAGGCTGCCACCCAGCTCAGACGCGTGGCCAGGGGCCACTGACGCCGTGTGACTTGGGATGAGCCAGGAGGCTGTCCGCACACACTGCCCTACCTGCTGGCCCTTGGGCTGGAGGCGCCCACCAGGGATTCAGGCCTCCAGGTGAGGACCGTGCCTCCCAAAGTGCTCGGTTAGCACCCAGACTTCCTGGGAGGTACATTTTAACCCAGTGTTTCTCAAACTGTGTTCCATGGAAGGTTAGGGTTCCATGAGATGTTATATACTGTGTGTGTGTGTGTGTGTGTGTGTGTGTGTGTGTATCTGTGTGAAACATTAACTTAAAAGAAATTCTTTACTACAAGATTTCTCAGAGCGCCACAGGCTGCAGATCCTCTCAGACCTAATGAACCATGACAGCCTTTCGTGGAAAGGACCACAGAACACACCCAAGGCCCTGTTCTGAGGAATTCAGTTGGAGATGTGCCACCCTATCCAGTCACAATCGGACAGTGAGCCATTAACTTATCACCGCTAAAGATTAGGGTTCTGAAGGGCCACAGGACACACACACGATTGGGGTAGGAACATAAATGAGTCAAAGGTCTAAAAGAAACCAAACCTCACGACTGGGGAACACAGCCCCTGTAGGGGGCAGAGGACAATATGGAGGTTTGGTCCTACGTCAGGGGTGGGGGTGCCCTGGGAGAGGCAGGTAAGGCATCATTGTGTCTCAGGCCAGTCATACGCCTGCCACGTAGGTTTCTCTTTGAAATTCTAAAAGGACTTTTGTATCTGGGTTAAACAAATGTGAACTCAAAAACCTACTTTTCCCACAAGACTCAGAAAACATTTGTGCAGACAGTTGGCCAGATTCACAGGCATGGCCACTAGGAAAATAAAAGCCATTTCACTATGACAAATGCACGGCGGCTATGGCTGAAATGATTGTTGGCAACAGAAGTTTTTAATCGACAGCAGGCCACGAGCCAGTGAGTTCCGGCGAGAACCCGTCAGCAAGCACGACACCCTACGGCTTCACGTCAGGCCCCCGCCCACAGGACAGACAGAGTGAGGAACAGCTACCTTGGCTCGCTGGTTCTGGAACCACACCTGGACCACACGGACACTCAGCCCTGTCTCCGCGGCCAGCGTCTCCCTCACCTTGAAAAAACGGAACATTAGAAACACGGAAACATTGGCGTGACACGGCAGGAGGCAAGATGTTTCCTACGCAGAAAGCACAGGGGTCCATCAGGCCGCGTCTTACAGAGGAGCTGGGCAGGGTCTCACGCCCAGTCAAGTCCCAACCACAGAACACTGCTCCCCTCAGGGGAACACAGAGCCCTTCACGGGTAAAGAGGAAGGAATGGCGTTGTTTAGGGGTGCACTCCAAGAGGTGTTTCTGGGTTCCTCTCACCCTGGGCATCAAGCCTTCAAATGGTTCTCAGATAGTATTAGCAAGTCCTGTCGTGCTCTAGCTGAACAACGTGTGTGCACTAACCCACGTAAGGAGAGCTGAGGGTGCCAGCCATTCGGCAAAGCAGGTGGTTCTCTCTTGCTCTCTGTCCAAACTCATCAACCTAAATCTTTGGCTCTGTCCCTCACAGCTCTAGATGACTTTGGGTATTTCATGAATATTTTTTATTTTTTTTACTGTTACTCTGCATGAACCCTGCCCAAAGAGCACAAGACAGGCGCCGTCGAGAAGGTGCGAGACCAAAGCTGAGAGCGCTTGGGCACAGGCACCCCAGTCGGGCACACACAGGCACCGGGCACCCCGTAATGAAGGGATGTGTTTACACATCCGCCCTCCACACAACGACAAGGTGAGGGGCCAGTTAGATTCTGGGGAGCAGGTAGATGGAGAGAACGTGGTGCACACACCCGTAGGGTGAACTGGAGACCTTGGGGAGTGGTTGCCTCCTTTAGCCCCTTGGGCCGAGGCTCAGGAGCGGTGGGGTGATTAGACCAGATTTTTAAAGCACACCCTTCTGCTAAGTGAATTAAACTGCAGGGTGCCCTGGGGCCCACCTCCATCCACCTGCTGAAACCCTATCCATCCTCCGGGGGCCCAGCTCAGCAGCCACCTGCTCCACAAAGCCCTGCTGATTTCCCGGACAGCGGTGACCTTGCCGTCCCCTTGGCTCCCGCGGCCCAGGGTGCCCGTCTGTTCCGGTCCTCACAGCTTTCTCCCCAGGGCTGCAGTTGTGTGTGTACAGGGTCCTTCCAGCCCGTGGCCTGGAGGTGCCAGCGACAAGCACTGGGCACAGGCCAGGCAGAGGCTGGGAGTTCGGTGCATGTACAAAAATAAGTAAATACACGAGGCAGTGGCCACTTGTTCCCGTGTAAGCCTACTGTGGGGCTATTTCACTTTCTACCAACACCTCCCCTGGAGCAAGGAACGAAAAAGGGGTGTGTGGTGACTCTTTCCCAGGTCAGAGTGGCACTGGACTAGATGTTATTGTGCAGCCAATGTCCCCCCTTTCCGGCCCCGCTGCCCCCAAGAACGCACACCTCACACGGCTCGACCACGTGACTGGTTTGGCCATGGAGTGGAAGTGGATGTGATGTGCATGACACCCAGGAGATGTTCCCATGGGCGTGCCGGGGTGACATGGCCTGTTGCCTCTGCCATCCTCAGATCAGCCCGCCCAGGTGGCCGCTGCTCCGTCGCCTGAAGTGCAGACAGGTGAACCAGGCCGGAACCTGAGCCCAGCTGGGCCACAGCTGCCGCGCACTGGGAGCAGGGACTCAGCTTGTTGGGAGCCACTGAGATTTTGTTTGTTGCTGCAGCAAAGGCTGCCCAACACAGAGAGGGACGCAGGAAAAAGCATGCTAATAAGTTTTTTAATGTCTTTACTCCATGAATTTCAATTAAAAGGCTTTCTAATTTTTGTGGCATAAATGACAGTAACGGGCATAGGACAAGCAGTCAGTGAATGGTGGCACTTAATAAATGGACACAACTATTTGTGGCAGAGACGGCTGATTGTCCCCAATATCCATTCTCTCCTTCCTCCTATTAACAATCAAATCCCCAAGTTTTAGCGGGGCACATGGCCACCCAGACAGACTCATTTCCCAGGCCCCTGAGGGCACGGCCACACGATTAGAATTTGGCCAACGCACAAGAACGGAAGTGACGTAAGAGTCCCTGGGTATCCCCTTAAAAAGGCAGCTACCTGCCCTCCACTCCCTCTTTCTCCTCCGTGGTGGCTGCAAAAAAACGGCGACCAAAGCGGCTCCCCACGCTGCGTGGCGTACAGCAGAGCGCCTCCTGCCCCAACCTCGGACTGCTCCCCTCGGGACGGTGACGTGAGAGAGAAATAAGCTCTCATCTCATTAAACCACTCTACTTTTTTTTTTCATGAAAGTTCACAGCAGCCTGATCTGTAACTGCCCCAAACTGGAAACAGCCCAAACGCCCATCGACAGGTGACTGGAGAAACCAACTGTGGGACATCCAGATGGCGGAGCCCCGTTCCAAGGCAGGAACGAAGGGACTGCCCATGGGCGAACCCCCGTCACCACCCTGAGAGGAACAAACAAGACCAAACCAGAGCACACACTACAGGCACTGCAGTGTCACTCTGTCACAGCATCACGGTCTGCACCCCTCGTGACACTATTATTCCCACTGCTCTCCACGAAAGGAAAGGTGGGAGCAAGCGGCCCACGGGAGTGGGTGTGTGTGCACAAAAGCATGGGAAGCTACTGCTACAGGTTCGGTGACCCCCGACTGACCCGCCGGGCAGAGGTCACCGGCACAGACTGTCTGAGCGGCCTCCCCCGGGGCCCTTACCCCAGGCGCCCATCGACGCCCAGCGGCATCCAGCGTGCACACGGAGAAGCGGCCGGCCCCCTCATTCCCGCTTCCCTCCCGTACCTTTCTGCAGGGCTTGGACGACACCTCGAACGAGGCCTTGAACGCTCTCCTCTGCTGGGTTGTCAGGATGGTCCTGGGACGTTTGGGACGCTTGTGGTCCTTGCCGTCCTCAGCGGCTCCTTTCCCTGCCCCGTGGGCAGGCTTGCAAAGGCTTTCTTCATCATCACTTTTGCCTGGAAGAAGCAAGAGACAAGGTATTGGGCCCGTCGAAGCCGCCCCCCGGGGCTGTTCCGTTCCATGAGGCCCGTGGTCCCCGTTCTCAGCACGGCTTTATATTGAGTGCAGCAACCTGTGTGGTATTGGCCAAGAGTCTCTAGGAAGGGCTAAGGAAGGTTCTTTCCAAATCCAAGATGGGAAGCAGAGAGCCCACCAAGGAACGCAGCCCAGCCCTTCTCCCTGTGCCCTGGCCCCACACTTCCTAGCTGTGTGACGTTGGGCAAGTGACTTAAGGCTCCATGACTCAATTTCCTTATCTGCAAAACCGGGATATAAGAGAACCTACTTCATGGAGTTGTTGGGAGGATTAAATGAGTTGATAATAAGGCACTCAGAAAGCTCTTGGCATAAAAGAAATGCCCCCAAAGTGTTGATTTTAGTATCACTAGATGTCATTTTTTCACATCTAGACCTTATGTATATTACAGGTTCAGAGGCCACAGGGGGCCTACCCTAGACTACCTGCAGGTACAGATAACTGAGAATGGACAGATAACACAGGTGGTTAGCCATAAATGCTCGTCTACGAAATAACTCTTTATTAAAGTAACTGTGTCTGTCTATATTTCTGTGAATTCCTTCAGCTCTCTAAACAGTGAGCAACGCAAGGGGTCACATCAGAAGGAAACAAAGCCTCCAGTCCGTGTCACAGTCTTTCCCAGGACGCCTTTTGCACCCCACAGACTTCACACTCCTGAGAAGGAGCCTCCAGTGACGCAAACATACACTGATAACTAGGATGACGCATAACGCATGGAAACGTAAAGTCTAACATAATGCTAGATTCCATGGTAACGGCTCATCCATGCTGACACCCTTCAGGACAGCAAGGTGATGCGGCCAAGCTACGCCCCGGCTTTGGGGCCTCCCAGACTCAGCCGTGCGTTCTCACTCTGCCAGCTATTAGGTGAGATTTGGAGCAAATTCTCAAGCCTCAATTTCTCTCATCAGGGAGAGCACCAGAATTAAATGAGATGATATGTCTCGAATGTGACAGGCGCTTAGTAAACCATCGTCGTCACCATCATTTCAACATCAAAGACATCCTCTTGATCAGAGACACATGTTTCCTGTTAATAATAGTTGCATATGGATGGGAGTCTGGGTTAAGGTTTTACTCGCAAGTGTTCATTCCTCCCACGTTGCAGACATGACGCTCGCCAACACTGGGAGTTGCTTTTGTAGAATGTGAGTGTGAGCGGGCCTCTGAGAAGGGCGAGCAGGAGAGGGAAAGGGGTTGGGGCTGGTGCCGGAAGGAAGATGTAGGATGATCATTGCTGAACTTTGTTCAGAGCCAAGGGGCAGGATGGCGGAGGCCCTGGTATCTCCCGACGGTTGTCACTGCGCTCGGCCTTGCCGGGGTACACGCACCTTCCCCCAGGAGCACGGGGTGGGGGACCACGGCCCAGGCTAGCCCTCAGGGCGCATTTCTGGAGGAAGTAGAAAGACCACAGGTGGCTGTTCATGCATTCTCCCCACCTCCCAGTAGGAAGGGAGATGAAAACATGTTTTCAGAAGAGGAGGGTGAAAGGGGGAGGAGAGACAAGGACCAGACGAAGGGCTTGTGTCTGGGCGTGTCTAGTGTCTGAGGGGCAGAGTCTCCCTCATCCGTCCTTTCTGCCTCTTAATACCTTACTCTCCCTTCTGCCCCCAGGCCCCCCACTGCCCTCCCAGAAGCCGGTCCTGCCCTAGAGTAGGGAGCCTGCAGACGTTTATGGGGAAAGCCAGAGAGGAGATGTCTTACTCTCTGCAGGCCTCACGGTCTGCCTCGCGGCTGCCCGACTCTGCCGTCATATCGCGAAGGCAGCCGCAGGTACGAACGGCTGCGGCTGTGTGCAAGCCAACGAAATTATTTTCCGAGCAGGCTGGATTCGGCCAGCATACCGTGGTGGGCTGAGCCCGACTCTAGACCCTTGCTGCCCTGCTAATGCCATTCTTCCAGACCGGGGCTCTGGGGCAGGACGCATTCCTAATTGACGCCAAGGAGTCAGTGATGAGCAGGGTTTGATGAGTTTTCTCCCAAGGTCAATAAAGCACTGAACAGATGATGCCTCCAGCCAACGGTCACCAATAGGACTTTCAGGGATCCTGGCAGATCTGTGCAAGACAGACCCTGCAGGTGGAGGGATGGGAGGCCTCTAACACCTCTAAAGTGTACACAGATGCCACGGCCCAGCGGCCAGGGGGAAGGCGGGCCGTGAGGAACCGCCGCCAGCGTCTGTCCTCCGTGCTGAAATTATGGGCACAGCAGTGCCTCTGACCCCCCTGGGAATTTCCGGCCTGCCTGGGATGTCTCCAAGACTCCCTCCTTCTCTCTGGGGGGTGGGGGGGGGGTGCAGGCCAGCCTGGCTGTGAGCCCCGCTTTTCCACACAAATATGCACTGCCTAACACATACAGTTAGTGATTTGCCCACCAGAAAGGGAAGTTCTAAGAGAGCCGGGAGGTTTCCCCTGGAACCACAGGAGTGCTGGGGAGCAGGAGATGAGGAGACACCCTCAAACGGCCGGGAGGCGGGAACGGGGGCGAGGGCCCCTCTGGGGTGGCAGGAGCTCCTCCTCCCAGATGCAGACCCAGCAGTCCCTCATAATTTAAGCTGACACCCCTCAGTGGAGATGAAAGAGCACCCCTCACCATCTCCGACTGCAAGTGTCAGCGTCCCTGGAGGCCATGTGGACACAGGCAATCGTCCCTGTGGCTCCTCGCGGGGAAGCCCAGGGAAGACATCTCCAGCCCCGGCGGCCGGAGTGAAACGAATTCGCTTGGCCCCGAGTTTGCCTGCGGACCTCAGGGCCATCCCTCCCCCTCTCTTGTACGAAAACCTGGAATGGTTCAGGGCTGTTCCTCCCCCGGCCGGCCGTTTATGACATAAACAATCCCAGATCAAAGCCCCAGCCGTGGTTTATAGCCCTGCCATGGGCCACACCACCTGTGGGGTCTCCAAGATTCATTTCAGGTGGTTGGAAAAATCCCAGCAGCCTATAAACAGGGCAGGGATCTGAGCTTGGCTGGGAGGCGGCGAGAGCGAGGGAGGGAAGAGGCAGGAACTGGCCTCTGACGGGTCCCAGGGATGAGCCCCATAAATGTCCTGCAGGCGGGGGTGGGGTGGTTGGAGGAAAGGCCTGGGGCTGGCCGTGAGGGGGCCGGGAGGGCAGCCGGGAGGGATTTATGAAGACAGCGTACACAGGAAGCTATCCCGTCACTGCCCTGCATCACAGGGCTGGGTCCGGCCCTCCCACCCGGGCACAGCAGGGCTCAGCTCCAATGCAATTAAAACCCAACAGCAAGAAGTGAATTCTCTAGAACAGCCAAGTCCCGGCAGCTACTGTTTTGAAACTGCCTTACCGTTTTTCTTCAGGTGGTCTCCACTCAGGCCCAAACCGGGTCCCTGCAAAAGATTTGACTAGAACTTGTTCATTGGGCATTTCACTCAATCAGCATGTGCTGTGGGCTCAAGTGCCAGGCACAAGGACAGTGCGGGGGACAGAGATGGAGACAGTTCTGCCCCAACCCCGCTCTCACAGATCCTAGTTCCTAGAGGAGAAAGTTCCAGAAGTGGAAGAATAGCCCTGCTCAGAGGACCCAGGAGAGCGAATGGGGAAGGTGACAGGTGTCACTCAAACTGAAAATGAATGACACAGAGCTGAACGGAAATTACAGATAGAAAAAGAGATGGGGGCATTTTATGTCAAGAGAGCAAGTAAGTTCCTCACCTCCAAGGTGATATAAAAATCCCTAGCTTGCCTTGTACCTGACCCGGCATCGCTTTTATAACACCATGAAGCAGGAAATGGGTTATTAGCCTTTTCTTTACAGATGAGTAAACTGAGCCCCTGGGCAGGATGCTCTGTGGTCCACCACCCCCACCCCCATCCCCGCCTGGCCTCCCCAGTGGGGCTGCTGTGAAGATCCAAGGACACTTGCAGAATCTCTGGAGTTGCCCGACTGCGGGCAGGGTCACTGCTATTAAAGGGTGAGGACAGAAAGGCTTTCTGGGGGGCAGACCATCCACCCCGAGCTCCTGCTGCAAACCCATCTCAGTCCAAAGGTGCCAGAGTCTATTTGGGGTCCCGGTGCCCCCACTTCTCCTCTCCTTCCTCAGGCATGTCCCGCCACTGCCATCCCCACTCAGGGACGGTCTCCAATCCCAATGCACGAAGCATGTCAAGGGCAGAGCAGACAGAGGCCCAGCCACACTCCTGAGTCAGGCCGTAGGTGGTGTCCCAAGAAAGACACCTTTGTTCGGCCATGTCCACTGCAGATGGGGGTTGCTGTGCCAGGCAGGGGGCGGGGCGGCGGCAGAGCCAGGGCACGCCAGCCCAGGCGGCCAGGGAGGCACCCGGGGAGCTGGCCGCCCGCCACAGCCTGGACGCCTCTCCTCTCTCCCCTCAGCTGCCTGGTGCTCAGGACAGGGGAGCCTCACGCTACGGAGGACTGCAGGAAACATGACCGTATTGCTACTGACGGTGGAATTGCTGTGGGTTCACATCAGACTCAGGCCTTTTCACATTCGAATAGGCCTTATACTCACACACAGGCACACACGTGAACGCACGCATGCGCGCACACACACACTCTGCATCTTTTCGTCTCTGAGTTTTTCTATTGCTTTCTCCTCCCCTTTTTAATGAAAATATGGCCCCACACAACTCAAACTCTAAGTACTGTGTAAATGCTGAATGTCTCTGCATAAATTTGTCCTAAACTCACAATACTGATGAGCAGATATCAGAAGATCCCTCAGCATCAACATCGCTGTATTTGAATCAAGCGTGGATACATGAACTAAATAAACACTGTAACTCGCAGGACTTTGATTCAGCCACCCGCCACGCGGGGTGCTGGGGGCCCACAGCAGGCCGAATCAGGCGTCTGGGGCCAGGCACTCGGCTCAGAAAGGGCCCTTCGCCAGCGGCCCGACACTCACGGGGGGGGGGGGGGGTGATATACACACAGCGCTCTTTCTGGTTCCTGCTGATGGGGTGTGAGTGTGTTTGTTCCCACTCGGGGACTGCCTTAAGTGGGTCAGACACCATATCCCTTTGGAGTACTCCAATTTTGCCACATTAATTACTCGTCTTCAGGAGGATAAAGGTACCTGGGAAAATAAAATTGTTTCTAGGCAGGGCTGGAAGCCAAAGGGTTACTTCTCTCCCCAAATTGGAAAAGACCCAGACCACACTCTGGGTGACTGGGGGTTGGGGCGAGTTGGCTAACACTCTCAATGTTCTCACTGCAGGAGGGACCCCTCCCTGGACAAACTCACTGTGTACTTACTCCCAGAAGTTCCCTCGATGACCCTGGCTGATCTGACTGCCTGGGCCCTCAATGGCAACACCCCACTCTGATCAGGCCGTCTGCTGTTTGGAGATGCAAGCCGAGGCCAACACCCAGGCAGGTCCAGGCCTTCAGACTCTAGTCCATTCCACAAACCACTGATAGGCTCAAAAAGCAGGGAAATGCGAGAGCAGACACTTGGCCTCTGTTCTTACCTCCACCACTCACCAGCTGTGTGGTCTAAGGCAAATGACCTAACCTCCCTGAGCTGTACCTCCCTAACCTATAAAATCAGGGGAATAAAGACCTGTCAAGCTACCCTAAGAGGATTGCTACAACTTAACAGTAAGTGTAGGTAAAAGCAATGTGAAAAAAATTGTAAAGCACTATAAAAGTGTAAGATATGTGAAATATTTTTATTCTTACTCTGCCTCTTGGCTTCTCGTGAACTTCCTGTGGATCCCCAGTGGCTGTGAAACCTATGACATAAGGAGGGATGAACAGGCCTACGAAGTCTGCCTTCCCACCTTTAGTGGGAGAAGACAATGAATCAAAAAAGAAAACCTTCATCTAGTCTTTGACAATGTTAAATGCTAAGAACAAAATAAAACACAGCCATGAGCCAAAGAATGGCTTGGAGGGGGTGGGGGGAATGAGACCTATGATTCCGCACCACCCACCGCAAGGGTCCAAATCTGCCTTCCCTTGCAGCCGCCCTCACCTCCTTTCCTTGTCCATCCCTCCGCTTCCCAACACCCAGAGCACACGTGTGTCTACCACACACATTTCAGTTACTCAGATATATGCAGATTAGAAGACAATGCTATATGTTGTCATATTCTCCAACCATTTTAGCTGCAAACAATATTATAAGCGATAAGTGTGCGCTTAAAAAGCATCGTGCTGGACCGATATAAGAGCCCTGTACAACATCCTTCTGGAGGCGGTGTAGCAGGGCATTTAAGAGCAGTGCTCTGGACTCAAATCTTTCCCTCCATTATTTACTAGCTAGTGCTTCTGGCCATGTTGCCTCTACATTAAATCTTGGTTTTCCCATCTGTAAAATGAGATTTAAAAGCACCTGCCTAAAAGGATAATTGTAATAATCAAATGAGACAATTTTTTATGTACAGTGTTTATGGTGCTAAGCTCATGGGAAGAACATAATAAATGCTGGCTAATTATGATCATCATTATAATTTTGTATGTCTCCAGTATAACTGGAAGAAGCCTCTAGAAAACAGAGACCAAATCTAAATCATCTCTGTATCGTTTCCAACACCACACCATGCGGACACTCGGGGGATTAATAGTTAGTCATTAAGTAGTTTGTGCCCAGTTAATATGGAGCGGAGAAAATGAAGCCAAGTACACACTGGTGATGACGTGCTGACGGCTCAGCCCACAGTCCCGTCTTTCCGCTTTTCACCAGCTTATTCACCAGCGTCAGCCACCTTCCACCAGCTACAGAAGTACCTGCAGAATTATTAGCTAGCTCCGTACTTGGGGCCCAGCCGGGATGACATTCACTTCCCTGAAAGTATGGTCTGAATGTCCCCTTCACATTGAGTGGCCTCAGTGATGGGCCACTGTCCCTCAGAACCCATCCAGTTACCCGTCAATAAGGGGTTAGGAGAGCTGGATTTGAAAAAGAGAAACCCCAAATTAGGACCATTGGGGACAGAGGCAGGGAGCAGGGTAACTACAGAGAAAATGGAAACATGGCCAGGGAGAGAGGACGACGTTGTGGAGAAGGTACGCTCATGCTCCCGCCAGGCCTCAGGAGGCTGCGACAGTCTCCAAGGACAGCTGCCGGAAAAAAGGGGCCGTGGGCCGGGAGGCCTTCAGCGCCACAGGCGGGGCCGCCCGTCAACACGGAGTCCTCTTCCACAGACATCCTCAGCACCGCAGTTTCTGGCAGTGACAACAGGGAAACAGGGTTTTCGCAGCAGAGCTTGCCCTAGGTTGACTGAGTACGTGGCTGCACGCCGTGAACCCCGTGAGAGCCGCTTAGAAAGTCCTCGTGGCCATTATCCGTGACACTGGGCCAAGACGATGTGGACGGTGATGGGTCACTGCTCACAGCTCCATCACACACGGCGTTAGTCTTGAAATTCTAACACTAAAGACTCCTCCTCCCAATCCTGCCATTACTCGTGAGGCAGCGTTTCCCGTTGAAATAAGGGCTAGAGGAAAATACCGCCCCCTGAACCGCAGGCCACTGCCATGACTGCAGCTGAGACGCCGGCATGGTGGCTCTGTGCCCTGGAGGCAGGAAGCAGATGGCTGGCCGGCTCCCAGAGCCTCTGACTCAGCAGGTCAGGGCGGCTTCCCTCTAACGGCTGCCCAGCTGACGCTGCCAGAGGCCCTGTGCCTTTCCCCAGCCCCGCACGTATATGTGGGGAGGTCCGGCCATCAGAACGCTCGCACTTCCGGTCAGCAGGCCTTCAGACCTAGTCAGCTACTCAAGTCCTCAGAGTTCTGATAATTAGGGGAGAACAAAACTGTGTTTGGTAAAGCACCATGTTTCCCCTTTAAAAACAACAGTCTGACCGGGGAGAAAGGTGAGGATGGGTCCAGGTGACCTTGGTGTGCGTGGGGTTGAAGGTCACCAGGAAGCACGGGTCGCTGCCCCCTCTCCTCAGGCGGCCCGCTGCCGACCTCCGAAGCCACGCAGACCCGCACGGTGGGGCCCGCCTTCCCCGCAGCCCATCCCCGCAGCCAGGCCGCTCTCTGCCGCCTCTGCCCATCAGCGCCTCTGCCCGGAGCGGGAGGCCCTGCGCAGCCCTCGGCCTGCCGGTCCCAGGCCGCCCCATGTGCCGTCTAGCTTCCTGTCCTAGAGCCAGGCTTCCAGGAGGCCTCCGTGCCGACGAAGTCCCACCTCCGCCGGCGCCGCTGAGCGGGACCAGGACACCGCCGGGGAGCTGCGCCGTCACAGGTGCTGCTGGGCTGGGCCGCGTGGGCAGCCAGGGGGCTGGGACAGCAGCCACCGTGTAGCCTTGCGGCCAGGTTCTAAGTTAACATAGCTTCTCCAGCGCACTGGGTGGTTCCACGGAACATCCGTGCACCTGAGAAGGCCGTGGAAGGAACTTCTGGATAACTGACTTCCATTCTGCTAACGACGGACTCCTTCGGTTTATGGAGGCTGTATCTCCAGGGATAAAGGCATATCCAACACACAGAGGGCCCCTCATACCTCCATCAGTCACGTCTTCGTCTGAACTTTTTTGCTAATTTTTGGAAAATTGTATTGGATATCATTGACATACAATGTTGAAACAGGAGGAGAAGTGTTGGGTCAAGTACAGGACACTTGGGAGGGGGGTGTCACTGGGCGGAGGGCATTAATGTGGTCATGGGGACCAAGGCAGGGTTCCTCAAGAATGGAGTTAACAAAGCTAAATTTAAAATAAAGGAAGAGCAGGCAAGAATGCTGCAGACGGGAGCGAGTGAGGGGAGCAGGGACAGTGGTGGCGAGGCTAGCAGAGCTGCCCTAAAGGGTGTTTCAGCTTCTAAAACACAGAAGCATCAGAGTGAAATGATTCAGAGCAGGGGCTTTGGAGCCAGAGAGACCTGGGTTCTATGCCGGCCCTTTTCATGGGAAACCAGCTAGTTTCCCCAGATCTCAGTTTCCTGTACTGGGCACAGAATAAGCATTTAAGAAATTTAAAATGTTAATACTCTTAATTTTGACTATAGAATCATAAAGTAACATCATATACCCTAACCAAGAGGGTCTTATTAGCAAGAGAAATGGGGGGGGGGGAAGGAAGCAAGGGAAGGAAATGAAGGAAAGGAAAAAATGTTTAGTCTCAAACTAGGGAAGGAGTCATACAGATAATGACAATGCCATTTAAGGGGTCGCTCTTCAGCCAACATTTACTGACCCCACACAATGTTTCAGCCACTATTGTTCTGGGCACTGGGAATACAGTGGTGAGTAAAATAGATGAAACCTTATTACTCTTGTAAAACTTAACCTTTCCTTGGGGAAAATAGATCAAGTAAGAACCCACTAGATCATTTTAGAATTTACATAGTGAAAATGATAAGCAGTGATTTAACACAGCGGGATTGCCATGCAGAAATCTGTGGTTCAGAATGTTATTTTAGATAGAGTGGTCAGGGCAGACCCTGCTGAGAAGGTGACATGGGAAGGTGACAAGGGGAATGAAGCAAGTAAAGAGCTCAGGGCAGGAGGCCCCGGGCAGAGAAGCAGGGAGGAGCTGGGTACGCTCAGCTGTCGGGGGTTGGGGGGGTCACAGTCTGTGAGGAGGAGAGGTGGCGGACTGAGGCGGCAGGTGACAGACCAAGTAGGGCGCCCGGGCCAGGCCAGGGACTCAGGCTTTGTCCCCAGGACAATGGGAAGCCATAGCTGGAGAGTGGCAGGGACGGGAGTAGAATCCTGTCCCTGCCCTTCCCCCTAGTTCAGGGCTTTCTTCCACACTTTGCTCTCTGTCTAGTCCACTCCAGGACGCCATGACACCTGCTCTCTGCCCAGTGCAAAAGAAGTCCCCACGTTTCTGAACCATTACTGACTTTTACATGTTCCATCCACCGTCTCAGAGGCCTCGGATCTCTTCCTCATCTGTGCCCTGGGTTGCGGAGGTCACGTGCCATGCCCCGGCGCTCAGCTTCCTTCCCTGCCTTCCTTTCATGTCCTCTGTGTCACCTGGGGGCTGGTGCTTGCAGTCTCCTGCATCTGCCTGGGTTCCGTCAATGCGAGACGTTCACAAGAAAGTCAGAAGAAAGGGAGAAATAAGGTATTTCCAAGACCTGCCTCTGCCTTGGGTGGCGTCTCTGGAGCTTGTCTGCCATGGCTCCGACTCACACCAGAAAAGCCCGCTGACATTTCAGCTGCCCCAGATGTCCCCAGAGGTTTCATCATCTGTCATTCTGCAGTGTCCCCTCTGCTGATTTGTAGCAGGTCTCGCCGTCATGGTCCATGTGCGTCTCAACCATCTCATCAGCCACGTAACCAACTCTCAGTCTTAAACTCTGTTTTAAGTGTTGATGGTTGTTTCTGCCTCCTTGTTGGCCCCTCGCTGATACAGTTCTCAAGACTGACAAGGGACTCCCCAGGTTTAGCAGCTGTCCCTTCATGTACCAGGTGGCACCTCTAGACACTCAGGTTCACTAGCCATACTGAAACCTAAGTTAGCTCAAATCACCTCCTCATTTCCTTTCTTATTTTCCATGCAACTGCCTTTGTAAGGCTTCTACCAGAAGAGCAGTGAGGAAATGAGACACGGCGATTATTTACCCAAGGATGGAGACTTCAAGTACAGAATTCACTGAAAATGAGTATTAAGAGTCTATGAATAGTCAGCACCATGGCCAGATCCCAAAGGCCTCAGATGGAAACCTGGAGGCCAGAGAGGACTTGAAAGGAAACGTATTCCAGGGGTTGGAGCGTGGACTTGGACCACTGATCGTGTTCACTTGTAGGGCCTGTCTTCAATTTGTCTCCAATAGCTGTACTGCTGTGTCATGTACAGACTGAACAATTAAAAAGGCAGGTCCTGCCCTGCGCTACAACACCTCAAGGACTAGTTAAAATTAAAATGATCTCTACAATCTGTCAAGGCAATTACCTACCATATTTCATCAAAGATAAGTTGCCTTTCATTGAAAAACATGTGATTATTTTATGGATCACTAAGAAAGGAAAAAAAATGTGACCAATGAAACTTTAATGCAGTGCTTTCTCATCACATCAGCTGTGAGTCACATCCCAAATTTGGATGTTACATGCAACCAACAAAAGTGTCCTAGAATATGAATCACAGCACTGGCTCTGGGGGAGGCACTAAAGTCCTCTTGCACCAGGTAAATCGGTTAAGGTACTGGTCGTTCTAGGAAACCCCTAGGCTTAGGACCTTGGGGACGGCGTCCATTAATGGAACTCAGACACAGTCCTCTAGTCATTTCTGTTAGTCACAACTCCTCCCCTCGTCCCCAGCTCTCTCTCTGACCATGTTTACATGACACCAAAGGGGTCAGTACCAGCACCTGCAGTGGGTGGGAGGCCCTGATACTAAACACGCCTCCACCAGTCACAGCTGACGTGACCTTGGATGAGGCACGTAACCTCCATTTCCTCAACTACGAAGTGAGGGAGTCTGTGACAGATGATGGCTTAGATTCCCTTTCAACTCCATATTCTGTATTTTTCAATAAAAGGGGAAAAGACTAAAACCTGCCGTCTGGTTCTGATCACTAACTAGACAGATGGTTCCCAGTCAAAAATGTCCGCCCCACCCCCCATACACAGGGATGTCTGTACATGCACGAGGGTTGTCACAACGACTGCTGGCCTTACTGGCATTTAGTGGGTGGAGGCCATAGATGCAAACCAGCAAATTGTCTCACCCTTCCAGGGCTCACACTGAACAAGGTGGACCAAAACCTTCTGAGAAAGTCTTTCTGATGATGAACAGAAATCTCCGAGCTTATGCTCCATTTCCATGATGGCTTTTTTTCCCTAATTTTATTGTAATGATTTAATGTGCGCAGCTGTAGAAGGGAGATGGCAAGACTGTCACGTAGGCAGTGTCTAAGGACCCCCCTCGTTTGCTGTCTAGCTGACCATGCGGATCTTTGCATCCTCCCACGGACTTCCCAAGCTTCCCTCTTCCTGATGATGAGTCCAGCCCTCCATGCAAAACTATCACTCCCTCCCTCATGGGCTGTGATTGGTGGACCCAACAGCCTTCCCACTGATGCCACATTGTTCAGAACTCATCACACAAATGGGGTCATTTTCTTCCCGGCTGCCCCGCTCCCCATGGTGGAGCATGCTGGGACATGGAGTGACGTCAGAGAAGAAAGCCAACTGGAGAACACTACAGGTGGGGAGTCTGAGACCCAGACACGTGCTGGAGCTCATCCAAAGTCACAGAGCTTGTCCAAGGTCATGGAGCTTGTCCAAGGTCATGGAGCCTGTCACACATCTCAGAGCTGCAGCTCCCACTCCAAGCTCCCAGCCTCCTGGCTCAGAGTCCAGGGCTTTGTCCCCACAGCAAGTGTCTGTCACAGGGGAGATGAGGAGACAGCCCCGACAGTCTGATTCGGGCTCCCACCAAGCAGACTGCTGCACACCTCGGTGTAAAACATTATTGACTCACTGCCCAGGGAGTGGGTCATTTTTTCCCTCTAAATACATCAATATTTCCTAAGAATGACATTCTTGCATAAACATAACACAACTGTCAACGTGAAAAAGCAGCATTGGTGCAACACAAACTTGAATCTTCATTCAAACGTTGCTAAGTGTCCCTCTGATCTTCTCCTTCTTGTCCAAGATTCAACCCAGGACCCCACAGGGCAACTGGTTGTTGTGTCTCCAGAATCTTCTCCAATCAGCCTTCTACTTTCACTTTAGTTTTGAAAACTATAGGTCAGTGATCTGGTGACATTTCTAGTCATTTGGGTGTGTTGGATGTCTCCTCATCATTCATGTTAAGTTTCGCATTTGGGGCAGGAGCCCAGGGTGGCGTTGCAGGAAAGGGCTGCTCTCATTAACACGAAGCGCGATCTCAGGGCTGAGCACCAGCGCTCCCACCAGTTGTCGACAAAACGCTTTCTAAAATAAACTGCTCCATCTTGCTGGTTCATCAGTTCGAGTTTGTACACATAATTCATCTTTTCTTTTTCTAGGGTTCTTGTTCTTTTAGGAGGTCCTCGGGGGCACTGTTTTAAACATATGCAATTGCTTTACAGGCCTGCACAGGGAGGGAGGATTGGGAGATCGGGTGAGTGGGGACTAACTCGGAAACACTTTCTCATGGTGGCTGCTTGAAATAAATGTTTACTACCAGTGTATTTTCTGATTAAGTCCTTCCTTATATTAGAAGACACATTCTATTTAATTGAGAGTTCTAGTTAGCTGGGATCCATGAACCCATGTTTGATGCAAATTACAGGTGTTATTATTATATGAGTATTTGGATAAAATTTTTCCCTTCTTAAACTGATATAATAGGTATTTTTACATGTTCTGAAAATTCTCAATTCTAAAGCTCAGAACTTGAAAAAAAAATTAACCTTACACCTTGAAAATGCTAGCCCTCAAGACACTCTGGTACAAGCTGCTCCCAACTTTCTGGAACCATGATGATTGTAAACCTGCTGTTACTGGAAATGCGCCTACACAGATGAGCCTGGCGCATCCAACACAGGGTGTGTCACACACACCTGACAAAGCAAGCTCAACGGGGATCCCTCAGACCAGGCGAAGGAGCAATCTCCATCTGCTGTCCCTCAGATCCTTGGGCACAGCCACGGTCAAAGAAAATGAACGGGGTGGGGAGGGCTCTGTTGGACCTGCCCCCATGGTCCCTGATGTGGGAAAGCTGGGGACATGCCCACTCTGGAGCAGAAAGGGGCCCCAAAGGAGGGTGCGGACAGGCCCACGGGAGCCTGGAGCTTTGGCGGAGGTGTACAGCTCTGACCCAAGCACTCCCCATTGGGAGTTATGGGGTCCTGGCTCAGAGGCCCCGGGCTCATCAATGACAAAGAGGCATTTCCACTCCTTTGCTCAAACCTCGGAAAAGGGCCAGAAAATGACAGTCTACCAGGCTGGTGAAGGGGAAGCCGGGTCTCCCTTACACATGGTACTGGGCAGGCATGCAGCAGGGAGTTCACTCTCTTATGGAGAGCCATGGGCCCCTCATGAAGGAAGGAGTGGGGTGTGTGAGTGTGGGGAACACTTCTTTGTGCTTCTGTCAGGAGAAGGGGTGCATCTGGTATCTGCCTCGGCTGCTGTGGGGCAGGGGCTGGTGGCTGCACAGGTGAGGGGCTCCACAAGCTGTCCTTCCTGGTTTACGAGGACAAGAAACCACAATTCAAAACAAACTGAGGGCCCCAGATCCATCGATCTGAACGAATTCTTGGGGAAAGCGCTAGAGCCAATGTCACATTCCCTTTGTCACGTTTCACTTCACGGACACTGTGTCTGGCATCCTCTGCCCCTCCTCCAAGAACCCGAATTCCCCCTTGTCACACCCCAGCTGCGCTTCCTCGCATGGCTGTCAAGCAGCGGACCGCACAGCTGCCCAGCGCCAGGAAAGGGCGCTGGCGAGTCGGGAGGGTGTCCTTCAGAGCTGCCACCGCTCTCATTCCTCACTCTCCGCAGAGCAGGAGGAGGGGGCAGTCCGCGGCAGACACACGGTAACACGTCCTGGTGAGCACTTACTGCGGCCGGTGCGGCGGGAAGCGCTTCGCACATGTCAGCCTAGATGGGCCTCGCAATAGCCTTTCACAAGTGAGGAGAGGGGAGCTCAGCGCTCACCCCAGATCACCCACCAGCTGTCCGGTGGAAGAGCCTGAGCGTACATCCAACCACCCCAAACCCCACAGCCTTTCTTTCAATGAAATGGGTCAACCTGACTCCCTGGCGACCCCTGTCCTTGATTCCTCTCTTCTCTAAAATCATTTAGACATTTGAGCGTACATCAAATCCCTGTCAGTTCACCCCCAGACCTCAAAGTATTATTCATGGATAGATTCCAGGGTGTCAGAGTGCCCCTGGATGGCAGACTCAGCGTGTTTCTTTTCTTTTCGGCTCCTGGGTGAGCAGTCTGGGCTCACAGAGGATGGGCTCAAATGTTGTCTGAATGGATGCCAGTGGAGGTGACAGTGACAAAGGGGGTGTGTGTGTGTGTGATTTATACCACAGAATCCGAGTTAAAAGGGATTTCAGAAGTCTGTTTTGCCCAAGTCTTACTTGATGCCTAAGTCCTCTCATATCCATCCGTTCACAGTGTGGTTGGGGATATATGTGCAGGCAGAAGATGCACTCATCAGAACCTGAGGTAATGGGACAGAGGGAAAGCCCCACAATGTCATTGGATCACTCTAGAATGAAAAAGAATAAAAAGTAGGGGATCGCTGCGTAACAGTTCAGGGCTTACTTATTGTCTGGGTTCCACCATGTTCCCTGGTGGGATCAGGCCGGCCACTGGCCATCCCAGGATCCGATTCAGACGGGTCCGTTTCTGTGGACAGCGGTCACCAGCGGGTGCGGTGTCCACTGCTCAGGCATGGGCTCCGGTCGTAATGACCTGTATCTGATGGGCGGTGTGGGCTGCTTCCATTCACTGGTTCTCAAACTTCGTGGACTCCTGCCCCACCCCAAGTGTCTGGTTCAGCAGGTCTGAGGAGGGCCTGGGAATTCACGTTTCTAACAAGTGCCCAGGAGACGCTGCTGGTCCCGGGTTGCGCTCTGAGAGCCAGGGCTCTGCTTGGTGTGTGCTGATGTTCTTGGGTTGTTTGCGTGTTTCTTTCTCGATAGTCACGCACACTCAAAAAATGCCATAGGCGGAGACACTGGTGAGAAACCGCCTCATTCTAAACCCTCAGCTTTTCTGAGTCACAAATCCACACCTGCCCTCCCTCTTGAACCCCAGACAGATGTGTCCACCTGCCCATCAGATGGCCACATCTGGTGGGTCCACAGAAGCCTTCAAAGTCACTGTGGCCCACCTGAATTCAGGGTCAGGGTCCCTTTTCTCTTCTGAACGTTCCATCTCTGCTTGTGACATCACCACACATACAATTTAGAGACCTCAAAGTCACCCTCAGCCTTAGCTTTTCTCCTCTGATTTAACGGCACTTGATTCTAGAATGTGCACTCCCAGTGGCGCATGCCTGGCCTGTTTTGTTCACTTTGTATCCTCAGCACTTAGAATGGTGCCTGGCATGTAGTAGGGCTACAAGAAGTACTGAATGCATATATGAATGAAGGAATTCTCTGAAATCTCTCTCTGGGCTCAAGCCTTCACCTGTCACCTGGGACACCGCAACAGCCTGCTGCCGGGCTTCCCTGCCTGCAATGACCCCCGCCTCCACCCCTTCTGTACTTCTTTGTTGAAAACACGAATTGGATGACATCACAGCTGTGTGTCCAAACTCTGATCAGGCTCCCCATCACCATCAGAATATTCCCAAGCAAGACATACGAAACCCTTCACATCCGGGCATCAGTCTTGCCACTCATTCCCAACACCAGGCTCTCAGCACCCCAGAGGAACCCTACATCCTAGCCCCTCCTCCCATGCCCGGGCACAACCCAACTCCTGCAACTCTAAACACCAGAAGCTGCCCCCTTCCTTTTAACAACACACTTGTAACTTCCACCATCTGAAAATGGCCTATCTCTATGACCTATGCCCAGTCTCAGCGACAATGTCACATCCGTTATGAAGCGTTTTCCAAAGAGACCCCTGACCCCTCTGCCCAATGAACACTGCACACCCCAGGAAGGGGGAACTACTGGTCCCCCCTTCACGATTGCAGCACTCCGTATCTCTAATATGCATGCATATTGTTATTTTACTGTAATTATTTCCTGGCAGCAGTTGCATATCCACTGAGGACCCTGAGAGCTTGTAACACAGCAGTGGTCTGCCCCCCCCCCCCACAAGCGTCTAACCCTGTGTCTGACAGAGAGATAGGCTCTTGAAATGTTTGCTGACCTGGCCCCAATTTAATTTGGTTAGCATCAATCAGAGTAAGGAAGGAGCACACAGCCCTGGACTTAGCAAGGCTGGGTCTCTGAGGGCCCCACCGCCAAGGCCAAGCTGAACACTGCAGCAGCCACTGGGGGAGAGAATTGCAAGAGAAGGGAACCATTTGCATTTGAATGATCTTGGGAGGATTTTCTGCTTGTTGATGTTTCTGGAATTTTTCAGATAATGGCTTCAATTCTTTGATTCTTTCATGGTGTCCAGAGTCGGCCAGAAAGTTAATCTATCAATCACTCTCCCATCTGAAACCAGGCAAACTTTCAGCCAGTTCTGCTGACGAGCAGATTCCATAGAAACGGAGTATTCAGAAAGCCCTGGCACGGGGGCTGGGGGCCGGCAGCTTCAGCCTCTAATGAGCCCCAAAGAATGCCGGGAGGTGTGAAGTGGCCTTCCTGCTATTTAAATACCCTCTCATCTGGCTACCGTTTATTTACGCCCTTAGGGCTCTCATGGTGGGCGGCAAAGAGGGTAGGGGTGGGGGGGAAGACCATGCCGCTTCTATCTGTGTTGGGAGTCCAGGGGGAAACCCAAGCCAGGGCTCAGGGGCCCTGCAGCCAGATGGAGAACCGGCTCAGGTGGCACGTCTGTGCGTCTGTCTGTCTCTTCTGAGGCATATGCAGAGGTGGAGGCGGGGAGGGAGGCACTCTCAGCACACACACACACAGCACCTGCTTCAGAAAGCCCCTCTCCAAGCCTGGCCCCAAGGCGAGGCTCCCGCACAAGCGAGCAGGCGGATTTGCCTGGCATTACTTTAATTAACTTCGCGGTGGCTCTCGGGGCACAGGGTGGGCCCTAATCCCGCTGCCTGACGTCAGTTGGGTACAGGGACCGGCGGGGACAACACGACCCCGCCGCGACCCCGGCCCTCCGCCCGCGCAGGCTCCTCTCCATCCTCGGGAATTAGGGAAAGGAGAAATGTTAGTACACTTTTAATTGGAAACCGAGTTGTTCTTTCAGAGCGGCTTGTTTATTCAAGACAGGGCATTAGAACTCAGGGGAAGCTGTAATTGAAGGGCCGGCTTTGGAGATTACGGGAACATATGGCCCCACTGCCGAGCTCTTTATCTGAATTTTCTCATAAAACTGCCGAGTATGTTTCTGCTCTCGCCCGCGTCTATTTCTAAAGGCCTTTGAAGAGAAGGCCGAATGCGCGCCGGTAAGGCGCGCTCTGTTTGGGTGCCCACCGCCCTGCGCGCGCGCCCTGGGCACCCACCGCCACGCGTGCATAAGCCCTTCGCACCCAGCACCATGAGTGCGCGCGCGCCCATGGCACCCCCTTCCGTGCGCGCGCCCATGGCACCCCCTTCCGTGCGCGCGCCCATGGCACCCCCTTCCGTGCGCGCGCCCATCGCACCCCCTTCCGTGCGCGCGCCCATCGCACCCCCTTCCGTGCGCGCGCCCATCGCACCCCCCTTCCGTGCGCGCGCCCCTATGGCACCCCCTTCCGTGCGCGCGCCCATCGCACCCCTTTCCGTGCGCGCGCCCATCGCATCCCCTTCAGTGCGCGCGCCCATTGCACCCCCTTCCGTGCGCGCGCCCATGGCACCCCCTTCCGTGCGCGCGCGCCCATCGCACCCCCTTCCGTGCGCGCGTGCCCATCGCACCCCCTTCCGTGCGCGCGCGCCCATGGCACCCGCTACAGTACGCGCGCATGCGCCCAAGGCACCCACCGCGTGGCGCACCTGGGAAGCCCTTGGCACCCACTGCCTTGGTATCCACTACCACTACCTTAGCACCTACTGCTTTATGCACCTGGCACCTACTGCCTTGTGTGTGGGCACTTGGCCCACCCGGAGGCTCCACCTGGACTAAATGGCATAGGGTGGCGCACTGGCTGGGCCTTGAGAGGGAAAATGAACATGGGAAAGAGAAGACATGGAACTGGAGACTGCCTAGTTGGGGTGTAATTGTGAGTCCAACGCCAGAGGAAGTTGCCAAGATGATGGGAGATTCCCCCTTTCCTACAGAAGGGCCCCCCATGTGCTTGGCTGGGGCCAAAGTTCATACTTAAGGGAAATGGGAACTCAGGTGTCTTGGGACAAAATTACATTTTCCCCTATTATTATCTATCTATCTATCTATCTATCTATCTATCTATCTATCTATCTATCTTCCTTCCATCTATACATTCTTGCAGACTTCAGGACCAATTGCCACCCTGGTGTTCCCTGCCACCCGCTACCAGATTCTCACCATATCTAGAGCTGCCAGAAAAAGTACAAAACACAGAGTTAAATTTGAATTTCCAGTAAATAATAATATTTATATTGCATGACACATATGCAAAAAATGTTAGTGATTATTTATTAGAAATTCAAATGTAACCGGATCTTTGTTTGCTCAACCTCACCACTCTGCTCACTCTAAGAAAAAAGCGGCCCCTGTTTTAACTCCAGAATCTCCCTGGTTCAGCACCGAAGCTCTGCAATTGGGAAAAACAGCTGATGAGGGGCCCCAACTCTGTCCCCTGAGCCTCACTGACTGCTGGAACAGTGGTTGTCAACCCGGGTTGCATGTCAGACTCGCCTCCAGACCCATCAAGTCCTCAAGACCTATTCCACAGGAGTCCAAAATATTTTTTTTAAATACATGAGTAGAGTAAGTTTACAGGGTGACTACTTTGAAAAGTAACCCTCATTTGCACATATCATCTTGTTTACTTATTTGGTTATTGACCGTCTCCCTCCACCAGAATATAAACCATGAGAGCAGGGGTCTCACCCCAGGACCTATACCAGGCCTGCCTCATAGTTGGTACTCAAAAATATTTGCTCATGAGTCAAACCTCACACATTGCTGTATGTCAACCCCATGGCCCAAACTCCCTCCTTGGCAGATGCAGCAATTCCTATGGATGGAACGGATGCTGAGTTGGTTCCTACTGCTGCCTCACCCTTACGGATGCTAAGAAGACATACCTGCACATTCACTTTTAATGCTGGCTTGGTCCACGGATCCCACCGAGTGCACGCATGCACACGCAATTCCAATCTTACTCAGAATTGCCAAGAAAAGACAAGCAAATTGCTGGCTCCCCACATGCTAACCTGGAGTTGGACCACTAAGAATTCAATGGTTCTTAAATTACCGTTTTCCATACACTTCACAGCACCAAGTATCAAAGTACTCCAAGAAAGCTGCATGCTGGTTTGCCTCCAAATCCTCAGTAAACTGGACTTTGGGTTTTCCTAGGTCGCAGCTACCAGGGCACAGGGCAATAGGGAGGTGATTCTTTCTTTTGCTCAGACCACTGTCTAAAGCATCTTCAGGTCCATTGTGAAACCTCTTGGTCGGAAACCTAGACATTGATGGGCTTGACTAGAAGGTCAGTGTAAGAAAGTCAGCATCTTCTCTGCACCTCCTCCCCTACCTTTATGACACAAGAGTGGAGGAAAGTGAGTGACTGGGGACCGAACTCAGGGAATGAAAGGTGACAGTCACAGGTTGGTTCTGTGTAGCCAGACGTCACTCCTGGCATTCACCAGTCGCCCTGCAAAGCCCTGCCTTTGTGCCCAGAGAGGACACAATATAAAGATGGACAGACAGAGGCACAAATGCCATCGCTGCCCCTGGAAACACAAATCAGAGTGAATTTCTCCTGAGAATGGGGTTCTGACAGATGGCAGGACATTACAGGTCAGCCTGTTAGAAGTAGCTTTGATAGGTACTGATTTACTCCACTGTTGTACTTTTATTCATTTAATTAATAAAAGCTGTGGTCTGGATGGCTGATACCTCTCACGGGGACAAAAAGATCAGCTGGTTTTTCCCAGTACCATCCCATAAGCCGCAGGAGCAAAACAGAAGTTTGTGAAGTGATTGTAAAAACAAAACCAAACCCAAAACCAATAATAGTACATTATGAACATTTTTGAAGCACTCCCACACATGCTGTCCTTGGATCTTTCAGAGCCTCCTACTTCCTTACAGGAGGTGCCCAAGAGGAGTATAGTGATTAACTATTAAGGAGGACCTGGGGGTTGTTAGAGCAGATGGTGAACTTGTGACTGATGTGAAAGGGGGAGCAAATTCAGATCGAATCACCTTGCTTCCATTGCTTTAATGATCTGTGAAAAGAGTCCTCATTTGGGGTCTCTGAGGTATTACATCCTACCAAGCACCCAGAGCACCGCCATGACCAGCAGGAGGGCTGTCAGTGAAACACAGGAACAAAATGTGAGGTCTGTTTTAACATACGTGGACATTTGTATCCACCAGGCCACATAGCACAGGGCTTCATAAATTAGGCTCTGTAGTGGGACTGCCTGAGTGCATTCTGGTTCTTTGAATGACCAGCTGTAGGATCTTAAGTAAATGGCCAATTTGTCCATGCTCATCTTTCTAATCTGTGGAATGGGAATAATCATAACATTGCCTTCCTCATCTGCTTGCTATAAAGGTTAAGTTAGTGGATTCATGTCAAGTGCTCAAAGCCATGGTTTGTGCAGAGCCAGGGTTCAATAACCGATATTATCATCATCATCGTGCAAAAATCACAATGGCCAAACATCCATTTGACCAATTTTCTTTGTGCAAGAAAAATGAATGCACACAGCACAGACTTAACGATTAAATGACCTCTTATGCAATTGCACTCATTTTAAATAATGGATTTTAACAAAATTATTAAGTGTGAGCACATATTCAACATTAAATTACAGGAAAAGAGATAATGCCTTATCCCAATTGGTACATGGCCTGAAAGGTCTCAAGCACGAAAAACAAACTCTACCCAACACACAATGACAACAAAGCCTGGAGTATCAAGTGTCCGGACCCTGTAATTGGTAGACTTAAGTTCTTATTCTGGCTTATCCCCAACTCAAGTGTCCTGTGTCCTTATTTCTCCATCTCTCATAGGAAGACAAAACAGATGCACAAGAAGACAAAGATTAAGAACAGAAAAGAAGCACTCAGCCTCAGGATGAGGACAACAAACAGTTCTGGTCACCGGTTTAACGGCTGTGATCTTAACAAGAGACAAAAGTTGATTTTGAAAACACCCTGAACAGCTCAGGCAATTACATGTGCCTCCTGCCCACGATCCAGAGATGGCAGATTCATAAACCAGAAACTGTCCACGAAGTCCCTCGTGCTAGTCACGATACCACTATGCGTGCCCTCGGTGTCTCCTCGATGACACCATCAACAATGAAACAGAGCAGTCTCTGTGTGTTTTCTCTGTGGGTCACCACGCAGCAAGGCTTTGGGGCCAAATGATATCTTCTGTGTCTTTGGTCTTATTCTCGGCAGTTAACACAGTGTGGATGTATGTAGAATATTGAAATATATTTCTCAGCTTGAAATTTGAGGAATTTATACCCATTCCAGAACCTGGGGCGAGGTATGTATGTAACTGCCCTTTGAAGCAGTAGTTTTTAAACTTCAGACCCTGCTCCATCAGTGGGTTATGAAAAGAAAAGGCTAGAATTAAAAAATAAATAGAATAGAAAATATCAGCACGTCGGGAAGGCACCGCGTCTCTCTAAATGTTGAAACTTCTATTTCATAAATACACATATGAAGGGATATACTGGGTCATGATAAAAAAGAAAAAAGTACTTGCTACAGAGCTGCCGTTAAAATTTTCTAGAAAATGCTGTTGTAGAGGAGCGTCCTTTGGAAAAAACTGCTATAAAGGAAGTATATGATTCAAACATATTTCCTAACAACTATATTATTTATCAGAGTATTTTAATACCCATTCGAGGTGGCTGTTTTTTAGTGGCTCACCGCTTTGTTTCTTAAAAGAAAGAATAATAAGGTGGCTCAGCGCCTTAGCTCCTCTGCACCACCAAGGTGGGCCCACTAGTCCCGACATTAGGAGGTTGGCTTTGCGAGGCCTGCCTGAACTGTGTTGCCCAGTACTCTCCTTTGTCCCTTTCTATTCTGCAACAAAACCCAGCGCTGAGCACAGAGCCTCACCCCACATAGGCGTCTGTAAGGAATGTCTGTTGAATCAAAGGTTGGTCAGGGGGCATCTAGACGGACAGAAGCAGATTCCGCCTTGTAACAGCCAGGCTAACAGGCCCGTTCAGGAATAGAACACACTCACTAACGGGTAACTGGTAGCCGTCAGGTTCGATGTCTTTCCTGCACTCAGAGACCAGTATTGGAGACAGGACTGTAATCCACTGCAAAAGCAACTCGCTCAAAGATGGGAGACACACCACCACCCCCTGACCAAGGGGCACAGGGGGACCCACCCCTGGGACAACTGTATTCCAGAAAAGGGTATGTTCAGGAATAAGAACACATTTCAGCATTCAAAAGGGATCAAACCGAAACCACAGGAGGTAAGCCTCCATTTCCAGTCTGTAAGAGAATGGTGGCCAAGGTCAACCCCTCCTTCCTGTGCCTGCTTGAAATTCCCATCAAGCCCAGAAGTGACGACAGGACTGCTTTGCCCTGGTCTTCCGCACTGGCTTTCCAGGATCCAACGCTGGCTGTGTCTGCGGACGAGACCACACCTGGGACGCACCGGCGGAAATCGGCCCATCTCCAGTCCATGTGCCCTAACCACCCAAAATGACAGCCCTGCTCCACGCACTCCCCTGAGGCGCCCTCAGGTCAGCACTCCAGAAGCATGTACGACAGATGAGCAAAGACAGAAGATGAGATATTTGTGAAATGATGGATCTTTGGTGAAATAAGCTCACAAGCCACGAGCTACTCAGAAGTCCAGTAGCGCCACACCAGGACACAGTAATGACACCTGCCATGTACTGGGCATCAGCCAAGCTTTAGGCCCTCGAGAGAGTACCTCTCTGCATTCTTACAGCAACCCACAAAGGAAGTGTTTCCACCTACTTACTGAGGAGGAAACATGGTCCTGGACACAGGGGTAACTTTTCCCAGGTTGCACTGCTTGTGGGTGTAGAGATTCAAAGTCAGACCTGTCTAACTGTGGACCCCAAGCCCTTTGCACTCCAGCACGAGACCCCCATTCCTCCTGCCAATTTTTCCTTTTAGATCTTGCATTTTAAAATTCATGACTCTGAACTGACAAGACAATCCCATAGGATAGCCAGGTATTTTGCAGAACTCGTGAGGTTAGCACTGCCACTCTGTTCCAATTTATTGGAGAATAAGAAGAATTCCAAGATAGGCTGGAAGAAATACTTCTATAATGAGTTTTTTTAAAAAGTCAGCTCCAAGATTGTAGAAGGAAATGAAAACCAGTAAACCAGTGTCTAAATACCAGCAGTGTGAACCCACCTCAGAGGAGGAGGAGAAAGACAGGGATTCACAGCGGGAGTGACCCGAGAGCCATCCAGCTCTTCCCAAGCAGCAATGCCGCATATCCTAAGGAAAATGAAGAAGGATTCCCAAACTCCAGTGTATGTGAGGGAACTTCAGTCCAGCTGCAGTAAGAAGAAAGTCACACTGGAGGCGGGTGGTTCTCTGCTAAGGACCTCAGAGGCTAATGTGAACAGGACAAAGTTAAGTTACTCAACAGCAAGCAATTACTGGGTACCTGCTGCGTGCCAGGCACTGTGCTGGGCCACGTGGGCACAGACAATAAGCAGCATCGGCCTCCCGGGGCCTCCCGACTACCTACCCGATAAGCGGATGCCCTGCAATTGCTCTAGTCATCCAAACTAGAAACCTTTTCTGGCAGAAAGAGGTCCTCATGATGGGGACTTCATGATGCAGGCTCCCTCTGGGAAGCTCCCTCTACAAAGAGTCCTGGCTCCACGTGCTGAAGTTTAACACTCGGAAGATGGGGAAGGCATGCAGGGACAGCTACCCTGGAGCATCGGTCTGACCAAGGAGGACCCTGCGCTAGGCCAGGAGGACGCAACAGTCTGCACCTTCAGGAAAAGGGCAGCCAAGGGGCTTCCTGGGCGTCATCTAAGATGCACTCTCTTCCTCAGGTCAGAAAAGGGCGAACAAACAAGCCCCAAACAGTTTGATCCCACGGTGGGAAAGGCTCAAAGGAAATAAAAACATAAAAGCTATTGTTGGAGGGAGGGGCAAAAAGGGAAATTCTGACTAGATATCCTTGTGATTTCAAAAATGAGTGGGGGAAAGCAATTTAACATAACTAATATAACATAAAACGAAATGCAACATGGTATCCGAGACTGGGTTCTGAAGTGGATAAAGACATTAGTGGGAAATCTTTTGGAAACAAAGACTATGGTTTCATTAACAGCGCTGTACTGATGTTAGTTCTGTGGTTTACAGGGCACATTTATCAAAATATATATTGAAATACAAGACGCTAACCTTAGCAGGAGCCAGGCAAAGGGCATGTGGGAACTTCTGTCCTACTTTGCAATTGCTCTGTCCACCTAAAATTTCATTTCAAAAATTAAAAAAAAGGGTTTTAAAAATCACTGTGCAAGACATTCTCAGATGACCTCTGATAGTAAAAGAAAATGTGAAGAGGGATGGGTAATTAAGAAATGGAACATGGACCAGCCAGGAGCCACGCTTGCTCCAAGCCCCCCCCCCCCCCGTGGGTCAGACAGCTGCTGACACCATGGACCCCATCCATTGGATACGACGTCCATGACAAGTCATAACAACAACAGGGTGCTCGTTCAGGCCCATGGGACAGACTGCATTCCCTTCTGGGTGGCACATTCTGAAGAGACTGCAGCATTGTTACTGAGAGAGCAAACCGTGTCCGCTAAGAGATCGCTGGAAGGATGGGGAGGAACCGGAAGGAAAAGAGAAGATTTAGGGAGTGCGAGGGTCTATCTCAATTAAAGGGCTGCCTCACGTCGGGGAGGCTGACTGAATTTGTGAGTTCCTGAAAGCAGCACCAGGCTGAGCTTGAGGCTGCACATGGAGGCCGACACTGGGACTCAACCCCCACGCGCATGTGCGGTCGGGAGCCGCCCACGGTCAGAGACACTCAGTCGGAGGCTGGATGGGTAGTGATGGGAGCTTCGACCGGAAAACCTCTAACGTGCCCACAACTGAAGAAACCGTGTCTCTGTGACCAAGGAGAGGACTCAGGCTGAGTGCCACCAGGTCTCTCCTGCAGGCCCTGTTCCCAGGGGCCCAACGAGCCCCAAGGAAATGGTTTCGCTGGCTACAGAGTCCATCCAGCCTTGTGCTGAGCGGCTGCCTCAAGGCCCCTGGCCCAGCAGGGACCTCTCCTGGCTTGGTGTCCCACAGAGCCATGGAGTGTCACGTGCTTTTGTGTGAGTCTGAACAGCCAGCATGGCAGAAACCCACTCCAGGGTCCTGGCAGCATGGAGGTCAGTGACCTGGGCTTCCACCCACTGTACTTAAAATGAGCGACAAGTTGGCCCACGTCCCATAAGGCAGCTAGTCTGCACCCTTGAAGCATGCAGTTCTGCTCTATATTTAACCGAAGTCTGCAACAAGGGCATGGCTGCATCCTTGGGTGGGACTCTCTTATCTCCCTGACTTGGCCTCATTTTTACAAAGCTAAATATGCTGAGTTTCTTTAGCTATTTATCATTTAACAAGAGAAACACTCTTCTCAAGACTCTCTAATTGGCCAGTGATTCCCCCCAAAGAAACACATCATTCACAATTAGGCTAAATATCCCAAATGTGCTCTGACCACTGAAAATTAATAATAATACTAATGGAACTGTAATTACATGTTAGGGACATTATGTTTGGGTAATGCTGCATTTGCTTTGGCTCCTCTTGACTTCATGGTCAACTAAAACCCCATATGAAATTCCATCAAAACAGGCCCTATTCCACGTAATCATTCCCGGAATTTGGAACCCAATGGTTAGATTTCGTTCTGCTGACTTTGCCCGGTTCCGTCAGCTTGTCAAACTCTTTTTGAACATGGAGCTACCACCCCAGCATCCCCTACCAGGTTTGTGTCATCTGCAAATCGAATAAACCTGCCTTCTGTGTCTTCATTCAAGTCATGGAGAAAAGTGTGAAAGATGACAGGTCATTCAGTCACTCAACAAATATTTATCAAGCACCTACAACATGTGAAGTGTTCAGGACAGAAACCAGGGGTGGGGGTGCTATATCTGTACTGAGACAGACCCGAAAACTGTGTTTCCTGTAAACCCCTATATATCAGGTGGACAGCTTTCCTGGGAGATTTCATTCAGGCGCTTGTGGGTTGCACCCTCTTCTCCCACCACTATGCTAAGCCTTGTTAGGGAGACAAAGGGATGGACAGTTACAGCACTGCTGGCTAGAAGCTTGTCCTCTCATGAGTGAGGCGGGCTTTGGCACACGGTGCATCTGATGAGGGAACACGGTGCAGGCAAGGGAACGTTCACACGATTGACCAAATAAGTGGTCCAGACAATGTATTTGATTCTGCTTGAGACCTTAATGTCATTTCGTTTAAAGCTGCAAAAACAAGGGCCAGCCACGTGGCGCGGTGGTTAAGCGCTGGCTTGGGAAGCCAGCGGCCCCGGTTCGGTCCCACATGTGAGGATCGGTGACACTGTCCTCAAAAAAAAAAAAAAAAAAGTGATTCTAAAGCTGCAAAAACAATGATAGATTCTGAGAGTTGAAAGGGACATGGGCGGGGTCTTCCAGACCCCTCCTCCCCAGCCCCCCCCACCAGTAGTAGTTTCAACAAGTGGGGTCTCTCTCAGGATGTTTGCTCTTTGCGAGCTCTGATACTTAGAGGGCCACGTGACATTCCCTCTGTGAAGTCAAAGTGCTCCCCTTTACCTTTCTTCCTAGAGTGTAAGTACTCAACGGTTTTGTTAATAATTCAATGACTGGGCCCTAATTCTGTTCTCTGAAGTTAGAAAACAAAGAGGTCTGACCCAACTATTGGAAGGCAACAATTTCGTCCCCGTTCAGCCTACTTTTCTAGCCTAAATATCTTTAATTCCTTCATTTGACACGCTTTTGAGGTCTCCCCACACCATTCTTGTCACTCATATCATGACTCTGTCCCTGGCATAAAGCGAGCCCTCAAGATACGTCTACTGAATGAATGCATGAATGAATGAACCAGAAAGCTCTAATTTGTCAATATCCTCCTCCAAAAGACACGCCCAGAACTGAACACGCCCCTGAAAACATGGTCAGAAAAGGGCCCTGCTGCAGCTACTTTGCTGTGAACATTCCACTTCTATTAACACTGCTTAGCTCCAGCCTTTTCGCCTTGTCTTTGCACGCGGCAGGTGAGGGAGCAATACTCCAGTGCCTCAGACTGAGTGTGGAGCCAATTAAAATCTATAATTGGATAATCAGCGATCAAGCCCCACACAGCTATGGAACAAGGCAGGCCAGACCACAGCGTTTATTTCCACATGAGAAAGGATGGTATGACCCTCGGGGTGCACCCATCTTTCTAAGGCCACGCTGGCACTCTGGTCCCCAGGGCACCTAAGCCCTTGGAGAAGTCCAAGGTTTTGCAATATTCTGGGAGGAGGCCCAAGTGGTTGGGCTCCAGGAGACGCTTACAGGGAACAACGCGGTGAACCGGCCTTCCTCCATCAAGCAGGGGCCACAGAGCCTGGTTTAGATGAGGACACGAGGCTGAGGGCAGTCAATGACGGGGCAGCACGCACTATGCATCCCCCCTCTGATAGTATCACATACCTGTTCCCTGGCAGGGCCTGTGGTGCCCCCAGGATGTTTCCCTCCCCTGGACTTTGGCTTTGAGCTTTGAAGTTGCTTTAGCAGACATGAGATGGACGGAGGCTTGCCATGTGCTTGTAGGGTTGAATGTGCCTCCTGACGCTCTTGCCACATACACGGGGAGGTGCTGCCCGTGAAGCCTGGACCCCAGAGTGACCCCCACGGAGCAAACATGAACTGGGGCCACCGCCCAGAGCTGACATCAGTTGAGCTCAGCGGGGTCCAGGCGACCTGAAGACCTTCAGCCTAAGGCGGAGTCTCTGCCATTAACCCAGGGACCTGTGAGCACATGAGCAAGTGTTTGGTTGTCTGCCATGGGATCTGGGGGTGATTTGTTATGCGGAACATCGTGGCAGTGCCTGACTGATAAGAGATCGCTCCCAGCTTACGAAGAAGCTTCCTGGGCAGCACGGAGCTGCCGTCCATGGAGCAAGGCTGTCCCGGTGGCCGGCCCTGCAGGGGGAAAGCCCTGAGACTGTCACCCACCTCCCGGTCCCCCACTCGGCACAGCCCGCCCACCGCACGGCACTCACCGGAGTCGGACGCCGCGGGGCTCACCAGGCTGAGCAACTCCCGCTCCTTCTCGTAGTCCCCTTTGCAGAGCAGCTGCCCCTCCTTCAGGACGAACTCGTCGCCCTTTTGGAGCTGACGCTCGCAGACGCAGCAGCAGAAGCAGCCCAGGTGGTACACGCTCTTCTGTGCTCTCATGACAAACTCGCTGGGTGCGATGGCCTCGAAGCAGCCCCCACATTTGACAGCAAACAGCCTGGCAGCAGGGGACAAAGGGAAGGAGGGTCCGTGAGACAGGTCCGGTGGGGCCCCGGCCTCCCCCAAGTCGACAGCAAGAGGAACGTCAAGAACTGGGACAAGAGGCTTGGAACCGGGCACTCTCCGAATCCAGGGGGCTTCATCCCTGACGAGGCTAGAATAACACGTATGAAGAGCCGGATGGAGCAGCTGACACACAGCAGGTTCCCAACAAAGGTACCCATTTCCCTTGTCACCCCAGCTCTATCAAGGACTGGCATTGATAGCGGATCTCGCTATCTTTTTCTTTTCCAAATTGCCTCATGAAAACATAATTGCCTTTGTCAAAGTTTGTGGCATAATCAGCACAGAGATAACGTACACTCAAAATATGTCTCAAGTGACTCGTTGCAGCATTCATTTCCCCATTTCCAAAACAAAGAGTCATTTTCTTTTTATAAAAGTAGCAGCACAATAGAGGGGAAGAAACCCTCTCTGTGTTTGTCCCTGCATACCAGAGGGGTCAATGGATGTGAAAAGGTTGGATGGCCTAGGGGCGCGGACACTATGACCAGGGCGAGTACGCGAGACTCCCGCCCTCCTCGCTGCACAGAGACAGATGCAAGCCGAACCCGTGTGCATGCCGGTCACTGATGCCACCTTGGTCAAAGGGACCCACCTCGGCAGGAGCAGAGCAGGCAATCAATGAGAGCCTTTCCTTCTAGATGGGCAGCCACCACGGTGGCCCCAGTGTGGCCAGCCCCATCCCAAAAGTCCATCTGCACATTCGTGTGCTCATTTCTTCTTCTTTTCATTCATTCCCAAAGTGCATTCATTCACTTACCCATTTGTTCTTTTCAAGTGTTCCTTCATTTATTCAGAAGGAACCCATCCCACACACACTCTGTGTGTTAACAGGGAGAGGAGGCGGAGAAGCTACCCGGCAGCATTCGTGCCCAAACACAGCCTATACTGAGGCTCTGTTATGTGTCAGGCATGGGAGTGGGCACAAAATTCCACAAAACAAAGTCCCCAACCCCATGGAGCTCACAGGCTAGTCAGAGAGACAGCAAACAAACAGTGTCTACCCATAGAGATGCACCTGTGAAACGGAACATAAGAACAATACAGGGCAGTGTCCAGGGAGCACAAAATAGAACGGCAGAACGCCACAGCCTGTGGCAGTGAACGCTGCCCAGTTTGTGACTCCGAATACACACGTGTGTAGTCTGTGTGGCTGGGAAGCTTCCCGGGAGGACAGGAGGGCTTCTCATGAGGGCGGAGTGAAGAGGGAGCTAAGGAGGAGCCCCAAGGAGGCCTGAGAAGAAGAGCGGCCACCCCGCTCTCTAAGTGCAGGCAGCCAGGACCCGGAGAAGACAATGAGCTGCCCCCAGGAAGCCCTGGGCTCCGCCTCGCAGGACAGAGGCCAGCACAGCGAGGGGCAGGGGTGCAGCTGTGTCTGACTCTCAGCCCAGCCTGAGCCCACCACACCCCTCCCTGCCCCTGGGAGCACCTGAGAAACACCTGTCCTGACAGGCCTTCCCTCCACCTCCAAACTTCAGGAACAGGGGGTGCTGAGCGAGGCGTGCGGCCGCCCCGGACCCAGAGCTCCGGGCACCAGCAGCCCTCCCCGCCCTTCCCCGTCTCGAGCTGCCTGGCGTGGCTTTGTGGTCCAGCTCCGCCCCTCACCAGTCCCTTGACCAGTTAGACCAGTTAGTTCCTGTACTCTCCCTCCATGCTGGATGCGCGCGTCGGGCAGGAAAGCGGCCGGTTCAGCCCTGGCCGCAGTCCCAAGTCACTGTTTGCCAATCTGAGCAAACTAATCAATGCTTTTTCAGGAGCTGGTCAAAGGCCCTTTGTCCCACGCCCTCCTCCCCTCCCCCTCCCAGGACCGGCCTGTCACACAAGCGAGGCAAACGCTCCCAGGGCCTCACAAGCACTCAGAGGTGCTGGCATCTGGGCCGGACTAACTCCTACCCTGCTAATCATGTCCTCCTCCTTCTCAGCGATCCTGAATGTCGTCGCCCACTCCCAGACCGTCCCCCACGTTGGACAAGCGAGGGTCAGGGGTCGGTGGGGACTGCGACCGGGACGGGGCCAGGCCCGCTTCTCTCCACTCTCTCCGGGAAGACCAGGTCACCCTCACCTTGCTGCTTTGGCTCATGTCGGCCTCACTAACTCCAGAGCAACTCAAGGAGAAAAGGTGCAGGCCGCCCGCCACCTGTGTGCCAGATGTGTGCACAGCTGGAAGGACACCACTGTGGACCCAGCTGCCGACTCTGCACCTCCCACAGGTTGTTTTCTCTAAGGCTCAGACAAGCAGAGAAAAGGATTTGTTCCAAAGTCCAGGTCGTAATTAAAACACAGACTGTCTTTTGCGAAGCCCGCGTGGCGGTGGCGGCCCCGGGCTCCTTCCTTCTGAATGCTAATGAGGCCTCCCACGGAGTCTGGAGCCTGGCAGGCTGGCAGCGCCCCGGAAAGCCAGGCGCGCTCCTCCAGGCTTACGTAAGCACGCTCCTCCAGGCTTACGTAAGCACGCTCCTCCAGGCTTACGTAAGCGCGCTCAGCTCTCCCCGCCATCCGAAATTCCCCCGCCCGGAGAGTGCTCAGATGAGTCCTTGCCTCCTCCTTGCGCTTAGTTCCCTCACCTGTACGAAGTGTGATCGAAACATATGGTGTTTAAATAAAAAAGACTTTATTACAGTAAAAGACACATTGCCAGTAATCCCCCTGAAAACACTCCCCTCTCCGTGAACACACTTCTCCCACCGTCCTTGCCCCTCCCGGGGCAGTTCCGGAAGTCCTCTTTCCTGAGCCTCTTTAGTTGCGCTGTCGTGGCTGCCTCCATGTCGTCAACCATGTTGACTCTGGGAAGAGCCAGAAGTCGCCCAGTGAATAAGGTGATGAGGACACACCATAAATGTTTCTATCTGACAGAAATGGCCATACAAGAAGTGATGTGTGACACGGAGACTTTCTCGGTTTTTGGGTTTTTTTGGTTTTTTTTGAGAGCAGTGTCACTGGCCCTCATATGTGGGACCCGAACTGGGGCCGCTGGCTTCCCAAGCCAGCGCTTAACCACCGCGCCACTCGGCCGGCCCCATATATTTTTATATATAGCCAAGGCCAAAGAGATTACGTATGAACACAAATACACACACACACACACACACACACACACACACACACACACCCCAAATACACACAACACACACCAGCTAAAACCATCTCTCTCTCTCTCCATATATCTATCTCCTTTTTTCAGGAATATATATATATATATATATATAATCTCCAAAAAGGATTAATTGATTCCTAGAAAAGATTTTGTTTGAAGAAAGCATTTTGCTCCTAAGGCATGTTTGAAACTCACTAGGTTGGATAATTCCTTACTTCGCTCCCATTTTTATGATCCATGCTTTTCTTACAGAGCTAGGAATCCTACTCTATAGCTATGGAGCCAAGAAGGCTGATACCCAGGGAACTCCTAGAGAAGGACTCAAAGGTGACAGAAGGAGGCACAGAGCTTTGGGGAGCAGCGGCACACCCCCACACTGCAGGAATGCAAACGGAAAGACTGTGACATGCTGTGACACCACAGGACACCTGGATTTTGGTGCTGGTTGTGCAGTTTTAGGGAAACCACTCCTCCCTTCTGATTATTGGGGTCCTCATCCTTAGAATATGTTTCATCCCCCACGTTATTTTTACTTCAAAGGAAAAGAAGGTTGTGGAAGATAGGGAAAAAAGGGAATTCATCTTTATTGAGTGTCCATTCTGTGCCAGCAGCTGTGGTATTTCCACATCCGTTACGTCACTACATGTGCGGGGTAAGTAAATGGAGCCATTTCGTGACCCCAGAGAGACTCACACCCCATTGAGCTCCGTTTGGCTCATGGGGCTCCCTCCCATAGGCCAGGGAGACAGGGGTGCTGGCTCATAGGCGCTTCTCTTTCTCCCTGTCACACTCTCTGCCCTGTTTTCTCAGGAAAAGTAGGAGGAAGATCAAGCACCTGAGATGGCTGCCTCCTCCCTGAGAGGGATCTGGACTGGCCCCTGGCTGTGTGCAAGGTCCTGAGACGCTGTGGCCACATGGAGGTGACAGGCAGGATTTGGGAACCACGTTGTTCCCTTCAGGCTCCTCAGCTCCTGGGCCGCAAAGTACCCAAAGGGACCCCTAGATGAGGTCTGTCCCCTGTGGATTTAGGTTAAGGACAAAGAGCATCTGGGAGTCACTGTTTGATCCAACATCACGCCACCAGGCAAGAATCTGCTCTGACTCTAAAAAGATTGGGAAACAAGACAGTTCTTGCTGGAACCCCATCTGCTGCGGAGCCTGGGGGTTACTGCTTTCAAGGTTTAGGCAGAAGTGCAGGCCAGTGAGGCTGGACCTGGGAAGACCCAGGGAAGCTTGGTCAGACAGATACGGGAGCTGTAGAAATAGTGGGACAAGGAAGTCAAATAATCCTAGACCTAAGTCCCCACTCCATCACTTAGTAGCCTTGTGACCTTGGCCAGGCTAGGGCAACACTGGTTCCCTTATCAATAAACTGGGAATAATGACTGGACCTACCTCACAGAGTCCCAATAAGGGTCAACTGAACAAATGCACTGAAACTACCTCACATAGTTCTTGGCAAGTGGTAAATCCTCAATAAAATGGTAACCATTACAATGATGATGATGGTGGTAATGGAGGAAGAAAGCTAAATATGAAATATGAGAGAGAAAATAGTAAAAAAAAGATGATGAAATATGTAAGTCCCAGGATGGGAAGATCAGGATGAGCTAAAGGGGCGTGAAGTCAGCAGGACAGGGGCAAGCAGTTCGGGCCCGAGGTCACGAACAACGCGAGACAGTCAGAGCTCAGCTTCTCGGGCATCCTGGTTCCAGACGTGGGGCCCAGCCCCAGAATGAAGGAGACAGGGCCCCGCTGGCCGCAATGGCCTCCGTGCCAGGTTTGCATGCAGCCCAAGCACACAGGATTGGCCTGGATTTCCCTGACCAGCAGCTCTGGCATGGCGGGCTGAGATGCCTCCTTGCTCTGTCTCTCAGAGTAAAAACCGAGAAGGGAACTGAGGCTCCACTTGCTTCTCAGGATCGGTACACCGGACTTCTTCCCCCATGAATTCCCATGACCGACTCCAGCATCTCCCACCCGGATCAACCCTTCTGCAGACACCAGGCACTAGATGCCGTGTCATCCCCATGTCTGCCCCCAGGCTAACGACACAGCTTCCAGTACACAGCAAGGAAACCTGTAAGATATGGTGGCCTCTGCCAAACCCAGCTCTGTCTCAGGCAAGGGCTTCAAGACCCGTGAAGACTGAGCACGAAGATAAGGGGAGACCCCATCACGACACTCCAGAAGGTCTTCGTGAAGGACCCAGAGTCCTGCAGACTCAAAGGGAGCTTCTCGAAGCCTCCGTACCATAGACAATCAAGTGAAAGGTAGGAAGACAAAATAAACGCGCAAAAACCCTAATTCCAACTGGTCATGTGTGTTTCTGCCCCACCAAAATACGGAATCAGAGCCTTGGATGGCAGGCAACTACAGATCACGCCACCTTTCCACTGGCACTGCCAAAATGAGCTTCCATCAGGGGCGTAGAAGTCAAGTGGGAGAGGGTCTTGCCTGTGCAGCGCTGCAGTTCCACCCTCTCCACCAGGGGGCAGCACAGCAGCATTCATTCTGCCATGTTGACGTGGTAACAGGTCCTCCAGGCCAGGAGACAGGGGCTGGCCCCAAGCCAAGGCTGTCTGTCGGGAAATCTGCTGCTGGGAGTCTGGGAGCCCATGCGGCTAAACTGAAGGAGCGTGTTCAAAAGTATTGGGAACCAAAAGCATGGCTTGTGGCCTTAGAAGTGGTGACACAAGCAGCCTTGCCGGCTGGCTCAAGGTCTCTGTGCTTGAGGCTGAGCCAACAGCACCACAATAAGCAACCGGGGCTGTGGTCCTGCGGCGGTGGGAAAGTCCACAGGGACAATAGAGGCGGCAGCATCTTCTAGAGGAGACCGTCGCAAGACTGCGGTGGGGAAAAAACAGAAAACAATGAGCGGCTGGCAGAGCCAATCCGAGTCTCTGTGTCCCCCGGGCCCCTGGGGAGTGGGGCCACACAATGGGATGAGAACGGCGACGTGTGGTGCCTGCGCATCCCGGAGGCCCCTCGCGGGAGCAGGGCACACGCCTGCCTCGCCCTCTGCCGCTGGCCCTGGGCGTGGACTAGGCCCGGTCTCGTTCTCACGCAGGGCCTGCTTCAGAGGCAGCAGAGGAGACAAGGAAGCGCGGGATTTTCCAGTCTGATCAAACCCGGACTCAAGTCTCGCTTCTGCCTTTGAGAACGGCAGCGGGCTCCTGGCTCTCTCGGAGCCTCTGTGCCTGTGAGGCCGTCACCATCGCACAAGACGCTGTGGAGACTAAATAAGAGAACGTGGTGAGGTTTCTGACACGGACTCGCTGCTCTCAGTAAGTAGCAGCTACTCACTCCCTCTATGGAGATCAATTTAACGTATCTGCCCATGGACACATTTGTCTATGATCATTTATTTTGAGACAGCCGCCTGAGCCCAAAATGGAACCGCATGTGGACCCCAAGGCTCTGTCCCTCGTTATTACAACAAATTAAATCAAACTTCAACAAGCCTTTGATAGGTTATTGGAGAAGAGACCTACAGACAAATAGGAAAGGACAAACAGCTGAGAGGAAGCTGAAGGTACATTGCATTCAGGCAACAACGGCTGTGGTCGACCCGAACCCAAGGTCAGTGTTGACATTAGCCAACAAGTGTTGACCAGACCAACACCCACTTTCACTGCCCTATACCCGGCATCTGTGCAGGAAGTCGGCAGCGCTGTGTAATTTACCCAACCAGAGCCAACGGTTGCTATTTGGTCAATGCCGATGCTATCTGGCAAATGCTGGGAACAGACTCTTCCCCATATCATTTCAGTTCTCAGGTGACTGCTTCTTACTAAGGCTGTACCGGCCCTGTGGCATATCACTGTCTTGTTTCCCTAACTGTCAGACCCTCAATAGGAGACCATTCAGCCTTTCCCCTCACTTTATAACTGGGAAGAAATGAGGGCCTGCGTAGGATCAGTGACTGACCCGCCACCACGGAGAAAGTTAAGATTACTGAAAGGCTCAGCCAGAGCTTCGGGCTTAGTCAATGGTCAGGAAATGAAAGAGGTTAAATACGGCCCAGTGAGAGATGGAAACACGTGCCCCGGGTTCCCACGCAGTGCCCTAACCCGCTGAATGGGAGGACCATGGGTGACATGACCAGTCTCCCTGCTCTCCCCTTTCCCTCTGCCCTTATTCTTTGCCCAAACCTGGAACCCCATGAGTCAGGCCGCAGAGCAGAAGGCTGCGGTAAAAGCATAGACTCCAACCACGCAAGCCAAAGTGGCACGACGTCTATTATAGGCTTTCCGTGTTGTCACTCAGACACGCAGGCATGGCAAGAAGCATAGAACAGGCATACAGAAAATACATGTTTCCTTTTTAGGGAGTTAAAGATTTGGTTTCCTTAGAAAATGGCAGCTTTCCTTTCCCTTCTGGGGCGCTATTAAACATACCCGGCAGACAACAGAGCAGGGGGATAAGGTATGTTTAGCTGATATTCTGGGCACAGATTCCCATTGCTCTACAATTTTTGGCTTGGCTGGATGGGACGTGGCCAATACAATGTATACTCTTACGAAGATTGTATGTTTCCTGGGTTGTGTGTGAGCGCGTGCACGTGTGTGTGTGTGTGTGTGTGTCTGAGAGAGAGAGAGAGAGAGAGAGAGAGAGAGAGAGAGAGAGAGAGAGAGAACACGAACAGTGGGAAGAACAGGGGATTATTGATGATATTTTGATGGGAAAGACCCTGAGAGCCCAGCAGGAGTCCCATTTGCTTTTGTTGTTATCACTTCATTGTGTTACACACTCTAAAAAAAAACACATATTGTCACAACCCAAGAGCTCCTCACAGAACCAGCCAATACCATCAGCACAGTGTTAGGAACTAGATGTGTCCGAAGAGCAGTGATCTTGCTCCTGAGTTGGCTGGTGCATGGAGCCAGTACATGGTAACGTGCAAAACAATGCAAGTTGCTACCATTCCTTCTCCTCACACAGGACGCCTATTCCCAAGAATCACCCAGTCTTCCAGGGGAGACGAGAAAAGACAAACATTGACTGAGTAAAGATCTCCCATCGTGGGTAGCATAAAAGCCACCCACCGGGCGCTGCCATGTGGGGCTTTCCCCCTCCATGTGAGGGGTGAAAAATCTCTCTGGATGATCTGAATTTCCAGAATGCCTTTAGTTCAAAGATCTCAAAGCCTGTGTGACCTGATCATCTCAGCTCTGAAGTGAAGGGGCAGCGGTCAGATTCTGTTATCTGATTCTGTTAGCCTTGTCACACAAGGCAAAATTGGTGTCACAGCAGGTGGCACTCTGCACACTCCCAAAATCCAGCAAAAAAAAAAAAAGCCAAGTGTTCTGAACCGCCCAGCACCCTCTTTCCCATGAGATTGTGTTCCCCCTCTTTCAAGTCAGGCTCCAGATGTCTTGAGGGCTCCAGAAAGGTTTCAACAAAGTCTGACCCAATGGAAGCAAGACAGTGCTTAGTTGTTTTTATATTTACCCTTCGCTTTTTTACCCTTTTTATCCTTCAGCTCTCTCCCCACACATTTGAACTCTCTACTCACCCTTTAAAAACTGGAAGACGCCATACCCATTAGGATGATTATTATTTAAAATTTTTTTAAAAACTGGAAAGGATGTAGAGAAATTGGAAGATTTGTGCACTGTTAGTTACACAATGGTACAGTGCTATAGACAACAGTATGGCACTCCTTTAAAAAAAAAAAAAGTAAAAATAGAATTACCCGCATGGTCCAGCAGTCCTACTTCTAGATATATACCCAGTAATTTCAAGCAGGGACTCAAAGAGATGTTTGTACACTCATGTTCACAGCAGCATTATTTACAACAACCAAAAGATGAAAACAATCCAAGTGTCCATTAACAGGTAAATGGATAAACAAAATGTGGTATATACATTGGAATGTATTGGAATGGAATATTATTCAGCTTTAAAAAGGAAGAAAATTCTCACACAGCTACAACATACTGAGGTAGCATGCTAAATGAAATAAGCCAGTCACAAAAGGACAAATATTGTTATGATTCCACTCATAGGAGATAACTTGAGTAGTCAACTTCATAAAGGCAGAAAGCATAATGGTGGGCCCCAGCAGCTGAAGGGAACAGGGAGTTATTGTTTAATACTTTGTAAGCAGGCATAAAAAGCTATATGACGAGTTTACTCGTTTCCCACATACAATGTGTTCATAGGTGCAGAGTTTCAGTTTTGTAAGATGAAGAGTTCTGTGGATAAATGGTGGTAATTGTAACAAGGTGAATGTACTTCATGTCACTGAACGATACACTTAAAAATGGTTGAGGGCCAGCCGAGCGGCACAGTGGTTAAGCGCTGGCTTGGGAAGCCAGAGGCCCTGGTTCGGGTCCCATATATGAGGGCCAGTGACACTGCCCTCAAACAAACAAACAAACAAAAAGGTAGAGATGGTAAATTTTATGCTAAGTGCATTTTACCACAATTTTTTAAAATTACAAAATAATAAAATTTTTAATAACTAGAAGACACAATGATCTTTTATACTGTACTTCCTTTAACCAAAATCTTGGTGACTGTGTTCCCACTTGAAAAATCTCACCTGCCCAGACTCCCTTGCAGCTAGGTATGCCCACAACAGGCAATACACAGGATCCTATAGGGGCTGGAGGTGGGAGCAGGAAATTTTCAAAAAGCTATTGTTATTTTTATAAAATAAGAGAACTCAATTGGTGTATACATTTTGCTCTTCACCTTTTCCCTTATTTCTGTGAATGGAATTAAAATGTGACACCTGGAGATGAATCAGCCATTCTGGTACCAGGAGAATAAAAGCTGCCTGTTAAGGATGCAGAGCAAGGCTGGATCCTTGAAAACTTTCTTAAGCAGTTGCGCCATTCTTGGACTTCCTACGACTCCTTGATTCCCTTTCAGTAAGAAGAAGAAAAGCACTTTTTAATTTACCCACTGTGGTCAGGATACAGTTATATGAAGCCAAATGTTATAGGAAGCACTGCCCCTTTTGGTTCAAGGTCTAGTGTCTCCCAAACTCTTCTCTAGGGCAATTCTTCCACATAGGAACTAGACTTCATCACTTCATGCTTACTCAAAAGCTACATCAGATATCTTTGTAGATATTTTTACATATGTATTCTTGTTATTTCTCCCATATTAGGAAAAAAAATATCCTTTTCTTGATTCTACTTCCTCATTTATTTGATAGCCTTGGTAGAAAAATTCAAAAGGAAATTAGTTCTGTGTTCTATCTCCACTTCCTCTCCCTTTCTACTCTCTAACACCAATCCAAACAGGCACTAGTCCCACTCTTTCTAACAAAACTTTCTTATAAAGATCTCACTAATGGGATCCATACGGCTCAGCCTTCAGTATACTGAGCCCATCAGCGGCCTCTGACACTGTGATCACTTGCCTTCCAGGAGCCCTCACTCTATCTGACTAGTCACTCTTTCTTGGCCTCCTTGTTAGTTCCCCCTCATCTCCCTAAACTTGAAATGTTTCAGCCTCTTCTCTGTCTATACTCATTGCCCTTGGTGATCTTATCCAGTCTCATTACTTTAAATATCATGTATATGCTTAATGACCGATATTTCTATCTCCTCCCCAGATATTTCTCCTAAATCTAACTTGTATATCTACCCACCTACTCAATAGCTTCACTTGGATTTCTAATCGAAATCTCAAACTTAACAAAACCAAAACAGAATTCCGGCTCTTTTCCCACCCACCTCACCCTGATTCAAATCTGCTCCAACCAACCACAGTCTCCACTTTTCTGTTGACGGATGGCACCTACAACTTTCTTATCGCTCAAGACAAACATTTCAGAATCATTCTTGACTCCTCCCTCCCATGCATCTCAGAAGCAAACTGTCCAACAAGCATCTCAGAAGCAAACAAGCATTTCTGCTTCACCTTCCAAGGATGACCACTGCCTGGTCACTTACCATCTCCACTGCTCCCACCGTAGGCTGTGCTCCCCCCGTATCTTGCCTGGATTACTTCCTAAGTCTTAATTTTCAGCACAAAAAAAACAGGGTGATCCCACTAAGAACTAAACTAAATCATGTCATTTGCCTGTCATCCATTTCACAGATGAGAAAAATAGACATAAGAAGGTTTAAGTAATTTGCCCAACTTTACACAGCTAGTAATTGGGGTTACCAGGATTGAAATTGAGTCTGTTAATGTGAAAACCCCTGAAAGCTCCATTATATCACTGACTTCCTTAACTTGGAGGGTCATCCTGATTAAATGGCCAGATGCAACTTTGCAAATTAAAGGCTTTATGTGACTGCAAGGCAATGCTATCACCATCATGGGCCCATGATCCAGTAGAGCTGGCTGAATGAGGTTATCACCTGTACTGAAATATCTTACCTAAAAAGGGAGAGGCCAGAGGTTGTTCCCTACTTCTTGAAAGACAGCCAGACTCTGAGATCCACCACCCAGGCTGGGTCTAACCAGGAAGCATAAACCTTGGAACTGGCATGGGAACAAGCAAGTGGGGACGGGGCAGAAATGGGAAAACCATCAGGAACGGTGACAAGTATGCATCTCCAACCAGCAGAAGCCCCGCCTCCACCCACAACATTCATGTGCATATCTGGCGTGTGGTTTCCATCTTGGATGCCTTTCATGCGGCTCTGCGGCCCACATCCAGCTCCATTCAGGGGCTCAGAGAACAGGGACAGACACGAGGAGCTAAAGAACCACATAAGTCTCTGTGAAGCAGGATTCCTGGCTTGGAGTCACAGTGCCAAGCTCTATGTACAGATGTGAGTGTGGGCACCAAAGCATGTCAGGGTTTCAGAACACTGGGCATCTCCCCAGTGACCCTCTGGAGTGGCACTGTCCAATAGAACTTTCTGTGATGACACAATGTCCAACTTGAAATGCTTCTGGAGAGACAGTATTAAGATGCTTGAAAGTGAGGCAAGAGCAGGAGAAGGAAACCCTGGTGCGTTCTCAGAGACAGTCTCATCCTGCCGCCCAGTACCTGGCATGGCGTCTGTCCTGTCCACCCCATAAACCTCCCCAGCCTGCAAGGGTCAGCTCGAGTTTCATACCACCCAGCTCTCTCTGTGACTCATGTGGATTCACCGATAACAAGGGCTACAGACATTCAAAAGAGACTCAGGAAACTTCTGGTTGGGGCAATCCGGGAGGTAGTCTCCTAAGGAAACGATGCCTTAGACAAGAACCTTAACTAACAAGTCAAATCTGCACAGGCTGAGCGATGGGGTCAGACACGCCCACTGGGGACGCTCGAGAGAGACGAAAAGCCCAGGTGAGTGCAGCAGGTGGGCAGTCGCCCAGCCTGACTGCTACCTGCTCTACACAGAGGAGCGTCAGAAGATAAAGCAGGAAATGTGTGTTTCCTGCCAGATGTGAGCTTGTTCCGAGCAGGATGGAAGGGGGCCTTGAACGCTAAGCGGGTCTGACCTCTGTCTCATAGGAAGCGGGCGTCTTGACACATGTCTGAGCCGAGGCAGAGCTTGAGGGAGCAGCGGTGCTGTAGGAAGGGCGCCGTTAGCGCCAGCATGCAGGGCCCACGCAGGAGGAGCCTGGGGGGCCGGGCCACTGAGAGCCCACGTCCCACCCCCGCTTCCGGCAGATGCCAGCATCCGTGACAGCTGCCTTTCTGACACTGCAGTATCACTGCAGCAGACGCTGCTGTCACCTTCCCAATCAGTACTTGTGCTTGCCCAGAGAACCCGGATTTGGCTGGGCAGCAATGTGCCCCATCCCAGGACACCTCATGATTTATCTAAGCTACTCGGACCAACCTCTTCCCCCTTTGCCAGGGATTAACCCGGGCTGGGCATGCGGTCCAGTTATGGCCAAAGAGATACAAGGGCAGGTCTGCTGAGACTTCTCAGACAAGCTTTCCTCTGTGAGCAGGAAGCCAACACAGAAGCAAGTCCTAGTCCCAGCCCTTCACTTCTCGCTTGGGATCCTGTCATCGACAGCAGGAAGCCACCTCACAGGTGCCGGGTGATCAGCAGGACAATGACGCCCCCAGTGAAGATGGTGGGGAGTAGGAATCGGAGATGCTGGATCCCTGAGGACGCGGCCGAACTGCCAAACCAACGCAGTGACACGTTTCCAGATTTCTGGCTACAACCGCTCTCCTATTGGTTTAAGCCCCTGTTCACTGAGTTTTGTTACTTGCCGTCCAATAACTATGAAGTCACAGAGTGACCTATGTTTCCCATTGCTATGCCAATCACAGCACGTGGACCCTACAGGACAGCCCTACAGTAGAAGGTGCCACCAAGAGGACAGTGGCCAAAGCTGAGAAGCAGGGTCACTAAGTCCACCCTGGCTGCTGGGCAGGTAGAAGTACCGGGGAGGAAGGGGATGTGCCAGCCAGAAGGAGGGCGCAGGCCCCTGGTTACCCAGTCACGGCCACTTGGTTCCCTGTGTCGGGCCGCCAAACTGAGTAGAAACTTCGCCCACTGGGGCGGCCCAGGGCGTGACAGGCCGGGTGCTTCCCCTGCCAGCTCCTCACTGCCTATCATACTTTACGGACACAAAAACAAATTCCACCATATGTTAAACTTAATTGCAAACATTTGCTGCTGAACAGAACTCCATTTTTCAAGAGCCCACAGAGATCTGGTTACACCGGTGGCGGAGGCACCCACCAGCCCCACTCGCTCACTGAGAGCAGCAGGAACAGGAGGATGGCAAACAAGCCGCGCAAGGGGCCAGCGCCGGCCCCACCCCGCCTGTCCCCACCCCGCCGGTGCCCGGCGCACAGCCCAGGCCCCAGGGTGTGCGCCCCCTCCATCAACACAGACCGAAAATCAAAAACCGCCGTGGGGGCGGGGAGAGCTGATGGCAGGAAGGACAAAGACGGGCTGGGACATCAGCTGGCCGTGTTCCACTGTCCGGTGAATGCTGAAGTCAGAGCGGCACAGAGAAACCAGAAAGCCCCCAGGAGGCCCCGAGCAGCCAGGCTGCTTCGCCTGGGGTCTGCATGGGGTCTGGGAGCGATCGTTATTGATGGTGCGGTTTAGGAAGAGGCCGGGGAGGTAGACCTGCGGCTGACAAGGCCCTCGGCTTACAGCGCAGCCTGGGGGAGTCCCCAAGCAGCGGTGGGCTGGGAAGGAGGCTGGACTCAGATCTTCCGCGAGCACTCTCCTGCGAGCCACGGAGACGCATCTGTAAGCGTACCCCGGTAGCGAGAGGAGGAGACAGGGCTTTCTGGGGCTCAGCCCTGCATCGCACCCACACTCCCATCCATCCCCGGGAAGCATTCAGCTGCTAGGAGCCGAGCGCTGAGGGGCCCGGCTCAGATAAGAGCGCCACAGGGGTGCGCAAGGGGCAGTTCCTGCACTTGTCCCTCAGGCAGCCCCAAATGGCCATGTCCGCTGACCGAGGACCAGCCCTGACCTGCTCGGGGAGGAGGCTTGTGGGAAGCCATCACGATCCCTGAGGAACCTGTCTTGTCTAAGGACACGTTCCCAGGCCTTTCCAAAGGGGGAGCAGTGTGTGTGGTCTATAGGGGGGAGCCCAGCATCACCTAGAGGGCACCTCCTCACAGTAAGTCCCAACACAATCCGTCTGTGTCCCTACAAAGCCTGTTCACCCTGCAGATGCAAACGTACCATCGACTCTAAGTGGAGAAGTCCGCCAAGAAAGTGAGGCAGTGGGTCAGGGGTCCCACGGAGCCCGCCCCTGAGGCTGGCCCGCCTTCCTGTCTGGGCTCCCGGACACTGAGCACTTGCCTGCTGAACTCTCGCTCTGTCCGTCTTGATGAGAATGTGGCCCCCACCACACATTGCAGCACTTCGCTATACAACATCTTGTTTGTAATAAACAGGGTGTGCAGCCCTCAGGAACGGAGTCACTCCACGCTGCGAGGCCCGGGGAAGTCTAACGCGCAGGCGGAGGTTCGGAGCACATGCATGAGAAAAGCTTGGTGACAAGGACAGTTCATGATGCGGTGCAAGGGGACATTCAACAGTGTGATGTCACACCTGGCACCACAGCAACAGCACACGGGGCCACACAGAGACACCACAGGTGGCACCAAATGACAACAAGACACATGCACTGCCATCGTCACACTTGCTGAAGGCTTACATGCCCAAGACACCTCTCTAGGGACGCGACGAAGCCATTGGCCCCCCCATCGCCACCCTGATCCTGACGCGATTAGCATCCCACTTCACAGATCAGGACCCTGGAGACGTCCTATGACCGGCCACCTCATCCTGGCTTGACTGTGACATGTCTGCCCGTCCTGGGATGACTCTTCTCTACCTCTCAGCCCAGTTCTGGGCCCCCTGGCCACCCTCCACCCCACCCTCGGCACCTCCACACATATACGCACTTGCATGTTTATCTTCGTGTTCTAAGAGCAGCTACACGTCTACTTTGGTCCATGCCACTGAGTTTATAAATACTGGCCTGTGTGCCCCTTGCACTACATTGTGCTGCCCGAGGAAAAGCACTCCTCTTTTGCACCCCCAGCACATAGCACAGTGCCTAGCATACAGTAGGTACTTCCTAACTGTTGATCAGATTGAAGTAGATTGAGTGGAACTGAGCTAATCTGGGGCTCAGGTGTGGGGGCAGAGACGTTGGGGCTGACCGCCGATTCTAAGGACCGAGGAATGACCCAACTGCCCTTAGCAGTCCACTCCCAGCGCTGGGTGCCGGGGGTGAGCATGGACTGTGGAAATCGGAAGTGGCAGCAGGGCTGATGGATGGCCGCCACCCCATGAAGACCTGTGGGACACAGTCTCCGGCCACAGCTTCGGGGCTGCCAAGTCCCTTGAAACTTTATGACGCTGTTGCCATGACGGTCACGGACATCATGTGCCATGAAGGCAAGAAATGGAATTGCCTGGAGGGGAGACACTGGTGGGAAGCCACTCCACCGTGGGCTACTCGCCCTCTGAGAGCCTCGGGTCCCCACGAGGGACGTGGAGGTAGCAAGTCTTCTCTGATAAGGCCCTTGGGAGGATTACAGAGGCGGGGACGCAGGAGGCCCTCCGTAATTGATGGCAACCCCACTTCCTTCCCTGGGTTTAGAAATGCGAGTGCTAGGTTTTCCTGGTCTCATTTCAAGGTTGAATTTAAATGCACTAGACGAGAATTGGTAGGAAGTCTGGGGTTAATGATGAAAGGAACCCCGTGGTTTCCAATAAGAGAGGCTTCTCATCGATCAAACATGGCCAGACTGACATCTGAAATCGCCACTGAAAAGCTAGAGAATGCGGCTCCCCCCGGACTCACAGCGCCCCTGCAGCCCTGGTCTCAGGCTGGGCCTCCGCCCGGCATGCAGCTGCTCCTGGGTCCCTGCCATCCCCTGCTGACTTTGGTGACTAACACACGAATGGTGGTGGTTACTCACCAGTGAGTGTGAACAACACTCCCCAACAAGCAGAACCCTGGGCTCAGCTAGAGAGCAGCTGGGAGGAACACCCAGAGGAAGTCACCCTCAGCCGCCTGGGGTGACAGCGCTCTATCGCCTCCAGGTGGCTCCAGCCACCTCCCAAGGCCTCCCTCCACCCACGCCCCTGCCGCCCGCTCCTCCACACTCGAGTCCGCCCTGCCCCACGTCCAGCTCCTCAGCACACCCCCTCCTTCCCTTTATGTGACAAATCCACACATCAGACCCCAAGCCACCCCTCTCCAGGGAAAGGAGAGGGGGCTGTGCAGGCAGCTAAGTCCAGGGGTCTCGGGGGTGGGGGGTGGGGGGGGAGGTGGGAGGAGGGGGGGCCGGGGAGGGCAGGGCAAAGCGCAGCATCCAGGAAAGGGCTGTGCTCCTGCGCCTCTGGTTTCTAGAGCATTCCTGGTGCCGAGGGGTGTGAGAGAGAGAGAGCGAGAGCGAGAGCGAGAGAGAGAGAGAGAGAGAGAGTGCGCATGTGATGGTGAATGTGTGTGTCTTCCTCCTGAGAGAGAGAGACAGAGAGAGAGACAGAGAGAGAGACAGAGAGAGAGACAGAGAGAGACAGAGACAGAGAGAGAGAGAGAGAGACAGAGAGAGACAGAGAGAGAGAGAGAGAGACAGAGAGAGACAGAGACAGAGAGAGAGAGACAGAGAGACAGAGAGAGACAGAGAGAGACAGAGACAGAGAGAGACAGAGAGAGACAGAGAGAGACAGAGACAGAGAGAGAGACAGAGAGAGAGACAGAGAGAGAGAGACAGAGAGAGACAGAGAGAGACAGAGACAGAGAGAGAGAGAGAGAGAGAGCGCGCGCATGTGATGGTGAGTGTGTGTGTCTCCCTCCTGTGGGCCTGAACACCAGCCAACTCACAGAACAACAGCAGACGGGGCTGGGCAAGGAGATAACCGCAACTGTGTTGGGAGCGTCGCTGAGGTTTCATGAAGGCAGCTGAGTGAGTGATGGGTGCTCACCAGAGAGGCTGGAGGGAGGGACGGGCGGGGGAGCGTGAGAGGAGTCACGAGGAGAGAGGCACACCAGAAGGGGACTGCTGAGGACACACGTTCCAATTCTTGTGGCCACACTGAGACTCCCGGGTCACAACACACGGTGAAGAACCCTCTCTGCCTTTTCCTGCCCATCAAGAGGCCTTGAACGCTGAGACAGCCCCTCCCTCCCTTTCTGATGACAAGAGCCTGCTGGGGCTTTAAAATCAGACCCTTGCCAATGAAGAGCTCTCTGAGCATAAAAGGGTTCCGGCCAGAGCGCCCTGCCCGAGCGCTGCCCCTCCACTCTCGCCCTGAGCCTTCTCCAAGGCCCAGCCCACATGGGCAGCCGTGGGTCCGGGAGAACTCAGCACATGTGCCCTGATGGGTAACTTGGGAGCCTGCACAGCCAGCGACCCTGCAACCTTGGGCTCTAACGTGGGGTGAACTCGGGACTCAGAGCTTCAGGTGACACTCACCCTGCCCTGGCCGGGCCACCAACAGCACCTCAGACCATGTTATCCTACATCACGCCACATCCATAAAGAAAAGCAAAACAATATTTTTATGGCTGATGGCAGTCTTCCTGGGTTGGAATGGATTCCTCTGCTCCTAAGAGAGTAGCTGGAAAAAAGAATGTCCTCATGAAGTTAAGAGGGGGTGCCATTAGTAAGCTGATGTCTGAGGGCGCACGGCACAGCGCACAGAACCCCACCTCTCGGAGACAACTGCAGCCTCCGGGAGGAGAAGCGGGGCGCTGGGCAGCACAGACACTGGGGGGCGGGCAGAGATAAGGGCCTCAGTGAGCCCAAGGTTGGGGCTCAAAGATCTGCCACCAGCCAGATTGGAGGCAAGCCACGCCTGTGCTCGCACTTGTCAGCAACGGGCGGAGGGGGCAGAAAGGCGTGAGGGGCTGTGGGACAGGAAGCGGGGCCCGGGGAGGCCCTGTGGGCTCCTTGGTGAAAAGCTGCAGGTGGGGGGCTGGGCACGTTTGCCAGGGCTGGCCAGTGCTGCCAGGCCCGTGGGAGACCTGTGGGCGGCACACCACTCGATGAAGTTGTCTTGGCATCTGCCTGCCTCTCCGCTCTCCACCAGGGCCCACTACCAGCAGTGCCAGCCTCAGGAAGGCATCTCTGCCAAGTCCTCTGCTCAGAGGGGGCATTCCAGGGCCATGCCCGCGTGTGGGACAGTGTTCAGGCCACAGGGCTGCCAGCCCCGGGGCGGTGCCGCTCACTGGCTCTTCCTTCACGTCACGAACCCTGTCCCGGGCAGTCCCTGCTCCACACGGATCCCATAATGCACCTGGCTGTGAGGAAACCCCAAGTCCCCCACGGCTCCCCAGTTTCCTGGACCCCCGATTCCATCCACTGTGGCCACTGGCAGACCCGACCCTTCTGTAGGGCAAACCCACCCCACCCCCCCTAGGCTCCTGGGGGCACCCAAAACGTGTCCTGCTAGCATGACAGAGAACGGGGGATCTGGGGCAAAATCCCAGCTTCTTCTGATTGGCTGGATGACATAAATGACATAAAGGGGGGTTTCTGCCCCGGGGTCTATGAACCCCAGAAGTGTGTGGCTTTGTGCGTCAGTGCTTATGTGAATTTTGGGGAATGATTGTGACGGCTAGTGATGTCAATTCCCATGTGTCAGTCTCTTCTATGGGCTTAGGACACCAGTGATCAGTCCTCACGCAGCAGGTATAAGCTATGCTCACCTGCCATGTACAGATGGCAAAACGGAGGTCCAAGAGGCTGAGGACCTTGCCAAGGTCGCAGAGCTAAGCAGTGGTGCAGCCGGGATTCAACCCCAAACCCAGGCCATCTGACGCAGAGCCCCTCGTGTCACAGCCCTGAGGCACTGTCCCAGCTCACTGCCTTCTCCCAGGGTCCACGAGCTCACCAAGCTTGAAGGTCTTGGCGGCATCTCACTATCAACATACGACACACAGCTGTAACCTTGGACCCCGAGGACCTGGCACTGCGCCTGGAGACCCCGGGCAGCTCTTCTGGGAAAGGGAGTGGCGACTGCCCCCGCCCGGCCCTCAGCAGCGCCCTCTTCCTGTCAGCGCCTGCGCCCTGGTGCCTGGCTCTCACCTCCTCCCGACCCCTCCAGGGCGCCAAGTCCTCTATCCAACACCGGGGTCACCCCGCCTGCCTGCTGGCCTCGCTCTGCCCTGTGCCCTTGTCCCTCGGCCTTCCGCCTCTCCTGCAGTGTCTCCCGGCCCACTGGCCCTGTGAACCAGGGGCGCCCAGACCACCGTCTGGCCTGCGGACGGGAGGTGGCAGGACTGGACAAAAGAATCTCAGCACGCAGCCCACATAACCGGAGTCTGGTCGCAGAGAGAGGCCGAAGAGGTGGCCTTAGAGCATTTCCTGTGCCCCAGGAGCTCACAGGGACCCGCAGCCCGAGGGAACCAGCATGGGGCCACCGGCATTAGAGGAGACAGGCCCCTCTGTCCTGGAATCCTGGCCCGGGGAGCTCAGAAGCCCGACCTCCACCAGCAGCTGGATACCCTGCGCCGGAACCAGGGGTCTCATGTGGGTCCAAGTCGCCAAATGCCTCCCGCTGAGGTGGCATGTGCTCTAGGGTGGGGACTCCACGGTGGGGAGAGGCCACCCCTGAACACTGGCCATCCTTACAGCCAGGGCGAGCCTGCCTGCTGCCCTGGCGGCCCCGGAAGAAGCACCAGTGCGCCCAGCTCCATTCCCTCTTCCCCATGCCGGGGACACTTAAGGACTCCCAGAACCTTTTCTCCCTGCAGGGAATGTGCAGGGGATGGAACAGAGAAGGGGCACGAACTCCTCCTGCCCTGCTGCCCTCCCTGGACAGGGAGCGGGGTGCTGAGGCCGGGCTGGGGGTTCTCTGGGTGCGAGAAGCACACTGCTTTGTGACTCAGTTTCCCTTCAGTGAACCAAGGCCAGTGCCACCTGTTCTGAACAGCATTTGTCAAATGAGTACATCTAACACCCCCCCAGGAGTGGCACAGGGCAAACGTATCCTACTATCAGCGTCTCTGTCCTAATAAAAACAAACATAAAAATAACTTGTGCTGTTGGTTCTGACCTATCACCAGTTTGTAACAGCATCTCTCCGCGTCCATAAACATATCAAATGGCCCCGAAGACGCTCACATGGAGATTTGGGGGTAGGGCCTGGACGAACCGTTTACACATGACCCCTTTCCATCTCGCGGTCCCCTCTCCCCAGGGCAGGCAAGTGCTCGTTTTACTGCCTGGCAACCAGGCTGGGACTAAGCTTGCTAAAATATGAGTGTTTTTTTGGCTGGAGTACCAGGAGCCTGCAGCCCTATGGAGAGAGAAAAATTGAACACACCAGGCCGTGGCTCCAGAAAGGGGGAGAATCAGGCTTCACACCGAGCAGGCTGAACCATGGCATTCTTCAGATAATGCTTAACAAACCCCCAAACAAAGGCGGCCAACTTAGCTGCATGTTCGGAAAGTGTGTTCTCAGCAGATTCGGGCTTACTGAAGCCCTGAGTGGCTCGGCGGCCAGGGTCCCACCCTAAGCTTCCCGGTTTTCCGTGCTGGTCCCCTTGTCTGAATTCCTGCAGATCCTGCCAATCAGAATTCCTCACCTCGGGCTCAGGGCAACTTGGCAACCAAGGCAAACGGTGGTGCTTTTAAATTTGACCCTAAAAAACAACTGCCCCCTACGCCCCAGCAGCGCCATCTGAAGCCAGGCCTCGGGGGTTGGAGGGGGCTGCCTTGTAAAGACGGAGGCTGTGGAGCTCTGGATCCGCCCCGAACCCCACCAGTCCACCCGAGTCACGCCTCCTGTGTTTCCTCGGTGCTGTCACACTCGACTGCTTATTGCCATGACCCTGAAAGTTGCAGCTGGAGGTTCTTTCCTGCTTTTCTACTGTGCCACTGTCGCCGTTATTTCTAACACCTTGGTGACCATTGATTGTTAGTACTGGACATCTACTAGAAAGCCAGCCTGATGAATCCACAGGCGTGCCTCTGGGGTCCCGTCTGTTTTTCTATTGCAGAATTTATAGGGTTGGGTAGAAATGGCAAAAGGCCTGGAAGCCAGCTCATACGTCTAAGATCAAACACGAACCTTACTGGGCCTCGTTACTGCTGAATGCAGCTGTCAGTCCTGCCACCCCTGTGGTGTCCCTCACCCGAATTCCCCGGGAGCTGTGCATGGGACTGGCCCTTTTCACATTCAGTGGAGAATGGGAATCGAAGATCTGGAGGTGAGACTGGAGTCCAACGTGTACCATCTGCAAAGTTAGTGAGATCAACACTTTTCCCGCAGAACGAGGCACCTCTCCTCTTCAAGATACAAAACTGGCCCAGTGGCCTGAGCCCCCACAACACCTCCTGTTCGGGACCTTCTCCATAAAACAAGAACAGCAATTCCTACCCTTCATGGAACTCCAGGGGCCCTCTCTGGGCTGAGTGGGATGAAAAGCAGCAAACATTATGGGTGAGTCTTCTGAAAAAGAAGATTCAGAAATGCGAGATATTCTGCTTCCTAAAAAAAACTCCAAGAGTCTCGCGTGTGGCTGCTCAGACCCTCGTCCCCACTGAAAAGTTGCGGCTGAGAAGGTCTACCCAACCCCAAACCACAGCCTGGGGCTTGGAATTGTAAGCAAACTGTTCATGGGTGGAGGCCTGACAGGTTGACGTGGTGGCCTCAGCAAGCATGGAGGGCAGGTATGTGGAGCACAGAACTTGACAACAGAGTCCCGTCCACTCCCAGGAGACAGGAGTGTCCCCAGGTTGCTGGAGTGAGGACGAAGGCAACTCAGGCTGGCAGCAGACCTAGTGGGAAGCTGGCTTTGTACGTGGGTGCACTGACTAAGGACCGTCACTCAGCCACACGCATTCACAGGTAGTGGTGACCCCTCACATATGTGCACATGCATGTGGGACGCCACAGTGCACTGTCCTCTGAAAATGAAACTCCGATGCCTAGAATATTGCCTGACCAATAGCAAATGTCCAGGAAGTTACCTCTTGACTGGTGAGCACTTCTACTGACTTAGATTTGCCAGGCAATGGAAGGGTTTCCCCCCCAGAGATGGCAACGGGTTTTAGCTGATAAATCAAGCCCTCACTCAGCCCCCTTGTGATCGGTGAAATGGCTCACTGGGGTGAGGGGCATGATGTCTCGGCAGCGGATACAAGGAGGCTCGTGGCCGGTTCCAGCCCTGCCCTCAGCCTGGACCCGTCTGTTTCCTGCTAGAAACCGAGCTCTGGGTCCTGGGCCTCTGTTCCTTACCTCTCCACACACTCTGCCCAAGTCATCCACCCAGCCCACAGTTCCACCTACCACCTCCAGGCTGATGAGTCCCAAACCACTACCTCCAGCCACGCCTCCAGACCCCCAATTCCTGCCCACTTGCCTGCCTGACACCTCCACTTGGACATATGCCACACATCCTGAACATAGCATGGCCAGACAGAACCCTCTGCCATGCCCCCATGTACTCGCCAAGTCGCCCACATGGCAGCTCATGGGTCTCCGTCTACCCGGAAGTCATCTTTGGTTCCTGTCCGCCCCTCGCCCCCCACAATCTACGTCAAGCGGTCCCGTGAGGCCTCGGGTCTTGCCCCGAGTTCTCCCACTTCCCACTGCCCTCCACCTCCGCCCACAGGGGCCAGGGCGACCTTCTGAAAACACCAATCAGACCTCACCACCCCGTGCAGGCCTCCAGCGGTTGCCCAATAATTTAGAACAAACTCCAGAACCCTGCTCCAATTTACCGACACGTCCACTCTGACCCTTGCCACATCTCTAACCCCAAGCCACGCCCGTGTCCCCTTTTGTCCAGCTCCAGCCACACTGTCTTCTTTCTGTGCCTCTAACATGTCGAGCTTGTCCCCAACGTAGGGCCTGAGCCACGGCCATGGGTCCCGCCCGGCACAGCTGCCTCCTCCCCGCGCCCTCACCTGACAGCTCCTCCTGCGATCAGACCTCAGCTCAAACAGGCTCCCGGGGCACCCACCTGAAAGTACCCACCTGGTCACGTTACACGTCACCCTACGTTAGCGCTGCTTCTCTTATGCACGTCTTCCTTCCTGCTCTGTCTCCTCCAGCCCTAGGGCAACTCCATGAGCTGGGGAGTGAGGCTGGGTGCGGAGAACGGAGCCGGCATGTGGCAGGTTCTCAAAGCCGCTCTCAAATGTATGGCTCTTACCAACAACATGCACGCGCGCGCTCACTCACACACTCACACACACTCAAACATGCGCTCACACACTCACACACTCAAACACGCGCGCTCACTCACACACTCACACTCAAACACGCGCTCACACACTCACACACATTCAAACACACACTCACACACTCAAACACGCACGCACACACTCACACACTCAAACACGCACACACACACTCACACAGGGACACACATGCACTCAAACACATGCGCTCACACTCACACGCACTCAAACACACGCACTCATACTCACACAGGGACACACACGCACTCAAACACACGCGCTCACACACACACACTCAAACACGCACGCACACACTCACATGTACTCTCAAAGCCATGAACGGTTAGATGGGATTTTCCCCCATTCTCACTGTGCACAGTGCCGCTTGTGTCACCAGCCTTTGCTTACTGTAGATCTAACATCCCCTGGTCGCCAGGAGGCAGAAGAAAGAAATTGCTGAATAAGCATCGTCTCGATTGGCGGGAAGCAAAGAAAAGATCCCAAGTTGCTCCCTTCCACCGCAGCCTCCGCCATCACACACCATCCCCCTGCCCTTGCCGGTATTGAGAAGCGGAGTTGAGGGCAGCAGCTTGCGGACAAGCCGGCCTGCCCCTGAGCTTTGTTTTTTCTCATCTGGTGGTGAGGGTACTTCCTGTCAGCCCTGCCCACCTGTCAGGGCTGCAGTGGGGACACGCACAGAGGAAAGCGCTCCGTACCCTGTCACCTACGAGCTGTGAAGGTAGGGCCGTTAGCCTTCCTGAGACAAACGGCACTGCCAGCGACTGCAGAGGCCTCCCTGGTTCCACCTGACTCACCGGACCAGCTCGGCTCAGTGAGTATGTGCTGTGGGTTGGAACAGCCGGAGGGAGGGAGTGGGCAGGCGCGGAGGTCAGAGTTAATGACTGCCGGGTGTTTTAGGCAGTGCCCTCCGCTGGGACTCGGAGCTGGCTGACACTAGCAAGCAGGGCTTAGAATATGCCCACAGGGCCTCTTAAACTCTCCTCCTTTGGTGAGAGCATTTGTTTTCAGCAAGATTTATGGGCGCGTCTGCTGAGCGCAGGCAGCTTTGCCAACACGGAAGTCCATCGGTTCAAAGCCCTGCACCCCCCGGAGCACCCCAGTGGGGAGAGGGGCGGCCGCCCTCTGGGTGTCCTTTCCCACAGGGAGGAGCAGGTGGAGAGATGGCAGGAAGCCTGCAGATGTCTCACCAGCCTGCGTGGCCACAGGAGCCAGGGGACACAGACGGGGTGGGGAGAGGCGGGAGTGGGGGGCCACCCATGGCTGTCACCTTTAGGACAGCCAGAGTGCCCTGGTCTCTCTACCTGTGAAATGGGTGACAGGAGACATGGAAGGTGGCCTCGCCAAGCCCTGGCACGGAGGAAGTGCCTGGTGTTTGGAAGGATGTCGTTTATGCCTGAGCCACACAGCCATAGAGCTAGTCTTCCAAAGGACAAATGCCGTCCCCGGATTTAAACGGGAACGTGGACCGGGCAGCAGGCTCTCCAGCCTGGGTGCAGGGGCCCAGCGAGGACGATATATGAATTCTGGACCCCACTTCCCAAGGACAGCCACCGCACACCCAGGAGGGAACTCTCAGGTAGATGAAGTTCTGTGGGACCCTGGGCCCCACTAACGCACCCACGCTGGGGGAGTGTGGACCCTGGGGATGAGTCTCATCTATGACATGGGATGGCGCATGGGACCAAGCTTCACACTCCTGCCAATCCTATACACTGCGGTTCTGCAATTCTTCTTGTCCCTTCCCACGACACCCACAAAAATCAGGGACCACTTTGAGAAGCGATGTCTGAAAGCTGCCCTGTGTCTCGGGGCTGCCTGGGAGAACAGTCCTCTTGCCCAGGAGATGAGAGGAGGCTTATGTCTCCAAGGTGAATGCACGCAGAGGGGCTTCCTCACAGAGGATTAGCACAGAGCCCGTGAGGACCAGCTGTTCGCATCTCCACTAAGGACCAAAGGGAAAGGCTGGGGGCTCGTGCTAGAAGCAGGAAACGCCCCTCACCGGGACAGATTGTTAAACACGGCTTACCAGGAGAAGCGGTGTGAGCTGCTGTGCCGAACACCTCCTCTGGCCTACTGGCGTCTCTCTGAGGTGGCTCAGTGGTCTGGGAATAGAAGGGAGGTCAGGGGCTCCGAGACATCCTCCTTTTGTCAGCCCTGACCCTGCTCCCTGGAGTCGGTCAGGGGAGGGACTAGCTAATTAGGAAAATGATAGCCCCTCTCTTTGGCCAGTAAAGAAAACGCAGGGCTTTAGCAGACTCAAAGGCTGAAATCCAAGGGAAAGCAGGACCCCCGCGCAGTTGCCGTACAGGGGGGTGCGGGCTGGCAGGAGGACCGGTGTGTCTCGGCCAGGGATGGCTGACTGCCTTCCCCGCATTCGCTCTCTCTGTGATTATGGACGAGCTATTGAAACCCCTAAACCTGAATTTCCTCATCTATAAAATCAGGTTCAAAAATTCTGACCTTGGAGGGTTCTTGGACCAGATGAGTTAACTTATGGAAAAGCACCTGTCACATGGACACTCAGTGAAGGTAAGTGTCCCTCTTTTCCTCCTGGCAGGCCCTGGACCTGTGCCGCAAGTGCTGTGATGGACCCGGGAGGCCTCGCCGGGAAGCAGGGGCCAGGCTGGGTCTGACGGGCGAGTTCCTTTGACTCACTTCACGATGAACCCCCAACCAGTCTAAATCACAACTCTCACACCTGGACAACGAAAGCACACAGCTTCAAAAACCAGAAACGGGGGATTCCACACCTGGCTTTGCCTGGATCGAGTTGCTCTGCCCTCTCTGTGCCTCAGTTTCCCCCAACTCAGGAAGATGGGACAAGGTTCATCTGGAGTAGAGGGGAAACTGCCCGCCGTGCACCAGGCACTGAAACGGGTGCTTCCCACCCTTTCTCCCCTTTACAATCGTTACACACGATTCCTACGGGGTTATTCACACCGAGTCATTTTACACAGGAGGAAACTGAGGTTTAGGAGAATACATTGCCTGAGACTGCCCAGATCACGTGAAGCACCAGGATTCAAGTTCAACAGACTCGGCTCTGAAGACAAGCCCTTTTCCATTTTTTTTCATATCTCTAAGTTAGGTGTTCGGAGCATTTTCAAGATTGTGCCCAGAAATCATTTGAGAAAAGGCAGTGATAACATCACACAACAAAGAATGTCTGGTGCTGGAAGGGAACCGACAACTCTTACATCCTGCGGCATCCAAGGTGCGCCTACCTCAAGCTCCCAGTTCGCTGCCCCTCCTATCACCCTACTGGGTGAAAATCTGGGAGACAGACACAAAGGGAATGAATATTAGGACTAACTTAACAGGAAAAATAAATCAAGATTGCCCCACTGCATTTGTCTTGATACATAGGAGGCACAGAAGCTTTAAAATGCCAACTCTGAGTGGTCTGGCTGACCCTCGTCCATGCCGAGCCAGCGGCCTCAGGGAGCACGCGGCGGGCTTCCTTCCGGGACATCCATCTGCTCCAACCCGATTCATCGCCCTGGCCATGGTTCCGGGGCAGGATGCAACCAGTGACCAGAAATCCCCTTTGCACGTGGCAGAGTCCATTTCTCTAAGGGGCACTGGGCTCCTTCTCTCTCCACACCTGCCAGGTAAACTGGAGCCTGGACAACACCCCTCCTTAAAGCAGCCCAGACTCAGACAGGAATCTGCCGAAAAGGATGTGGTGACAAGACCTGGCTGGAACCGGGCCCTCAGCATGGGCTCCACTGTGACTTCTTCTGCTCTGCCTGGTCCAGGGCACTGATGCCCTCCAGCTCTGCGCCTGGGGAGGGGAGAGGAAGGTAGGTCCCATGCCCAGGTCTCCCACCTGCGTCGCTTCGTCAACTCCCAGGCAGCACCTCCTACAGGGGCAACACCTGCCCCCTGAGCCACCGTCCCCACCAAACAGAGTTTTGTGGGGAAATACACTACTCCCGACAAATGGATGAAAAGTCGATCGGGGGGACATTATCCACGTTTCAAAATGGCTTTGCCGAAAATAATAATAATAATAATAGTTACAGCACACTGGCTAGCTGCTATATTCCTCTAAAGCTCCTTCGTTTCGGGAACCTGGGGTTAGCTGGCGGTGGCCCAGGACGGCCGCGCCTTGTAAACCGAGGTGCTCCTGTCCCGAGCGTGAACTCCCGGCCAGGTCCTTGCTGGTTGCAGAGCTGTAGAGCCGGGCTGAGTTATCCATTAACTTCCTGAGGGAAAATCCGAATCATAAAACTGGAGTGTGTTAAACAGATCCAGATGAGGGGGTTTAAATCACCTCCAAGTCACTAGGCTTTCAACCGCTGTCATTTCTCCTGGAACAAACACACCCCACCTTGCTGCAGCGTCACATTATTAAGTGGAGATAACAGAATTTATGGCGCATCCCAGGGGGTGCCTGGACGGGCATTCTCCCAGGCTGGGCTGCGCCAGCACAGAAGAAGGGTGACAGGCAGCGGGGGACAGGTAGGTGGCCCCTGAGCCCCCTCCTGGCCCTGCAATTCTGAAACATGTGCAGAGGTTAGGGGCAGGGAGGGGTCTCAGGATGGCAAGTGTCGCATGGAAGAGCCCGAGCCATCTCGGTGACCAGCCCTGGGAGTCAGCTCTGCACCCCTTCGTAACAGCCGCTTAGCTCTGATCTCCCCCCGGGGCGGGCATGTGAGGAGCAGCAGGCAGCTGTCTCCGCCATCACCGTGCCACCGGAACTGCGGGCGCCATGACCCTGCACCAAGACAGACCCTCCTGGGCTGGGCCTGCAGGCCGCCGAGACGTGGTTACAGACCCCAGTTCTGCGGGACCGCGTGTCTCCTAGGTTACAGCTGCGGACAGTGTTTCCTTTATTACAAAAGAAACTGTGTGTCCTCCAGGGACTAGTCAAACATCCATAGGAGGCGCACCATGTGCATGTGAGTGTGTCTGTCTGTGTGTGTGTGTGTGTGCGTGCGTGCATGTGTGTGTTCACACTTACACACACTCAGGAAGCAGCAGCAATCATGACCCAGCTCCCCAGATACTTAAATCTCACCATCCCTTTGTGTGGTCCCAGCAGCCCGGATGCTACAGGCGCTCGGTGGTACAATCGCACTGGGGACAAACAGTCTCAGGGCTCTAATTAAAATAGAGGAAGTGATCTCCTTCTCAAATTTCCTTTAGCTGTAGCTCCATAAACATCACTAGGTAACATCTGATTGGCAGGGCGGGTCACAGCAGCGAGCAGCTGGGCCAAGTGGACAAAGCAAACAGACAACTGGGTCCCGCCGGGTGCCTTGAGAAACACCCACGCCAGGCACGTGGCCCCTTGTGCTATGCCCTTACCTAGTCTTTCATTAGGAAGTTATGGTCGTGTGTCCATCTGGCCTACGGAGCAGGTGGGGCATTGTTCACACACCTTGAAAACCACCAAATCAAAGTCACCAGAGCTCAGGTGGCTAGAGCGCATGCTCTGAACACCAAGGTTGCCAGTTCGACTCACGCATGGGATTGTGGGCTGTCCCCCCCACACACACAGCTAGATTGAAACAACTACTTGACTTGGAACTGATGGGTCCTGGAAAAACACACTGTTCCCCAATAAAGTTTTTTTTTAAAGTCACCACAGTGTGCCCCCAACTCCTTTCCTGTAACTATTGATGAACCGGGAGAGCCAGTGGCCCTGACACACCCACCAGCACAAGGGGACCGCTGCTCTAGTTGTCCCCCGGGGGTGCCTGTGTGCTTGGGAGCATCTAACACGTTTGGTCCATTTGTCACCCAAGCCTGGCCACACGGTCAGATGCAGAGTGCCCCTGGAACTGATGTGGGGGTGATTAGAAAGGCCTTCTGAAGAAACGTCCCGAAGGCCCCTGGCCTCAAACCCTGCCGACCTCTCCTCTCATCACACATTGTCCGGGGTGCGACGTGTCAAAGTGTTCACGTTTCCAGTGTCCAGAGCCTCAGGACAGGGAACCCAGTGAGTGTCACAAGGCCCATAGTCACAGACACTGCTGGTGGGATGGATCCCACAGCACAAGAGCCACTGGCTGTGGGTCAGGGGCGATCGGCGTGGGGCTTTGGTCACTCCAACACACGGAGCCCTGGGCTGCATCTCTCATCTGGAGAAGGAAGAGAGCCTCCACCCACCTCCCCAGGCGGCCGCGTGGGGGCCGAACCCCACAGGAGGACTGTGCAAACCACAGCCACTCACATCTCAGCCCTTGGCCTTGGTCATCTGAGTCTCTGCAGCTTCTATGAAGCGCCCCGTCCAGGCAGCCTCAACCCTGGCTGTCAGTGTAACAAGTCACCACAGACTCTGCGGCTTAAACCAACAGAAATGTATTTTGTCACAGTTCTGGGGGTCACAAGTCCAAAGCGCATTTCACCAGGCTGAAATGGAGGTATCAGCAGCCATGCTCCCTTCAGAGGCTCTGGGGGAAAATCTGTTCCTTTTCCAGCTTCTGATGGCTGCCGACGTTCCTTAGCTTGTGGTACATCAGTCCAGTGTCTGCCTGTTTTCACACGCGCGTGTGTGTGTGTGTGTGTGTGTGTGTGTATGTGTGGTGTCATCTCCCCCTGCCTGTCTTACAAGGACATTGGTGACACCATTTAGGGTCCACCCAGGTAATCCAGGACCATCTCCTCACCTCATCCCTTAATGTAACCACATCTGCAAAGGCCCCTTGGTCCAAAGAAGGTCACATTTACAGGCTGCAGGGATGAGGCCCTGATATCCTAGGGGGACGTTTCCAGCCCACGGCACCTACTATGTATGGGTCAGGCTCTGGCTGAGAACACAGCAGGCTGGCCCCTGTTGCATCCTCAAGGAGTTGGAAGAATTACAGAATCTCAGACTTGGAAACGCCACAAGAGCAGTGGTTCTCCGAATGTGGCCCCAGGCCAGCAACCTCGCCGGCAACTGGTGAGGAAGCTAAATTCTGACCCTCCCCGCTTCTGAATTGCCAACGCAGGGGTGCAGGCCACGGTGCAAGGTTTATCACCCCTGTTTTATTTTTTTGTTTTATTTTATTTATTTTTTTTTGAGGGCAGTGTCACTGGCCCTCACATGTGGGACCGAACCGGGGCCGCTGGCTTCCCAAGCCAGCGCTTAACCACCGCGCCACTCGGCCGGCCCGTTTCACCCATTTTAACAAGGTGATTCTGACATACGTTCAGGGGTGACGGAGTTCCCTCATTCCAGCCCGCTCTCCCCAATCCCGCTGCTAAGTGTATAGCCAGCTTCTGCTCAAACACCACGCTTTGTCTACCTGCCATTCCATTGCCGGTCCCAGTTAGAACGGTTAGAAACGGCTTGAAATTACTAATATGAGATCTAAGTAAAGCTACATACTTGTGTGCAAAAGTGGAGATACCTTTCCCTCTAGAGAGGGTGACAGAGTGGGTATCAAACCCACAACCGGACAGGCGAGGGGACGCGGCTCTGTGAGGACAGGGCCCTCCGAATCGGCGCCAGCTCTCGGCCACATGCGCGGGAGAAGCCCACCTCCTCGAGGCAGACGGGACGAGACCAGGATGAACACGCGCTGTCACTGAAGGAGCAAATGGGGCAGGCGGGCCTGCAGTGGGCATGCCAGGCCTGGGGCTCCGTCCCAACCACTGAGCACCCTGCACATTTACTCCTGCCTCGTTCGAAATATTTCTTTGGCCAGAAAAGGTGGGTTGTGATTAAAGAGAAGTGACTAAAGATCCAGTTTAGCAGTCCCACTCAAAAATACTCAGAAACAGAATCTGAAAAATCCCACTTGCTTGGGAGTTCTGCCAAGTTGTTTAAACACACACACATGGACACATGTTGACAAGGGTGTACACTGTAAGACATGGCTTCTTCCCTTTGCTTATAAATTAACTCCAAAATGTCTCCAACCTGTACAGATGTGTTGAAGCAATCAGATGATCCATACAGCCATCAAAAGTGCATTTTTTTCCTCTAAAACAGACTTCATTGTGTCACAGCACAGTGGTCCCTCGGTATCCATGAGGGATTGGTTCCAGGGGCCCTATGGACACCAAACTCCACGGATGCTCGAGTCTCTTACACGCAATGGGTCGTATTTGCATAGAACCTACACACAGCCTCCCCTGTACTCCAAATCATCTCTGGATTACTTATAATACCTAATACAATTTAAATGCTGTGTAAATACTTGTTACACTGTATGGTTTAGGGCAGGGGTCGGCAAACCTTTGAGAGAGAAGACCCGCCAGGGGTCAGCAAACTGCAGCTCGCGAGCCACAGGCTCTGAAGTAAAATTGAAAATGAAAATAAAACTATTACAATTTCATTTATAAAATTTTTAAAGGATATTATTCACATAATGGTGATTATGTAAAAATAAATTTATGGCTCTCAAATAGTTTTTTAAATTGTTGTGAGGGATAGGATTGGCTCTTCCAGGGGTCTGCAAACTTTTGAGACGGAACGTACCCAAAGAGCCGCATGCGGCTCACGAGCCACAGTTTGCCGACCCCTGGTTTAAGGGATAATGACAAGAAAAAGTCTGTACATGTTCAGTATGGACACACCATCACAGGCCTAACTATAGCATGTCAGCAACAATGTAACATTTTTTTCCCAGTATTTTTGATCCATGGTTGGTTGGATGCACGGACATGGAACTCACAGATACAGGTGAAACCCACACTAGAGCCCCAAGTCCAAGCTTAGGCAGCTGAACCCACCATCCTGGCCTCATATGCCGTCCTGACCAAACCCAGGCCCTACAGGTTGGCTGGGCCTCCCAGAGCCTGAAAGCACTCTGCCTGTGTGGCTTACACTCCTCCCTTCGCTGAGTGTCATTTCCCAACCTCCCCTATCAAATTCTCGGTCCTTAGACCCCCTCCTCTTTGTAACACATGGTGAAACAGTGAGTAGCAAGCACAGGGGATGGTCCTCAAGGTACAAGTCTCACTGTAGTAACAGCGTCCTGCAGAAGGGGCCCGACCGCGTTGAAACAGCAAACTGCAGAGGGAAGAGACTGCACACGGCACAGATGCACTCAGAGCCAGCGGGGGTGGCAGGAGACGAGCTGGAAGGGGCTACAGGGCCGGCTAGAGTGGACAGTCCCAAAGGAGAGGCACGCTGGTAGGGGTGGCACTGTGGAGGCGTAAGCAGCTCAGTGGGGAGGAGCCTGTCCTTGCAAATACCACCTGGACTGCAAAGCCCTCACCAATCTCTGCATGCAGAATTCATGGCTGCTGCCCCATGCTCCTTAGAGCACTGTATTTATACCAGAGTGTGGTCTGACCAGCAGGTGCTGGGCCCACCACAGTTACCAGGCCAGGCCTAGCATGGGGTTCCAGGCCTCTGCCCTCTGTCCTGCTCCCACATGCTCTTGCTTTGCAATTAAACATCTCAAGAACAGGGTTCCCTGAACTGGCTGGTGTTGCCAGCATTGCGTCTTCGTGCCTTTGCTTTGTTTCTCAAGAATGTGCATTTCCTTTCCATTACTGTGTGAGCTACAACAAGCCTGTGGGGTTTCACTTGCTCAGTTTAGCAAGAGAGTAAAACCACGTGCAGCAGGTGTGCGAGCCAGTTGCGCATTTGTGACAAGCACCCTGGGTGGTTCTGATGTACGTGGATGTCTGCAAACACTAACAGGTGCCCTGGTCTGGGCAGACCCAGTTAATTCTGTGCTCCTGTCTCACCCCCACCAGACTGTGAAGAGGGGGTGTCTCAGAGCCCCTGGAGCCCCGGTTTGGGTGCAGTGCCTGGAACGAGGCCCTGAACGAATGAACACACCTGCTCCGTCCGCCTCTGCTCACTCAGACCCTTCCCGCTTCTGCCCTTATCCATCCAGGTACTAGAGATTTCTGTCCTTCAGAGATCAAAATAAAGGCTCTCTATGCCAGTGCCCGCTACAATCTCTGGGGTGGGGGGACGGCGTAAAAACTCGGGTGCTCAGGTCACGCCCCCAGTGACCCTGTCTGGACAGGCCCTGGGCACCAGGACTTACTAAGACTCCCCAAGGAGAGGATGGCATGTCCTTCATCCCAGCAGGCAAACAAAGGCTGGGAGCGGCCCTCAAGTCTTGGCACCCAGCGAGGCTACGGTGGTCTAACATAGAGACCCTGGCTGTCCCCAGTTGGCACTTAAGGGGCAGAACACTCGACCCTGTAAAGCAAGGTGGTGGCAGAGGTCTGATGGGCTGTACCCGCAGCTGGGGAGAGTGGGGCCACGGTGCGCTGAACACTGGTAGAAATAGGAAGGGGTCCCACGAGACCCCTTCAGGCTGCTGTTGTGACCTCCAGGGATGAGTCCCACATGACCTTTCTGAGACCCTCCATGACCAGTAGACAGCGCAGCCCCTGAGGCCAGGGAGGAGACTGTCCCCTCCTAGCCCTGGAGTCAGCTGAACCGAGAGCCATTGTCACCATCAACACTCGATAGTCGGGGGACTCAGGCAAAGCATTCACCCCCGCAGCCTGCTCCTCCATCTGCAAAGTGGGGATGAGGGACCCCAGCCCACCGCCCCGAGCTGCCAGGAGGCTCTCTGTGACAACGCATGCCCAGCGTCTGCCTCCCCTGAAGTTAATTCCCATGTCCTCAGCCAGGAAAGCAAAGCTACGTGGCATTAAGATAACGCAAGGCGTTCTTCAAAGAAGTGGCCTCACAGAACCTGAAAGGGTTGAACTTGAGATAATGGTTGACCCTGAAATGTCCCAGAGAGGCATGTCCTTGGGTGCTGGAGCAGCCCTGGGGAAGGCGTGGCAAAGGGCACTTACACGTGGGAATTTAAGCCACTGCTTGTCTCCGGGTCTTAAGGTTTCCACAGGGCCATGCCCTCCATCATGGAAAGCCCTTAATGCCACAGGACGGAAGCTATCCTCTGCCGGGAAGATATCATTATTGAATAAAAGGGGAGGAGAAACAGAGAAAGGGCACCGGAGCCTAAACAAATAACATCAGCATGAACTCTTTAATGAATGGCTCACCCAATGCCATCCGCCCAAATCCAGAAGGTTTAGCAAAAGATGCCTTAAACCCAGTGTACACGGCAAATCAGCCATGAAGAAAAGTCAACACTGCGTTAATCCCCATTTAATAATTCAGGTTCAGGATGTTAAAAAGATATTTCTCTTGGAGCTCCTGCATGTATGACTGATAACGGAGCAACCAAGAAACACACTGAAGAAAAAAAAAAACAGGAAGAAAGAAAAGTATTTGGAGGATGACACTGTCAGCCATTAGCTCTTCCTGACTCGGGTTCGTCTCCCACATCCTTTCTTTATTCCCGCAGAGCTTCTCCGGGCCTGGTCTTGACCCAACATGACTGGTGGTCACTTGCTTCAGGCACCCAGGACTGCTTGCCCAGAACCTTCTGTGGGATGAGGATCTCTGGGTCACAGCTATCTTCAGAGACCCTGGGAAGGCCAGACACATGGTGGTTCTGACTCCCGGAAGACGTGCTGAGCACGACACCAACGGGGTAGGTGGCAGCAGGCCAGCTCCATCACCAGGCCAGTCTTCAGAACCCATGCAATTCTCAGCCGACATCCTGAGGCCTCACCAAGTCACTTAGCGCTCGGAGCTGACCAACGTCTGCCATCAGCTGAAATGCACTCATACCCTCAGGCCCGCCCGATGTAAGACTGTCCACTTAACTCTCCCCTTCATCTTCTGGAAAGGGCCTTCTCATCACTGATGTCCCCTTCATGGCGGCAGGCAGCTTGCAGGGCTAACCTGAACAGTGTTCCCCAGGAGAGGACACACAAGGAAGTGCCTATACCCTCATCCCCAGGGACCCTGAGCCCGGTTAAGTCCACATCTCCCTTCTCCAAACCTCCCTCGTTTCAAAGTGCAGAGAAGGCGCCGGGTGAAAGCACTCCCCATCAGCTCTTCTCAGGAGAGCCGCCCCTCACGCACACGGCAGGCAGGAAGGCCCACGTGCAAGGCCACGGCTGACCAGCACACAGCCCGGCTCCTCCCCGTGGCTTCCTGCTTCCACAACAGCTCCCTGGGGCCCACCGTGCTGCACGGCACAGGAGGGAAATTAAAAGCAAATTTGCATCACCTTTGCTCAGCGCTGGAGCACTCGGCTTTAATTTGCATTTTATTTGCACAGCACTTGCATGCAATATTGTAGAAATGCCCAGAACGCCCCCTCATCCTTCCCACCCCAGGTTCCTTCTCACCCCAGAATCGACCTCAGGCAGCCTGTGGAGCGGGCACCACAGAGGGGTGTTGCAGCCTGGGGTGGCACCTGAGGGCCAGGGAACCAGAGGGCATGGGTTGGATGGCAGTAGGATCTGACCTAGGATGAATCTGGGCCCATTATCCGCTTTCCTTCCAGACGGAATCGCAGTAAAACTCTTCATTGCCCACAGGGCAACACACATGAATCTGACAAAAGCCGCCAACTCTCAGAACCAGCTTAACACAGTCCCAGCCTGGTGAGAAGCCGCAGGGCAGCCATCTCATGCCATCTGCGGAAACCCCTGATGGGCTCTTAATGTCGCTTCCCCTCTAACAAGGGAATTTTCTATGGCTCTGGTTCTGTGGGGCGTTACACCCACCTGCCTACCATCCCACCTGGCACCTGTGTGGTGGAACACTGAAACCCCAGACCCCCTCCTGCACACACACATGCACACCACGCGCTTGCACACGCACCTTGCATTCTGTAAGACCTGACGTTACACCCACAGAGGACAAGGAAGGGCTGGCAGTCCCCCGTGTCGGCTGCTGCTCTCGGCTCAGACACCCACGTGGGAAGTGCCCTCTCCCTGTTCACACAGACAAGCAGCTTCCAGATGGAATTTGTGTAAAAAACAAAACAAAACAAAACAAAAAGGTGAGAACACTTGGCTAAATATGGTCCTGCAGTGTCAAAAATGACAGCCAGGTTCCAAGTTGTACTTTAAGGAGAAAACAAAATCAGGGCAAAAGCAGTTGGGAGAGGGAACCCAGAAAGGACCAAACCAACAAAGAACACAGATCTAATTGGTTCTTTTCCTTTTTCCTTTGTTTTCAACTGCGGCCAAGTTACTGATCCCTGGAAAGCCACTTGCTTTTTCAAGGTGAAGTATTTCTCGGTGAGATGACTTGTTTCACTGGGTTCCATGTAAGTTTATGGCTCTCAGGGAAAGGAGGGAAAATACCAAATCATAGAATCCTGGAGCTCAAAGGGATCTTCAAAGCATAGTTCCTCTTCTCCTTTCACAGAAGAGGAAGCTGCCAGGCCCACCTTTTGCTCAGCCACAGTTAAGAGACTCTCCCAAGGCCCAGAGACAGACGGAAGCCCACCAGCACAGGCATTAGGAAGCTCCCCTGCCCCTCCCCGCTCCCCCCACACTGCACTACACAGAGCAGAGGGTGTTCAGAGGTGTCGGTGAAGCTCGTCAAAGCTTCCCTCCCCACCCGTGACCACCCCAGACACAAAGGCATCCCATGTCCTCCCCTCTGTTTCTTCCACTACCATCAAAAATACCTGCCATGGGCCGGCCGAGTGGCGCATTGGTTAAGAGCTGGTTTGGGGATTCCAGCGGCCCCGGTTCGGATCCCACATATGAGGGCCAGTGACACTGCCCTCTACAGCTAACAACAGCTCCACCTGGAGCTGGGCTGTGCGAGCCCCGGCGATGGTGTGGGCTGCAGCCCCTGCTGCAGTGGGCTGCCACAGGCTACAGTGAGTGGCCGGCAGCCAGCGTGAGCGGCCGGCAGCCAGCGTGAGCTGCCAATAGCCGCGGTGAGCCACCATCCAGAGGCCGGAGACCGATCTGCCTCATCAGGGAAGAGTGCAATGACGATACCAACATGGGCCAGTGAAGCAACGTCCTCCACAACTAGACTGAAGAACAAAAGGACAGCAACTTGTCTGTTCCCCTTCCCCGATTCCCCAACGCTGTTCCCTTCCCCCAATTCCCCAATATTTAAAAAAAAAAAATACCTGCCCAATAGCTTTTTAGTCACCTGGGTATCATAAAGATGAGTGGGGCAGCAGTACTACTGAATTCTTGGCAATGTCATTTTTATAAAGTCACTGGCCCACTAGGTTAGCTGCCCAATGACAAGGACAAATAATCATCCCCATGATTTCTTGTCCTTAGAGAAAAGTGCCAGGAGGCTTCCTCTCTCCAGAGGAATGGGAGGCCACCAGTGGTCGCCGTGGGGCCCCCTGACATGGCAGCTTTTCCCCTTGGCCCCTAGAAAGCTCAGAACTGTTTCTACATCCACCCAAGCGACTCCTCTGAGCCTGTGTTTTTCACATCTCTTGCTCCACATTGTTCCCTTCATCACTTGGCTCTCATTTGCTTATTCTTGTTTCAATCATTTTCCTTATTGTCTAGTCAGTTCGAGCTGCTCTAACAAATACCCCAGACTGGGGGACTTAAACAAAAAACATTGATTTCTTTCAGTCTGAGAGGTTGGGAAGTCCAAGCTCAAGGTTCCTGGTGAGGGCCGGCTTCCTGATTTACAGATGGTGCCTTCTTACTGTGTCCTCACGTGACAGAGAGACAGCTCAGGTCTCTTCTTCTTCTTCCAAGGGCTAATGCCATCTGAGGGCCCCACCTACATGACCTCATCGGACCCTTAATCACCTCCAAGAAGCCCCAGCTCCAAATGCCACCACATTGGGGGTAGGGTTCAACCTATGAATTTGGAGGGCCACAGACATTCAGTCCATAGCATTGGTTGTAAAATGCCTCAAATCTTTTTCAGAAGGGCATAGTATAAATAACAGTAAACTTCTCAAGCTTTGAGAAGAAAAATAATGTGTCATTTTCGTACATCTCAAAAGAAATACAGAGGTACAGAACTCTCACCCACGTGCTGGCAGCACCCTGCTTGAGCCTGGTTCCTATCTTTATTGCTGGTCCCCCTGACATCCGTGAAGCCCATATTCATAGCTCCTTGAAAATTCCAGCAGGGTAAGCACCATGACTCCACAGTCAGCGCCCAAGAGATAAGGTGCAGTGAGCGGGACGAGGACTGAGCAGCCAGGAGCAAAGGTTGGGGAGTCAGCACGGCCCGCTCACCCAGGTGGGCGCATAGAGAAGCCAGCTTTCCTGCTGCCCAGCCCCTGCGTGGCCCTGGACCCCCCACGCTGCCCCCAGCTGAACCCACTCCCAGACCTCAGACACCCTTCCCTCCTGCCCACTCTCAGTCTTCAGAACTTGGGTTGCTGGGATTTGTAGATGTGTGACCTCGTGTTTCCATCCGTACCATCACCCCTCCCAGCATTGCCCTTCGGGGTTGAGTCAATGTCCCTCTCTCTTCAGGCTGCACCACAGGACTTGTTCGGCCAGCGGAATGTGTCTGTGGTGTGTGGTTTGGCTCCTCTCACCATGAGAACGGGACTGAGTGGCTGCTGATCCAAAGGGAATGCAGACAAGACCTTAACGCAACCTGAACCCTGGAGCCAGGCCTGGGTAACCTGCGGCCTAAGACAGGGGTGCCCCTACCAACCCAGAGACCATGTGAGTGAGAAAACAAATGCTTGGTGTTCTAAGTTCTGCATGTCAGGATGCTTTGTTAGGCAGTCTTCCTGAGCCAACAGCTAACTGCTCCACTCCATGAAAACCAAACTGGGCTGTCAGCTTGTTCTCTCTGCATTGACCTGTGTCTCACGGTGACAGGTCCTTCCCCAGTACAGTCAGTGCAGACGGTCTCTGACCCTCACCGTGAGCTTCTTGGTGGCCTTCACACTGTCCTGCGTCCCATACATGGTGCCCGATACTTCCCAGAGACAAAATGACTGGCGGCCTGGCTGCCTGGGCCCGTCTTGCCACCATCACCAGGATTTCCATCCCAGTTCTCACTGGAAGCCGTGTGTGCCATCCTGTCCTCCTTGTCCTCCCCCTGCCCATGCAGCACACAGGGTGGACTGGTCAGCAAGACAGAGGGCTCAGCCCTGAGCTGCTGGCAGCAACTCTGCCTGTGTCCTCCCAGCAGAAGACAGATGCTGTGTCGGTGCATATGGGCAGCGGGAATGAGAACTCCCTGTGGCTTCGTGCGAGGGAATCAGGCCATGTCGACAAGGCAGGCCAGACTTCCCTGCTCGTTCCAGAAATGACAGTGAAACAAATGGCAGGAAATTCATTCCGCTGACCAACACAGGAAGCAATGCCAAGCACGACTCTGGAAGTGGAGAAAACACGAGAGGAGAGAGGATACGGAGGAAGAGACAAAGGGCGTGAGAGCGGAGCGGCAACCTCTGTGAGAAAGCCCCTCTCCAGCACATGGCGGCTCCTCACAGCTACGTCCATGCAAGCCTCGCCCAATCCGGGTGCCAAGAGGCTGACGGCTCAGAGATGCTTACTCTCCAGAAACCTGATTACAGTTCCATAAGAATTGTGCCCAGGAGTGCCAGATAAAAAGGGATGAGGGGCTGGTTTGACCAACGCCAAGGCCACAGTACAACTCGAGACAGTCATGAGCCATACGTGTGCCCGTGTCACAGGCAGAATAGAAAGGACACGAGGCCCCCAGAATAGAAAGAGACAATCCTGGGGTGTGCGGGGTGGGTACATGGGTAATAAACGGGCTGACGGATGCTAGCTGACTCTCCTGTAACCTCCAGCCCTCCACCACGCCCTTCCAACACGCTCACCTGACCCCCGTCAGCTGTCCCGGCACCCTGCACACACCTCCAGGGGGCTCCCATAGGAGCCTGGCCCCTGGGGGGCAGCACGGAGAAGGGGTTGGATGAGTCATTGGCACAAACCTCATTCAACCCCCTGCATCTGAACTGGCCTTTGGACTCAGGTCGGCAATGAAAATAAGTGCTGAGCGACAGCCCACTTTAACTTTGAAAAGACGGTCACCAACCAAGGATATGAATGCTACCCCACCACCTTCCTTTTCGGTTCCATCAAGGTCAAGACACAGGACCACTTCTGGAGGTCGAGCAACCAGAGAAGGGCGTCTGGAGCCACTTGTAATGTAAGGAGAGCAGGAAAAAGGGAAGCGCCCACAAAAGAGACAGTCCGGAGGGAAGACCGGTCAGTACAATCGTAGAGAAATGACCAGCCCGGGTCCTCCACACGGCCAGTGTGGAAGGCCCTTCCAGTGGCCACTGGGGCTCCCCACCCCACTCCACAGACCCCGCAGTCAGCGCTCCAGAACTGGACGCCCGGAGGACAGCTGAGAAGGCTCAGGCCACCCTGCACACAAGCCACGCGGCCACGTCACCTCGGCTCCAGTCCTGGTTCCCCGACGGCAAACAGCGCATAAGAGGTGCAGCAAGGGACAGACGGGGCAGTTTGAAGGCAACGAGCTCGGACCGCGTCGGGACACAAAGTTTGTGTGTGACCGCAAAGTGTCAGGTGGGAGCTGCGGAAAGCAAGACCTCTAAGGTCCAACAAGGGGAGAGGCACTGAATCTCTCCGATGTAATTGTTAAAGCCACATTGAGCACCTGCTTGGTGACTCCCATGGTCTCCAAAGCTGTATCACTTAGTCCTCACTGCCAGTCCATACCATAGCCCTTCTGACGATCGAGGCTCAGGAAGGGTAAGTGATTTGATTAAAATCACGTCGTTCCTAAGTGGCGATGTCAGTGTGGTTCCCTTGCACTTGGGAAACGGGTGACTCTTATTGTCACTCTCTGGGCCTCGGAACACACCGGGGATACCGTGTGTCATTTCTGGAGGGGCGAGCGCTCATCCTAAAAGCACCTCCTGGGTCAGATGCTGGGACCTGACACTGCCCTGGATGACTGCTCCCTCCCACTCTGCTTTGTGGACACGGGGAGGATTATAGATGATGCTACGAGAGGCTCATGGGCGTCTCATATTCTACCGTTGGTCCCTTTTGGAAAGAGGAGCTGCTTATGGAAAAACCTCCCTTTCCGTCCTGAGTCAAGACATTCCTTGGGCGACTGGAGGGGAGCCCCCTCCCCACGCCGCCACCATTTGGAAGTGATTACCACGGAGATACCCTGACAGAGTGAATGATGCTGAGGGCTCGCTCCTGGATGCTGAGCTCAGAGCTGGCCTCACGTCCCACCCCCAGCCCTTGGCACACACTGCTACAGAGAGCCTGGAATCCCACTTGGATGCTGATTTCCAAGGCTTGCTTCCCACTCTCTGATACATGGGATCAACTTTAATAACAAAAACCTGGCAGGAAAGCCACCTCTGCCTAGCAAGAGCCCCCAGTGGCAAAACCAAGGACGTCCTGGTGGGGGGCTGGAGGGCAGACTGTCAGCTCATTTGTTACCTCTCGCCCGAGATGCAAGGGCACCCTGTGACCTCCTCCCAGACCTCTGCCTCGGATCTCACAACAGCAGCAACTGTCTGCGGTGCCTTCTTCCCCTTCTCCTGGAGGGACCCTCCCCCACCCCCACCCCCACCCAGGTCTTCCCAGTCCTTCCTGTAGCTTCAGCTCACACTCAGACTCTTGGGGTAATGTGCACCCCCTTTGAGTGGCTCTCAGCAGCTTCCGCAGAGAGGCACACGAAACTAGTGGGGAGCTGTCACTGCCAGGCGCTCAGGAAGACCCGGGAGCCGCCTGCCTTTCCCAGGATGCACGGAAACGCCACTTGTGCCTCTGGAGTGAAAAGCTTGCTGGTCCACGGGTCTTGCAAAGCCCATCACAGCCTGCCCCCTCTGCCCAGGCCACTGCATGCATGAGCCCAGAGAGAAGGCACAGCCGATCCTGCTGCCTCCACGAGAAAAAAGCAGAAATGAGAACAGTGTCCGTCCATCTGCCCTCAGGGTCCTCTCCCCAAGCCACGTTACCGGGCATTAGAACCACCTCACAGCACCAATGTTCTCCCCATTTCGCAGATGAACGAAAGCCTCAGGAATGCGCAACACTGCCCAGTGCTCACTGTCAGCGAGCGCCAGCCATCACGTGAGCCCAGGTCACCAGAGGCTCTCTGACTCCGGTCACAGGGTCAGTCTTTCTGGATCCTTATCCCTTAAAGCGACAGGATTCTTGTCCTTTCCTTGAAGGCAGGGACAGTTGACAACCCTCGTCCCAGTTCATCCCAGCTCTGTGCAGAAAAATGTGAATTCTTCATCAGTGACGGGTAGCCATGACGTTTGCTCTCCTCCCAGGCTTGGTCTCTTGCCACCTTCCTAACTTTTTGTCCCCCTGCACCCAGCCTTCTCACTGGATGGGAGGTTTTGGCATGGACCCCACTATAAAATAAGGGAGAGGGTGGGGACAAGAAGCGCCCTCCCTGCTTCTTATTCAACAGAAGGTCATCAGATGGAACACCACACGCAAGCTGCCTCCATCAGCATCCACAGGGCACCCAAGATGGAGCACAAAGGGCAAGTGAGTCAGCAGGCGTGGCTAGACGTCATCACCCCGGAGACCCCGAGGGACTGAACGCTCAGCAGGTCAGTGCCTGTGCAGAATGAGCGATTAGCAGGAGGTCCTGCAGCCCACAGAGCCGAGGTCCAGATGTGAGCCCCGCACTTCCCCTCGGCCCACTTGTCTCTGCTCCTGGGCCTTTGTCATCTTATTTCAGCAAATATCTGGGGGGTCAAGCAGGTCCTTCTGTCAGAAGCCTCTGGGATGTGTGAGGAGTGGGTCACCGAGGTCCGCTGGGACATGGTGAGGCTCAGGCCTTCTCTGCACAGACCCTGTGCTTTCAATGGAGAGGGGTGCTCTGCAGACGGGGCTCAGAAAAGATATGGATTGACTGTGATGCCTACAATAACCCTGGGTAATGTGACCGTGCCCAGGACGTGACAGCCTTGCATGCCAACACTGCGATTATGGCTATTTGCTGTAATGTCCCCCAAGTCCAGGGGCCTCTTTCAGTTCTGACTTTTCCACTTAGTTCTCATAGTCTCACATCCAAGGCGTTTAAGGCTAATCTGCAATCTCACCCACAGTTGAAATGGAATCCCAGGAACTAAGCATTTCAGTCAACAGGATTCACATTTTTTCTTTCCCGGGGGCCCCTGGCTCTTCTCTAGGAATGCCTGCCCGGAGTCAGAGGGGTCAGAACCGACGGCGTCCATCCATCTCGGCTCGTCAAAGTGACGGGCACCCGGGCCTGGAGCCGAACGCTCCATCTCGGCTCGTCAAAGTGACGGGCACCCGGGCCTGGAGCCGAACGCGCCTTATCGGCGCTTCATCAGCATGTGACAGATGGTCTCCCGGGTGCGCAGAGTGTCTCAGGCCTGATTGTCCTGGTACCACAACCCAGCGTCACTTGGGTTTGTGTGGCAGGAAACCCCCTGAAACTACTGGACGGATGTCCCCAAACCCATTCTGCTTCCACCCAGGAAGCCACAGGACTGGGCTACCCCAGGCCCTATAACGGTCAGAGGTGGGGGCCCGCAGGCTGGGTGCAGCCTCGTGCCCCAGCACACCCAGAACACGGGACGTGAACCCCGGCCTGAACACGGGACGTGAACCCCGGCCTGAACACGGGACGTGAACCCCGGCCTGAACACGGGACGTGAACCCCGGCCTGAACACGGGACGTGAACCCCGGTCTGAACACGGGACGTGAACCCCGGCCTGAACACGGGACGTGAACCCCGGTCTGAACACGGGACGTGAACCCCGGTCTGAACACGGGAAGTGAACCCCGGTCTGAACACGGGACGTGAACCCCGGTCTGAACACGGGAAGTGAACCCCGGCCTGAACATGGGAAGTGAACCCCGGCCTGAACACGGGAAGTGAACCCCGGCCTGAACACGGGACGTGAACCCCGGTCTGAACACGGGACGTGAACCCCGGCCTGAACACGGGAAGTGAACCCCGGTCTGAACACGGGAAGTGAACCCCGGCCTGAACACGGGACGTGAACCCCGGCCTGAACACGGGACGTGAACCCCGGTCTGAACACAGGAAGTGAACCCCGGCCTGAACACGGGATGTGAACCCCGGTCTGAACACGGGATGTGAACCCCGGTCTGAACACGGGAAGTGAACCCCGGCCTGAACACGGGACGTGAACCCCGGCCTGAACACGGGAAGTGAACCCCGGTCTGAACACGGGAAGTGAACCCCGGCCTGAACACAGGAAGTGAACCCCGGCCTGAACACGGGAAGTGAACCCCGGCCTGAACACGGGAAGTGAACCCCGGTCTGAACACGGGAAGTGAACCTCGGTGCCACCCCAGAGGCCCAGACACTCCAGGCTCTGCAGATTATCAACCTCTTTCTCAGAACTGTCACCAAAGGTGAAGGGCTGGCACCCTGGGTTGCACAAGTTCCGGTCTGCAAACACGGGGTTGAGGGAGAAAGTGAGTGGCCTGCCACCCCAGAGGCTCCCGAGAATGGGCGCTCTTCACCTTCAGGCTCTCCCCGCTCCCCGCACACAGGCTTCACTAATGCTGTGAGGCCCAAGTTCCCCAGGAGTTGCCAGAGGGCACAAGTATGGCATGCCACTCACGAAGGCTGAGAGTGCCCCCAAAGCCTTGTATCTTAACTCATAGCCTCAAAGTGACACAGCAGGAGACCGCCTAGTTCCATCTTGGCCATTCAAGTGGGCGGTCCTGAGCTAGACCACTCTGCCCGCCCCTCGAACAAGAGGTGGCCGTGCTCTGGTATGGCCCGACAGTCCTAACCAGGCAAGACAAATGAGAACAGCTTCTGTTTCTATGGTTTGGATGTTTTCCTGTGTTTTCTGAATACCTAGACTCTATTTCAGCAGTTGTTGTTGTTTAAGGACTGGGACATCTCCCTAACATCTAATGTGCTTTAAAGTTGAACACGGGCCATGGGGACAGAGTAGAGCTATTGCTGTTTATTAGATGATGCAAAGTAGCAGCGTGGTGGGCTCCACAGAGCGCCGTCTGGAAGGTCCAGCTCGGCTCCATCGGAGCTGTTGCTCTGAGAAAGCTTTCACCGCATTGTTGCTGTTAATATTTTCCATATACAAAGCAGCTATGCTTATTGTGACAGATTAAAGAGCCCTGACTGTAATTTTTTTACTCTCTTCCAGTCAATAGCAGGGACTATGTTCACTCACCATGCATCTGGATGGACACTGGGACAGCAGCGGTGACAGAAGTCATGCTGTGTCAGTTTCCAGGCCCAGATTTTAAGGCTGGCAGCTTCCACTTCCTGCCTTTCGGATCTTTCCTTCTTGGACACCAGCCACCATGTTGTAACGAAGCCCAAGCGGCCCCGTGCAGAGGCCAACATGGAGAGGGGCCGAGACCGCAGCCAACAGCCCCAGCTGAGCTCCCAGGCAACAGCCAGGACCAAACTGCCAGCCACATGTGTGAGCCACCTTGGAAAAGATCCTCTGTCCCCAGCTGAGCCACCCCACCTGACAGGACATCAGAAACAAGCCATCCCTGCTGAGCCCTTCCCAGCTACAGACTTCTCAGCACAGTGCCCGGCTGCTGTCGGTTCAAGCTGCTTCCTTTCAGGGTGGTTTGTTATGTGGCAATAAATAATGGGAACTTATGCTCAGACTTTGGGTGGAAGAGGGGAACTGAACAAAATACAGAATTCTCTTTCAGCTCTTGCTCTCTAGCTCAGTCGGAGAGCGGCACAGCGGAAAAGGAGAAGCCCCCTGGGGAGGCACCGTTCTAGAGCAGGGTCTGCACGCCGCAGCTCACGAGCCACATGCGGCTCTTTGGGTACATTCCGTCTCAAATGCTTGCCCACCCCTGGAAGAGCCAATCTGTCCCTCACAACAATTTAAAAAATTATTCGAGAGCTATAAATATATTTTTATATAATCACCATTATATGAATAATATCCTTTAAAATTTTTATAAGTTAAACTATGATAGTTTTATTTTCATTTTCAATTTTACTTCAGAGCCTGCTACTTGTGAGCCACAGTTTGCTGACCCTTGGCGGTTCTTCCATCTCAAAAGTTTGCCAACCCCTAGCTGATGGCCTGACAAGCCCACAGCTGGCACAGGATTAGTCATGCTCAGCCCAGGCCAGGCAGAAGCAAAAGAGGGTCCATGGGCTAGTCTATCCTGGCAGGACCAGCATGATTGATGAGGCCCAGTGCCCTTTCTTTGAAAATCAGGAATTATCATTTTATAATTATGTAAAATTACTAAGAACTTCCTTCTTAAATAATTTTAATTAATCGTCAAGAATTAATGATTGAAGAATTATTAAGATGGGACCAGAGAGAATTAAAGCAAGCCTGGGACCCTGGGTGACTGCACACATCACACACCGTGGTAGCTGCCCTGCATCCCAGCACAATGGCCTGGCTGGTTCACATCACAGACACACGTCCTACACCCCAAACACCATGTCCTCCACTCTGTACCCCACCCATTCTGATGCGCACTTAGAACAAGCCAGACAGACAAAGAAGGCCTCCCATCATGAACCAAGCAGCTGTATACTTAGTCACACACACATCCTCCCCTTGCTGTGATAGTCATGTGGTTCTAGTTGTGGTGGTGATGGTGGTTATGGTGGCGTGATGGTGGTTTGGTGGCTGTGATGGTGGTTATGGTGGCATGATGGTGGTTTGGTGGCTGTGATGGTGGTTATGGTGGCATGATGGTGGTTATGGTGGCATGATGGTGGTTATGGTGGCGTGATGGTGGTTTGGTGGCTGTGATGGTGATTATGGTGGCTGTGATGGTGGTTTGGTGGCTGTGATGGTGGTTATGGTGGCTGTGATGGTGGTTATGGTGGCATGATGGTGGTTATGATGGCATGATGGTGGTTATGGTGGCTGTGATGGTGGTTATGGGGGCTGTGATGGTGGTTATGGTGGCGTGATGGTGGTTATGATGGCGTGATGGTGGTTTGGTGGCGTGATGGTGGTTATGGTGGCGTGATGGTGGTTATGGTGGTGTGATGGTGGTTATGATGGCGTGATGGTGATCATGATGGCGTGATGGTGGTTTGGTGGCTGTGATGGTGGTTATGGTGGCTGTGATGGTGGTTATGGTGGCACGATGGTGGTTATGATGGCATGATGGTGGTTTGGTGGTGTGATGGTGTTTATGGTGGTGTGATGGTGGTTATGGTGGCATGATGGTGGTTATGATGGCGTGATGGTGGTTTGGTGGCTGTGATGGTGGTTATGGTGGCGTGATGGCGGTTTGGTGGCTGTGATGGTGGTTATGGTGGCGTGATGGTGGTTATGGTGGTTATGGTGGCATGATGGTGATTATGGTGGCTGTGATAGTGGTTTGGTGGCTGTGATGGTGGTTATGGTGGCGTGATGGTGGTTATGGTGGTGGTTGTGGCTGTTGTGGTAGTTGTTGGGCTAAGTCATGGAGCAGAATTTTTAAAAGGAACTGTTTACAAAGGTGTGGGAGGGGTTTAAGGACAACACTAAAGGATGGCACTGTGCCGCAGGGCTGAAACAAGGGCAGGGAGCTGTTACTGTGTGGAAAGGACATCTGACAGCAGCTAGGGCTTCCAATGAAGGGACAAAGCCAAGCATGGGGACTGCACAGGGGAGGGGCCAGGGACAACAACCGCTGCCTCCATCTCCTTCTGGCCTCGGCTCTCCCACAGTGAGGAAGCTGGGAAAGCCATCTTTGGAAACTCCCAATGTCTTCCCATTTTTCATCTGAGGACATATCCCAGTGGCCCAGGCCAGATCCCTTGGCTGCCTGGTCTGCAGCTGCCCTCAGAAACCAGGGCTGGGCTGGGTGCCCAAGGTGACAAGTGGGTGCGCCCAGGCCCCACAGCCTTGAGACAGAGGGCCAGCAGCAACCAGAGGGAGGCTGAGGCCACCCTAGGTGCAGCAGGATCTCCACAAACTGACACCAACTTGAGAAGTCACTGCTACCTCAGCCACATGTGTGGGAGATGCCTGAGGGGGAGGGAAGACAGTCACCAAGAGGGAGGCTCTGAGTGTCAGAACACTGCTAGCTTGTCCCCTGGAGGCCAAAGCAGTGAGTGGGGCAAAAGGGAGACTCCAAGAGCCAAACTTCCCCGGAGGCTTCCAACGGGCTCAGGTGGCTTTGCTTCAGGCCTGCTTTCTGTGCAAGGTGTGTGTGGTCTGTGGTGGCATTTCCGCGAGTCGCCCTCTCCGGGTTGAAAACCTCGCACTGGAGAATAGGCTGCCCCTTTCTAGCTGTTCCCCCGTCACACTGTTTTCCTGCCTTGCATCTCAACATCTCTTCCCCCTCATTTTAGTTCTAGTTTTCCCTCTGCCTTTTAAGAGATATATTTTCTCCACTACCTTTTCTTACCTCTCATTCTGAGGGTTTGCTCCCGTTTTTCTTTAGTATCTTGGCACCGATGTCCAGGGATTCCAGACCCACAAGACTTCTAGGACCTTCTCACTTTGTGCAAAGCCGGCAGCTTCCCGTTGTCTAGTGGCTGGCATGTCACCTTTCCTCATGTTAAACACCCAAAATTACTATGATTCCTGGACTAGCTGGACTTGGCCAGCAGATACCAGTCAATGGTGCCTATTTTACACCAGTTAGGAGCACTGAGACACAGGCAGAAGGCCTGGATATCAACCCCCAGGGGCTCCTGGTGGGCTCCATCAGAGCCCCTTGCTCTGCCCCCCGCCAGGTTCAGTGGCTGACCCGATACCTGCACCGGAAAGGACAATCTGGAGTTCCACTGTCCCTCTTGACGTGTCCAACAAGATGTGTTCTTTCTGTCTCCTACTAGGCTTGTTCTCTTTCTTCATATTTCCCTTCCATTCTGTTCTCTACTCCTCCCCGATGAGTGACCATCAGGGCCACAGCCTTTATGCTTGTGAAGGCGATGTCACCACAAGCCACCTCCACAACTTCTGGCCGGTCCTCCGTCCCTCAGCGGTGCCCGTCTGTGGGCTGGCTCCACCCACCCTCCCCAAGCTCCCCGCAGCGTCCTCACCGACCAAGGAACTCACAGGAATCCTCCACTTCCTCGGTCTCCGCCAGCTCCAACCTGGGTTTACAGCCCCTGGGACATGGCTTTGAAGTAGGTGCTAACAGCTGAAATTGGCATTATGGATGAAAGTTAGAATAAATGGCTTGTAGCTAAGGAGCCAGCAGAGAGAAAATTATCTATGTCATCTTGTATTTGGTCCTTAACCCAATGCTATAAAACTAGATCCTTGTCACCCTGACGCCTGTTGGTCCGAGGCACAGCCCAGAGCTCTGTGACCCCGCACTTTCTCCAAGTCACCCTGATGCCTGTTGGTCCGAGGCACAGCCCAGAGCTCTGTGACCCCGCACCCTCTCCAAGGCCAGACTTGAGACCCGGCCCTCCAGCAGCGGGGCCCTTGGCGGAACCTCAGAACCATTAAGGAGGCACCAGAGGCCCTGGCGAGTCCTGTCCACACCTGACACCCCTCCCGACACTCCTGAAACATGTGACACCCAAAGAGCTGCCCTCTCCTGGAAAACCCTGCCTCCAGCGCCGCTAGTCCTGACAAGGTGAGGCCTGAAGGAAGAGCCCAGGAGTGCCCCCTCCCCCTCCGGCAGGACCACTTCAGAGGCAGGGTTCTGAAAACTGGAGGTCTTAAGGCCCAAAGGCCTGCTGGGAGTGGGGGGCGTCAGACGCCGCCCTCGAGGCTGGTAAGGGGCGTCCAGGTGAGGACCTAGCGCCCATCTTTGTGGCAGGTGCCAGGATCAGAGTCCGGCTGTCAGTGACCAGACAGCCCCTCACCCACAGCCCATCTGGGTGACATGGTGGCATGTGGGCATTTCATTTGTTGACAGGAGGAAGATTTTTCTTTTTAGTTGGGGGGCCTTGTCAGTTATCGTGGGGTTTTGTCTTGTGTATACACAAACGTGTGAGTGTGGGGGTGACAGACAATGGGCAGTGGAGGGGTCACACGGTGCCTATCCCCTTCCAGCTCATGACCTTGTCCTGATGGGGAGACTGGCGAAGGAAGCGTGGAGAGGCTGGGAGCACAGCCCAGGGCCCAAGAACCAACTTCCATGCGGAACCAGCCCCTCGGGTCACCTTGAGGCCACGCAGTGCTGGGGGCACTGGCCTCACCCCTTGGTGTCACACGAGCAGCCTTGGGGAGGCGCCTTGACATAAGGCCTGTGACTCTCCCTCCAGCTGTTTTGTGAGCAAAGAGCACTGTGCGGGGAGCAGGAACAGGGGACAAAGGTCAGAACTCCAGCTGGGGGAGTGGGCTGACCAGCTGAGGCAGGGCCACATTCAGAAAAGCTGGGGGCTGGGGCCTCTCTGTAGAGTCCTGAAGGTCCTGCCGGGGGTGTGACATGAACGCTGCATGCAGGTGGAGCCTCCAGGGACCCCTGAGTCCCGTAAAGATGGCAGGGGAGCCACGTGTATTTGCCCTTTCACAGCACAGGACAGAAAGGACATGAGGAGGGAGAGCCTGAGGGATGCCCCGCGGGAGTCGGCACTTGCCGCCTGGGTGGCCCTGTGCTCCCGGGCCTGGGCAGGCTCTGCCTCCCACAGGACTGAGGTCTCCCTTCCCTTTGGGTAGAGTTACGTTTCTGATCAGGGGCTGGTTCAGTGCAAAGGAGTTTGTAAGAACCAGAAAAAAAGAAAAACCTACCTGACAGGATCATTTACTCATAACGTATAAATGCCAAAAAAACTGAGCTCCATCGTCCAGTTCTGAACGCCACCCCACCCGGCCACAGTACCTGCTGCACACACTGTACGAGGTGAGCCCTCAGCCAGTACACGATTCTCATCCTCAAGATATGCTCCGAACCGGTGGCACTCGGTCAGAGCGAAGAGAGCAAGAGATGAACCCCCAAAGAGTCCCAATGCTAATGTTTGAAGGCCACAGAAATGTGACTGTCCACAGATACGACTGACACACACACTCAGCCCTGCCAGAGGGTGAGGTGCCCAGAGAATGACACCCTGAATACTTCTAGAGAAGAGAATTATAAAGAAGGCAGCAGGATGGATAAACCCACCTACTGAACCTGCCCCTCTCTTGTGTTAGTTAAAATCTTGGGCTTCATTATGAACTTGACTTCAAAGGCAGGGGAAATAAAAGCTAAAATAAATGAATGGGACTCTGTCAAACTAAAGACGTCCTGCACAACAAACAAAACCATTGATAAAGAGGCAACCAACCAATTGGGAGAAGATTTTTGCAAACAACTCCTCCGATAAGGGGCTAATATCTAAAATATATAAGGAACTCATACAACTCAAGAAAAAAAAATCAATTTAAAAATGAGCAGAGGACCTGAATAGACATTTCTCCAAAGAGGACATACAAATGGCCAACAGACATACGAAAAAATGCTCAACATCACTAATCATCAGAGAAATACAAATAAAAGCCACAATGAGATACCGCCTCACACCATTTAGAATGGCTGTCATCAACAGACAAATAATAAGTGTTGGAGAGGCTGTTGGTGGGAATACAGATTGGTGCAGCTGCTATGGAAGGCAGTGGGGAGGTTCCTCAAAAAACTCAAAACAGAACTACCATATGACCCAGCAATTCCACTCCTGGGTATCTACTCAAAAAATCCAAGAACATTTTCATAAAGATATATGTGCTCTGATGTTCACTGCAGCATTATTTACTGTGGCCATGACATGGAAACAACCACAGTGTCCTTCCATAGATGACTGGATAAAGGAGATGTGGTGCACAAACACAATGGGCTACTATTCTGCCATAAGAAAAGATGAAATAGTGCCATTTACAACAACATGGATGGATCTTGAGATTATAATGCTAAGTGAAATAAGTCAGACAGAAAAAGTTGAGAACCATATGATTTCACTGATATGTGGGATATAAGACTGAAAACAACAAAGGAGCAAGAAAAACAAGTGAAGAAACAAAAACTCACAGACACAGACAATAGTTTAGCGGTGACCAGAGGGTAAGGGCGGAGGGGGACGGTAGATGAAGGTAAAGGGGGTCAAATCTATTGTGATAGGAGGAGAACTGACTCTGGGTGGTGAACACACAATGTGATATATAGATGATGTCTTACAGAATCGTACACCTGAAACCTATGTAACTTTGCTAACAATTGTCATCTCAACAAACTTTAATTTTTAAAAAATCTTGGGCTTCAGAATAAGGCAAAATTGGAGTTTACTTATTAATACGAAGTGCTTATAAAAAATCAGGACAGAGAGAACGCCTGCACACTGACACATCTCAGATGTGTCACCATGTAGTGGAAAATCAAGCCATTGTGGGAACCAGTGGGGCACAGGGGCAGCCCTACAACGCAGAGCATGACACCACTCCATGGGAACGAGTCCTTGTGAGTGGGGCTCCGGGCCCAGAAGGTTTCTGCAAACTATTATCTAATTTGATTCCCCTCAATGCATTACAGGGATTTAAAACACATCACCTCCAGCTGAAACGGGTTCTGGTAAATTTCCCGAGAGCTCTCATGGACCTCACGTCATCCTCTGGGTTCAGGGTCAACCATACATTAATGGCCCACCATTTATCCACCAGGCAATTCACTCCTTGGCAACCTACTTTATTTGTGCTGTTTAAATTCAGGAAGCAATTAATAGTTGCCGCAAAGGCAACATGATTGAGGGTGCTTTTCCCAATAAAACTGCAAAGCAAGACGCTTCTCTCATCCCCAGGCTGAGAAGGGAAGCAGAACAGACCAGGAAATACACTACACTTCCATGTCCTATCTTCTCCTTTACCTGTCTGGGGAACTGAGGGGGCTTTCTGGCTTTTTCTCTTAGCGTCTTCTAGTTCCTTTCAGAGAATTGTCTCTGTCGCTAACAGCTGTCCAGGTCACCCTTTTGACATCCTGGTCACCTTGTGGTTCTGTTAAGGCCGAAGCCATTTAATGACAGCACCATAAAAAGCAGGGAAGATGATCAGTTTCTCCCTTAAACAAACAGACAAACCTCTAATGCAAAAAGGCGGTGAGAATAGGAGCCCTTGCAGGCTTCGCCTCCCTCTCCCCTTCACAAGTCCCCTGCTAGGGAGCCCGGGCACATATCCCTCCATGAGCAGAGAGTAAGTGATGACTTACCCATGCCAGGACCCCGGTCCGCAGCAGCAGTCTGAGTTCAGACAAAACCCACTGCCTCCTGTTCAGGGCATCAGACCTTGTATCGCTAAGATGTCCTAGTCCCTCTCTTCTCCGGGCTCCCAGCCATTCGTTTGCTTCCATGCCGGAGCAGCAGCAGCTGTCTGGCTGACCCAACCACCTCCTCAGCCTCCTTCCCCCAGACAACTTCCACTGCCGGACTTAATGAGATGTAAGTGGAAGCCCCTGGGTGGTTACTGGAGAGCTTTCTAAAGAAGAGAAGACTCAGCTGCTGGAATTCTTCAGCCTTGTACCCCTTCACCTTTGATCCCACCCCCTTCACCCCGCCAGCAATGTGATTGGGAGGCTAGAGCTGCATTGGCTTCCTATGGCCCTGAGGACAAAGACCTAATGTGCTAACGATGGGCAGAAGGAGTCCAGGAAGAGCTGATGGTATCAAGCAGCTGCTGTGCCATCTCCATACTGCCCACCCCAGAGGTCCTGTAACTTGGAGAAACAAACTTCCCTTCCACTTCCACCCAGGTTAATTGGGTTTTCTGTTATTTGTGCTGAATATGATTCAGCTGAGATCTCTCTCTCTCTCTCTCTCTCTCTCTCTCTCTCTCTCTCTCTCTCTCTCTCTCTCTCTCACCCACCAATGCCCACCAAGCTCTTAGTAGAAAATACAGCTATACAGCTATTGTTTAACATGATAAACTCTATCAACCTACAACCAACATCAAACTTAAAAAAATTGAAAGGCATTCATTTCCCCCTTAAAATCCAGGGAAAAGGTAGGAATGTTCCCTATTACTTCCACTATTTAAATACTTAAGAAGTCCTGTCTTAAAAAAACAAAAAACAGATACAGAGACACAAAACTGCTGGAAAGAATGAGATACAATGGTCATCATTTGAAAATGAATAAAGTCAAGACAGCAACAAAAAACTCTTAAAGTTGATAGGTTCAGTAAAATATAGACACAAGACCATATGTAAAAAATTAATAGTTTTTCTATGATGTTAATAACAAACAAAATTTATCATAGAAAGGGGGATTTATTCACAGCAGCAAAAAAACATACACTATCCAGGAATATGTGGGACCATTATGATGAAAACGCAGCTTCATCAAATATAAAAGATTTGAATAAATGGAGAGCCGTCCTATTCCTTAAGGGGAAGATTGGCTTACCAAGGCAATCCTTTCCCAAAGTTTAAAACGATCCCAGTCAAAATCCTCATCAAAGGTTTTTCTTGACAAAAAGAATAAAAAGCAGAAGGAAGGGCCGGCCGAGGGGCGCGGTGGCTAAGCGCGGGCCTGGGACGCCTGCAGCCCCGGTTCGGGTCCCGCATGTGAGGGCCAGTGACACTGCCCTCAAAAAAAAAAAAAAAGCAGAATGAAGAATGAATTGAAAAGAACAAAAAACATCTTTAATTAAAACACCTATGTGACAAGGGGAGCCTTGCTCTATTGAGATACTAAAACATATATTATAAAGCTGCAAAAGTTAAAACAGTATGGCACTGGCCGAACTAGCCGAACCAGAATTCATAGACAAGTCAATCCACTCTGGGAAACCCCCTTGTGTAGGAGAGTTCAGGGTATGATAACAAAAGCATTATAAACAAATGGAGAAGAGAGAAGCTGTTCCACAAAAGAAGTCAGAAAAAATGAATATTGGAGAAAAATGAGGTTATTTTCTCACTCAACAATGTACAATAATATGATTCTAGGTGAAAGAGTGAAGTGTAAAAAACGGAACCTTAAAAGCAAGAATAAAGTATAGGTGATCCCAGTGTGAATTCCAGCCTCCATGAAGGCCAGACTACGTCTGCCTTACTCACTTCTCCAGTGCGCAGCATAGTTAACTAGCCCAGGAAAGGGCTTCCATGAATGTTTGTTTACTGACTAACTGGCATTAATGCCATAGAAGAAATCACAAAAGAGAAAGAATGTATCATCATAAAATAAAATGTATGTACATGATTTAAAAAAATTATAAAGCAAATGACAAACTGGGAAAAACATGTCCAGTAAATGTGATAAAGAGTTACTTCATATATACACAGGAAAGAGAAGAAAGGGTGTGTTATAAAAAAAATAGAAAAATCCAAAGCAGGAAAGTACAAATGGCCATTAAATATTTGAAAAAGTATTCACATTCATCCATAATCTAAAATGAAATTTAACACTATCAAACAGAAAATATTTGTAAATCAAAAATGGTCGATGAATGGCCAAGGTCTAAACACTGACATCACCAAATGCTGGCGGGGACATGGAGCCACAGGAACTCTCCGGCACTGCTGGTGGGGATGCAAACAGTACAGCCACTTTGAAGACAGTTTGGGGGTTCTTACAAAACTAAACATACTCTTGCCATCTGATCCAGCAATCATGCTCCTTGAAATTACACAAAGGAGATGAAAACTTATATCCATACACAAATTTATGTCCACACATGTTTACAGCAGCTTTCTTCACAATTGCCAAAACTTGGAAGCAACCAAGATGCCCTTCAGTGGGTGAATGGATAAATAAACTGTGGTCCTTCCAGATGATGGAATATTATTCAGTGCTAAAAAGAAATGAGCTCCCAAGCCATGAAAAGACATGGAAGAAACTGAAATGCATATGACTAGGAGAAGAAGCCAATCTGAAAACGCTACATACAGTGTGACTATGATTATATAACATTCTGGAAAAGGCAAAACTCTGGAGACGGTAAAAAGATCAGTGGTTGCCAGAGGTTACTGGGGAAATGGATGAATAGACCGAGCACAGAGGTTTCCAACACAATGAAAATACCCCATATAACACGTGTCGTTACACATCTGTCCACACCCATAGAATGTACAACACCAAGAGCGACCCTCAGGAACTGTGGACTCTGGGTGATGATGACATGTCAACATAGGCTCATCAGTTGTAACCAACGTGCCATCTTGTGGGGATGTTGGTGGCAGGAGAGGCTGGGCACAGGTGGTTGCACAAGTCTCTGCAGCTTCCTCTCAATTCTGCTGTGAACCTAAAACTGCTCTAAATCTATTTTTTGAAATGGACAATGAGGGAAAGATGAAAACAGCCTGACACCTTTGCACACTCTAATGGGAGTACAAGCTGGGAGAACCTTTCTGGAAAGTACCTTAGGAACAGATCTTTGTTACAAAAACAACCACAAAAAGCTTGCCTTTTTGTTTATTGTTTCACCTTGAACAGGTTGCATTAAATCAACAGGGTAATTTAATATCCATGACCTAACACCGAAAAAATATAGTATAGAATCTTTCCCTAAAGTGTCAACAGAAGATGGGTTGTATCTGCTCGTGAGCGAGAGACCCCATCGGGAAGCAGTGGTGGGGCAGGGCAGGTATTTTAAACAGGTGAACGAGTGAACTACATCTGTCTCACTGCGGTAACAAGCCAGGACTGGTCAAGTTCAGGAAGCACTCGAGAGACCAGCGCAAGGCACACAGCCAGGTCAGCAGCTTAGTAGCTATTTCTCTGGGACAGAAAAAAATAGAGACAAATCCAAGAGACATTTCAGCAAAAAGCCTAGACTCCACAGCTGTCGCTTTGACACAGGCCGTGGTGGAGAAGAAAGGACAGGCAGGTGGAGAGAAGCACACTGACAGGGGAGTGGCCGGGAGAGATGTGACCAGCCTTCCAGGCTCTATTCTCCCAAACCGGCTCCTACTCGAGGGCAAGTAAACTGTGCGTGATGACAAAGAGAGAAGGAAGCAATGGCACCGAAACGTTGTGAGGTCACACCTTGAGTCAGGTAGGGAAGGTAGTCAAGGTAATGGCCCCCTTTTTATGCACCTGACCCCTCACCAACCAATGCCCGGGCCCTGCCCCAGTGTAACACTGTTTCCAACCTGATTTTCACTGATATCAGAGCCTGCCCAGGCCCCTCTCAAGGCCATTAGAAGAAAGGAAGGAAAGAAGCAAGGGGAGGAGAGGGAGGCAGGGGAGGGAGGAAGGAGGGGAGGGAGGAGGGAGGGAGGAAGGGAGGGAGGGATGGAGGGGGAGGGAGGGAGGGGGAGGGAGGAGAGGGAGGGAGGGAAGAGAGAGATGAGAGAGAGGAGAGGGACGGAGGGGAGGGAGGGAGGAGAGGGAGGGAGGGAGGAGGGAGGGAGGGAGGGAAGGAGGGAGGGAGGGAGGGAGGGAGGGAGGGAGGGAGGGAGAGAGAGGGAGGGAGGGAGGGAGGGAGGGAGGAGGGAGGGAGGGAGGGGAGAGGGGGAGGGAGGGGGAGGGGGAGGGAGGGGGAGGGAGGGGGAGGGAGGGAGGGAGGGAGGGGAGGGAGGGGAGAGGGGGAGGGAGGGGAGAGGGGGAGGGAGGAGGGGAGGGAGGGAGGGAGGGGAGGGAGGGGGAGGGAGGGGGGAGGGAGGGAGGGAGGGAGGGAGGGGGAGGGAGGGGAGAGGGGGAGGGAGGGGGAGGGGGAGGGAGGGGGAGGGAGGGGGAGGGAGGGAGGGAGGGAGGGGGAGGGAGGGGAGAGGGGGAGGGAGGGGGAGGGAGGGAGGGGAGGGAGGAGAGGGAGGGAGGGAAGAGAGAGATGAGAGAGAGGAGAGGGACGGAGGGGAGGGAGGGAGGAGAGGGAGGGAGGGAGGAGGGAGGGAGGGAGGGAGGGGGAGGGAGGGGAGAGGGAGGAGGGAGGGGAGAGGGGGAGGGAGGGGGAGGGAGGGGAGGGAGGGGAGAGGGGAGGGAGGGGGCAGGGAGGGAGGGAGGGGGGAGGGAGGGAGGTCAAGAAACTTAAAAATGTTAGCATGTTTCATGCTATAATCCTCCCTTCACTAATCTAAGGAAATATTACAATAGGTATTAGGAGGAGGGTCACCTAAGTGTTAATTATAATAATATAAATGGTGAAACAAATTATGCTATAATTATGTTTCATAACCAATAAAACCATACTTACAAAGAGTAATGTGGAAAAATGTTCACAACTTAGTGTCAGATGTACATTGTGATAAGAATAAATGTACCGGGCGGGCCGAGTGGCGCATTGGTTAAGCGCTGGTTTTGGGATGCCAGCGGCCCCGGTTCGGATCCCACATGAGGGCCAGTGACACTACCCTCTACAGCTAACAACAGCTCCACCTGGAGCTGGGCTGTGCGAGCCCCGGTGATGGTGGGCTGCCATAGGCTACAGTGAGTGGCCCGCAGCCAGCGTGAGCGGCTGGCAGCCAAGCATGAGCTGCCAATAGCCACGGTGAGCGACATCCAGAGGCCAGCGACCGATCTGCCTCATCCGGGAAGAGCGCAATGACGATACCAACAGTGAAGCAACATCCTCCGCAACTAAACTGAAGAACAAAAAAAAGACAGCAACTTGTCTGTTCCCCTTCCCCGATTCCCCAACACTGTTCCCCTCCGCCAATTCCCCAATAAAATCTTTAAAAAAAAAAAAAAAAAAAAAAAAAAGAATAAATGTACCAATAAACAGACAAAAGACAGCTGCACAGGCAAACATACAGGAATAGAGGGGCAAAAAAACTAGAATGAAAGACACTAAAATATTAGGAGGGTAACCTGTGATTAGTGGAATCTTGCATGATTTTCATTGCCTTTGTATGTTTTTAAAACCTTCCAAATGTTCCCCAACAAGCATTTAATTACTTCACAATTCTCTGTCTCTGACCATTACAACATCGTAATGCTCAACTACATGGACCCCCTTGTTTTAAAGTTAAAACAAAACCAAATTGATAATTGGGCTTTATCAAAATTAAAAACTTTTGTGCATCAAAAGACATAATCAATAAAATGAGAAGACAACCCACAGGCTGGGAGAAAATCATTGTAAATCATATAACTGATAAGGGTCTACTATCCAGGATATATAAAGGTTCTTATAATTCAATCACTGAAGGGCAAAAAAAAAAAAAAAACACCATTAAAAATGGTCAAAGAATTTAAATAGACAGTTCTCCAAAGAAGACATACAAATGGCCCATAAGCACATGAAAAGATTCTCATCATAATTAGTCATCAGGAAATACCAACCAAAACCACAATGAGATACCACTTCACATCCACTAGGAAGGCTGTCATCAAAAGAAAACGGAAAACAATAAGTGCTGGTGAGGATGTAGAGAAATTGGAACCCTCATATACTGCTGGTGGGAACAAAAAATTGTATAGCTGCTGTGGAAAATAGCTCGATGGTTCCTCAAAGTTAAATATTGGGTTGTCAGGAAAGTCATGACATATTTTTTTCTATGTTTTCTACGCAAAAATGTGTCATGACTTTTCCAACAACCCAATATAAAATTACCATGTGACCCGGCAATTCCACTCCTAGGAATACACCCAAGAGAACTGAAAACACGTGTTCTAAGAAAACGTGTATGTGAATATTCATAGCAGCATTATTCATAACAGCCAAAAGACAGAAACCGCCCAAGTGTCTATCCACTGGTGAATGATCAGCAGAACATGGTACATCATGCAGTGGAATATTATTCATCCACAGAAAGAAATGAAGTACTGACACATACCACGGCATGGATGGACCTTGAAAACATTAGGCTAAGCCAAAGAAGCCAGACCTAAAAGTCTACTGACTGTATGATCCCATTTACATAAAATACCCAGAATGGGCAAATCCACAGAAACAGAAAAAAGCAGTGTTTTTCAGGGCCAGGGGGAGGGGAGAAAGGAGAGTCTGCTTTTTGGGTACCAGGTTCCCTTGGAGGATGATGGAAATGTTCTGAAATTAGATGGTGGTGATGGTGGAACGGCAAAGCCACTGAATTGCACACTTGGTTAAAAGGGTAAATTTCATGGTACACGATGTTTACAGCAATAGCGATAATAATAAAACAACCCACCATGTCTCCTTAACTCCTAGACTTTAAAAGCCTCCTCCGATTATTTCTACCCTGGTCTTTCCTGCTTCTTCAGTTCACATGGAACCACGTCCTAATTCAGCATCCCAGTGCTGTACCCCCAACCCCGATCGGGGGGGGCCCTTGGGTGTCTACTGTGTGGCCATGAGCCTCAGAGCACTGACACAAGGAGTGGCTGGAAGAACTGGACGCATCAGACGCAGCGAGCGGTGGGACAGAGAGGCGGTGAGCGCACCAGGGATGCGGGGAGCCAAAGGGCATTTGCACCGATGGAAGCGGGGACCTGGAAGCGGGGACCCTCATTTTCATAAAACAACAACAATAAACATTAATAACAGTGACTGTCTGTAGCCTTAGCGGTGGGCAGCTCCTTACCGCCTACAAAGCATCACTCTGGTTTCATTATCTCCTACAATCCTTATACCAACCTGGTCAGAGACACAATTTGTCCCATTTTTACACATAAGGACACTGAAGTTCAAAAGTGTGGTTAAACCTGGGTTTTCTGTCCCCAGATCCAATGCTCTTTGGATCTCCAAGTCAGCCCATTCAACCAGCTTTCTTCTCTGCACCGAAACACAGTAGAGAGTCAATAAATGTGTAATATAAGGATTTGTGAGTGCCTTCTATACCCCAATCAAATAAAGGACTCATTCCAAGTTCAAAAGCAGCGTCAGAAAATCCCCCTTAAGTCGAGCTGGACATCTCTGTCTCTCCACTGAGCTGTCCCACTGCTCTGCCCCAGGTGGCGCTTTCATCTCTAAACCACTCCAGGGCGACTGCACAGCCCCAAGGGAACCCAAGGACACGCACCCTCCCGCACTGCTCCCAATCCCAGTGCTGTCAGCCTCAGGATACTGAAGCGTCCCCGAGACCCTGCCCCTCGCAGGCCTCCCGGGGCCAGCACGGCCAGCTCCTTGCCCTGCCCAGAGAGCCTTGCATTATCTGTATTTGTGAATGACTTCATGGACAGAACCTGGATTTCCAACGAAACCACTCTGTCTTGTTGTAATTTTATTGTTTCCTTTTTTTGTATTTGGTTCCAATGGTAACTGGAGGAGGGGAGGTATGCTTCCTTCTTGCACTGTTCAACGTAGATTTCTATTTTAAAACATATATTTGTATTCTTCCCAGCACCGCCTTTCACACCCACCCAGCGGCCCCAGGGTGGGGTTATCTGTGACGGCCCCACGGCCCTCCGACAGCCTCCTCGCTCAGTTAATTACCATTTCTTGCCTGTGCGTTTGATTCCAATAAAGTCTCTCTAATTACTTCAAATATCACTGCTCCCCCCTCCCCTCTCTCCTGTGCCCCCCCCTTTCTCTTGGAGAGCCTGAGACTGATGAAGTCAAACACACCAGCAAGCCTCAGGCATACACGGCAACGAGCAAAGACTTCTCCAAGTTAATAAGCTGGCAGAGTTAATAAACCTGACTTCCCCAAGTTAATAAACCTGGAAAACACAATGATTACTCGTTTTACTATTATTAAAATATCGCCACTCTTGTTGTTGTTGTGCTGGCCCACGGAAGCCATCTAGCCTAAGACCGCCCTCGCCTGCCTGCCTCCCCACCTCCCCCCAACCCCCACCCCACGGTGCTGCAATATTGTGAGTAATCCCAGGACGGCTCCCAGCACTGCCCTGTTGGAGGAAGCAATATTGGAGCGCATGCAGCCCGCCGGTCCCTTCAGGCTCAGCTCTGCCCTTTTATATTACACACTCTTCAGTCAAATCCATCACCGGCCTCCCGGATGTGGGCTGGAGGAGGCAGGATGGAAACGCTGATTAAAGGAGCAGGAGGGAGGGAGGAGGGAGGGTGCGAGGCAGATGAGACGGGCAGGAAGCTACTTGGTTTTGGACATGCCTGAGCTGTCAGTGAGTCTGATTTCCATATGCCGGCTTCTGGGCCCTGTGTTTCTCGGCCCTCTAGGCAGTGCGTGGTTCTCCCAGGGCCAGCTGGGAGACCTGCACATCAGGGCAACAGGGCCCACGACCGCTTCCCAGCCTCATTCCCTGCTTTCTTCCCCTTTGAAGGAACAGCTCCACCCATGAAGACAGCAGCCTGCGAGAACTGGGCAGTGGTCTGGAGCGAGTGGAGAGGGCATCGCAGGGCAGTGGGGCCTGGCAAGTCATCTAGGCCAACTTCCCCTTTAGGAACAAAGAAGCAGAGGCCCAACTAAGTCAAGTGAGTTAAGGCAGGGCCAAGACTGGAGCCTGGCCCTTTGCTGTCCACACTGCGTCCTGCAAGCGATTGCATGGTTTCTCTCCCCAGCTCTTCCCAGGCCCCTCTCACCCACGTCCTGCCAGCACCCTGGGTATCACATCTCCATATCCTAAGGCATCTCTTTGCCCCATGCTTCCTCAGGGGCACATGGCTCCCACTTCTGTCACCAGTATCACGATATCCCAGCGCTCCTCAACTGGGATTGATTTTGTCCCCCTGGGGGGGGATATGGCAACATGAGAGGTATTCTTGATTGTCACAACTGAGTGGCCATATAGTAGGTAGAGGTCGGGCAGTTGCCAACCGTCCTATAGTGGGCAGGGCAGCCCCACATAGAAGACCTACCGGCCCAGACGCCAACAGTGCTTTGCCGGAAGAACCCTGCAAACCCACTCTGCCAGCGACATGACTTCCGGTCTCCTTGCTGGGCAGTTGAGAACGTGGGTCTCTAGACTAGGACAGAGGTGAGCACGGTAGGCTTGGGACCAAAAGTCACTCTCTGGAAATGCCAGCTGACAGTAGGAGAGAGGATGCCTCATTGGTTGGAGAAGGTGGGCAAGAAAGAAATAAGGAGAGGGCTGTGAAAAAAAAGACTACAGAGGGCCAATGGGAGAAAGAGGAAGCATCCCCAACGAGAGAAGAGATGCCAACGCAACCCAGACCATGGCCAACTCTACTTTTCACATCATCCAGAACCAACCACAGGCCCAGGTGATGTCCCAAGGGACTGCTGCCGCAAACTGGACACCCAGGAAGAGCCTCAGGTCATCCTGACCTCAGCACAGTCAAGCCTGACTTCAGAGAGAGCTGCTGAAAGCCCATGATGGCCCCTGGGTGTGCAGGACAACCCGGAGGCAAGGTGGCTGTGCTGGGTCCTGGAGTGGAACACCGACTCCAGAGCCCATCCCAGCCCCCTCCCAAACAGACACCAGACACAGGGGAGCCAGCCTCTGCTGCTCTGCACACTCCATGTTTGGGGTGCCCTCTCCACTGACAGGTCTCCAGTGTCTCTCCCAGCAGCACACCACAGCAAGGGCTCAGAAGAGAAGCTGGGAGGGCCCAGCAGGAGCACCTCCCACATCGCCCTCAGCCCAAATCCAGTCCCTTTCCAAGGAGGGAGCCCCTGTCAGTGGGAGGCTTTGGAAGGAGTCAAGTGTAATTAAAAGCTGTGAGAGCGGCATTGTCTCTGTCGTAAATCCTTCTCACGAAGAGGCCTTTCCTGGGGAATTCTCAAAGGAGAGGAGGGCCGGAGCTGCCGCAGCCACCACCTCTACTCAGAGAGTCCCACAAGGCACGTTAATGGGAAAATATTTCCATCTAATGTGGACGTCTGGAAACTGCGTGGCTTCATTCATTCCGGCTCCAGCGTGGAGGGCGGAGAGAAAAGGAGAGCGCACGACACGAACCGGGAGAAAGGAAAACTCATTAACCACGACACCCAGCTGTGCCCTGATGGAACTCATTCTCACGACTTTACACGGAGAGCTGTGTGTCCCGGTCAGTAGCCCACTGGGCCAAGTACGTGCCCCTACGATGAACGCGGGGACAGAGGACTCGCCTGCCTAGATGTCAGTCCCGGCTCCAGCACCAGCCTGTCCGCGTGTGATGGAAGCAGGGCACAGAGACGTGCATGTTTCCCATTCTGTCCCCAGGCACGGAGGCAGTCGCACCCATGGCGCAACCTCCAAGGGTGGACAGTTACCACGTGGGCACAGGTCAGCCCAGTACAAGCCCACAGGTCTGGAAGGCAAGCCCCCCATGCTGCCTCTGCCATGCTCCCATCCAGCTGCACGTCCGTCCCAGCACCTGGCCAGGAACCCAGCCACGACTGAGGCAGGGGATTCACTCAGTGGGGCTGCCTCAGGGCTTGTGCACCTGTGCCCATGGTAGCGGGCATTCTGCTGGGGCCCAGCTGTGTGGATGAGCCTCTGGAAGTAGACTGACAGTGAGACTCAGCTCCATCGCCTTCACTCACACTCCCAGAGACAGGTAAGGCAGACCTGAATTTTCTGCTGAGTTCTAGGTTTCCTGCTGAATAACGAAGGGAAATGCGTGCCTCATCCCCTCCCTCCCTTGGGGCTCCTGTCTTAGCTCAAACCCACATGGAAAGAACATGGCTTCTGAAGACAACTTCAGCTCACCAGGCACTTGCTGGGAGAGAAGAAGGAGCCTATGTTTCTAGAACAGAAATCTCAAAATACAAAACGATGCTCATGCCTCCCCCATCGCACCAGAGCGCACCTGGCCCCTCAGGAGGAAGAGCCCTGACCTGGGCACAGCAGGCCCTCCTGCCAGGCCTTTGCAGGCGTGCAGCGCGCAGGAACTCCTGGCTGCCTCTCAAAGCAACAAGTCAGCAGCCAGGAGGCCATTCAGTGAAGGGCAGCTAGCATCCCTGGGCTGCTCAAGGATGTAAAGAAAAATATGCTCACAAAAAATGAAAAGATGGTAAATATATCAGAGAAATTTAAACTATAAAAAAGAATCCCATGGAAATTCTGTGACAGCACCATCTGATACGACTCTCTGCAATGATGGAGATGTTTTACATCTTTGCTCTCCAATCCATTGCTATGAGTCACACATGGCCTTTGGCTGTGTACAGTGTGGTCAATGCAGCTGAAAAACTGAGTTCCTAATTGTATTCCATTTTAATTAATTCAGATGTAAATAACTACACATCACTATTGGCTATTGTGCTGGGCAGAGCAGCTCTAGCACTAAAAAGTACAATATCTGAAATAAAATAGTCACTGGATTGGCTTAACAGTAGATTGGAGATGGCAAAGAAAGTGTTGATGAAATTAAATATAAGTCAATAGAAATTATCTGATCTGAAGAACAGAGGGAAGAAAACGACTGACGACTAGCAGAAAATGGAAACAAACAGAAGCAGCAAGCATATGTCCCAAGGTCCTTACATGTTATACACAGTGGCACAATATGAACTCTAAGTACACTGTGAAGGCTTGAGTGTGCATATTGTAATCCTGGGAGCAACCACTAAAAAAATTAATAATCTAAAGAGGTATAGTTAGAAGCCAATAAGTATGTTAAAATAAAATTCTAAAAAAATAATTATAATTCCATTCACCAAAAGATGGCATGAAAGGAAAAATGGAGAACATAAAACAGAGAGCAGGGCTGGCCGAGTGGCGCAATTGTTAAGAGCTGGCTTGGGATGCCAGCAGCCCTGGTTCAGATCCCACATATGAGGGCCAGTGACACTGCCCTCTACAGCTAAGATGGTGAACAACAGCTCCACCTGGAGCTGGGCTGCTGTGAGTCCCCGGGACGGTATAGCTGCAGCCCCTGCTGCAGTGGGCTGCCATAGCTACAGTGAGTGGCCGGCAGCCAGCATGAGCGGCCAGCAGCTGGTGTGAGCTGCCAAGAGCCACTGTGAGCAGCCGTCCAGAGGCCGGCAACCAATCTGCCTCATCCGGGAAGAACGCAATGATGATACCAATATGGGCCAGTGAAGCAATGTCCTCCACAACTAGACTGAAGAACAAAAGGACAGCAACTTGTCTGTTCCCCTTCCCCGATTCCCCAACGCTGTTCCCCTCCCCCAATTCCCCAATAAAAATCTTTAAAAAAAAAGAGTGCATTACTAGACAGCAAAAACAATAAAAAATAAAAATCGTAAAATGGCAAACTGAAATCTAACCATCAGTAATTACATTAAATGTTAATAGACTAAACACTTCAATTAAAAGAAAGGATGTTGTCAGGATGGATTTTAAAAAAGCAAGACTCACCTATATGCTGTCTACAGGAGATGAGTTTTAAAAAAAAAAAAAAAAAAACACAGTCAGGCCATCTGTCTCCTGTTTTCAACGATGAGTCTATCCATGACCTCTGAAGTACCTTCCATCTCTAAAACCCGGTAATGCCACATGTACTCGTATGCATGTATATGCATATACACATTAGTATATATACATATAAAAATATAAATATTGTTTGTGCTCAGGATACAGTTATGGTAATTAATGGGCAGACTTATGTGTGCCCAAAACCAGGAAACACGGCGGAAGGTACACGGCGGAAGGTACAACATTACCTCCACCGCTGTTGATTTTGTTTCTCAATCAGAGTTCATTCTGTCAGGTGATCAGTTGGAGTGGTCGTGTAACTGTGTATGGAAATCACTTCCCTTATTCTTGGTGAGTGACTTAAACTAATCCGCTCCACACCAGAGCTGTCCCAGAACTGGCCTGAATTTAAATTTTCATGGAAGAGATTGGCATGACTTTTGCACCTGGCCTGGTGATTAGAAAAGGCAGCATCTCTGGGGCTTTGCCTGTGACACAGTGCAAAGAATACTGACTGGGCTTCCCGTTAGAAAGCCTGAGCCTCACTCCCATCCACACCACTTAGAAACCATGTGATACGGGGATGGTCACTTAGCCTCTGTGAGCCTCAGTTTCCTCATCTGGAATGAGACTGTGGGGATGCGTACTTGCTATAGCGTCTGTTTTCCCAGGCACTCCGGCTTTTCTCTCTTTGAGATTGTCCATACCCACAGCCAGTAATGCTGCACTGTAGCTTAAAGTAAAAGTTAGAAGGACTGAGAGAAACTGTGATTTTAAAAAGAAAACACAAATTCCATGGTTCTGAGCTCTCTAAGAAAAGCTAAAATACTCACACAACGTGTGCATAAATTAGTGTCACAGGCAAGTTTGAAAATTGGAGTCTATGCCCAGTCACCAAATTACTAATAGCAAACTGATCAGTTAGGGTTCCTTCGGTGGTCTTGTTTATGAAAGATGATCAATGACGTCCTAAGTCTTGGGCATCTTCTGAGAGACTGAGCCGTGGTTAAATATAATAAGAGACCTGGGAAGTTGACACATTTGTGACATTCAAATGCATTATTTCATCCTGATGGCTGTAACCAAGTTAGGAGGACTCAGCTTAGCCTCAGCTGCGGTAAACATAAGCCGACCTAACAAATTTGCTAATTATTTTTTCAGTTTAGGATTAATGTAACGAACAGTGCCGGATGCCTACAGCTTAAGTTTATCTGTCAGTTCATATAAAACAACACTGTTGATAAGATTTTATCTGTGTTTTAAAGCTCCCATCCTCAAAGCAAGTTATTTCTTGAGCTCAATTTTCCTTTCTTGAATCTGCTGGGCGTTTTTTGCTTTACGAGGCAATCTGTCTGCTTTTACGTCCTTTTAAAATAGTGGGTTTCTCCACTGAGAATTCTTAGAAAACGAATGCTGAGGTTTAAAAGAAATGAAAGAAACAAAACACTGGTATGAGAATACAATTGCCCATATGGGCATAACCTACAATTGGCTGGCATCACCAAACATTAGTGAGTAATTTATTAGTATAATTAGTCGCCATCTATTCAGGAACTTTACGAGATGCTGTATAAACACACATAATCTTTAATTCCCAGTAACATATGTAAAGAGATCATTCCTGCCTTTTAGAAATAAGGAAGTGCATTCTTCAGAGGTTGACTGGCCAAGTGACAGGACTGGGACTTGAACCCTTGTCTGTGTGGGGGGCGGTGTAGGGGGTATGGCTGCCTTCTGCTGTCCATCCTGACACTGTCATTAGGTACCCATGCCATGGTATCTAATACTGTCCCTTTCTTCCAAATCACTAACTGTCAGCCATGTGGGGATCAAAGGCAGCTTCTACAATCTGATCAAATCTATGGACACACCTCCCTGAAACACACACACACACACACACACACACACACACACACACACACACACACGACGGGATTCACTAATATCTTGAAGCAAAACCCAGATTTAAACCTGGGTTTCCAAAGAATCTCCACAAATCAACACGGCTGGATTTTCCACTCACTTGCCTCTTGCACACTCCTCCCTCCTTTTTGGCTTCAATGGAAGTTGTTAAACGCCTAAAATAATGGCCCTAAGAAGCAAATATATTATCTTGTCCATGCCCAAGGACAGTCTTGCTGCCACCACACCTCCATCCCCTCACATCTCTGCCATTTCAGCAAAGGGCCCCTTGCTCAGGTGGGATGCCTTGGGGTCTCCTTGCTTCACCGCGGGCCTGGGCAGCTTAAGGATGAGCCCATTACTGCAGGCCTTCCGCAAGTACCCCTGGGCATGGACCAGTAAACAACACTGCGTTCTAGGCTCTCTCTCTGTCCCCCCTGGGGCTCACGTTGCAACAGGGAAAGCATGTGTTGGCCAAATAAAGAGCTAAGGCACAGAGCAGCCTAAACCATGATGAGTGGCTGGGAGCAGAGAACCTACATTGAACTCATGGCACGATGGTACTCGTAGGGGTGGGGGGCGATATCAAATAGATACGTGAGGAAACAAATGGAGAGGAAGCCAAACTTGTAGAGATCGCGTGGAAGAGATTTTATTTGTTTCTTCATCGTCTTTCTTCCCGTCTAGAAGGTAAGTTCCATGAAGCAATGCACTCTCATTGCTGTCCATCCAGTCCCTGTAACGATGGCTAGCACAAAGTGGGCGCTCTATAACGATGGGCTGAGTGAGGAAATAAAGGAATAAGTAGAAATCCGCCTTTTGGCCTGGGCACAATTGAAGGTTAGGGTCACATTCTAAATCTTATCAATATCCTTAATTAAATGGTAAATTCAGAATGGAGAGAAAAAGGAACCGAGTCAGGATGGCTTCCCTTTCTGGAAGGGAAAATGGAAACCAACTCTATATGAAAATTAATGATAGACTGAACTCCAGCTTTAGAACCACCAAATAAGGAATGAGATTTTTAAAACAAAACAAGAAGAAAAAAAACAAAAACAAACTAGGAGATCCTATACCAAATAGGGGTTTTTAATTAGAAATTACCCTTGAAATTTAGGACTTCTAAGTGCTGACAAATTCATCAATTCTGCTGTCAGTGAGGTGCATGGAGACCTAGGAAGCAAGACAGATGTCACCAACCTGGAAAGTGTAGCCACCTGACCCGTCGCTGCACCTCCCAGCACAGAGCAGGACACTCCCTGGTGTCCTTGGCTTTGAGCTGGTTTGTGGCTGGTTAGCAGTTACCTACCCTTGCTTGGTACTGGTAAGTCTGAGGATAGGGGTTGGGTCCCCATGGAAACCAAGAGGCACAGATTCAGTTCTCTGGCCACAGATGACACCTCTGACCTTGCCCACTGATCCCACATATGCATCTGCTCAGTTACTCAGGAGGACAGAGGAGAGTGAGTGTGAGAGTGAGTGTGAGAGTGTGTGAGTGTGTGTGAGTGTGTGAGTGAGTGTGTGTGAGACTACTCAACAAAAGAGCACCTCAGAGCACATGCTTCATGCTTAAGAAGGCTGCAAGTGACTGCTGAGGACCGGCTGACCCCCTTACGCACAATGACAACAGCAACCCGAAGCCCCGGGCGCATAGCTGTCCAGTAGCCTCTCCTGAAACGGCCGTTGAATTCTAACAAAGAAGAATCACTGTCTGGGTGGGGGCCATGGCGGTCAGGGGGCCACAGGCAGGACACACTCCCCTCCACCCTGTCCCCAGGAATTAGCTCCATCTGGGTGAAAGTCAGGAATATGAAGCCCCTGCATTCCGGCTCATGTGACACCAGTGATGGTGGGTCTTACCATGTTACAGGGAGTGTGAGCGCCCCACCGCCTTTCCTCCCAGATCAACCAGCAACGTCAGGGCAAAGCTGGAGTCACCTCAACAACTGGACCTCTGCAGTCCTGCATGTCATTAAATGTTTGAGGGAGTTCATTGGGGGAACTCCTTTAATCCTTTAATAACTGAGTCAGGGGGAAGGGGCCACTGCAGCAGAGTGTTTCCCCGAGCTGATATTAACTGGGGTTGGCTACTGATGACTGCAACCATCCCACTGTGTCTGTGCTGCCATTTAAAAGGGAGCAGTCCAATGGGCCCTCGATCTTGAACTGTCAACAGGGAAAGTGAAAATAACGCAGTATTAAGTGCTGCAATTTGTACGCCAGTTCTGCACCCCATCCTCCCTCCTACGCCGTCGGCACAGAGCTCTTCCAACCAGCTGATGAGTAGAAAGCTTCCTTCTGTGAACCAGCTGGGTGTTTGTGGTAGCAAATCGCCCGTCACCCATGTGTTTTCCACTGGATTTACCGGCCACAGAGGCAGGGCCGTTGAAAAATAGCTTCTTTGGTATGCCAGTTTCAGTTTAATCCCTTCTAAGTGAAAAGCTGTGGCCTCTTGTGACCCTGTCACCTTTTCCTTCCTAGGGTCACATAGACAACTCCTGCCTAAGCCTGCACTGCTCCCCACTCCCTGTGCTGTCACATCAGGCCACTCGTGATCAGCCTCACATCTAGGGAAGACGCCGTAGTACCTGCAGTGATCTCAGAGGCCAAATGATTGGCCCAGGTCTGCCCTGCCAAAGGCACGATTAGAGGCCAAGGATTCAGAAAACCCCAGTTAGCCACTAGGTCACTGTCACCTCCAGGCTGGGAAACTAAACATATGAACCAACCACGTGGTGCACAACAGGATGTGTCCCCATCTTGGGGTCCCTTCTCTTAGAATTCCCCTGGTTCTCCCAGGAAGCAAAAGCCCTCCAACTGACAGGCTGCAGGCCGCCTAACTGCCAACCCCTGGCCCGCGGGGCCGTGCACACCTGTCCTGTGGAGTCGGCCATACAGTGTACACCTCAGGCCAGGCTCTAACCGAACAGAGCTGTGCTCGGGGCAGGAGCAGAAACTGACAGGTGAGGGAGTTCCACTAAGGCAACTGGTACCTGAAGAAGGAGGAGCCTCACTCTGCCTCCATCTCCCAGCCTATGAGCCAGGGTGACCTTGGGGAAGGGACCAGGTGGGAGGTGGCAGTGGCCACCTCAGGACAGACCCTGAGGAGTGATGGCACAAGGCCCACCTTCTGCCCGCCTCTGTCCTGTGGTGGCCACTTCCGGCTAATCCACAGAGAAAGGCGCAAAAGAGTGAAAGGAACAAATGGCAGGGGACGAGCAAAGCAGGGGCAGAGCTGGAGCCCGGCCCGGCCCTCCCCAGTTCACGCCTCGCTCTCTCCTGGGTCTTCAGCCTCCTCCTGTTTCTGGCTAACTCACCTGAGCCGCTGAGTAGGCTCAAAACCACTCATCCTAAAAAACATCCCCCGTCATCCTCTCTCCTCCCCTTCTCTTCCTCCCCTCCTGCCTCCTTTGCCCATCTTCCCAGGAAAGGTGGGCTCATCACTCCCGCTGCTTCGCAGTCTCCTTGTGCCGTGTAACCCGTTAAAATGCTGTCCTGTCCCCTCCAGGCCTCTGACAAAACTTCTCTGGAAAAAGTTACCGAAGACAAACTGCCAAGTTCAAGGGCAAATAGGTGACTCTGCTTTTTGAAATTTCCTGCCACTTGCCCATCTTCCGGAACCGCTCCCCCTACTGCTGTCTCCTGCCCATCACTCTCTCCCGGACTCCCCCAGGGCCCCTTTAAAGCCAGCGTTCCCCAGAGCTCCATCCAGTCCCCCTTCCCACTGTGTCATATGTCCCCAGGGTCATTCTCCGCTTCTCACAGTTACATGATAATATAACCTAAAGCTGCGTGCCCCTGGGGGGGGGGGTGTGTTCCCACTGCTCCCCTGCATTGTCTTCACAGTGCTTTCCACAGCTTCAAGTATGTGTATTTACTTGTTGGTTTAGTGTATGTCACCTCTTCCCTGGGGACTTGCCAACTACCCCAACAAGTCACTCGTGGATTAAGGTATCCATTCCACCAACATGCCTACTGTGTGTCAGGTACCCCATGAGACGCTGGAGTCAGAGGAGTCAAAAACCAAAACATTCCAAAACCAGGAGGGTGCCTGTCCTCATAGGGCTTGTGATCTAGCGGAAGAGACAGACAATAAGCCCACGATTAAATATGTACTCAGCATGTGACAAGCCCCATGGCGACAGTAAACAGCCCGGAACAGCACAAACCCAGGGATTTGGGGGGCGGGGGTTCTTTCTCCCACAGGCCATGCCTCTCTTGAAACAATTTCACTCTTCTTTTAAGCATCTGTTTAATTTATGTCTCTAAGCAGTCTCTGCTAGATCGTGAATATATCAGTGCTTTGTTTTACTCAGTTTTACATACCTGGCACATATAGGAACTTAATAAGTCTGTTTGTTGATTACATGAATGAATGAATGATTTAATTCATGAACCAACCGTTTATAAGATTCCATTTCATTCTAAGTCTGAGAAATCCACATACAGCTAGGGAAGGTACCTTCCAGTTGCTCATGTATGACTTGAAATCTCTGGTTTCATTAAAAGCCGGTTTACAGGGACTAAACTCCACACATACATTTCATCTCTCCGAAATGGACTTTGAGAGAACCGAGTGCCAGCACTGGCAAGAGAAGTAATGCAATTCAGGAATACCTCATTTCCTTGAGAGCCAAGCCTGCACTATCCCTTTTCTGATCCAGCCAGGCCGAGTCATCAAGAGTCAGCCGCACCAGTGGCGTCTTTCCTAGCCGGGGCCAGGCCTGTTGGAAAACGCAGCCCAGTTCAGGAGAAAACTTGGAGAGGGCTTATCCACGAAGTGGATGGACAGCTGCGGCTGGCCCCAGTGGAAGCCGTGTCTGGAAGGCCCCAAATCTGATATTTAACAGTCTTGCCGCCAAGTGCAGACAGGCTCCCAGAACTGAAGTCACCAGCAGCCGACTCTGGGAACCAGAGAGAGGGAACATGGGCGCGTGGCTGCCTTTTTGTCATTCTTCCACTAGGGGAGGACAGCTATGTGAGTGGCACGATGGAGACCGATGCAGCTGCGACGGAGAGGCAAGGATGGGGCAGGAGAAACGGGAGAGAGTGATGAGTGGGCACCGGCAGCGTTCACACACAGAAACACGCAGACAGCCCCCAAATCCAAAAAACCTTCTTTTAAAACCACAGAAGACAGAAACAGTTGACCACCGAAGGCTGCCTGAGGGCTCAAGTATCTAGCAGGTGGGGACTTGTTTTCCAAGAGCTGGTTCAACAGGACAAACTGAGAGCCATGATCTCACTGGGGTGTGAACACAGAATGCAAGCAGCAGATGGCCTGATTTCGTGGAAAGGCCACCGGGCCCGGCGTCAGCTTGGGGACAGCATCCAGCTCCTCCCTCACCAACCGCGGGACCTGGGCAGGACCTTAACCCCTCTGAGCCTCAGTTTCCTCAACTGCAACACGCAGAGGGGTGGGGAATCTCCCCTTAGATAATTTTTTATATAGTTGTGGGCACTAGTAAAGATGATACATGTAAAGGCTCTTTGCTACTTGAAATAGATACGGTTTTCTCAACAGACCCTCTTATGGCATTCTCTACGGCATTCAAGCTTTGATCTATATGCTTTAGACTATTATCTGAAAGAACTATGAGGCTTGTTACTATTACCATCCCCACTTTGGAGAGATGAAATGGCACAGGCAAAGGGACACCCTGGCCCAAGGTAACGCCACGGAGCAAGGGTGCTTTCCCAGACGCTGTGGCTGCCGAGTTCATGCCCTCAGCCACTGCACTGTACTGAGTTTTTGTACACATCTCCCAAGAATATGCGTTTTTCTACTCAGATTTTAAAAACCAGCAATAACAACACCCAACCCTGTATAGTCCTCCATACTTGACCAAAAGGCTTTTCGTGTTTATTATGTTATGTAATTTGCACAGTAACCCTCTGAGGTTGTTATGATCCCATGTCTTTGTACGATGAGGAAATTGTGGCTTGGATATCTCTTGACAGAAGACCACATGTTTCAAATTATTTTCCCAGTAATGGAGGAGAGAGTTGTGCAGTACCCAAAACATTCATATCCACCTGTCTAACCCCTCCCATCTATGAATACAGACATTTGAAATGGGAGATCCCAGCCAGTAACAGAGCACAAAGAAAATAACGCCCAGAAAAGGGCGATCAGCCTTGCCAAGAGATAAACAAGGAAGCTCCCTACAAAGTGTTATCTGCATTCTGACCAAAATTATCTTCTTGACTGGTCCATCTTAGGGCTAAAATTCTACCATAAGATAGTTATTCCTTTGACTGAATCTCCTTCCCATTAAAAAGTATCTTTGGAAGAGAACCACATTTGTATGTACATCCTAATGTGAATTATTTCATACTATTTCATCTCTAATATGGCAGCTAACTGAGAGCAGACTCTGGTCTGCACACAGGCGACTTGGCATTTCAAAGGCTGTAAGATGGGTTAGCGCATAAGACAAGCACCAAGGTGAGGCTGAGATCCCAAAAACGGGGTTGGAAAGCAGTCTTGTGGTTGAGTCCCGGGATCCAGGGGCATAGAGCCCCAGGCGAAAGATGGGCACAGGAACCACGTGACTCTCCTGCCAAAGACATGCCGGGCGGGGCCCCCCGGAAGTTCCTCCCCTTTGGGGTTCCAAAGACCACCTCACAGCACTGCCAAGTGGCTTTCGTCTGAAACGCTGTGCCATGTCTCTGGGAAGACGGCGGCTGTCACTGTGAAGGCACACAGGGAGACCCTGTCACAGTGTAAGGGGGGGCAGGGGGTGCGGAGGACAGCCAGCAGCACAGGAGGACGCTCCATGGTTAGGTTAAAAAGGATTTGTTCCACTGTCAGAACCAGAAAGCTTTCCCCAAGAGCCGCCTTTAAGGCAGGAAGCCTGAATGAACAGAGGGGGTGGGAGGTATGAAGAAGGCTCCTTGGAAGGAGGCTGAAATACAAGAGAGAGCAGCAGGCAAAAGGCAGGTATGGCCATAAAAACCCATCCCTGGGCTGTGCCAGGCCAGGCAGGCATGGGGGGTGAACAGAAACTGGGCTCCCGTGTTTCTGTCGGGTGTCAGACAAAAGGGCCCCAAAGCCACCTGCCTTTCCAGGACAAGGACAGGTCTCCGAATCCAGGCCAGCAGAGCCCTCACCATCCCTGCTTCTCCCCAGGGAGTGGGAGAGGACCCAGTGATGGCCACACTCTTGAAAACTATATAAACCATGCCTCCCCCACTCAACTGCCCCTACTCTTTTCTGGGCCCCATCATGTCCCCAAGGACATCCACCTCTTCTCATCCTGGCGTGGGGGGCCCCGGCCAAGCTGGCATCCACTCCCACTCAGATCCAGGCTGTCTGGGAGTCAAACAAAGACATGTTCGGAACCCCCGCTGAGAGACAGGGGACGTTTCTAGAGCCAGAGGGAGCTGCCCTTAATCCACTGTGCAGTGAATGACAACAATGCGAACAATGAAAATATGGTTTGGGGGCGAGTCCCCAGGAGCCCAACATTTGGGTATTTAAAGGAACTTTAATGAGCTTAAGAGGCTAATCTGGAGTTCAGGAGGGGCAGTTTTGTTTTGTTTTGAAAAATCCTTTTAAAGGCTTCTGAGGCTTGAGAGGGAGGATGCAAGAAAATTGTGACTCAAGAAATGGCTGTGGTGTCACCGAAGCAGGGTGGGACGAGAAAAGGACCCCTGCTCCCGACAGCAGCCCAATCTGGGGCTCCCGAGATAAAGGGCGGGAGAAGTAGGGTGTCTAGAGAAGCAGCAGAAAGTTGAGAATGAGGGGTATGTTTCTAGCCTATCAGAAAGCTAGCCAGGCTTGTCACCAAATGACTCCTGCTGGTGACAACAGCAGACCCAGGCACTTCTTGGACCTGCCCGCCCCGTCACCCACCTACAGGGCAGCACATGAGCCGGTGTCCCCTGAGAGGCCAAGCACACTCAGAAAGCACCCAAGGGTCACAGCTATGGGTCATGCAAACCTGAAGGGAACACGCTCGTCTGCTCCTGAGCTGAGCCCTGCTGCAGGAAGAAAGGGACTGTGCATCTACAAGACCAACTCATTTCCTCCAAGTGAGAAAGTGAAAAGAGGACTGGCAGCCCGTAAGGATGGCTGGGAGAAAGTGAGGCAGTTGATGAGATGGTGTGTAAGTAATATCTGACACTCGCACGAGTCAAGTTAATAGAACTCTACAGGACACAGGGGACCGGGGTTGGAGGGCCAGGGTGGAAGGGGGCCTGCTGAGATGTCTAAATGTAGCACGAGGTGCATTCCCAGCAACACTGATGCTAAGGACATTCTTTTTACATGAACAGAGTTTAACTGGGCCTGTGGGACCAGGCCGTCCAACCATCGTGGCCAGGTACATCAGGGCTTGTCCGTTATACAGCAATGATGACAAACGATCTAATAGGGTGTGAGACAAGGAGGCCTAGAGAGGCAGACAAGGATGCCATAGTCGCTGTCATCCAAAAATAGGATCCCCGAACTGGAATCTTGAAAGGCTGGATGAGACCAGGCTCCCTCATGAGACTTCAGTGCACAGACTTCGCAAAGCTCAGTCCATTTTGTATTTTTAGTTGTTACGACATTAGGGTGCAATCACGGGGAACCTGGCAACGGTTCCTGAAATTCTATCGTAGCTCAGCCGGGCATGGCAGCCAGGTAACAAGCTCTGCAGATGACTTGGTCGCTTTGGTTCACCATGGAAAAGCCCTGCACAGAGGCAGGTTTTAAAAGCCCCTTTTGAGCTACGCAGACGGGGCTATTTGTGATGGGACCAGGTGCACCAAGGTGGGCGGCTGGCTAGGACCACGGTTCCCTCCCTTCCACAGCGTCTCCACCAACAACACGTCAGCGTCTCTGCTGCATTCGGATTGTGCTGTGGTCTCGCGCCAGAAGAAACCTAATCCCTACCCTAAGTCGTATTTTATTTATTTCCAGGAGCGTGAAAACAAACATGTAGCAAGATTACAATGCTGCCACCTCCTTTTCAGCCAATACAGCTCTAATCTTCTAGCTAATTAATGCTGTGCAGGGCCACAGCCATTTTATTAATTTCATCTTGGTTAAAGATATAGAGGCAGATGATGGTGCTTGACTAAAATAACAATTTGACATTTGGAAGGTGTTTGCTTCATTTCAGCAAGACGGTTGGCGAGGGTTCCTTTAATACGTGACAAAGAGACACAAAGCTGCAGCCGACACCGGTGAGTGACAAAGTAACTAATTCTACATGTGAAAAATGGACTGAAACGTCCCACGTCGTTGACTGGCAATCAAAGAGAAGAAGGAGAAAATGCAGATCCTAAGACATGCCCTGCCAGGTTCTCCATGGTCCCCTAGAAGCGGGACAAAGGACCAAAGGGGATATTTCCCCCTCCCCTGATAGTATCGCCTCCAGAACTTTTCCACACTTTGCTCCTAAAATTACCAACTTCCACAAAACCAAATCTGAAAGTCTGCTGGCAACAACACTGTGCCACATGTGGCTAAGAGACTTTCAGGAAAAAAAACATATAGGGTATTCCCGGGGGAAGATGGGCGCCCTGCGTCCCCAGGGTGCTCCCACATAGGACCTTTCTCTTCTGCTCAGAGGGTGAGACACCCTCCCCCACAGCACCCCATCCCTCCTTCACTCACCCTCTGAAGATGTAAAAGGCATCTAAAAATCCATGTTGAAAATATGTAAAAAAAAAAAAAAAAAAGAAAGAAAAAAAAATGAAAAGCATTAAAATAGAGCTAAGTTTTCAGAGTTAAGGCAGAAATTGTTTTTGAGTCTTGGTGGGTATGATTGCTCTGTCCCCCCACAATTCATTTCCCCGTGTTGTGCAACTGTGCTTAATAATCAAGTTAGCATGACTCCAAATTGGTTATTTGATATAATTCAACAATGACATTTTGTGTATGCATTTACTCTAAGAAGCTTTAATAAGTATTCTAAATCCTTGTCCATTTTCTCACTTCTCAACACTAGGACCCCCTCCCCGTCTCAAAAATAAAAAAAGGAATTTCTTTGACCATGAAAAATAATTAGCCCATCATTTAATAAATCTCATTGGAGATTTTTTTCTCATTGGAGATATGGTATCTGCTCATTACCTCCAAAAACTTCCCAAAATTAAGAAGCAACAATGAAGAGACCCCTCCAAAATTAGTCAACAGGATTTTGGTTAATACAAAAGTCATACGTAAGAAAAATGAAATCAAAAAGCAAGACAAACAAGAAGCTATCACTGAACTCTGAAGAGCAAAAGCAGCCCCTGGGCCAGGTGGATGACAAAAGCCCTCAGACTCTACAGTATGTGAAATCAAACTGGACAAATAACTTTTCTTACTGTGCACCATTTATGGGAGAAGCAAGACTCCCATGGGCCTGCTCTGAAAAGCAATGTTCATCGCTAAGTCCCAGCACACTATTAATAGCTCTCCTGCTATCTGATTTTATTTCACAATTTTAAGTCTTAGACGTCAAGAAAGCTCTACCCAGGGACCAATATATATATATAAAAGGAAACACCTCTGAGCAAGGACTGTTTCCAATCACCTTCTAAATAAAAAAAAAAAGAGAGAAGTCGGGCTGCACGGACACCCCACAGCCCATGGAGGGTGGGTGTTCCAGCAAAGCCCCCCTGCCATTTAACACAGACATCAACTGATTATCTAGCTGAGTCTGATTTTTATATTCCTTAGATTTTATTGTGCCAGGAGCAGGGCCAACAAAAGATAAAGTGAAGCAAAAATGGAACAATTACCTCTGTAATTTCATCTGTGGGCTCCTTTTATGAGCAACCGCGTGCCCAATTTTGATCTCCAAGTCATGTCACAGTAATAAAACCAAACTAACTCCCCCCCCCCCGACGCCCACACACACCCAACGCTACCTTGATAAAATGCAAACTTGGTTCATTAGGGCCCTAATAGAGTCATTAGCTCCGCCATGCTCTCCCAGGGGCTGCCAATCAGCAGGTCCAAAAAAAGATACGATGGGAAAAAGCACCAAGAGTGATATGCCCTTTGGCCCACTTCATCCCTGTCATCATAGAATTGGTCTGCTCCAAACACGAGGGGAGGAGACATGGACGGGCCCCGGGAGGAGAGCAAAGCTTCCCCAAGGCCTGCGATCCGCTGACATGCGGGGAGTTATGATGTTGGGGGAGCAGCCCTGATGACAGCACCACCACCCCACACTGCTCCTAGGATGTCCACAGCAATCTGAGGGATACTCATCAACCTCGTGTGTGAGGGGAGCGGGCCCTGCCTTACGCACCAAGCTGCAGTTAACAATATCGACTTGAGTTAACTGTGGGGTGCCTCCCAGAAGGCTTAATCATCTATTGTATAACCACATTCCTCTTACTCAGCAGCCTCTTGTGTCTCGAACTCAAGTACAATTTCAATTCTTGTTTGGAGCAAACTTAGGGAAAACGCCAAACTAACCAGATCATAGAGGACTTAATAGGGAACAACAGCTGTATAACCCGAAGTCCGCTAGGCTGGGAAATATTTTGGGTGTCTGCTAACTTTTGGGACCATGCAGGACCGTTGCGTCCAGTGTCCTAAACACGCACACACAGCGCATTGGTGTGTGCCTTCCATTGGTTATAAACGTGTCATCCCACCTAACTAGTCATATTTCTTGGATGACATGTCACAAACAATAAAGGTCACCTCCAGTTCTTAATGTCTGGACACTCACAAATCCGTTTTCTCCACTCCAGCCTTAAACGCGTATTTGTTTTGGATGATCAGAAGATAAATGTTTCCTAAGGGTTTCATGGTGCATGAGACAAATATTTAACAAAACATCCTGAGGGCTTCAAATGAATGGCCGTGGGCCTAAGATGCCACTGTCAATTCCATTTTTTTTAATTAGACAAACTCGGTGCTTGACATCGAGAAGGTGTAACAACAGCTAGTTAATAGAGTAGAATTTTCACTGTTTAACTGGCTGCCTGACGCCATGAATAGACAGCTAATAATTCAAATGCAAGCCTGCCCCCAAACCAGCAATGCACATACAAACGGCTAAAATAAATATGATAAACTCTCCTTGTCGATATGACGTTTATGACCTTCACCCAAGGCTGCACATAAGCTATGTGGTGTTTTCATTTCCATGCGCACAAAGAGCATTTGAATTTCATGCATTTTGGACACAAAGGCACTTCCTGAAGGTTCATTTTTTATTAAGTATTCCATAATCTACCCTCATCATTGTCCTGGCACATAAACTTCCGTGGCATTTTCCTCTCCATTTGCCTTGGCAGGGCCTCAAATTAAAAAAAAAATAAATAAAAATCACTGAAAAAAGCCAAATTATTTTTACAAATGTGCTTGTTAAAGAGTCAAAGAGCTCCGCGTGACTGTTTCACGACTATTCTCTAGAATTGGATGGATACAGCTGGTCATTCTGGACAGCTTCTATCCAGGACGCCACCCTGCACTCTCGGTAGAGGAGGCTTTTAAGAAATACTTGAAAGTCAGGAGAATGTCAGTGCAAAAAGCCTGTGCTGCACGTCCCCTGAGGGCAGGCTGAGACTTCTCCCTCACCTCTGCCCACCCAGCCAGTGACCTGCACTTAGAAGACGCTTGAGAAAAGCTTGCCGATAAAGGAGTTTGTCTTGAGCATAATTTTAACACAAAGAAACAAACAAACCTCTCTTTTCTTTCCTACAGCAATACCCGTGCCAACTAATACCATTAAGATGATCAAATATATTGAAACTCTGTTTTGTTGGAAGAAGAATGAAATTGGGATGGGGGGTAGAGGAGAGGGGGGAAAAAAAGGAATAAAAGTAATCTAAAAAAAAAAACAACGGACAGGCTGAGCACAGAAGAGAACTGATAGTGTGCCACGAGCTAAGAGTCCAAGCAACTCCTTTTGGATGTCTGTGTTTTCAAAAGATATGTTGAAATTCAAATGAAAACCCCTGACTGTCACATCCCCACCTCTCTGAGAAATGTGGCTCACCCTCGCTTGTCTGTAAAATCGTCCTGGTTCTGGCCAACAGCTGGCAAGTTGATCCCTGCAATTTTCCCTCGGCAGAAATAGCTTTCTGAGGGGAAAAGTGACTCTAATCAGCCCAAAGCACCAAACCTGGAGGAGCTGAAATGAAGGACGTTGTGTTCAGGACCTCAGAACAACTGTTTCTTTTTTGTGTGACACAGCCTGAGGTCCTTAAAGAAGATTTGACCGGTCAGACAGCTGTGTTGACCCTTAAGCCTTCTTTGAGTCGTGATTTTTTTTTTTTTAACGAACAGACTAGAAATTCAGAACCCAAATCCTTTGCTAAGCTCCAACACTTTTGAGTTTGTGCGTGTTGTGCCGGAGGATGTGGACATTTCAGTAATCTATAAGCAGAAAGGTAAAGGGTCTACACAATCCCAAAACCGTCAGAGGAAAAGCAAGAGGGAAAAAAAGAGAGCAATCCACCCAAAGCTTTATCCAAAGGTGAGACTTGAAGCTGTGTGGGCAAAAATCTACCAAATTACCTAAAAATTGCAACTTTCACTCAGACACTGATACTATGTAGCAATAAACAGACAACCAAGAACAGATACAGGCCTATCTTAAAAAAAAAAAAAAAAAAGTTAACCATAATTACCACTTTGGGAAACGGTCATGCATTTTCACTTCTTTATATTTTTCCTGTATTGTCCAACTCATCGAAAATCAAACATCTATTTTTATTTTGTGCTGGGAAATGTAAAGTTATCTTTTCAAAACAAACAGAAAATGCCTGGTACTCTCTCCACATGGGGATAAATTCAAGTACGTTATGGCAAAACAGCGCAGAGGAGCAGAAAGGATATTTCACGCGTGGTCATTAGGTCTCAAAGCTTTGTCAGTTTTTAGTAAACCTGACAGCCCAGGCCCAGCGGTAAAGAAGATATTTCTGTTTGTTCTCTGGGCTTTTTGTTATAGGGTAACTTCTGCACACCCCCTTTCGCTGTGTGTTTTTAATAACATGATAAAAGCGGCCTTTCGTGCGCACGAACCCCCGCCCCTTGATTATCCTCATAGAGTGCTGTCCCTTTCATTCACCAGTGACAAATGCGGAATTCTCCTGCGCGCCCCCGCGCGCTGCTCCGTCGCACAGGCCAGTCCCCACGTACAAAAGCAGAGGCCTCCCTCTCGGCGGCTTTTCTTTCCTTCAAGACCCTCCAGGCCTCTGCAAAGTCAGTGTCCCCTTTCATCAGCCACTTGGACCAGGAGAGCAGTTCTCTCCTTAGCTGCCCGGCTAGAGCCAGGAAATCCTTCTAACCCACTCCCCGGTCTCGCCCAGGCGTTAGGCATTACAGAAATCTAGACTCAGAGTAATCCACTTTCTGAAATAGCTGCCGCCTAATTCTCCTGGAAACACACCTGAACGTTCACATGGATGGGAACTGCCCCTGCGGCGGCGTGGCAGAAATACACACCCAGGAGGAAGTAGGGAGGGGGCGCAGGATGGCACAGACAGGTGGGTAAGGCGGGGCGGGAACCTGCGAAGTGACAGGGGCACAGGCAGCCTGCAGGGCACCCCAGAGAAGGGGGGTGGGACAAGCTTGATGGGGTTGAAGCCCCTCACGATGGAGCGTCTTCTTGGAAAGGCCAAGTCGGGCAGAGGCCTCGCGGCAGAAAAGGAGGGAAGTCGACCCCAGAGAGGAGCCCTCGCTCGCGCGTCTGCGGGCCGGGCCGTGGTCACAGCGCAGTTCTCGGCCGCCCAGAATATTGGGAAAGGGCATCGTATGGGAGCCTCGGGGGCCTCCAGAAGCCGCAGCGGGTTAGGCAGGTCAGTCTCCGGCGCCTCGGACGCCTGTGCGGGGCGCGGGGGCGGCGCGGACACTTACTTCTCGTAGTCGTACTTGCAGTAAAGCTTCTTGTCCCGGTAGAAGCAGGTGGTCTCCAGGGGCTCTTTGCAGGAGGCGCACTGCACGCACTGCTCGTGCCAGAAGCTGTCGTTGAGCCGCAGCAGAAACCTGTCCGAGATGACCCGTTGACAGCCCTCGCAGACGGACTTGGGGCTCACGGCTCTGCCTGCAGCAGCAATAGACATTGGCTGGTGAGCCGCGGCCGGCCGGGCATCCCCGCCACCCCGCTGGGCCCGCGCGGGACTACCCACACCCATGGAGGTGCCCCGCGCCCCCACCAGGGAAAGCCCCTGCTAATCAACCCAGCCGAGGTTTGGAGAGAAAAATCAAACCAAATGGCGCTGCTGATAAACAGGGAAGGTTTAAATTCTACCGGAGAATGGAAAGGAAATCCATAAGTGGCCTTTAATTATCAGCCCGACCGGGCTTTGAGCGCAAACATACGCACATCCTGTAAAATCAAACTACAAATAAATCCGTGCTGCAGTTTTCTCACATAATCATGAAATCACTCACTGTGCTTGTTTGTCTCTACTGGCTATTCTTAAAACTGAGTGTGTAAAAAGAATTTGGTTTTATCTTTTGCTAAAACAATTCTGGTTTTTTTTGTTTTGTTTTGTTTTTGTTTTTCTTGAGGAAAAACTTTTCTTGTTTTCCTAAAAGTCCCAGCCGTACAGAAAAATACCATCTCATCCCAGGCAAACTCAGTACCGTTCAAAACAATGAACCCCAAACTGGTGCTTTGGCTAGTGTGGAAATTGCAGATGGGTTTTTCACAATTAAGAAGCATCAAAATAAAGAGATGGAGAAAGAAAGGAAGAAAAAAAAAAAAAACAGAGGCCAGAAGCGAGCGCGGAGACAGACACAGCCGCGCGCCCGCCAGATCTAGGAAGCCCGCCGGCTCGACAGCGGCGCAGGCGAGCGGCACCGACCCCGAGCCGACTCAGCGACAGCAGGGCGCTCCTCTCTGCGTTGCTCCTTGGACTTGTGTTTTGTTCCTTTAGTTTGCGGGGATGGGGTGCTTTTGGGGTGTAGGAGGACGCTTGGACGCCTCCCTTGGCACATTTCACAGCTATTTAAAGAAGGCTTTGTCCCCCGGTAACTATACCCTCGCGCGTGGTGTCCCCAAGGGCCTGGCCCTTCCCCAGTTCCCCTCTACACTCCTGTCGCCTTCCCTGGGGGACCCGGCCGCCAGCTCGTGAGCGGGCCGTCGTCTTGGGGCAGCGGCAGGGAGGGCTTGGAAGCATGGCTCTCAGGGCGAACCTCTGTACTCTCTCCGCCCGAGCGTGTGGTCTAGATGGCCCGGGGCGGCGCAGGGCGACCACGCCACCCGCTCCAAGCGGAGGTTTGCGCGCCCCGCGCCGGGCACTGCCACCCCCGACCCCGCGCTCCTCCGAGAGCGCCCGGAGTCGGGGAGTTTGCGAAAGGGCGGCTGGAAGAGGGGGACGCAGGGAGCGTGGTTTCGTTTTATCTGGGGAGTTGGGGGGACCTCGCGATGCGGCTTCTCCGGCCGAACTGCCTCCTCTTCCCTCTCGCGGTTCCGAGTGTCGGAGAGAGGCAAGAGGTCGAAAGGACAAAACGAAAACGCCTCCGCTGAAACGATGCCGACACCCGCTCCTCAAACCTGAGAGGCGCCCGGGGCGGGCGGAGCGGGGTGCGGTCCCGGCCTCGGCCCCGGAGCCCCGCGTGCGGACTCTGTCGAGGCCGTGGGCGCGCCGCGAAGGGCTTGGGGCCGAAGGGGGCCGCCGGCCAGAGCTCCGGCTGCGGGTCATTCGGGCCGCGGCCAGGGCCCCGCGGCGCGCCGCCCCCTGCGGGACGCACGCCGGAGTCGGTGGGCGCCAGCAGTCGCCTGGAACTGGGGCGCTCCGGGCCTCGGGCGCTCGCCCCCAGCCCGCCGCGGAGAGGGCGGCATTTACGAGACGTCGATCAGCTTCTGATTAAAAAAGCAGCCCCGGGTGTTTTTAATCACTTGCCACTCCGAGGCCTGCGAGCAAGTTCGCGGGGCCCTCGCGACTTCGGGGAATCCGGTGCCCGGCGCGGGAGGCCGGGGGCAGGACGGACCCACGGGGCGGGACGCGGGGCGCCCCGGGGCGCGGGGCCCGGGCACTCACCCAGCAGCGACGAGAAGGAGGCCGAGGGCTCGATGGCGCTCTGGAAGCCCTCTTCCATCTTCAGGCCGTCCAGCATGTCCGGGCCGCGAGCACCTGCGGGGGGAGCGACGCCTGACGCCCGCGCCGGGGCCGGGCCGCGGGCAGAGGCGGGCGGGAGGCGCGGGAGGGCGCCCGGTCCCCGCGAGCGGCTGCGGCGGGTCTGACTGCACGCGGAGTCCGCGCGTTTTGTACCGGGGCCCCCGCCCCCCGGGCCCCCACCCGGCCCGGCTCCGCCCCGCCGCGCGGCCGGGGCCCGGGGACGTGTCCGCGGGCGCCCCGCTCCCGGGAGGCTGGGCGCGAGGCGTGGCGCCCGGCCGGCGCGCCCCTCACCTGCCGGGCCCGGGGCGCGGGCCGAGCGGCGGGGCTCCGGGCGTCCCCCCTCCGCCGGCCGGGGCCGCGAGCGTCTGCGGGGGCCGAGCCGTCGCCTCGGGGCGGAGCCGCGCCGGCCCTGCGGCCTCTTGGCGGCGTCTCAAACCAACTTTCAGGAACGCGCCGGCCCGCGCCGGGGCCCGGCGCCCGCAGCCTCCTCACCTGGCGGGCGAGCGCGCCGCGGGCCGGGCCGGGGCCGGGGGCGGCCTCCCAGGACGCCCTGCCCGGCGGGCCGCGCCTCTGCGGGGAGCGAAGGCCGCTGCCGCCCCGAGGCCGGGACGCAGGGCGGCGGCCCGGGGTGCGGGGCGGATCCGGCCGCTGCGCGCGCGGCGCGGGGAGGGTGGGGGGCGCGGGGAGGGCGCTGGGGTTCGCAGCCGGCTGCGCGGCCACCGCCCGGCGCGCCCCTCACCCGCGGCGACCTCCGGGCGGGCCGCGTTGCCCGCGTGTAACCGCCACCTCGGGGCGCGCGGCTCTCGGCGGGGCCCCCGCAGCGTCCGCACGTGGGCGCCCGGGTCCCTCTCCGACCCCAGCGAGTGGGAAAGCGCGCCGCTCACCGGGCCGCGCGTGGTTGGGGCCCCCGACCCCTCACACCCCGTCTTCGTCCCCCACGGGCTCCCTCGAGATCCCAAGTTGGGCTCGGAACCCGTTTACCGATGGGGTGGCACATGTCATAGGGACCCCCGCCGAAGCTTGAATCAGGCTCCTGGTAGAGACCAGGTGGGATCTGACCCCGGACAAGGAGCCCACAGTGACTTGGAGCAGGAAGTCAGCCAAGGGGCCATTCTTAGGGACCAGCGTATCTGGGTGGGACGTGAGCCCCCCCCCGCGCCCCTCACCCTGGCTCGCCCTTCGGCCTCAACAGGGTCTTCCCCCCGCGTGTGTCCCGCCCAGCACACTGCCTGGCCCCCCGGACGCCATAAATCACAGGGCTGGCTAACATGGATCAGACATTCACTCTGTGCCCCGCCGGGTTCCACAGTTAACGCCTTTAATCTTGACAGCAGCCCCATGAGCCCGAGACAGTTACTACCCCACTCCTACCAGCGAGGGAAGCTGAGCTCAGGCACGCACCTGAGCACCCCACGAAGGGCCAGCTTGCCGGGGTTCGCGGGGCCTCTCCGCTCCTGGACCCAAGGGGACTGAATTAGCCGCCAGGCACTCAGGCAAAGTGAACCTGAGGGGAGAAGCCACAGAGCTCGTGTGTTCTGTTACCTTCTCCAAGGGCAAGACCAGGTCCATATTTAAAAAAAAAAAAAAAAGGCGCTGGCAGCACTTGCTCCACTGTGCTCAGGCATGGTGCCCACACTCGCGCTCTGTCGGCGCGCTCAGGCCGCAGGCACAGGCCCGGCACTACATATGACTTCAGAAAAACAAGGGAAAAGGGCAAGGAGTTTAATACTCTACATTTGAGGGCTGCTTTATACTTTTTAGGGTCCCTTCACATGCATGATTTTGCTTGATCTTTACAACAAACCTGGCAGGTAGACAGAACAAACAGCTTTAGCCCTTATTTCAGATGAATCTTTGGGGCTTAGCGGGGCTGAGAATTTCTCTGATGTTGCCCAAATGTCTAGTGGCATGTCCCCTGACACCTGTCCTTTGAGTTCTCTGCCACCACAGGAAGAGGAGGGTGTGAAGAAAAAAGAACGAATTACAACTACTCTTAGGATACTATCTAAAATAGGAGGTAGGTAAGGAAACCAGAGGAGGGCAAACACTGTCATAAGGACACATTTTAAATGCTCAGCAGAGTTTGGTGTCACTAAAGGCCTTGTATTTATGAAATCCGTTTAACCCATGGTCCAATATTCCTTTTAGAGAATATCCTGAAAGTGGGTAGATTCTCATCTGACCTGGGAGCCAAATCTTTGAAATGGCCGTTGCATCTGGAAGGCAGCCTGAGTAGTGGCCACACAAGTGTTTGGAGGGATGTCTGTCCCCGACTGGCCCCTGGGCACCTTCAGGAAGGGACTCTGAGTGATAATCACGTTATGAGCCCTGGGGCCCTCGTGATGAGCAAGTACCATTTGCTTAGCCAGTGGGTGCGTGAGGTGTGCTCGCTATGGGGCAGGGGGGCTTGCAGTAAAGGCATAAACTCAGTGGGTCGGAATCCAAGGACCTCAGTTCCATTCCCAGCTCTGCCACTGAGTGAGCTGGGCCATCAGTTCACCTGGGCAACAGTGCTTCCTCTCTGAAATGAGGGGTCTGTAACATATGAAATATATGATCTATAAGGCCCTCACAGCCTAAAGTTTGTGAAATCAGGCTGGCTGTGGACAGGGGTTAGGCAGTAGAATCAAGGGGTCCTTATCCTGTGCTTTGCAGAATGCATCTAGGTGTGGACTGGCTGATGCATCTCAATGATGTGCCTAGGCCAATGAAGACACACCTGTTTATTCAGAGCTTTTATGATCTATCTGTCCTCTCCCAGGGAACTGAGGCTATTGAGTGCCACCGCTGCCCCAGTGTCATTTCATGTCAACTGTAGCCAACTCTCTGACATGGCTGGGTAGGCAGGCATCGTTCCATCTGCCAACATTCCTCATGGGCTTACAATGGAAGCCCATGCCTCATGGTTTTCCATTGTAAACTCAAACACTGTTATTTTCCCTTTTTTTTCTTTTTTTTTGAGGGCAGTGTCACTGGCCCTCATATGTGGGACCCGAACCGGGGCCGCTGGCTTCCCAAGCCAGCGTTAACCACCGCGCCACTCGGCCGGCCCTATTTTACCTTTTTAATGAAAGAAGAGGCCACAGAGCCTCTGTCCAGAATCCCTTTATGAAAAATAAGCTACATTCTCCCTTTTATCAGAAAGAAGCCCTTTCCTGAGAATTTGTGGAAGCAAGATAAACAGGCTACAGAAGAAACCCCCCAAATGACGGGCTTTTTAGAGTTGGCAGTGATCTTAAAGCTCACCTGGTCCAACTACTTAGTTGACAGTCAGTCAGAATTCATTTTCCTGCAGGTTCCGCCTCTGGCCCACTGATTCCTAAGGGCTGGTCACTCAGTGGCAAGTCCTCCTTGTACAACCTGTCAGATGTGGGCTGGCCTGCCCGCTCTACCCTGTTCCCCTTCCCCTGAACCTCCCCCAGTTTCTCTCATCTCTCATACATGACGGCACCCAGACTGGCTGCAACTTTCCAGTGACGGTGTGTTCAGGGCCTCATCCCCACCCCCATCAGTGTGGCCTGGTTTTGTGTTACCATTTTCAGCAGCAGCTGTTGACTCCTACTGGATGTGTCACTAACCAAACCTCTTTGGTGCTTTTTCACACAGGTTGCTGGTAAGCCACATCTTCCCCAAATTGCGATTGTACATTTGGTGTTTGGCCCCCACATGTGGACACATCTATTTATCCCTGCTAAGAGAGCTGCAGCTGCTCCAAATGATGGGAGTCTCAGAACTAGAAGCAGACCCCAAGCAACCCAGGAACTACGTCCCCACCGTGGCACTTGGCTTCAAGGAAGAAATGCGGAGCCCTGCTGGCCTGGGAGCTGCCATCATTGGAAGGAGACAGGACCAGTGAATGAGGAGGCACTGGGGGGCCCCACAGGGGGTGTGCAGGGACCCTGTGACCTGGAGGTACCTCTTCAAATGGGGGGGGTGCCTTCATCCTTTCCAGTTCCCTCGGGTCATCCATCTTCAGTCAGGTAGCAATCATGGAAGATGGCGCGAAAGGCACAGACCAGCCGCGAAGCCAACCCTTCCTGTGGCAGAAAACACAGAAGCAACAGGATGAGGCTTGTGAAGCTTTGTGGCTGAGATTTGGGGAGAGGCGTGGGGATGGAAGAGTTAGAGACAATCGCGGTGGGAGGGAGGCAGCGAGGGGCGGGGGGTGGGGGGGGAGGACATCCTGCTACAGAGTGGAGATGACAGGAACATATTTTTTTACTTTCCTTTTCTTGCTCTCATTTCTGTGTTTTATTAAGGGAAACACAAAGGGAAAATTGTGTTATTTGTTAAAAAATGTCAAAGTGCATTTCAAGCGAAAGGAAAAAAAGCAGACGCACTGCTGCCTAGACAGAGAGGGCTGTCCCCTAGAGGGGCGGCCAGAGGCTGGGGTGGTGGGGGACACGCTGGAACGACAGACCCTCCCGGCCTCTGGGTTCTCCTCCCGGAAAGCCCTGGTCCTGCCTGGACATCCCGATCTCTCAAAGGCGCTGGAGGACCAGGGGACGCTGTGCTTTCTGGAGTGAAAGGGGGCATCCCGAACCAGCCGCTGGAAGAGGAGTGAAATCACGGATCATGCCCTGGGCATAGCCACGATCTCCTGCCACCCAGGCAAGGGTGGGCCTGGCACAGAGGACGCTGGCCCAGCTAACGCGGGCACTGGCTGAAGCCGATTCCCTTGGGAGTTGCCGCAGTCACCTACGTGCCCCCTGAGCTCCCTGCTGGACTCTGAGCACCTGCAGAAAAGGATCCGTGTGAGAGTCACCTGTACCCAGGTGGCTTTATGCCCCAGAAACCTAGGAACACTTGCTGAGTAAGGAGAGAGTACCCCACAGCATCACTGGTGTGCTGGGAAGAGAGGTGCAGGTTCACATCCCTCAGTGACATGTGTCAACTGCTTAATCGGGAGTCACCACCCTCTGTGTGTCCCACTTTCCTGTGCAAGGAAAGGAAGAACCTCCCTTAGGAGTTCTCAGAGGTGACGGATGTGAAACTTCTAACAATCGTCCGTACAGCCCTCCAGGCTCCGTCTTGTCTCCCCAAGATGAGTGGATACACTTTCTGAAGGCAACTTGTCGTGGCTGGGAGGGTGGCACTGCAGGGGGGCCGAGATGGGGTCCCGGGCCACACAGGCCTGGGGCTGCTCATGGACTCTACCACTTAAGGAACTTGGGAAGTTCCTTAATCTCTCCAAGCCTCAGTTTCCCCCATTGAATAAACTGAGGGAATAGTTGGGGTGTTTCTGTGCATGTTAAATGAAATAATGCATACAAAATATCTGGCACAGTGACCGGGACATAGTGAGATTCAGTGAATTTTAGGTGCTGTCGTCACCATCATCATCGTCATCATCGTCATCACCGTCATCATCAGGCAAGCCCCTCTAGGACCATGTTTTATTTCCATCTGTGGTCCTGGTACCTAGCACTTAGGCGTAGGTGTCCAGGGAGTGTGACTTGAATTAAACCAAACCGAACTGAGCTGAGTCGAAGACCGTCTTGGCACTGAGTGGGGTTCGGGCGGCGTCTGGCTCTTGGTTTCCCCCAAGAAAAGGTATTTCTTTTGGAGCCATCCCACGTGCTCTGTGACAGCCCCAGGTTGCAGGCTGCCTGTGTGAGCGTCTCACTCCCGGGCTCCCACCAGCCCTGTGTTTGACATCTGCATGTGACAATTCACACGAAATACCAGGAAATAATGAGGGTGGGGACACAAGGAATGAACTCCCAAAACAGAGAGGATGTGTGAGGAGGTGAGGTCTCTCTCCACCCTGGGCCTGAGGTACTGACTCGCGTGCCCAGCACACCTGAGTACCACGCAGCGAAGTGCAGGTGGGTCAGGAGGAGGTGCCTGGACATGAGGCTCAGGGGGACAGCTGAGGACCTAGCTAAGACCTTCGGCAGTGCTGGGGTGTCAGTGCTGGGGTACAGCAGCTCTGAACAAGCCTCGCAGGGGGCCATACCCAGCAGGGAGGCAGCTTCATACTGAGCAGGTGCCAAGGCCACCTCCACCAACCCAGTCAGTAGCAAGACAGCAGCTACTCACATGTACTCCCAGGAAAGAAGGCACCCACTTGCCTCCCCACCCACCAAGGACATTAAACCCCAGTGGCCTCTGGGAGGACGCCACTCACCCTTGAGCCTATGCACCCCCTCACTTCTTCCGATAAGTGTACCCTATCTATTCAGTCATTGTGTTTATTTACATGCCATATCCCACCTACTTTCCAAAAAAGGTTTGAGACAACCTAAAAATACTATCAATGTTGAAATAGATTTTTTTTAATTAAAATTATACACTGGGCACAGAAAAGTAAATAATCCCCCAAAATAACTCAGGGCTACTATTTCAGTTGTGCCAGACTCACTCTGAGTTTTCAAGGTGAAACAGAGAAAAGGAAAGCTCTCCAAGGTGCTAGGACCACATGAAATAGTGTATCAGTTATATTTATATAACCGTCTAGTTGGCTTCAGGGGAGTCTACAGTGGAAGAATGAAGATACATAACTCAAGACAATAGAGATCAAACCTGTGACCTCATTATCAGTGGTGGGACATTTTTACTTTTATATATTAACTGTATCTCACCTCTTCTGGAAAAAAAATTTAGTTAACATAATGTGGATACAAGAAACTAATAAAATAGAACTACAAGCTTGGGAACAGAGAAAAGAGGTAACGCAGACATGCTAACTAAGAGTTAAGGATCATCCATCGAGGGCAGAAGTTACATCTCCTCTCGCTCAACGCTTTGATCTAACACAGTTCCGAGTCCATATTGGCATCGGTTATGTGTGAGTGTTTGAACGAGCAAACAAATAATGTAACTGAGGGTCAAATTTGCCTTTGAGCTTCCTGGTAACTAGAGCAAAAAGGGAAACAGTCACTCCGTAGATATTTTTGCACCAGTATTTGAGCTGTGGTTGTGGATTGGTTTGAGTAAACCAAAAAGGAGTGTATCCTGAGCCCTCATAGCTCCCGACTCCTGTGCCCAAGAACATAAACAGGGAACCCTTCCACCCCAACCCCCAGCACAGCGTCTTGCACAAAAATGAAGGCCTGCAGCTTGAATACATTAATGACATCATTAAAAAGAAGTATTCTTTGATGCATCTAAAAGATAATCATTTCCACCTTTCTTATCCCATAAAAAATCTATCTATGACCCTTTCAGAACCTGGAAGAATGAGGAAAAATATTGTCGGGAGGTTACTGACATGGAAGGAAGGCAGCCCGGGCAGGGGGCAGCAAGACCGTGCAAAGAGCCAAGCCCGGGGGAGCTCTGTACCCAGGGGGGCAAGCCGGGAGTTGGCACACTGGGCCCTAGAGTTTATTGCTCTGTAGCAATAGAGAGCCTTGGACAGTTGAGGATGGGAGGGGAGGGTAAGACAAGCAGGAGTGTGGTCTAAGATGACTCTGTCCAGTAGCGGTGTGACTGACAATTCAAAGGCAGAAGAAGGGGGGTAGGGCAGATTAACTTCATTACTCTAGTATATGTGATAAACCCAGGGCCTGGCGCAGGGCACGGACCGCAGCGATGAAATCCCAGGGCATGAAAGCAAACGTCACCTCAGACGCAAGTCAGAGACGCTCAGCGCCTGTTAGTTGTGGGGTGAGGAGCGAGGAAGGAGAAAGGGGCCCGGGGGCTGGGGGCTGTGGGGACAGTAACAGAAGCCGGCAGAGCGGCGGGTTGGGGTGCAACAAGAAGTTCGGCGGCTTCTCCAAATGCTTTCACATTCATTATCTCATTGGTTTCATATGCAGGGGAGCAAGGCCCACCCTGAACGTCAGCCTGCAAAACACTCTGGCCCTGTGTGGAGCTGCCAAGTGTCAATGACCAAACCTTTGCCTGGGATCTGTCCCCGGTGATGGCAGGGCAGCCACCTGCAGGTGACTTACTCATCCGAGGCAGCCCGAAGTCCTCAGACGAATGACTAGGCCACCCCATCCTGGTTCTGTGCCAGCAGCAGCTAAGAGCCAGGTGGTGCGAGCACACCGGCCGCCATGCTGGCCAGAGCAGGGTGGGTGTGGCGCAGAGCGCAGCCAGACCCTCCCAGAACATCTGGGCAGGGTGGGAGGGACGAGCAGGCCCATCAGCGGTTTTCTGGCCTCTCAGCCTTCTTCCCGCCGCCGGGTAGCTGGCTTTGGCCTCCCCGCTGACTCAGCCTCAGGCACAGCCAGTGGTCTCAGCACAGGCTGCCTCTTCTCCCGCAGCACCAGGGCAGAGGGGACTCACCTCCTGAGACGGTGGGCTGGGCGTCATCGGAGGACCCGGGGAGTCCCTGGCAGAGCCTCCCCGGTGGTCCAGGACGGCACTCAAAGAAGAAACACTGGGCTGGTCATGAAAAGTCCGCCCTGGAGACATCTGCGGGCTCCGATGGTCTAACCACCCACTTCACAGCCGAGGGGTCTCCAGGCTGCCGCCACTGCTGCCCCACGTTGTCACCGACGAGTGACATACGGGTTGAGTCTTCTGATGGGCCCCCCGTCCTAAGAAAAATCCAAATGTTTCCTCACCACCTGGCCTCACCAGCTTTTCTAGCCTCATCTGCCCCACTGCCCTTTCTTTGCCCGTCTCCCCCGCAATCCCCGTGCTGCCCCACTGCCCCACCGGCGGGGGCGCTGGCCACACATCACTCTGCTCACTGTGTGTCCTCAGCCAGGGTCCTCCCCTCTGTCCTCTGCCCTGTGGAACATCTACCTCTGATGCTGCCAGACGGGTCCTCGGCACCTCCCCTGGGTCCCTTCCCAGGCCATGCGGCATTTGTCACACGATGTCACCACTCTGCCTTCCCATGCTGCCTCCCTCCCAGGAGGTGCACATCTGAATCTGAGGAGCTCCGTGTCCTCAAGCCTGGCAGAGTCGGGACCTGCTGACAGGTGGGGAGGGAAAGAGGGAAAAGCAGGTGCTGACGGGGTTCACACCAGGGAATCAAGATGGAGGCAGCGGAGTCCCCTGCGGCCCGGACCCACAGCCCCGTCCTCCCCGACCCCTACCAACTGTCAGGGACGCCCTTGACCCTTGCACCCTTCTAGAGCTCTTCATGTACACCAAAGAAAACACAAATAGAGACCCTAAGCTACTTGGGGGGAAGCCTAAATATTTCTTCTCTCACTCTTCACAGAAAAGGTTTGCCAACCCCTGTTTGAAAGGATCCTCTAAGACCCCAGGCAGATGTCTAGGTGACATGGTCTCTCTTTCAGCGTTGGGTGTCTGTACCGGGTCACGTAAGTCATTAGATTCTTTGAGCAGTGGATGAAAAGCTCAGTGATGAGACTTTTATTCCTTTTGAAGAAGACATCATTACCAGTGCTGGGCACCCCCTCACCTGCAACAGAGGATCCAAGTGACCTTTCCCAGATGGTCCTTCCTGGAGGTAAAGGTGTGCAGCTGAAGTCCAGCCAACTGCAGGTCACAACACCGTCCTGCAGAACCACAGGTTTCCACAAGAGGGCAGCGGCTCTGCCGTTTGCAGTTTCTTCCGTGGCCTCCCAGCTTTGGAGAGTAGCCCAGAGAACCCCCTGCCTTGCCAGCTCCACAGAATGTTCTCCAGGTCGATGGTCAAGAATGGGGCCATCTTCCTAGGCAGGAACCCACACAGGGCTCCTGGTCCCAGGCAGCCAGTCGGACATCTTGGGGGCTGAGCATCAAAGCTGTTACTTGAAGCATCAGCCATAAAAAAAAAAAAGGAAAGAGTGAAGAAGTGCAGGCTGGGTCCCTCTCACTTCTCCTCGCCCACTCCTGCCCCCTCTGCTATTCCAGGCAAGCACACGGCCCCAGTTTTCAAGCTGTTGTCTCTCAGCTGTCCACTTGCCCTTGTGATGCTGGGTGGGACTCTGCGAACCACAGTTCTGTTTTTCCAGCTGATTCCACGCCAGGCTCTGCCGGCCAGGATGGTGGAAGAAGGCATTCACCTCTTCCTGGAAGTTTGCCTCCTTGGGCTCCCTTACTTCTGGTGTTGCTCGGAGGGACCCCCCTCCGGGACTCCCCCGGGGAGGAGCGAGGCCGCCCCCTGAGCGCAGCGGAACGCAGGGTGCACCTCCCCCAGCCCCAGAGCTGGCCCCTTGCTGCTCGCCTCAGAGTGCACACCGGTGGGCTGTGCTACATCCTCAGAGCTCTGGGCCCCTTGTCCATGAGGCTTCTGCTCCGAGGTCCTAAGTTTTAGAAATCCTTTTGTCCCCGAGCCCTAGGGCTGCAGTCACTACATTTGTGATACCCGAGTATTCCCCTCCTGACTTTTCAGCCACCTAAGTAACAATGTGGTGCCTAGTTAACTATTCTTGATGCTAAATTCTCACTTTTCAAGTAACTGGGGTGGCATCTGTTTCCTAACCTGGCTCTGACTGATAGATAACTTTTCTCGGGACCAAAACTAACTCAGGATTTCACTGTGATTGTTGGATCACAGACCCTCCTAGAGCCCACCTGAAAAATTAAGCCCACAAACGCCTGCTGCGCACCTACCTGGGAAAGACACTGGGCTTGACCCCCAGTCACAGGCACCGCCAAATGTCCCGGGTCTTGTCCTCCTGGGACCGGCGCTGGGCCTTGGCCCTCGCTCTCCTGCCTTTGTCCATCAGGGCAGCTCTGCGCCCGTTGGGAGTGAGGAGGATGAAGAAGGCAGGCCACTCGGCCTTCGTCCCTTCTTTCCCCTGCTCATCCAGCCCTTCTGACCCCACCATCCAGAAAAGGACCCCATAAAAATAAACCTGCCTGGTACCCCCAGGGCCTGGTGAGAGGGTCAGGCTCCCACAGTCTCGACACGGTGTCGGTCCGGCAGAGAGCCCTGCCTGCCAGGCCCGAGCGCCCCAAGCAGCACCCTAAGTGGAGGAGACAGAGAAGCCACCTTGGGCACGTGACAAGGGGACCCAAAGGGCCCTGCGCGTTCATAGCGGATGGAAGAGGCCTGTGGACAGCACGGAAGAGAGGCCAGACCGCGAGGCAGGAAGGAGCGAAAGCGTTTTGCAGCATGAAACGCACAGAGCTCGCGGCGCCCGCGGGCAGGCGGCGCAGGCGGCCGAGGCGCGGGGCTCTGCCTGAAGCCGAGCTGGCCTCTCGGGCCGAAGCCCGGGGCAGGCAGAGCCCTGCCTTCAGGAGCCACAGGGGGCGAAGCGTGCTGGCGGGGCCGCCATCGCCGGGAAGCGCGGGCTCACCGGCTCCTTGGGGACCGGCCCGCCGCCCCGGGCCCGGCCGCTCCGGACGCCGCCGGGGCCTTGCGCGCCCCCTGGCGGCACAGGTCTGCAAAGGCCCCGGTGCGCCGGCACGGAGCCGCGCGGAGGCTGCAGGCTGTTACCCAGCCCTTCAGGCCCTCCTTGCACATCCCTGCGCGGTTAGACAAATCTCCGCGCCCTGCTCCCCTCCGCCTGCTGGCTCTCTCTCCAGCTCTTTCCCCATTTGGCCGCACCCCTGCTCGGCCCAGTGCCCCTTCAGATCAAAGGCTGTCCACCTCCCCCAGACAAGCTTGGCTCCTCAGGCGACCAGGAGGACCTCTCGGGTCACTGAAAAGTGACCGCATTTACAGGGGGGTGGAGTGAGGGGGAGACGGGGTCTCTTCCAGCTCTCAGACTTACCGGTTTCAGAGGCCTGTAAGACGAGGACTAATCCTGCCGACGAGGACATAGACACTACACTGGGGACACTCCCAGGCCCACTGCTCCAGCTGACCTCCAGCTGCCAGACCCCAGGACCAGGGCTACTCACCGGTCAGCCCCTCTCCCCTCTGGGGACTGCGGCGCATGGCTGGGCAAACGCAACCCGCTCCTCACAGCTTTTAGGCACGGATTTCCGTTCCAAGGAATCATGCCATTTCCCAATGGAAACTAAGAACTCAACTTCCTGGCCTTGGTCTCCTTTCCAAGAACTTTGGGGGGAATGCAAACAGATCTCGAGCACCTCTGCGACCTTTCTCTGCCCTCTCTTCTCCCTCGTCATGCTCGCTCGGGGCGCAGGGGGCGGGCATGTGCGGAGGCCAGACAGTCAGGGCTGAGAGCGCAGGGGTTCCTGGAGGCACTTCTCTCCCCGCTCTGTGCCAGTGTCTGCTCACAAGGACATTCCTGGAAACCTGAGTGAAGGTTGATGCCTTCTCTTGGGACCCTCCTACCTCTAGGATGGTAGATATGAGGCCTCCATGCCAACGCCATTCCTCCACTCCCAACACACACGCACACATACACACACACACATAATGACACAACTAACTGGTCGCAGCAAGCCGAGGCACTCTTCAGATTCCTGCCTCACCACAACCTCCAAGCCGCCACCTCCAATCATTGGATTTGATAAACCAGATAAAGCCTTCCTGCCGATCCTGGCCTCTTTTGGAACAAACTATAAACATAAATATGTGATTTACTGTCATCTGGTACATCTGCCATTGCAAAGCTGAGTTCCCAATCTACGGCCTCATGAATATTGCAAATCCCTTCCTCTTTTTAAAAGCTGGGTATCTCCGCTCCTCTCAACGTGCCCTTGAACAAGATCGCTGCTGCTCGGGGCCATTGCACTTGCTTCCCTGCTGCCTGCCTCACTTCCCCTGGCCCTACTGCCTCACATCTTCTCCAGATCTCCATTCCGCCTCTGCTTTATCAGAGAAGCAGCCTGGACCTCCCTAGGTAAACAGTCTCCCTCTGCCTCCATCTTCTCTCTTTGCCTGCTTACCCCGTTTTTCTTCATAGCAGCATCACCACCAGATTTGCGGTTTGGTTATTTATGAGTCGATTTTCTGTTTCCCCTGCTAGAGGACACAGGTCCATGAGATCAGGGGCCATTGGGCTTGTCACCGTTTCCACATTGCCTGTAGTGAGTCATCAACAAGCACACACTTCATGAATGAATCAATGTGTCCATTCATCAATGTAAAGAATCTGGGCACTCTGAAAGGGAACCCCCAGCTCTCTGCACCTAGTGGCTCAAGACCGGGGCAAGACACAGAACGAGGGCCTCAGAGAACGGTGCCAGTCACTTAGAACCAAGTTCATTGTCATGATTTGATTGAAGATATAAACACTCTTATTCCCTTCTACTGATATAAACACCCTCGTGGACAATGTATACAAACACACAGAAAATACACCCTGGACACATAAAATGCCTCACCAACTCAGACTACTTAGAAATCAACCCAAACTGTTGGTGGGACTGCAGATTGGTGCAGCCATTATGGAAATCAGTATGGAGGTATCAAAAAACTGGAAATGGAACCACCATTTCCACTCTTGGGTATCTACCCAGAGGAATCCAAGACGCTAATTCGAAAAAATATATGCACCCCTATGTTTATTGCAGCGCATTTACAATAGCCAAGACTTGGAAACAACCGAAATGCCCATCAGTAGATGACTGGATTAAGAAACTGTGGTATATTTATACAATGGAGTATTACTCCACTATAAAGAAGAATGAAATCGTACCATTTGTGACAATATGGATGGACCTAGAGACTATTATGTTAAGTGAACTAAGCCAGTCAGAGAAAGACAAATACCATATGATCTCACTTATATATGGAATTTGAAAAACTGAATGAATGAGCAAAGGAAACAGAAACAGTCTCATAGAGGAAAATCTGAGGGTTGCTAGTTGGGGGGGTGGGGATGAGGGAGAAGGGGAAGGGATTCGACAGCATAAACAGGTAACTACAGTATTGTCACAGGGATATGAAACACAGTTCGGGGAATATAATAATGTTGTAACAATTTTGTGGGGTGTCAGATGGTCACATGTCTTGCTAGGGAGACCACTTCATGGATGGAGTAGAGGCTTGATCACTGCACTCTACACCTGAAGCTGAGATTGTATAACATTATATGCCAACTGTAATTGAATATATAGATAGTCACAGGATGTGGATTATACAGTGGAAGGGAGTCAAAGGAATTGTAATAGATAGTATGATATGGGGGGGGAGGAATGGGTTGGAGAATTGGGGGAGAGGGGTTGTCACTTTGAGGGGTAAAAAGTATAACTATTGCACTGTGCTGTACACCTGAAGCTATTAAAATAAATAAATTAAAAAAAAAAAGAAATCAGCCCAAAGTCCAGACTGTTAAAGTTGTTAATGAAATACACTTTTTTCCCCCCAAAATTCAGGGGCACTCTCCTTCAGCACTCAGATATTTAATATCTCAACTCAATTTAATTCAATTCCACTGCCAAGGAAAGCCACAACCCGGAAGTAATCAGAGTCCTTCAGGTATCGGCAGCAATGAAAATATCCCAAAACAGCCCAAAGCAGGAAATTTGCGGAGATTTGGTTATTTTGCTAACCAAAAGAAAGTGGCACTCCTGTTGACTGTCAGTGTCTGTAGAAGTGACACTGCCAGCATCCAACTCAGGAAAGACAGGAGCAAACAGATAGAATGAGAATATCAAACAACGTCAATCACCGCTATGTACTGAGCACTTTCCACACACAGCAGGCCCCACTCCAACCATTTTACTTGTATGACTATGTAACCCCAATCCGGTAGGAACTGGGACTGACCCCATTTTACAGATAAGGACACTGAGGCACAGAGAGTACAATAATGAAGGGGAAACCCAGAGAACAAGGGACTGCAGTTTAGACAGTTACGACTACAGAAGATGCAATGACAATTTAGGTTAGAAACACACTGAAAATCAAAGGAAGTGACGATGGAGGACAGAGGTGGCCAAAGGGAGAGAGAGACTGTACGCATCGATTCCAGGGAGAGCAGGGCAGGGCACTCAGTGGTTCCAAGAGTGTCCCTGTGCTGTGCGACAGGTCAATACTGCCTCGCGAAGTCGGCCCGCCCTCCAAAACCTCCGCAGTGATTACCAGGGAGCCGGCAGGTCTTCGTTCCCAGACCTGCTTGTCCTCTCAGCAGAGGGGGAGAACCTAGTTCACCACCCAGAGCACTGCCACCCCTGCTGGGACCCCCAAGTTACGCCAACCGCCACAGGCAGGGCCACATGAGGTCCCTGTCAGGCTAGGGCCCCAGGCCCTGCTGGTGGGGCCCACAGCATTCCACACACGCCTGCCTCCAGGTAACCCAAGGTAAGTTTTGAGTGCTATGGCCTAGGATTGATATTTTTCCCCTTCTGTTCTGTGAACACCAGCTTCTCATGTACACGTTACCTTCAGAAGAAGAACATCTGTCCTTAATTTAAAAAAAATACAGAGCTTGGGTTTGCTATGAACTGATTCCTGGATGTTTTAACATTAAGAATGTTTAATGGTTTATTCCAAGTTAGTGTTACGTAAGACTTGGTATTTCTATGTAACAAATTGACCCATTTATCGGGAGACCCATGAATCCACTCTGTACATTGTCATCAGACCTGCTCCCTTCCACCCACCCAAGGGGAGCACCACCCCCTCCCCGGCTGGATGGCTGTCACTCACCCGCAGGACAGAGCGCACAGCCTTCAACAAGCTCCCGTGGGGAATGTTACAAGTTCATATTTTGTCTCACCCCAAGAGATGCACAAAGGCCAGACACAGTAGTTTCTGTTTTCCAGGTGAGAAAAACCCAGCTACTGGGAGTGAGGGCCCCTCGGATTCCCCAGTTTCATGAAGCCCTGACAGCGTTTCTGGGCCACCTTTGAAGACTGAGCCCCTGGGCCGTGGGCACCTGACACGTCCCCCAAACTCCCTTTAGAGGCGGCAGGGGTGACCTCCATCAGCCAATAGGAGGAGGTTAGAAACATATCTCATGAATCCTTGCAAATTCACCACCTCCCAAAACGGAGTCACCCCAGTAGATCACACGAGAAGCCTGGCAACCATTAGACCTGATTTCCTCGTGAGTCAGTCAAACCAGCAAAATCTCATCTCTGTTGTCCTCACCTGAAGCTGCTAGGATGTGGCAGCCATCTGCGTGCTGAAGGGAGAGGAGGGACCCTTCAGGTAAAGGGGGCCCTCATCCCACCTACCTCACCTGGGCAGTGCGCCCCACCCCCATTGCGACTGCAGGCCACGCCCACCTGCCTATTCGGCCCTCATGGAGTCAGAGGGCACTTCCTGTGGCTCCAAACAGTGCTGCCCAATGGGCTGCAAGGTTGCCTACAGGGGTTTCCGGTCAGTCCTAGGGGTACTTCCAGTAGACACAGGTGTGGAGGGAGCACAAGACCGCCCAGGCGTGCTCTCCAGTCGTCCACAGTGCCCCCCACGAAAGGGGTCATTCGTTCCACAGTGCCCCCCACGAAAGGGGTCCTGCCATCCTTCAAACGCAGCTCGCCTTCCAGCACTTTGCATCAAACCCCCTTCCTGGGCATATGTCCCCATTTCTCAACTGCCCGATATGGCTACCGAGTGAAGTTTTCCAAGCCTATTAGGCCAGGATTTCTAATGCTCCTATGACTTAGAATGTTCTATGATGGCGTTTCCCACTGATTCTTGACGTGGTATTACGCACCACCAGAAATCAAACCTTTCATGTTTTAAAAAGCAGTAACATACAAAGCACAATAAAAAATTTTAAAATAACCCACAAAACACTCAAAGACATGGAAACACACAAACCCACTGTCAGGACAAGCCAGTAGGTACAGGAGGAGAAGAAAACTGTGAGCTGCAGCCCTCATATTTCTTTAAGGGGAGAGCTTGAGCACGCGCATATTGGTGATCAGTACTTCCAAATACTAGTGCTTGCTTAATATGCGTGACCGTGCTCAGCTGGCTTACAAGTCTTTAGCATTTGAGTCTGACAACAAAGCAGGAAGGAGGGCGAGTCTGTCCCTCAGGGCTCACAGATGAGGAAACTGAGGCCTGGGTAGCTGCTGAAGTGCCCTTGGTGGCTGGGCCTCCCCTCTGCGCACGGGGCCGGGCCGGTGGCGGCCAGTCCCGCTCCTGCGCCGGCGGAGCCCACACCCGGGACGCCGCAGGGCGGACCCTCCGCTGCTGGCGGGGCTGGGGCTCCGAGGGCGCAGGGCCCTAAGCGCGCAGCGTTAGATCATCCCAGGACGGCCAAGGCGCTCTCCCTGCCAAACCACAGGGAGGGATGAGGCTGGCGGAGGGAGGGGGCTGCGAGCTGCTGCTTGTTGCTTTTTCTGAATTACAAGAAAACAGGGAACAGAGCAAGGGAGAGAGCAAAGTTCAGGGGAGGAGCTGGCAAGCCGCCTTGGGCAGGCCCTGGGCCGCCTCCAGAACTCGCTTGGAAAGGGCGAGGCTGCCGCGTGTGTGATGAGAGAGGCTTCATTGCGGATGATGGATGACTGGCCTGGAATCCATCCACACCACAAATTTGTTCCTCGTACACCCAGGCAACTGAGACGCCAGGGGGGCGGGGCTGGGGCTGCTTCAGGGCAGTTTCTCTCCGCTGCTGGCACCGGAGCCTCCCTCTGGCGTGGACCCCACTGCCCTGCCCCGCGCGGCCTGAGTGGTCCCCGGAAGCTGCTCGGCGCGTCTCCCCTCCACGTGCGGCCCGCAGCCCCGGGCCGGCAGCGCAGGACTCGGGCTGGAGCCGGCGAGAGCGGCCTCCTGGCCTCCAGCGCCTTGCCTCCGCGCTGCTCGCTGGCCCCAGCCATCCGCCCGCACAGCTGCCCGAACCGCGTTTCCGCTCCCTGGTTTTAATCATGGAACATCCCCACTTGGAAGGCCGGAGCCAGTCCCAGTGGCCTTATATGTCAAATCTCAATTTCTAGCCTTGAGCAGGAGGGCCCCCTCCCCGGCCCCCCATCTTGCCTGCCCCACCTCAGCGTCTTTTCTGCAAAACGTCTGCTCAGATTGTGCAAAACGGAACAGACGCTCCCTCCCCTCCCCCACCCCTGCGTCACTCAGCAAGTATTTATTGAGCATCTATAAAGTGCCAGGCCCTGAACTGTTATGGGCTGCAAATACTATAAGGAGCAAGAAAAACACCATCTCCGCCCTCACAGGCTGTACAAGCAAGTGAGGGAGACCCTTACAGAACAAACAAAACCACAGCGCCCACGTTTTAACCTGAGCACAGCCATGAAACAACCCAAAAACCAGACCTTGCACAGATGAAAGGCAGAAAGGAAATACGCCAAAGTGGTTGTCCCTGGACAGCTGAGTATCGAGATTAGAATAACTATTTCCTTCCTTCTGCTTTTAGGTAGTTCCCAAAATTTCAATACTGATCAGGTATTCATTTTATAATAAAAAGCAAACAGCTTTGTGACATTTCATACCTTCTTCTGATGAAAAAAGCCATACCTATTTCTTTAAAGGCAGTTTTGAAACTACAGAAAGCATAAATAAGAAGGGTAAAATTGGGCCGGCCGAGTGGCGCATTGGTTAAGCGCTGGTTTTGGGATGCCAGCGGCCCCGGTTCGGATCCCACATGAGGGCCAGTGACACTGCCCTCTACAGCTAACAACAGCTCCACCTGGAGCTGGGCTGTGCGAGCCCCGGTGATGGTGTGGGCTGCCATAGGCTATAGTGAGTGGCCCGCAGCCAGCATGAGCAGCTGGCAGCCAAGAGTGAGCTGCCAATAGCCGCAGTGAGCGACATCCAGAGGCCAGCGACCGATCTGCCTCATCCGGGAAGAGCGCAATGACGATACCAACAGTGAAGCAACATCCTCCGCAACTAAACTGAAGAACAAAAAGACAGCAACTTGTCTGTTCCCCTTCCCCGATTTCCCAATGCTGTTCCCCTCCGCCAATTCCCCAATAAAATCTTTAAAAAAAAAAAAAAAAAAGGGTAAAATTATCCACCATTCCAATGTCAACCCATTAACAAACATTACCATTTAATTGTTATTAGCACCTAACGACTGTCATATTTTTTTCATGAAATGAGGTCCATGTTGTACACACTATTTCCTCACCTAAAGACAGCATATTATAGTTTTCCATGGCATTGGCATGTTGTCATCCTATTCCATGTCTTTATAACATGTGCATACAAGCCATATATTTGGCTTAATCAACCCGTATACATAAATCATGATCTTTGTCCCAAGAGAGCGAGAAAGTTGTGAAGATCAGAAATAGGCATTTGCGTCACTCAAACATGGATTGAAATCCTGCCTGTACCACTTCCTCGTTAACAACTGTAGGCAAATGTCCTCGGTTTTCCTAGGTCTCGTTGTTGTCACGCACAGCATGGGGATAATAATGTCTTCCATTTGTGAGACCAAAATGAAATCATATACTGAAGTCACTTTGGCACACAGAACTCACTTACTGCTAGTTGTCAGCCCCAAGTATCTCCTTGGAATCCACTCCTGGAAGAAGAACTTTGGGGTGAAGGAGTTTAGCCATACTGAGGTTTTCTGAGGCATACTGCCAGGTTGCACTATAAGAAAAAAAGTGTAAATTTCATTTAAAAGAAGGAGGAGACAGGGAGAAATATTTAAAGATCACACTTGTATTGAGCCCTGTGTGCCCAATGCTGTAACACAGACGTGCGGGGTGCCCTCCCAGCCCTTCCTGTGTGACCATCTGGCTGGTCACCAGCCATCTTCCTTCCTGCAGGTCCCTCCCTCTCAGAAGGCTCCTCCTCCGTGGAGTGTTCCAGAAGGATCTTCTACTCAAGGCAGCCCTCTTTAAGACCCTTCTCTACGCAACACGTCAGGTGCTTCTTGGCTTTATGTCGCTTGGGACTTTCGCAATCTCTGCCACAGGCTCCCACCCTGTCCTCCATCAGACTGCAAACCCGTGAAGGTCAAGGAGCGAGGCTAAGCTCTGACGATGAACCAGCTTTTAGTTCTTTAGTTAGTTACTTGCGGCTTTGGAAGAGAATAAACTGTCCCCAAGCCAGAAGAATCCAGGCAGGTCTGAGACATCGGAACGCCATCTTCAGCGGTGCCCTTTTGCAGGTGAGCATCATGGGGTTCCAGCAGGGGCTGTGCCCTTGGAAAGGTCACACACAAGCCCAGGTGCCCTCCCCATCGACCCTCCACGTTCCTCGAGTCAGCAGGCTGCCTCCCACCCGTTCGCATGGTTTATTGCTCAGCGTGAGCCCTGTGTTATCCACCCCGCCATCTCGATTTGAAAAATCTTGCGTTTGACTCTTGCTTTCATGCAGCCGCTGCCCTGCCGTCTGTCCACATCGTGTCTGCATTTGGATGCCACACTCCCACCCACCGGCCTTCCTTGAGCCGGGGGAGATAACGGAGCCCGTGCACACCCCGGCATTCCTGCACATCCCAAACATGAAAGCAGAGGGAGACACGCGGCATCCTCCCCCATTTATTTCTTGTTACCTTCCATCCCTTCCACTTTGATGTCAGGGGAATATTTGAAAGAAAAGACTCTAACGTGACCTACTACCCTGGAATGCCAAGAAAAACAATTACCGGAGTGGGCTGAGCAGATGGTGGACGGGACGAGCTGGGCGAGGACAGGTTTGTTTTCTGAGCTGCTCCACTCAGGCCTGACCAGCGCGACCTTTGGCTGGAAGACCTCAGGGCTCCCCACCGACGGAGTTCTGGGGCCCCACAGTCTGCTCCAGAGACCGGAAGGGTCCTGTCTTTCCCTCAGGCTCCTCGCAGGACTCGTTACAAGCCCTAGAAGCTTCCCAGAAGTCATGTGGATTCAAAGCCCTGAGAATGGTGAGGCCCGGGAATGATGAGGGCGAGGGCAGACCTCCCCTCTCCCCAGGCCAGCTACTGGTCATGCTAAATGGCCTCCGGGAGAGGCCAAGGCCCTCCTGGAGCTCGGTCTCTCCTGCCCAGATCTCCCGAGGCTGCGATGGCCAGCACCTCCCCAGTTACAGTGACTATGGCAACTGTGCCCCTTGGTACAGTGGAGTGGGGCTGGGGGCCCCCCAGGGCAGTGCGGGCTTTGCAAAGGGCTATCTTTTAGTGTGTCAGAGCTTGACCCTTACCATGGACAAGGTGCTTCTTCCTGTGGCCCTTCATCCCTCCCTCTGTTTCGCTTGCTCGCTGGGTCACCAGGTCACTGTGCTGCTCTTCACACAAGCTAAGTGACTTCCTGCCTCGGGGCCTTTACATTTACACTCGCTGCCACCCCCAACTGTATGGCAAGATGAACTTGGCACCCCAAGTATGAACCAAGCTGCACAGAACATGGCAGCTGTAACCAGTCCTGCCTGTACACACATACACACGCGCGCGCGCGCGCACACACACACACACACACACATGCACGCTCTGCCAGATCCAAGCATTGCTGGCCCTGCCTTCATCCCTGTCTCTGATTATGTGTCTCCTCTTTAGAAAGTCTCTCCTAGCCCCTCTGTCTAAAATGGGGACCCCTCCCCAACCCAGGATACCCTCTTTTCTCCCCCTAGATGCCTCTTCCTCACCTACTCCACCTGAAAGACAGCCCTTCGCCCGCCTATGGCTTTCCTTGTTTGTTTTCCCATCCCTTCCCCAGAGTGTAAACTCCATGAGAACAATTGTTTTGTTCATTGCCGACCCCTGAAATCTAGCACAAAAGCTGACTCGGAATAGGGCTGAGTGTGACATGCAGATAATCAGTCACCGAAACAGCTTCCAGGCGTGGGTTTGATTCCCAGGGAGGAATTTCGTGCCAGCTGGGAGAGGCTCCGTGCCTGAACCTCCCCGCCGAACCCCTGAGCTCTTTGATTTGACTTCAGTGGTTCCATATTCCTGAGCAGCGTCTGCAGAGTTGGGACACCCCCAAAATCCAGGGCTCCCCCAGTGAGAACGGAGAAGATTCTTGTTGGAGGTTGTTGGCTGAAACAGGAAGTGTTTGCAAATGACCGTTCAGGGACGCAGAAGGTAAATGGACACCCCCACCACCAAGTCAGAGGCATCGGTTGAAGCATGATGGATCTTCCATAAGTCATACCTGAAATTCCACTGTTTACAAAGGAAGTGCTATTGCTGACAAGCCTAAGCCACTTAGAAATATGACAGGAGTCATGAACCCTGAAGGCGGGGACTCGAGCTCCAAGGCTTGACCGTGGAATTTCATTCTTTTCACTCAAACATTTTTATAACCTGCTGGAAATGTTTCTTTTCAGTATTTGACTAGCAGAGAGGCAACGGGCTCAGGAAAGGAAAACAGCTCACACCGCAGAAAACTGCACTGGCAGCTGCGTGAGCTGCCGCCTCGGAACCTGGGCTCGTCTTCGTGTGGCCGTGTCTCTTTCTGCCCCTGGGCAGCTATGTGTCCTTACACACCGTGGCGGATGGGACGAGTGCTCACCAGGGTCACGGATTCTCTTCTCCTGAGCACATGTCCCTCTAAGTGAAACGTGTCCTTGCAACTTGCTTTGGCTAATGAACCGTCGATGGAGTGACATAGGTTACATCTGCAGGAGAACATTTTAGAGCCAGCCTGTCGGTCACCTTGCTTTCCTTTCCTGCAGCTGTGAACCCCAAAGCCTGATGTTGAGATAGAAGTGGAGACTGTCAGCGTGGACCCCAGAGTGTCTACCATTGACAGTCCCACCGCCCCCGTCCCTCTGAGCGTGTAGCGTAGGGACCCTTGAAGCCTTGTTTGATGCACTGAGGTGTGCAGTTTGTTATAGCAGCAAACCTCACCTTATCCTGACTAACATCAGACACCTGAGAAGCAAGTGCTTTCCGTGTATGAGATCATGGGATTGCATCGTAAACCCCCTCATTCTACACACAAGGAAACAAGTTCTGCGAGGCCAGGAGCCAAACTCAGGCTCAAAACTGATTGCAGAGCTGACCCGCTCTCCTCTGGACTGCGACGTCTCTCACTCTGGAAGAGATGCGGCTTGGTGCTTCTCCAGAACCCTTGGGGCCCCCAGCCCTGGTCCTGGAGCCATGACTCAGAATCGGATTTGTTGTGGCCTCGTGGGCATTAGGGTTTAATGAGGAAATCACTTCCCCCGCAAAAAAGCAGGTTATAGGGCAGGCACACAGGTGAGCAGCGCTGAGGCTGAGTGAGACCAGGGCAGCCCGACTGTCACGGGTGATGTGAGCCCGGACCGGGCTGGAGGACTTGGGCAGTGAGTCACCCTACTGGGCCCAGCGCCCAGATGTGGAACGAGCATCTTGAATCCGGACCCGGCCTGATGGAGCATCCCCCGGGAGCTTTAAAGAGACAAAGGTGCAGCTACCCTCAGAGACAGCGGATCAAGGCAGCACACGGGCCTCGGAGTTTCAAAGGCTTTGGTAAGGACTTTGAGGCACAGGCAGACTTTGGGGTCACTGGATGCCTTTTGTTCTTTCCGTGGCCTCCACACCAGCGCTGCTCGGGTCTGGTTTGTCAAGTGTGCTCTAGCCATTTCCAGAGTCTACCTCAGGCCTCTGAGAGACACGTGTCTGAAGGCTCTGCTGGGACTGCAGTGACCACACCAAGTCAGAGGCTCCAGAGGGCAGTGGGGCCCGTGGGGGTTCCAGTCCCTCCCCTCAAGCAATACCGCTGTGAACGAGACCTCCCTTCCCGGCACAAAGAGCTGGCGGGGCTGAGAAGGTGGGTCAGCAGAGGCCTCCTGCACACAGACCTCTCCTGGCACAGAAGACACTGCCTCGAGGCCAGGGAGCTTTCACGATGGGGAGGTCCTTGGGCCCCGGCCTCAGACTTTGGTTGCGCTCACTCTCGAATCCCAGCCACCAAGCCATGCTTTCCGGGCCTACACACAACCAGCCAGCCACCTCCAAAGATCCTACTGGTCTGGCCCTGGCAGAGCTGCTGTAGGAGCTGTCTCCCTTTCGCCTGTGTCCCCCTGACACCAGCGGCATGCGCCGGGGGCTGGGAGAGTGCAGCCAGGGGCCAGCGGAGACCTGCAGCTTCCTCGCAGCCTCGGCAGGACTCTGGGTGGCCTGTTGGCCGGCGCGCTGTGGCCGGGCTGCTGGGTGCTTGCCCCGCCCCGGTGCCAGCCTCCATGGCAGAGGGCAAGGCACATGCTGCTTTGGTGAGAGAGCTCACTCCAGTTCCTAGGAGTCCAGTGGGGTCACGCTGCACATTAGCCATCCAATGAAGGCAACAAGCAGAGGCCACCACCCACATCGTCATCAACATAGGCGGCCGTGTAACCTGGCTCCCACGTTCGTCTGGGACTCCTGAGCCACACAAGGAACACGCAGGGTGGTGGCAGCAGCGTGGCCTTTCTCTTGAAGGCACATGGGGTACCCACGGCTGCCTCTGCCCCTCTTGTTGGCCTGGCAGCCTCATGCAACCTCCAACTGCTCCATGCTACACCATGCCAGCAGGTTCGAGGCTTGCACACCCTCCTGGTGCCACAAGCCACCCCTGCATTGGGCACTGCCTCCACGGGGTGACTTGGGAAGCATTGAGGATGCCCATGGCCCCGATACCTCAATCACCTGCCTATCGCGATGCCAAAGTTTGCCTTCCTCATCCTACATCTTGCCAACCTCCAAACAGGATTTGAAAAGACACAATACATGACTCATTATCCATCTCACTAGGAAGGAAGAGGAAGGCGACCACAGGGCAGGTACTGTAGGCAAGGGCGAAGGTGACGGATAAGAAGGATGCTGGTGCAAGAAAAGCGGTGACACGGGTCCCTACAGTCCCGTGCACAACTTGGTCTTGAGCCCCCTGACGGCCAACGTTAAAAATAGGAAGCAGGGCGTGTGACAAAACCTAGTTATCTGTAAGAGAAAATGCATCAGGCGGTATGGAAAGGCCGACGTTTCCTAGCTCCGAAAGGATAAGAACATTTATTTTAGAGATTTTTGTACAAATACCACTGCATGATAAAATACAGTGACCACCAAAAGTTGTTTCACCAAAACAGCTCTGTGTAGAAAGAGTAATGAGAAATCATCATTTAGTGGTGATATTTCTATGGGAAGCTAGAGTAATATGTTTTAGGATTCCAGTTGGTAGTGATGGGGCTAGACATTTTTATTATATTATTATTATTATTATTATTATTATTATTATTATTGATACACATGTATGGCTTCCATGGCGCCTGACATGGCTTCTGTGGGGTCACACCCAGGACAGTAATCTGGGTCAAATCACACAGGCCCTCAGGAGCTGGGGGCGTGGGCGTTGCAGTAGAGGGCAGAAGGGCCGAGAGGCTCAGGGGAAGGGTCAGGAGCCAGGCTCCACTCACGCGGACCCACACAGTCCTGCCTCCGCTGGGAAAGCTGCGAGCGCACGAGCACGCCCACGAACAGGCGCCTGGCTCTCACCGCCGCAGCTGACGCGCTCGCCCAGGGTCTGCTTTGGGCTGTCCTGGCTGGACACCTCTTTCTTCACCTCCTGCACCGGTGACTTCTCCTCACACATGGACGCTCCGCCCAGCTCTGCCCTGAGCCTCTGTTCTCCTCCTGGGGGAGCCCTCGCTCTGCAGGAGCTCTCTTCTCCCCACCGTGTGCCAGGAGGCCCCACCGGCATCTCAAACTCACACCCCCTCACCCAGTCCTTGTCCTGCCCTCTGTGCCCCGTGTCTGTCAAAACCAGCCCTGCCAGAGGCCCAGGCTGGGAGCTTCACTGTCACCTCCGCCTCTACTCCCTTACCTGCCCTCATCGGCCCGTTCTGCCTCTGGTTCTCCTGTCCATCCTTTCTCTCCCCTTCCCTGTCAACATCCACGTCAGGTCCGCCTCCCTCTGATGGGATCCCAAATGGTCTTCCCGTCTCTTCCCTCCTTCCTCCACCCAGTCATACCTGGCCAAGCCGCCGCTGTCAGCCTGCCAGCCCCACGTTTAAAAACAAAACTGAATTCCCAATGTTCCTCTTGTAGGCTGGCTCCTCTGGAAACAGATTTAAAAGGCAAGGTTTCTTTCCTGGGCAGGGCTCGTGGGAGGCAGACCTGTAAGGAGTGAGGTAGGCAGGGGCCAAGGCATGAAGGTAAACTACACGCAGTTCCCGAGGCCTCTGTCCGTCCTGCGGGGCGTCCGGGGTTGGGCAGTCCTGCAGAGTGGGCCCGACCGAGGCGAGTGGCTGGACAAGCGCCAGTCATGGGCTGCAGTCTGCCCCCTCGGGAAGGGGGCATAACCTGGCCAGGGCAGCTCCCTGCAGCCAACGGCAATGCCCAGTGAGGGACACAGCTCAGAGCGTCAGCGGCTGAGGGTCTCAGAAGTCAGGGGACGGCTCTGTGGACCCTGAGGAGGGCTGTACACGACGACCATGTTTTATGTATCCATTCGTTTGTTAAGGGACACTTGGGTCCTCTCTCCCTGTGAGTAAGGCTACAATGAATACGAACATACAAGGATCTGTTTTCAGTTCCTTCGGTGTATTCTAAGAAGTGGAATTGCCCATCCCATCCTCTTAAACACCGAGGTTTCCATTAAACAAAACACCTACCTAAGTCCTTGAGCGTGACTCGCGATGCCCTGCCCCGCGGCCCAGCACAGGCTGGCTTCTCCAGTGAGAGCGCCTTGCTCCTCCTCTCAGCGTCTCAAAGACCTCTCCACCCTGCCAGGCAGAAAACATGCCCCCCAGAGATACACTCATTCCCTAACCCCAGAACCTCTGAATACCTAATACGGCAAACGGAGTGAATACGAATCTGGAGAGATGCAGCTTATCCTGGGTCATCTGGGTGGCCCTGACTGCCATTACACGGTTTCTCAGAAGAGAGAGGCCTGGGACCAGTAGACACACACAGAGGACAGCAGATGTGAAGACGGAGGCAGAGATCAGAGTGACGCAGCCACTTGCCAACAAACTGCAAGGGTTGCAGGGCGGCCGCCAGAAGTGAGAGGAGGCAAGGAACGAGTCTCCCCATCACCACCTCCCCCGGGCCCTCTGAGGAAGCACAGCCCTAGCCGCTTCCCTGGTTTGGGACTGCTAGTTCCCAGAACTGTGAGAAGATGAATTCCTGTAGTTTTAAGCGCCACGGTTGGAAGAATTTGTTACAGCAGCCCCACGAAACAAATATGTCATCTTCCAAAGTCCTTCTCATACCTCACCTTCTCCATGCAGCCTGCCCTGATTACCACGGAAGGAAACTGTACTCCCTGTCTGAGCCCCCTCACGCTGTGCTTATGTCTCTTTATGAGTCTTTCCGCATCTGTTCTGTAACATGGGTATGAGTGTGTGGACGCCTGGATTTTAAAAATCTCTAAACGCGGGTACCAAGCCTTCTAAAGTACTTAATTTACATTCAAACACTGAACACAGCATGAGCCAGGCTCAGTCCTAGAGACTTAAGCCCTCCATTTGGGGCACATGCATTTATTTTTCCAATTTTTATTTTATGAATCATTCATTCATTGAATCAATAAACACATATTGGACATTTACTCTGTACCAGGCACTGTTTTAGGCTCTGAGGATACAATGGGATGCCCCCTAGTCCTGACATTCCCCCAAATAATCCTTGTCCTCGGGAGGAGAGAGAAACACACACACACACACATACACACTGATAGATATTGGATGACAGGAAATCATGAGTGTTTTGAAGAACTTGAGAAGTGACAGATGCATGCGGGCTCTCTGTGAAAAGGCATAGAGGAGACGAGTCAAAGATAAGAGTACACTTCGGCACCACCTCCGATCCACGCTGCTCCCAGAAGCGACCAGCGTTAGCAGGTGCTCCCTTCCTGTCCTCTGCGCATTTCTACACACCACATAAGCCCACGTGCAGTTGACCCACGTGCAGTTAGTTTTTGCACAAATAGAATGACGCTTTACGCGTCGCCCTGCCACTTGGGATGGAATTTCACCAAGAGTCAATGTCTGCTCTACGTATAGTGCAGATCTGATGAGTGCTGGCTTCTGAAGCCCCCAAAGGCCCCCTCACACGGCACCAGAGCCAGGACCAGGGCGGCTTCTCCTCCCTCTGACCCCTCAGACAATGGCCATGTGCTCTGGCGAGCCATTCGGATACAAAGGAGAGGTGTAATCAAGGCACCGTTTGTCAGCTACCTGGGGGAGGTTTTCCGGGCTCCCCTTGGGCCCCAGGTACCCGAGTTCCAGGAGCAGTGTTTTTGTGTTGCGGGGACTCCCACGTGCCATCCGCACTCTCTGGAGGAGCACAGCGCCCTCTCGTGTTCAGACCCTGTATGGACATTTGGGACAGCGCCAGGTCTGAGACGCCGCATTTATTCCAAGGGACGTTACAGGTGGGTCCCGGCCTCTGCTTCCAGCGTAATCTCCAGAATGGAGCAGTGTGCACACAAAGGCCCTGGACTTTGCCTCCAGCTGGCCACCTGGTTTCATCTGTCCCGGAGAGACCCAGGAGAGAAAACGGTGGCTGTGACATCTGCAGCTACTGTGAGGACACATGCTCCCCTGGGATGAACAGGGAACTCCCCTACTTGCCTACCAAGTCCAGCCCCGCTCCATGCACTGGGGACACTTCGTGTGTCCACCAATGCTTTCTGTTCTCTCTTCCTACCTCCACAGCAGCCTTGCTGCCTAGGCAATTGTTGTGTGTGTGTGAGCCTGTGCCATGTTTTTGCACCCATGGCCCTGAGAAATCACCGAGTTGGAAGGGACACCCCAAAGAGCATGTCTGCCTCCAGGAAGCCGGAGTCTCAGCCACGGACAAAAGTTGGGTGTCTTCCAGCTTTTAAAGCTCTTCGAGGAAATTGCAACATGTCTGCTCCCATCCTGGACCAAATTTCAAAATGCATTTTTGCAGACAAATTAACTTCCTCGTTGTGTCACCTGACTCACTACCAAACCGCACTGTCCCCTCCCATCAACCGCATGGCCCCCACACGAGAGATTTTGCCTCCTCGTCATTCCCGAAAAATTTTCAGCTTGGCTCCCAGCTCGCTCCTCATATAGGACTGACTGATATTAGACATTCAACAGCACGATTTTGAAAGGGGGCTGCAAGTCACTTCTGAGATGTAGGTGAAATATTTGTTAATTTTTGTTCAGTTTTTATCTTCATGCATTCCCAACACATTTTCCTTTTGTCTGATGTGAATGGGTGTGCTGCAATTGTACCGATGGGCTCCTGAGTCAGCATCCCTGTTTCTAATTACTGGGCATCTAGAAGCAGTGCCAGACAACTGTTCGGCATTACGTCCCAGCCCCAGAACCTGAGAGATGGAATCCTGGTTACAAAACGCTGGACTTAAGGGTTGAAAGACAACATCCATTATAACCTCCTGTTTTCACTCACTCATAACCATCCAGAAATTGTCCTTTTGCTCCAATCACTGTATGTGCTTTTTTCCTGCCCCCCCCCAGATAAAATTGCTTGGAAATTTGAACAAAAGGGGTACAGCCACTCTGGAATCAGGCAGTGTGGAGGAGAATACCGTGCTGCAGCTAAAAAGCATGGCAACCCCAGGCAGTTGTCCCCTCCTAACACCAGCTCTCGTGGAGGCGGTCGGCTTTCTCCAGGGGAGGGAGTGTGTGTGCATAGAGTAAAAACCCAGAATTTCATGAACAAAATCACAGGCAGTGAGGATGCCGCTTTGTGTTTCCTAGTCTACAGTTTGGCAGTGGGAGGGGTGGAGCGGGATTTACACTTTGTTTCCCACAGCCAGTCCTCTTTCCCTGTAGTTAGCCGTCTTACTGCAGTGCAGGGTGGGGGTAAATGCTGTGGGATTTAGGTCATGGCGGTCCTAAGCTCAAGTTTGGGTCCTGTCCTTACTAGCTAGGTGACCTTGAATTCACTATGTCACTTTCCTGAGCTTTGATATGCTCTCCACTAAAATGGGGGTCCTGGTGGTGCCCCCCTCCCAGCAGTGCACTGTGCAACGTGTGTGTGAGTGTCGGATGCCTGGGAGCAGAGCAGATGTGGGGAGAGAGATACGGACGTGTCACTGCGTGTGGACTTTGCCCCGTGGGTTGACATCTTGCGTGTGTGTCTCCAGTGTCCAGCCCCACCTCTCCTAGTGACCACACCTCAGCTTGCATTTTCGGAAACTCCCCTCTCACATTCTCAACACATGGGATTGAGGGGTTGCTGTCTCGCCCACCCCCTCAGGTCTACCTGGGACTCAGTTCCTGCCAACGAGGGGCAGGACCACGTGCTCCAGGACTTCTGCTGGACGCGAGGAGGCTCGCCCCTCTGCCCGCTCAGCCCGCTGCCTGAGGGAAGCCAGCTTAGAGCTCAGCGCGCCCGGCAGTCGTGCCTGGTCAAGCCCGCTGAGACTGACTCTGACAGAGGGAGGGCAGACCCACGGGAGGGCACAGGGCATCCCGAAGGCACCGTTGCGTTCCCGGGCCCTGCCACGCCGGGAGCTGGCCCAGCTTTCAGGCTTCTCCGTTTTGTGAACTGATGCATTTGGTTTGCGTTAGGCCAGTTTGAGTTGCATCTCTGCTGTGTTTACTGTCCTCTTGGGAACAGAAGCCCGAGGCTGGAGGCATCCAGCAGTGAGGCTGCGCTCTTGGTGGCTCACTGAGAAGACATTTGTTCTCTGCCTCTAACTGGCTGGCAGCTCAAACGTGTCCCTTTGCCCTCTGGGTGGCTGGCTTCTCAGCAGTAAGATCAGGCTGCTGTGAGAAGTGGCCATAGAAGCTGCAGCCTCCTGGGAGGGCCATGATTTGAGGGAGACAGAGCATCAGAGGCCATACTTCAGTGTGGGGCGACAGGAGACGTTCAGAGCTCATCTCCAGAGTCGGCCTGAGGCTGCGAACCCTGGCCACCTGCCCCGTGACCGTGGGCAGCCCTCAATGTCTCTGAGCCTCGTTCTCTTCAACTGTGACATGAAGACATGCAGGCTGTCCGGTGAAGGGATTGTTATGCCTTTCCTCCTCTTCCGACTCTGCCATTTCCATCTCCACCCAAAGATGAAACTCTGCTTCTCTGTGGGAAACACTGGAAAAAACCTGCTTGGCCACCCTCTCTGCCCCGTGAGAATGGGGACAGTGGACATTCATTCATTTGCTCAGCTTGGGCGAGGTGGATGGGGAAAGGCCTGGCCCCTGCCTGGACCTGTGTGTGCTCGAGGGCAGTGACCACCCACGGGACCCAGGGGATGGACCCTTCGGCAGGGCTACTGTCACCACCGGTGGTGTGCACTATAGCTTCTCCCCCTGGGGAGGCTGCGGAAGCCAGGTCGGCCCTGCCCGGTGGATCTGGACACCTCCAACTCAGGAGGGAGGGCCTGTCGGCTTCTCCAGCCCAAATCCGTCACTTACAAAGCGGACACTTGGCCCTCACGTGGCTCCTGGGGTCTGTTGTTGGGCGGACTCCCTACCAGATTGAGCAGAAACGTCTGAGACCGTGGGACAAACGTGGCGTGTCCAAAAGACGCCAGAAACGCAAACCACGAAGTGGGAGAGGGTGGATTTGGCTACATCAAAACGAAAGGCTCAGTTCAGGCTAATAAATGGCGCCACCCTGAGAGCAGGTAGCTTGTAATATCTGAAGCTCCGAGGGGCCCGGTGACCTGTCCCAGGTCTGACAAGGAGCCTGCTGCAGAGGGAAGGGGGCCCGGCCTGGGCTCTCCCCACGGGCAACCTGCGCTGGGCATCGCCCCTTCGGAGCGGGCCGCTGCTTCAGCCCGGACCTGGCCCTGCCGCGGTGGGAAGGGCTGAGCCAGCAGGCTTCCACGCCGCGCTGCGGCCGGCTCGTGGCCGTTCCAGGAGGACTGCAGAGCACGCCCCGCACGCACGGCCACGCTGAGGACTCACCTCCAGTCACTCTCTCAAGTCGTCAGTGTTGCCACGGGAACGTCTGTCGTTATACTGCGTGTGACCCACCCCGTGGCATCGCCCTTCAACTTTCTATGTCTTCTGTGACTTAGCGGTTCGGGGCCTGTGTCCCCTCTAGTTAGTGAGGGGCTGGCAGGTGAGGAGGAGATGGTGGCATCCTAGCTGAGGCTCGCTCTGCTGGGGGCCCCCACGAGGCCCTCCATCCTTCCCTTGAACTCCGCTCCTGAGCCCACCTCCCCAGAAGCTAACACCCTACTGAGGGAGCGTCTGGCCAAGGGTCTGTTTGACCTTTTGAGTCCATGTAAGGCTCATTTTCTGCAAAGTAGAGGTTTCCCCCACAATCCAAAGGTAGTGCGTTCCTATGAAAACTTTTGATGGCATACAGCAAACAAGCAATTGCCATTCATTTCTATGGAAAAATTTTTGAGCATTCCTATACTCCGCGAAATAACCAACCAAATCAGACGAAATAACACAAACAGCCTACAACAGCCTTAACATACAGCAGAAGCGGGAGTGGCTGGTAACCGCGCAGCCCGTGGAAAGCGGAAGTAACGTATGTCCGTGGAGCCTCACTTACCAGCACGCTGCCTCTGTAACCAACACCGACCGCTGTTCGCTTTTTGCCTTTTTTTCGTAAAAGTGAAACTCCTCTCGGATTTCTTTCCTTTAGCGGAAACAGGCACTAATGTGGGTCTTGCGTAAAGGTGAAGTGATGTGAGCTTTTGGAGAGCCGGGGAGCCCCACGCCCCTTCTCGCTATTTTATCCATCCGTCCTGCCCGGGGCCCTGGACGCTGCTTTCCCGGGAAGGCGCCTGTGGCGCCCGGAGCTGGCAGCAGGGGGCTCCCGCGCCCGCCAAGCTTGGCCTGAGTGTCCCCCTGCGGCTGGGCAGGTCGCATGCATCCCGCAGCTGCACAGATGGAGGAGCGTCTCCTGGGGGCCTGGCTGGGGCCCCACAGTGTGGTCAGAGCTGGCCGTGTGCCCCAACGCCGTCAGGGGAGACGTTTCTGTGGGTTTCCATGGAGGCGTAAGAGCAACACATTTCCCAAAGTGTCCCAAAGCTGAAGAGGCTCCTCACCCAGACCCGCCTTCCTGCCTGCCTGGAGGGGAGGGGGCCCACGCTGCGGCACTGGATCCCAGCTCTCCAGGAGTTTGCGGGGAGCGTTGACAGCGTGTACCACTAGCTGGGAATGCAAAGCACCGTGTAGACCTGTTCAAAATGGGGACACACAGGGAACCAGTCAGCATGGTGATAACTGTGGTACCAGGTGGGGACTAGACTTACCGGGGTGCTCGCTTCGGAAGGTATGTAAATGTCTACCCACTGTGCTGTACACCTGAAACTAATACTGTGTCTCAACGGTAATTGGAAATTAAATTTAAAAAAAATGGAGGCACAAAATAATGATAGGAGGACCCAGAGGGAGAGCCCAGGAAAAGCTCCTTGGAGACGTGGCTTTGAGCTGGCCTCACAGGAAGGCCTGGAGGCCTGCCGCTGGGGGGATCGGTGCCTGGCAGAGGGCAGCGGGTCCAGGGACAAGGGCCGCCCAGCAGGAGGTGAGTGTGCCAGGGGCTGGGTGGGAAAGGAAGCCTCGCCGTGGAGGGCCTCGGCTGCCCTGCCAAAAAGCCTGGGCTTAGCTCAGAGGCCAACGGAATCAGGACAGCAATGCAGGGGCTCCGAAGGGCTCCCTCCAGGGGGAGTAGGAATGACTTGGCTGTGGAAGGACCAAGGAAGGCAGAGTCGAGGGGTTGATTGCCCGGAACTGGGTTTTGACCAGCGCAGCTGGCACAGCAATCATGTGGAGTCAGGGGGCTACAGACAGGAAAAGGCTTGTTTCCCCCCAAACCTGCTCTGTGGCATCTCCACTCTTGGCCCATGGACAGGGCTCTAGGCAAAGCTCCAGTCAAATCCCAACTTTGCCCTCACCCGGGACTCAAAGCCGGTTCCTGTCGGGCCGCACGTGCAGGGACCTGCCCTGGGCAGAAGACGCGGGCAATTCTTTCGCTCTCCCTCCTCCCTGCCTCTCCCCCTGACTGTTTGGGTCTTTCTTCCCTCTCTCCACCAGGGAACGGGGCCCCAGAGGGAGGCTGGGAGGAAAGGCAGGTGCTTAAGGCTGTTGTCCTACCTATGCCTTTCACGTGGCAGGCACCCACCGGGTGGATCTCGTTAGGGGCACAAGGTGAGCTAGTGCTTTGGGAGGCCCCGTGGGGAACGCCACGCTGCCCAGGAACCAGGTGTGGGCAATGCACGCTCTGCGTGACCTCATGTTTGATACCACCTTGGCCCCTAGGCACTGCCCACAAAAGTTAAACCCACAGCCTCTTAGTGCTGGGGTCCCCTGGCCTGGGCAATCCATTCCCTTGGGCTTGGTACCTTCAGATATTCTAAGGATAACTTCCTTCCAGGGCATTCACTTGGCCCAAAGAAAATGCCACATCTTGGCCACACCAGTGGGGGGTTGGTCACGCACTGCTGCTGTCTCTCCCTGCCCCCCATCACCTTCAGGATGGACCCCATCTTCCGAGATCTGTAGTCAAGAGCGAGACATCAGCCTCTCCATTCCCAAGTACCCCAGGCCCTTCCGCGTGCTCCCCCACTCCCACCAGCGTGGCTCTGTTTCTGCCCCTGAGAAGCATCCAGCCAGGGGTGACACACCAGCCTCCCCTTCCTGTGGGTACCCACATCCAGTCTCAGTGAGGGGTTCTGTTGTGGTCCCCTAATTTGGCTTGGGTATGGGGGTCCCTCCTTCCTCCTAGGCCCCCTGGTGCAGTGGGGTAAAGCTACATCACTATCCCCAAATACCCTTTATTCTTAGGAACTCTCTTCTTAAATTTCAACCTTCTGTGAATAGAGGCTCAAGAAGAAGTGTAAGGCACAAGTCACAGAATCGGCTCATCTGTATCAGTAAGTCCTGCGCGGATGCAGCCAGTCAGTCGTCTCTGGGACATGACGGGACCTCCTGGTCTCACCTTAGGGCCTTAGTCAAAATTCCCAAACAAAGGAAATGCCACTGATGCTGTCCTTTAGTGATGCTTTACGTCAGAATCTCTCGGTCTGAGTGCTGGTGGCATCTGGGGCCACACACGTCTTTGCTGTGGGCTGTCCCACGTGTGTGGTAGACATTTAGCAGCATCCCAGCCTCTATCCAGGCGATCTCCCGTGTTGTGACAATCTCTAGACATCGCTAACCTTCCTGGGTGGAGACGGGACAGCAATATGGCCCCTGGAGAGAACCACGGCTTAACAGACAAGAGGAAATCGCTGCACATGTTTGAGCAAGGAGCACAAAATGACACTCAAATATCACTTGGTTGGTTTCACTGAACGGTACAATCAGGAGTGGTCAGGGCCAAGAAACGTTCACTGTGCCTAACGACACCTTTTGAATAATCCCACTAGTGTATAGAGTGCTGTCACAACATTCGCTCAGCTTCCCACCAGCCATCTGGGGAAGGGAGGGGACCACAGCCCGCGGCTGAGCTGAGAATACGAGCAGATCTGTGCACCGGTTACATCCTGGCCCTGCGGACGGCGCGAAGGTGACTCCAAGGAGACGAGCTGGGGAAGCTGGCTGTGGCCTCTGTTGGTCACAGAGCCTCCCCTCGAGGCGCTCACTGTCCAGCACACAGTAGGGCTCCGAGGCCTCTGGGAATTCCTGGGCCAGACGCTGGGGAGGTGATCTCTCTTCCCCGTCTAAGAGCAGGTGACACAGGATCAGATGCCAGTGGAAGCTAAGCTTAGTGGACTCTGGCCTTTTGGCCATTGCTGCCAGGTAATGACAGAAACTCCATGCTTTAGTTACTACGTCTTCAACTCTCAGGAGCCAAGACTCTTCCTCCATCAAAAGAGCCTCTCCTCTTGGCTTCACACTCAGTGGCCCCGCCCCCAGGACAAGGCTCTATTATTCTCAGGAGGAGAACAAAACACAACAGGAAAGCCAAGCTGGCTCGGAAACCCATGTCTCTGCAGGGACTGCCCTCAGCCTCCGGCCCCATCCCCCACCCCAAGCCCCACTGCCTTCCGTCCCCCCTGAGACACCTGTCCTGTAGCACAGTGACGCCCCATGCTCCAATGGTGCCAATATCAGACACATCGTTTTATTCGTCATTCATTTGCTCTCCATGGCAAGTGAAAAAATAATTCAAACCAATTATATGTACAGAGGCTGGGTTCGTTTTCCCAAGAACTTCCAGAAAGATCCCCAGCCCCTTAGATAACAAAGAAGGGTGACTTTTAATTAACAACTATACAAAACTCCACCTATGAAAGTCTCGTGTGTAGAAAGGTTTCTTTATTGTAAGCATCACATTGTGGGAACAGGGCGGGGCCGGGTGAGAGGTGGCGGAACGTGGGCAGGGCGGGGTCTGCGCCACCTGCCGGGGGCCCCGCGGGGGGCTGGCGGGGCTCAGGTGACCTGCAGCGGCGCCTCCAGCATCTCCATGAGGAAGGTGTCGATGGGCGTGTCCCCAATGAGCTTGAAGAAGAAGAGGTGCTCCAGGCACTTGAGGCCGATGGAACGCAGAGCTGGGAGGCGCAGCAGCAGCTTGGCAAACCTGCGGGAGGGCCGGGGGTTAGGGCCTGGGGCTGGAGGCAGTGCAGGACCTCGGACCGTCCGCTAGAGCAGAGAGAGCCTGGAGGGCACGAGGGAGTCCCTGACCCCAGGGCCTGGGGCTGGAGGCAGTGCAGGACCTCGGACCGTCCGCTAGAGCAGAGAGAGCCTGGAGGGCACGAGGGAGTCCCTGACCCCAGGGTGCTTCCAAAGCAGGCCAGAAGGCTAGGTACCCTCTGAAAGGTGGCCGTGGGGCCCTGTGACCTCTTGGGGATCTTTTGATGAGAAGGATGCAAATTGGGGTTTTAATACTTCTTGAAAACCTATACGTTTCTCTATGCATGCCACATGCTTTAAGGAACTGCGGCGATGTACGGAGAAACTAGAGGTCTCCACCAAGGCCAACAGAATCCTTCAAGTATGTTTGGTTATGAAGCCACAGTGCATCCGAATGGTGTCAGCGTGCAGTGATGAGGCAGTTAGGTGACGCAGAGGAGGCTGGGGCCCAGTGGGGCTTTTATGGAACCCAGTGAAAGGGTTTTATGGAAATCGGCTTCCCTATAAAGTGCACCGTTAGACTGAGGTTAACTGCAAATGTGTTTCCACTCTAAAAATGCCAGTTTTACAACATGTCAAACACTGAGTATGCTGTAACATTGCCCTCTCTGCTGCCGGGCCTGGATTTAGGCCCCGAGGTCAGGACTAGGGAAATAAACACACCCGCTCACAGTCACCCGTGGGACGGGCGTGGCTGTCCTCACTCACGCGTTGGCAGCAGGCGCTTCTCAGGCCCGGGAGGCCCCCACTGTGGGGGAGGGAGGCTGCACACGCAGCTCTGCGCCCCCCTGAGTCTGGCTACACAAAGCGCAGCTCGGCCCCTGTGCCATGTATTCTGAGAAGCCTCCGCAGAGCGGCAGCACTCTGCCACTAAGAAAACGGCCTGGCCCTTCGTGCCAGGGCCCCTTCCCCGGTGTCTGCACACCAGAGGTGACTGCAGCACGCTCCCCTACATGGTGGGGGGCCTGGGGACAGCCCCGATGTCACCCTGGTCCAGGCTGCGCTGGATGAGCCAGGGCACATTCCAGGGCCCGCCTGTGTGCCCTCACCCCCCACCCCCAGTCGCAGGCTCTCCCTGCCCAGGTAACAGGTGTAGCACCTATTCCGGGCACCTGGAGGCCGTCGGGGGCCCTGGCAGCCCTTCCTAGGAAAACAGGCAAGTTCCAAAGTTTTTTAAGTGACAGTCATTACAAACTGCCCATATATCAGCCACAGGGCAATGGCTAAATGCATCAGGACGCATCGGCCATGTGAAAGATCCCAAAATCACTGAAAGTGACCCTTGTGTACTTTTCAATATCTGATAGAAAACTTAAAATGGCTAAGGTGGGGGGGAGGGGTAGAATACACCAAACTGCATAATTTCAAGCAGTAAACACCCATTTCTATACACATGCACCTTGATACACAAGGAGACTGGAAAGAAATATCCCCCCCAAAATTTACAATCAATTTTTATTGCCTGCTTTATGTTTTAAAACTATTTCTTCCTGATAGCCTACCAAAGTATGCTCCGCTTTTATAATAAGGAAAAGGAGAGGTTAGGGGATTTTTTTTTTGGGGGGGGGGCGGGCAGGGATTGTTTTAAGATACATAGCACAACCTAGAAACAATTCCAGGAAAAGGATGAGTGTGAACCTTCTTATTCCTAATGCCCTGCAGTGTGTGCTCAGAAAACTGGTTTAACGCTGCCTTAGAGCCGGGAGACTGGGCAAAAATCTCCCGCTCAGGCTCCGGTTAGCGCCCATTGGCCAGAGGCTGAGGCTGACGCCGGCAGCCAGGTGCCGCACGTTGGGCAAAACTCTTCAATCTCAGCTGTTGCAGGTGAAGGAGAGACCGCCAGGTCCACCAAAACGCCTTCTTCCCTTCTTCCGTGTCACACAGCTGTATACTCTCCAGCCTCCTTTGTGGCTGGCTGGGCCATGTGACTAAGTTTTAGCCAATCGAAGTGAGAAAGGGTGAGGACCTTTCCAGGTGGAGGTCTTGCCCATAAAGCCTCACCTCTGTGCCCTCGACCCCCCACCCCCATCCATGCAAAACACAGTGTGGCCCTGAGGCATGGCAGAGCCCCAGGGAGGAAGGAGCCTGGGCCCCTGAGTGACAGTGTGGAAGAGAGTCTCCTCTCTGAGCCCACTGCCCATCCAGGACTGATTTGTGAACATGAAACAAGCTTCTATCATGCTCCACTGCTGACAGCTGGGAGGTTTGTGAGCACAGCTCTCTCCCTAATACACAGGCTGCTCAGTCACTGTACCAAAGGCCGAAACCATCCACTCAGACTGATTCAGAGCCTCTGATGAAAAGCCAAGCTCAGCCTCCTCAGGATGACAGACGGATACTGGCTTATCATCCAGGAGATTGGATTTCATGGAGCAGTAACAGTCACTACTAAGACTCGGGGGCACACAAAATCAGTATCTTAAAAATAAAACTACTGTCTGCAAGGCAGTTTTTTCTAGTTTCATGTTCAGTTTTTTGTGAGATTTGAGGATGGTATTCTTTTTGTAACTGACTTAGCAGAGGAGGAAACCTTTCATTTAGCTGTGTTTGGAGAAAGCATTTGAGAAAAGGATTCTTTGACGACCCAGGATGCCTATACTGGTATATGGCTAGTTGGTCTGGCAGCTTCTGACCAGTGTCTTTCTTTTCAGAGGAGGAGCCCAGACTCAGACCCAGCACCGCGCCGAGGCCACACAGATGGCGGCCTGGGGCCAGCGGCCACCTCGGGGGGGCTACCCAAGCCTGCACCTTATACTGCAGGGGCTCCCTGGGGGCAGAGCAGAAAGCAATGCAGTCACTCTGGAAAGCAGAGATCTGGGCTCGCAGTGACCTTGGGCAAGTCCCTAACCCTCTCTGAGCTCAGTGACTCACTGGGAGTTGGAGACAATGAGACCCGCACTCATTTATTCACTTGCTTGCTTCTTCAATGCCTAAAGATGTCAGGTATTTGTCAGGCACAACATTAGGCTCTGATGCTGGTGTGGTGAATGGTGAACAAGAGAGACAAGACCTCTGGTTTTAAGAGCCAGTGTTTTAGGGGCTTTCAGCTTGTCATGAAGGTTGAGTAACATTGGAAAACAATCTAGCCCATGCCTGCTGCATACTGCCAGTCATTAATGGTGACGGGGGACCGCTGCTGCCACCACTCCTGTTCTGCCAGCATGCCCTCACCTGCCTGGCTGTTCCGGGTACTTCTGCTTGGTGTAGGCCTCCAGGGTGGCATAAACCTTCTCCCGCAGAGTCTCCACTTCCGAGGGGTTGGACAGACCCTTGGCATCTGAAAAAGATGACTGATTTCACCTCCGGTGACACCTTCCATGGAGGCTGTCCCCAATCGGGCTGGCCACCTCTCCTAGAGTTACCAGAGACACGCTGGATGGGGGACAACTGTGAAATATACACAGCCAGTCCTTTAGGCCCCCGCCCTCCTTTCTGTGCCCAATCTACCCCAAGACTCTTGGGGCAAAGGTCCCCACCACTGACTCCAAGGAGGAGAGTGTTATCTTATCTGGACTGTTCTAGAAACAGCACCTTCACACACTTACCGGGTGCCTACTACGTGCTAAGCATGGACCGAGTGATGAGACGGGGACTGACATCACGCATCAATTAACTGACCACCGCCCTCAGGAGTAAATCACTAAGTGGTCCCATACTCGTCTCCCACGAGCCCAGCAGTGGCATCTGACCAAGAGGCTCATGTCCTCCCTGCTGACACAGTCTTCCCTGGCTCCAGGACACCACTCGCAGGTCCCGCCCCATGTCCCTCATGGCCCCGTCTCAGGCCCTTCATTGAATCTTCCTTTTCCCCCAGCCCCTGGGTGTTGGCAGGCCCCTGGGCTCAGCCCTCCACCCCGCCTGAGCTCACACCTGGAGCCGAGCCCTACATGCCAGGTGTGGGCTGCCAGCCTCCAGCATGCATCTCTGATCCTGCTTGACCTCTGAACTCCAGACTCCCATAAAGCATTGCTTCCTGGGCAGCTGGTCTTGGATGCTGACTCTCCATCTCAGATTTTCATGTCCAAAGACAAAGTCTCATTTCTGGTCACCCACCCGTAAGACCTCCATCTCAGTAAATTAAAACTCCCTTTTTCCAAGTGTTTGGTAAAACGAAATAAAAAGCCCTGAGAATTATATTTAACGCCTGTCTTTCTTTCAGGCCCGATATCTGATCCATTGGCAAATCCCATTGGCTTTGCCTAAAATTATATGCAGGGTCTGACTGCTTTTTACCACCTCCTTCACTGCAACCCAGACCCGTCATCTCTCGTCTTCCCCACTTGCCCCCAAGCACGCACCCTCCACACCCATTTGAGACTTTTCAAGATGGCTCCAGGACTAGAGACCCTGAGGAGCCGACTCTGCCCTCCTGGTCCTGTGTCCCGTCTCAGCTGAGCTAGAGGACCAGAGAGTGTTGGGGTGCGGTAGGCCAACCCGGGAGAAGGGTGAGCCAGTCATGACGCACTCACCTGGGTTGAACAGCACGATGGCTCGCAGGCACCCCAGCTCCGACTTATCCATCTGCATGTCTTTCATTTTGGAGACCAGCTCAGTCAGAACTCTGTTCACAGGAAACAAGGACAGGCGATGAGAAAGCCATGAGTCCCAGGCCAAGGGCTGATAAAATGAACGCGGCCAATATTTATTGTGTACCCACCCCATTTTCTAGACAATGTGCCAGGTACTAGGGCACAGAAGTGACTAGGACGTGGTCCCTGATCCCTGGAGCTCACCATTGAATCCAAGAAACAATGCAAACCAGTACCAGCCATGAGCAAAGTCCAAGGGAACCCAGACGGGGAGGCAGAGGGCTGCGAGGGGGCTGGAAAGGCAGCCCAGAGGGTTTGGCAATGAGTAGAAATGCAGGGAGCAACGCAGGGTGAGGACACTGCATGTCTGGAGCACAGCAGAGGACAGCATCAGGTGGCAAGGGGCGTCATGAAGGGGAATGAGCCCACCAAACCATGTTGGTCTCCGCCTGGAAAGCGTTGTGGGGAAGGGCCCAGGTGGACATGCACGTGGCCCTGCGAGACTGCTGACGATGGGCGTGCCCAAGGGCCATGGGGTCCTGGCACCAGTCAGGAGGCCAGCTTCAACCTTCTTTCCTTCCCACCTCTGTACCCTCTCATCCCCGAGCCACTGATCTCTATTCATTTCATTCATGCCCTTGAGTCACAAGGCTTCATTTCCCTTCAGCACCATTTATAAAGCACAGAATCCCAGGCTGAGGCTGCCCCTGCCTGACCAGAGATCCCACTGCTGAGTTCAGCAAAGACCTCAGCCCTGCTTTCCCAGACTCCTCCACTCAAATCCTGGTGCCTACTGCCCAGCCACGCCCCCTATGATAAGCAGTTTAATGCCCCAGCCCCAACTTGCTAGGTCACGTCAGCAATCCAGTCTCTTCTTTGGAAACCCATAGGGGTGATGGGTTCTCCCATCTGCCCAGAGATGATGTAACTGGCCCCACCTCATTGTATCAGCCTGTCTTTTAAACCCTCTCTCAACGTCTCAGGTTTACGTTCTCGTAGGCATAATGCCATCTGCTTCCAGCCAAGGGCGGTGACTGGAACTGTCCATCCTCCATCCCAGAGCTGCCCACAGGTGCACGCACACAGATGCACACATACATACATGTGCATAGACACACACAGGCACTGGATGCAGAAGACAGACACCTGTCAAAGATGGAGCCCACCCCAGCACTGTGGGCGCTGCTCCGGTGGACGTGCAGACCCGTGGCCAGGAGGATGCCGTCCTGCACGGAGACCGAGCGGTGCGAGAAGGAGGCGATCAGCAGCTCATTCCACCCTGCGAGGGCGAGAGGGGGCCTTGAGGGCGCAGCCACCAGGCTTGCTTCGTTGACAAGCATCCAACTTGCATGTTATGGTTCCCATGGAATCAAAACAGAATCAGGGGCCCAGGAGGTTAGAAACAAGTTCCAGGTAATGCGGCTAATTGGTGAAGAAACAATGGATGAGACTGGGGTCCCCTGACTTGGGGCTCTGGCACCATCAGTCTCCCCAGTGCAGCCCAGGATGGCAGCTGGAGAACTGGGATTCTCTCACCACCCCCAGTCCATCAACAAATATAGGTTGAACAGGTAACAGTCGCTATGGCAGCTGCCACCGTGGACAAAGTGTGGAGACCCTGCTGTGTCTGCCCCCAGGACCTGGCGACCTGGTTTATGTCTTTGGCCTCATCTAGAGGCGCCCGGCATGGTGTGCAGCTTTCGGTGGACACCCAGCTTGCAGATTATCTGACAGGGTTGAACCGAGTGCTCAGCCAATCTTCATGGAATTTCCCTCTGGCTCAGTGACAAAGAGGAGACGTGGCACATGTCCACTGGGCCGTGTCCCCATCCCAGAGGTGGGAGCCAGCAGAGAAGACAGCACAGAGTCTTAACACAGGCAGGGGCCCTGAAATCCACCGAGGGTGGGCGTGAGCGGAAACCTCTCGTTCCTATTCCCTCACCTGTGAAACGGGGATAGCTCTATTTTCCAATTTCACAGCAATAATGAGACATTGCTTCAGGTGGACCTTCACAAAAAATGATTTAACTGTTTGAAAGTTAAACGCAAATTAAAAAGCCATGGTGAAATTTGCATGGAAAGAGAGTCTCACTCCTCCATTAACAAATGATGTTTTTTGCAGGGGAATGAAAGATTATGGGGAGGACCATCCAAATTTAAGAGCCTACGAGTAACAGAAAAAGAATGACACTGGCTCGTTACCCAGCCGTCGGCATGGTGCCTTCACAGCTTGGATGGATTACTTGTTTAGGATCCCAGGGGTTAAGTTCGAAATGGCGGCCCAAGTGACTGTCCTGAGAGGAAACGAACCCCTTTACCTGCCCGGAGCAGAATGACCTGGTCCTCCAAGGTGAGGTCAGAGAAGTGGGGGATGCGTTTGGCCCACTCAACAAGAGTGAAGAGCTGCTTGTCAGCAGCATGGCATATGTTGGTGACAGGGTCATTCGTCTAAAGAAGGAACAAAGTAGGGGGTGACGGGTTAGCTCAGTTGGTTAGAGCGTGGTGCTGATAACATCAAGGTTTCCGGTTCGATCCCGGCATGGGCCACCGTGAGCTGCACCCTCCCTAAAGGGTCAACTATGGCATTGTAGCATGAAAGCAATGTGTAACCAATGACCATGGCTGTTCCCCCATTAAATAAACAAACAAACAAACAAACAAAAAATAGAAAGGAGCAAAGTACAGCGGGGGGGCAGATTCTGGGACCCTAGCACCCCTTCTCCTTCCGCAGACCCACCCAAGGAACGGGAGGTGGACAGAGGCCTAAGGCCACGTACCGAACTCTCCATGTTCATGTCACCATAGGACTCTGTCTTTGGTTCCACAGCAAGCTCGGCTTCTAGAATCCTCTCCACGGGCATGTCTTCATGGCCACCGCCGGCACAGTCCGCCTCGCTCTCGGCTCGCTCCCGGCTCCTCTGCCTTTCCTCTTGCACAGCTGGCACACAGAAGGACTCACAGAAGTTACCCCATGCCCAGGACGACAGCGGGGGAGTCAGCGCACTGCCTAGGCCTCGGGTCCTCATGTGGAAAAGGGGCATCGTCATGGCCCCGAGTCAGGGGTCACAGTGCTGACAGATGAAACAGGGGCAGCAAAGCTATCTGCTTCTGCCCAGGCAGAGCGAGGGGTCTTGAGGCCTTCGTCCTGGTGACGACTCTAAGAAGTTCGCATGTGAAGCTTTCATAACCCCCGATTCTGCCCCCTGTCTTCACGAGCCACCCTCTCCTGTGGGCTCCCATATCTGTCCTCCACCTCTTACCTCTAGTGAACTGTGAGCGTGCGACAATTAAGTGGCAGGCACCTCACGTCAAACACTGCCTCTGCCAGACCCCACGCGTCATCCTTGACATTCACGTCCCATTGGCTCTGCCCGAGGGCACCAGCCTGAACACACATCACCTGGCCCGGCTCGTGAGGGCTCTTCAGCAGCCACATGGGTATTTGGTAAGCGAAGGGGTGGAGGAGAGTCACCTAGATGGCATTTTAGAACCCACGACATACACGGCTGCTGCGGGGGTGGGGAAGCGTGCACAGGCGACGGTGTAGGCTGGAGTGAGCTCAGCCCCCAGGCTATAATGCCACCCAGGTTTATTCCAGCCCTCAGGGCCCTCTGGGTCGGTAGGATGTCGGGCGGACGCTCGCCCCAGCTCTGCCTCCTTCGTGGAGGCGCAGCCCTTGCCGGTTAGGCCCCATCTTCTACAAAGCTGCGGCTTCCATCTTCCTACTCCCAGAGCAGTAGCAGAATTCAGTATGAGGACATTTTTGTTTTTAATCCCAAGGGTCGAGAACATTGTAGTCTAAGCAGGTGGCTCACCTGGAACTCAGTGACAGCTGCTCCACTCGCAACTTCTATCTCTCAGCTTCCCTCCCCCCTGCCCACTGTCCTCTCCCCAATGCCCCTCCACTCTGAGGGGCTAAAAAGCCACAAAGGCTGCGGAATGAACTGGAACCGGGGACTGGACCTCTAGTTTGTCACACAGGCGAGGACAGTGGTCTCATAAGGTCCGTCAGGGGAGGGCGTGACAGCACCACTCCGTCCCAGGTAGAGTCCCAGCAAGCCTGGGGCTGAGATGTCATTCAGCGGTCAGGACAGAGTGAGGGCAGGAGGGAGTGAAGGAAGAGGGGGAGGGGGTAGAGCAGGGGAGCGAGAGGCAGAAGAGACGGAAGGGAGAGGGGACGAGGGGACAGGAGAGAAGACTCGGCCGCCGGCCTAGGCAGGTCCCTCACCTCTCGGAGCCCGTTCTTCTTTCAGGAAATGAACGTGTCACATTGGAAAATAGTAAACGTCTATTCCAGTTGCACCCTCATGTACACTAAGAAAGCCACAGGTCCTGGCCCCTGGCCTGTGAATTCTGAGGCCACCCCAGTTTTGTCTCTTTCAATCTGTCCAACTCTAGGAGTGTAAATTCCATAGTCTCTCTCCATTATCTGTTGCAGGATTTTATGATGTTATGACACTGCAAGGTGTCCAAACTGAGCCCCAGGTTCTGTAGGTCAAGGCCAGGGATAGCAGTGGTGAAGGCTGTCCTGGAACCTTTTGAAGGTGGCCCTTGATAAACGAGGAATTCACTAACTCTTTTGCCTTCTCTTTGTCAGGATAAATAGTACCAATTCCTTCAGAAATTTCTCCAAACACCTCTTTCCCCTGCTAACTTTTACTCCTCATCTTTTCATCACTTTTGGTTCCCCACATTCTTTTTAACAATGCAGGAGCCAAAATTGGACCAAATTTTCTATGAAAGAATCACAATAATCCCCAGCTCTTAAAATTCACATGTCCCCGAGCCGGCCGAGTGGCGCGGTGGTTAAGCACTGGCTTGGGAAGCCAGCGGCCCCGGTTCGGGTCCCACATATGGGGGCCAGTGACACTGCCCTCAAAAAAAAAAAAAATTCACATGTCCCTGTTTAACTTACTTACTCTTTTTCTTCCTTCCCTCCTTCCTTCCTTCCTTCCTTCCTTCCTTCCTTCCTTCCTTCCTTCCTTCCTTCCTTCCTTCCTTCCTTCCTTCCTTCCTTCCTTCCTTTTTCTTTTTTTAATGAAAGAACCCCACTTCCTACCATTTGACCTGTAGACCATTCTGACCCTAACTGAGCTGAGGGATATTCAGGGTGAATCTCTTGTGTGGTTGTTTTTTATTCAAGTACAACTGATATATAACATTATGTTAGCTTCAGGTATATTGCATAATGGTGCAATATTTGTGTATATTGCAAAATGGTCAATACAATAAGTCTAGTTAACATCCATCACCATACATGATTACAAACTTATTTCCTTTTGATGAGGACTTTAAGATCTACCATCTTAGCAACTTTCAAATAGGCAATAATGGTATTATTACCAGTAGTCCCCATGCTGTACATCATATTCCCAGGAGCGATTTACTTTATTACTGCAAGTTTGTACCTTTTGGGCCCCTTCACCCATTTCGCCCACCCCCACCTCCTGCCCTGGTCACCACCAATCTATTCTCTGTATCTCTGAGCTTAGTTTATTTCGGGGGAGGGAAGTTAGATTCCACACGCAGTGAGATCACCCGAGTTCAGACTGAGTTTTGAGAATCATCATTAGATTGCGAAGAAGCAGAAACACCACTTCTCTGACAGCAGCCTTTCGCCTTCCTTTAACTTAAGCACATGTGCTTTTTCCAACTCGACCTGAAAGCTCTCCATCTGTCCTGAAGGAAGAAATGGCCCTGCACACCCACGCCCCTTGCTGATGGAAGGTGTACTTTGGGGTCATCAGTTCGATGTTTGACTGGCAGGGTGCGAACAGTATCCGTTCTATCCTGTGAGGTAAAGACAGTCTCCACCAGCTGACTTTTCACGTCACACGCTTCAGTCTGTAAGATCACTGGCGGGAAATCAGCAGAGGGTGTGGGTGGAGGAAGGAGGACCTGGCCCACTTATTCCACGCCTCACTCTGATTGCTGTAAAGAAGAGATGGGGGAAGACAACGATGGAAGCGAGGAGACATCGCACAAGCCCACCTTTATCACAAACAATAACGGTGGCTTGGGTTATGGCAAAAGTGGTCAAAGCGATGCGTCAAAGAGTCTAGACACATTTGTGGGGAGACAGATTTCCCATTGCACGTGGTGAGTCAAAGAAAGAGAGGAGCCCAATAGTTTTGGGTCCGAGCAACTGAAAAAATGGCCGGCTCCTGAAATGGGGAGGTCTGCGCGATGAACAGTCCCGGGAGGGCAGATGGGCAAGAGCCCAGGTTTGTGTCTGTCAACTTGAGATTCCTGTCGGATATCAGTGAGGGCGGCCCTGGCCCAGAGCTCCTTCACTCCTGGCCGGAGAGGAGGCTCGAGATGGGCTTGATCTGGGGCCACAAGGCCTGCTCATCATTTGCCTTTGGGACCTTGGAAACCCACCTCACCTCTCTGAGCCTGTGCCCCCAGCTGACAGGGTTGATTAGATGATTAAGAAGGGCCACATCCATCTCAGACATGCTGAGGTTGCAGGAATATCATCTTTTCCCTTCTTGGTAGCATTCTCTTTTAGCAAGGGCTCAAAGAACCTTTTCCTTCATTGGTCCTTTGGGTCAGCCTCCTCTCCCCACAGAAAGGAAGTTCTTCGAAAGTGAGGACCCACCAGGACTGCCTAAATGCCTGTTCCTATTTCCTGAGAGAGGCAGGGCTTCCTCACTCTGAAACCTATTAAGATTCACCGCTGACACCACATACCTGTCCAAGTTCACTAGTTAATTAACTGCCCATTCGATTTATTTGTGTTGTTTCATGGAAAGACTTTTCAATCTCATGAATGAACAGAAAGCACTTGCAGATTGTTTTCTCACTCTGCACCAACACAGCTGGCGCACCCTGGAACTGGAAAGATGCAACAGTTTCAGAGTGCACAGCAGTGGTCTCCCTGGAGGAGACGGCTAAGTCTGATTAGTGGTAATGCCAACGGTCCCCAAAGCCCATGACACATGCCAATCTCAAAAGACTGGCAGCCACCCAAGGTTATAAAAGCCCAGAGGGTGGAATCAAACCACCCTGTTTCCCTGAGGAAGACCCAGGATGAGAGGAGAGACGTCGGCTCCACCCGGGTTGGACTGGGTCCCCTGTGCAGGGAGAGCACCAGGACACCGAAACCTGGGCCTTCAGATTTGTTGCCTGGCTATTGGAAGAGCCAAGGATGGGGTCCAGGGTGGGGCCCATCATCAGAGTTCCATGTGGAGAAGGAAGTTGATCCTGTTCCCTCTGCTCTGGGGACACATTTCCTAGGGCAGGGGACATGTGATCGCAATTATCAAGAAACCATGGTCTCCGAAGTCATCTGAGCCTCCGCCTCGAGGTTCCTCCCATGATGTCCAGCCCAGCAGCAGTGTGCCCCGCCCGCCTCTGACTCCCACCGTTACGTGTGTGCCGCCGCGGTCCCGAGTGGGGAGGGCCTCACCTTCCCGCTTCATGCCCATGACCAGGCACTTCTGGTAGCGGCAGTACTGGCAGCGGTTGCGTTGGCGCTTGTCGATCAGGCAGTCCTTGTTATCGCGACAGGTGTAGATGAGGTCTTTCCTTATGGTTCTCTTGAAGAAGCCCTTGCAGCCTTCACAGCTGTACACACCGTAGTGCTTTCCTGCTCACAAGAACACAACAGTCCTTAGGTTGTTCTTGTGTGTTTGCTTCTTTCTTCCAAAAGAACCCCTTGCCCTCCCCGCTCCACCCACCCTTCACAGGGAAACTGGCAAAACACCTGGGCAGAAAGCAAGGAACGGAGAGCAGAGAATGCAGGCCGGTCCCAGGAGCCAAAGGAAGGCCCAGCAAACACACCTCTCCTGGTGTCTTCCCTCTGGAACCCACTCTTGGAAATCGCTAATTCCAAGAGCATCATAGAAAAGTCCTGAGCTAAGATTTGATTTCCTTTACACTTATTTTATCAAGGCAACTCTTGTGTTTAATTAAACAAAATGTTCTGCCTCCATTCAAGATAGTAGTGCACATAATAAAAATATTTATGCTTTTGGTGTATTCTGAAGCAGGCAAAGAACCTCAGTTTCACTAATATTTCCCCGAAATTGAGGCCCAAGGACTTAGGAATCCCCCTTAAAGTATTATCCTTCACTCTAAATTATGAACAGGCTTCTTCTTGAATTATGAACTTTTAAATGCTATTGCCAGCTGGAGAATTAAATTAGTATATGATCTTTATAGCACAATATGATGTGTAACCTCGAGATACAATGTAAAGATCTCACAAAATTCTGTTTGATCCAGAACAGTCTGTTACGTGTTTCATTGCCCTCATTACCTATTCCACACATTCAGTTTCCCATGACCCCAGCCAGGGATGGTGAATTTGTGTCAGGGGAGCCACCACACTCACCCCGCTACCGCCACAGGCATCAACAATCAATCCCAACACTCCCTCTAAGCCAAAGTCTTCTCAACACTACATACCAGCAGCTATGCCCAATTGATTGGAATTGTGGGACTTGAAAAACATAAGGAAACAGATCATTCAAAACATAGTTATGTCTGATTCTTGAGTGCAATATGTGTTACCATTTAGCTGCAGATCTGACATGACTTTCTAACTCAGTTGTATTTAGGCTGATATTAACGTGAATTTGAAGTCCCTAAAAGTTAACAAATATAAATATTTGACTCCCAGGACCTTGTATTTCAGAAGCTGCCCTTTAAGATGAAATGGTGGCCGAGATGCCCACCTGAGGAAAGTCAGCCTATGCCTAATCAGTTGAATATACTAATTTACTGAACTCATATCAGTCATAAATATGAGATTTTTATCTTGGGCTCAAAGAACCCAACACTCTCAGTTCTACAGTATTTGTCTTTGAGAAACTTGGGACCAATCTGTCATCTCCATGGCTCTTCAATATATGAATGGCCCTCCCAGACTTCCAATTAAACCGTGGTAGAGAAAACTCCCATCAGGGTGGAGCTGGCATTCTGTTGCTATGGCAATGGCCAAGTCTGCATGACTTGGAAACAACTTGTTGAGAGCAAACAAACATCAGCCAGATAAGCTCCAGGCCCCAACAACTTTCAGTGGTGACATTTTGTAGTGGTTTTGGTGACAAGAAGAAGATGAAGAAATAGTCAGCCATCATCACAGGTAGCTACAGAAAAGCACCTTCCCAACCTGCTCATTCATCATATCAGACATCCAATGTCTTCAAAACTGGGAGGGTAGGGACTCTGGGCAGCAATGATGGAAGAAGGGAATGGAGTCAAAAAAGAAATAATTGGGGCAAAAGTGGAAGAGGATCGAAGAAGATAAAATCAGCAAAAACATATTTACTTCCACCCATGAAAACATGTGAAAAACCAAGAATGTTATAGAAGGAAATATGTTAAAATATTAAAAGGTTTGTCCTTGTTAGGAACATTATAGATAACTTTTTTCAGTTTGTTTTCTAGTTCTTCCAAATTTTCTACATTGGGACATTATTTTTAGAATTATAAAACATACATATATATATATATATATGAAACTCTAACTAATCACGATAGCTTCTCTATTCCAGATACACACTCAACACAGCAACTCCAGAGGGCAGAGCTTCTGATATGTGTCCTATCAATGTAATCCTCAAAAATAAAGTCATACTTTAAATTCACCAAGACTGCAGGCTATGAGCCCAGTGACAGGAATTTACACCTGGGATGGCCCAAGCTGGGCCATCCTAAATGGTCCTTTTCTTTCATCGGGAACCAAGTAGCAGGTAGACAGTGAAGCAGTGCCTTCTCCGGGACCCCAGTTGCCTGGGGCACTGGGGAGGGGCCTTCTGCTGGTGCACGTACCTGAGGACCTGTCCCCACAGATGGCACAGATGTGTTTAACCAGAGACCCAGGACTGGTGGACAGGTAGTTCATGTTTCCAATCCCAGGAAGCCCTGGTAAGGGCTTGATGTCCTCTGAAATGCTGACACTGTTGACCACATTGAGCTGGGAGAGGAAAAAAAATACAATAAAACATACAGCCAGGTAACCCCGACCCCTAAGGCCAAAAGCAACATATGCATCCTGGAGCAAAAACAAGGTCTATTTCAAGAATTCTCTGGTAATTACCAGAGAATTCCGGGCAAGATGGTGGAGTAAGTAAATACTGTACTTTCCTCCTCCGATGACAATATTAGAATTTCAACTAAATTACAGAACAATCAATGTGGAAGACCACCTGAAATCCAGCTGAACAAAAGTCCTGTAACTAAGGATATAAAGAAGCAGCCACATCAAGACTGATAGGAGGGGCGGAGATGTGCGACAGGCAGGTCCCAAACCTACATGTGGAGGTTGAGAATTGGGAGGGATATCTTGGCTAAGGACGTGCCCCCTGAGAAGTAAAGGGTCCCAGCACTAAACCGGGCTCCCCAGCCTAGAGCACCAGTGCCAGGAAGAAGAGTCCCCCCAATATCTGACTGCCAAAACCAGCAGGGATTCCATCCAGGTGAGATGGAGGGATGCTGGGAAACCCAGGTGATCTCTTAAAGGACCTGTGCACAGACTCTCTCGCTAGCAGGAATTCACCCTGAGGTCCAGCGGAGGGATAGCAGCTCAGGAGGTGCCGGAGACATATAGGGAGAAACTGAGTTGTGTGAGAGCAGGGTGAGGGCTGGAGAGACAGCCGCCATTGTCCCTGTGTTGAGCCCTCCTTCCACATGACCAAATCTGAATCTGCATTGATCTGGTGAACACTCACCCCACTCTGGTCACTTCCTGAGACCCCGCTTCACCCAACTCATGTACTGACCGAAGCTCTTTTAGTGGCTGAGCCTTATGGGCAGCCGGCAGGTGGTGGCAGGCCTCAGGGTGCCCTGGGCCTTTTGCTGAGCTGCCCCAGGCCTGGTGCTGGTGGCAGCCATCCTTGATTCACAGTGTGTCCTCTCCTACATGCCTCCAGGTCCAGCACAGGCAGCGACCAACCATGGATCGCTCTGTAGCTCCTACCAGGTAGTCCCAGGCCAGTCACACACAGCGGCTGACCTTGGCCTGCAACAGAGCCCCTCCCAAGAGGCCCAGAACCAACACATCTGGTGGCCGGTTTCAAACCACAACAGAGCACGATGCGATCAGCCCCACAAGCAACACACCCAAAGGGTGGTCTCAGCAGGCACCAGAGCCCATAGGGACAAATCCCACTCCATGGGGTCAGCCCCCGCACAGCAGCTCATATGCCATGGTTGTAGCCAATCCTCACCACCAGTCAGCCTGAGGGTCAGTCCCAGTGTTGTTCTAACACAATCAAGGCTCAACTACAACAGGAGGGTACAAACAACCCTCACAAGGAACACTCCTAGGGCACCAAACTCAGGTGACCAGGGAGGTTGTGCCATTGGCCCCCACAGGATACCTACTACTTAAGGCCACCTGGCCAAGACTGAGAGACATAACAGATCCACCTAATAGAAACAAACACAGAGTGACAGCCAAGATGAGGAGATAAAGAAACATGTCCCAAATGAAAGAACAGGGGAAAACTGAAAAAAAACAAAACACAAAAAAGAACTAAATGAAATGGAGGCAAGCAACCTACTAGATGCAGAGTTCAAAACACAGGTTATAAAAATGCTCAAGGAACTTAGTGAGAACGTCAACAAAGAGATAGCAAGCATAAAAAAACAACATAGAAACCATAAAAAAGTACCAGTTAGAAATGAAGAATACAGTAACTGAAATGAAGAATGCACTAGAAGGAATCACCAGCAGACTAGATGAAGCAGAGGACTGAATCAACAATTTATAAGATAAAGTAGTAGAAAACACCCAATCAGAACAGCAAAAAGAATTTAAAAAAAAAATGAGGACAGTTTATGGAGCATCTGGGACAACATCAAGTATAACACCATTTACATCATAAGGGTACCAGAAGGAGGAGAGAAAGCAAGGGATTGAGAACCTACTTGAAGAAATGACTGAAAACGTTCATAACCTGGCAAAAGGAAAAAAACATACAAGTCCAGGAAATGCAGAGAATCTCAAACAAGAGGAACTCAGAGGCCCACACCAAGACACATCACAAATAAAGCTGCAAAGGTGAAAGACAAAGAAAGAATCTTAAAAGCAGCAAGAGAAAAGCAGTCAGTTACCTACAAGGAAGCTTATTTTTCAACAGAAACTTTACAGAACAGAAGGCAGTGGCAGGAAATATTCAAAGTGATTTTAATCAAGGACTTATAACCAAGATTACTCTACCCACCAAGGCTAACATCTAAAATAGGAGAACAAGGAGCTTCCCAGATAAGAAAAAGCTAAAGGAGTTCATCACCACCAAACCAGGATTACAAGGAATGTTAGAGGGATTTCTTTAAGAAAAAGGAGAAAAAGGATCAAAAATATGAATAATAAAGTGACAAATAACTACATTACTTATCAATAATTACTTTAAATGTAAATGGATTTAATGTTCCAATCAAAAGACATAGAGTGGTTATACCATATACAAGAATAAACTCAAAATGGATTAAAGACTTAAATGTAAGACCCAAAACTATAAAACTCCTAGAAGAAAACATAGGCTGTAAACTCTGCCTATATAATAGTTTTTTCTGATATATCTCCTCAGGCAAGGGAAACAAGAGAAAAAATAAACAAATGGGACTACATCAAACTAAAATGTTTTTGCGTGGCAGAGGAAACCATCAACAAAATGAAAAGACAACCTACTGAATGGGAAAAGCCATGTGCCAATGATACATCTAACAAAGGGTTAATATTCAAAATTTATAAATAACTCATACAACTCAACACCAAAAAAACAAACAACCCAATTAAAAAATGGGCAGAGGACATGAAGAGACTTTTCTCCAAAGAGGACACACAGATGGCCAACAGACATATGAAAAGATGTTCAATGTCACTCATCATCAGAGAAATGCAAATATAAACCACAATGTGATACCACTTCACACCTGTCAGGATGGCCATCATCAGTAAGTCAACAAACAACAAGTGCTGGTGAGGATGTGGAGAAAAGGGAAGCCTCGTACATTGTTGGTAGGATTGCAAATTGGTGCAGCCACTATGGAAATCTGTATGGAGTTTCCTCAAAAAATTTAAAATACAACTACCATATGACCCAGCAATTCCACTTCTGAAGAAAACACACTAATTTGAAAAGACATATGCACCCCTCTGTTCACTGCAGTGCTATTCACAATAGCCAAGATATGGAAGCAGCCTAAGTGCCCATCTGTAGACAGCAGACAATCAGTTACAGGAGATGTGGTACGTATGTACACTGTAGCATTACTCGGCCATAAAAAAGAATGAAATCTTACCATCTGTGACAACATGGATGGACCTAGAGGATATAATGCTAAGTGAAATAAATCAGACAGAAAACACAAATACCGTACGGTCTCAGTTATATGTGGAATATAAAGAACAAAATAAATGAACAACCAAAACAGAAACAGACCCATAGATACAGAGAACAAGCTGATGGTTGCCAGAGGGGAGGGGCTGGGTGAGAAAGAGGATTAGGAAGTACAAACTGGTAGTTACAAAACAGGCACGGGGATGTACAGTACAGCACAGGGAACATAGTAAGTATATTGTAATAACTATGTATGGTGCCGGGTGGGTACTAGACTCATCAGGGAATCACTTCCTAAGTTATATAAACGTCTAACAACTATGCTGTACACCTGAAACTAATATAGAATAACATAAAATGTCAGCTGTAATTTTAAAAAAAAATTTTAAATAAATATACGTTTTCTCTTATCACAAAAAGTACCTTCTAAGCACAGAGTATCTGCAAATCCCTGGGCGATATCAATTTAAGAGAAAAAAACAGGTAGGGCAAGAGGAGCTAAGTCATCCCTAGAAGCCAAAATCTAAACCGAAAAATCAGAGCAGGCCTGCATCCGAGCTCTCGGCTGTTACTCACTTTGCTCGTGCGTCCCGTGTGAGCTGGCAACCCACACAGAACGACACGCTTAGGCCAAATCCACTGTGCATTTCTAAATTTTTTATTAAGTTCTGACTGCCTCGGCAGCCCCGCTCCAAGAGGAGCTAGGGCCCTCGGGCAAAAGGCAGCCTCCGCGAGAGCCAAGAAACCCTGCGAATCTCTTCACTTAGTCAACAAACGTTCACCGCGCGCGCCAAGCAGGCACTGTGCCAGGCCAGGGCACGGGGCGGATAAAAACGCAGGCCCTTCGGAGTTCCCAGTAAAATGGAAGAGAGGATATGTGTGCGGTCATCTCCAGGACCTGTGAAGACGCTGGACCAAATGCCCAAATCATCGCAGTGCCACCAAGAATGGGGCAGAAAAAGCCCCAGACCACGTTTTTGAAGGAGCAAATGATCTTCCCGTGACAGCAGGAGATCCATGGAGGCAGACACTGTCCCAGTGCCCAGAGTGGGCCAGGCACGTGGTGGGGGCTGACCCATGAAGCTTGCATGCAGCCCTCTCCTCTCCCTAGTCACAGCCAGCACCGTCTTGGGCCCCATTCTCTTGGGGACACTCCACTCCTAAGGGTTTTGATTCATCAAATGAAACAAGCTAGAGAAACATGAACCAGAAAGCCGTCAGCGGCAGTTCTGAGTGCCTGAGGGTCCAGGTTCACAGGCTGGGCACCAGGGAGGGCCGTACACGGCGGTCCAGACAACCTGCCTCTCACGGCTCAAAAACGCACGCTCTCATCCAGGACTCAGACAAGCACCGAAAGCGAGAAAGTTCCGAGATGGTGCGGAGTTGTTGAAGGGCCCATAGGGGGCCATGTGGGGGTTCCAGGGGGGGCCTCTGTCTTCGGTATGGTCCACGCGGAGTGTGTCATGTTGCCTAACCAAAGGGACCGTGATTCTCACGCTGAGCCAAAGGTAGGTTTTTTCTCCTCTAGTCAAAGCCTTTGGGACAGAAGGAATGATCAATAAAACAAAATACAACAGGGACACGGAGTTAGGTTCCTTCTGAATGCACGAGCATTTTCCACTCGCTCAGCATTTATTGCAAACAGGAGCCGGGCAGAGGCGCTGGCTTAAATGCGGGAGGGATGCAAGCAAGGAGACACCGCCTTCAGCACCCTGGAATCAAAGTCACCAGGACCTTCTAAAAATTCATTTGCCTGAGGGGTGGAAAGGTGCATGTGACGGGAGAATGCCCTCTCTCCCCCGGCTCCTCCTCTTTATGCAAGGCTAAGACGAGACGTCCCCATCTTACATCCAGCATTTTGTTGGTTTGTGCACACAGCAGTTCTCAGCCCTGCATGCACACCTGGGGGCTTTGAAATGATGCCTAAACCCCACACCCAGGAATTCTGACTCACTGGGCCCACAGGCCACAGGTCCTGGCATTCTGTTAAGTTTGCCAGGTAAAGCCGTGCAGCCAGGGTTAAGAATTACTGGGGAGGAGGCAAAATGTTGCTTGGAGTCTCACAGGCCTGCGAGTGGCTCCCAGCCTGCCCTGACTGGCTCACCTGTCCTCTCTGACTCCGTGTCCTATCTGTAAACGGAGCGCGGTAACACCTAACGTACCGAGTCTGGAAGAGACAGTGATGTGCGATGCCCATCTCAATGCCTGGCACGCAGTAGGCAGTCCATGATTGTAGCTATTATCGTCCCAATAAAATGGGCTCAATTCAGACAATGAGCTCAGAATTCTGAGAGTTTCTTTAGGAGCCAACATTCCACCCATGTGCTAGGAATTCTGCAGTCGATGAGGCCACACTCACCAAGGCAGTTACATGATTCCATTTCTTAGCTGGGGGCTGTCAGAAAATTATTTGATGTTGTCATAATACTGGGTTGTTATTATTTCAAGATATGTGATACATGTAGATGTGTATTGATTTTTTTTTTTAAATCACGTATTGAGGTTTCTGTTAGGCAACAACCTTTCCCGAATGCCTCAAGGAAACAGATGTTGGCACTTTAGATTCATCTCGGGAAATTCTAGGTCAGATGAGCCCAAAGAAAGCGCCCTGTAGCTGCCATGGCTCTGTCCCAAACCCTCAGATGGGTAAGAAAGGTGATGGGGATAAGGAGGAGGACACCCGCCATCGCCTGGGGTCAGCAGGTCCCCTCCCACAGGACGGATTCCAGCAGCCTGCAGCCATCACAGGCAGTAATTGTTCGTGTTCTGGCTCGGGCTGCCATCCCTGGAAAGCTTGCCCAGCGCTAAGGAAGCGGTTGAACCCTCACAACAACCTTACAAGTCTTCCTATTTTTCAGATGAGGAAATGGAGCCTTCAAGCAGTTTATTCATTTGTTCATTCAGAAATGCTACAGGGGATGCAAAAAGGGAGATGGCAGTCGCTGGCTCAAGGAAATGGCCACTGGTGCAGTGGATTGCAGGTCAGTTAGGACAGTTCAGGAAGGAAAGGTCACACGCAGCGGAGATCAGGGAAGACTTCCTGAAGGAAGTGGCATCTGGCTGGGACTAACGGCTTCACGAATAGGTAGGATCTGGACAGGCCAGTGACGAGCAAAAGGCCTCGAGACCAGCAGCTGGGAGTGAAGCCCAGGCGTCTGTCCGGTGGATAGTGGGGTGGGACACGGGCTGTCACCAGGCCCCGGCTTGACTGCCTGGCTAAGGGAAGTGGATTTAAGTTGGGGGACACTGAGGGTCCACTAGAGGTACTGAGCACGGAAATAACGTCTTTAAAACTGCCTCAATGAGGTCAACGGGGCACCAGCACGAGGGAAGGCTGGCAGAGACACCCAAGGCTATGCACCTGCCCAGGTACCAGCCAGATGCCTTCCCAGGTCTAGCAGGCTGAAGCTAGAACCCAGGCCATCATTCCCTCTACCACTGCCTGTCTCATGGGCCAGGAGGCCCTGTGTCCCTGGAGCAGCCCCTCCTCCCCTCCTCCTCATGAGTCGGGATGCTGGTGGGAGGCAGTGGCTGCGGCAGGTGCATGGAAGCCCTCCTCCATCAGCGCCTCTGCAGCTTGGGGTTTGTGTGGGCTCAGAGCAATCGCGAGAGGCGGCCACCAGAGTTCAAACCGCTTAGCCGCCTGCCCCCCACCCCGTCCCCCAGCCCTCGCTGTCGGCTTCCATTGGAAGCAGCTCACTGCAGGGGGCACTTTAGGGCCCGATTCACCAGGCAGCTGGCTGCCCCGTGAGAACAGGGTAGAAACGCACTTGGCTGGCCTGTCTGCCCTGTGCAGACTTCTCCAGGGATGAGTGGGGCTTCCTGGGTGTCCTGTGGCCTTCACGGAATGCTGGGTCCCCAGTTCTGAGCTGCTTTCAGCCCAAATTATTCCACTAAAGGCAGGTACGTGGCCAGCCGGCTGGTTCCAGGCAGATGTTCCTTTCCCAGGAAATGGGCTCCTTCTAGTGGTGCTCTGTTACTCTACGGGGGTCCCTGTCATCAGGAGAAAGGCCCCTGGACCTCCCATAGGGAGAGAGGAGCCCTGGGCTCCGGCCACACTTGCCACTTCCTCGCTGTGCCATCGCAGCCAGGTCACCTCACGGAGACACGGTCTCCTCGCCCACAGAGGTCAGTGGCCTCCAAGCTCAGCGTGGGTGGCGGGTGGCGGGTGCGGGGGAGACGAGGAGGGTGCGTGTCACCGCCCCTGCTCACAGGCCTGCTTTTGTTCGGCGTGTACATTAGGCTTTCAAAGGTACTTCACTTGAAGAAATGGTGCTATGCTTAATTTTTTTAATTATTAAACAATGTGATCTGTAAGGTCTGTTCTAGCTCAAATGTTTGCAACCGTTATTACCGAAGTACTTTCTACAACAATGCAAACACCTAAAAGGACAATGACTCAGTTATCAGTCACCACCAGGGCAGGAATTCTCCGGACACAACCCTGGTCAGGCAGCTGGGGCGGGAGGGCAGAGAGAGTGTGAGGTGCCAAGGACACGCAGGGTGAGCTCCAGGTGCGAACAGGCATCACACTTAGATATGCAGCATTTCACATGCACACACACTCACACACTCACACTCACATATACATACACACTCTCAACACACACACACTCACACATACACACATATACACAATCTCACACACACACAGTCACACTCACACATATGCTCACACACTCACACACATACACACACTCAGGAAAATGAGGCCTGGCTCACTTTGCCTGGAAGCTGCATAAATATCTTTCCACTTACGTGGCTGCTGTGTTTGGGGCTTGCTCACCCACTCAGACACTCCCCAGCATGCCCCAGCCTGACACACTTTTACTCTCTAGCACCAAGTTCAGTGAACTCTCTAGGGCCTTCCAGCAACAGAGGACGCCTGAGTCAATGATCAGGTGTATAATATACATCACCCAGGTCCAACAGTAATAAAAATAATAAACTTATTACCATAGAGCACTTAGGTGCTTAAGCAGTGATTTTCCAAATCCATGTCTCCTCTGATTTTCATGCAAGTCACGGTAGGCTAATCAGGGCCGATTTGTTAGCCCCCAATGGAAGACACGGAGCTGAGAGAGGCGCACGGGCTTTGCAAATGGTGACGGTCCCCGCCTCCAGAGCCAGGTCAGTTCTTGGTCTTCTTCAGCACAGAGGGTCCAGCAAGAACAGCTACCGAGGCTCCACCGCCGAGCGAGAGCTCAGAGCGGGGGACCCCCAGCCTGCTGCCCCCACCGAGGCCCTGGTCCTCTCTCCCTGTCAGAAGACTTACCCCAGACCCAGGTCACAGGAGGGAGGCCCTCTCAGATCCCATCCCGCTCCAGGACGGCACGATGCAGTTATCCAGATTGTTCCGGCTCCCACTCGCCGTGGTCACACCAAGGGCACGGGATGTCCCGTGTCCTCTCGTTAACTGGGAGAAGTGTCACTGCCGTGTGGCTGTGCGGCCCCAGCCCACACGCTGCTCGGCGTCTGGGGCCGCTGAGCTCCACGGCTGCTGGCCAGCTGAATATAGCTCCCAGGCGGACTTGGCCTTGGCCTCTGCACACAGCCCAGTTGGCCAGGACCAAGCTTTCAGCTGACCTTTCAACCCCAATCCCTCTGTACAGACATACGGTCCAGGAATAGCGGCCCAGCCACGCACACGGCTGTGAAGATGCATTTATGGGCCAGCTTGGGCCGGTCAGACCACAGCATGGCTGCTAAGAGCAGGCCTGCCCACTCCCCCTCACCACCCCCGTCAGCGTCTACCACCTCACCCTGTTTATTGCTGCGTGAGTATAGTGACTGCTATCTGAAACTATCTCGTTCATTCCTTTGGTGTCTGTCCATCTTGCCTGCTCCGGTGTAACTGCTGCGAGAAAAAACTCCAGCCACCTGTTCAGAGCTTATCCCGAGAACCTAGGACAGTGACACAAGGTGCCTGATACACAGGAGGACCTCAAACCTGGGTGTCCGGGGGAACAAAAGCCCTTTGCAAAAATCTCACTTTTTGTCTCAGAACTTCAGCATCGCTTTCTGTCTCTAATCTACTGGCTTTGACCTGTTTTCCTGGAATCCAATCACATGAAGGCAAATGAATAAACCAACCTGCTGAGGGTCCCCCATCGTACAGGGAGGGCATCACCAGCTCTGTGGATGGCAGGGTGCGAGGGGGCATCAGTACTTGTCCATCCCCACCGCTGTGCAGTCCCCACTCCTCTCAGGGGCCACACACCCTCGTGGGACATCCAACAGGCTAGTTCGCAGGTCCCTTGTCTGTGTTCCCTTCGGTTCTGCCCCTACGCCTAGGACAGCCCATGTGACATTGCATCGCAGTCAGCTGCCTGACACCCCACATCCCCGCAACGCCCCACGGGGGCACCAATTGGCTCCGAACCCCCACAGCCTTTGCCCCGTGCCTCCGTAGCACCTCCCACCATGATAAGCACAGCCTGTCTCCCTGCCCCACGCATGCCGGAGTCAGCCAGACGGCTTTCTCAGGCCGACGGGTTGCTTGTGGGCCTGGCGAGCAGAGACCCCACCGTGCTTTCCCAATTCTGTTTGGACTGTGGTGCGACTGTGACACAGCATGAGGGGCGTGTGCCCTGTCCAGTCGGGACACGAGGGGCAGACTCCATGCAGCCTGGTCCGGCTCACCCACCCTCTGGAGCAGAGCCTGCCTGACCGACATGAAAACTGCGAGTGAGAAAAAAAATGCGTGTGTTTCTATGTCACACAACAAACTGGGGATTGGCTGTCGTGCAGCACCGTTACAGCAACAGCTGACCACTGCGAGGCGGGAAGGCTGCTGGGCTCAGCGTGGCCATGCCGGAAGGAAGTGAAAGGCGTCGGCCACCCTCTAGGTCCCTGGAACAGCGGTGTTGTGTGTGCCATGCCTCAGCCCCTCTCCTGAGAAACGCCGAATTCACTGCCAGGGCCGAGCCCGTAGGACCACGGCGCTGGCTCCCTTCGGGACACAGTCTCCCGGACTGGGAGGCGTCGTCGGTTCTCCGGGGCTGCCCCGCTTGACGGCCCACTAACAAAGGCCCCGCATGCCCGACGGAAGCCTGCGGAGACCTCCCAGGCCCTTCGGCAGGCACACACCTGTCACCTGCGGAGGGGCAGCCCAGCTGCAGCTGCTGACGTTGGCGGGAAGGACACTTACCTGGGAGCTGGGCGGGGCAACCAGGTTGATTCCTGGCGGGGCTGCCAGCGCTCCTGAGGGTGGGCCCATGGTGGACGTGATGACGCGGTACGGAGAGCCCAGGGCATTGAGGGGGGTGCCCGCCACACTCAGGGTCCGTGGAGCACTGACCGGGGTGTCTGTGTAGCTGGGGTGGCTGTCCATCTGCTTCCCTGTGGACAAGGCTGCTGACGGGCTCATGGACGTGGAGCCGGAGTGGCCGGGCGAGCCTGTAGGGAGAAGATGAGCATAGGAGACGGAGACTGGGGGCACAGAGGCGGCAGCCGGGGGCTCGCCACACCGAGCTGGCCGCACCGTGGCAAGCAGACAGCAGGGGAGAGGGCTGCTGCAGGATGGACCCTCGCTGATGTTCTGGTTCTCCGGGGCCCCCCGGAAGCCACCCTGGACCGCATCAGGCCAGCAGCCATGGCCACGGGGCACAGCCCACAGGTCGCCAGGGCTGGGCCAGCCACACAGGGAGGAGGAGTCAGTACCCCGCCGCCAGGTAGGGTGGAGTGAGCAGGTGTCAGGCTGCTCCAGAATTCATTGCCTCAAAGTCCCGTGGCTGAGACCTGGGACGCGGCTGCGCCTACACGTCAGAGAGAATCAGTCACTCACAATCTCTCCCACATGCTGACCACAGCAAACGTTGATGAAGGGGCCATATGCCGGGGGTTCACAGCCCAAGAGAACACAGCTCTCCCCTCATCGCCCCTGGCAACCACCAAGCTGTTCTCAGTCTCTATGAGTTCGGTTTTCGTTTTGCTTTGTTTTAGATTCCACGTATACATGAGATCGCACGGTATTTGTCTTTCTCTGCCTGGCCTATCTCACATACACAATGCCTTCAAGGTCCATGCACGTTGTCGCAAATGTCAGGATGTCCCCCTTTATATCACACTGACATCCCGTTGCACAGACTACACGCCACATCTCCTCTATCCATCCATCCATCAATGGGCACTTAGGCTGCATCTGTATCTCGTCTCTTGTGAATATGGCTGCGCTGAACACGGGGTGACACATCTTTCCGAGTCAGAGTTTTCACCGTGGGGCACGTCTTAGACATAAGCACCCCAGTGGGAGAAGGTCTAGCTGGAGCTTGTCTTTGGCTTCTGCTTGCTCAGTTAGGGCCTAGCTGTGGAGGGAACAGTCCCCGCCACACCTGAGAGCCCTGTGAGCTGGCCTCATGCTACCTGGAGAGTTTCAGTCTATTGGGACAGCTAATCAACAGGTAACTCCCAGCCACCGTGTCCGAAGCCCAACAGCTGGCTGTGAGCTCCTGGCAGAGTGGGGGAGGGGCTCAGATGAGCAGGTCAGACATTAATGATCTCCACGTGGAAACTCATGTTATCCTGTGAGGATCATTTCAGCCGCTTACACATGCAGCACTGCAGCTGTCTCGCCCCCATGGTGCCCCCAGCTCCAGAATGACCTGCCCCCACCTCTGTTGTCCAGTGAATTCTTACTCATCTTTCAAGATCTGACTCAAGGGTCACCTCCTCCAGGAAGCCTTCCCTGGTATTTCTGATCTGGTCTGATGCTATTTTCTAAATAAGAACCTGTTTTCTAAATAAGCGCCTGTTTATTTCCCTGTCTCTTCCACTAAGCTGAGAGGGAGGGTAGTGTCTGCTTTTGTTTCCCCACCTCAAGCATGGTACCCAGCGCTGGCTGGGTAGGAAGTGACAGAGCCCAGATTCAAACTGTCACTGTGAAGCCCAGACTCTCTCCTGCGTCACGACTGTCAAGGACAGCAGAGATGAGCTGCAGAGCTGTCCGTCACATCACAAAGCACAGGACGGCTCAATTCTGAAGTGATCTCAAGCTGAAAGTTCATCTGAAGGAGAGAGAAGAGGGCAGCTTCCAGGAACTCATGCCAGAAAAACCCCAATCTCCCCAGACGGCTACCGACTGGAAAGAAACATCTGAGGCGCTGGAAGGCGGTGACATTTACAGAAGCCAGGATATACCTTGAGCCCGTCACTCACCGCCATGTGACCTGATGGGCCAGGAGCCGTGAACTCCACCGGGAGGGCAGCCGTCCTCCCCACGGCCTCGCCCTCTGAGGGAAATCGACCTTCGCTTCCGGCCCCGGCTTTCCAAAAACAGACCAAAGGGCCCTGCATTCACCTTTTTATTCTGTTTCTCACGGATCTCAGAGACACAGTGCCTTTCATTTCTGCCCCTCTTCCCTGCCCCCGGGGACACCCAGTAACTGACCCTGGTCCTAGAGCTACCGGACAGACAGAAACACATTCATCAACCCCAGAGTCCCCAAGGTGCGGGACCTGTGCCACTAGGGTGAAGGGACCTTATGGGTGCTATGGAGGCGAACTTTATAAAACATTCCTAGTTTTATGTTTATTTCTCCCACTTCCTTCAGTTTGTAGCAAGTGACTAAGTTTTTGCATGGAATTATCTTCCCCAAAATAGGAGGAAGGCGGGAGGAAGAGGAGGAAGAAGACAAGGGACTGACCTAAGAGAAAGCCACCCTCCATACACAAGGAGACAATCTGTGGAATGTCATGAAGTCAGTCTGCAGAGGCATGATACTTCAGAAACATCGATCAAGCTGCACAAAAATATACAAATAGGGACTTTGGCGAACTCAAAAGTTGTTTTTAGAATAAAATGAGATGATGTGAGAGTGATTTGAAATTTAAAGCACATTTTTAATAATAATAATAATAACAATTGGCACCGTCTGAATGCAGTCCTCGACCACTCATTGATGAGAATGGTGCACTGCAAGATATTAATAAAATGAAATAGTGAGCTAAAGTTTGGTTTGCAGGGCTTTAAAAATGTGGTTTTATTTCTACTGAGTCAGTGACCCAGAAGAGGGGACTACTCCATAACCACACTTTTATTTATTTATTTATTTATTTTTTTTTTTTGAGGGCAGTGTCACCGGCCCTCATATGTGGGACCGAACCGGGGCCGCTGGCTTCCCAGGCCAGCGCTTACCCACCGCGCCACTCGGCCGGCCCCATAACCACATTTTTCAAAACTACAACTTGCAAAGGCAGATAATACATCTCACACAAATGCATTTTGGTTCTCTGTCCCTCACAATGGGCCAGGATAGGTTCTACAAAATAAAAAGCTTTGCTTTTTAAAAGCTGAGAAACAATGACCTTGGCGACAGAAGGGTTTCTCTGCAGAAACCTCATCCTTCTCACAGGCAGATACTAAAGCACCCCTGTGGGTGACATCTTTGTCAGCTGCGCCCACTCACTCTCCTTTTCTGTCAGAGCCACACGGGACCACAGCCAGGACCACAAGCCACCACACGTTGCCCAGAAACCCAGTTTCCAGTCCAAATCCGAAGTCGAGGTTTTCTCTGCGGCTTCTCCCTGGTCGAGCCGAGGCCCTTCTCTGCCTCCCATCGACCTCTCTGGCTCCTGGCCAGACACCCTCTGGACCCACTCACGTCGCACACACTGCCAGACGCCTGGGAAATGCACCGTTTCGTGCCCCACACAGCTCGCTCTCTTTGCTCGGGCACTGGTTCTTATAAAAATTAATATCTGATGGGAAAGGGCTGGTGGACTTTCTCAGGAGCTTCGCGTCTCTCCTACGACATGCCTGAGGGGAAGTTTTCATATTCCTGGGCCTCCTTCTCCCAGTAAAAAGCCTGCGCTCAGTGGCCCCTAGGACACCCCCGCCCCCAGCATTGTTCCCAAGCACTGAGGTGGTGTGCGTAGACGCGTGGGTGGCGGCCTGGAATGGTCTGTCTGCACCCGGAACCTGGTCCTCATCAGCTGGACCGTGTCAGACCTTCCAGCTCTCAGTGTCACCAGGAACCAGAGCCGCTGGGAATCTGTCACTTTCTAAAGTTGCTGAGGGCATCGTGGCACTATGGCGTCAGGGGGCAGTCTATGAGAAGACAGGCTCTGAAGCTGCAACGCCCTAGGTTGGAGCTGAGAACCTGACCGCTCTGAACTGCAGTCTCCTCAGCCATGAATGGAGACATGCACGGCCTCGGGCCCAGTAGCAGCAGCTACAATTGTGTCCTACACTGTAAACATGGTGACATTGTGATGGAGGGGCTGCGTCTGGCCTGGTGCCATCACAGGCTGTGTACATAAAGGGTTTAGCCAAAGCCAGGCCGATGGCAAACGCTCTAGTAAGGACAGCCATTGCCATACACTGATAGGGACACACCAGTTGTATGCAATACTCAATTTTCTAAATTGGTTAGTAAATAGCCTGCTCTGGGCCCAGAGCGTCTCTCTGTGCCCCCAGCCACCCCTCCTCTAGGACCCGCCCCAGATCCCGTCCTCCGGCCTGACACACAGCGGTCCTCCATGCTGACTCCCATCTGCGTGTCTGGTGTCCTACTGGTGCTCATGCAGCTTTACTTTCACCCCCTTGCTACCAGCAGTTATCACTGAGTGTGCAGCACTTGCCTGAAATGCAGTAGATGCTCAAAAAATATTTGCTGAGTAACCAATGAAAAGGATACATTTTTTTTTGCTAATTAACGTATCACTATACAGAGTTCATCAATAGGCACTGTTTGCATTAAGATATTTATGTCCCTGATGTTTACCAAAACCAAAACCTTTTAAACCTTTGAATAACAAACTGTGTGCATGTGTGTGTGTGTGCGTGCGTGCGTGTGTGCGTGTGTGCGTGCGTGTGGTGAAGGGGACTTACTAAGAAAGAGCGGGCCCTGGTGCTTAGAACTACAGAATTCTTACCAAGGTGAGGAGGTTGCTTAGCAACCTCATCCTCAGCCAGTAAGAGCAAAATGCCACACATCGGTCTCTCTGATTGGCTAGAGAGGAGCAAATGGCGTCGTGTTCCCACCCATTTGCTGCTGTGTCAGGGCAGAGAGCTGGCTGTCCCATGAGCAACACTCCAGGAGGGAAGGGAAACTTGTAAAGAATCACTGATAACGATCAATACCCACCACAGGGAAGGGGGCAGAGGAAAACACCTGCTGTTTCTCAGAGCCAGTTCCCGCCATCCAAAGTCAGGGAGCCCACGGCCATCCCACTCTGCTCTCCCCACAGAGGGCACCATCACACACCCACGCCTGCCTCCTCTGCCCCAATGGAGGGATGGGCGCCTCCGTCTGAGAATCAGGGGACATTCAGACCCCTCACCTGTCCTTCCTACCCTAAGGGGGACTCACTCACTCATGTGCCCTTTCCCTGCTCAGCCTGCAACACACACACACAGGCTACGTGGGATAGGCGGGGGCTGGCACACGAGGGCACTTTGATGTCACCTCCTCCACTGTGTAATAGCAACGATCACAACTGATAGTGTTTGTTAAGCAATTGCCATGAGCCAGACATGGCTCTAAACACTTTCAAATATACAATATCAGGACATTCCCTACCTACCATGAGGCTGGTACTCACCTCTATTGTACAAGAGTGAAAACGGGGGACAGAGGCATTGAATAACCTGCTCAAGGGAGCACAGCTAGTAAATGACACAGCGGCGTTTGAATTTAGGGGGAAAGCTGCAGGTGTGGATTTTAATCTCAGCCCCACCTCGCACTACACCAGCCGGGTAACTTTACGGCAGTGACTCAGTTACCTGTGGTTTTCATCTGTAAATGATATTTACTCCGGCATCTAAAACCTAGACAAATAAGATGGAACTTTTTAGAAAAAGCCTACAAAAAATGTTGTTGTTTCTTCCTGATACATTTATAACCTAATAATAAGGCAGGAGGGAAAAAAAACCCTTTAAAACAACATTGTTCCAGTTCATCCGCAGTTACGTGGTTTAAAATATCCCTGTTCTATGGAGGTGTAAGCCACAAACTTAGGTAAAGTTAGAAAAATAAACAGACCATTCCAAAACACACACACACACACACACACACACACACACACACAAAACAAAACAAAACAAAACCCTAAGCTGTAGTTTTCTTGGTACATATACAGTGACTACAAAAAAAAATTCATTTAGAAAAAGTGTTTCGTTTTTAAAAAAAAAAAAAAATTCCCAGGGCGAGCCAAGTGGCTGGTTAGTTAAGAATTGGCTTGGGGGAATGAGCTCTGAGCAGCAGGGCTGCCGGTTCAGATCCCGCATGGGCCAGTGATGCTGCGCCCTCTACAGCTAAAATGGTGAACAACAGCTCAACCTGGAGTTGGGCTGCCGTGAGTCGCCGGCGACGGCATAGGCTGCAGCTCCTGCTGCCATGAGCTACCTTGAGCGGCCAGCAGCCAGCATGAGCTGCCGTGAGCCAGGCTCAGCATTTTAACCCATGTGGACACTGAGATAGGAGACGCTGAATTCGGAGGGCATGGGGAGCAGAGTGGAAACCACACCTTTGGATGGTAAGTCTCCTCTCAGTGGGGAAGATAAAGGAACCCACGGGAGGGAGACCCTCCTTTGGCTCCCCTGAGGCTCAGCCCCAGGGCCTCTCAGCAGGCATCTGAGGACACAGAGATGCTAGCGAAGGGCTGAACCCTGCGTGTGTGCCTCCCCCACGAGTCGGTCAGCCCTTCAGAGCCCACACGGGCACCTCCGCCCATTCCTGCAGCTGGGAAAGGAGGGCTGCCAGCGGCTGGTGCTGGGGTCCCTCTCCCCCTCTTTTCCGCTCCCCACCCTGGTTCCTCCATCTCCCGGCACCCCTGCCCTTCCCCTAAAGGAGTGAAAGCCTCATTATTACCAGCATTATATATAATTATAGCAAAACCTCACTCATTTGGATCAATTGCGAGAAAAATCAGTCTAAATTCGTGACAAGTTGGCAGATTACTTTTAAATTACAATTTTATTACTTCTAAGTAACACACGTGAAGAGTTTGTGTTTCAAGTACCACAAGCTAATGGTTATTAAGTGGGGATTTTATAAAACCTGCTTCAAAAGACTCTTGTAATTAACACCCCGTTAATATGCTAATGACACTCCTACTATGCTTTTTAAATTGCTTGAAAACAGATGTAGCTTAAATAGGCTCAACACTTCTACAATCTCATTTGCTTAACAACCTTTTTTGGGTGTTTTTTTTTTCTTTTGGTGAATGAGTAAATACAAACAATTCATAGCATGACAACTTCATCAACATCCCAGGCTAATTATGTCACACATTAATAAGGCCATACCATATTGTCTGGGTTGGAAACCAGACATTGGGGGCTTGAAGAGACACCTCATTTTTCAGAAGGAAAGATAAGCCCAGAGAGGTTGATGGCCTCACAAACCCCTGGGTCTCCTGGCTCCCAGGTCGGAGCTTCTCTCCTCCACTGTATTCCACCTCAGTCCCACAGCTCTTTATAATTCTGTGCTACTTACTTCTATATTAGGTGGTTCAGTGAAAAAGGATGTGTGGCATGCCTATGGGGTGCCAGGCCCATGCTGGGCACTGTGGATGCAGTGGTCTCTCATAAGGCCACTGTCATTTCATTCACACTTCAAACTGGCTCAGAGTTGTCAGTGGACCAGAAATGATCCCCATCAGACAGATTAGGGAACTGAGGTCCAGAATGATAAGGTGAGCTCCCCAAGGTCTTGTTGGGAGTTACCTAGTCCAACACAATTTCTGCAACGCTGTCTGCATGCAGTTAAGGACACTTTGCTTGCATGTCACCTTTCCCACCCAGGGGGGTGTCATGCTGTCCTTAACAGAGGACAGGCGCCAGGGAAGTAGGCTCCACGGACCAGGAATGGCCATCTGTCCCATTAAACCAGTTTTGTGTACTATACACCATGTACCAGCCAGTCCACCAAGACAAATGCCAGCGTTTCAGGCACTTGCTGAGCGTGGCCACCCCGCTCCCCCGTACCTGGAACCTTTGAACTCCAGCTTTGTCCACACCCGGCTCTTGGATCCACGACTTCCCTCCTCTCTCCGCCTCTGGGCTCCGTGCCCCGCCTTGCTCTCCGAGCCTCCAGACCTGGGCAGTCACCTTACATGCAGTGAGCGCGCCCCCACTGCCACCCCACGTCCTGGGGACCGCGCAGGGCAGCGTTTGTTCTCAGGGTCTAAATACCCGCATTCCTTGGATCCCTTCACTTAACTGGAGCCCCAAGGAGCATTTCAGGAAAGCACTCGCCAGACGTAGTCACGCGGACACACCCCCGAAAGGTGCAGCAGCACCTGCCCCAGCGTGCGTGCGCGCAGACTGGTGAACTAGGGCATCCCCGTGGCGGTCTGCGAGATTCTCTCCTTGCTGGTGACCTCGGACCTTTGCTCTGCACCCCACACTGCTGGGGCTGAGAAAACAGGGCCCCATGAGCCCCAAGCTCTCCAAGAGCCTGCTTCCTTCCCCCATGACACTGGTGGCCTATAAAAGGGGGGCCAAAGGAGATGTGGAATTGCAGAAGGGAAACTGGCCACCAGCTAGAAGAAACATCCCCACGTGTTTATGGAGCTTTTTCTCTGCCGCTCCGGACTTCCTGTAAGCTTTCTGAATTAGAGATCACAGGCTTTTGCATCCTTAGGTTCGGACGTGGAAGTCTGCGGTGCCGCCTGGACTCTGAGCTGCGCTGGGCCCTGGACGCCCTTGCTGGCCACCTGGCCCCTTCTCAGCCACAGACTCTGAGGAAGGGCGCCGGGCTCTGCTGGGGAGGACGGGGTTGGAGGTCCCAGACCTCAGCTCTCTCTCTGCCCCACCTCCTGGGATGATGGAATGACTGGTTAAAACCCACTTTTCTGTCACCAGGGCAGAATCCACGTCTAACTGGATTCATTGGCCAACATCTCCTAGTGAGCAGCTGACACTTCAGGAACAGAAAAACCTCCTCTAAGGAAAACCCGTGTACAAAATTCTAGCTGAATTTAGTACCACAGTCTCCAGGTTGTCTGAAATGGGGAAGGGGAACTAACTTTTACTGTGTGTTTACCATTTTCCAGGCTTTGTATTATCGAATCCCTACGCCGCGCTGCGAAAGGTTAACCTGACCCTGTGTGGTTGGTCCTGAGGGCAGCGAGGTGCCCTGTGGCTCGGCCCCTCTCCTCTCCCTGCCTCCCCAGGTGACTCCCAGGGGCTCAGGGGGACCCAGTTTGACGACCACAAGCAGCTACGGGCCCTGGGCAAGCCACACCCACGTGTCCCCTGGTCACTGAGGGGTCGGAGAACCGGCAGGCTCTGTACAGCTTAGAAGATCCTGCTCAGCGGTGGGGAGCCGGGGAAGAGCCGGTGCTGGAGATCACGGCTCCCCGAGGACAGTCAGATGGGGGACCAACTTCAGGGCATCCCCTGGGGCCAGCAGACGGCCCGGGACGCCGCACATCCCTGAGCCTCGTCTGCACGCTTTTGTGCAGTGACAGTCACCACTTTCACACTCAGACAGATGTGAGCAGTTGACACAGGGGCCCTGTCGCCGCAAAGACTAACATGTTTACTGTCGCTCTGGCTCTTCAGAGGGAGAGTTCGCCGCCCCCTGATCCGGGCGGTAAAACTGGGTTCCACACATTAGAATACAGTGGGGTCCCCCCGGGAAAGTGTGTGACCTTTGTTTACGAGCACCTTCCAGGCCCCAGGCCCCTGCCCCACAGCCCTAGTTATTTTACTCATTTACTGCAAATATTTATGTTCAAAATCAACATAAATGTTTTAGAAATGAAATATTTCGGCCTAGACCAGGTCTGCTCCTTTCCAGCGGGGTGACCTTGGGAAGGTCATTCCACCTCCCTGACGCTCGTCATTCCTGAATGATGAGCACCTCCCTCCAGGGGTCCTTGGCAATATTAATGTGACAGCCTTGGCAAAGGGTTTGGCCCACAGTAGGGACCCAATAAACACTGACTACTGTTTTCACTCTTTTGTGAAGATCACGGGGTTGCCACTACCTGGAGCAGTATCATGAGAGCCACCCAAACCCAGGCCTCCCAGGAAACAAACTTCTGAGGTCCCCTGGGCCTCTGTGTCTTCTGCTTTCGACCAAGAGGAAAGGGCAGCTTCCCCTGCGAGCCTGGGCATCCCAGCGCCGGGTCTGGGGGCTGAGCTCTCTGCACACGGAGGCCACATAATGAGGGGAAGGAAGAGGTGGGGAGCTTACAGCACTCTGGGCACAATTTCTTTCCCCAGTTGCTAGTCAGCTCTCTATCTCTTGGTAAGATTGTAAATATTTCAGAAAATAGTTTATGTTAAATATGTTCCTTCCTAAATCTCATAAACAGTTACTCCTCCCTACATAAAACCTAACCACTAACCACTTACAGCCATGGTGGGTCCCGATTAGCCACCCACACATCTGCGGAGGGAAAACTATGTTGTGGTGTGCGAAAACACACACACACACACTCACACAGACACACACACACATCACACACACGCACCCTCCTCCCACACACACACTCACACATACACACACTCACACACACTCACATAGACACACACACACACAGGCACCTTCCTCCCACATTCACACACACTCACACACACTCACACAGACACACACTCACACACAGACACACACACACTCACACACTCACACAGACAGACACACACACATTCACACACACACACTCACACACATACCCTCCTCCCACACACACACACATCCTGCAACACACACACACACATACACACACACAAGCAGCTCCAGCTAACCCCCCCCCACATCTATTCTTGGGTGAAAAAGGGACAATTCTACAGACGGTCAGGGTCAGTGAGTCAGGCCTCTTACAAACCAGGGCGCCCCCAGAAGAAGCCACCAATTAATTGTCCACAGGTCACTGTGTTCCCTGAGCGACTGCCAAGCTATCCTGTGTCTTATTCCTCAAAGGACAGACCATGAGTCTGCAACCAGCAGACAGTGCGGAGGCTGCATGGGCTCCTGAGCCCAGCGGGGTGCCATGCCTGAGGCTTCCAAGGCGACTCTGGCCCAGAGAGGCCGCGACAGGCGGCTCAGCAGAGCGTGGGCTCTGCGGCCAGACGCCTGGCCCGCATCCTTGGCCGTGCCATTTCCTAGCTATGGAGCCTTCAGCACGCCACTCCACCTGGCAGTGCCGGTGTCCGCCGCTGTAGAAGGACTGTGTAACGGTGGCACTCCCGCCTACTCAGAGGTTAGAAGTGGGTTTAAATAAGCTGGCACTGGCCAAGTACTTGCAGGGGGTCTGGCCCTCGGTGCTGGGCGTGCCTGCGAGGTGGCTGAGCGCCTCCCTCTCCCCGACGCCCCTGAGGACTACTGCGCAGTACTGGATGGGGGATTACAGGCTTTGTTTACCATCTTCTTAGAGGCGACAACTGTCTCATCCGGCAAACAAATCACTCCTGAGCAGCTGGCAAAGCCAGGACTTGGCAGAGAAGGAGAACACAATGGTTCTTGCCTCGTCACTGGGCAGAGCCGGAGTGGGGAGAGTGGGCACCAGGTGGGGCCACGGCATCCAGCCAGTCACCGCCCTTTGGCCAACCTGACCACTGTTTGTTCACTGATGGGGGTGACGGCCTGGCCACTGGTAGGCACAGCCCCAACCCCAAATCCCAGATGTTGTTTCCTGAAGGTGACACTGCCTCCCTGGAGGTCCCCACACTCAAGTCACAGGAGCCCCCCTGGTTCCATTTGCTAATATGTAAATGGGCAAAGGGCCACACCAAATGAATTCATAAGTGCAGTGTAACTGGCTGCATTGAGGCAAAGGCAGTGAGAGGCGGCGGGGGAGGGACACCCTCTCCAACCCTCGGTACCTGCGGGGCTCTCAGGCAGACCTCCGCGCAGGCGGGCCTGGCCTCAGCAGCTTCTTACCTGGCGCAGGCCAACAAAATAGAAAACATCAACAGAACTAAACAGAATAATTGTTCTCCTCTCTCAGCAGTGATGAGACAAAGTAGCATTAGAGGGAGACATTTAAACAACACGGATGGCCCTTTTCCCTCCCCGTCCACAGAGCAACTTCCTTTCCTCCGGGGGGGGGGGGGGGGCGCCTGTTTCCTTTTACCACAAACCTAATTGCAAAGACCCGAGCTCCCACAACTACGAAAATCAAAACCAGCGAAGTCTGTGGGTCTTCATGGATTTAATTTTACTTCCCCAGATTCCTAATTCATCTTCCCACAGTAATGTTTGGTTTTTAAATTAATTTGCATGTCAGTGCTTGAGTAAACCGGAGGGAGGGGAGCGTAGTAACTTTTATTAAATACTAAATATATGGACACCACTAGAGGAGCTGCTTTTTCTTGTGTTAGCAGATTTGATTACAGCAACAATACTCTGAGGATGAGATTATAGGCTCCATTTTACAGGTGAGGACACTGAGGCTCAGGGAGGCTCAGCCTGTCGCCTCCGGTCTCCCAGCTCCTCAGTGATAACCTAGGAAACAAACTCAGTTCTATCTACCTAGGTTTCGTGATCTTGCCACTTTATCGGACTGAAGGAAGACTATTATTAAGTTTGAGTCAGGGGCTTTCTGGGAGGGCTCTCCCACTCAACCCACCTAACCCTAAACCAGTCCCTGCCCTCCTGGACGCCCCAGTTTTCGTGCCTGTACAATGAGAGGTCCGAGGTGTTCCCTGAGGTCCCCTAGGTGCTAACATTCCAAGATACCATCCAGCAGCCCCCACTGAATTTTGGACTAGATCTTCTTTCTCCGGCCTTTATCTTAGCTCTCTCCCTAAATCCCTCCACCTTCAACCCTTTTAGTCACCCCAGCTGTCACAGAGTCCCCTTGGCAGCCATAACCTCACAGAATGGGTGTGGGGGGGGGGGTCCTGAGATCTCACGGATAAGCACCGTCTTCCGACAACTGAGCCCTGAGAGGAAGGAAAAGTGCTGCCCAGCCATGAATGGGACCAAGATGGGAGCTGGGAAGGCTTTTCACACCCAGGACCCAGCTACCCAGCCATGAACGGGGGATCAGATGTCCAGGTCACAGCCTTGGCCACCACGCTCACTGGGTCATATCACAAGACTGGCCCCAGTAACTTGAACACATCCATAGCCCCCCACCCCATGTGTGCAAGCAGCAACCTCCTCGTGTCTTGGACACGACACAGACATGACACACACCACACAGCATTTCAACGCGTCTGTGCCATAGGGCTATCTGAGCCAAGCGGCCGAGACCCTGTCTCATTCACATCTGTATCCCAGCACCGAACACCATGCTCGGCTCATAAAAACTACCAAAGCACCCTGAATGGAGGAGCAAGCCACCCCCTGCCGCACCATTCCCATCTTGTGAGGCCCCACCCACCACACTTCCCAGAGGGTCCTGCCAGCAGGTACCAAGCTGTGCGCCACACCTTTGGAGGGAACTGCCCAGTCTGCACAGGAGGTCAGAGAGCAGGGACTTTTCCGTTCTGAGACCTGACAAGAATTTCTGCTTTGTCCTGCCTGCCAGTGCCAGTGTCCCAGGGCAAAAGCTCCCCTTTGGCTTCCAGGAGCAGGAGCTCCGTGCCACCAGCTGACAAGCGAGGCCAGTTGGTCAGCTGTTGGTTCCATTTACTCAAAGCTGGGCGCCTGTGCTGCTGCTGTCACTGAATCTGGGGGAGCGTGGAACAAGGGTGCCTGGGCGCTGAGGTGGCCCCTGTGAAGTGTGCAGGATTGCCCTGCTGGCTGGGCTGCTGGGACCCGCCAGCTCTGTGATGAGAGCCCTGACCCCCATCCCTGGCCTCAGCGTGGAAGTGATGGCAGCGAGCCTCGCAATGCAAGTGGGGGCAGTAGCAGGGGAGGGGACCAGGGGCTATTAGCAAATCAAAAGGGAAGAACCCAGAGGAAGGAAAGCCCGGTGGCAAATTAAACTGCTGTGTTTTCTTTTTTTTTTTTTAAATCCAATTATAAGGAAATCTGTTTTTAAATAAAACAAGCATGCCCTTGTTACCATGTGTCCCAGGGACGCTCGAGATGGGCAAAACCTTTTGCGTCCCGTTTCGTCCCTCCGTGCGAGCTGGGCAACGGGCGCATCGGAGCCACTTCCCTGCGACTCGTGCCCTCTCCACACCCACGGACACCCGCCGCCGGGTGTAAGGCTGGCCTCTCACGCCTGTGGGCTAGACACGCGCCTCGGGCCGCCCCACGCCCCGTCCTCGGCCCACTGGTTCGGGGGCGCACGCCGCCCCCGCGCCCCCCGCGCCCCCACGCGCGCCCCGGGGAGCCGCAGCGCTTCGCCGCTAGCCCCGTGCCCGCGTCTCCCCGGACGGCGCGGAGCGGGACGCACTCACCGCCGAAGCCTGCGGGAAACTTCATGAAGTGCGGGTAATTCCCGTACATGTTGGCCCCTCAGCGCATCGTCCTCGGGCGGCGCCCGCTGCAGACGCGGCCTCCGCGCTCCCAGGCGCAGCCCGCTCCCTTCAACTCGGGCCGCCGAGTGCGGTCATCGCCGCGGCGCAGCCGGGCGCTCGGGCTGGGCCGGCCCCCCGGGATTAGCCAGGAATCCGCCCCCCGGGGGCAGCGGCCACATGGCGCGCCGGCCCGCGGCAGCTGCCGCCTGTCAGTAACCGCGCTCCGCCCGCGCCGCCCGGGACCCTGTTGCTAGTTGGATGAACTCGGGGCTGCGCCGCCGCGCGCGCCTCTCCCAGCGCCGGGGTCCCCGGAGGCCCCGCCCGGGGGCGCGAGCCGTTACCCGGGAGCCAATCGCTGCGCCGCCGCCCGGGCCGGGCAGGGGCGGGGGGAGGGGCCGGGAGCGCTCCGCTCAGGTGCCTTTCCCTGGACGCGCGCCCGCGAAGATCAAGGGGTCTGATGCAAATGCGTTCCCTCGCTCTGGCTGCTGACCGCCCAGCGCACTTACTGGGGGTCAGATCCGGGAGAGGCGGTGGGGGTCCGGAGGGCGGCAGGGGTGCTGCGCGGGGAGGGAGAGAACCGAGCCCTTTCCATAAGCACAAGACCAGAACAGTGAGACACGGGTCCCCAGGGCAGCCCTTACATGGGTGGGGCTGTCCTGCCAGGGTGGCCGGCTCCGAGCTCCGCTCACATCACAGGCAGGCAGCACGCACCGGCTCCGGTGGTGGCCACGCTCTGCCGTGTCGCTGGTCCCCCACCGTCAGCGCCACCTGTTCCTCCCTGGCACGGACTCTCCTGAGTGGAAATGACCCACAGGGCAGAGCCTTTCACGCCTGGGTCTGGGATGCAGTTTTCCCCACAGGCTGCTCAGCCTGGACGTGAACCACTCCAACCACAGGGAGCTCACTACCATCCCGTTCCACTTCTGAACAGCTCTCGCCATGAGAAAGTTTTTTTATTGGACTGAAATCCACGTAGCTTCTGCCCACAAGTTCTAAGCTTCTCCCCGGAGCCACACAAGAGAAGCCTGTGGAGGCTGTCACATGGGGTCTTCTGAAAATTCGGACACCATCTCCCAAGCCCACAGTCGACCTTCTCCAGGCAGCCCTGCCCCTTTCTATCATTCCGTGAACCACTGAGTGTTCAGGTGTATCCACGGCCTACCTGCCCTTTCTCCATGAGTGCACTTCAATTGATTGAGACACCCTCATGGTGAGAAAGAGGCTGGCCAGCCGTGAATGCGATATTAGGTCTGGTCCAAATCTTCTCTGCGTGGCGTCTGTGTTGGCAGAGCAATGGGGGCGCTGTCAGCACACCCACAGGGGTCAGTGCCATGGACTGAGCTCTGAGGGGCTGGAGCAGGATGAGAGGGCTTCTTGTGCTGTGACGTGGACAAAGAGGTGAGTCAAATCAGGGCCCCACCGGAGAAAATCTAAGATTCGAAGGATAGGAGAACCCAGAACAAAAACTAGGACTAAAGGGACGGAGCAGAAACAGAGTCGGGATGACAAGGGGGGAGGGGCCACGATGCGGGTCAGAGCCAAGGAGCCAAGGCAGGTCAGCACAGAGGAAGAAGGATCCCCGCGGGCGCTGCAGAGAGGCTCCTTGGCACTGTCTTCCTATAGTCCTCTGAGGTGGACCATTGGAGCCACTCATCTCACAGGTCTTGGGGACCCAGCTACTTTCGTCCAGGGCATTTCTTATTCCTCTCTCTACTTCATGATGTCTGAAAATCTGACAAACTGCTTTCCATATTTTATCCATAAAAATGTTGACAAGGACACAGCAGGAACAGCATCTTACAGCATGCCACCAGAAACGCCATTCATTCGTGCCCCCGGCCCCACTGTCCAGAGACGCAGCCTGCAGAGGCTGGATCCGTAGAGAAAGCCCCATCTCAGACACTAGGCCGGCTTCCTCCGCTGACAGCTTCACGATATCGACAGCAACTATGTCTCCCTGGCCCTCGTTACCGCACGGGCTTGTGGTGAGGGTCGTATGAGTCCACACGTTAGTCCCTAGAATCCCCCAGACGCACGGTACACGCTCAGCATGCGAGCTCTTTCCGTGACGACGATCATGGTGATATCACGTAAGCAAGTTTACTCCTGCTCCCTGTTTCTCATTTGTAACATGATGGAGCAGGGCTAGACAAGCTCTAAAATCCCCCTCAGCTTGAAAATTCAGTACACATGGATTATGCCGCTTCTCCACAGAGGTATCTGAGACAAGTATCTTATCGGGGTGACAAACTACAGTTTCTGTCATACACCCGTCAGAGAAGGAAGCGAGTTGTCCCAACACAGCTGGCCTTGTGGTGAGCCGGTGCTGGCGAGGGATGGACTCCAAATCCATCCTTCAGAAAGCTCTCTCAAGAGCCTTGTCCAAGCTCACTGTCCAGGGGACCCGTTGGGGTTTGTGGTGCGCTCTGCCTTCTTCCCCTTTTGCTCTGTGAGGTACTTTGTCACTTTCTCTTCCTCACAGAATAAGGACCTGCTTCCTCAGGCTGGAGGACAGGCCTCCGTGTGGTGCCTTGACCCACTTTTGAGCTCTCTAGAATGTGCTTTGGGACAGTCACCACAGCTGCCACCACGCCAGCCCCGCGACCTCAGCGAGCTGATGCACTCCCTGGGGAATCACCCACAGGACCAACCTCCCTGAAGTTCCTGGGCTTTGTTTTGGTTTTGTGGATCAGATGTGAAGACAGGTGTGCACGTTTTGTGTTTGGGGTTGATTTGGCGCTTCTGTTGGTTTTATACTACACACTTCTGTACAGACAAGAAAGCAATCCCTTCTTGTCTGTCTTTCTTCCCTTTCTCTGATGGCCCCTCTGCCTGGCTGCTTTGCTCCGTGTGGGAATGCGGCGTCTTCACTCCAGCCTTGGCTGGGTGCTGGTGCCCACTGCCCTTCTCACACACTTTCGCCACATAAATTGTTTTCCTGCATGAATGCCAGAAATGCTAGTAGGTGCTCAGTACATATTTTTACCTTAGGAAATGCTTGATACACTGACACCCAAACGATCCCAGCAGGCTCTCCTTGTGACACCTTCCATATGCTTTCGCATCCCATAACAAGCCATCAACTTTGCCTAAAGTGCAAGAAATGTGAACGGGGCTTTTCTTTTTAATCCACGTTTTTCGCTTGGCACCATTGTGTCTTGTCTCAGACCATTGTTGACATAAAAACATGATCCTTCCGTAAGCCCTTCCCAGACAACCCCCCTCACTCCAGTGGCTCGGTGTCTCCAGCTGTTCTGGGGTTCTCATTCAGGCGTCAAACGAAAGGCCAAATCCTCAGTGTCCGAAGTGGGAATTGCTAATTCATTCATGAGGATGCTGAGCTCACTTCCTGTCGAGGCTAACAGCCTCTCTGCTCACAGGATAGGCTCTGTTGTTATTAAAGCCATCAGTGCCTCCAGGTAGATGACAGAGCACATGCTTCTATGGGGACATTTGACACCAGTGTTTGGTGTTCGCCCTGCTAATGACAGGATATAGCTTTACCACTGCTCTCGGTTATGTATTTATTTTTTCACTTTTGACCCATGGCAGTAGAAAATAATAGTTTGCAGCGAACACGAATGAAAAACAAAGTTAACAATTTGACAACTGCCCATAGAAACTAGATATAAAATTTAGATGCAAATATCTCCACTCTGATGATATGATTTTGTATTTTCCTGGTTGTGTAGTATTCTACCTATGTCACAGTATATAAAGTTTCAATGCGTTGTCCCAAATATTAAAGTGAAATAGGACAGTCTGTATTATCCCAATATTATAAAGGAGGAATTGGAGAGCGAGGCGGTGATGCCACAGAAGGAAAGACAGCTACTCTAAATTTGATTGCTGTCAATCACCCAGGAAGTGACAGAAATAGATATAAAAGCCAGGCCCCACCTCTGACTCTTAGCCAATATGTCTCACCAGACAATGACCCTTTTCTTATCATAACATGTTTCTATTATATATGTGTGTGTGTAGGGATCGATATATTGTTTTTTCTCTTTGCTGTCATTTGTTCAATTATCATTCAGCCAACACGACAGAGTGCTTTTTGTGTGTCCGTCACTGAGGACGCACTAAGGGACCAGATATATAAAGCCCCTGGCCTCAGGGAGCTTGTGACGCCTGAGGGAGGGGATGTAGTCACAGACAGAAGTGTATCATTAGAAGCCATGATGAGTGCTGGGAAGGAAAATAATTGGATGAGATGAGAGGCCATCGCAGGGGAACCTAATTTAAATGGAAAGGTCAGGACAGACTTCTCTTGGAAAAGGACAGTTAGGCTGAGATCTAGAGGATGAGTAGGATTCCAGCTGGGGGAGAAGGGAGCGGCGGGGAGGGCTACCAGGGTGCGGTGCGTCCTAGAAGCTGGGGGTAAAGGGCTCAGATCTCCCCTTTAGAAGACCTGACCTCCGCCGGGCCCTTGTCTACCCAGGGCTCTGGGCCCCACACGCCACGCCCGCCGTGCACTGCTGGAAACTCCCCTTCCTGGGTTTGTCCCCCCTTCAGGTGCTGGTCAAACTCAAACCACACGCCATTTTCCAATGAGCCACCCCAGTCCCCCCTCTTTGTGTGTGTGTCCATCTGCATCTCTGCTCCCCATCCTTCTGCTCTGCCCAGATACTAACTGATTCTCCAGGCCATGCTCTCGGGCCCTTAGGTGGCCCTCTCATGGGACCATTGTCTCTCTCCTAGACACCCACAGTCTGCGCTTGGGACCACTCTTGGGTCACTCCACATGTCACTCCTTGTATTTTTCTTTTTTGAGGGCAATGTCACTGGCCCTCATATGTGGGACCGAACCGGGGCCGCTGGCTTCCCAGGCCACTCCTTGTATTTTTATCATGAATGCATCTGAACCCCCCTCTTACCAGATGCCAAACCCTAAATGCCTGACAACTGGGCCTGAGTCATTTTTGTGGCCCCAACAGCCTTTACAACAGAGTCCAACACAGAATGGAGATCCAGTGAACGTGTGACTAATGAAGGAATCAGAGCACACTGATGACGCTGAGATCTCCTGATGTCAACTCTGGGCACCGGACACGGGGACGTGCATGTTCCCAGGTTCTGACAGTCTGGACGGCCTGCATTTCATTTTCATGGGCTCCTTTCCTAGAACCACAGATCCCCACGTGGACAGGCTCACTGCTGGCACAAGTACAGTACTCAGTCTCGGTAACTGAGATCCGCTGGGGACAGAAGTGAGGGGGCCAATTCAGAAGACTCTGACTGACTTTAGGGCATTCTTGGCTATCGTGAAAAACGGGGCATTTCCCTAAGGCCTGAGGTGTGCCCAAAGGGGCACGCTCCACAAGGTGTCTCCATGGCTTTGCAGCCGGACGTGCTTGTATCACAGCCAAAGGCTCCAGCCCTTGGGGAAACCAGCTGACTGAGCTAAGTTTGCCCCAAGGGGGTGTTTCCCAAACCTGTGTGCACATTCGAATCACCCAGGAGGCTTAAAAAATGACAGCTGCCCTTGTGCACGTCCAGATTATTCAGTTGGTCTGGGCTTGTGGTCTGGGTTTTGGAACTGTTACAAGAGCCCCACACGATACTTGTGTGTAGATCTGGGGAACTGTGGACTTAGGGAAAGAGAACCTTCCCATCACAAGAAGCTGAGAAGGAGAAACCGCTTCCAGGATAATCCCGCGGGACCAGTGACACCCACGAGCCCATCCGCTAGCACATTGCTGGGCTTCTGAACCTGAGAAGCTCTTGCCCAGCAGGAAGGGTGCTGGTGAGGCCGTCTGCCTGTGGGTTTGCTGGTGGTGGTCTCAGCTGGGGGTGCTCACACGCCACCCCGCTCCCCCGCCACCACCACCACTCCTCTGCTGTCAAAATCTTACTCATAATGGCCATGTCCTCTGTCAATCTCCCCTTCCAAATACTTAGTACTTCCAACGCGCTCCAAAAAACTTGCAGTAGTCTAACTTCCCTTTGTGTGATAACTAGCTGTGAAACTGGAATCTTCTTCTTGTGTGCAGAGACAATCTCTTACACATCTTTACATTATCAGAGAATCTAGCATTTTGCTTCGCACACAGTAGGGGCTCGATAAATGCTTACGGAATCAGTGGATGCTGGGATTACAACTGCGGACAGGACAGGCTAACTTATAACTACCTCTGACTCTGAACTAAATGCTGTCTTAAAATGTTCAGGGTCGGAGGAAAGCCCACAAGGAACCCTCCATCTCCTGGTTCCCGGTCCAGGCACGATCACGAACCCTCCCCGGAAACAACTCAGCCACAGCTGCAGAGCCCACGGGAGCTCTCAGGATACACAACAACTGTGGTCACGCTGAGAGAAGAGAGCTGAGACCAGAGGCAAACATCTGGCCCCTCCAGAGAGAGGCCAGCAGAGCAAATATGGGACACCCAGTCCAGGCTGGGTCCAGCGCCAGGAGCCCCTGCCAAAGAGGTGGGTGTCACCACCAGACCTCAGGAAGGTCTGTCCAAGTCCCAGAGGGAGGAAGCAACCCTGGAGGCAGCCGGGCCCCGCCCCCACCACCAGGAGACGGTCACTCGAGCCGCAGGACAGGCACATACTGAGCGGGCTCCTGGCTGCAGCCTGAATCCTGGTATGGACTGTACACTGGCTGTCAGAGGCACAGATCGGAGGCTGCAACCCAATCGCACAGGCCGGGCGATCTATTTTCAGAGGCCACTCGCTTAGGGAAGAGGTTCTAAATATACCTCCAGTGATGTGGGAGGTAGGCTATCACCCTGGCAGCTGCGAAGGGCGAGGCAGACGTCAGGAGCCTCGCGGTCACCTCAGAGCAGCCCCAAGGCCTCACCACTTGTGGAGCTATATTTACATGGGGGCAAGTGTCTGTTACATTTCACTGGGTTTTCACTGCAGAGCCCCGGGCACGGGCTTGGCGGGGTGGTAAAGGCCGCGATTGGCCCTCTCCGGAGGCCCACTGAGCAAAGCGTGTGGCTGCCACAAAGGACTCGGGCCACGCCAACCTTGGTCTGTTCCCAGGCACTAGGGCATAGCAAGGACTTGCAATTCTGTAAGGCCCAGTGATGAAACTGCCCATGTGTGCAACACCTGCTGGTCCACAAATGCATCTGTAGCTTATTTATGTAAACAGGAATGAAATATTTTTAAAGGCAGAATAAGGGGGCTGCAGTCAGAAAGGACTGCCTCCTAGGACGTGAAGCTTTATCCTACTGTGATGGTTTTCTCTATAATGGGGCAGCTTTCTCACTGCTGGCAGCCAAACCCTGTGTCACCACCTCTATTTCCAGGCGGCGAGTCCCCAAGGACCAGAAAGCACTTTGAAGAACCTGAGAGCTGTATCCCCACCAGCATTTGGGTCACTCTTCCCAGCAGCAAAAATGAACAGAACTAGCTAAAGGCAGAGGCATCACTGATGGGAGGGTTGGGGGGCCACAGTGAGGTCATGAGGTGGGAATGCTTAGCAGTGTCACACACAGCTTGTGAAGTCTCTAGTCAGCGTATTATATTAGCCTTAGAAGATATACTAGACCCAGTTTAGCCGTGGGGCACGGAACAGAATTAGTCGAGGAAGATGGGATCTGAGACAGCCCCCCACCCCCACCCCACCCCCACCCCACCCACAGCTCAAAGGGCCTGGTTGCCATCCGCGTTAGACACATCTGGGAGGCTTGTAAACACAGATTTCTGAATGAGTCCTGGGGGCTGAGAATGCCTGGACACGTGTATCTTTAACAAGCTTCACAGGGAAAGCAGACAAGCAAAAAAGGTTGAGAATCACAGCCTTACAGAATGGTGTCTGACGAAGGCAAACCTAAGTGGGTAGGCGCCCCGTGACTGTGAGACTCTCCACTGGAGCTTCCCTGGTACCTGCACAGCCAGCGTAACCGCCTGTTGGCGGCCTAACTGATGTTCCAGTGTCAGTCCCTAAGCAGTGGGGTCGGGCTTAGGACCAAGGCTGCTGGCTGAGCTCTGTGCTCTGTCCACTACACTTCACTGCGCCTCGGAGCTGCAGTCCCCAACGGGGACTGGTCAGATGAAGGTTCTGGAAAATGGGCTGAGGGTGAGGGTGAGGTGGTGCTGGCCTGCAGCTACAGCTCTTGGAAACATTTAGTGGGAGACAGTAGGCCCTAGAGACATGAAACAGTCGAAGCATTTCGGATGCATGGGGTGGGCTGAGGAGTAGCCCTTGGTCTGCAGTCAGAGAGACAGAGCTGGGGACGAAGGCAGGCAGCAGGGGCTGTGACTTCACCTCTGAGCGGCTGCTAAGGATGCAACACTATTTCTGAAGTTGCCCAAACATCAGTGACTCTCCAGGTGGAATTTCAGACACAACAGCAAGCCGGGGCACAGATATTTAGAGACTGCAGCCTTTCTGTCGCCGAATCAAAGTCTGTGCATGGGGCTGATATGGCCCCCTCCGCCTCTGCCCTGCCCTGACGGGCTTGCCCAGATCCTGTGTGAAACTCAGCCAGCCAGGCCTGGAGAGCTGTGAAATCAGACAGGAGTCCCCCTGAGAGCCTGGCAGCTGAAAAGAGCTCCCAAGGACTCCAGGCCACCAGATGCTAAAGCAGAAAGCGGGCGGGTTCACGTCATCCCACAAGTAGCTCCCGAACATCCCCTATTTTCCCACCTTGGCGGGACAGGGCCACGCTCTGGGTCTCAGTGCCGGCTGGGCCAGGCCTGGTCAGGAAGGAGAGCAGTCGTGATGAATGCTCCTCCATGCCCCTTCGCCATTGCAGGGTGGGCAGAGGGCGAGCTTCCATTTACTGATCAGCTCGCCCGTGTTAGACCAGGAAGACGCCGTGAGTGAGGCGGCGAGGGGCCACGAGACGGGGCCGCTGCCATCCCCCGCCCCGTGCACCCCTCGCACACCAGGCCTCGCGCACAGCTCTGATGCGCCTCCTCAGACGCCATACTCTGAATGGCCCACAGAGGTGTCCCCACTGGGTCCATCCCACGTCTCCACACCCGCCAGCGCTCCCCTTGGCGGAACACATTCCAGCGTCCAGGCACCGTGGGCCCTTTCCCCAAATACACCTTGCACACCCCTTTCTCCTTGCTTTCACCGAAGCTGCGTCACCCTTCCGGACACCATCGTCCTCACTGCCCGGCCCCTCACCTGAGCCCTCGCTTATCCTAAACGCCGCCTCTTCCTTGCCTGGCCAGCCAGGCCGCCCCTGCCTCCTTCCGTCTGGCTCCCTACTCCTCTCTTCTCTGGGTGTCTCTGTGTCTCTTTCTCTCTCTCTTCCTGCTCTTGACACTCCCACCCCCACCTCCTGGCATCCGGGACCCCCTCTGTCCTGATCCGAGACCCGCTTAGCCATGTGACCTCCTCAGTGTGAGGCACGCCTGAGCGTGTGCTGCTAAGGACCTACCCCTTACACCCTTCACTTTATAATTCCCACTGTTTCCTCGGCCCCATGAAGGACCTGGCCTACCTGTGATGGGGCAGGGACCTCAGTTTCCTTCTGGGGAGGACGGGACCCTGTCATCCACCTCTCTGGATCCAAGCCTCTGCCTTAGGGAGCTTTCCAGGCCGCACCCCCATCCTGTCCCACAGCCAAGGTCAGAACCTCCGTTTCTATGCTCCCATCATACACCCAGCACACATCACAGTTACAATAATTGTGTAACTGTCTGTTTAACAGCTGCCTCCTGCCGCAGATAGAAAGCCCCATGAGGGCAAGGCCAGTCCCATCCACCCTCCACCATCTAAGGACATGGGGGTTACACCCCCAAAGCTTCCAACAGCACCTTGTTTACAGTAGGTGCTCAAGAAAAAACAAAAAACAGGAAAATAGTTTCCTACTGGGAAATTAACCCAAAACCAGTGATGCTGCGTCGTCAGTACCATCACATTTGATTCAAAAGCAGACAGTAAATCAATAATTATTGAGCACCCACTCTGCATGAGGCATAGAATTATTTCTCATCTGTGTGCCTGTCCCTCTGCCTGTCTGTGTGCCTGTCCCTCTGTGTGTCTGTGTGCCTGTCCCTCTGTCTGCGTGCCTGTCCCTCTGTGTGCCTGTCCCTCTGTCTGTGTGTCTGTCCCTCTGTCTATCTGTGTGCCTGTCCCTCTGTGTGTCTACGATAAGAGAAGTGGCCTGGGGACAGTGCAGGTCTGGTCTGAGTCTTAGCTTTGCCCCTGAGTGACTGACTGGATGACTTTGAACAGTCAGACCCCTTCTGAATGTCTGTTTCCGTGTCCTCAGCCTTTAAAATGAGCACAAAACCCTTAGTGAGGCCTCGAAGAAGGCATGTATTGGAAAGCCTTTTGTAAAGTGTGAGGTGTGATGACATGTGCAATCATTCTGAGAGAAGATGGGAGGAAAAGGCCACGGGACGAGATGTGGCCATGAGAGTCTCAGGTGCTCTCAGCAGCGAGGTGCGTCCAGGAGTGGGGCCTGACGGCCACACTCTCGTCCTGGCACGTCCGAACTGACCCCCTGACAAACCCTGGAGCCTCCCAAGACACAGGTTCATCATCTTGTCAACCGGGCTCCAGGCGCCTGGCTTCCTGGGAGGGGCAGGCTTCCTAATAAAGAGGCTGTCTTAATGATGCGAAGTGCTTGGGTGCCATGGTAACAGGTATTCCGCGTTGTGGAGAAGAGCGGCTTCTGATAAGAATAGGGAGCCTGCAGATGGGCAGGGGGTGGGGCTGCACACGGCAGGGAGTGGAGGAAAATGCCCATGTGACAGACACAGAGCAGGCACCAAAGGGAACGAGCGAACAGCATGGGGGGAGGGGTCCTACCTTTCAGGTGGCCGCTCCCATCTGGGCCCTGCTCTCTGGAGGGTATCTTAAGCATCTCCAGATTTCCTGCTGCTAATGTACGTTAGGACCGCCCTGTGTACTTAAGCTGGTCAACCCAACAGGTTCTTTTAAAGATATAAACACGTACAAAAATCTGGATAAAGCCAGGTTGCGAATTTACAAAAAAATTAGAAGCACGCTTTTTTTTACTCACTGATGGATGAGTTTCAAAGGTTCTCCTGTAACTCAGTGTGGCCTCTTGGTTGACGACGTTTTCCATGAGTCCTAGCAGCGCGAAGAAGCAGCAAGTTTGTGTGCTGTAAAGAGAAGGTGAAAACCAATGCTGGTTTCCATAGGCCGTCAAGCTCCGGTCCCCTGGGAAAATGCCACCTGGCCATCTGAGGACATGCTCGCAGCTCAGGAGGTGGCCAAGGCAGCGGAAAGCACGTTAGATACGCAAGGAAGGGGAGTCCTGCCTCGTGAGTCCGTCTCTGCTCTAGAAACCGGACTGGGTACTTTACCCGCATCAGCTTCTACCAGGCAGTTGGGTATCGGGGGTTCTGGCCACCAAGCAGCTACGAGATCTTCGGTTTTTCTTCAAGACAACATCTGTTCAGAGACATGTGCTGTGACTCTGTTATTGAAAGAGCTTCCTCTTCTAGCGGCCCCCAAGTGTCTTCTGCTAACCTTCACCTTCTTTTCCACCTCCTGCTAGTTCCGCAGCTACAGCTGAGACCCCAAGACAATCACGAGGATGAAGAGCGTGTGGTCCCTTCTTGGCTTTATCTCATCTACTGGCTTGGGCTCCTTCAGTACAATTGACATTGAGTGTGGCCATTTTTGTGTTTAGTGAATGCACAGATGTCTCTACTGTTGCCAGGAAGTCGGTACAAAAAAGAGGAGGGTTTAGATGAGGAAACAGAAAGTCTTCTTGGCTGCCAGCATGTGGGGGCCACTGGAATGAAATATCATGGATGGCAAAGAATGTTCCTTTTCTATGGTTTTTAAAGAAAAACTAGACTCTTCCATTAGCTTAAGATCAAACGCGCCTACAGGGAAAAGAAGAAATGACCTACAAATTCCTTCAATATTTTATGTGAATTTAAAGGAACTTTTAATTTTTTCAAAAATATTGTCTAGACCGGAATACAGCACAATTGGAACAATAATGAACCAGTTGTAGGATTTTAAGGGGATGTCTATTTTCTTCTGCAAACTTCTCAATATTTTACAAGTTCTCTATTATCTTTTCCTATTACTGATGACATTTACAATGAGAAACATAATGCAAATATTTTAAACAAAAATATTCTTTAGTCTTCTGAATTGTTTGTTTTTGCTATGAATATGTCACAAATCACAGTTCCATTCCTCCATATATTTTATTTCGTAAGGCAAGGGTAGAGGAACAACAAAACAAACAAAAATAACCTGGAATCGTCGCCTCCCTGACAAAGCTATACAATCGAGCAGAAAACCAGGGTTTCATGAGCATCCCCTTGGCACCACCCCTCCAGGGTCCACTCACCTGAATTACATTAGACTCTCTCATCCCATTAATGAACACATCTCTTCAGCTACCCCTCCCTCCTCTCCCCTCCAATCCCCCCAACCCGTGATCATTTAATTACCATCTGCTTTTCATGTTCCTTGCAAGTCACTGAAAAGACACACCATCAAGAGTTTTGGACCATTAAAGCCCATTTCGTTCCTCTTCTATCCTGCTGGTTTTCCATATGTCTTTATAGGGTAAGGGTGCATCCCATGAAATCAGAAGACCTGGGTTCAAATCCCAACTCTGCTGTTTAGAACACATATGACCTTAGGAGACAAACTTACCCTCTCTGAACTTCCATGCTCCCATCTATGAAATGTGAACCATAGTTGTGAATGTAAGAGATTTGTGAAATGATGAGAAAACATGTGAAACCCGTGGACAAGGATCAGCGCATAGTGGGTACTCAGGAAAAGAAAGCAAGGTCTACAGCTGTTCCTATCCTGACAGGGCTGACTGTTCAGCTCTGAAGCCAGGACCTGGGTTTACCAGCAGGCTCACTGGACCCTTTTACTCTTTCCCCAGTAGAGCCTTCAGCAGGTGAAACCCCAAGAGGCCAGGCTGACAAGGACAACTTACACATGTCATGGCCATCAGCACTCTGCCGTGATCTGGACATCTGGTCAACGTCAGCTGCAGCACTGGAGGCTGGGTGTTCAGCCAGTTCTACCTGCCATGGACGGTAGAATAGTTCCCTTTACTAAGGCTTTGCATAGGCCAGCAGGTTCAATAAGCACGGTTTGGTCAATGACTGTATTCCAGCTACCTTGTTGGCCCAGAGGAGAGAACGCAGTGCAAGAAATGGCTCCTGCCCTTCTGGAACTCACGGTGAATAATTTTGATGTGGAAACCCATATCACGCTATCCTTCCCTTTAGCTCTGCCCTCTGTTCCCCTTGAGAGCCGAGACTCCTTGAAAGTGTTGCCCATGCAGCCCTCTCCCACCCGCCCCTGCCCATTCGCTCACTTTCCACTTACTTCTCAGCCCGCAAAGTTTGACCTCCACAGCCACCACTCTAATAAGACCACTCTTTACAACGTCATCAAAAATCTGTTTCAAATTTGAATTAATATGTCTTAGCCATGGTTTTTTGGCAGTGTGACAGCATTCAACACTACTAACTCTTCCATTTCCTTCTTGAAGCGATTGCCTTGGTCTTCCACACAAATCTCTCCAGATCCAAGTACTCAGAGGCCTACTGCACATCTCCACTGGGATGTCTCACAACCATCTCACACCTCACATAACCCAACTAAACTCACGGTCTTCCCTCCATATCAGTGTGTCTTCCAGAGTCTTCCATCTCCAAATAGCTTCTCTACCTACCACGCTGCTCCCCGCAGACGTCTCAGAGTCATCCCGGAAACCCTCTTCCACCCTGCCCCTTATATCTCATCTTCCATGCAATCCTGTCAGTTCCTCTCTTCCTCTCAATGTACCCACCTTGGTCCGTCATCTTCTTTTGTCTGGACTACTACAAAATCTCCTAACTTCTTCCCTGCTGCTACTCCCCCATTCCATTCGCCGCACTGTAGCCTGAGTTGTTCTGCTTTAGTGTAAATGTGATCGTATTAGTCCCAAGCTTGAAATCCTTTCATGATTTACCATTGCACCAAGAAATAACCTCTCTTACCATAATTTGATCTTCAAGATCCCCACGCCTCAGCCTCTGCTTCCTTACCCGAACTAAACTCATGTCCTCTTGCCCTTGATCCCTTGTCATAGATGCACAGGTCTCATTTCAGTGCCTAAAGCACACCACAGCCTTTCCTGACCCCACCCTTTAAACATGCTATTGATTCTGCTTGGAAGGCTCTTACACCCACTCTGCCAAGCAACTCCAACCCACAATTCAGTGCCCAGTATGAATGTCACCTCCTCAGAAAAGCTCTCCCTAAAACTCCAATCTAAATTGGGTCTCCCAGCTATCCTCCCTCAAAACCCCTGTTATTTCTCATCAAACCTTATCAAAATTTTACATTTATTTACCCCATTATGTATAAAGACCTAGAAAAAAAAAGACAGATGGAAAATGTCACAAGTTAAGAGACTTAAAGGATCAATCCAGTAAGTGGACCACCTATTTAATGAGAATTCCAGGAAATAAATACAGAAAAAATGGAAGGGAGAACACAATAAAAGAAAGAAAGAAAAGAGGACAAATGCCTGGAGCTTACAAAAAAAAATACAAACTAGGCCCACCACCCAATTACAGCCCAGTTAAAGTTTAGAAACACCAAAGACAAAAAAAAAAAAAAAATCCTAAACGTTTAGGAAAAATTAAAACTGGTTACCTATAAAGCAACACATCGAATTGTCATCACTAAAACTGTATGCTAGAGGTCAAAGCAGAGAGGAAAAATCTTCTTAAACCTAGAATTCAAGTCAAGCCATTCAAGGAGGTAGGGGGAGGTGAGACTTTGAGAATGCAAAGACCCAGAAATCTCACCTTCAACTCACCTTCCTGTAATGATCATTTGAAAGCATATTCCAGCCAAACGAAACAGAAATCTAAAGGAGGGGAGAATGTGAGACCCAGAAGAGTGGAAGTAACCCAGAAGTGAAATGAATTTAAATCCTACAGTGACCATTCTCTAGAGGGACTAGAAAGGAACCAAGCACTTAGAAAACCAGGGCAGAGGTCTGTGAGAAGAACCCCTTCAAGAGTCCAGGGAATTTCCTGTAACAGACATTGGAATCAGAAGCAGGATGATCCTATTGGAAAGGTCAAAGAACAGCACCGTGAACAAGAAGAAATAAAGGTCATTAGGAATACCACGAAAAAGAAAATTAGCAAAGAGCTGTATTAAAAAGTCACAGTCCAAATATACAAAAATGAAAATGTATCATGATTCTGAGCATGGATAGAATGTATGAAAACAGCCAATGTTGAGTCTGGGAGCGTTCTTTGAATATGGGAGTTCTAACAATATATGTTAAAAGATAAACTGAGGCACACTAAATTTTTTAAGCGTTTATTTGAGAAAACCAGGCAGAGCCAAACTGGAAGTTGCAGGGGTGCCTGTCAGACAGGAGCTAGGGGCGGGGCTTTTATGGAGCGGATGTGGAAGTAAAGCAAGGAGATGATTTGATTGGCTAAAGCTTAGGCAGTTGCCTAGTTGACTATCCGTGATTTGTTGCCCTTAAAATTCATTTCCCGGATACACACACACTTACAGGAGTTGACTCTGGCTTAGGTCTCTATACACAGCCTATCCAGGCCTCAGAGCCACCTCAGTCCAAAGGCCTCCTTGTTTACTCGCTTCAATAATTGAGTTGCATCTTTTCTACGGGTCTAATCACACTATGTGGTCCTGAAAAGAATAAGGATTACAAATTCATAATGTAAATACTTATTGGTTCTCAAGCTCTGAAATCAACATGTAAACAAAACACGGGGGACCTAATGGTGGTTACAGAACAGAACGTCAAGATTTTAAACCCACAGTGTGAGAGCAACGGAACAGCTAACGGGTTAGAACTTGGAAGGCGGTGGGTTCCTTATTTTATAGTGCAGAATCAGGAAATACTGTCTGAAGTTGCAATATCGAGAAACATCTTTATAAAGTATACATTTAAACATATTACTTCAAGTTACATCGGTAGTCAAGGGAATTGCAATAGATATGTATGATATGGGGGGGAGTGGGGCGGCAGATTGGGAGAGTGGGGTTGTCACTTTGAGGGGTAAAAAGTATAACTATTGCACTGTGTTGTACACTGCAACTAACTGCAACTAATTTTTAAAAACTAAATTTAAAAATAAATAAATAATTTTTTTTTAAATTCAAAAAATGTTTCTAAAAATTACATCGGTAAAGAACTACAAAAAAAGCGAAATTCGGAGGAAGCATACAGTTACTGTCAATGAGTTATACCATTCCTCTTTTACAGCGAGAAGTCAACAGAACTGCTGGAAGTGGAAAAACCAAGAAAAAGACATTGAAAAGCAGTGGGAGAGTTAAAGTTTGGAAATCACCACCAGAAGAGCTAGAAGCAGAAGAGATTAAACACAGGTGCAGGCAAAGAAGGAGAGGGGCAGTCCGCTTTTCATTGTCTGCTGTTCTGTGTTGGCCTAGGACTGATTACTCTGTGCCCATAGTACGTTAATTAATTAGGGAGTGAAGGGCACGCAAAACTGAATAAAGAGAGCTGCCGGGCTGCAGGAACCCACCGCAGAGCTCTGAGGGGAACCGCGTTTGAACAGAGCTGTCTGGTGAGGAGTGAGTGGCCTGTGGAGCGCCCCCACAGGTGTGCCCTTCTCATCCCCTGCAGATGGGAGGCGATGGCTGGCATTACAGGAGAATAAGGCCTCGGGACTTCAGGTGGGCCCCGCTAAAGAGGAACCAATCATTCAAAGAGACTCTAAAGCAATGGTGGGTTGGGGCGTAGGCCATATGACTTATAGGCTCTGAAGCAAATGGCTTTATCTGGTTCTGGACTGTCACTTACGAGCTATGTGACTTCAGGCAAGTGATGAAAAAAATTATGCCCACGCCCTGGGGTATTGTGTGGCTTCAATGGGCTCATTTGTGTGAAGATGAGTGTGAGCTGTTGTCATTATACAGAGAAGCAGACTCCAGCTGAAGGGAGGGCCTGAGGTCCATCAGGGATGTTTTGGAGTGCCCACTCAGGGATGCCCTTCTATTGGTTTCCTTCCCTAACTGCTAGAGAGACACTGACTGTAGCCTGGAGGAAGAAAATGCCAACTGGGGAACAACAAACTATGAATACTAACGCTACTAACAAAAGCTAACGTTCCTGAGCTGAGTGCTCGCCAAGTGCCAGGAACTGTGTAAAGCACTTTTTGTTATTGTTTGTTTGTTTGTTTTAAGCTGAGCCATCCTGCCACCTGTTGGCAGCTCAGCGGCAGCTCAGCTGGGGCTGGGCATTGAACTGCTGTTGCTCAGAGCTCAGCTCGCACTCTCAAGCGAGCTCTTAACCAACTGAGCCACTTGGCCGGCCCTAGAGCACTTTTCACATCATCTTTGTCCATCTTCACCACCATCAGGTGAGACAGGCTTTTGATCTCTGTTTTTTAAATTATTGTAAAACACACATAATAAAATTTACCACCTTAACCATCTTTAAGTGTACAGTCAGCAGTGTTAAGTCCTGTTAAAAACAAGACAACAGGCCCAAAATGGAGTCACCTGTGCTAAGCCCCACATCACCAAACTGAGACTTAATTACAGTCTCAGCTCTCCCAGACAGAAATGGGATTGAAGCCCGCCCATCCCGAATCACCGATGAGTGCTGGTTAGGTCCCTGCGGGAGAGAGCCCTGCGTCCCCTAAAAGAAGGTAACTTTGTAATGATCAGCCCTCTTCTTGCTTCGCGTGACCTCCCTGTCCCACTCCCTTCTGCCTGTAAGTCTTTCCTGGTGTACAGCTCCCCAGAGCTCTGTTCTGGCTGCTAGATGGGCGGCTACCCGATTCCTGAATTGCTGAATACAGCCAATAAAATCTTTACCGTTTATTCAGTTGAATGTTGTTGTTTTTTAACAGTACATTCCCATTGTTGTGCAACCCATCTCCAGAGCGCCTTTCATCTTGCAAAACTGAAACTCTGTACCCAGTAAACAACTCCTTTATCACCTCCATTTCGCGGAAGAGAACACTCAGAGGAATTGGTCAAACTATGTGAAAACGCTATTATTCCATCCTTTTCTACCTGTGCACAAATGGCAATTTGGAATTATTCTGGTTACGAGGCCAACAGCCCAGGCCAGGTACCTGAAGGGCCAGGCTTCAAGCCTGACTGCAAAGCCCTGGGGTGGGTGCTCCAGGAGAGCGAGGATGCCGGGGAACGCAGGGACAGGGACTCGAGCTTTCGGATCATAAGAAAGAGGCAGTAAAATTATTCTCGGCTATGCTAGGGCAGAGCTACAGGGACAAATCCAGGTTTATAGAATCTGACACTGACTCAGTTTGGGGAATCACTTTTATAAAAAGCAGGAATGTACAAATAACAGTATTTTCCATTTCTTCTGTCCTTTGGACTCATCTCTTCACATGACTTCATAGGTCCTTGGGCCCCACAGGTGCCCTTCTCAGCCTTGCAGGGACTTTTAGGAGCATGGAATGCATCAGGAGGCAGCAGGGAGCGGGGACGAGAGGCTGCACCTGATGGCGTTATGGGAGTGTGCACGCATCCGGCGGCCCTGTTCTGTGGCAGGGGTGGTGGCCTCATAGGAGCGCTGCTATCCCCCGGGCTCCTCCCTGGGAGCGCCGTGCACACTGGGAGGTCCCCTGCCCGTCGGTGTGGTCACTGGCTGCCTGTTCACCCTCCCCCCTTGTTACCTGCCTGGCCTCACATTCCCTACGCCCCGCGCTTCACTCCTCACCTCCCAGTACATCTCTGCTCCCTGAACGCTTTGGCACACACAGCCTTCCTCTTCTTACTCTTGGAAAATTCTGTAGGTGGAAAGGAGTTTAATAGGTAATAATAAGGCTTTCTATTTTTAGAGCTTCTGCCTCTGAGCAACCTGGAGAATGCCACCATTAGAATGGAATCAGTGACAGGGTTGAAAAGGTCTTCGAAAGGTCTTCTAGGGAAGTCTCCTAGAAGGCAGGGTCCCTGGAAGCTGCCCCGGACAGTCACACTCAGCTCCACGTCTGGGGTCTCCCTAGCCAGCCACCCGCCTCCATTCGTGCCCTGCCCTGCTGCCTTCCTCCCTGGGATGCTGGCAACACCCCTCCATTTGTACCCTGGCCTGCTGCCTATGTCCTTGGAATGGTGGCAACACCCCTCCATCCGTGCCCTGGCCTGCTGCCTACCTCCCTGGGATGGTGGCAACAGACCCACAATATTCTCCCAGTCTCTGGTCGCTCGCCCAGCCAACCTCCATGTCACCAGCAGCCCCGATCACACCTAGAAGACAAGGCTCAATGGGCCAAGTGTTACAGGAAGACAGTGAGGGTGGGCTAGGAAGGTGTCACAAGGTGGGACTCAGAAGATCATAGGCGGTCCCCAATGTGAGCGAGAGGAGGAGATGTCAGGCAAAGGGCACAGCCCACGCGAAGGTTGGGAGACCCCGTGAGTGGATGTGTCAGGCATGGTAAGTCCTGCAGAGTGGCGTGAGTGGGGACAAAGGCAGAGTACAGAAAGGAGGATCAGGACACAGTGACAGCCAGGACTTTCTCCTGATGGCAGTGGGGCCATTGGGCGGTGGGAGCCACAGTGGAGGGCAGAGTTATGTCAAAAGGCCCTGGTTCCAAGAAGAAACCAGGTGTGTATGTGTAAGATCGGGGGGGGGGGGGGTGTATGAGAGAGAGCTCAGGGTGTGTGTGTGTGTGTGTGTGTGTGTGTGTGTGTAAGATCAGGGTGTGTGTGTGTGAGAGAGATCAGGGTGTGCATGTGTGTGTGAGTGTGTGTGTATAAGATCGGGTGTGTGTGTGTGAGAGAGAGATCAGGGTGTGTGTGTGTGAGAGAGAGATTAGGGTGTGTGTGTGTGAGAGAGAGATCAGGGTGTGTGTGTGTGTAAGATCAGGGTGTGTGTGTGTGAGAGAGAGATTAGGGTGTGTGTGTGAGAGAGAGAGATCAGGGCGTGTGTGTGTGTAAGATCAGGGTGTGTGTGTGTAAGATCGGGTGTGTGTGTGTGAGAGAGAGATCAGGTGTGTGTGTTTAAGATCAGGGTGTGTGTGTGTGTAAGATCGGGGTGTGTGTGTGTAAGATCAGGTGTGTGTGTGTAAGACCAGGGTGTGTGTGTGTGTTAGATCAGGTGTGTGTATGAGAGAGAGATCGGGTGTGTGTGTGTGTGTGTGTGTCAGATCAGGGTGTGGGTGTGTGTAAGATCAGGGTGTGTGTGTAAGATCGGGGTGTGTGTGTAAGATCGGGTGTGTGTGTGTAAGATCGGGGGTGTGTGTAAGATCGGGTGTGTGTGTGTGTAAGATCGGGATGTGTGTGTGTAAGATCGGGGGATGTGTGTGTAAGATGGGGATGTGTGAGAGAGAGAGAGATCAGCGTGTGTGGGGGTGCCATGGACGTAGTTCCAGGGGAGGCCGCCAGGTCCACCTTGCGCAGTCCCCCGGGACTGCCGGCGTGGGTGCACACGCACAGTGAGAGGACGGCAGCCCCCCATCCCTCCCACTCCCGCCCGCGGGCCCAGGCAGAGTCCCCTCCCAGCGCCCGTACTGCTTCGGAGGATGAGCTCTCTGACCACATGCTTTTCCATGACGTCACTGCCAGTGACCTTTGGGGGCCAGCAGGGTGGGGTCCAAGGGGATGGGCACAGGCCACAATTCTTTGGCGGTCACAAAGGTTGGGACTGTGAGCGGCCCAGAGCTGGAGAGCAGGCTCAATGGGGACAATGTCCCTCGCTGGACTGGGAATGGCCGCTCGGCCCCAGGAGATGGCGGGACTATAGTGGGCCTGTTGTCTTGGCTGCGTTTCTATATTAAAAAGCACATTGTTGAGCACAGAGGCCGTGTGTGTGTGTGTGTGTGTGTGTGTGTGTGTGTGTGTGTGAGAAGAGTGTTGGAAAATTGCATTTGCTTTTAGAACAAACGAGGATGATGTGGACTGGAAAACTCGCAGCCCAGCCAGTAGACAGAAGGGCGTTTTTGCTTCTCAGAAGGCAGCCTTGGGAACGAAGTGGACGGCAGCGGGGGGGCGGGGAGGACGTGGGAGAGTTCCGCTGATGTTTCGGAAACACCCGATAACGCTGCGAGAGATCGATGCACCCGGTGAGCCCGAGGAGATTACCGCCAACAGCCGACCGCCTGGGGCTCACTTAAAGTAATAGCCTTAAACACTTGACGGAAATAACTCAATTACCTTATTGGTTTGGGATCCCAGCCGCCTCCCCCCTCCCCACCCCAACGCAAAACACGCAGCACACAACCGCAGACCCACACAGATCACTTGGTTGGTGTCGTCTTGCTCCTTTTCGAAAACCGACGCGATTGGCATGACCTGCTCCACCAGCTTGGGAGATAAATAAAATTGTTTCTGTGTTTTATACGCACATTCATCACTCAGGTCCCCATCCCCAAACTAAAGGGCGGCCAGTAGCATCTCTCCTGGGACCTCCTCCCCCGAGAACTAAAGAGCCCCAGCTGCTCACTCAGCCCAGGCGGGTCCCCGTAAAAAAAATAATTAGAAATCTGAGCAATTCACAGCCCCTTGCCCCCTGGCCTGCTGTTGTCACTTCTAGCCCCTGCCACGTGGGGCTGCTGATGAAATCACAGAGCCCCACACAGGTTGACGCCTTTCTTGTCTGACCCACACTCCACAATGCCCCACTGGGCGTCCGCGGAGAGGTGCCTGCGCGCCTCCGCCCCGTCCCACGGAGAGGTGCCTGCGCGCCTCCGCCCCGTCCCACGGAGAGGTGCCTGCGCGCCTCCGCCCCGTCCCACGGAGAGGTGCCTGGGCGCCTCCGCCCCGTCCCACGGAGAGGCGCCTGCGCGCCTCCGCCCCGTCCCACGGAGAGGTGCCTGCGCGCCTCCGCCCCCGTCCCACGGAGAGGTGCCTGCGCGCCTCCGCCCCGTCCCACGGAGAGGTGCCTGCGCGCCTCCGCCCCGTCCCACGGAGAGGTGCCTGCGCGCCTCCGCCCCGTCCCGGAAAGCCCTCACTCCTGGCAGCAGGAACCCAGACCCTCGCCCGTTATTCGCCTTCCTTTCCCTGCGTTCCTGGATCTGCAGACGCCCTCTCAACTGGCTCCTTTCTGCCAGCTCAAACCTTTCTCAGGTTAAAAAACATCCTTTGCGGCATTGTGTCTCTCCTCACCCTCCTCCTTCCACTCTCTCCTCCCCCTGCCTTTGTCTTTCCCTCTCTCTTCTCTCCTCCTCCACTTCTCTTCTCTCTCAAAGAAATAATAATTAATGAGCATTCCCTCCACCGCCCCCCATACACACATCGCGTCCATCGCCCTGTGCACACACTGGGCGAGAAAGGCCACAGCTGTCTAGGTGGCCGCAGGGCAGTGCACTGACCGTGACCGAGACACACCCAGGTGCTCACTGAGCCCTGGGGAGGTGGGCGCGGAAGGGCAGCAAGGCCAGGCTGCTGTCCCCGCAATGCCCACCCCTGGACTCTCCTGGCAGCAGCCCAGGCTTGGGCCCTGGCAGGGGGACTCCAGGTGTCCAGCTGCTGAGGTGGGGGACACCCCAAAACCAGTTCATTAGGTAGAGGTGGGTCATTCACTCTGCTGCTTAAGATGACAAGATCTCCAGCACTGCCCCCCGCTCCCAGATCTTCGTTGTTCTGATGGAAAAGTGTCTATGTTACGGAGCCCCTTCTTGGCGTGCACACTTCTTTTCTATGTTGACAAGTACAGAGCAGCTTTCTTAGATGTGCGCGAGGGCCTTTCTGTTCTTGACAGTGAGACTGACAACGTGCTATTTACCGAGGAAACAAAAGAACAGGAACCACATTTCCAGGCGCCTGCTGTGCCAGGTGTGATTCTCCGGGTTAAGGGCACAGCGGTGGGTAGGGCTCACCTGCCCCCTGCCCTCACGGGCCCACATTCGGTAGACATGTCCACAAATAAGCTCATTATAGATTGTGAGAAGAGCTTGGAGGCTGGTAACAACAGGGTGCAAGGGCTCATGACGACATCAGGGACTTATTCAGCATGTGGGGACGGCCTAAGACGGGGTCTCCTGAGCTGAGAGCTGAGCGTTGGGCTTGAGGACAGAACTGGAGATGGAACTCACAGCCACACTCACCACGAGCTCGTCTTTAATGTCTATTATTGTCATCTGCGACCCACACCCCCAGAAACCGAGGCTCGGAGAGATACGGGAACCCGCCCGGTGGCAGGTTCAGGCTGATGTGATTGACACGGCCAGGCTGTCTGTGCTTTCCGCCCGTGGGCACCTGTCCCTTGGCTTTGAATAAGAACTTCAGCTGACGCTTCTTTCAGATCCGGTCCTGATAAAGCGTAAGAACTGAGCCCCTACTATGTGCCCAAGGAAGATCAACAGTCTCGTTTCTCGAGGTTCTTAGAAGACAAGCCAGGATTCATCCAGCGCCCAGATGTGGCGCTGAACAGTGTGGAGAGCGGAAGGTGACTGCGGCAGTGTCCTTGGGCAAGGAGCCCTGCTGTGAGCTGGGCCTGCAGGGACCCAGGGCCCCGCCAGGCAGGGGGGAGGGCGCAGGGTCACACTGGGCAGGGTGTGGGCGCAAGCAGGAAGCTGCCTCTCCCAGAAGAGGGGGGCTGCAGGAGGCTGACTGAGTCGCTGGGCCCTCCCAGGACCTGCTACAACACGAGCAAGTCGTGAGCTGAGCAGCCCACCGCATGGCGTTTTCTGAGTGACCTGCTCGTGGGTTCTAAGTACTGCACGAAGTGCTCTGAGGACACACAAGGATGAGCTCAACCCACGAGCTCAACCCCGCAAAGCCTCCTTGAAGAGAAGCTCTCAGGCTTACAAAACAACTGAAGTGCACTTGCCCCCAGCGGCCAGGCAGCACGTGGCAGCCACATGGCACGGCCGGCTCAGGGTGCCAGAGAGAGCTTCCTGGGGAGGCGAGCCACGTTTTAAAGGGGGAAGAGAGTCAAACTGGCGCAGGGGGGACAGGAAGGACATTTCAGAAGTCGGTGTGCCGTGCACGAGAGCACAGAGACGGCTAGCTGGAGGGGCCGTGACGGCCCATGGGATGGAGGTTCGGAGGCCCGACCCTCCACTGGGTCAGGAAGAGTGACCCACTGAGGGGTCCTGGGCGAGGGAGTCACAGGATGAGAGCAACACGTGCAAAGTCAGAACAGAAATTCCTCGCGTCCATGCAACATTCGGATCGCTCCACAGACAGTATTTCACCTGATTCTCACAACCACCCAGCGAGGCACCACCTTATCGCTGTCTCTGTAGCTGAGGCAACGGATGGGAGGAGTGTAACCGACTTGCCTACGATCACACATCCGAGGGGAGGGGCCAAAACGGGAGCGTCTCCGTCCCTCTGTGGAAGGGGACACAGTGTCACCGAAAGGGCGTGGTTTCTGAAACCAGACAGATGGGAGTTCCAGGGCCAGCCCTGCCGTCACTGGGGAGCTGTGTGGCCTGGGACAAGTTATTAACCTCTCCGAGCCTCAGTTTCCTCCTTTGAAAAATAAGAATGCTACCACCTTCAAGAGACGCAGCTATGTTGTCCAGCGTAAATAACGACTGCTGCTGGCACTTGCGCAAGGACACCCTACAAATCCAAAGGCCTACTGCCCTCCACTCAGGCCCCGAACAAACCCAACTTCCCTTTGTCCGCCACGGTGCCCATGAAACTCTGGAGGCATGCGGCTTCACGGCCATGGCCAAGCAGCATGGGTCTCGCTCTCGGCAAGGCGCTGGCCCCATCCCTAGCCGGGCCAGCTGGACGGCACTCAGCTAAGCAGCAGCTCCCACGTGAGAACAAGCCACCGAAGGAGAGAATGGCTGAGTCCCAGGGGGACGGGTGGGGGTGACACTGGATGGTACTCCTCCACTCTTACTTGAGGGCAGGACCGGATTTGTTTTTGTTTTTTTCAAACAAACAGGATTTAAAAGAACATCCCACACAAATCACTGCATAGAAATCTCACCCTTGACTTGTCATTTGGAATAAAAACAATTTCTTGTCCTGGCAGAGCTCTTTATTTTTTCCGGAACATTTTCATATACATTATTTGGCTTGATCCCCGGGATGCTGAAAGGGAGACAGGCGGGCTTTACTGTTCCCTTTGAACAGACGGCAAATCCACGGCTTCGAGGTGGGAGCCAGTGGGCCCCCGGCGGCCGCCCCCTGCCGAGGTGCTCTGCCCTTCACCCCTGCTCCACCCACCAAGAGGCTCGGCTCTGACGTCCAAACTCCTCCCGCCCCACTCAGCCCTGAATCATCGGGACGCCCAGGTAGGGCTCGCGTGCCTGGTGGGCGTGGGTAGGGGTGGGATGCAGTCTTGGAAAGAGACAGTGCCCTGGGCATGTCCTGCGGCTGTGCTGGACTCCCCCCTCAGGCAAACGGGGGCCGAGCCCCCACCCTGCCCCGGAGCCCTTCCTCGCTGCTCCAACCACCCCTCCAGCCCTCCCTGGACCCGGAAGACGCCCTGGGAGTCGGCTCCCTGAGGACTGGATGGGCTTAGGCAGCTCACACCTGGAAGCCAACTCAGCGACCCCCTCCCCGAGGGCGCTGGGGCTGCTGACCCGGGCCGCGGATCAGAACTGCAGGCAAGGACCTTCCGGCAACCACGAGGTGCCCTGGGCACTGAGGAACCTCAGAGCCCCTGCCTTCAGCAGCTTACATTCCAGGGAGCGGAGACAGAAAAGCAAAAACGGACCCATGAAGAAGGGCACTCGTGGGGGCACTGCAGACTGGAGCAGCCACTACGGAAGTCAGCGTGGAGGTGGCTCAAACAACTGGAACGGAACTGCCGTGGGACCCAGCAATTCCACTCTGGGGTATCTAACCAGAGGAATCCAAGACGCTAACTTGAAAAAATATATGCACCCCTCTGTTCATTGCAGCACTGTTTACAATAGTCAAGACATGGAAACAACCGAAATGCGCATCAATAGATGACTGGATTAAGCAATGTGGTACATTTATACAAGGGAGTATTACTCAGCCATAAAGAAGAATGAAATCGTACCATTTGCAATAACATGGACATAGATGATATCATGCTAAGTGAAATAAGTCAGAGGGAGAAAGACAAATACCATATAATGTCACCTATATGTGGAATCTAATAGAACAGAATAAATGAGCAAACAAAACAGAAATATAGAGAAAAATATGATGGTTGCTAGAAGGGAGGGTGGTTGGGGATCGGGGAGGAGGTGAAAAGATTAGAAAGTACAAATTAGTAGTCACGATATTACCATGACCTGAAATACAGTTAGGGAAATATAATCAACAGTGTTGTAAAGATTTCATAGGGTGTCAGATGGGCACTAGACTTATCAGGGGGATCACTTCATAGACTGCGCTGTACACCCGAAACTGAAGCTGAATAATATTGAATGTTAACTATAATTAAATATACACATACATACAGTCACGGGATGTGGAGTACAGCATAGGGAATAGAGTCCATGGAATTGTAACAGCTACGTACGATGTCAGAGGAGTAGTAGATTGGGGGAGGGAGGTTATCACTTTGTGATGGTTATAAATGTCTAACTAGTACATTGTTTTGTACACCTGAAACTAATATTAGATATATATATACACACACACACACACTCACACATATATATATATATATGATGTGAAGGGGCAGGTTAGGCAGGAAGCGTGGGGGGTCGCAGGGATGGAGCACGCTGGGGCAGCTGGGAGGGGTGTGGTCACTCTTCTAAGTAGGGTTGTCACAAGCTCCCTTAGAAGTTGACACTGGAGCAAAGATTTGAAGGAATGAGAGAGGACAGCCTTGCCAAGCAGAGGGGACAGCCAGAGCAAGGGCCCTGGGGGACAGGGAGGGGACCAGGATGGCAGAGCGCAGGGACCGGGGGCAGCAGGAGGCGGGGAGGGCTCCCAGCCCCGGTGGAGGCCACTGAGGGGCTTGCCAAGGGTCTTCAAAGCTAGCTGCAGGCCTCAGCCCCTCAGAAAGTCTTGTTAGTCTTAAAAGTTTCATCGCTTTCTTCAAAAAGTGTTGTTCATGCCTGTGTATGAGGCAGTGTGACCCACGGAGGGTGGTGGAGGGTACAGTCTGGTCCCCACTCAGGAGAAGCTAGGACTCCGGGTAAGAATTACAACAAGGAAAGTGAGCGTGCCTGAAGGGAAGGCTTTGTATAAGTGTTAGGTTGGTAAATGCTAATGTTTTTGATAGATCAGACATTAACTTACAAAGACCCACCGTCTCCAGACACCCAAATTAAGCCTTGAAAGAGATAGTGATGGAAGGGGGTGGGGGGAAGGAAGATGTGACTTGGGAAATAAGGAGAGAGAGAGAGACAGAGAGAGAGACAGAGAGAGAGAGAGAGAGAGGAGAGTTTGGCCAAGATGCCTCCGCTGTGGTTATTGTTTGTGTTCCAAACAGCTGGCTGGGTGTATGGCTTGGGGATGAATCACCATGTGGGAAGAAAGGAGAAAGCCAGGGGAAGGGAGCCCCTCCATCCCCTTGGGGTGTGGCTTTGGCATTCAGCCTCATGGCCTCTCACCGGCCAGCTAACAGCAGGGCCCTCAGTGAGACGCCACTCTATGGGGGTCCGAGAGCGCCCCTAATGCTCGGGGGCTCACCAGAGAACCCAGGGACTTCAGTGTCCTTAGTACAAACCTGAGCCACCGTAGGTGAAGACTCTGAAAAACGAGAGGGGGGTCACGTGTCAGCTTGAGTCTCCCTCCAGAAAGAAAGAGGGGAGGGTAGGAGGGGGACAGGCCTTGCTCAGAGCTCCTGTGGAGGCCAGACTGCAGAGACACCCCCAGCCATGTGACCTGAGCCCCCCCACACACACACCCTGAGCCCTGCGGGCTGACCTGTGTCTCCCTGCCCTTACTTCCGGAGCTGAGGCCCGACCCCCAAGATCTCAGAAAGCGACTGTGCAGAGAAGGTCTTTAAAGAGGCTACTGAGTTAGAATGAGACTCAGTGTGGCCCTAATCCACCTGACCAGTGTCCTCATCAGAGGAGATAAGGACACGTAGAGACACCAGGGTCACGCGCCCAGAGGGCGGCCGTCTGCAAGCCAAGCAGAGAGGCCGCAGGAGACCAGCCTGCCGGCACCTGACCTCAGACCTCCAGCCTCCAGGCTGTGAGGGACGAGGCTTCTGGGCTTGGGCCACCCAGTCTGGGGTACTTGGCAGTGGCAGAGCCCTCATCAGCTGGGACAGTGGGAACGGCAGCTCGTCACATGGTCCTCGGAGGGTCCTCGGAAGGTCTCGGCTGCAGCACATGCTGCTATGTCACCCCGCTTTGTTCCCGCATCAGCCCTGACCCCAGACAAGCATGACAAGCAGCTCACGTTTGAGTCGAGCCACATGCCAGGCGCTAGGCAAGGTTGCTTTCTCAGATATGATGTCATTTCATTGCTAGTACAAACCTGGGGCTCAAAAGAAGTTAATTGGTCCCCAAGGTCTCCCAGTCAGGACATGCTGGACCCAGGGGCTTGCTTCTCTCTGCCACACTCAGGGTCCCTGGCAGCTTTTCAAGACCAGGGGTGTTAGGTCTGCATGCCACCCTCTCTTCCCCAAGTCAGACCGGCCCTCCCAGGAACTGTTGCCCAAACCCTTGCACCGTAGAGAAGAAAAATACTTATTAAGTCCTAATTCTATCCTGACTGCACTATCCACGGCGAGTCCTCTGAGCACCTCCACTGCTCAGTAGCTAATGAAGGGCCGTATACAACCACTCGAGGAAACATTCCTGCTTGCCGGAGAACAGGCTACTTTCTTCCCCTCTGCTCAGCGTGCTGAGCTCAACTCCGTCCGGAGCTCCTGGTCGATATCTATTTTTAATGGGATGTATTTATAACCTCTGCCTCCCGGTACTTGTTCACAGCGGTATTTTAATAGACCAGACGCAGGTGGGGCCGCTTGTCCACGGGGCCCGCCCATCCCGACAGCGCCTATGGTGGGTGCCCGCGCGCCTGGTTCCCAGTTGGACAGAGGAGGCTGTCCCCTGCTGGGAAGGACAGAGGGCACGAGGAGCTCAGCAGGTTTAGCAGGGGCTGAGGGGGACTTTCAGTGGAAACCCTCGGGTTTAGTTGTGTGGGACAGATACATGCTGTGCATCTAATAGATGCGAAGCCAGGCTCACCGCTGGGAAGGGCTGCTCTGTACAAACTCACTGAGCACAGTCGCCAGCGCTGGAAGAAAGCTTGCAGGTTTCGAGGTCTGATTCTCTCATGTGGGCATGAGAAGCTGGAGGCCCTGAAGGGGAAGCGACCCGTTCAAGGTCAAACCATTGGTCCTTGGCAGGCAAAAACGAGGGTCTGGCTGGCTCCTCGCCCCGGGGTTCCTACATCCCAAGCAGCAGTCAGACCTTTATGAGGGGATCGTGTCCAAGCCATCTCACCCTGTGAAAGCCATGGGCGCGCCTCTGGAATGGGCCCACACAAAAATAACCAGAATTGACAAGGGGTGGAAAATAGATTTTTCAATTATGTACAAGGATTCCAGCTGGACACGAGGAAGCACTTCCTAGCTGCCAAGGTGATAAAATGCCGATGTGAGCCAATCAGACGAAAGCACGCTGAGAAATTCTCAGGAGGGCAGAAGACAAGCATGTGTCTTGGATCGTTGGAGGCTCACCTGCCCCGAGCCAGGGAGCTGCAGCAGATAACCTCTCCGTCCCACCCAGCTCAGTTAGAATTCAGCTACGATTCCAGCTCTGTCAACCAGACTTGGGCCAAACAAATGGCTTTAACTGAGCCCTCTGCATCACTGACCCCACAATTTGCTTCAAATTTCCTCTTGAAACCATTTTTTTATTTGAAAAGGCCTTCAAACGAAATGCCTTTGTAAGGGGCCAGAGCAGCATCAGCAATGTCTGAATTTCTTTTCTTTTTTTTTTTTTTTTGCCAGAGGTGGCATGCTGAGGGATTAGAGCCTTGGCAGTAACCACAGTTCCAGGCAAGCAAAAGGTCAAGTGCAGGGTGAAGTTGGTTGACAGACACCATAGATCTCAACAGGCAGGGTCCTGGAGGTCACAGTGGCATTATGAAGCACAGCTGAACTCTGACCTTTGGGCGAAAGGCCATTTGCTTTGTATCTTTTTACAGAAACATAGGTCACCTGACGTGGGAGGACACGTGCCAGAGAATGCACAGAGCAGAGGCAGAAACGGCAGGTTAGAGACGCTGGGATGACCCTGAAAGGGTGGTCTCTGTTCACCTCGCCTCACCCACGAGGCCACACTCACAGCCCAAAGTCCCTGGGTACACTCAAAAAGGAAGCTTGTGGCATTTAAGGACATCCAGTCACAATAATGGGATCCCCTTGTGTAGACAGGAAATGAGATAGCATCAAACCCTCAGGTTACGAGGGGATCTGTCCCCACTCCTTTGCAATATCTCTCAAAAATCTCCACTCAAAAGACAACTCTGAAATGCCCCTAAATAAATGTCACCCACCTCAGCCGCTCTCCCTGCTCTGGCTTTGGGACCCAGCCCAGCCTCTGGTTCCCCTGGAGGTTAGGCAATGACAAGATGCCTGCTACTGGAGCACCTGCCTCCCACGGTACTGCTTCCTGTCCCCCAAAACCAGCGTTGGCCAAAGAGCGTGCCCCCTGAGCGGTAACTGGTGCTGTGCTCAGAATGAATCTCCACAGCTGTCAAACACAGGAGCCACATCTCAGCTAAAGGTCACCCGCCACAAGTCAAGACCCAGAGGCAGAGAAGGGACACACGGATGCCTTCGGCTTCCATAAGGCCTCGGACATGTGCCTCCCCCTGGGTTCCGTTTAACTCTTCACGTTCAGAGATTTTGGCAAAAGTCCCGGATGTAAGCAAAGCAAACCCCAGGTGCTGAAGCCACCTGTTGAGAGGCTCCCCCAAAAGATGTTGGGGAACCCACATAAAAACAGGTCCCGTTGCAAGGAGCCGTAAAGTTAACTTCGTTTCACTGGACTCTAGGACTCGTCCTGAAACCCCACATCCTGCTGATATCACTGGCTCTGAGCCGGAAGAGATGGCAGATCTGACGTGCCCTCCTTGTCAGCCTGCACTGTGCTGGGCTCCTGCGTCTGCATGGGGAAAACATGAGGGAAAACCCTACTGGCTTTCCTCCCTCCCCCACCTCACCCCAGCGGAGAGCTCTGTCTGTGGGAAGGATGAGTGTGCAGGCACACGTGTGTGCTCGCACATGCACAACAACACACAAGTCACAAATATTCAGGCTAGAATTTGGCAGGTAGCCCGTTCCTTCTCTGTGAAACAACACAGCCACTTTCAAGAGATTCCAGAGGGTGACTCCATAACCTCCAGGGAAACAATGTCACTAATTATCTACCTCTCCGGCTCAGGGGGATCCCCAGGAACCCCGGGTCCTTGAGGTTCAGGTCTCTGTCACTGTTTCGGGATCCCGGTCACCGAGCTCTGAGTCTGCACATGACAGGCGCCAACACATGTATTTCTGAATGAATTAAAATCTTTCCCTTACTCTGGAGACTACCCCTAGCTACTCAGAAAGGCCCCTTGGCTCTCCTAAATGTTTTCAGCAGCACTTTCTCCCCTCCCAGCGCCCAAATCACATCTCTACACCTCGGGAAACGAAAGCAGTGAGATGCTATGTGGCGAGTTTAGCAAAGGTGTTTCTCTTGATTGGGGTCTTAGCCTAAATTAACAGCATACTTCAAAACGTAAGTTTATGAAGTACTTTTATGAAATGGATTAAGGCAGTGAAACCGCCAAGGCGCTGGAGATGTCACCAGGCATATTTCCTGTGTTTGGGGCCAAGCAGGCCCTCACGGGGCCTGGGCTTCTCCATGGCCGCTCCGGGCCTGGCGGCCAGACGCCAGCCTCTAATGAGGATCCTAGAACAGCGCCTGGCACGTGGTAGCCATTCAGTAAGCATTTCTTGATGAAATGGAATGAATAAATGTCTAAGTGAGTGGATGAGGCCTTGACATTTTTGAGGCTGCTGGGAGCTCCAGCGCTGGTGGGCCCTGCAGGCTGAGTCCCGAGAGCCCGAGACAGCAACTGTGAAGCCACTGGGCTACCAGAGTTCCAGCCAGAATCAGGGGCTCCATACCATGCAGTATTTATCCAGTCCCAAAACGTGGGCTCTGTACGCTGCACTTCCTCACCCCTAGTCCCAGTCTCTGTGTTACTTAGGACTTCTGGCTGCGTGAGACAGGAAGTTAACTAGAAGTATCTTATACAAAAAGAATTATCTTATGTGGGACTGGCTGCATCTTCCTGAGAAGGCTTCCATCGGGCAGCCCTCCCAATACAGCTAGACTGACCGCCCATCAAGCATGGGAGTGCTCATGGCTGCCACTGGTACTGGCCAGCCCGAGGAGGCTGCACCTCCCTTTCCTTGTTGGTTTCCCTAAATCATGCCCATGTCATGGTAAACAGCTCCTTTGTTAAATCCTACCTGGGTATCTCTTTTTGCTGGGACCCAGACTCTTATATCCATCAGTACTCCTTTCCAACCCAAGGAAAACAAACAAACAAAAAATTCCCAGTAGGTGTTTCCAATCACAGTTTCGTCGCACATAGCAGTTTCTCAATAAAGACTATTAGATTGAATCATAAAGCCATTCGGCAAGTGTCTGAGCTACATATATCAGGTAAGTCATCAGTGGCCGCTACACCCCAGCAGCACACTCAAAGCGAGTCACTTGGCCACATAAAAGGGCCACCATTTCTCTTTTAAAAAGCGAATAGGGGGCCGGCCATGTGGCGCATTGGTTAAGAGCTGGCATGGGACGCCAGCAGCCCCGGTTCGGATCCCACATGAGGGCTAGTGACACTGCCCTCTACAGCTAATAACAGCTCCACCTGGAGCTGGGCTGTGCGAGCCCCGGCGACGGTGTAGGCTGCAGCCCCTGCTGCAGTGGGCTGCCATGGGTTACAGGGAGTGGCCCGCAGCCAGCATGAGCGGCCGGCAGCCAGTGTGAGCTGCCAAGAGCCGCGGTGAGCGACCGTCCAGAGGCAGGCGACCAATCTGCCTCATCCGAGAGGAATGCAGTGATGATGCCAACGTGGGCCAGTGAAGCAACGTCCTCCGCAACTAGACTGAGGAACAAAAGGACAGCAACTTGTCTGTTCCCCTTCCCTGATTCCCCAGCGCTGTTCCCCTCCCCCAATTCCCCAATTTAAAAAATCTTTAAAAAATAAATAAATAAATAAAAAGCGAATAGATCGATTGAGCAAAACATCTAAAACAGCTTCGAAAATCGGTTCCTCGGCCTACTGTGTCTCAGACTCCTCACAGGCCTGCCGAGAGTTCCAACGGTCCATCCCACACAGTCCAGCCTCAGTGCACGGGAAGGTCTGCCAGGCGGCGTAAGTGGGGTTTCTGTGTGTTATCCGTCCCCTTGACTCCACGTCCACCTTCCCCTCGGCCCTTAGGCATCTGGGCTGTGGGCCCGCATCCGTTTTCCCAGTTGACCTGAAAGGGCTGCTTCCTGTTTCTGTTTAGACTTGTTGCCAGGTGGCCCCATCCAAGTCCATTCCCGCCCCCGCCCTGGCTGAACCGCCCATGGGAAGGAAAAGACAAGCCCAGGGCTGGAGGTCCCCAAGCGGTGTCCTGTCAGGAGGCCCGAGTCCGTGCCAGCCCCGCAGAGAAATGCGCCGTCACGGCCAGGGGCCGCCCGGAAGCCCACATGGCGGCCTTGGCACTTCCTTTCAACAGCATCCAGGCCCTGGTTCAAGCAGCCGCCGAGATCAGACCAAAGGGAGGGGGAAACCTGAGGAAGCAGCAATTCAAGGCCAGATTCAACAAGCGAGCTGTTACACAGACGTTCCCAGCCAAACCACGCTGCCGGACCCTGATAAACTGCAAATTAGAAGCAGGGGAAAGGTCGTCATGGCTACCCACGGGTCAGCGAACAGCCAGGTCTGTAATGAATTGTCACTGCGTTGCTTAGACCTGCCCCCCATTTAGCCATGGAGACATAACTTCTCTGCATGGAAACCGACAGACAATCACTTTCCCACCTGGAGGCTGCCGTGCCAGTGGAAAACCACAGCTGGCAAAACATCGGGTCTTGGCTCAAGGGGTTTGGCTGGTTTTAGTGGGTAAATTTTATAGCCTGGAGAATTATTTTCAGCTTGCTCCAGCTTTGTAAAACTCCAGTTTCCAGCAAGATTCTCTCAGCGTGCCAGAGAGTGCAGAGGGCCACCCGGGCCTTCACAGGGACTCGCCGGGAGTTCCTGCTTGCTCACATGCCTCCCCACCCCGTTTCAAAATAAAAATCCCACTTAATAAGAACGATTCTTGAGTTTTGTCATCAGTCTTCACTAAATTGCGCTAGATCCTTCACACACCGGAAGTAGAAACTGGGTAAGACGGGGGCAGGGTGCCTGGAGAAAGGTCAGGGGCAGGTTTCAACACGCCCCAGTAAGCAGGTCAGCCAGTGTCAGGCTCCCACGCCAGCTGTCACCCACTAAGTCCTGGCCTCGGCCCCACCTCATCCTTGCCCAGGGCAAATGTCCAGAGGAATCTCCGACCCTACAGAGACAGCAGTGAGCCAGTATCACTTCCAGGGTGCGCCCATCCCAATAACACAGGGTATGCAACGCCCCCCAGAAATGCGAGGCCAGGAAGAGGCACAAGGTCACATGGGGCACACAGGGTGGTGATGTCACGCGCTGGACTGGAGTATCAAATGCCTGCAGACACTGCTGTTGGCACCATGCTGGGGCAGCTCACGGGGCAAGAGCGTGGGCAGCGGTGGGAGACAGGCCTTGGGTGGATTCCACAGGGAGCCCTTGAGCACGTTACGTAACTTTCTGGCCCTCAGTTTCTTCCTCTGTGAAGTGGGGAAAGTCCACTTCCTTTACAGGACCAGCATGAGGACGAAGGCGACGCAAATGCTGGTACACAGGAGACTGCAAGAAACTGCAGTTCGATCATCCTTTTTCGTTACCTGGAAGAGGCAAGTATAACAGCCTCTGTCCCTCTCATACCCCTTTCCTGAGCCTTGTTTTGTGGACTGGCTTGGTTTTTTCACTGGGTGATTTTTGCACTTCAAACTGTGCACCAAAGCAATGGGTGCTGCATGGGGCAGGGGCCTCGGGGGTAACTCAGATAGAAAGTGCCTGGGGGCACCGTAGGGCAGACACACAGCCTCAAATGGCACTTCAGCCCTGTCCAGGCTGGCTGGCTAGGGCAAGCAGTGTCACTGGGCTAAACACCCTAACTAAACATCTTTTAAAAGACATAGTTTAGCTAAGTTTCAGATACAAGCTAAAGGTGACCTCGGGTTAAGGGAATGGACGCTCGTTTCCTGGAGGCTGCCTCAGGAGTCATACTGAACTTGTGATTAGCATGACATGTTCGAATGGATTGAGAAAGGTGATAGTCAAGTATTTTAAAGCTTTTCAAAAAACACTCTCTTGACATGCCTGAGTCTCTGAAGTCCTTTGCACCACAGACAGAACACAGATGAGCTCCAGATCCCGACCAACAGGCTCCCACCTGTTGCTATCTGATGCTTTTCTCTTGGTGAGACACCGGCTCAGTCCCTTGAGAGAAGCCCGTGGTCTTCAGGGTCCTAGAGGCTTCCCAGGCTGCAGTGACGGAGGGAGAGAAGCCCCCAGCGCAGGGCAAAGGCCCTACGTCCTGTCTCCTGTTGGCAGCCCTCAAGCTGACACCTCACTCTGGGCCTCTTGCAGTGACCAGTGATGTGGCATTTTCCTGCACCTCACCATCCCCCACCCTCTCATCCCAACTGTTGTCAAAGCAACAGGCTAATTCCCGGGGAGGCTCAGCAAGGAGCTTGCGGCGGGAGGAACAGGCCAGGGGAGAAATGCGCTCGATGAGGAAGGCACTCGGCCCTCTGAGAACACACTTTGGAACACAAGGTTCCCAGGCCTGGTGCACGGGGCGGGGGTGGGTGGGGGGGTGACAGAATCTCAGGCTGGTCTCCAGGACGAGGTTTGCACATTCGTCCAAGAATCCAAAGTCACCCAAAGACCTTGACCCACCCTGCCTGGCGGGACCTCTACTTCTGTTTCGTGACCCCACTGAGGACGGAAATGAGCTGCGCCCTTGGGCTGCTGAGGCTCGGCACGGGCCAGCTGAGCTCCTGAGCTCAATCCCAGCTCTTTCCAATTCCAACCATTTCCCCAAACAAATCACTTTTTCTGGTCATGGTGGCAGCTACTTTTGCATGATTGAGTCATACAGCCATACAGATGAGCCAGCTTGGCTAAATGGGGCTGCCAAATGAAAAATCCCAATTGACCCGGTGGTTTGCATCTGATTCTGTCAAGCTGCCTTTCATTTGGGGGAAGTCTCACGCCATGGACGAGCCCCAGTGCCGCCTGTCTGTATGAAAGCCGGGTCCTGAGGCTGTGCTGACGGGTGTGTCTGCAACAACTCTGGGAGACTAGTGCATTTAAACATTGTCACTGCAACCCCCACACTTTGGAGGAGGGTTAAAACATCAAATAAATCGACATTTGGTTCTGTCTGGGCTCTTTCCCCAAATGCACAATTTTAGAAAATCTATTGAATTTAGGGTTCCTTTCAAAACATTTAAAGTTAATGTTAGATGATTTTGTTTTGAGATTTTTGTGTGAATTTCACAATACCTTTGTCATCCCTTAGATGCTGAGGGTTTCTCCCAGAAAACCAATCAAAAAATCAAGTCTGTCCCGCAGGTTGGGGACTGGTCCTACCAAGGTTCAGAAAGGGAACTAAGTTTTTCATAATTCAAGGAAACACATGTGACTCACGTAGACAGGGCTTCGGACATGTCCTCCGCTCTACCCTGGCCCGGCAACTCAGCCTGTCGCTGCTCCTCACAGAAGGCTGTGTGGGGCGATCCGTGGGGGGTTATGGAAAGAGGGGCTAAAGAGACAGAGGCCCCCCATTCTGCCACGACAGCACATCTTCTAGTAATGACGGCTAATGTCTATTGAGCTTTCACATGTGCCAGGTATGAGTCTAAGGAAATGCACAAAGTTAATCCCTGTAACAACTTTCTGATTCTATAATCAGGTCCAGATCATTACAGATGGGGAAACTGAGGCACAGAAATGTCAAGCAATTTGCCCAGAGGCGCACAGCTAACACTGGTGGTGGTGGGTTTCTGGCCAGGGAAGGTTGACTCCAGACTGTGTGCTCTTAACATCTGTGCCCTCACAGCTCGCGGGCGGAGCATGATTGCCTAGAGGGCTGACAGGACCCAGGCTGCTGGCCACACGCCCAGGGGTTCTTCTTCAACAGCTCTGGGCGGGGCCTGAGGACTTAATTTCTAGCGCATTCCTCGAAGATGGTGATGCCGCTAACCACACGTAGAGAATCACTGGTCTACGCTTTTCAGCCTCTGGAGAAAACTCTTCATAGAACCCGTTCTTTATCCCCCACACACTCCTCCAATCCAGAAAAACAGCGCAGCGGGAGGACCACTTACACTGAGTAAGCTCATGAGGTCTACCAGCCAGCCAGGCTCTTAAGGGGCCACCCCAGGTTTTCAGGCGGCCCCATGCTAAGAGTTGTGGGGATCGGGGAGTAGAATCACAGCCCCCCCAGAAGAGCCTCCAGTACTATTAAACAAAAATGAACCCCACCTGTTTGTTAAAACTTCCCTTGTAGCTGTCTGCAGAGTCATTCGATCTCCCCAAGTTACCTCGCAAGCCCCTTCACCCATCCGTTCGTCGTGTGGTCACCTGAGGAGTATACATGAAAACAGAACACACACCTATAGGGGAGGAAATCAAAGCAAAGATTAAAATGAAAGCTGAGCAATTCAGTAAGGTGAAGCTGGGATAAGTTAATACACAGAAATACAAACCAGGAGGCAAACTCTGAGAAGAAAACACAGTGGGCTCTGAGGCTCACAGCATCGGAGAAGTGGTCTAACACCCCGAGATCTGGGGGTATATGGGGGAATGTGGCCCACAGGCTTTCCCATAACAACCCTACGTTAAATACAAAAAAGCTCCACAGAGCATTTAGGAGGGGGACCCCTCAAAGGATACCCAGCCTGTGCTCAGCTACCAAATACAGACCCTACCAACTCTCATGTGTCAAGGCCAATGCCTTCCCACAGTAGGTCTGCAATAAACACTCGAAGAGCAAAAATACTGTTAGCAGCTTCGCTCTTCACTGTCTTCGTATATGGAAAGAATTACAACCATGCTTCCTTCCGACTAACCCATAATTCTCATACTTTGGCCACCACCCTTTTACCCAACTTAACTCGCTAAGGTGAATTTAATTTTCTAGGGATTGAAGACTCTTATTAGATCATTAGGGTGAAAATCATTGCATATGTTTTTTTAATTTATTGGGTTAACATTAATTAATAATGTTCACATTTTCTTTTTTGAAAGTCCACGCTTTGTTAAAAGATCACTCTTAAACAATTTGTCATTAGGTACGCTCATCAAATAATCCACTAGATAATCTTGGTCTGTGACACTCTCTATTCTGACATTTTTCAGTGCCATTTGTAGCACATTAGAAACCACTCAGACCAAGAAGCAGAAGGCTGAGATTCTCATCCTGTCCCCATGAATTGGTGGCTGTGTGGCTTCCTTTGTCTCATTTATTAAAAAGGGGATTAAAAAAAAAACCCTTAAGGAACCACTGTCACCTCTCACAATTATGAATCAAAAGTACAATAATGATCGTAACGGATGGCCATTGACTTGCTTTCCCCGGTGTAGATCACGGCTGTGACGTCCACCCATGGCCACTGGGCTGCAGGAGCATTGAGCTGGGCTCACGCGAGGGGTCGGGGAGGCCAGAGGTGCTTCAGTGCAGGACAGCCGAGGGGGCTCAGGTCCAGGGGTGACTCAATAAGCACGCCCATCCCAGTCACTGAAGCACAGGGGCCTCGAACATCAGAGCCAAAGGGCAAAGAAAATGGGGCTGGAGAACACGGGTGATGAGGACGAAAGCAGAGAGCTGAAACAGGCACACAGGAGATGGTGTGAGAACATTCTAGAGGTGGCAGGTCACAGCCGGACTTGACCTACTGGTCACAGCCCATTTGCTGGGGCGGCGGGTCAACTGAAACGGCAGACAGGAGCCAATGACACAGACACCGTCACCTTATAATTAGTGGCATATGCTTCCAAGACTGCGCGACACGGGGAGGAGCTAATAGGCCAGCCCAAGTTTCATCAAGCTAGTGTCCCTACAAAGGCCCCGCAAGCTCGGGGGGCGGGGGAGAGACACTAGTGCCTTGCAAGGGCTTTGTTACTAGTAATAAGAACGCGTGACCATTTGCAAATGCTCTACTTATCCACATGAATTATTAGAACAGAGTTGAATTCATCCCTGTGAAGACCCCTGTGTTTCTCCAATGTGTTTCCTGAACTGCAAAGAGAGAACGTGTTAAACTATGTGGTCTGGAAAATGCACATGATCTGAGACCTGCCCATGAGCGGCAGGCATGTGACATGAGGAAACGTCACCAGCCATGCGGAAATGGTTGCAAACCACTGTGACAGCCAGGCGAGCTGAGGGACCTGCTGGAGATGACACAAGGGTCAGCAGGACGTGCCGTGGAAGGCCTGTGCCTGGGGAGGACGCCCAGACCCGAGGGTGGTCTGCTCACAATGGCAGAAAGTCAAACAGATCAGAAGGTTTCTGAAGGATTCTCCCTCTTTGGCAAAAATCAGGAGGCAGAAACCGTTTTAAGGCCCAAACAGTTCTCTCTCACTGCAGGAAAGGTGAGAACCAGAAGCATTCTCAAAAGGAAATTGCTGGGCCGGCTGAGTCGCACAGTGGTTAAGCGCTGCCTTGGGACGCCAGCGGTCCCGGTTCGGGTCCCACGTGTGAAGGCCAGTGACACTGCCCTCAAAAAAAAAAAGGAAATTTCTCTGCTCAGGCCAGTGCATCAGCCTGAAAAGTAGAGTCTGTCGGCTAGGCTGCCATCGTGTGTTCTGAGAACTTCCAATGTGGCAACATCTGGGAATCGGCAGAAGAAACATATTCCCAAGTCAGCAGCGGCTCTGTTTAGATTATTGCCATCCTGAATTATATGTTCCCTTCATTAGTGCAAATAATCAAAAGCTAGCAATATTTACAAAAGTCTTAGCTATGATTCGTCTTGCTCAGGAAAGAATGATACCCACCAATTGCAGATTGGGGAATGAAAGCAATCAGGCTCTAATCAAGATTGCAGCCTAAAGGCCTAAAAAGTAGGCCATCCACAGGACACTTCCCAAATATTCCAACAAGTTTCTTTTTTTTCCTGCAAATGCATCTAGTGTCCCTTATCATCTGATGAGAATTCCTTCATGGTTTGCCCCTCCACCTCCAGGAAGCCTTCCTGAGACCTGGACTGTATGAAGCGCCCTTCCTCCCGGGACCCTCTCCAGACAGTACAAGTTTTGAAGCTCTATTTCCTTTTGATTAATTTTCAGCCCCAGCGCCTAGACCAGAGCTGGAACACTGCAGGGGCAAATACCGTGTCTTAGGGAAAGACTACGTGGGACTCATGAAGTTTGTATCATATCTTTTTGCTTTCTCATGTTGTGTTTATTAGACAATTCCTTTTGACTTCTTTTCTCTGTCAACCCCCTTTGTAGCTCTCATTCTGAAAGCCTGTTTTGCTAAATTTAAATCAAGGTGATGGCAAAAAAAAAAAAAAAAGGACGAAAAGCCTCCACATTTTCACCTAGACTGTGTGAGAATATTACAACCCAAAAAATTACCAGGAGATTTACACCCACTAGGATGATTATAAGCACACACACAAAAAAAGAAACAAAAACAACAATTTGGTGATTCCTCAAGAAATTAAGCATAAAAGTACCATAGGACCCAACAATTCCACGCAGACTTACATACCCAAAAGCCTTGAGAACAGGTGTCAACAAAAGCTTGTCCACAAGCTCCTAACAGCAGTATTTACAAAGGGCGGAAGCAGCCCAGCATTCATCAACTGATGGACGGACACAGATACACTCATGGGTCGCCCCCTCCAGTGGAATATTATTTGGCTGTGGAAAGGAATGAAGCAGTGACACATGCTATACCATGGATAAGCTGTGAAACAATAGGCTAAGAGACAAAAGGTCATCTAGCATATGATTCCATGTGTAGAAAATGCCCAGAACAGGCAAACCTACAGACAGAAAGCACGTAAGTGGTGGCTGAGGGCTGGAGAGGGTAGGCTGGAAGGATGGGGTGGGGGTGGGGGTGCCAGCTAGAAGGGAGGTGTTTTCTCTTTGTGGTGATAAAGTGTTCTCAAATTGACTGCTGATGGTTGCACCTATCTGTGAATATACTAAAAATCATTATATTGCACTTTAAATGTATTGTACATAATTATATCACAATAAAGCTGTTTTAAAAAAAACTACCATGTAGCCTGGGGGAATTCATTATGTTGGAATGTGCTGTATGCTACTTATGGTGGTAGTTATAAGACTCTATGCATGTGTTAAAATCCACAGACCTCTGTGCTCCAAAAAAAGGTGAATTTTGGTGCATGTAAATTTTTTATAAACCACCATGAGCTAAGCTGGGATCCACGGTCAACTTCGGTTGAGGCTGGTGTGACTAATTAGAAACGCATGTGTATGTGTGTGTGTATATGCCTGCTTCTCTAGAAAAGCATCTCTGACTAGCCTGCCTGCCTGCCGTCATTCCAGCAAACTTCTGGGCGGAACTCCTCCCAGGGCTGAGTGCATCCTCAGATGTGAGCACCTTTGTTTCTCCTGTTCTGGGCGATCAGCAGTAGGACCCCTTTTATTTCCTTGGTGAGCTCACCCCTTTCCCAATTCTCCGGCCCCTCTCCTGACCCTGTGGGGCGCTGGCTGCTCAGCAACCATGGAAAGGCATTCAGATCAGTCACCCTGAGCTGTCACCCCAGAGGTGGTCTCAGAATGCTGCTCTCCACCATTGGGGAGAGCTGGAAAAGACAGGTCTGGAGAGGCACCTCCAAGACCACAAAACAGGGGTGCATGGTTGCTATGGTTACCAGGTACTTTGGAGGTCTAGCCACCTCTCCTAACAAGGAAATCCTAACAAGACGCTCAGGTGTTCAAACCCAATCCACCCCAAGAGCTGGGATTGAAGTGACAGTCGTGTCATCTCCTCGCAACACCAACAACAGTCAGAAGTCACCAGTGCTGTGAGGGGAATTCACGCAGACACCCACTTTAGGAGCATTTGTCAGGACTCGAGGGAAGCTAAATGGTAAAGTCGAAGCCACTGTTTCCAGCACTCTCAGTTTGGTTCTCTTTGGCTTCGTCTCCGTTCTCTCAACCCAGAACTCGCGTCTTGTCTGTCTGTGTGGTTCCTGCGTGCCTGGCAGTGGGGTACCTGGGTGCTGGGGGCTGGGCCCCTGTCGGGGAGCCCTCCGCTTTCTGCTGGGGCCTCAGACCCTGGCTCTCCGGGGCCCAGATGGTGATCGTGATTGTTCCGAGGCGAGCCTGATCCCCGCTAATGAGGATAATAAAACCCAACGATTCATGAGCACCGACAGCATATGGCGCGCCCGACTCAGCACAGACGTGCGGCGCTATCAGGAAATGAAGCTTTCCACATCGGTGAATCTTCTGGAAAATTAGGGCTTACCTCCTTAGCTTCAATATTTTTTCTGAGGATATTAACCATGTGGGATGGAAATTCGTGTCAAATATGTAACCCAGTTTTCTATCTTGCTGAACAGTTTATTGGAAACTGCATACGCAGTTTTTTTTCTGGATGAACATGTAATGAGCACAGACCGGGGTGCCTCCATCTAAAACATATTTGGGTCTTTTTCGGGACAGCTCGTCAGAGATGTGCTGGTCTCTCTGGACAGTAAACTCCTTAAGCGGAAACCAGGGCTTTTTAACCTCAGCCTTGTACCCCACTACAGCCTGGCGACTCAAACGGCCAGCGTCACTTAGGAGGATCAGACATGCAGACTCACTGGCCCACCCCAGACCTGCCGCAGGAGTTTGATTCTGGGCTTTCACAAGATCCTCAGGGGCAGTGTTCTGCTCCAACTGCATCTGCCAGCTTGTCCCTCACCAGTCACGTCATTGTCACCTGGGGTCTGTTCGCCTCACAGGCCATGGGGCACTCCCCGTTCAGACCCCAGAGGCGGAATCTCTGGCGAGTGAAACCCAGGAGTCTGTCTTGCTCCGGCTGTGGGGATGACGTGCTCCCCCAGGGCTAATTCTGAGATGCACCCAGTGGTAACAGGGGACCCAGCCCTCTGCTTTGCCTATTTCCAATGCAGGTACTTCACGGCGACTTCTGGTAGACAAGCAGAACCCACGGACTTCCGTGACACCTGGCAGAGGGTGTCACAGCTGAATCTGCGTGTCTGTGGGGAAGAACCATGGCTCCGGCACCGGCCTGAAGTCCAGCCCGGTCCCGTTATTGGCGCCCCACCATCAGGGGCAGAGGCTCAGCATGAGGGCTTCTGCCCAAACCTTAGAAAGGTACTTATTCAGCCCTCCACCACCCCTGAGGATCGGGGAACCTGAGTTTGCGGGGGGCCCCTTCTTAATCCCAGTGCTGAGCTCCAGCGGACTGCCTTCCGTCCGTGGGGCACTGCACTGTCCCCCCGAGCTGGCCCTCCAGGGCACGGCAGGTCCAATACACTGGGACCTCCAGACCCAGAGCGGGCTCAGGGCGCACCAGGGAGCACGGGGGCGCACAGGCGCGGGCAGTGCCCATTCTCGGTGGCCTGGCCTTGCGCTTCCTCCCACCGGAAGCCAAGGCTGACCTGGGGCAGGACCTGGCCCTGGACCCCAGACCACAGCCCAGAAACCCCACTCCCCAAGGGCAGGAAGGGTGGCCAGGGCACGCACGTGACCTTCGTAAGTCTTCACTAGTTGAGTGGAATTCTTGTCTGTCTTCCGTGGTCACCAAGCTGACAGGTGTCAGTGCTTCTAGTCTAAGCAGTTACCCTCCCGGTCTAACGTCTAACATAATGGTACATTCTCTGGCTTTACTGAATGAAAAGCCAGATGCCTGTTCCCGCATGCTCTCCTGTGCTCTTCCGTCACCGTGAGCACAAGCCTGGGGTGGCCCAAGGCGACGGGGGTCAGGGCACCCAAGTCATCTCAGGGGAGGCCACCCTAGAGCTGCTGACGGCCAGCCAGCCTCCAGTGGCAGGAGCCAGCCTAGCCGCGACCAGCAGAGCCAGCTGGCAAACCTTGACGCGTGAGCAGTGAACACTTGTCGTGTGCCACGGACATTTCAAGGTTGTTCATTACACAGCATCATTGTAGCAACAGACAAGCAATGGGGTCTGGGATCAGGCCCTCACAGGCTGTAAAGTGCTACACGAATGTGAAATAGCGACGGTCAGGGAAACGATATGCAATATATATATATATATATATATATATATATATATATATATCATATCACAAATATAATAATATGTCCCATATATTAATTATATGGGAATAAACTATTTTATATATCTCCAAGGACCCCTTTGGTCTTTGAGATATTACAGCCTGTGGAAAAAACCTCAACAGTCTTTATTCAGAGCATCATAGGGTCAAAATTCAAGTTGGACAAAACCTTGGAGACCATCTAATCTACGCTCTACCTGTGTTGGGAGCCTCTTCTTTTCCCAGTCACGTGGATTCTCTTTTGTGTCCCAGCAGGCTGATTCCCTCCAGCACCTCAAGGGTCTAACTAATAGTTATAAAACTTGGTCCTTCCATCAATCCCGCCCTCTCGCCATCAATCCCCTTGAGACAGCCCACGCTGTGGGGTCGAGACCCATCCTTCTCAACTGGCCATCTCTCTGCCTTGGCAGCTGTACATTCTGCTCTGATCACGCTGCGATTTAGAATCTTTCCAGGCACCTTCACCAGGCAGCCACTTCCCAAACTAAAAACTGCTGGTGCTCTATCATTCGTCACGTCCCCCTGCATATTGGATTAATTGTAAAGGCCCCACTTAACGCACACAAGGACACCCTCTCTGAATGTAGAAGGGCTGCTCTCAGAACCTCATAGCACAAGCATCTCCTGGGTGTGCAAAGGAATGGAAAGCCACAGGAATAAATTGGAAGAGAACCCCAGCAAGCTGGTTTTTATTTTCTGAAGGAAGGAAGAAATTATCTAGCCCGGTTCAGGGCTCTTTCAGGCACCTCGCACGTTATTATCACCGAACAAATGCTTATTATGCTTCTTCACAACGAGGCAACCAGAGATGGCCTTTTTCTTCCCTAAAAGGAATAGGACTATTTCCAGGTCCCATGTCTGGGTCCTAAATAGTATCTTCACCTCAGCAGCTGAGGGATCTTTTTTTCCTTCTCTCTAACTTAGAAGAAGGCAGGAGGCAAGTCTCCTGTCTGGAAAAGTGACAAATCAGACATGACATACATACAGACCCATTACTTCTGTCATATCTCTCCTCTTAACTTTCCTCAGCAATTAAGGTTTCCATGGGCTTCCCACTCCTTTTCAAATCCTGCGCGTGAGGCAGTTGTAATTAAACCCCTTTGATTTCTCAATGCCTCTTCTTTGTAAAGTAACTTTATCTTAGACAAGTTCCCTTCCTAAATTTGCCCTAAACACTCTTTCCTGACTGAGGCTGAGACGACCAACGAAATCTTTTCCTGCCTGTCGTCTGTGTCTACACTCAGGCCAAGCACGGCCTCCTCCAGGAAGTCTTCCCGGCACACCTGGGCCCTTTCTCTGGGCTCCACACACACACACGCCTCCATCAGGGTATCCAGCACACTGTCTCAGAGTCACCAGTCCTCGCTGTCTCCCACCCTTAGCCGTCAACAGGACGGGTCCTGCCTGGGCTGACTCTGCATCCAGGGACCCGTCTGGCCAGTAGACTCCTGGAGAAAGAGCACTGACCAGCTGCTCATCCACTCTCACAGCCACTATTTTGTTCCAGCATCGCCCCTGTTCCTGTCTTGCTAGCGTCACAGAAGATAAGAAGCTCTGACTGCCCTGGGAGTGAGCTGCCTGGCATGTTCTGAAAGCGTCAAATTGTCCAATAACCTCTGGGGACCTGGTATGGGGCTAGATTTGTCCTAAGCGCTATGGGGGCAAGTAAGAAGGAAATATAAAACTAGGTCTCAGACGGTAAGAAATCCATTATCTAGTTGGAGATTTAAATATATGCCTACAGAGCACTGATTAACTTTACCTCAGAGTATATGAGTGCCAAGTAAGTCACGTAGAAAACCCGAGCTAGAGGAGATATTCGGGTAGGGAGAGATCGCTGGGAAAGGGGTGGGTTGGAGGGGTTTTCAAGGCAGCGTCACATGAGAAGCTCAGCTTGGGTCTGAAGGCCGGTAGGACCTCAAAGGAGGAGGAGAGCAGATGTGGCTCTTGGGCAAGGACCGAGGGAGACCGCGGATGAACGCGGAGACGAGGGCACACGGCGGAGTCTGCAGCCCATTTAGATTTACAGCGTAATGAATAGGCTTGCTTGGCCAGGATGAGGCCCCTGTGATGAGGAATAATGGGAAATTAGGTTCCAAAGCCAGATCAAATTATCTTCATTCCCCACCCCCGCAATAAAAAGGACTGTCCAAGTCACCTACTTTTAAGAGGCCCCAACAAACCCATGTCTTGGACAGGAAATATGCACTTAACAGGGAATGTGTAGTGCTACTATCGCCCCCAATCCCCACCCCCACTTACGGCATTAACCCTTGGTTAACCAAAGCCTGCTTCTCTAGTCTGTGCTTTATCTAGTTCAACCCGCCAGTATAAGTGCACATCCACTACGTGCTACTGTCTGCACTAAACTCCCTGAAACACTCAGCAATGAAGGAGACAGAATTCCTAGCTTCGAAGGACATGTTTTCATCTCACTCTTTTTGCTTCCGTCCTGCTCTCTCTCCCCCATTTCTTAGGGGACAGTATTAGAGGTTCCATCCAGCCCCAGCCTTTCACTGTTAAACACCTTTCAATCACGCTGGTAGATTTAGAAGGAGAACAAAGAAGAAAACAAGCCCCTAAACAGTTTGGCTTTGGAGGTGAAGCGGTTAAACTTGAGAGCTCTCTTTATGAGGTTAGATCTTTAGCTGTCCTCTCCTGGTGGTTAAGACTTGGCTCTCTCTGCCGGTACAGTCCTTGCATCTCCCTCTGATGAGAAACAAGACATCTCTCTTCTTGTCTGATGAAGAGTGGAAATCGTGGCCACATCAAGACAGCACCATCCGGCTCGCCGTTCAGAGCCTGAGCTCCACAAACAGCACGGCAGGCAGGCAGGCACCCCAGGAAATGCCTCTCACAGCATCCCACTGTCTCCCATGTTTAAGGCATTCCTGAAGCCCCATCCTCACTGTGGTCCTTAGGCCTTCAGAGAAGAGTGACTTCCCCATCAGATACTGTCGCCGCCTGACAGGCTTTGGCCCTTCCCCTGATGACCAACCACCATCCCCAGCCAACACAGGCTCTGCTCTCTCCTTAGCCCCTCGCCCTCAACACATGTGCCTTAAGCTGTACTCACTAGACACAGCCTACACTTGAACTCATCTGTGGCGTCCTGGGGTCTTTCCGTGGGTCCAAGTAGCCTCGGTTTGTTGGGGTATGGGGAACCGGGCTGTTTTTGTGAGCGGACCGACCGGGACAAGACCACACCCCATGGGTGTTCACTCACACATCGTTTTCTTACTTGGTAACCACTGCACAAGCCACCATCTCTACAGCAAATGCCTGCGTTTCCATGACCTCAGGGCTTTCCTCCACCCAGCCCAGGGAAGCGCACTTACATCAGCCCCTCTGAATAAGGAGACAGAAGCTGCAGGGGTCAGTGCCGGCTCTGTGGTCAGGCGCGAGCGGGCGCTGAGGAGCCGCTCCACCTGGGTCCTCCCCTGACGCCGGGAAACAAAACAGAGCTCAGGGGGTTAAAGAGTGAGATGGAAAAAAACGAAAATATTACCAAAATGAGAAAATGTACTTGAAGGTTTGCCTGAAGAAACCACAGAAGAAAAAATGTAATAGCTCAGTCTACATAAAAATGTAAAACTTTCACATGTCACAAAGCCAAACAGAAAGCAAACAATACTCTGAGGGGAAACTGCCAAAGAAATAGCCAAGCTGGTGTGGCCCATCCCTGCTGTCAGGGCTGGGCCACTTCGAGAACCCGCGACGCTGGCTGGAACCCCGAGGCCTGTCCCCAAGGCGCTACCAGCTGGAGCCGGGTCTCGGGAAGAGACGTGCGTGGCACGTATCAGCACGGCCACAGGAAAGAGGTCGGAAATGCACCCAAATGTTAGACTGGGCGTGGAATTCTGCATTCTTTCAGTTTTCTTCTTTATACTTTTCTATATTTTCCATGTTTCTGCAAAAAGCAGAATAATAAAAAATGGGTTTTATACTCAGAAAAAAATTGTTTATTTTAAAATGAGGATCATCGAGGTGTTTTTGAGTTCCTTAATCCCTCTTCCTCTTATCACCATACCTTTTGAGAGTGACAGTTCTAAAACAGTCACAGTGTCGTAGAGACACTTGTGTCGGAACATTATTTTCAGAACTAGACAAAGCTTTCAATGGCACACATGCGCACAGAGTACTGTCTTTGGTTCACTTTCTGAGGTCTTTGCTTCCTTCCAGGTTAATGAGGGAGTTTTCGATTCCTCTCTGGTAACAACTTCATTGGGAGGAAGAAAGAGAATGAGGACACTGGGTCTCCTCTACGCAGCATCGCAGAAAACAATGGGGTCAGATAATTCACTCCCTTAGAAGATCTCTGTAACCTCATAACACATTACTATTAACTGGCAACAAAATACCATTAACTAATTTCCTTCAACAAGAGTAGTGGACGGCTGGCCGAGAGGCTCAGTTGGTTAAGAGTTGGCTCAGAGTGCAAGCTGAGCTCTGAGTAACAGGGCCACTGGTTCGATTCCCACATGGACCAGTGAAAGCTGTGCCTGAGCTGTCACTGAGCTGCCAACAGGTGGCAGGATGGCTCAGCTGGTGTAACAACAAGATTGCCTGTTCGATAGTAGGCTACACCCACCCACAACTTAAGACTGAACTCAGCACCTTGAGCTGAGCTGCCGCCCAGATGTCTCAGAGGATAGAGTGTGAGCTCTTAACAAGGCTGCTGGTTCGACTCCCGCATGGGATGGTAGCTACCCCCACCCACAACTAAGATTGAACACAGCACCCTGAGCTTAGAAGTCACGAGCTGCCGTTGGGAAGCCAGATGGCAACTGGCGCCCTCCACAACGAAGATTAAAGAACAACAACTTGGCTGGTCCCCTCCCCCAATTCCTCAATAAAATCTTTAAAAAAATAAAAAGAGTAGTTCAGGACCTCCTCTGATCTAGACATTGTATGAATACACGAATAAATAAGACAAGGTCCCTGGAGCCCAAGGAGCTCCCAGTCTAATGGGAGAAAAACACAAAATTATGGCACGTGAAGGTGAGAATTGTCATCAAAGTACAAAGCCCAGGAAAACCGAGGGCAGTTCTGCCTGGAGGAAACCAAAGAGACCCAACATTTGAACTGGACGGGGGTTGTGAACAGGTCTGGAAGGGGGTGGGGCGCCAAGCCAGGGGCACACAAGAAAGAGCGCCTGAGGGTAAGTGACCCTGAGAGTGAGGGCCATGGGTGCCAGGCAGCACCACCAGGCCAGCTGGTGAAAATGAACTTGGGCAGGAAGGCGGGGGCGAGGTCCTAAGAAGCTGGAACATCACATGTTAACCAGATGGAACTCATCCCTACAGGAGGACGGTGAGCCATTAAGTTTCGGAGGCATGGAGCCATCCAAAACTCTCCTGACGAGGCAAGATCACTCTGCAAGCCGTGTGCTCAGCACATGAATAGGTATCTGGGTCTGGGTAGACTGGATGGCCCTGAATACTTAATTAAATGAATTTCCTCCACACAAAAAGTATGATACATTTTAATGCGTTTCTGTCTCTCTCTCTCTCTCTATGGCAACTAATCTTAATTATCTCAGAACTCTGAGCTCCAAAGAGATCTTACCTGTTTATATTCACAGGGAACATGCCAAGGGTTTACTCTGAGTATTAAATGTGCATTTTTATAGGTTTAGGGCTTAATTAAATAGAATTGAAATACATATGCAGGTCACTGAAAGTGTAAGCACCTGGAATGATAAGGGGAAATGATACTTACAAGCTGCCACATTGAAGCATTGTTATTAAAAGAACAGAAAACTCCCATTAAAAACCAACTCACTGTACCCTGGTGCTGCTATAACAAAATACCATACACTGTCTTGTAAATAACCAATTTATCTCTCCCAGTGCTGGAGGCTGGAAGTCTGAGGTCAGGGTGCCAGCATGGCTGGTGAGGACCGTCTTCTGGGTCTCAACTTTCTTGTGTCCTCAGGTGGTGGAGGGGCAAGGGGCCTCTCTGGGGTCCCCTTTGTCAGGCACTGGTCCCATTCATGAGGCTCCACCCTCATCACCTCCACAGGCCCCGCCTCCTGACACCATCACACTGGCCTCTAAGATTGAACCTTGGCATCTGAGTTTCATGTGCTACAGGTAAATTCATGGCCCTCGGGGCCTTAGAGCATCTTCCCCATTGCAAAGAAAGCGTATGGAGGGGATATGACCCAGCCGACCGCCTGTCCCTCCACACTTGCCACCTGCCACCTCCTCCTCAGCTCTCACCACGTTTATGGGTGCATACCCAGCAGCAGTGTTGGAACCCAGCTCTGACTCCTGAAGTTTAAAGAAAGACATCCCAAAAGCACACTAAAGTGCCGTGGCCATCCAGGACAGCAGGACGAGTGGGAAAGGTAGGGCTGAGTGAAAGGGGCAGAGCCTGCACCATACACATTAGCATTGGCCCAGGTGGGTCAGCTATTCACTCAGGAATCAGCCCCACTCTGGCCCAGGCGCGGGGGATGCTGAGAGAAATCAGAAATGGCCCCTCTCTGCAAGGAACTTCCATCTCCTTTGATGCTTGCTGTAATTCCGTAACTGCTTAAGTTGTTCAGGGAAGGAAACTGAGGCTCAGAGATGCTAGCCCACTTCCAGACCAAGGATCCCTGAGCGGGCGGGGAGGTGGAATTTGGAGTGAGGAAATAAGACCAAGGGGAGAGGTGAGCTCTGAGCCACTGACTCCGAGCATAGGCTGAGAGCATGTGTCATAAAGGCATCCCCGAGTCCAGGGGCCAAATTTACACAGAGGGACCCGAGAGTAGCTGGCAGGAAGCCATGTGGACCAGCAGGTTCCCCCAAAGCCCATCTCGGCGCGTATACACACACACACACACACACACACACACACACACACACACACACACACACACACAGGGCTGGCTTCCTTAGTACAGGAGAAATACTTAGGAGGGAGGGTGTACCGTCAGAAAGGGTGCAGCCTCGGGGGATGGAGACCAGCGCCCCGGTCCCAGCCCTGCCGCTCGATGACTGCAGTAGGCAAGTTACTCAGCCTCGCCATGTGTTAACAATACTTATCTTGAAGGGTCATTGAGGGACTTGCACACGAGATCACGCATGATAAGTGCTTAGCAGGGCCCGGCACTCAGTGTCAGACTCACAAGGCCCAGCACGAGCGCGGCCCGTCCCTTCTGCACTGGCCACTCTCTCTGCACGAGGTGTGCCCACTCACCAAAGGCAGGAGCCACTCTCGGGTCCGTGGCGCACTCCTCCCACTTCCTCTGCTATCTCCGTCATCCCAGCTCACATCTTTGGTACGTTTCTAAGTCCAAAGATGCTAAGCTGGGCACTGTCCAAGTAGATCTTTAATTGGGCAGAGAAACCCTTAGGAGGAAGGTACTGTCATCTCCGTTTGCATTTGAGGAAACTTAGAAAGGCTCAGAAGCTTGCCCAAGGTCGAACCGCTATGGAGTGAGAGAGATTTTAGACAGACTGATTCCCAAACCCACATGCACATGCATCACACTGCTACCTCCCAGCCAAGCAGGCCCCGGCTAAGCCCGCTGGCGTCTCCTTTCTGGCTCCTCTTGGCTCCGCCCCATCACTGCTCCATGGCCATGGCCTCCGCTGAAGCACGGGGAGTGCTGTGGGGTGCAGGAATGATGGGGGGCCATCGTGGGGAGCCCAGGCAGATGGGGTCTGAGCCTGAGAAAGCCTGTTGCAGAGCGGGGAGCAGCCCCAGCGGGGAGGGGCCGCAGGAGGCACGGGGCCAGGGAGGAGACCAGCGCCTCAGCCTCGAGCGGGGTACAGAGGGCCTGGGGCGAGGGGGTGGGTGTGAGGAAGAGGCCGCATGCGACAGACATTACCTCACCAGGCACAAATACTCCCAAGGCTGCAGCTTAGTTAATAATTCTGTTACTACGGCAACAGCAAAAGAATCTATCTCCGAGAGAACCCAGCGTGGCCTGTGTCTGCATGGAAGCGTGGCAGCCGTAAGCTGGGAAAACAGGGGTGACAGCGAGTGGCCAAATGACGCAGCAGGACGTGTGGACCGGGATTCTCACGTGGGCATTTCTCGGACCGCTCAGCCCTACGGTTTGGGGAGTGGAGACGGATTCGCAACAAGCGGTCCAGGAAGGAAGACAGCAACATGCATATGAAGCAGAGGTTACATACGCACAGAGAGATGATCAATCCCGCTGTGACGCGGAGACTAGTAATCTAGGTGCACGGAAGGGGGAGGGGGCCACGCCCGCACGGGGCTCTTGTGCAGAGGTGGGCGGCACACCTGGCCACGGAAGCCATAGCATGTGTCATCGCAAACTTAACCAGTCACTCAGCTGCCTGCTTTCCCCCACCTTGGTTACCTTAAAGGAAACTTTTCCAGGCTGTCCAGGAAGTGAAGTGCTAGAAAGAACCTGCCCATGGCAGTGGGTTCCTGAGCTCCAATGGGAAGTATGGCTTCTCCCCGCAGGTCCAGAAGAAGGAGGCTTCTGGGGCTCCCTGGCTCTCCCCGAGTTTTCCATTCATCCTTTGGTAGATGCCATGATACAATAGCCATATGATTGAATTTATATCTGACAGCCAGACTGTCCCCCAAATGAAGAGCTTTTAAAGCCCCTAGGGAGACTCGGAGATGCAGACAGTCTCCCCAGCCTCACTCAGGATGGACGCTGTCCTTTCAGCTTCCAAATCACATGCCAAGTTAACACAGTGTCAAGTAGAGGGCCTTGACCACCTGCCTGCTGTGCTGTGCTCAAAGCTTCCCCTCCCACATTACAGATTTTCTGTCCCCGAGGAATGCTAAAGAGACACAGGCCTCAGTTTCCCCCAGTCCTCCACCTGACTCCACATGGGCCAGGTGGGGTACAGGTCCCCCTTAGAGACCACCCACGGCTTCCACTGCATTAGAATTCTGCTACCAAATACGGCTCGGAAGGGCAGGCTGGCATGTAGGGTGGCCACACCTGACCATGGAGAGATTTCCGTGGCGTGGTTATGCACTCAGGAGGCTGGACCAATGGGTGCCCGTGCTCCAGACATCCCGGAGGACATTGGTCCCCACAGGAGTGGCTCCACAGGGAACTTCAGTCACCTCGGCCAGCGGTGAGGCAACTGCTGCTGGCTTTGCCGCTCCTTTCTGGAGTGGGCTCCACAAGTTGTTTTTCCTTTTAGCTCCCTGCCTACAAACAGAAGGAAATTACTGAAGATAATCTCAAAGGAACTGAAAGCTGAAAAGTGTCGTAGGCCCTCCGAAGGACAAGGACCCCAAAGATTAAATAGATCACATACAACAGGGGTCTGGCCTCAAGTCACAGTGCCACTTAGTGCCAGGATGGGACTGTTTCTTCCAGGGCCCCTGTCGGTACCATGATGACCATTTTCAGGCATTTGCCCTTGAGGCACTGGTCAGCCTTAGAAATTAGGGGCTCATGGGCCGGCCGAGTGGCGCATTGGTTAAGAGTTGGCTTGGGACACCAGCTCTGAGCAGCAGGGCCCCGGTTCGGATCCCACATGAGGGCCAGTGACACTGCCCCCTACAGCTAAGAGGGTGAACAACAGCTCCACCTGGAGCTGGGCTGCCGTGAGTCACCGGTGACAGCATAGGCTGCAGTGGGGCTGGCAGGCAGCTGGCGTGAGCTGCCGTGAGCCGCCATGAGCTGCAGTCCAATGGCCAGCGAGCAACTGCCTCATCCGGGAAGAGCACAATGACGATACCAACATGGGCCAGTGAAGCAACATCCTCCGCAACTAGACTGAAGAACAAAAGGACAGCAACTTGTCTGTTCCCCTCCCCGATTCCCCAATAAAATCTCTAAAAAAAAAGAAAAGAAAAGAAAAGAAATTAGGGGCTCGTACTCAGGAGTAGAATGCCCAGACCAAATCCTGCCTCTCCTGCTCCCCAGTTCTGTGACTTTGGGCAGGTGGCACCTTGTGAGGCTTGTTTCTTCATTTGTAAGATGGGGGTCAGGCTCAATGGGTTGCTGGGAGGATCGCATGCCTGACACAAGATCACCAGTAAATGACAGGAGTTGTGTTCTATCAAATCACATGTGATCTTTATGACAACCCTGGACAAGCAGTGTTTGTCACCCAATTTTATCAAGAGAAAACTGATGCCCGCAGAAGCTAAGGTGCTTGCCTAAAGTCACTCAGTGGGGGGTCTTTCTTCTCCTTTCAAAGCTCAAACACACACAGCTGTATCACCTATGGTGAAACCTACAGGCAGCTAGAGAACCAGCTCCCAATCAGTGGGTGCACAGCTAATCACCACGGGAGTTTCAGGCATGACTGCTACACACAGTACACAGATTGGTCATAAGCTGGAATGGTAATCCAAACCCCTCAGAACAATGTGCAATTTTGAGGCTCCCCCTTGGGTCGCTCTGGAGAGTGACTGCTGCAGAAAATGTACGATGTGGGTGAAGCGTGCAGACGAAGTCCCCCTAGGGACAGGCAATGGGCCAGCACTCTGTAAGGGTCTGAGGTCCTGAGCCATGACTCAGGCAGCCTGACGGGAAAAGACAGAAATATGGCTCGTACCAGGTAGCACTAAAAACGGACCCAAGGGCTCACATAGAGATGAGAGATACGACTCCTCTGTAAGTTTGGCCCTGAGGCTCCAGCATATTAGGGAACTTATCTTCCCTTCCAGCGTGACTTTCTTTTCATCTGCTTTCCAGGGCACTTGCCTCGAGCCCACGCGGCTGAGGCGACCTCGCTGGAGGGAAGTTGCAGACTGTCAGAAGTCTGAGTGAACTGGATTCCACAGCGGCTCCGCCACCAAGGTCCTTGAACTGCTGCCTTCCTTTAGACCCGACCCCACTAAATTCCCTGCCAAGCAAGCAGAGCACAGCGCAGACTTGTGTGGCAACCCAGTGAAGTCCGGAGTTGAACACATTACCAATTTTCACGTAAGTGGCACGTGCACTTCTTTCTGCTATTTTTGTCCTGAGCATTTAAGAGTCTGCCCAAATCCATTTCCCTGGCATGTGTCCCCTGCACCTGGTGGGGTATGTACTGGCCAACAGCGGTGGGCTGTACGCGGTGCCAGGCACCGAGCAGCTGCCTGAGGCGTGAAGCCTCCAGCACCGTCTTCCTGCATGGACCGAGTCTTGATGGGCCTCTACATGAGGGCGGGCCCTGGGAGAGCACTTGTCCTGTTTTACAGAAAGGAAAGCCACGCTCCAGGCGGTCACAAAGTCCCACTGTTCCACAGTGAGAGACCTGCTGTCTCGGTTGTGCCCTTCGCTCTGGGTCATCCTGCCCTTTCCTGTTACAGTATCCAGGGCTGTGCCCACCTGTCTTTGGATCATGAGAGAGCTGCGTGGAGACACGCGGGCACCTGGGAGGGCTCATTAAGGTGGGAAAAGAGCATCTCTATCGGATCCAGCTAAAGCAGGAGGCTGCTGAGGCCCAGACTCGGCCAGAGGCCACACTGGTATGAGGAGCCCCTCTGTGTGCTCACCACACATCCATGTGCACCGTGGCGGGATGGGGCAGAGGCGGGTGGACAAACCAGCTCAGAAAACAGCCCCCTGGGGAGAGCAAGTTCTGTCTCTGTAGCCACCTGAGAAATGGTGCTACGGGTGTCTCCGAAGGAATGGGGGTGCGCTTCTCTTGGCCCGGAATACCTGCCCTACTGGCTCACGCGCAGTGCTGGAAACCTTCCCATTATGAAGGAATCTGCAAGTCCTAAAGAGAGTTGGACATTACCTAGTGCACCTCCCTCAATAGATCGATGAGAAAAATAAAGCCCAGAGATGTCCAGCAACTTGACCAAGGGGGACAGCCTAGACGGGAACTTCTCAAAGCAGGATCCATGGAGAAATGGCAGTCTCCTAAGAGGCTCCCTGAGAAAGCATTGTTAGCATCAGGCCGGCGATGGTGTGGGCTGCAGCCCCTGCCGCAGTGGGCTGCCATAGGCTACAGTGAGTGGCCGGCAGCCAGCGTGAGCTGCCAATAGCCGCGGTGAGCGACCATCCGGAGGCCGGCGACCGATCTGCCTCATCCGGGAAGAGCGCAATGGCGATGCCAACATGGGACAGTGAAGCAATGTCCTCCGCAACTAGACCGAAGAACAAAAGGACAGCAACTTGTCTGTTCCCCTTCCCTGATTCACCAACGCTGTTCTCCTCTCCCAATTCCCCAATAAAATCTTAAAAAAAAAAGAAAGAAAGAAAGAAATAGACACAGCCAAGGGCATGGGTCAGTCACCTCAGGTGCGCTGTACTGATCTGAGGCTTTTCTAAGTGGGAGCTCTTGTAATCATACAGCCGGACAGGTAAGCCTGAGCCTGAGGCTCCTATCTCAAGAAAGCTCATCTACAGGAGGAGACTGGAAAGGAGATGGGGCCACTCAACTCCCCAAGGAAATGAAGAGTCAGACAGAGGGAGAAAGGCGGAAAAGAAAAAGTGGCAAGTCAGTGAAATCATTCCCCGAGCTTTGGCAGGGTTGGCAGGACAGTCAGCAACCAGCTCTCATCAAACAAATGCAGCCCACTGCCCACACCGGGTACAGGGCCCCTACCATCCCCACCATCTAAGCCCACACCATCTCCCCACACCCAGAGGAAATGATGGCTTCAAAAATTAATTCTCTCCACAGATGGCCTGTGCCAAGTTCCTCTCATGGGCAATCAATCACGTAAGATCTAGCAAGGCCTTTTTTTATTTTTTTAATTATATGGAAAGGGTGACTCCTCTATCAATAAAATCCTGCTCCAATTAGTACAGTTATCATTTGGGTCATTATTTTAAGTGTTTGAATTTTCTACTCAAATAAGGTCACTTTCAATTTGGTAAACACTCCCAAGTCATCATCTTAATTCATGGCCAGTCAGTCACCCAAGGAATGCTGAGTAAGTAAAGACAATCAGGCATTAGCCAACCAGCCACAGATCCATTGGAGTTTATTAATTTCTCTCTTGGCAGGCAAGTGGGGAAAGGAGACATGCCACCAGAGACATTCACGCATCATCCATTCAATAAATATTTATTACTTACCAGGTGCCAGGCACTGTGTTAAGTTAAGCTAAATATAGGTCCCATCACTTTATTAATATTCACAGCCAAGTTAGATAGGAATGTTTTGAAAAATAAAATCCTATTTCCCCCAGAATATAAATTGTAATCCTTGAGATGTTTTTGCTTCATTTTGGCCCTATGTGCCTTCCTAGAAGAGCGGATGACACTTCCTAACTTTTAGGGGCTCTCTGTCCGTCCCTCCCAAAGACCGCCTCCCCTCATCTGCCAGGTAGCTAGTGAACATGAGCTCACCCAGAAGCACTCGCTATTTTAGAAGTCCTAGGAGAATACAAATGGTAAGAAATAGTTCACAGCGTCGCACTCGGATTTTTTATACATTTGGGTTTTGTTTTAAGGGGAGTCGCTTAGACTTGTTCAAATGTTCTTTGTAAAATGCCAGCACACATGTATATTGCAATACAAACAGGGTTATATGCAAACTTAGAGTGGAAATACAACCTTAGACTTGCATCTCATCAGAGGAACTCCCTTTGGCTCATTTCAAAGGAGGGTCTCCCTTTCCCATCTTCTCCGATAACACATACACAAAATAAAATACAATAGCACCTACCCAAGGAACAGACCCAGTCTGAGGATGGACCTAACACGAGTCACTTTGCACATCAGTAAAAGAAGGGGGCTGGGCTGCAGACTTCCGTGTTCCCTGTATGGCCTGTGGGTTATGAGGTCCAGTCTAACCTAATGCCCCGCATTGGGGAACCGGTACACACACACACGCACCATGCTGCGGGCTCCCCGGGGGACGGCCAGCTTACCTAGACACACAAACACCCCCACACCACCCAGGAGGGAAGGCAGGACTTCCTCCCTCAGCCAGACACTCCCCTGGAGCTGCTGACATCACAAAGGGGTCCACTGGCAACCTCACTGTCATGTGGCTGTCCCCTGGCTCTCCTTCACTTGCAAACGCAGGGCAAGGGTGAGACCTTTCAAAGCCGCCAAGTGGGCAAGCTTCCAGCACAGGCTGGGAGTGAGCGATCCGCAGAGCCACTCCGCCGGGCAGCGGGGCACCGGCCTCGCGTTTCAACTTCTGTTCAGTTCTCCTGTCATGGAAAATTGCGTTGCACAAAGCTAGAGGGTTACAGTTCTTTCCAGCGCCCTGCCCCCGCCAAGGCAGCCTTCTGATCAGAGGGACAGCGCCTGCCCGCCTGCAGGAAGGTAGAAGGAGGGTTGTGGCGCCAAGGCTTCCTACGATGTCCCTTGCTTCAGGCCCTGGGCCAGGGTGGTTACTCTTCTCCTTTGGCATGGGACTGGTATCAGGGTCAAAGTGTCCAAACAGTTGTCGGTGCCAAGCCCAGGAAGTGATCTGCACCGGGGGGAAGTTAACTGAGTGCCCCCCCGACATACCCCTGGACACCCGGAGGCTCTACCTGGATGATAACAGCATCACGTTTTTGCCAGCAATGAACCTGGGCCTCCTCAGCGACCTTGTTTACTTGGACTGTCGGAACAACCTGATGAGCGAGGTGATGGATTACACGTTCGTCGGCGTCTTCAAACTCATCTACCTTGACCTCAGCTCCAACAGGCTAACCTCCATCTCCCCATACAGTTTCTCCGTGCTCAGCAACCTGGTGCAGCTGAACATCTCCAATAACCCTCACCTGCTGTCTCTCAGCAAGCACACCTTTGCCAACACCAGCTCCCTGAGGTTCCTGGACCTCAGAAACACCGGCCTCCAGACCTTGGACCACGCCGCCTTCAACAGCCTTCTGACGCTGCAGACCCTGTACCTCAGTGGGAACCCGTGGAAGTGCAACTGCTCCTTCATGGACTTCACCATCTACTTAATAGTGTCCCATCTGAACCACCCAGGTGAGGGCATGACTGGGGGTGGGGAGAGGATGTGATGACGGAGTAGCCGCAACAGGTCCCAGAAAAGGTAAAGCCCGGAGAGGGTCAGGACAGGAGGGACATCTGGGGAAGGTGGGTGGAAAGCATCCTTACTGGGCTGACTGGAGACACGGTGAGGATTCGTGGGCAAAGTTCTGGAAGAGGGATTCCAAGAGCTGAGTTTGTGTCCCAAACCCAGTACTTGCTTGTTGGGGGAAGTCACAATTCCTCTGAGCTTCAGTTTTCTGATCCATACAGTGGGGACAATAATAGGACCAAACAGAGTTGTCACGTCAACATAAAATGTTCTGTGTGGAAATGAGGCAGGACTATCACTACAAAGAAAGAACGCAATACAGGGACACTGTGTTTCATTGGTGAACTATTCTCATCTGTTTAGCTCAGTGGCCAAATGTTTCCAGGATCGGAAAGGGAATTCAGTCATTCACAGGCAGTTGAAAATACAACAGTATGATGTGTAGAAGGGGAGGCTTGACAGAGATGGAAGCAGTGGCTCGGCAGTGAGGGAGCGGGGACAGGCCAGGGGGAGGGGACGGTATCTGACGACTCCTTTGTCTTCAAGATGCCACCCTCATGAGACGGGAGAGCACGGCATGAATCAGGACGACGGGCCACCAGGGCCCACTGTGCCCAGCAGGGAGATGTCAGTCTCACAGCCAGATTCTCGGGTCTCGCTTGGTAGATTTCCAAGCCAGTTGCTGCCACTTGCTCTACTGTCCCTGCTCTCTGCCACGGCCCCTGGGGCGTGCTGACACCTCATCCCTCATCCTTCAGACAGGTATAAGAATAGAACCGACCTACCGAGGGCTGTTGTAAGGATGAAATGAGAATATTTATGAATTGCCATTCACGTTAAGCCTGGCACACCATAAGCAGTCCATCAACGAACGGTTGGCAGATGTAGAAAGACAGAGGGTACTAAGAGTGGCAGACATCAGTCAGGTGCTCCCAGGACAAGCAGGGGCATCAGGAGGGCTCAGCCTGTGTGGCATAAGAGGACATGCACCTGTCCAGGAGACATGTGGGAAGGTGGGCAGCGGGTCCTGGGCCTCTAGCCCCTGAGAAAACGGGACAGAGGGAATCCTGGGGGGAGCTGGGCGTTAGACAAGTTACAGACACAGGAGTTCAAACCCGGTTGGAGGGTCGGGGCGTGGCCAGAAGCAGCAAAGTGCCTGTTCCTGAGTCTAGCACTGACGCCCGATGGGAGCATAGCCCACTTCCAGAAACAGGTGAGGATATGCAGGTGGTAGTCTCGAGACAAGGACAGGGAGGGCAGGGCTGCTGGGCGGCAGCCACGGCCTGGGGAGAAAGAAGTCGCCGGCTTGGTGTGACGTGGGGTCTGGGGAGCATGGAGGCCACTCGCCACCTGCCGCCGCCCACTGGGCTAACAGGCGCCATTCGGGATTCAACCCTCCATCCCCAAAGGTGCGAGGAACCTGAAAAATACCTGAACTCCTGGCCGGAAGAATACAGGTGCCCCTGAGCCTTAGCAGCTCTTGTATCAGAGGGAGAAGTGAATTCTTGGGAAATCCAATTAGCTGAGATTAATTCTGCAATGTTGCGGAACCTTAAAGGAAGCCAAGGTCCAGGACAGAGATGGAGACGTCATAAAACAAAAGGCACGAGGGCACTGCTGTGTCCTTCTCTGTCACAGTGGGGCTAAGTTCGCCCCCACGAAGCGGCTGCAGAGGGCGTTTCCATCACCTGATTCATGAGAGCGCTACACTGAACAGGAATAGCGAGACTTTCCCATGTGGGCACGAGATCGGGTGCTGTTACCATCTAAACAAACCCTCCAGTGTGATGTGCACCGGGTGCTTTGAAAATCATCCAGTTGTCAAAGAATTCACGTACCCACTTTCCAAATTCAAAAATTACAGCAGAAATGGAGGTGTGTTATAATGTGCCAGGTGCCAGGGGGCTCCAGGGAGCCCTGATCAACACAGAAATAAAACAGGCCCATGGCTTCCATTCCTTTTTGGTGGAGGTCAGCAGATGGAAGCACTAACTCCTGGCTGGAACCCTCATTTTCCACTCATTAGTGCTATTTGAAAGTGACAGTGGCAACTGAGCTCTCCCCAGGACAGAACTCCTGCACTGGACAAATGCCTCCCGAGCGCGCTCAGAGAGTCAGAAGGCTCTGAGCTCCCAGCATACAGACCTGGCCAATCCCCACAAGGTCCAGTGCTGCCCAGGGGAGGTCAGATCCGTGCTGCCCAACATGGCAGCCCCAAGTGGCGGCTTACTGAGCTCCTGAAATGTGGCCAGTGCCACTGAAGAACTGAATCCTTAGTTTCACTTCACTTCCATTCATTTCAATAGCTACATGAATGGCGAGCGGCTACCCCGTTGGTCAGGGCCATCTTTTAACAGAGGATGCTTAAGCTGGACCTTCAGCGCGGAGACTGCCTAACATCCAAGTTCAGGGCTTTCCCCCAGTGCCCGGGGCACGGCACAGTCCTTTCGACTCTGATACGTTACTGTGTGCTTATGAGGTGTCCAATATCCTACTACAGTGTTGGGGGCTTTTCTCACAAAGGAAGAAATCATAATTCCTGCCCTTAATAAGACAACCTTGGATACGAGAGAGGAGATACAGTTGGCAGCCAGCAACGCTCTCCTGGCCCCAGCAGTGCCCCGTGTGACTTCGGGCAGGTGGTTTCCCTGAGCCTCATTTGTCCTTGAGATAAATGAGGAGGGTTTGGGTCTCTCTAAGGCCCTTCCAGCTGGCAGTCTACAGACCTAACTAGAAAGAAAGATGCCCTCAGATGAGTGAGTGGTCAGCACACAGGGTCCCAGATGAGCCTGTGGATGGCGGGAGTGCCAAGGTGGCGTCCCTGGAGATGAGGGACAGTGACTTAACTAGGGAGCACGACGAGGGAGCAGGCAGCCTCTCACTGCCCCGCCTCCTGTGCTAAGCACCTTCTACTTCACTAGAGCAACGCCCCAGGGGACTCTGTGCCTGCACTGCCCTCCCAGGCCTGCCCTGCTCAACCGGCGGTTCTCAAACTCTACCGAGCACAGGAACCCTAGGCCCCCGGCCGGGGATTCGGACTCAGAGAGCCATCCTGCAGCTGCTCCTCAGGCCACACTCAGAACCATGTGACAATGGCCTGTGTTCTAGACCCACAGCGGCTGCTCCAGCTGTGAAGTGATTTGCACTGAGATGTTAGTGGCTAATGCCATTTTGAAATGTCTTCCTTGGGGCATTTGCAATGTAACAGGAAACAACCAGAAATTGCAAGAATTCAGAAGGTGACAGAGATGGAAGTGGGGGGTTGTTTCAGGGTCCCTCTGTGTCCATTCTTAAATTGTGGTCCTTAGGTAGCCGTGCCTGAGCCCGGTCGCCCAGGCAGGAGGCACGGGGACAAAGCCACTCAGGGACACATGTGCAGGGAGTAGAAGGGCTCGCTCGTGTGCTGCTTCAGGTCCAAGTCACTCTGAGGGCATTTTGGGCAGAGAACATCGCAGTTTCATTTGGACGTTACTTCATCCTGCATTCAGTCGAGGCTGCTGAAACAGGCCAATGGCCCCGTTTCAACCCACCAAGTACAAAGTCACCCACAACTGTGCCAAAGCTTCGATTTCCAGGATGAATTCGGGTGCTCACACTCTTCATGTCAACAGTAGCTCATCTCCTCCACCAAGGAAATTGAAGGAAAGACCAGAGGCCAAACAAGGGGTGAGCTGGGTGCAGACACTTGTACGGCTGTGCACGGCTCTGACAGCGTGTCTCTCCCACCTCCCTGCAAATACCCCGGCCCCTGGCTCCCTCGTGCTGAGTCAGAGCAGCGGCCTCAGGAGGGCAGTGAGGCGGCTGAGAGGGGCTGAGAGGGGCAGAGCTGTGTTGGAGATTCCTAAACCATCCAGGAGAGCTGAGAAGGAGTGAGGGTAGCAAGTATGTGCAGTTCAGCAAGGGTCTGGGAGGTTCTCCCCAACTCAGCCCAGTTGGGACACCTGAGGGTAGGTGATCTAAGGCTCCCTTGAGCTCAGAAATACCAGGCCTCTATGCGAGGTCCTCGGGTCACCCAGCACCACTCAGACCTCTGGAAGGCAGCCGTGTAAGGAGGCCAAAGCATCTCTAGAGGTGAAGCGCTCCCCATCCTGGAGGTAACCCAGCAGGGCATGGATGCAGCTAGAAAAGAGAAGCAGGGACCAGGCATGCAGGGCCTTGGGGTGACTTTCAGGGGAGCATGCAATGTATCCTGAGCAGCTTTGTGGGGCAGGCAAGCCTGGGGCTGCATTAGAAGGCTGCTGTGGGCACCCAGGCAGGAGAGGATGGCAGCCTAAAGCAGCAGTGTGGACAGACGGGTGTAGATGGGTCAGAAGGAACCACAGAGAAGATAGAAGCAACAGGGCTTGGGGCTCCACTAGACCCAGTGCTCCCTTTGGAAACCTCTGGCACAATTCTAAGTGATTAACAGATTTGTAGTAACTTAACTCTAATCGATCCGAAGCCTTATGAGAGCAAAGCGCATGTCTGAATCTTCAGGAATTAGCCCAGGGCCTGGCACAGAGAAAGTGCTCAACAAATATCTGAGTGAATGAGCAAATAAGTGAGATGTGGAAAAAAAAAGGAAGGGGAAAGTCAAGCACAGCCCTGAGGGCTCTGGCTTGGACAGAGTCGATGCTGCCCTGAGATGGACATGGTAGGAGGAGCTTAGGGGAGAGGCCAAGTCCCGCCTCCAGCTTGCTGAGTGGCAGCCAGTAGGCATTAGCATGTTCCAACCTGAAATTCAGAACAGAGGACACAGAAAAAATTATGCATTGAGGACAAAGGGTGAGATCAGCCAGGGCGAACTGAGAGGGTGATGGGGCCAGGGCAGAAGCTTTGGGGAGTGCCCACATACTGAAGGGCCCAGGAAGTACTCTGGGCAGGAGCAGCCAGCGAGGAGAAAGAGAGAGGGAAAGGGTGGAGTCATGGAGGCCAAGAGAAGAACGTTCCCACAAGTGGAAGCAGGCCAGATGAGACCTGAAGTGTCCTTAAGATTCAGCTACCAAGAGGTCCCTGGTGTCTTGGGATCGTTCCAGTGACGTGGCGGGAGCAGGCACCACACAGCCGTGGGTCACAGACTGACCAGCAAAGACAAGGGTGGAGGAGACAGCGCAAACTCTTCTAGGAAGCCTGGCTGTCAACTGAAGGAGCTAAGGGATAGAGGGGAAACATCTAAAAGAAGTGTTTTAGAAGAAAAGAGGTCCCAGCATGTGCTGATCAAGGAGCTGACACAGAGCAGACATGGGGCGGGGGGACCGCTGCGCTGAAGCCCCAGGAGGGGCAGGGCGGCCTCCAGGACCCTCCGGGCGAGCCTTGAGCAGGGGCTGCCAAGAAGGGAGGGAGGGGGAGGGGCTGAGGGACGGATGGCATCGAGGACCCATCCAAGAGCCCCTCTTTCGGTGAGAGAAGTCAGAGAATAACTCCACACCCAAGAAAGCACACGGCTTTGCATGATGCTTTTATGAACCTCCGGTAGCACCACCCGTTTAAGCGATTATAAAACCTCCATCTGTTCTGACAAAGCCCGGAGAGGGCCTGCAATCAGAATCCCGCCTCTTCTAGGAAGTGACGCTTCTAGGAAGAGCCGCTGACCAACTGCACGGCTCGGGCAACAGACCCATGAGACCCAGCTTCCTGGGCAATGGACGTCAGATAGTACCTATTTCTTTGAGTTGTGATAATTAAACAAAATAGCTCACGTCCATCACGGGGAGACAGCTGGGTGAGGGAGAAAAGGGCTCAACGCTGGCGAAGGTAGAAGCCAAAGCCAGGACTAGAAATGCTCAGAGGACAACGCATGAGGGTCTGAGAGGGGCCTCGCTGGCCAGTGGCTTTGGGCTGCTATGCGGCCCGACATAGGTTCCCCTCTGGGGCGCCATCTCTAGATGTACCATCTGGAGGCCGTCATTAGTACAGCAGAACATAGCAGCGAGCCCTTCCAAGTCCGATGGGACCGGTCCTAACAGCACGAGGACTGTATGAGGCAGACCCCTCGCCCACCATCCTCTCCCGCACGCACTCGGCAGATGCTCCGTGAGGCCCCACTGTGTGCAGGCACTAGGGCTGCGAAGGCGCATGACGGTCAGCTCTCAAACAGCAAGTGGGGAGAAGAAGGGTAGGAACCTTTCCGGGTCTCATGCCCGCTCACTTGAGTCCTCCCCGACACCCCATCACCCGCGTTTCCTTCTCTGCAGTCTCAGGGGACAGAAGAGGCCCCTTCCCAGCTCAAGGCTTGCCCCTCCATGTGGTCCTGGAGACCATCTGCTCCCACATCCTCTGGGACTGCACCCCCTTAGCGCACTGACTCCCCCAAACTACCCCCACGTAAGCAGCGATTGGTGTCTGCCTGGCGTGGAGAAGTCCGCGGTGACCCCTGCGGCACTCCATCTCCGCAGGCTCCCTTTCCTCAGGCTGAGCATTACGTCAGAGGCATTCATACCAATAACATTTAATTCATTCAACAAACACACGTGTAGCTCTGGTACGTGTGAAGCGCGATTCTAGGCGCCGGACACACAACGTGAACAGCAACGCACGTCTCCAAGGAGCTCACAGTCTGGTGCGTGGAGACAGACAGCGCAAATACTAACTTAGCTGGAGAAACCCAGGGAGAAGGAAGACAAAGTTCTGTTCATTTCATGACATCCGGGCACGCTGGGGCGCAGTGAGAGAAACGAGGGGGGCCGGCCGTGCTCTGGGTTCCAGGTGGAACTTTCATGACAAAGTGCGCATGCTGATAGAAACCCTCGTTTGGTCGCAGTGAAAAGAGAGGGAAGTCTCCACATTCCAGCCTCTCGCTCCACGTGGCCAGGTGGCCCAGACGGTCCCTGAGCGAGCACCCTGGTGCGCCACTGGGAAGCGACCCCGGAAGCCCCCAGAACGCTGGTCCCTTCCACAGACCAGGCAAAGGGCAGTCAGTCCCTCTTAAAACCCCACATCGAAGCTGGTTTTCTGATAGGGAGGGAGGCTTGTAGGGCGCCTACACTAACAGGAGTGGCTCTGAGCTCAGAAACTCTTGCCCCTCCATGTACCTGATTCTGCCAGGCAGGTTTTCCACCTGTAAGCAATGTGCTACGTGTGGAAATAAACAAGGGGGCAGTTTATGTTTCCTTAGGAACTATTTGCAGGAAGAATTTAAACATTAATGAGACTTGTAATTGTACCTGGAAGCTTTAACTGGGGCACATGCCTTGGGCCTGTGGAGTGGGGCTGTGTGAGGGATTACATGGGGCCAAGGCACCTGTCTGGGATGTGAATGACGCCCCTGGAGTTTTGCAGTGCCCAGCATACCCAACAGTACCTGTTAGCTCTTCATCAGAAGCAAGATCAAGCAAGCCAGAGAAGGGGGAATTTATAAACAAGGTATTCATTCTGCCGCATGGGAATAATTAAAACGATAATAATTGAAAGTGGGGCAGTCAAGAGTAAGGTTAACGTTGGGTCGGCCGAGTGGCACAGTGGTTAAGAGCTGGCTTGGGACGCCAGCAGCCCTGGTTCGGATCCCACATATGAGGGCCAAAAAAAAAAAAAAAGTAAGGTTAACTTTGTAAAGCACCTTATGTGGCACCTGCACATGCTGGTCACTCCAGGATCAGTAGGTGGGTCTATGACCTCTCAAGTCGTCACACCAGACTAGGAAAAGCATGGATAATATTAACAAGCTCCAGGAAACCAGAGGATAAACTGGAAGGCAACAAAGTAGAGTGCAAGGGACATAAGTGGGGTGAGCAGAAAACAAAAAGTTAAGCTAAATATGTCAGTCTACATAAAACGTTAATAGACTGATCAGAATACAAGGGTTGCTAGATTGAATGAAAAACAAAACCCAGCCACATGCTGCTTACAAAAGTATACCTTAAATGTAGGATCATGGAAAGATTAAAAGTAAAAGTATGGGAAAAGATACACAATGCAAACACTAACCCCAAGAAATTCGATGTAGTCCTACCCATCATCAAACAAAGCAGATTTTAAAGCATGAAGCATTACTCGAGATGAAGACAAAAGGGTAAACCTCCAAGGAAGAGATGACAGTTATAACTTCCTATGCATCTAATAACTTTGCTTCAAAATATGTAAAGCAAAACTTGACAGAACTATAGGGAGAAGTAGACAAACGCAGAGTCATACCTGGTGACTAACATACCTCCCCTAATAACTAACAGAATAATAAATAGCAACTAAGAGACAATGGTTTTGAAAAAGTCAAAAAATATTTTAAAAGTCAATAAAATAGAAAAGATCGATCTAAAACCACAACCTAACTTACATCCATGGAATAATGTATTCAACAGAGATGGAACATTTTTTCACATGCCAGATTAACTGATTTTATGCTCAGCCAAGAGCAAATTCTCAATAAATTTCAAAGGACTGAAATCAGAGGGCATGTATCTGACCACGGTAGAATTAAACTGGAATTCCATAACAGAAATATTACTGGAAAATCTCCGAATGTGTAAACATTCAGTGATTCTCTCAATGAATCATAGCTCTTATTAGCACAAATGAGACTGATCGGACATGGATTACACCTTCAAGAGCTCAAAGTCTGCCTTGGTGGGGAGAAAAGATGCATCCCTTTTCTGGTAAATAACCACCAAGCAAGGCAGAATGTGAGAGGTGCCTAACAATATCCAAGGAAAGGCTACAGATGAGTTCAGGGGTGGGCACGGTCACGTGTCCTCTGAGCTACAGGGATGAGCTGGTGGAGGAGAGGCTCCTGAGAGTAGATGCATTTACACTTGACCTTGAAAGACAGAAAGGAACTGATCAGGCAAACATGGGGGGCAGCATTTGATGGAGAAAGAGCAAAGTGACAAAGCTAGCTGCAGGCAAGGGCAGGTGTAATCAAGGAGCAGTGGGTTGTTCGATTGATGGGTGCTGAGGCGCGAGGTGGGGAAGCAGGCGCTGAGGGCTCTGGAGGCCGGGCCAGGGGAGACCCACAGGGGGGCTGAAGGAGGGTTGGGAGCTCGAGTGGTGGGAAGAGCCATGCTTGTGGAAGGGGAGTCCAGCAGGAGTGTGTGTCTTGAGCTGGGGAGCCAGGAAGGGTGGAGACAGGCAGATCTCCGGGAGGGGAGCTGGCATCTTGGCGGTACAGGGAATCGGGAGGGGAGGGCAGACGCAGTGCAGAAAAGCCCAGGCCTCCCCCCACACAAGCCACCTACAGCCCTCACCTAAGAGCAGCCTAACAATGCATTGAAATCACGTCTAATTGCTCCTTTCAAGGTAATACTCCAAAATGGGGAAATGCATGTTTAATGTTTAGTCTCATGTCTGCCGCCTGAGCCCCGATTTGAAAGCCAAATCGTTTTAAAAATAGAATGAGATAAGCCCCCCAGACATACCAAGACCCTCAGAACCCCACGGCTTCCTTTGGCACCTCTCTCTGCGTAACCCGCATCGTGTGTCTGGCAGTTTGAGCAGGTGACCCAGGCCCTCTGCAGCCAGAATTTCTGGGCAGTTGCCGGGGCCTCCCCTGTGTCCCGCCTGCCCCTCTCTGAGGCCTCCTGCTTGAAGGCCCCGAGGTCCTGCCTTAGCCAGGCTAAGAGGTCCAGAGGTGGCACCATCTTCCTGCCCCTTGAGTGCAGCCTGAAATGGAAGCCCCAGGCCCCAACCCTGCCATTTCCTGAGAGCTCTCTGTGGCAGTTACCCCAAGGGCCACACTCAGTCAGCACAGGGGCGTCCTCCACTCCTTTCCTCCGAAATCACGGCAAACAGCGGAAGTGACAGGCTCATGTGGGCTCCCCTCTTGTCCATGGCCCCACACCCCTCCCCCAAGATGAGCCCTCCCCAGCCTCCCACACTGGAGGCCATTGCCCCCCGGAAGTAACAAATGATGGCACTGCAGATGCCCTGACCCAGAAGCCAGGGGCAGGGGACAGCGCCCAGCCTGGTCCGCTCTTTCTGGCCACCCAAGCCCCTGCCCCTTCCCCTGTCAGCTCATGTTGGCATTCCTTCTCATTCTCCTGCCTCTGGCTCCAAGCCAAACCTGATTTCCCACCATCCTTGGTGACCAAGGAGAACCGCGCCTTGCGTGGCCCGCAGTCTCTACCCTAAAGGTCACGGGGCGCTCCTCTCCACACCGGCTCCCATGGGTGGCTCCTGCTTAGACAGCTCAGCCGGGTTTTCTCCATCTTCCCTCTCCTCCCTCGGTCCTGCAGGTTATCTAGAACCTTCAAGTCACACAACCTCTCCGAGTCTGTTTCCTTCTGTGTTGAGGTTCTTCCAATAATTAAGTGAGAACATTTGTATATCACGCATGTCATCAGAACTCGGTAAACATTGGCTGCTATTATGATCTTGACCATGGTTGCATCAAGCTCTGGTCTGAGCCTGCGTGTGGGCTCCTTCGCCTAATGCCTGCTGGCTGCCCCCACCTGGGTACCAGGTACGCGGCTTGCCTTCCCACGCTGGCGGTTCGTTCTCGAGGTGTCACTGTCTGCACTTGGGAAATGAGGAAACGGGACTCAGAGAGAGCGCCAGGTATCCCGCCAACACTTACAAAATTAGTAGTGACCATTGGATTTGAACCAAGGGCTGGCTCCAGGGCCCACTTTCTCAGGTCATATTCTGAAGTTCACAGGGTTTGATGTGGGGAGGTGCTCAGCGCAGCAGCGGGCGGCTGAGTCAGCTGCTCAGGACCGAAGGCTCGTGCAGATCGCGTGCCCAGCCGGTGAGGCCATGCGACGGCAGGAACTGCTTCCCGAATGGTGTTTCTCCCTTGACAACCCCCCCATTTCTCCTGGTTGTGGGTGTGGCGCACAGAGAACACACTGTAGGCACTTCCAAGAAATCTAGTTCCTCCTGAGAGTTAAGCCGAGTGGTGTGTGATGCCCTTGGGGGCGGGGGTGTGTGGCCTTAAAGGTCCCCGGCTGGGCTCAGGCACAGTGGAGGGAAAGGGACGAAGGCACGGTGGAGGTCAAGAGAGTGAGGGGGATGACGAACAGCGGTGGAGGCTGTGGGGTGTCTGACCCTCCACGGAGGTCTTGCTTGGGCTTCCCAATTCCCTCTCCCAACTCCCAACTTGGGGAGTTTCCCTCTGGTTCCTTCAGGACCCTTAAGAAGCAAAGCCCCTTTTCAGGCCGTAACCTGAACGCAGCCTGGCTGGGGTGCGGTGCTTCCCACATTTTAATGTGCCCACAGGTCACCTGAGGGTCTTGTGAGGGCGCGGAGGTCTGGGGTGGGGCCTGAGAGGCTGCATCTCTGATGAGGCCCGGGTGATGCCCACGCCGCCTGCCCCCCGCACACCCGCGGTAGCGAGGCAGCCTTCCCGGGTCCCCTGCGCCCGTAGGGCCCCGGGACTTCGCCGTTCCAGCACGCTGCCTGCTGTGTTTCTCCTCTAGATGACCTCAACGCCACGTGCGTGGAGCCCCCGGAGCTGGCGGGGTGGCCCATCTCGCAGGCGGGGAACCCGCTGCGGTACATGTGCATCACGCACCTGGACAGCCGGGACTACATCTTCCTGCTGCTCGTCGGCTTCTGCATCTTCGCGGCCGGCACCGTGGCCGCCTGGCTCACCGGCATGTGCGCCGTGGTCTACCAGAACGCCCACCGCAAGTCGAGCGACACGGAGGACGAGGACGAGCACGGGCAGCGGGTGGTCAGCAGGCGCATCTTCCAGAGCAGGGCCGACTCGGGCCAGGACGGCTTCCCGCAGCTCATTTAGCGGCGGAGGCCGGGCGAGTCCGCGCCTCACTTCTCCCTGGCCCGCTCCACACCCCGCCCCTGCCCATCCCACCCAGAGCTGTCCTAGGAATTGAAGCCTGTTAGGAAAGTAAATGAAAGGCTTGCCGGCCAGTTCACAGGCTGCTCCTTCCCCGCTTGACCAGCCCCGGGGGCACTTCCATGGGCGTAGCGGACCGCACAGGACCCAGTCCAGAAAGGCTGTGGCGTCTAAGTGCTCAGGGAGCCCACCCACTGCAGTTAGAGGAGGCCCTGCAACGCCCTCCGCTAAGTGCTGTTGGGGAACCCAGAAACACACAATGCGACATCCACCCTCCAAGAGCAACAACTCGGGAAAAACGAGAGTGAAATGAGCCAAGTGGAGAAAAGCACAAGACACAGTGACAAGAGCTGACCTAACGGAATGTCCCCGAAGGCCTTCGTCACACGCCAGGTCACACTGATCACACAGGTCCTGCAACAGCGATATGCATGTACAGTGACAAAGGAGGGAGGCCCACAGAGGTGGCCCCCACTTACTGGGTCCTTACGAAGTGCCCAGCATCGGGTCCAGCCTTACACACATTCTCACCAGGTTAACCCTAACAACCAGGTCAGGAGGTTGGTACCCTCATTTTCCTGAAGCTCAGAGAGGCCAAGCAACCAGTTCAAGACCACACAGTTGACAGGGAGCAGAACTGCGAAGCCCTGGGTTGCCTGCCCCCCAAACCTGTGCTCCGTGAGTTAAGAGCCCGCTATTTCTTTTGAAGAGCTGAATGGAATGGCAAAGTCTACACAGTGTGGTCCAGCTCCCAGAGCTGCTCAGAAGACAAGAGCCTAGGCTGGCATTACAGCTGGAACATAGAGGTAAAGGGAAGGAAGGAAGAGAAGAGAAATCATGTCAGAGAGAAGCAAGGCCAGACCCTGCAGGGCCTCAGATACACCTGTGTCACTCAAGATTAGGAGGGGCTGTGCTGCAGATGACAGACGAACCCCAAAGTTTTGTTGGCCGAGCCAACCAAGACTTACTTGTCACTGGCATGATGGGCGATGTGGGGAGGGCAGCGCTCCTCCCTCCCACAGCTCCAGCACCTGGAACACGGGCCTGGGGGTCCCTGCAGAAGAGAGAAGAGATGTAATGGGCACAGAGCTCTTCACTGCCTGTCTCTGAAAATGACACGTCACTTCCGTGCACATTTCACAGGGCCCCTACCTTATGGCAAGTAAATGCAGTCTGTGTGTCAGGAAGACAAAGTGTGTGTCTAGCCCACCATGACACAGAATCTGAGCTTTGCCCTGTGGACCCCAAGGCACACTCGAGAGTTTTAAGCATGGGAATCGCACAGTTTACTCTGTGCTTTAGAAAGGTCCTTCTAGCTGTAAGGTGAAGGAGACACTGGGGGAGGTATGACAGCAAACAAAGGGACCAGCATTATCGCAGTGTGTGGAGAGGATATGAGAGTGACAGAGCAGGGACAGTGGGAACAGAGAGACGTGGATGAATTTCAAAGTTATGTGGAAGGCAGAGTAGATCGAATTCCATGAGTGGCTGGGTACGGGAGGGGGGGCAGAGCAGGGAGGCAGGATTGGGAGAAAGGGAGCGATTAAGGAGAGGCCCACACTTCCGACGTGGACAGCCAGGTGGCCAGAGGCACAGTCACTGAGGCAGGGAGAGCCCCCTGGGGGACTGACGTCAACAGTGGCCAAGGGGTAAAATATGGGGCCCATGTGGAAGGGGGGGCGGCGCTGCAGGGGTCACCCCTTACTCTGTGCAGTAGAAGGTAGATATAGTGCCCTAAACTGAGAAATCAGGAGCAAGACAAGCGTGCTCTTTAGAGATATTAAAAAAAAAAAATCAGGCAGAGAGTTTCAAGTATCTGACTCTGGCAGAGGGAGACACATGGGGAAAACGGCTCGAAGACTGCGGTTTTTCATAATAAACTTTGTAGGGCTACAACTCATTCCGTTATGTGTGTGTGTGTTTGATAAAAATGAGTCGGTTTATTTTTAAAGAACAGACTGGCTGGTCTGGGTGCTCTCCCTTCCCGAGGGGCCTCTAATCCGCTTCCACAGAGGGGTGTCCACTGTGATTTCAAAGGGCGAGGCGGGTGTTCCCACGCGCAGCCCAACTTCTTCACCCGCACTGCGGCTCTGTGCCTGCTTCCCAGGGAGCGCGGCGAGGCCTTCGCTGAGAAGCCGTTTGGCCTCCATCTTGAAAAGTCACCGATTGTCACAGAGCACAGAGCACTTCCGGTGGAGCACTTTCGGGGGAGCGCTTCCCGGGGAGCACTTCCAGGGGAGCACTTCCAGTGGGGCGGCGCGGAAGCAGCTGGTAGGGCAGAGGTGTGTTCCCGGGATGCTCGCAGTGCGGCCCTCGCCGCCGGCTGAAGTGACTCCCGCATGGAGGCCGAGGGTCAATCAGGACTCTAGTGAAGCTTTGGTGCAGTGTCCATGGGTCACAGTTAGGTCCATGGGCCACCGGCATCGGGGGCCTAAGGACCTCTCAGTGCTTCAGAGCCCTCAGGAGGGGTGGGGCCGTAATATGCATTTTAATATTCTGTGGGTGAAGCTTGGGCACGCTAAAATTTCAGAAACACTGGTCAAGCATGAGGAGCTAAAAAGTCCTGGCATAAAGTAATGACAATGTGAACTGCAAGGAGGAAATGTCACCAGACCCAGGCCTCATGGACTGCAAGGGTCTCTTGGGTCCAGAGCTGGTCTCTGCCAACAGGTCAGGGTAAGTGGTCCCACTGTCCACAAAGCAACACCCAACAGCCCCTGCCGTTCCTCCCTCCCTCCCTGGCTTCCCGCGATATGGTGGGGAGAGGACTGGCTTCTAGTCCCAGCTTTTCCACTATGTGTGTGATCTTAAGAAGTCACTTCAGTACTTGGGTCTCAGTTTCCTCAACAGTAAAATGGGGTGATTATAAGCGATCATCTCCAAGGCCACCTTAAGTCTAACCTGAAAACAACTACGGATAATATCCAGAATATACAAGGCACTCCCGCAAATCAAAAAGAAAAACACAGGGCCGGCCGAGTGGCGCATTGGTTAAGACCTGATTTGGGGATGCCAGCAGCCCTGGTTCGGATCCCACATATGAGGGCCAGTGACACTGCCCTCTACAGCTAACAACAGCTCCATCTGGAGCTGGGCTGTGCAAGCCCCGCTGACAGAGTAGGCTGTAGTCCCTGCTGCAGTGGGCTGCCATGGGCTACAGTGAGTGGCCGGCAGCCAGCGTGAGCTGCCAATAGCCGCCATGAGCGACCATCCAGAGGCTGGTGACCAATCCGCCTCATCCGGGAAGAGCGCAATGATGATACCAACATGGACCAGTGAAGCAATGTCCTCCGCAACTAGACTGAAGAACAAAAAGACAGCAACTTGTCTGTTCCCCTCCCCCAATTCCCCAACGCTGTTCCCCTCCCCCAATTCCCCAATAAAATCTTAAAAAAAGAAAAATACAAGAATCCCAACAGAAAAAAATGGCCAAGAACATAAACAGGCACTTTATAAAACAAGAAACCTTAAAAAATTAACAACCATATAAAGAGGTGCTCAACACTCATTAGTAGTCAGAGACATGCAAATTAAACAGTAGATGTCACTATATCCTTGTTAGGTTGGCAAAAAATTGAAAGTGGACAATGTCACATTGCCGGGACGTGGGGCTAGGGGACCCTGGTGCACTGCGGAAGGGATGTGTCCAGCCAGCCTGGGAGCAATCTGGCACGACTGAAGTGAAATTGAGTGCCTGCCCTCCCACCCAGCTAGTCCATGCACTTGGGGTGTATCTCCCACAGAAAGGATCACAGGTGTCCATAATGGAACACACATGATAACACCCACTGCAGTATTATGAGTAGTGGCAGGAGCTGGAAGAGTGACTGGGTGAAATTTATAGAGTGCTATGGAACGGTTACAAGGAACTAACTACATGTGTGTGTAGCAATATGGCTGGATCTGAAAAACACACTGCTGAGTGGGGGGAAAAGGAGACAGAATGAGAACCCTGGAAACCCTGGAGCCACACGGGAAAGCCAAACCCTTACCACGCCCCGCAAGGCTTTCCACAATCTGCCTCCCCGCCACCTGCCACTCCCTTCATTGACATCATCTTCCACCAGGGTCCCACCACTTACTCCGCCCCCACCTCACTGGCCACCCGGCTGTTGTTAATGCACGTGGGACACCCATGCTACAGCAGAGCCTTCGCACACGCTGTTCCCTGTGCCTGGAACTGCAGGCCTCAAAATCCCCTGAGCATGTACACACTTGCACACACTTGCTCCCCCCTACACACACACACACACACACACACACACTCCCTCCCTCCCTCCCTCTTACCCTGCTCTATTTTGACATTAGAGCAGAATCAAATGTAATAAGGAAATTGAACAGTGCTCTGAAAGGTGAGGAGCGCCCTCCCCACCCTCACCTTAGCCACGGGAATTAGGCTCCGAAAGGGCAAAAGTCGGTGCCTGTTTCCTTTACCCCTTAGCGCCCAGCACAGCGCCCACCACAAAGAGGCACTTAATACATTTTTGCTGACAAAATGAATGATTGCAACACCACACCAGTTACATTTAAAATACGCTTTTAAACATGTAAAATGAATGGTGAGTGGGACTGAGGGTAGAGGGGATTAAGTAAGAGAGGGGCTTAGAGGGGAAATGATGATAAAGTGCCAAGAACGGAGAAGAACGAGTAATGCAAGCCGTGGACTCGCCGTTAACAAAGGCGGTGGCCGGGCAGCAGTGTCTGGTCGCCCACCCAGGCCCACCTGTTGGAGCTCCCTTCCTGCGGTGTCTGCCAGACTGTGGGAAGGACCCTCTGCCCCCTCCACACAGCTGCCGTCTCTGAGGTTCCAAGGTCGCACCAGGCCTGAGGACACGCACGGGTAACAGTGTACACGGCTCCACCCTGCACCCCACTGTCCTCACAGGATTCAGCGCAGGAAGAGTCCTGGGCTCCACAAGAAACACCGCCTCATGGTGTGTGACTCCCCACTCGCAAATCCTCTCCACAGCCTCCAGGGACATGACTGCGCCATCGGAGGGATGAGAGAATCAGGTTTCCTAAGGTTACCGGCCGCCCCGCGTCACCTGGCCAGTACCTGGCAGGACTGAGACGTCCAGCAGCCAGGCCTCCCTGATGTCATGTGTAGTGTTTTCTCTACCCTCTTGGTCTCCCTTTCTGCAAAGAGAGAAAGACTGCCACATTAGGGAAATTAACGAAACACATTTTTCCACATTTGATCGTGCACGATTCTGCCATGGGCGCTTTCCTGTGGCTAACTCCTCTTCATCTCTAAGACCCAAATCCAAACCCTGTGGCCTTGACCCAGGCTGTAATAGCTCGTGTTAGAAAACAGCAGCCCAATCATCTGCTGCTATTGAGACGGTGAAAGGATTATCCATTCTTTGCAGTGACCAGACGCTGGCAATCAGCTCTGATGCTGCTGATGGGGGGGAGGGGGGGTGTGGATGGATCACTGGGAACGGCGGACAGCCTGGAGGCAACAGTAAGTGTTTGACATGGGTTGGATTACAAAAGGGTGCAGGCCAGTTGGTTTCTTCAGCAGGGCAGTTATTTAGGCCAAGAGACCAACATTTAAGATCAATACAAAAAAACTGAGAATTTTTTTTAAACAATAAAGTCCGCTCTCTGCCTTGGGGTCCTCTTGGATGCCACTCCCTGTACTCATTTAAGTGACTGGGGCTCACTGCCAGTCAGGGAAGTGAAGGAGAAGTGCCTCGTGCTCAGAGCCGGTCTCCCTCAGGAGTGGCGCATGGCTTATATCCTGCCTCGTGCCCCTGAACTTGGCCAGGGCGATGCCCACGGCAGAGCCCCAGCAAGTCCTCTGCAGGTCCACAGGGCAGCCAGTGGACACTGGAGCCCAGAGACCCAGCGAGTCTCCTGGAGGTGCCCCCGCCCGGAGTTACTGGGATCCAGGGAGGATGGCCTTTGGCTAATCTAGTCCTAACCCCTTACTCCCACCCAACAACAGGCAAAAGACTCCACCATCACTGAGTGCTACCTGCACGGCGAGCGAGTTTCTCAGAAGTTGCACGGACCTGGAACACGTTATAATCTCTGTGGCTCTCATTTCCCCTCGAGTCAAATGGGGATAAAGCTTACTCTGTGGCTCTGAAATGTAGAACATTTTTATACAAAAGACCTCACACAACACCTGGCAGAGAGAAGGCCCTTGGAAAATGGTAATGTCGGGTAGTGAAGGAGTCACCCTAGCCCCCGATGCATGACAGCCTTCCTTTTCAGAGGGGACGCAGGAGGCTAGGGCGTTTGGCACCTCCCAGTGGCATGACCGTAAGGCAATCATTTCATCACTCCGGGCTTGAATTTCATCATTAGGAAAAATCAAGTTTGTGGACAAGAGCCCTGATTTCCCTTCTACCTCTGAAGGTCTATGTTTGTGATCATGGGGTTTAGTCTAAAAGAGCTCGATAAGCAGAGAATTTTGTTTCTCTAAACCTTACAGAGGGCTTTTACACAGTTTTATTTAAGATCAAAAGAATAAAATATATATAACATATATTGTTTACAGACTGAGATGGAACACTGTCCTGAGGCAGTCACACCAGCAAATAACATCACAAGATGCGTTCTCCACACAGAAATACATGCATGGAAGAGAAAAAGCACTCTCGGCCTGAAGAGGCCTGGGCAAGAACACCCCCAAGAGAGGGACTCATATGCAAAGGCCCTGAGGTCGCTGGGGGCAGGAGGTGACACATTTGAAAATCTGACCTCCCTGGCATGACAGCACAAACGTCCAAAAAGGCATTGACTGTAAGACCTGTACACCAAACACTACAGATCATTGCTGAGAGGAATTGAAGATCTAAGCAACTGGGAAGACATTTCGTATTCATGGAGCAGAAGGCTCAGTGCTGTCGAGGTGGGAATATTCTTCCAAATTGATTGACAGGCTCAACAACACAAAAAAACCCCAGCAGGCCTTTTGCAGAAATTGACAAGCTGATTCTAATACTTACATAGAAATGTAAAGGACGCAGAGTAGCCAAAATCATTTGGAAAAAGAAGAACAAGGTTGAAGGACTCAGACTTCCTAACTAAAACATATCCTAAAGCTACAGTAATCAAGACAGTCTGTGGTTGCCTGGACCAGGGCTGGGAGCAGGCGCTGCCTGCAAACAGGCCCGAAAGACTGTTTTGGAGCAATGAGAAATGTCTAAAATTGGATGGTGGTGATGTTTGCACAGCCCTGTAAATTTACTAAATTTCATTGAATCGTACACTTAAAACTTACATCTCAACAAATCTGTTTTTTAAAGGATCTCAGTTGATTCCTCTGCAGAATACCTCAGACAAGGTGAAGGAGGAGGCCTGGGTGAGGGTCCCAGTTCCTCTCTCAGCACCAGCGGCCTGCATCAGCGGCACCCAACCCCTCTACCTTGGTGGCTGTTAAGGGCCCCACTTCAGGTCTCAGGCGGCAAAGCTGAGCTTCCAGAGGGAGCCCTGTCGGTCCTGTGCGGTGGCCCCAGTGACCGAGGGCAAGGAAAACTCTATTCCTGGTGCTCATGAACAGCCTGACTGCAAGGCAGTCTCAGACAATAAACTGTCTCTTTAATGGCCCAGTTTGGACCCTTAACACATCCACCCTCTCTTAAAAGCTAATTCCTACAAGTGAATGCAGCCAACACCCAGAAAAACAGGCCGGCTGCACGTAACTCCAATGAAAGCCTATTTCCCCGGTGGCAGGTGACTAGAGCGGAGCAACCTGGGCTGTGTAATCAAACACCTGGTGAGCTTTTTAAATACACTATACCTGGGCTCCAGCCACAGAAACCCAGATTCAGCTGACCCGGAATGGGGCCTGGGCATCAGCATTTTTTAAACCCTCCAGGTGAGTCTACTGCACAGGCTGAGAATCGCCAGCTTTCCAGAGAGACTGTCGTCAAAATAGTCTTCCCTCTGTGACTCACTGGGAGCCTTAAAATGCACTTCTCCCCCAAATAAGGACTTTCTCCCACCCGCTGCAATCCACCACCGGACGAGGCCAGCTGGATGCGGGCCCCAGGGTGGTATCATCGCAGTGTAGGAGCTGCCATTTGTCCCCATTTATCCCAAATGAATTCATGTTGGGATAAACATGACACCCAAAGAAGAGCAAGTGCTAATGACGTAGCTGGTAGCAGGAAGGTGACAAAAGAAAGGGAGTCTGTATTATCAGTATTCAGGGCTTCCCTCCCCATCGGGGCCCCAGAAGCGGGGTACCCTGAGTCCCTGGCACAACGTTCAATAGGAAAGGCAGTGATCAAGCACTCATCTCAGCCATGAGAATGTAGGACACAGCTCCCTGCTGGCTGGAGGGGACAGAAATGCTCTGTGGGTGAGGCAGAGCCTCGCAGAACTGCAACTCGGGACATGGAGGAATAATAAAAATCACCACCAGTGACAATCACTGCGAGAGGATTTACCATACACCGGGCACTCTTGTCTCAAGCATCATTTTATGTAAACCTCACGACCACCTTAGGGTCCTCCTTATACAGATGAGAAAATAGGGGCAGAGAGAGATTTAGGAATGCGCCCAAGCTTAGCCAGGAAGCAGGATTTGAACCCACACAACTGGCTCTGGAATCTGGGTACCCAAGCCAAGGCAGAGTCAGAAAGCAACCCACCACTCATGTGACATGAGTGGAGAAAGCTGGGCCGCGTCACCAGGCCCAAAAGAGAACCCTGCCCGACTGAGCGGGACACACTCCCATCATCCACCTGGCTCTGATGTGCCACGAAAGGGGGACACCCCAGCTAGTAAGCTAGCTGCAACAGGAGAGCTGGACCAAAAGCAAGCTGAAGCAGGATCCTTTGTCAGGAACGCAAGATGAGAAAAGCGCTGAAGAGGTGAGCGTGACTAGGAAAGCACAGGGCTGGGATTCCCAGGGTGAGGCTTCCCAACGGCTGTGAGAAATGCCTGCTGAGCGCCGGGCTGGAAAGGAGCCGCTGAGCATAGGCCTGTCTGCGCTGTGCCCGTCAGGCGCCTCCAGGAGCGCACGAAGGCCAGAAGAGCTGGGACGGCAGAGGCTCAGGAGAAAACACGTGAGGAGCCCAGAGACAACACGTGAGGCAAACTGCTGAGCACGCCGCCTTGGCTGAATTACATTTTTCCAAAAGCCTAGTTGTGCAGTAACAGAAAGCATTAGGTACCCAGTATATGCTTTAATCCTGGGAGCGTACCCACGTGACATTCTGTGAAAGGCACACAGTTACATCCACCCTGCCTGTAAGGAACGCAGGAGCTTGTTGGAGAGCCAGGGACCCCCAAAAAAAGAGACAGTGAGTGGTATTTATGAGTAATCCCCTGGGATCACAGGAACCCAATTCACAGAAGCCTCAGGAAAAAGATGGAAAAGGAGAAGGGAGGGAGAGAGGGAGAGAAAGGAAGATAAGAAAAAAGGGAAGGGGAGAAAGAGCGAGAGAACCGAATTCATACAAGAAGTTCCTTTAGGGTGAGGTTAACGGGAGTGGGAATCACATATCATCTGAATCACCAACGCCCAAGGTGCTTCGGGGCCTGAGGACAGGGGCTGCTACACGCACCCAGGGCCCTAGGGCACTCTGCAGCCTGCAGCTCCTGGTCTGGGCTCTGCCTGTGGTCAGTCCCTCATCAGCCCCTGGCACCCACTGCTATATCCAGGTACCACACTGTGTAGACGCGCTCCCACTCAGAATGGTGGTCCTGTGGCGAAGTCGGGAGGAGTCGGGTTAGGATAAAACTATATCCATGGACCGGCAGAGTGCCTCAGTTGGTTAAGAGTTGGTGCGAGCTCTTAGTAACAGGTCCGCTGGTTCAATTCCCACATGGGCCAGTGATGCTGCGCCCGAGCTGAACTGTTGCTGAGCTGCCAATAGGTGGCAGGATGGCTCAGCTGGTGTAACAAGATTGCCTGTTCAGTGGTGGCTACGCCCACCCGCAACTAAAGTCTTAACTCAGCACCTTGAGCTGAGCTGCTGCCCAGATGGCTCAGTGGATAGGGCATGCACTCTTAACGACAAGGCTGCTGGTTTGACTTTTATATGGGATGGTGGCTACGCCCACCCGCAACTAAGATTGAACACAGCACCTTGAGCTTAGAGGCCACAAGCTGCCAACGGAAAGCCAGATGGCGACTGCCGCCCTCCACAACGAAGACTGAAGAACAACAACTTGGCTGGCCCCCTTCCCCAATTCCCCAACACTGTTCCCCTCCCCGAATTCCCCAATAAAATCTTTAAAAAACAAAAAACAAAACTATATGGAGGAGCATGGGCGTTGGAGGGAGGCAGGTGCCAATTCCAATGCCGGTTCTGCTTGCTCGTGGCTGTGAGATTTCAGGCAAATCGCTTAACCCCGCTGTGCATGGGCTTCCAGGTGCCTCAAATCCTCAGAGCATTGCCGGGGTGGGAGGGGGCTCAATCAGGCAGGACCCACGTCTCTCTCAGCTGCTTTTCATTTGCTGACTTTCAGCACCAGACATGTGAGAAGGGTCCTTCGGAACAGAATGCCTCACCTGGCCTCAGCTAGTGGAGAAAGTGTCCTTAAAGGTTTCATCTGTTTGGTTTTACTCCTCAGAGTGTTCTCCCGACATGCATGGCCTCCAGTCCTTCACATGCATTCCTCTCTATCTGAAACTCACACACTCCCTCTTTATCCTGGTAAATTCATACCCATCCTTCAGCAGCCTGCTCAGCATCTCCTCTATTTTGACCCCAGGCTCCTGCCCACGTCACCCACGCCCACTTCTGTGTGTGCTCACAGATCCTGAGCGAGCTCCCACGTCCAATCTCATCCCATTGCAGTGACAGATTGGCTGGTCCCTGTCCCCACCAGATGACAGGTTCTCCGAGGAGAAACACTTATCAGTCCTTGTGACCCCACCACCTACTATCGTGCCCAGTATGTAGCAAATGCTCCACAGTTTGTTAGTATGTTCCATGTGTAAACTATGAAATCATGACACTGAGTTTTTTGTTTAAGTGCAACATACCCATAGTGTTGTTTTCAAAAGCGAGTTTAAGTCAGGGGAAAACTAACCACACCAGTTTTGTTTGTTGTTTTTTTAATCTGAATCAGAGTGCCTCAGCTTGATCCCCTCCATATTCATTAGACTTGGCTCTGAATTAGAATCCATCCTCATATGAGGGAGATTGGCCTCCATCAAAGGCCTTTAGAGGACAGTCTGCTGTGAAGGCAGGACAGCAAACACTGGTTGAGGGGAAGACTCTACGTGAGGCTCTGTGATGCTACGGCAAGAACACTTCCCAGGCACTTCCCAGACCATCTCCTGGTGTCTGTGCTGTGATCAGAGCTCTGACACAAGATGCAAGAGCCCCCTTTCTCCCTGGGCATGACCCAAACTTGCCTTGCTGCCCCAACCCCAATGTGCCCCCTTTATGCATCACTGTTCATGCCCTCTTCCTGCCATTTCCTATGCCTGAGTTTATCTTGTCATTCAAACCATTAATGGTCACTTTTCAAAATTCTATTTAAATAATAGTGAGTGCTTCTCTGTGCCAGACACCCTCACAGAGGTTTTACATACACTCCATCACTGTAAACCCCAACAGCCCTATCATATAGGTCCTATAAGTACCCTCATTTTACACCAGTAACTAAGTAAGTGACAGAGCCAGGTGTGATGCCAAAGCCCACTTTCTGAGCACATTAAATATTCAAATAACACTCTGTGGATAAGGGATTATTATTCCCATCTTACAGGTGAGGAAACCAAGGCCTAGACGTAAGACTTCTCAGACTAATTCCAAATGATTTGTCACTCCGGTCACTCACGTCTCTTCAGGTCTGTGCTGGTGGCCGTCTTGCCAGCACAAACAAGATGGCGGCCAGGCAGGAGGAAGGCAGAGCTGAGAGGTGGGGACAGGTGGGCCCGTGGACACCACCAAGCCTCACCGGTCTATCCATGGTCTTTCTAGGCACGCAAGATGAAACTGCAATCTCTACGTTTTGACTTGGCTTTTTAACTGTTGCTTGCAACCCAGAGTCCTATCTGATACAACATGAACACAGCAAGGTGAGACCATAAAGTAAAACCCACACATCAAAGTTTATTCACTCAAATGAGGACAGTTCCTTTCAAAGGGGTCCCCTCGGGGGAAACAAAGCTGCAAGTAAGTAGGCAGCCAAAGTGGGGAATCTACGCTCTTACAGATTGCAATATTTGTAATTACAGAGTGATTCAAGCACTGGGCAGCATTTTGGAAGGAACAGTGTACGTCGTTTTGCAACCTCAGTTACTTCATGTTGCGGAAGGAAGTTCCTCAAGGGACAAGAAAGGAAAGAATTTGCTTCTGCCTCTCCTCAGACTGCAGGCTTGCTCTCTCACGGGACGTCCATTCCGGACCCTGGGATACAATCAGGGAGTAATCAGCTTCCTACCCCTGAACTCACAGCCTTGAAACCGGCAGATAAAATACCAATTCTCAGCACATCGGGCCCGCTCTCCCCAGGCGGGTCAGATGCCCGAGAGTCCAGCTTTGGCTTCAGATTTTCCTGTCCCAGCCCTGAGTGGGCTGGGTCTCAGTGGATTCTCTCCTGGGACAAGGTCAGCAGTTCAGCGAAGGCAACACTGTTCCATACGCGGTTCATGACCCATGGCCGACACCGCTGCCCAGACTGTCCCTCCAGTGGGATTGAGTCACAAGACCATGCTTACCACGAGCTATGGACCGGGGGAAACTGTAAAAAATCCTCCCTTTAGAGAGGTGCCCTTTCTCTTCCTGGGCAGAAAAGGATAGTGGTGGTCATTGTTCAATTACAGAAGGAGCAGGTTAGCACCAAGAAGAGTTTCCCGGGTGTAAGAAGAAAGGGGATTTCAGAAGGGAAGACCCTCTGAGTGCCCTTCTGGGGCTCTTGGCTCAGGCCTCGCTGGGACCTCCATTGGCAGAGCGGAGGACATGAGATAGAAAATTCTCTTTTGCCCATTTCTGAATGACTTTGCTTTGGCACTGTTGAGCTTGGACTCAACACACTGCTGACCTCTGTTCCCCTACCCAACTGCAGTGAGATAGTAAAACCCTGGAGTGACTGCTTAGCTCATGTGACACACATAAACTGAGCAAGCCGTAGTAAGCACTGAATGCAAAGAAAGCACAGAGTGGTCTTAAAAGAGATCCGAAAAGCAATTGAAATCTTCGCAGCAATCGCTTTAAAAGGCACTAAGAAAGTGTCCCGTTCATAATAATAGTTCTCCAGACCCTCTTTCCCCATCTCCTTCCTGTCCTCCCATAAAGCATGGATGTACTGCCAAGTTCAAGTCCCACACCCCAAACACCCCCAAACCATCTCTCAAATCTCAGCCTCCGTTTGCTGTCAGCAGGCTTCCTGCTTCCCTTGCTGAGACATCCCTCCGCCAGTACCCCTGCCCTTGCAAACATGGCTCCACCACTCAGTTCTCCCCGTTCTCATCATGTGATGCCACAGGACAGGAGCCACACTCCCAGAAGCCTGCTTCCTTTTGGAAGGCAGGGGGAAGGAAGGCTCCGACTGGAACATGCTCATTTCCTGGGCTTGTCCCATCTGCTCAGCAAACATGAACTAAAGTGTATGGCCAGAGGCTGATTCCTGAAGTCAGATGCCCTGGATTGTCTCGGTTGCTATGTGTGACTTGGGGGCAATTACCCCGGATGTTCTGCACTCGGTCGCTTTGTTTGGTTTTGTTTTGTTTTTGAGGGCAGTGTCCCTGGCCCTCATATGTGGGACCCGAACCGGGGCCACTGGCTTCCCAAGCCAGCGCTTACCCACCGCGCCACTCGGCCGGCCCAAAGACTCGGTCGCTTTGTAACACAAGGCAACAGTGATGCCTTCTTCATGAGGGTGTGGTAATGAGGAAACAAGGCAACATGCCTTGTCATCAGAGAACAAGTCGAGTATAAAGTGCTTAGCACACATCACTTCCAAGCCTGCTGGCTTTAATTCTTCCCCTTGGCTTAGATATTACACATGCGTCATTCTCGTCACTACCTAAGGTTTGATAAGATACTTAGAGATAGAAAACAGTCTGTTTCCCATGTCAGTCACTCTTCACAGTCTTGGCTAGAATCTTAACGCCTGGCTTCGCCTGTGTGCAAGTCCTTTGACTCTGCTAGCGTGTTCTGACAGACGCCCTGAAGTGGACCCCACAATGGTTAGGCCATCGGTTCTAAATCTGAATTCCTGATCCTGGCCGCAGGCTTCACATGCAACTTTCAAACCTCAGCTAGCCAGTGCATAAATGGTATTGCTGATTTGGTTCCCCCTTTTAAAAGAGGTTCCCATTAATTTTTAATTACAGAAATCAAGATGGCCCCATCTCCAGATTTCTAAAAATCAGCAGGCAAAGGAATCGGACAGGTTATAAAGACAAGAAAGGAGGGAGCTAGGGTAGAAAGAGAAAGGTTGTAGAAGCCAGGATCCCGAGAATGAAGAATTAGGAAAGGTCACCAGCGTACTTATACAAAACTACGGAGATACATGGATCCCCTGACTTCCAGGGAAAATGGTCCCAGAGGAATCCTGTCAGGTTCCAAGGGAGACGGTGTCAGTGCAAGTCAGAGGTTTTGAGTGAAAGGGAGGGTGAAGGACAGAGGGATATGCACGCTACAGGGGTGGCACCAGCGCTAGGGTCTTTTTTACCTTTGAACTTCACGTTTGAGATATGGTACCTATGGGCCAGGTGAAGGAAAACGTACAGCACTTGCTCAAGAAAGGCAGCAGGTGGTGTGTATCTTCGCCCTCCCCAGCCCCCCACCCTCCAGGATGGGAGGAGTCTCACCTTCTCATGAAGGTGTAGCACTGACCTTGGTTCACGACTACCTATCGGCTAGCCCATCACTGGGTGGAGGGAGGAAGGTGGACAAGAGAAGATGGGCAGAAGCAGCTGAGAAGAGGTTTTTTTAAAAACACTATTGAATTGCTTCTCTTTACCCAATTCCATACCATGCAGCTAATCAGCAACACATTTAACTTCCCTTGGTCTTCCCTCATGAGCATATGCCATCTTCTGAAGGACACTCAAGCTCAAATAGGCGGATGGTCTGGAGAGCTCACAGAGCCAGGATAACCCCTTCCTTACGCGAGGCTTGTGCCTTAGATCATCCTCACCACCCTCAACAGCAGCAGCTAAAAGGAGGTAACAACACCTACATTCCATCCCAAGGAGGAATTTAGCTCTGCCAGGACTGCTAAGAAACCAAGAGCCCCAGGTGATCGTGTGCTCGAATTATAAGACTTAAACTTGACATTGAAACCAAAAACAACATAAATAACCACACGACTTTTTCCATTGATCCTTCCTCTGAACCTCAGTGCATTTTGCTTAACAAGCAGCTCGTCTGCGTGTGACTAGAGAGGAAGATATCGCCGAGGACCAGAAGAAGCCACGGACACCCGGGCTGGAGAAGTCTCCGTCACAGAAACACCATACTCTGGATTGAATATCACAAGCAGGACAGACAGGCACCACCAAACTGGGTCCAGTGTCCTGGTTGTGGCTCCCAGTTGTCTGATCTGGTTCTATCTACGGGTCACAGAAAAACCTGGAAATGCTACCCAGTCACCATACGGAAGCTATTTCCAAGGGACTCAGGATGGCGTCCCACAACCAGCAGCTTTTCTTTTTTACCTTAACACCCACCCCCCTTCACAGGCACATTCGAAACATTGCCTCTGCAATTGGTGATCACATTAAACATCTCAAGAATAATCAGGCATGGGCCGGCTGAATGGCGTGGTGGTTAAGAGCTGGCTTGGTACACCAGCGGCCCCAGTTCGGATCCCACATATGAGGACCAGTGACACTGCCCTCCAAAAAATAAAAAAATAAAAAGAATAATCAGGCTGGATGCGGAGATGCCTCAGAGAACTGAAGATTTTTCCCCAAATCAGAAAATGTAGTTCTTTAAAGCCTATCTGAAGAATCAAACACCTCCCTATGTCTTCTGTTGTAGATGCTGACACTACTGCAAATTAAATCTCCCCAAACTAAATCTGTGGGTCCTCAGCCCTAGCTGAGAGGTCAGGACAACAGGACACTCGGTCTAAAAAGATGACCAGACAGAAAGGAAATACACAGAGGTTGCCCAGATCCTGACAGTAATGTCAGCTATCCATCCTTTCATTCAATAAATAAATATTTGACAAAACAAAATACCCATATGACAAGCAAAGCGAGGAATAGAAAAATAGTTAACAAATAAACTTGCCTTCAAAAACTAAGTCAAGGGGTGACTGGTTGGCTCAGTTGGTTACAGCGTGGTGCTGATAACACCAAGGTTGCCAGCTTGATCCCCACATGGGCCACTGTGAGCTGCGCCCTCCCTAGAAGAGTCAACTATGCCATTGTAGCATGAAAGCAATGTGTAACCAATGACCATGGCTGCTCCCCAATTTAAATAATAATAATAATAACTAAGTCAAGACACACAGACCAAAACGAACAAAAACAAAAACAAAACCCACATAATATAAGGCAGAAAGCACAAAAAGCATTAATTGCCCTGAGAGGGGGACAAAGAGCCACACTCACATAAGTTCGGAGCAGGCTGAAGCCGTTTCCGGAGAAGGGGTCGCGACAAGCCTCACGGAGAAAACAGTATTTCTGATGACTTTGGGGGGGACGGGCAGGATTTGGACTTGAAAGGTCAAAGCCATCTGCACCCAGGGGAAAGCACTGGCCTAAGCAATGGGTCTGAGGAGGCAAACGCAGGAAGTGAGACACTTTTTCAGTCTGGCACAAAATGCAGGGGAGATGTTGTTACAATAAGCTGGAACTATTTCATGATTAGGCTCTTTAATTTAAATCGTTGAGTAACATGGTGCCTAAAGATGGCCACGGATGGCCAGACGATTGCCCTGGGTGTGGGGGGTTTGTCAAAAGCCCAGAATCATTTGTTAAGCACATGGATGGTGGGTCCTGCCAAGGAGGAGGAGGGGGAGAGAACCACTTCTCTGTCACTGCAGTGAACCATGGAGACAGGACTTTGGCGCCTGTTTGTAGAGGTTCTTGCTGTTTTCATCAAACTCAGTCCCCACACCGGGACCTTTGGCGACTAGCAGCTGGAGGGCAGTTTGCCCCCACCCCAGGCCCCGGCCCACACCCCGTGGGCACCTTGACCCAGGGCCTGAATGGACAGCAGCTCTGTCGTGGGTTTCCTCCATTACTCAGTGTCCTGGACGTTTGGACGGAAAGTTCTCTTCCAGGTGGAGAGACTGAACCACAGGGAATGACAAAGCCCATGAGGGGCAGCAGCTCAGAGATCAGTGACCGAGACAATGCTGCCACCTATCGGTCCACAATAAAAGTGCGGCTGGGCTGGTCACAGCTTGGCGTGATTGTGGATCTGGAATGGGCGGGCAACAGCTGCATTTATCACAGTGTAGGAAATCTGTTCAGACCCTGGAAGAGGGAGTGAAGGGGGAGAAAGTTTGGGCACAGTGCCCGGATGAGACAAAGCGATGGGGAGGAGGAAGCTGACAGCCCCCTTGCCGAGCGCCCCTGCGCCACCCACGGGACTGAGCGAGGCCGGACCCACGCGGAATCGGGCTCAGTCCCCCCTGAAATCCTGCCAGGCTGTCACTTTGGGGCCGTTCCAGTGGGCAGAGGCTGCATGAGCCGACAGCTCAGACCCAGCAGGCCTGGCTCCCCCAAGCCCATTCTCATGCTACCTCCCAAAGCCACCCGCTGTCACTTTCAGCTGTGTAGGGCAGAAGTGGAGTCTACGGTGGTCTCCTGTGAGGGTGTCACAGGGAGGGAGCCCACGCTTCCCGTTAGAAGTGTGAAGAGAAGGCTGCCTGGGAAACCCGCTGCCCTGACTCTCTGTGTTCAGCAAGGGGCCCTCTCTTTGGCTCTTCCCTGCCCCATGGCTCTCTCCCCGCTAAAACCCTCGGCCTCACTACAGACACAGAGGCGGCTTAGAGCCGTGCTGTCCGCTTCAACAGCTCCCGGGACCAGTGAGCCCCTGCGATGGGGCTCGTCCAATTTGATAGTACCGCACGAGTGAAATACACAGCCGATTTCTTAGACGTCATACAAAAATTACAACACAGAATATCTCACTAATGACTTTTATATCCATTACATGGTGACATGATACTATTTGGGATTGATTAGGCTATTATTAAAATTAATTTCACCTGCTTCTTTTTATTTTTTTTTTCCAGCTGAGCCATCCTGCCACCTGTTGGCAGCTTAACAGCAACTCAGCTCGGGCTGGCATCGAACCGCTCAGAGCTCAGCTCGCACTCTTGAGTGAGCTCTTAACCAACTGAGCCACTCGGCTGGCCCTTTCCTTTTTACTTTCTAATGGGACTACTACACAATTTTAAATTACATACCTGGGTAGCACTACATTTCTTTTGGATAGCACTGGTCTAAAGACATGCAAACATGCCCTTGTAAATAAAGGCATTTCCTCCATTAATTAGTACAAGATCACCGGCATGAAACTGAAACTCGTTTCTTCTGCGGATGACAGACAGGAAACTGCCACCAGAGGCTCAATTACAACAGCTATACTTATTACCCAGGCCTGTCACATTGTGGGGAGCTAATGAAGCCTGGTTTCCTCTGGTCATGTGTCTTATGGGTGACTGACTTGTACCCTAATTACCCCAAAGTTTTCACCCTGCAGATCACACTAATAGTGTGATTTACATACCAGAAGGATGTGGCCTATCGGACTCCACAAAGCACTTCACACATCTTAACATTGAAGAAAGGTGAGCCACTGCTGCCCCCCTCAGGTGGGTCCCTAAGGCTGTGGCATCGTCCCCCCATCTGGTTCAATGCCTTTGAAGCAGACGGACATCTCACTGGGATCGAGACTGTCACATCCTACCACTAAAGCAATTCGGCCTTCAAGACTCCTTTCCAAGCTGACCCAGGTTTCCTGGCAGTCTTTTTTCTTTCTTTTTTTTTTCTTTTTTTTTTTGAGGGCAGTGTCACTGGCCCTCATATGTGGGACCGAACCAGGGCCGCTGGCTTCCGAAGCCAGCAGTCTTCTTTTTAAATCTCATCCAACACAGCCCTGGAAAAGCAGCCTTAGAGAAACCTACAGGCCAATGAACTCTTAAAGATAAGATACATTCCAAGCCCCTAGCCAGGGATATAAAGACTCGGGCCAATCCTTGGCTGCCCAGAGTGACAAACCACTGGTCCAAACCACATGGCGTTACTTCTTTGCAGGGCGCACAGACAGCGGTGACCTGGGTGAGGCCAGAGCACATGGGCAAGGCAGAGGCCCCCAGGAATGGCCCCACCTGCCCGGAAATTCCGACACGATGCTGCTCCCAGGTGGGAGGGGGATGGACTAATTGATTTCTCAAGTTCACCTCAAAACTAGACTCTGATCCTCAGCCCTCCACAGAAAGGAGCACACCCAACAAGTGAAATTGAAGCAAAAAATAACCTTGGTCTGAGATCTCCCAGGAACCCGCTGGAAAGAGCACAGTGCAAAGTCAACAGATATCTCCTGCCAGCATTTCTCAATTTCCCTGCTATGTGTGATATTTTCCATGGATGAGACCAGGGATCCTGGTTGTAAATGATAGTCAGATGTTTAAACAATTTTGTTGCTGAAACATGATAATTTCCAGAAGCCCCTTTTTCTGTGCACAGTATCTTTGGGTGAGACCCACCACAAAGAAAATGAATTGTAGAAAAAGAATGGCAGAAGATCTGGAAATTAACCAGGAAACTGAACCATACCGTGCCTTGAACAAAACAAAACCGAAAAGAAAAAAAAAAAAAAACATTAATAGGAAACAGACCAGTTTTTAAGGGTCATGGAAAGAATACACACTGGGTTCTCAGCAACTGGCTGTGTTTCAAAGCCGGTAACCCCCAACATGTCAGGGAGGATTGTGGTTAATGCTGAGAAAGACATGTGCTGAAAAGTTCCCAGTTGCCCTTAAATTCCTAAATTTCTAGTCACAATATCATACCACACATGTGCAGAACAGAAATGTCTCCGAAGTTTTGAGAGGGTCCTGCTATAAGCAAACCCGATATGTAAAATCTCAACTTATAAAACCAGCACATTCGGATCTGTTCATTTATATCAAAAAAAGGATTAACTTAAAGAATTTTTAAGTAAAATTTTTTCCTATTCAGATATTAGGTTGGATCACATGAAACTGCCAATTTTATTGACTGTTTTGACCAAAGAAACCCAAAACCCTGGCAACCCCATTTGGTGCAATCTATACATTTCATTAATGACAGAGGCGCCGGAAAAAATTTAAAGAGAGAATTAGGAACCCCTGCTAATTTCAAAGTGGCAGAAATAATGATGTTTAAAACACTTCCCGGGCCGGCCGAGTGGCGCATTGGTTAAGCGCTGGTTTGGGGATGCCAGCGGCCCCGGTTCGGATCCCACATGAGGGCCAGTGACACTGCCCTCTACAGCTAACAACAGCTCCACCTGGAGCTGGGCTGTGCGAGCCCCGGTGATGGTGTGGGCTGCAGCCCCTGCTGCAGTGGGCTGCCATAGGCTACAGTGAGTGGCCCGCAGCCAGCGTGAGTGGCTGGAAGCTGGTGTGAGCTGCCAATAGCCACGATGAGCGACATCCAGAGGCCAGCGACCGATCTGCCTCATCCGGGAAGAGCGCAATGACGATACCAACAGTGAAGCAACATCCTCCACAACTAAAACTGAAGAACAACAAGACAGCAACTTGTCTGTTCCCCTTCCCCGATTCCCCAACGCTGTTCCCCTCCGCCAATTCCCCAATAAAATCTTTAAAAAAAATAAAATAAATAAAATAAATAAAAAAAATAAAACACTTCCCAACTAGCAAATGACAGTCAATAGGAAAATATTTTATTCAACCTTTTCTATTTTGACCTACGTAATTTTTCAATAACGTCCCTATAGCTTGTTTGAATCCGAGTACAACAGGATATAGTCAGCGATGACTGAGGATTCTGTTAATAAATCCAGCAATGCCTAAAATAATAGTCATAAACTCCACATTTATATATTTTCACATTTCAAAGTAGCTTTAATTGAAATGACATCTATTAAGCCACATCCTTAAATCCTTTGTGACAATGAGGCAAAGATAGAAGAGGGGAAAAGAGCACAAAAAGGAAAGATGGACTAATTTTGATTATCGGAATTCACATATCCAAATGAGGACTGCTTTTCAGGAGTCCCCGTAGGAAGCCGTAGGTGGACTTCCTGGCGACATCACCATGCCCAGAATGTCCGTGGAAGTCCCTCAGAACTGCCTTCAGAGCTAAGAAGAAAACCAGTACATCACTTACATTTCCCCGTCGTTTTCCTCTTAAATTCCAAAGTGGGATCAGCTAGCTATTAACCTGCTTATTCCGCAAACTTAGATCCAAATGCTCTGGGGTTATTTGCTAAAACACATACATAATTTGTCCAAACTCATAGAACGCACAGCACCAAGAGGGAGCCCGAAGATAAACTAAGGACTTCGAGTGATGACGAGGTGTCAGTGTAGGCATCCGTCGTGCCACGCTGACGGGGGACAGGGGCAGGGGGCATGTGGAAATGGTCACGCCTCAATCTTGCTGTGAACCTAAACTACTAATAAAAAGAGAAAAAAATCACGCATGAAAATAATGTTAAAAACTACTCTTGGGAAAGAGACATTTGCCCACAGTGAGGATGCCCGAGGAAGCCTGGTACGTGCTGCCCGTGCCCATCTGTCCTCTTCTTCTCCATCGGTTACCCCCCCCCACACCCTCTGGGAAGACAAACCAGGTCTACCTTTAAACCAAGGCGCTTAGGAAGGAGACCGGCGCCACCCCAAACCCCTCTGTGTGACAGACGTCACTATATTCCTTCACTCCTTCTGCATCTGTGAACATATCTGAAACTTGCAGCACATGGCAGGGGTTCGTGATGTAATTTCTGTCATGAGAAGAAACACATGGCGGGAACTCATATAACAAAATATAAAGGTCTGGCAAATATACATAACAAGCAGGGAATGTATTTTTGTCACAGAAAACCAAGGGAAGTGAGAAAAGGGCTGGCCGCCACCGTTTTCAGAGTTTACTTATTTTAAACAATTACATTGACCCACAAAATTATTTCTCATGCTCACTTCAAGGCAAGCGGATTTTTACTTAAGATTGACAAATCAGAGTTAAGTCCTCTGGGGATAAAGAGTGAGTGTAAGGGCTCCCTCTCGCTGACAGAAATGAGGCGATCAAGGCAGCGCCATCTCTCTGTCAATCTGGGAAGACTTCTAGAGGAATTGGGGCCCAGCGTTCCGCCAGCCCCTCCGCCCTGGGCTTCCACGTTGCTAACGCAACCAGGCTGCCTCCAGGATGCTGTGAGATGCTGCGGCCACCAGGGAGGTACCCACCAGGGCAACAGCGCTTCCCACCAGCTCACTGCTCCCCAGATGCGGAGAGGCCGCGTGACTGCGCTTTGCATAGGGGCCGGTTCTGCTGCCCTGATGCTCTTATAGCATAAATGCCCCTGAAAGCTCTCTTTGCACCTTCTTTCTTCCACTTCCCACAACCTGAGATTCTTCTCTTTCTCCGTCCCTCTTTTCTTTGAAAAAAAAAAAAAAAATCTCCGTTCTCATTGTTACACCCCAGCGCGGGTTCCCTTCTCTCCCAGCTGATGGATTGCTGGTCCTGGACTCAGCAGCCCCCCCGCCACGCCCGCGGAAAGTGGGCCCCGCCAGTGTACCTCCAGGTCACACTCAGTGGCCTTGGAGCACGGCACCCAGCAAGCTCGCTGGCTTTAGTACCCCACCCGCCAGTCGGGGTCCAAAGGCTGCTGGCTTCCCTTATGCTACCTTCAAAACCATCCTGGCGCAGCGAGTCAGAGTTGTTTAGGTGACACGATCTTCTGCAGAGGACACAGATTGGGGCGTTAAAACAGACAGCACGGCCTCACTGGACTTGGGTTAGCTACTGAGTCTGGCACTTGTGTCTTCAGGCCAGTTTTTCTGAGTGGCATCTCCATATCTATAAAATGGGGCTAATAACCATCTTGTAGGATTTATAACATATGTAAAACATCTAATTCAGTAAATGTTAATTCTCCCTTCTCCCCTCCTATGGAAAATAAGAGACTGGACTAGATTGTGAACCCCCTCCAATATAAATACTCTGTTCCGTCTCTTATTATCACGGGACTCCCTTAAACTAATGGAAGACTAGCAGGTGAATAATAAAGAGCCTCCTGAGTCGAGGGGAACAGAAGCCCTCAAAAACGAACATACGGCAGGGCCAGCCGAGTGACGCGGTGGTTAAGCGCTGCCTTGGGACGCCAGAGGCCCCGGTTCGGGTCCCACCTAGGAAGGCCAGTGACACTGCCCTCAAAAAAAAAAAAAAGAAACCTAACACACGGCTGCTTTCACCTCTCCTTCCTCTGCACATCTTTGCAAGTCTTTGATGAGCTATAAGAGTTTCCTGTCCCTCCACCCGAGGGCCACATATGAACAGGGGGTGGCTCCGGCCTCAGACAGGACCACTCTAGAGTGGGCAGGCTCGGCTCCCACAGTCCCACCCAGAGGCTCACCCCCGCCGAGGTGCTTCTCCCTGGCAGTGGCTTCCTTTCTCTGCCCTGCTGCCCGCTCAGACCCCCGATATACACTCAGTGGACGCCGACAACTACCCGAGTCAGCTCTCTGCAAACCCTGACGCCTGGTCCAGTGCTCCCGACCTGGGCGTCGCTGCAGGCTCCCCTGGACCCTGGATGCTGGCTTCTGCCGGTGCCTCTGCTGCCCCAGCCATCAGCCTCTGCACAGCCCTAAGCCCTAGAAGCCTCCAGATGGAGCTGGGTCCCTAGGACAGCTGTGGGGAGATCCCAGAGCAGCTACGAAGGGGCAGAGTGCTTCCTGACTCTCGCCCATTAGCCCTCTAGTGCTGGCCTTACACACAGAGCTACAGTAAGAAAAGAAAGACTGGCCCAAGTGACTGTCCCCAGGGCTCAGACAGGAAACAGGACAGGAAGCCAGACAAACGGAGACGCGGAAATACGGAACAAGATACTGTGTTCAGAGAAATAAATGTTCAACTGAGTTTACTGCGAGGGAATAAGGCCTTTCATTATCCTCGTGATGGAAAGTGAGGCTCGGATGAGAGAAGTAAAAGCACTTTGTGAGGAATACAGCAGCAGACAGGTGTCAGGAGTCGTGCGGCAACCCCACAGGTTTATCAGGACTGAGTGACATGACATGTCTCAGTTTCTTTGGCAAATATATATATAACACGTATAATACGTGTGTACATGATCGCTACACTGAGATGGGGAGTAGAGAACAGAGCCTGGGGTGCCTTCAGAGCCGTGTGGACGGCACCCTGCAAGCCACTCACCCTGAAAACACGAGCCGAGCCTCCCCTTCCCAACAACTTAAGTTATGAAGCCCCTTAGAAGCTGCAGGCCGCCCAGACAGATGGACGGCCAGACGCTGTGTCCTTTAATTCAGCTCCCCCTTCATGAAACACCACCTCTCCTGTTGAGGTCCTCCAGCTGACTTTTTAAAAAACGTTTCTGGTAATCTTGGCTGTATTTTTAAGTAAATTGATGGGCAAGGAAGAGAAGTTTAGCACTCAGAAGGTTCCTGAGTGGAAACCCTCGCCTAGCCCTGGCTGCAGCCACCGTTTGCTCCCCGTGGTGACCAGCGGGGCTTATTTATTTGCTAAGTACGAACCACTCCCACATGTGGAAGCTGGCCTGGAAAGGAGGCTCCTAAAAACCGGTGTTGCAGTCCCTGGGGTTTCATCACCCGATGCATGACAAAGGGTTAGGGGAGAGCCGCTCGGGCGCTGGAGCCCCTCGCCCACCCCGTAAGGCACCCTTCTGGAGCCTGCACACCTGTTCACGTGTGTGTCTCTCGCCTCCCGAACTGAAAGCTCCTAGGAGGCGGTGTCGGCCCACCTCTGGCTGGGGACAGCCCACCACCTGATCCTTCCATAGCTCTGGGAAGGCCCCACCACGAGGATGACAGGAGCCAGTCCCCTCGACCTACAGAGCCGACCACTCAGACACTCTCACCGAGCCTCACTCTCAGGGCAGTGGTTCTTGGAGGTGGGCATTAGGAAGGTAATTAGATGTCACTGAGGTTGTGAGGGGGGAGCGCCCATGGTGGGGATTAGTGTTCATAGGGACTTACAGGGTCCTTTAAGAAGAGGAAGGAACCATAGCTCACACTCTCCCTCTTGCTTTGTCTATCATCTATCTATCTATCTATCTATCTATCACCTATTATCTATCTACCATCTATTTATCTGTCACCTATTATCTATCTGTCATCTATCTACCTATTATCTATCAATCATCTATCAATCATCTACCATCTATCTATCACCTATTATCTATCTATCAATCATCTATCTACTATCTATCATCTATCAATCATCTACCATCTATCACCTATTATCTATCTATCTATCTATCTATCATCTATCTACTATCTATCTATCTATCTATCTATCTATCTATCTATCTATCTATCTATCATCTATCAATCATTATCTATCTGCTATCTACCTATCTGCCATGAGAGGACACAACCAGAAGGCGACCAGGAAGACAGCCATCACCAAGAACCAAATCTGCCAGCATCTTGACCTCAAGATTTCCAGCCCGCAGGACTGTAAGTAACACGTGTACATGTCTGTCGTTGGAGCCGTTGGTATCTTGTGTTAACAGCCTGAGCCGATGAAGACAATGAGTAACGAAGGAAGTGAGGGGTGTGTTCCGGCATACAGCTAATGTCTTTCCTACTAAGGAAAGTCATGTCACGTTCATTGCGCCCCTATCTAAGAAGACAGGAGCAATTTCACTTGAACTTGGCTGTCAGCAACGTTCCCTATTTAGTGGCACACAGATCATAACATTGGAAACTAAATAACAGAAATAAAGGAAAGAACAACCAGTGGAATGGTTGGTTATACAGTGAACGATATCTACAACGTCATCCTAACACAGACACTGATTATTTAGTTTTCAGCCTTTTCGATCAAACTCTTCACTCATCATTGGAGAGTTAACCATCTTTACAGAACAGGGGGTGGATGTTATCAGTTTTGATTTTGTGAAGTAAAAACATAGTGGAAAGAAGTACAGGAGGGGAAGGGGACGGAGTGGGGGGTCAAAGGGTAAGTACAAAGGTCAAAGGTGGGAGAGGCAGAGATACGGGTCTAGACAAAGGAAGAGGAACGGGCCTGAGTAAGAGGGTGGTCATCGTGAAAGGACAGGAAGGTTAGTTAACTGTATGGACGGAGAGGGAAGGGTGGAGGGCAATGAAAGTCAACTGTCATGGGACACAGTCAAGACACAATGTGTAAAACAGATACGGCAAGAAGTAGCACACACATGATAAATAGGGGCAACCAGCAGGGAAATCAAATACAGAAAGAGTTCAAGAGCAGCTGCCGCGGGCTAGCAGGAGTAGCAGGGGGCACTGGGGATGGTGGCTTTTCTATGCCACCTGATTTACTGAACAGTAGTGGCTGAAATCCATTAATGAAAATTTCAGAAGTAAGAGGGCAGGTTGTGATGCATTTGACAGACCTATGCATTCCAAACAGTAAAATGAGATATACTGTTACTCAAAGGCCTTATCTTTCCCAAAAGCTGAGCCATTTCTTGAGGGTGTAAGATTGCCGAGATTTTACACCGACAGTTCCCCTGTCTACCAGAAATAGGTCACTGTCCACCTCCTCCCACAGCTACTGGAGATTCCATGCTTGCAGCTTGTTACACTGTAACTACTTAAACAAGGAAACACTAATCGCCTTATCATTAGGTAACTACTATTTTCATGAAATCAGACTTTGCCCCCAGATACAACGGGACCTCACGCACTGCTTAATGCCGTTTTTTTGTTTATACAGAGTATGGGATCGTAATCAGGAACCCACAAGGGCATGCCGTGTGCGCACCCTGGCACGTTAGCCCACAGCCCTCTGTGCCAGGTGGCTATGCATGGATCCTGCTCAGATGCGCTCCGAGGGCCTGTGCTCTCTGTGCTTTGCACGGCTTTGACTTTGGGTTAAGGAAAAACTACTATTGTTCAGTAAAAGCCAGGCATGAGCAAAACTCACAACTGTTTTTATGCTGGAGGGAAAACAGACATCAGTGAAACAAAATGCAGAATCCAAAAATAGACCCAAATACAAATGGCAATTTTTTGTTCATGGCGAAGGTGACACTTTAAACAAGGAAGAAAAACATGGATTCACTGATATACTGTTAGAGGGGAAAGCTTGATTCCTGACGCATTCCCTCTGTTTTGGGCCTCAAAGATTTAAATACAAATTATCAAAGATTTAACATGTGCCAATGTTGAATATAAGTTAAACCATAAAATTTCAAAATGGAAGTGTGAGTGAAGATAGGAAAGGCCTTTCTAAGAAGAAGATAAAACCTAGAGACAATAGAATGTAAAAAATCTGGTAGATTTGAACACACAATTTTTTTTCTCTATGGAACAGAAGTTAGTCTAAGCAAAATCCAGACCAGTGTCAAATGAGAAAAATATTTACGTTTACTGCAGCAAAGGGCCAATTTCCTTAATTTATAAAAAGCTTATATAAGTTAACAAGAAAAAATAACCAACTAATACAAAAATAGACAAAAGGTAAAAACTATCAGTTTTCAACGAAAAAATAAAGTTTCAGCCATTAAGTACAAATGAATAAATAGTAAAACTTACTAATAATTAGATAAGTGCAAATCAAAACAAAAATGAAATACCTGTGAGACTGAGCAACTTTTAGAAATTGATGACAGCCAGTGTTGCTGGTTAAAGCTGTGGGGCAGGGACTCCCATGGATGGTTGTGGGAACAGACAGCGATGGATTCTGGGGGAGGGAACTCTGTCAATATTTACAGTAACTTCGACTTAGCATTCCCACTGATTAAACCTACTATAGATATAGTTATAAAATCTTGCCAAGATAATCTATACGGTTAGACTCTTTACAGTTTTTTTCTTTTTTTTTTTGAGGGCAGTGTCACTGGCCCGCATATGTGGGACCCGAACCGGGCTCGCTGGCCTCCCAAGCCAGCGCTTAACCAGTGCGCCACTCAGCCGGCCCAGGCTCTTTACAGTTTTGTAATAGCAAAAACATTTTAAAGAAAGAGAAAGAAACAATGAAATTGACGATCAGTAGGAAAGTTGTACAAAAATAATTTAATAGTCTGACAGCAGCCAGTACTGGCATGGTTGCTAAGCAAGGGGAACTCTCTTCTTCTGCCTAGGGGTGGAGAGGGACGGGTGCGAACATTTGGAAAAAGCTTGGCACCACCTAGTGAAGTTGGTATACCCATGACCTGGAAATTCCAGTCTTAGAAATACGCCTATAAAAATCAGTGCAAATAAACACCCCATTACAGCCAAAAGTGTGTTCATGAAAGCATTTCCTACAATAGGCCCAAACTGGAAACAATCTAAATGTCCATCAACATTATAATTGATTTTTTTAAGTGTTAGTGTACAATGGAATACGACTAAAATGAAAATAAATGAACTAGCGACATGCTACATGGATGAACCTCATAAATATAACACTGAGCCAAAGAAGAAACAACACAATTCATAAAATTTGACTCCATTAGAACAGAGTCCTACACAAGAAAATAAACTCTTATTTATTTATTTTTTTGAGGGCAGTGTCACTGACCCTCATATGTGGGACCCGAACTGGGGCCGCTGGCTTCCCAAGCCAGCGCTTTAACCACCGCGTCACTCAGCTGACCCTAAACTGTCTTATTGAGAAGGGCATCCACAGATGCCCGTTTTTAAATGCAAGGGAATTATTATCACAAAAAGTCAGGTCAGAGAGACTTCTAACAGGATATGGCTGCAACTGAGAGGTCCACTGGGGGCCTTTGGGTGGAGGCAGTGTTCTGTTTCTTGATCTGGGCAGTCTCTAAACAGGTGTGTGTGTGTGTGTGTGTGTGTGTGTGTGTGTGTGTGTGTGTGTGTACATACTTTATGTATTTTTATATAGCATAATAAAATAAGGACAAGAGAAATTTTAAATGTATTACTGGGACATCCTTATGATGATGACAACGCCACCATCAAAGAAGGGGACGAGATAGGTCTTCAAGTCCTCATGTATTAGAAGGTCTCTAAGATGTGTTAAGTGAAAGAAACAAAGTGCCAAAGTGTGCAGAGCAGAAAGTCTTTTGTGTAAACAGATGATAGATATATGGATACATATGTTCATAAATAGATGAACAATGGACAGTTACATAGGTAAACAGACATATACAAAGATAGATGATAGATCGATAATTGATAAACACATAGATATTATATACGAATACAAAGAAACAAACAAACCCAGGTAGATAAATGCATATATAGAGACCTATACATAGATGATAGAAAAACGGATAAATGACTGAATACATAGATACACAGACAAAAATATAGATACACAGAAACATAAAAGATACAGACGTATATAGATAATAGATAAATTAACTCATAGATATATATAGATGCAGAAATGGGTGAGTGGAGAGATATTAGATGAGAGGATGTATGTGTGCAGGGTTTTTTTTGTTTGTTTCTGGAGGAAACTAGAAAATGAATAGTGATCACCTCCAGGCGGTGTTATGACAACACCCATGAAATACCATGTGGCGTTATTTGGGAGTATAATGCCAGTTTTATATATTGTTTAATATGATGCCATTTTAAAATATATTTTTATATGTGTTAACCTCAAATTAAAATGCCAAAATGAGAGGCAATGAGTGTTTATTTGGGATCCAAAACAACTGCAAATTGAGGGCACAGAAACCCAAATCATGCCCCAATTATGGTGTGGAGGCAAGGGGTTTTCATGACAAAAGGAAGGGAATCATTACATGAATAGAAGCAACAAGGCTCTGCTGGTGCCAACAAGCTGAGTCACTCTTACATGGCTGGTTACTGATTCTGTCTTCAGAAAGAACTTCTGCGGTCAACTGTCCTTGTGGTTGGGAGGTCTGCTCTCCTATAGCTTCACAAACCATTGTTTTAAAGACAGCATTGCTTTGGCCCAATGCAAAGGTCATTCTGCCAGGTTCAGAGAGTCCAAAGTTTCAAGGACCAAGACGTGCATGGCAGTCCCGTGGAGTGGCCGTTCTGGTTCTATTTTGTTTTTGTTTTTCAGAGAATTTTTGTAAGAGTTTATTTGAGCCAACACTGATGACATATGCTGGGGACTGAGATTTTGAATGCTCCCTGTTTTGGCCCCGTTTTGAAACGGCTCCACTCAGGTCGTTTTTCACATATGCACTGAATAGGAAGATGGTAAGAATCTACAGAAAACAGTAAAAGTAATAACATCTAGTGATAGATTTCTGGGTAATCTCATTCCATTTTGCCCCTTATTTAGAATTTCCAAAACTTCAACAATAAATATCTATTTTTGATTTTAAAATATATCTATCTCTTATGGGCCGGCCGAGTGGCTCATTGGTTAAGAGCTGGCTTGGGATGCCAGAGGCCCCAGTTCGGATCCCACATGAGGGCCAGTGACACTGCCCTCTACAGCTAACAACAGCTCCACCTGGAGCTGGGCTGCTGTGAGTCGCTGGTGACAGCACAGCTGAAGCCCCTGCTGCAGTGGGCTGCCATGGGCTACAGTGAGTGGCCGGCAGCCAGCGTGAGCTGCCAATAGCCGTGGTGAGCGACCATCCAGAGGCCGGCGACCGATCTGCCTCACCCGGGAAGAGCGCAATGACGATACCAACATGGGCCAGTGAAGCAATGTCCTCCGCAACTAGACTGAAGAACAAAAGGACAGCCACTTGTCTGTTCCCCTTCCCCGATTCCCCAACGCTGTTCCCCTCCCCCAATTCCCCAATAAAATCTTTTAAAAAAATAAATAAAATAAAATATATCTATCTCTTAAATTAAAATACAAATAAGACACAGACATACTTGACTTAAAAAATAAATAAAAACTCACAGGCAGGCATTCCTCTCTTTTTATTCACAGCTATTCACTGGAGTCCTTAACCAGGGAGGGGACACCTCAGCAGGGCCCTAGTGAGCTTTCTACCTGAAAAGCTGTGTGAAGTGGGCACCGGGGCCTGCCCTCCCCCAGCGTGGGTGGCTTTTGTTCCGGGTGGGGACAGGGATTTGACACGATGGACGGACGGGCTCTGAGCTGGGGAAGGCCGACCGTGCCCTCAGGCTGAGCTGACTCCCAGCACTCAAACCTGAAGCCACGCCAGGCTGGCAAACCACAGGCGCTACTCAGCTATCTATCTGCTCACCTATTACACAGACATTCACCCACAGGCCCAGGCCCTGGGGACACAAAGATGAAGGTCTGCTGGCAGAGGTGACACGTTACGATGGGGCACAGAGACAGTAAGTGAATTCATTACAACAAAAGGTTAGATGTGACCTGAGAAGAAACTAAGGGGGAACAGAGATGTGCCCAGAGGGGCTGGTCAGGAAAGGCCTCTGGGAGGGGGCCGGGCTTTGGGAGGCTGGGCGAGGAAGGGGTTAGGCAAAGGGCTCTGTGCTGAAGTTCCCGGCCCCCTGAGGGTCTAGGTGGGTGGTGCTAAGAGGACCCCAGGGAAACCAGTAAGAGCCTGCTGCGGGCAACTGGGTGTGGAAAATGGTCACTGAATGGGCGAGGGACAGGGTTGTACCCGCAGGCAGCACCCCTCGCCAGTGAGAGGACATGCGGGGTGAGGGTTGCCCCGGACTGACCAGATGGAGGCCACAGGAGAGAAACACGGCCTGGTGCCCCCATCTCAGTTCTGACCAAAGCGGGTCTCTGAGAATGGGCGGGTCCCCTCCAGGAAGTCTGACCGGAGACACCCCGGGAAACACCCAGAGGCAGAGGGAATAAAATCCATCATCTGGGTGTGAGAAGTGCCAGCAGAGGAGCCTCTGAGGAAGCGAGGAGAAAGGCCCACACAGTCGGCCACGATGACCGACCAGGCCCGGAGAGCTCGGATCCATTCATCCGTCCAACAAGCAGCCACGGAGCACCTACCATGTGCCTCAGCACATGTCCGTGAGCGACTGCGACGCAGCAGCAAGCGAGTGGAGACAATGAAACACATGACAGCGTGGCTATATAACTTACAAGGTATGACAGAAACGGACATGGGGGATGAGAAGCAGGGTAACATCGGGGTGTAGATATTAAAATGTGTGCATATATAAATTTTATGTACATGTATTTTTATATATTTTCTATCTTTTTAACAGGGTAAGGGTGATAGGAGTTGTAGTTGTTTAAATTTGAAGTAATTTCAAACCTATAGAAAAGTTATAAGAATATTACAGAGATTTCCCATATGCCTCTTATGTATATACATATGGATATAAATGTGCATTTAAATATTTTCTATTTGTTATCAGTATGGCTTACAGATTCTTATTTTACTGAATCAACTGTAACTGTAATCCATTACTATCCTTATTTATGTTAAATATCAATTTTTTCTTAGCACACCTTTACTTTCTAGCACAAGGTTTCCCAGGCTGCCCTGGGAATCAGCCATTCTCCCAAAGAGCTCCCTTCACCTGGAAGGAAAACTGAGGCATGGGACCCAGGGTCCATCCCTAATACTACTATTTGCATCTATATCCTTTTTATTTTTTATTTCCCCTCCTGTTCCTATAGTTTTCTTAGCAGTTAACAGTCTCTCCACTGCTCCCATCTACTCCTGGCTGCCCACGGGTTTGCCTCCTTCGTATACTCTTTCCTACATCCTCCAAATCTCTCCTATTGCATTGTTCAGCCACTTGTCTTCTTCCGGTTGCCCCCTTCTTTTTCTCCTTCTCTTCATAGCCAAACAGCACAGAGTTTTCCACACAGCCCTAGCTCTGCGTGCCCATCTCCAATTCTTTCAACCCACCTTCAACCAGGCTTCCTGCCCCATCACTCCTCTGAAACTGCTCGTTAATGTCATTTCTGTCTCCAAGTCCTTTCAGCAACATTTGGCAGTTGCCACTCTTTCCTCCTCCCTGGCCTTTGTGATGTCACCCTCTCCTAGTTCCCCTCTCAATTCGTTGGTAGCCCCTTCTTGTTTTCTTTTGCGATCTCTTCCTCCTTTATCAACCTCTAAACGTTGGTGAGCCCAACAAGGATCTCTGACCTGACCTCATTCTATTCTCTCTACGTGTGATTTTAAATATCATCCATACATCTTGGATTTCCAAAAGCGTACCTCAAGCTCAGACGTGATAGCCAAGCTCCTATGTTCTCCTGGATGTCTAAGAGGTATCTCAAAATAAGACGCGGGACAGAGACTAGCTAGTTGTTCGCCAAATCCTGTTCACCTTGAGCTCCCAGCTTCCCTTGCAGCTAGATGTAGCTCTACAGCAGTCACAGGATTGAAAGAACCTGGACTCAATCCATGCATGAAACATGATCCACTGAATACCCACATTGAACTGTTCTACGAACAAGAAAAGAAAAATCTATTGTGTTCGGCAATTGCTATCTCGAGGTTATTTGTTCAATAGCAGTTAGCCTACACAGACTACTACAGATGTCCAACACTGAACTTCACCCTCTCACCAAGTTTCTTCTCCCAGCAATCTTCTCTTCCTTGGTAATTCCTTGCTCATGGATACCTTTCTCCATTTTACTGCTCAAGACAGAAACCTTGCTTTCTTTCTTTTCCTCACCCACACATCCAGCTCACAAGCAAGGTCTTGATTCCACGACTGTTTTATTCCAGACTTGCTAAAGTAACAAACAAAACCAAACTCACAGCGAGTTGATAGGTATTTATGCTCCACACACAAGTCTGCAGTCTGGCTGTGACTGTGCTGGGCTTGGCTGACCTTGGTTGTGTTCAGGTAAGTTTGGCTCCAGATTGCAAATCAGGTTTGGGTCTGCAAGCTGTGTCTCCTTCTGGGACTCAGAGCAAAGCAGCCGTGGTGTCCTGAAACATGACCTTTTCATGGCTGGCAGCAGAAGCACACAAGAGATGACAGAAATTTTCCAGGCCTCCTAAGGTTTCAGGTTGAAATCTCAGTCACAATCTGCGATTACCTTGTTTTTGATAAGTTCCTGTATGGCAGTATAAGCTCTACAACTGCCTGGCATCTAGGAGGCACTTATAAAACATTTACTAAATTAATGGCGTTAAATGAGAGGATTGTGGAAAAGTTGTTTGAGGCTAGATTGTGCAGGATCCTGAAATGCCTTGTTTAAGAGCCTGGACTTAGTCCTATGGCACTGGCTAGTCATCATACACGAGGTCTGCTTTAGAAAGGGAACTGTGGTGGCAGCCGGGTGACTAATTTTGAAAGGGAAGCCAGTTAAAGGGTTACTTTAATTGTCCAGATCAGAGGAGATGGAGGGCCTAAACTAGGGCCTTTGAGGTAACATCAGTAAGAGTAAGAATCACAGCATCTATTTATTTATTTATTTATTAAGTGCCCAGACTCTGTGCTTTCTTCACAACCGGCAAACAAAATAGGTGTTAGTAGGCTCATTTTGAAGATAAAAAGACAAAACAAGTTTCAGAGAACTTAGGGCACGTCCCCAAAAATCACACCGCTTATGATAAATGACTCTTCTGGGATTCCACCGCAGGACTGAGTCCCAGGCCCAAGGAACCAAAGCACAGGGTGTTGCCGGCTTTCTAAGGAAGGCGCCTTTGCTGCGCAGGGGCAGGATGGATGGGAAAGGCGAGGAACGGAGGCTCTGACACCCCGTGGCGCGGAGACTGGCCCTGGCTGGCCTGGTGAATAGGGTGCCTCCTGGAGGGCCGCGGGGCTCGCCGAGCCAGTGGCGGGCAGGGTGCAGGCTTCATTAGAGGGTCAGGCACCCCGGAGCTCACCCCACACCAGCGGTCCAGGCCTTCATGGAACAGAAGGTCCCTGAGCGGAGGCCCGTCGGAGCGCCAGGGCCGCGGCAGCGAGGACGGGACAACCTCCCTCCCACCTTCGCGCAACGCCCTGGGGTTGGGAGCCCACACTAAGCCACTAGTGAAATCCCGGAGCCTGCCGGGAGGAGACGGCGCCGTGTCTGACGGCGCGGTGGGAGGCCTGTGTCGCCCGCGGGTTCCGTGCTGAACAAGCGCTGCCTGCAGGGCTCTGAGAGCTGGGCCGGGTGCCTGGGCCCGTCTGCGGCCCGCGGCCCGTCGCCCCTCCTGCGCCCGGGCCCCGGCTCCCCCTGGCTCCCCCGTCCCGGGCTGCGGGGGCCCCGGCGCCGGCCGTCGGGGTCGCGGGCGGCAGCCCTGGCCAGGCGCCCCGGGGGCGTTAAACACGCGCGTGTTGGGGCAGCGGGAGGCGGGCGTGCGTCCCGGCCTCGCCGAGGCCCGCAGCTTCGCCCCGGAGCGCTTTCGGAGGTGCGCACGACGGCCCCGGAAAAGGCGCCAACCTGCGGCCTCGCCGGCCGCGGGGCGCCCAGGGGGCGGGGGGCGGCGCGCCCGGCGCTGGGGGGCCGCCCTGGGACCCTCCCGGGCCGGCGCGCGCCATCGGGGACCCGGCTCGCGGGCAGAGGCCGGGGGCGCGGCCGTTTCCGGAAGCGGAGCCGGGGGGCGGGGCCCCGTCCCGCCAGAGCGGAAGTGGCGGGCGCCCAGCGGCAGGGCAGGGCTCCGGCTCCCGGCCAGGGGCGCGGGGAGAAATAGTCATGTCTACTCGTCAGGGCACCGCAGCCCTGACGCCCCTGAGCGCCTCACGCTGGCCTGGCCGCCACCTTCCCCCCGAGCGCCCGCCGGGACCGCCCCGCCCCTATTGGTGGCGGCGGCGCGGCCACTTCCGCGCACGCGCCGTGCCGCCCGCGCCCAGACGCCGGCGACGGTGGCTCTGCTGGGGACAAATTATGCACGTGCGACCGTTCTGCAACTCCAGTCCCAGAAGCATACACTGGCGGGGGCAGTTTAGAAAGGCGGCCACAGAGATATTTACGGGAGGGATTAGATGACTTTGGCGGTGTGAGGGGTACATCAGTGGGGAGCCGTCAGGAGGAAGGAAATCCAGTCTGCGCCCCCCGGCCTGGAGCCTGGAGCCCGCACCGGGCACCCGGAAGACGCGCCCAGGCCCTCGGTTCCCGGCCTTGGGGGCGGGGCGTCGGTTGCCCGGGGGCGGGGCCCGCTGCTGGCCACGCCCCTCCCCGTCCCAGGCCTTAGGTGCCGCAGCCACCCTGCCTCGCTCCGCAGCTGCGCTCTGCACCAGCCCCGCGGAGGTGACCCAGGTGAGTTACGGCGTCTGCGGACAGCAAGGCTGGCGGGCCCCGGGCGCTTGGGCGCACGTCACCTCCTGCGCGGGCACCCCCAGAGCTCTGCCACCCCGAGGTGAATAGGGGCCGTCGGTTTCGTTCTGCCTTCCCACCCCCGTCGCCTGCCACCTGCCCTGCATCCTCCCCAGGGTGGAGCGCGGTTGCAGCGTCCAGGCCGGCCGAGCCCCGCATCTGCAGTAGCTCAGGGAGACTGCCAAGGTCACCGCTGCTCAGTGCCTCCCCGGGGCGGTGCCCCCGGAGCACGGGCAGGCCCCCCGGGGACGCCGCCTGTGAAGCGGCCTGGAGCGCCGCGCCCGCTGCGGATGCGGACTGCTGCTGGGGACCTTCCGGGAGCCCCCTGGGGAACTGCACTTGTTTTCTAACCGACGCATGGAAACGTCTTTCCAGCTCGCATTGCAACAGCGAAGCGGTCATTTCCTACCTCTGCCTTAGAGCAGGAAACTCGGCCCAGAAGGAGGTAGAATCCTCACTTACCGGTCGGCCGTGGATTTCTGAGACCTGCCCCTCTATCTGGTGTCTCCGCAGGGAGCCTCCAGCCACAGCGGAGGGGCGGCCGCAGGGCGTGGACCGGGCTGGAGACTCCCTGGTGAATCATTCCCCGGGTTGTGGCTTCTCCTAGTAATTTCCGTGGGAGTCACAAGTTTACGAGCTACACTGCCGCTTAGGGGACCGGTGGGTGTGGGAAAGCAGGCACGGGAGGGTGGGTAGGAAAGGGGCGATGGGGGTGGGGCTTCCATTGCTAACCTGGAGAAAGGGGGTCCCGGAAAGAGGACACTTACTGCTTTGCAGATGGATGGGCCTTGCAGGTGCCGTGGAAGGCACTAGGCGTGGTCATGCGGGACGGCCGCGCATTTCAGATTCCTCTGCGCGTGGGGGTTGGAGCGAGGGCTTCTCGTGGGAGACCTGGAGATCTGCCAGCCTGCAGTGTTGGGAGGCACCCAAGGTTATTGCTCAGGGTGACAGGCTACACTTCAACGAATTCAGTTCAGTGGGTTCAATGAATTTGGTTCGCGAGTATCTGAGTCCGGGGATCAAGAATGCTTATCCTCACAGGAGTTAAATGTAGCTGAGTTAACTGAAACCAGCATCCAAAATCCAAACAAACACATTTCGCTCCAGCAAGACCTTCTGTTAAGCTTCCCTTCTGACACATTGTTACAGAAATAGAAAATTTTGTCAAGCATCTTTTTTTTCTTCCAGAACCCATGTTACTATGTATAGATAGAGATGCCTGGCCAGCCATGGAAACTGCACTCCCAGGGCTTCCTGGAGAAGGCTGGCCTAGCTTTCTGGGGAGACCCAATCCTGAAAGGATTGGATAGCAGAGACTAAGCATACACAAAAGAAGGGCTTTACCCCATTAGCCAGAGAAAAGCTGAAAAGCCCCTGGGACAATCTGCAATGAAGGGGATGACAAATCAATCTGTCAAAAAGTAACATAGTGTCTACTGCACAGCTAGCTGCATTTAAATATATTGTTCCCTATATTTATATTTAAATATTCTGAATCTATATTCAAAACACCATCGCCAAGCACAACTGACCATGAACCATTTCACATTTTTAAAGCAGTATTTAACAGGATATACTGCTATGGTTTTGTGACTGAATTCATTAATACACCTTATAAGTATACCATCCTCCTGAAAAAGAATTTAGGCGTTATCAGGAAGGTTATTGCTGTGTACAATAGAATTCCTGAGTTTTTTCTTGCTATCTTACAGTGTCTATCTACCTACCTGCCTGTCATGTGGGCAGAAAAGCCATGAGATGGGACTAACTTCCAAATATTGTACATTTGTAAATACCCTTAAGGAGTCCAGCATTTGAAATCACAGGTCCCCCTGCTACCCTCTGAGTTCTTTCTGGAGTTGACCTGTTCATTAGCTGGAATTTTGGTGCCTTAGTATGCTCTTTGCAGCCTGAGAAATGGCATGATTGGCGCAGACAGGCATAAAGAGTTAGACCCCATCTCAGGCAGGAGCTTGGCAGGTGTCTCCTTCACTCAGAATGGCTGCTTCCCCGGTGGGGACTCATCAGCTGCTGAGAGTTAAGCTCAGTCTGCCCATGTTTCTTGTGATGGAAAATCCAAATGGTGTCAGTGTTACCCATTTGAGATTTCTTTTCCCTCTTCTGAAAGTCATACCTGAGTTTCCCTATAACCCTCGGTTCCTCTGTAATGCCAGTTAAGGGACAGGTTTTGTGGAAGTCATGATGTAAAAATGAAGGGCCAGTTTCTGTGTTGCCTTGCTCGTTGCACACCTGTATACCTAAAAGATTGGAGGATGTTTTTTTTCCTTCCTGTTATCTCTCCTCTTCTGTCACATTGCAGTGCTGATACTCACTTAAGAAAAAAAAAAAGAGTTCATTTTTGGACCTTTTCCACGTTTGCTTTTTCTTCCATTTTAGAAAGATCCCAGGTTTTAATCAGTCACAGACTTGGAATTATTAATTTTCTATTCTTGCTAATATCATCCTCAGGAGAGGGTCTGAGGAGGTAGAAAAGTTTCAGAATAGGTCAGGTGTGGTCAAAGGTGACTCCAACCTCGCTGAGAGTCAAGACAGTTAAGGCCTGAGAGCAAAGACCCTGGAGCCAGACTGCCTGGCTGTGTGCAAATCCAGGCTCTCTCTGTGGTAGCTGTGTGAGCTTGGGCAGATGACTTAACCTCTCTGATGCTGTTTCCTCCTCTGCAAAATGGAAGTAATAAAATATCATAAGGATGCTGTGAGGGGGTTATTGAGCTAATATTGGTGAACCATTATTTGACACACAATAATATATGTGCTAATAGTAAGCATTATTGATAATAATTGATTTCTCTTACCGCTCTTCTTCTAGTCACTACCCTCCAGACACAGTACAGCCCTCGCCTGTCCTCATGCCTGTGTACCTTCTGTGCTCGCTCCCTGTATTGCCATGTCACTGCCCTGTCCTGCAGAGCCCTCACCCCGACCTGTCACCCCCGTTCCCTGGCCCTCCCTGTCCTGCAGAGCGCTCACCCCGACCTGTCACCCCCGTTCCCTGGCCCTCCCTGTCCTGCAGAGCGCTCACCCCGACCTGTCACCCCCGTTCCCTGGCCCTCCCTGTCCTGCAGAGCGCTCACCCCGACCTGTCACCCCGTTCCCTGGCCCTCCTGCGCTGGCACCCTTCACTTGACTCTGTATTCTTCCTTCTTGGCCTGGTCACCACTGTCCCCTGCATCCCACATGGAACGTGGCATTTAGTCGGGGGACGTCAGGAAGGGCTCATTCTGCGGCCACACTGAAGAAGGTGGCAGGTGGCAGGCAAGTGTCCCATTTAGGTAACATGGTTTGCCCTGCACAGGCCTCATCAGATCAACTCCCGTTAAGGGCTTGTTGAGGTTTATATTTTCTTCTGCATCCCATGGCATCTCCCCGTCCTCGCCCTGCCTCTGATCCCGGGGAGTTTCCTGTCCCTGGGCTCACATCTCTGGGAGACTGGGCTCCAGATAGACCAGTGTGGCCCAGGGTTCGCCCAGAGAGCCTTTTGTGTCAAGAATCTGTTTGAGAAAGTCTGTCATCACACCCGCAGCAGTGGAACCTAGGATCTGTCCCGTCTTGTTACAAACCTGCTCTTTGTAGATTCCTGAAATGCTGCATTACCAGGCGCCCGGGAGATTTGGTTCCATCCAGGCATGCTATTCAGTCCTTGTCACGCAGAAGTCACACTCTAGACAATGGCAGCAGGTCGTTTGCTTACCTGGCCTTGACAGAGTCTGCCAGTGTAGTGCGTCCCCGGGCCAGGAAGCAGCCGCTGAGTTTGAGCTTCTTGCTGCCCTCCCCTCGCCCTCCCAGCTCAGTCATGTGCTCATAGTTCGCCAAAGTGTTGGAATTAAAAACGTGAAACTTGAATCTTGTGAACAACCAAGCTGTGGCTATCTCACTGTCAAGCTGAATGTACATGGATTATAGCCGTGATCGCTGAGAGGGACAGAGCATCACTTTTCCAGCTCTCTGCAGCCACACTGACCAGGGACTGGAGGAGGTGCTGGGAAGACCGCTTTATGGCCTACCCTGCTGGTGGCCTCACCGGGTTCAGAAGCAGGAGGACTCATGAACGCTGTGCCCATGGAACTAACTGTTCCCTTGCGGCCCCTGGAGGAAGAGCTAATATCAGCGCTGCTGCGGGCAGGAGTCCTTTCTCCTCCCCGGGCTTATGCCTGCTCTTCAGTGTCCTCGCACTCTTTCTTAAATTTAGCTGTCATTTGAAACGTTGACACTCAAACAGATTTCACCATCTGTTGAACCCAGAAATGACCGGAAGTGGCATTTTGAAAGTCTAGAATGGAATTAGTTTTGTGCTGCGTCCCTCATGCTCTCACATTTCTCCATTGAGTTTGATGTGGGTCAGCTGCCTTCCTGGAGATGATTCGGAGGCCTGTTCCTTTGCAGACACATCTGGAGGCAGAGCTACCCAGGGTGCTGTCAGCCGGCGGACTAGGCCCCGGCATGTCCTCAGAACTTTCTGAACCACCTCCCAGTGCAGGGGACTCAGGGAAGTCCACTTGGGATGATCAGTTACCCTCCTCGTGTCACTTGTGAAAATGTTGATTTTGTCATGTAAAATCAGGGGCCGTACATAAGGAAAGCTGGACTAACTGCACAGGCAGCCAGAGCAGGATTCTTGACAGTCTGTGAGCGCTCTCTCCTGGCCCCATGCCTGCATGCAGGAAAAGTCACCAGTGAGCGATGACAGCTGCTCGAGAGCAGCCTCGCCAATGGAAGGGGTTACCGCTGTCCAAGCTGGGTTTTGTGTGTTTGAGCTGAACAGGGAGATCTTCTCTCCCTTAAAACATCTGATGGATTTCACTTTAGTGGATAAGTTGTTGTCATTTCCTGGCTCAGAAGTAATACATGACTTGAGGCAGCTGCCCAAACCCATAAAGCCTTCGCTTCCTCTGTGCCAGTCACCCTCTAGGGACTTTCTCCTGGCAGCCAGGGGGCACCTGAGTAAACAGAAGGAGAGCTTTCCCCCAGGAGTTTGCCATTGACCGTGGTTCGGGGAGTTTTCTGGGTAACGCTTGTGTCACTAAAGGAACCGTGCCCCAGTGAGATAAGGCGAGTGGTGGCCCAAGCAGGAATTGGAGAAGAGGCCGAGCGAAGCATAAGTGTTAAGGAGTGGCCATGCTTCCAGGAGACTTACTGGAGGCGAGTCCCTGAGGCATGTGTCATCCTAACAGGCGCGGCTAACTCGGGCCCCGGCATGGAGCAGGCCTTCCAGGGGGGATGCCAGCACTGCCTCGTTTCACGCCCATTTGATCACTCCCAATGGTGCCTTGTAGATTTCTTGAAATCCACTGGCTGCACAGAAGAGTCGATGCCCCAAGTGCTGTCCCACAGACCTCGAGGCCCTGCGGTCACCAGGGCACCGCTGTGCGCTGACCTTCCACACAGCCTGGGGCGTTTCCGCTGCCCCATCTCCCACACCCCGCCGGCTTCAAAACACAAGGCCGGTTTTCTTCCCTCAACCCGATATGTCCTGAAAAAAAAAATCATGTCTGGCTAGTAATTAATACTGTCATAAATAAGAAAGTTACAAATAAAGGTGCTGCTGTTTTTAAAAATGTCCCAAAAATATTAGGTTCCTAAAGTATTCTCGAAAGGGGCATCTATAAAGAATCCAAATCCAAAGTCCTGTTTCATGGAGAAAGACAGGGGGCTCCCCTCCATGATGGGGACAAGGCGAGGGTCTGCTCTTGCCACTTTTGCTCCACACTGCACTGGTCCCAGCCGGGCAGTTGAGCAAAATACAAAAAGCACCCAGACTGGACAGGCGGGAGTATAGTTTGTTTGCTGAGGAAATGGCCCTGTGTGTAAAGTGTTCCAAAGATCCTGGACCTTGTCCTCCCACACTTTGCTCCCCCACACCCGGCTCTGCGCCCCTGGGAGGGGCTCGTGCACGGCCCCCAGGGGGGCCTGCTCATGGCTCCCTACCTGGGTGGGGGGACGCTCTGACTCCTGGGCCAGGAGCAAAGAATGTGGGCACAGGGTCAGACCTCAGCTCCACCCTCGCTGGCTTGGGGCCTCAGACAGGTTCCCGGGTTCCCCTCTGCCTCAGTTTCCTGGTCTGTAAAACGGGGACGTAATAGCAAGTACCACGTGGGATCGTGATGGGCTGCACTGGGTCTTATGGCTGGTGTTCGGTGGAGATGTTATTTCCCGCGCTGCTCTTTCCCACATGGGACAGAAAATCCAGCAGAAGCGACTCGGAGGTCCCACTGGACCCTTAAAGAGGCCTCATTGAAGTCAGAATGTGAGGTGCACCTGCTCCGTGGCATGGAAGTGAGTCTCAAGAGGTCATCCTGCAGCGTAATAAGCGTCACTGCTGAAGGGTGAGAAGCCTTCCGTCTAGTGGGAACATCTGACCTGGTGAGGGGCTGGGAGTTGAGTGGTTGTCACAGGCTAGGCTCTAGGGGCAAAGCCCCGGGAGGCACTGAGCGCTTCCTTTGCACACTGTGTGATGGTTAACACGAGCTGCAGGGTCAGCTACACCTGTAAGGAAAGCTCAGCTCCGAAGGGACTTTTGGACTGTGTGCCGTGCGGCGAGCCCCTGGGAGAAGCAAAGTCTAGGGTGGAGCCCCCACCGCAGAAAGCTTATCTTGTCGGGGGGCTGAAAGGGCTGCTGGTGTGCCCAGCATAGTGTGTGCAGCCCGAGTGAGTGTCAGGCCCGAGGGTGCGGTGCCAGCTATCAGCACCCGAGCCTGCACCCTGCAAGCTATCTGCGGGCCCCGGGCGGGCACTGCCTCGGGTGTGGCCGTGGCCGCCGGGGGTGTGGCCACCAGGAGCTGAGCTGCCCCGTCCCAGAGTACACACCTGCTCCAAACCAGGAAGGCCAATCTCCAAGGCGTGGAAACACCTACCTCTTTGCCCTGGATTCCTAAGAAAATAGGAATTCAGGAAATGATAAAGTTGTTTGTCTTTGTTTTGGAACCTTGAGGGAGGCTGAGCTGATTCTTTCCTTAAAGGACAAGCCTTACTCATTTCGGTCCCTGCTGGGTCGGTTTTCAGCAGCTGTGGTGACAGCCTTTCTGTGTTCTGACCTCCTTCTCTTCCTCAAGTAAGCCGCACATCCACTCGCTTCCATTGTTTCAGCAGATACTTTTGAGAGAGAAAAGGAAGCTGAAATCGGGTGGGCACATACTTTGTTCCAGGCGCTGTGCCAGGCGCCGGGCATCGCCTCTGCTGCCAGGGCCCCTGCTGCCAGCCACCTGGAGCTGATGCTTGCTTCGCTGACCCCACAAGTATCTGTAAGCACACATGTACCCCTAAGACAACACGGGCATCTGCTGACCTTAGCAGAGCCCCACTCTGCCTGGGCGCTGGGCGGTGCTGGCTCCTGGGGCGTGGGAAGCAGGGCTCGCTCACCTGGTGGGAGTGCAGGGTGTCGGGAGGGCTGGCCAGGCTTATGCAGGTGCATCCCAGGCTCCTACAGGAAGAGCCTCGGGGAGGGCAGGCCCCCTCCTGTCGCACGCTGACTCCGTGCTCCTTGGCAAACCGCCCCCATCACCTTAGCAACATGCGAGGAGTGATGCTCACTGGGTTTAACCTCCGAGATGGCATTTCTGCTTTGCAAGCCGAGCCCAGTAGGACATACTAGATTCTAGCTGTACGTTTCTTGATTCTAGCTAGTACAGACACCTCGAGAGGCGCTTCCCTGTCTCGCCACCGAGCTTCTCCTACCCCCAAATCCTTGCAAATCAGAAAAACAGAGGGCAGGGACTAAGCCGCCAAATCCTAATGTTTGGCCTGGACTAGCTGGAGTATTTGGGGAAGAATTCTAAAACCCAGTCTGGACTTCACTCTGCCGGCATCTAGCTGAACTGCCATTTCCTTATCTATAAAACGGAACTAATGGAGTTTGGGGGAAGATTAAAGTGAACTGAAAAATGCTACACAAACACTGGATGTCCCCACGATGCCAGGGAGCCTGGCATGTGTCCAAAGGTTCGGGTCTGGAAGCCAACTCTCAACTTGCAAAATTTGACTTAAACCAAGTATGCTTAATATCACTGTCCTTTCGCAGGCGGCTCCTGACAAAGTTAGAGCTTCATTTTAAATGGCCTGTTTGGCCCAGATGCACTAAATTCCAAGGGTCTCAGGCAGATCAGAAAGCTCAGTCATTCGTTTGCAAAGAGAGGTTCAGAATGCACCTTGTATTTTTGCTTTCATTACTGCTGAGACTTCCTCCTCAAGCTGATTTTCTAAGCTTTGAAAATGACAAATTCTAGAAGGGAATGAGGGCGCGCAGGCTTGGAAGGCAGCCAGACACCCTGCCCTCTGCAGCCACACAAGGCGGCCAGGAGATGGGACCAGGGAGTGACTCCTGTGCCGAGCCATGGAGTCGGCCCTTCCCAGTGTGTCCCCATCCTGGAGTGGGGGGTGGGCGGATGCCCCTCAGGAGCAGCTCTGGTGTAGATAAATCTCATACGTGTACTGTCGATCAAAAGAGAACATACGCTATGGTGTGACTGTCACCCTTTCTGGGTATATTGTTTGCATCCTTGAATAAAGGTAAATTCTGTTGCGTGACATACAGTAATGTCTCCAATGACCTCCTAGAAACAGCAGGTTCACTCGCGTCTCTTCGCCGGGTGTAGCGGCTCCTGCCTGGGTGCCTCAGGGCCGGGCGGCGTCCTCACGGGCCCTCTCCCTGCAGAGCCAAGATGGCCGTCCTCTCCAAGGAGTATGGTTTCGTGGTCCTGACCGGGGCCGCCAGCTTCCTCATGGTTGCCCACCTGGCCATCAACGTTGCCAAGGCCCGCAAGAAGTACAAGGTGGAGGTAAGTGGGGACACGGCCAGGCAAGAGCCTGCGTGTGTCCTGGAGGGTTAGCGGAGGAGCGCGTGTCAGCGGTGGCAGCGTCAGGTCCTGCTGGGCATTCTGCCCCTTCCCGGCTGGAAATGTGGGGCCCTCTGGGAGTGGGTGCCACCTTGTTTCGCCTTGTCTCTTCTGTACAAAGACAGGTGGGCTGGGATGAGAACAGTCAGCTTTTGGCTGGGGCTACTGGCTAGGAAGAGTGTCATTTTTGAAAAAGGGTTAAAACGGCCACAGTGTTTTCTGGTGTGCCAGCTGAAAAACGGTGTCTTAGGGCGATTTTCATTTCCCAAGCAGAGAGGAGCTCCGTGGCGCTGAGGTCGCTGGGCTGAGACCCTGGCCGAGGTCTGCCAAACGCCCCCTTTGGGTCCACTGCCCTGGAAGGAACATGGCTGAAGCTGGCCCTGGGGAGTGAGCCGCGATGTGTTTCTGTTGAGCAGCTTATAATTAGACAAACTACAGCTTCTTTCAAAGTTTGCATGTCCAGCTTGTTTTCTAATGGCCATGTGCATTAAAATTCTCACCCTTGGTTTCTGTCTCCCAGTAAGAAAAACCTTACAAGACTGTGGTATTTGGCGGCTGTGGGGAGCAGCTCTTCCCCTGTGGTGTCTCAGTGATGGCGTAGCGGCCAGTGGGCACAGGCTGCCTCCGCCCGGTGTGCGGCTCCCAGCAGACAGACAGCCTTAGTACTAGATATTAACAGACACCGGGGACTCCGCCTCTGAGAACCCAGGCCCTTGTCCCTGCGAATGCCTAAGCAGACAGTGGTCATCTGTCCAGGGGACGACAGAAGAGGCTTTGGCAGAGGTCACCTCTCGGGCCGTGTCTAGCCGCCAGCACTGCAGGCTGCCCTCACCGTCTGACTGAAGGCCCTCTGTCTCCACAGTACCCGACCATGTACAGCATGGACCCTGACAACGGGCACCTCTTCAACTGCATCCAGCGAGCTCACCAGAACACGTGAGTGAGGGCCGCGGGCGCAGACATGCGCAGACGTGCTTCTGCCCAGCACCCCACCCCCCCACCGCCGCATGCACTCTGTGGGCCAGGCAGCGGCGGCGGCGGCAATCGTGAGCACTCAATAAAAGGGTCGTTTAGAAAACCTGTAAGTGAGCAGACTGATGACTAAGCAAGATGAAGAGTTGTTAGAATAGTGGGACTCTGGGTAACCTTTCTAAAACCGTCCTTAACGATGCATTCCCATTCTACCGTCTGTGCCACTTGTCCCATCTGAACGGAGACCGAGGCCCCCGCCCCAGGAACGAGGGGCTTCAAGCTCTGTATGGAAATCGGCTCTGAGGCCAAGGGCTTCCTGTCAGTCCATAAGAAGCGGTCCTTTACGCCTCCAGTTCTGTTATCTCTAATCCCAGAGGGGCTGTCCGTGTTTGTTTTTACTCTCAAATGTCAAAAAGGGCTCAGTGTTACAGAAACATACTCAAAAGGGGCCCTTTTTAAACAGTTTCTTTCTGTCTATTCCAGGTTGGAAGTGTATCCTCCCTTCTTATTTTTTCTAGCTGTTGGGGGCGTTTACCACCCGGTGAGTTTTTCCAGGGGGGTTCATCTTGGATACTATGTATTTCATCCAGGCACCATGTACTTGAAATTTGAGTTTCATTCAGTGACTTCTAACAGCTCTATAAAGTAGGTAGAATTTTCCCCACAGGGTAAACATCTTAGAGACTATGTAACTTTCTCAAGGTCACATAGCTACCCAGTAGATGATCAGAATTTGAACTCAGATGCGATTCTGGAAGTTCATGTGCAAAAGCGTTTTCCTTTGCATATTCATGCATTTGTGCAGTAAACACTTACCGATTGCCCGCGGTTACCTGAGGGAACCAACCAGGCAAAGGCGCCTGGTTCCGTGGAGCTGACTTTCAGTCACCTAACGGTACTATGGAGTCTGTTAGCTGATGCCAGCCAGAGGGCACAAAGCAGGGAAGGCTAACGAGAGTGCTGGTGGGGGGACGATTTTGAGTGGGGTGGTCAGGGAGGAGAGCCTCGCTGAAGTGACAACGAAGCGAAACATAAAAGGAGGTGAGGAAGCAGGAGCCACGGATGGCTCCCGACATCTCCCCGGCAGAAGGGCGCGGGCGAGGCCCTGGTCTGTTTGCCAGCGGTGGGCAGAGTGAGGGCGGGCAGGCGGACGTAAGGGGGCTGACCACAGGCCCTGGAAGCCACTGGAGCCCTGGGGCCATGGAGGTGGGTCTGCGCCATCACTTATCCAAATACAGCACCTTATTGAGCCTGATAATTTGGTATTTGGGTCTGGCCTTGGACAGAAAGTGTTTCCCTTTTCAGGGTAGTGCTGGAGTTCTGACCAGAGTGCAGGCACTTCATAGCCGTCTGCTCTGTACCCGAAAGTCTCTGTGCTTTTGTAATAAGCTCAGAAGGGTGTATCTATGGTTCATGGCCTTGACATCTTGTATTTTTTCAAAGACAAAAAAAATCTGATCTCCTAGAGAAGATATTCCTTCCTGTGCCTCTAAAGAGCCCAGTGCTAGTAAGTGATGAGACGAGCTGGTCTCTCTGGGTGAGGCACACCGGGTGTGCGCCCCACGGCTTCCCAGGTCCGATTCCTCTGCTTAGCGCCTCACAATACTCAGAACCGCTCCGAGGACAGGCACCGTATTGGCCCTAGGCTGATGATAACTATGCAGCCGTCTAGTAAAGCACGACCGGCGGAGACGACAGAGCTTGTGGTAGTGACTCACGGCACTGTGGTTATTTTTAGCTGTTTCGTGCTCATACTGATATTTAACTTTACCCCCAAATCATCTAAACAACAAACAAAACTCCTAAGGTGGTGACCGTACCCCTGCTGACACCACACACTACTACACTGGAAGGCACTTGGGGACAGTGACACTCAGTGTTTCAGGTCCTCATGCGCCTTCTCTCCCTTTTTCTCCCCTGACTCCTTCTGACCAAAGGGGTCACCCCAGGATGGCACCCAAATAGAAGGAGTTTTCATCTTGCATAAGTTTTCACTCCCTCTTCTCAAGGGTGTTGGGAATTTCCCGTTGAAGACCAGGTATTTGGGGGTTCACAACATGAGTCACTGTCCCCACGTTTCCTAGTGGAGCCCACCACCCCTGCCGCGCCCCCGCCCCCGTGGGGAACCTCCCTGACAGGGTGCAGGCGCCTGCGCTGGCCTGACGCTGGGTCAGCTTGCTCTTCCAGTTCACCCTGCGACCTCGGGGCCACTGCTGAGTTCCCCAGGGCAAGCAGGGGGGTTCCTTCCGTGCCCCCCACCCGCCACCTCGGAGAAGCCAGCACTCACCTGCCAGGTCCACGAGCCCTTCACTCATAAGAGAACCGCAGATCTTTGATTCTGCCAACCAAAGCAAATAATTGGTGGGAAGTACTTGACCACATCCAAGAAATGATTAACTTTCTGCTGAAACATGCAAAAAAACCTAGATGTTAATAAGATCTGCCTGTTCTTTTAATGCAAATCCTGACGAAGTCCTTGTGTTTCAGCGTGTGGCTTCTGGTTTGGGCCTGGCCTGGATCGTTGGACGAGTTCTGTACGCGTATGGCTACTACACAGGAGGTAAGCACATCCGGGCGCCGGCCGAGGAAACCAAGTTTAAACCTTACAATCCTCAGTCTTCTCAGCGTGGCTATAAGAACAGGGGATGTGACTTGATATTTGGGTGAAAGGTTGTTACCCTCTTCCTTTTTGCTAACCTTTGAATAGTAACAAAGCCTATTTTTATTGAGAACTTTGCATATGCCCTTTCGCCTTCCAACGATTCTATGATGTAGATAGTACTATCGAATTTTACAGAAGGGGAAACTGAGGCTCAGATTAAGGCTCTAGCTAGGTCACAGCTACTACATGGAAACTATAAGCCAGGATTCAAAGTGGGGCGGTCTGAGTGCAGAGCCCTGTTAATGGTGTGCCCAAGGGGGAACTGACTTTTTCTAAGAAGACGGAACTACCGCCAAGGAAGCTCCAGTTATCGTCCCGTAATTTTTCAAGGACTGAGCAATCCCACCGAGCAGTGACACGTTTCTTTGCATAAAGTTGGTTGACCTCGTAAGAATCGATGGTCTTGGGCACAACCCCAGGCTCCTTGATAGAATGGCTTGTGGATGTTCAGAGCATCATCCATCTGAGGCCGCCCGTAATTTCTGATCTCCCTTCTTTTTCAGACCCCAGCAAGCGGAGGAGGGGAGCCCTGGGCTCTGTCGCCCTCATTGGCTTGATGGGGACAACTGTCTGCTCTGCCTTCCAGCATCTTGGCTGGGTTAAAACTGGCCTGGGCAGTGGGTCTAAATGCTGCCACTGAAGAATTCCAGGGTGTTTACAAACTCATTCATTTTGAGTAACTTATTTTTATTTACACTAACATTTTTTTTTTCTAAATATAATAAAAACTTGTCTGGCATCAGCCTCATACGTAACCCCGACTCTATCACTTATTTCTTGTTGGGTCTTCATCTAAAACACCCCGGAACCTGTTCCTACTCACTGAGGGGGCCACTGGCACGGCGCCCCCTTTCCCCCTGCCAGCAGATGCTGGCTTAGCATGTGAAGCTGGGGAACCACCTGCCTGTGGTAATATGTTCACAGCCATGGCAGTTTTAGCAGCCATGAAAAACGGAGGCTCAAAGAAGGATGGTCTTTTAGTTCTACTTAGGAGATAAGATAGCTAACACCTAGGATAACAATGAGCATTTTTACAAATCTCTATTGAAGGTTGCCACTATTGCTTAAAAACTGAATAGACAAACTTTAAGGGGAAATGAATAGAAATGGCTGTAACCACCTACACTTGATTACTAAGATCTTAGCAACAAAACATGGAAGACTGAAATAAAGGTTTTAGCCACAGGTGGCTATTTACGTTTAAATTGATAAAATTTAACAAAACAACAAAAAATCAGTTCTTAGGTGCTCTCGCCACATTTCAAGTGCTGAGCAGCCTGTGAGGGTCGGACACAGGATCTGACCGCAGGCCAGAGTCTAAAGTCCGTGTGGGCTCCATCATGCCCTCTGTCACTTAGAGGAGATGAGGCACGTGGGGACAGGAGGCTCTGGTCGCCACCAAGAGTGGTCAGTCAGCCTTGGCCCCGGACCACCTGGAGCCCCAGGCATTTGATGAGGGGGTTGGACGAGAGCGGCGCCCCCTCCAGTGTTAGACTGAGAGGCTATCACCGTGTAGAGCAAACTAAGGAAAATCGGGGAAGTTTCTGTAAAGCTGTAACTTGTATTCTTTTTGTTGTTGTTGTTGTTTTTTCTGAGGGCAGTGTCACTGGCCCTCATATGTGGGACCCAAACCGGGGCCGCTGGCTTCTGAAGCCAGCGCTTAACCACCACGCCACTCAGCCGGCCCGAACTTGTATTCTTTTTTATGTTCAAATGTCTTTATGAAATGATGGTGATGATGAGTGGTGGAGGGGTTTGGTCCTCACTCTAAAAAGTAATATAATTAACAATTTGTAGCAAGCTAGGGTTTGTTTTTGTCTGGCACAGCATGAGCTGAGTTTTGCCACATGGAAATAAGAAACCATCCCAGCCTGTAATCCCTCCATGCTGTGCCTCCAGCACCCCCTGCAGGTGGCTGTGTGCCCTGGAAGCCGGTTCTAGCCTCAGCCTCAGCTGGCCCAGCGGGAAGTGGGGGTGATGACAACACTCACCGAAGGAGGTTCCGGAGGCTCCTAGCATGGGGCTCCGGTGGCTGAGGGCCAGCCAGCTCAGAGTCCAGCACAAGGTGTGGGAGGTGGCAGCCACCTGCTGGAGAAACGGCATCGCAAGTCAGCGGCCAGGCTGTCCTCTCAGGCTGCAAGGACCCCGGGTTTGGCCCTTCCCACGCCATCCCTAACAGCACTTGCCTCGGACGATGCTCCCCTACCTCCGTGTAAAACTGCACGGTCTTCCGCCTTCCCTCTCAGGCAGTACCGTCCAATAGAACTTTCTGACATGACACAAGTGCCGGTAACCCTGGAACAACACAGGTTTGAACTGCACAGGTCTGCTTATTTGGGTTTTGTTAATGAATACAGGGGGCCCTTCTATGCATGGGTTTTGCATCTGCAGATGCAACCAGTTTTGGATGGAACACTATTTTCGCATTCCCAACCATGTAACAAAAGTGCTGTTTTCAATTCACAGTTGGTTGGATTCACATCTTCAGTGGGCCGTGTGTAGAGTTAAAAGCTCTATGCAGATTTTCAACTGCCAGGGTAGACGCCCGCAATGTTTGAGGATCAGCTGCATTCTACCCCAGCCTTGTACTGACCAGCAGTCACCCCCCGGGTACGGCACAGTCCCTGAAATGTGGCTAGAAGTAACCAGATGAAGTTTTACTAACTAACCAAAACATAAGCAGCTGCATGTAACTAGTGGCTACTGTCTCTGGAGGGCACGGCTCTAACGCACTGCTTCTCAGCCTTGGCTGTCCACGGAACGCACCTGGGCAGGACTGGTTAAGATTCCAGGGGCCCAGGCCACATTCCAGATCAATGAAATCAGAATCTCAGTATTTTTAAGCCTCTCTGGGTAATTTTAACGTGTAGCCCAGGCTGAGAACCATCGCTGTAAAAGCAGCGCCTGACAAGCTACTGCGCATAAGAATCATTGGGGCTGAGGTTAAAATGCAGGCTCTGATCCCGGGTCCGCGGGGTGCTGAGACTCTGCAGGTGTGACAGGAGGTGCTGGGGGCCCTTTCTGGTCCTCTCCCTCAGACAGACATCGCGTCTCCTCGGATCCCGGTCACATGGCAGCTCTTAAGAGTTCACATTCCAGCTGGAGAAGATGTAATAAGCATGTAATTTCGAAGAGTGGTTAGTGCTTTGACGTAAACAAACTATGGTAGTGGGATAAGGGGTGTGTATCGCTCCTTTGAGAAGCTTTTAGCTTTAAGGAGCCTACTGGCGAAGATGTGGGGGCAACGCTCTCAGAGGGCAAGGGAGGCAAAGGTGAGGTCCCTGAGGCAGAAAGGAGCCTGCAGAGAGGTGAACGGCCAATGGAGAGTGCCGCAGGTGGGACCAGGATGAACAGTGAACAGTGATGCTCGGTAGGAGTTTAGGCTTTATTCCACCTGTAATTAAAACCACAGTAGGGCCGGCCGAGTGGCTCAGTGGGTTAAGAGCTCGTTCAAGAGTGCCAGCTGAGCTCTGAGCAACAGCAGTTAGATGCCCAGCCCGAGCTGAGCAGCTGCTGTGCTGCCAACAGGCGGCAGGATGGCTCAGCTGAATGAATGAATGAATGAATAAACAAACAAATAAATAAATAAATAAAACCACAGGAGGAACTATGGATAGCAAGAGGGTGATGAATTCAGACTGAAAAGACCCCTCCTGCTGACCTGATTTCTGAGTTTTCACAGCATCCTGGAGCTGCAAAGGTCTGGTGGTCTCCATTACGCCTTTGGCTGGCTTTGTCCCCTTGGACCCTGAAGACAAAAACAAAGAGAGGGCTTTGGGCATAAGAAAAACCAAGGCCTCATTTGATTCAGAGGAAAGCCAAACTGAGCACAAGGCGTTTCAGAGGAGCTGCCAGGACTCGGGTGCTCTCACCTCGGCAAGGGACAGACGGTCATAAACTTCAACCCACCTTCATGCCGCCAGAGGCCCTCCAGGGCAAGAAACGCAGCAGGAGGCAGGCAGGGGCCGTGGCGACCTCCTGCCCAGGAGAGAGCCTGCCTCTCTGTACGCGGGGTCACTAAGCTAAGTTCAATCAGGATTCTGAGATACTGCAAAGGAGACAACCAAGACGGGTTTCTTTCTTTCTTTCTTGCACGAATACAATTCCAAACAGACTTCTGTCGATACCTTTAGCACAGGCATCTGCCAATCAAGGTATTGTAAAATGCATATTAAAGGGTGTGAGTTGAACCCCTTCACACGTGGCCTCATCCTGATACAGGGTAGTTAGCCGCTCTCCCCTTGAAGAAAAGCCTAGGAAACCCATGCACCGAAATGCTAACAGTAGTTACCTCTGGGGGATAAGATTAGATGGGGAGGGAGAGAAGAGTGCTTCTGCCTCTCTCTCAAAAGGAGATCAAATAGTGGAGAAAAGGGGCTCCCTGAGGACCTAGCTACAGGACACAGCTTCTCCCAAATCAGGGGGCCTGGCCTCCACCGAAAGTCAGGTTCCCCGACAGGTTTTATGCGTAGGAGTCCTCCCATAAGATGCATCCACAAAAAGGTTGTTTGTTCAGGTAAAGCTGTGAAATACAACAGCTGATGACCTGAAACTCACTGAGGACCACACTGGGTGCGGTGGGCTGAGTGACGCGCCACCCCAATATGCCCTCGTCCTAATTCCTGGAACCTTCTGAGGCCGATTTGCAGAGATGACTAAGGATCCTGAGATGAAAGCTTGTTACGGGCTGCCCTGATGGCCCTCCATGTAGTTAGGAGCGTCCCTGTAGGAGGGAGGTGGAGACAAATACGTGGCGATGGAGGGAGAGCTGACTGTGGGTGGTGAGCACACAGTGTGACATACAACAGATGATGGATTACAGAATTGTACACCTGAAACCTATGCAAATAAACTTTAATTTTTTAAAAAAGATGCAAATGAAAAAAATAAAGGGAGGAGAAAGACAGGAAAAGAGGGTCCCTGGTTTCCTGTGGGAAAAGAATTAAAATGTGAGCTGATAGAGTTTAAAATGAAAATTTATTTAGCAGAGAGTAAAAAGACAAAGCCTCCCTCCCCACCCCGCCATAGACAGTGGAGGTCTTTAACTGCTAGTGGAAGAGCGCCCCCCGCTCCATCCCCTGGGCCAGGGTTGGTGTTTTCCACTTCCATGGAAAAGTCGTTGGGGGTGGGGGGCGGAGAAGATAGAACAATGGCATGTTTCTCTCTAACTTCAGCAAGCTGCGAGCATAGGGGCCTAGGGGCAGGTCTGTCTTGAACTCTTGTAAAGCAGGACCTGAGTTCAACTTGCCGAGGGCAGAAGTGCGGGGCTCCTGATGGAGTTTGCTGCTCACTGCCTGTGCTCTGCCCCAGTTGTCGGTCACGTAGGCAGCGGGCTGGGAACCAGCCTCTAGCTCCCTCCTGCACACATCACCCTCATGCTTCTTCCCTGTGTTACTGGACTGTCCAGTGGGGAAGGCGGCAGTGGCGGCGGAGATCTGGAGAGCGGGGCATGCATGGAATGCCCCTCTACAAGCTGGAAACAGAGGGTAGGCTTCTCCCCTAGAGCCTGGGGCTGGGGGCTGGGGGCGTGGCCCGCCAGCACAGTGGCTTCTGCCCAAGGAAACCATTTCAGAGACAGTAACTGGGCTGTTTTCAAGTCCCCACGCCTGTGGCCATTTGTTACAGCAGCGCAGGGAACAAACACACTGGGTTAAGTTCTAGGAACCGGAGAGGGTAGCGGACACACAGGAGCCCCCAAGCCTATTTCTTCATCTGAAAATACCTTCCTCACGCTTAGTGTGGGGACTAAATGCAGCAGGGGACAGTGAGTATTCAAACATCGGTTCCTCCCCTGCCCTTCTCTTCACCGGGACCGACAGACACGTCTCCTCCCCGGCAGCGGGGTCCCTGCTCTGCTGGCCCAGCTCAGGGCACACGTGCCCTCCGCGCAAATAACCACGGAGACGGGCGATCTGGTGGGGCCCCTCCTCTACAACTGCAGGATTTGCCCACCATAATACACAATTCCCTTCGTCCCTTACCTGCCCCTCAGTCAGCGGTTGTGGTGGCTCATTTTATGTCAACTTGACTGGGCTATGCGATGCCCAGATAGCTGGTAAACATGATTTCTGGGTGTGCCTTTGACCTGGCGAGCTGAGCAAAGCCGGGGGGGCGGGGGTCCTCCCCAGGGCGGGCGGGCGGCATCCGATGCATTCAGGGCCCGGACAGAAGCAAAGGGCAGGGAAAGGGCCGGTTCACGCTGCTGGACGGGACACCCGCCTCCCGCCCTCAGACGGCAGCGCTCCTGGGTGTGGGCTCAGGCCTCAGGCCTCAGGCGCCCCGCCCTCCTGGGGCTCCAGCTTGCGGCGGCAGCCGGTGGGCCTTCTCAGCCTCCACAACCACGAGCCTACGCCCATAACCCGTAACCGATCTCTTACACATGGGGACAGAATATTCTACTGGCTCTGTGTCTCTGGAAAACCCTGACTACAGCTATAGACACGAACCACTCCCCTGAAAGGAAGAGGGCGGGGTGAGGGCCCAGCAGCCTGAGCGGCCACCGAGCTGACCCCGCCCGGGGGAGAGAAGCCCGACGGGCCTGTGAGTGCACAGGGGCCGGCAACAGCCGTCACAGCACCTGCAGCCGCCACGCGCACTCACTGCGGAGGTCGGATGCGCGGTCCACCCTGTGTCCTGTGTAACCTCGAGGGCTGATTAGTTGCAAACCGCAAAACGAAGGATTAGCAGTGTGATTTATTTAATTCCCGTGTACAAATACATGGTACATCTAACAGGTAACTTGTGTCACAGACGGCAGGCTCTGGAGACCCAGTGCTCGCCCGCAGCCCGGCTGGGAACGGCTTTCTCTGGCGACTTCACCTTCGCGCAGGCGGACCTGCCCAGTTACCGACTCCCCTCTCCGACCCGACTGTCAGCTTTCTCAGCGGACTCACAGGGGACCTTCAAAGCTGTGTCCCCGAGTCCCGCGGGGCTGCAAAGGGAGCTGGAGCGGGCGCGCGGCCGAGCGACGTCCGCAGAGGGACGAGGCGCAGTCCTGACCGCCCCCCAGAAGGCGCTTCTGGCCCGTTCCTGAAGTAACACGGAAATGTGCTTTGGGGAAAATTACAAGTTTCTTGATTGGTATCGAAAGGCACTTATGCACATTTTCATTAGAAGATGCTGAGCGACCCAGGGTAGCGCTGGACCACTCTCCTCTTCCGAAGGGCTGAATCCTGGGATTAAACGCTGTGCCGGGCACTGCCTGTCGAGGGGCCATCCTCACGACTCCCCAGCCTGGCCACGTCGACAGGTTTCACGGCACGTTTTCAAAAAACAGATTCCACGTCCCCCATCTCCACGATCACAGTTTTTAGTTGTGAATAATATTCAATTGTCACACGGCCATTCTCTCTGCCAAACCCTGAAAGGAAAACAAGGGGTGACGATGAGCCATCGCCGCCATGGTCGAAAAGGTCACCGTGACCTTCAGAAATAGGCCCTTCCTATCACAGAACCGAAGTTTGGCATAGAGGCCCCAGTTGCGTGTGTCAGCTGTGGAGCGAGGCGTGGGGCGTGACTCGCTGGCCAGTGGGGGTGGGGAAGATCCAGGTCCCATTTCTTAACCGCAGGTGCCTACTATTCCGGGTCTGCAAATGCTCAGCCTTTTTCATCACGCGTCAAAGCAAAATCTCTACAACTATCAACCTGATGCCTTTGACACTTAATTCTGCAGCAGAGGTTTATTAGTCTTTCCTTACACTGAATTTGTAAGCGCACCACAATGTTTACACCCAGCTCTCTCATGTGGACTCTCGCCCGTCATGTCTCCGAGTCCGAGGTGCTGCTCAATGGCCAGCGGGTGAGGCTCCATGCGAAGGGGACAGCATCCCTGCTTGGCCTTCCTTGTCACCCCGCCCCAGGCGTAGGTAGGCTCGCCCCCCCAAGGGCTGAGCACACAGCTGGCCGGGCACATTTGGCCAGGGGCTGCTGTGCAGATCTGACCATCTCTGTGTCTCTCCCATCCCGTGGAGGCATGCACCTGGGCACTAACCCAGAAACACCGTCTTGGGGAAGGGGAAGCTGGCCCAGGAGGCCCCACGGAGGCCACACTGCAGATTCCAAACTTCTCCCAGTACTGACGGTCTCACACTAACCAAATGGCACCCCGGTTCCCACTCTATGGGTCTGGGATGAGGATGACTAGAGGACTGTGATTAGGGAACGCCAGGAGAAGACAAAACCAAACACCAAGTAAAACTGTCAAATCAACAGCCACCGAGTCATCAGCATCCGTCAGTTTTCAGTTTGCCAGCCCCTAGGGGGGCCATAAATCTCCGCCAAGACACTAGGGGTCAGACTCTCAGACGGGAGCCTCTACAAAGTGCAAACCAGCTTCCCTAAGAAGTGGGGGAAATCCGTGAACCTGATTCCTCACAAACTCCAAAGAGGGGCCGTGAGAGCAGCGATGTCTTCCTGACGCCCCCAACCTCTCCTGACATACTAGACTGACAGCTCTGCCACGACATGGTGATGCCTGATCGGTTACTGAGGAAATAAATGAAGGGACAGTGGCTTAGGGAAAGTCCCTATATGCCACCCAGTGCAATGACAATGACGAGATTTATTGTTAAACCGTATATTAAGGGATGTTCATTAATTCGGCATAACACAGAAGACTAATCAGCATCTGCTTTCTGAGACAGTGCTTTACAGACACTTCACAGAGCCGGACCTAAAAACTCCGCAGTGGACAAGGAACACTGCCGGGAAAGACCTCGGGAGGGATGGAGTTCCTCTTCCAGCGATCCGACTGTGAAAACGTGACTACTCACAGACACACCTTTCTGAGACGAACATGAGCCGGGCTACACACATGCGAGAGCCTCCTGGAGAGCTCCAAATTAAAACAATTAAAAGATGCTCGGCTTCTGGTCCCTGGGGCAGCGGGTCTGGGGAGGACGGAGTCTGTGTGCTTTCCCAGGGGTGTCGGACCACAGACACCTAGGAACCCGGCCGGGGGCGGAGTTATGCCCGACACCCCCGAGGCGGGTTTGCCCTCCCTCTCTCGGCTCTCACCTGACTTCTTGTAGCCACCGAAGGGCAGCTCCATTGGGCTGATGTTGTAGTTGTTGATGTAACACACTCCGGCCTGGAGCTCGGCCGCCACCCTGTGAGCGCGCTGGACGTCCCTGGGGAGGAAAGAAACGCGCTGCTGGGCACTTTCGCTGGCTTCCACTTTAGCGGGAAAAGTCAGAGCACCAGTTCTGACTGACATACAGCCACAGCCTCCTGCACGGACGCTCACAGGAGCACCGTTCCTAACAGCCACGAAGTGGAAACACGCCAAGTGTCCATCAGCGGGGGAATCGACCTATAAAGTGTGGCCTATCCGTGCAGTGGACATTATTCGCTCTAATAGAAAGGAACAAGGCATGCTCACAGGCTACAACATGAATGAGCCTTGAAAAGGTGACGCTGAGGGAAAGCAGCCAGTCACCAAAGGTCACGAACTGTATGACGCCATTTAGAGAAAACAGAATAAGCAAATGCACAGAGACGGAAAGTCCACTGCTGGTTGCCAGTGGCTGGAGGGAGGGGAGAACGGAGAGCGACTCAATGTTCCTGAACTGATGAAAACGTTCTCAAGTCAAAACAGCTTGTAAATATACTAAAAACCACTGAACTGCACACTTTAAGTGGGTGAATGAGCCCAAGCCAGCTGTTGAAGGAGCAGGGTGTCAGTGACCCTCCTTTGTGACTGGCCTTTATCTGTGTCGTGGTGGCGGTGAGAGCAGAGACCCGGCACACTCAGTCCTCACAGGGAAAAAGCAGGTCCCCAGGGGGTCCTCAGGGCCTGAAATGACAAGGTCTGCTGCCGCGGTGATGGACTCGTCACCACACGTGTCCAAACCCAGAGAATGGGCGACACAGTGTGAACCCGTGGGAACTACGGGCTCTGGGTGGTGACGATGAGTCTGTGTGACTCATCACATAACAGAGGTCCCCTCTGGTGGGGGTGGTGACAGTGCGGGAGACTGTGCATGTGTGGGGGCGGGGGGCATAGGGGGATCTGTACCTTCTTCTCAGTTTTGCTGTGAACCTAAAATTACTCTTAAAAAACCAGAAGCACTCAGCTCCTCAACCTTTCCTTCAGAGCTCCAGAGAAGCTATTCTGCCAGGTGCTCCGGGAGACTGGGCTCTCCCCTCCCAGGCTCCCGACCACATACTACGGAGAAGTTGAGCCTGTTCATCACCAAGGAAACAGCAAAATCCAGGGGGTGAGCAGTCACAGAGAGCTGCCTCCATCTGCCCAAGACTAATCAAGCAATCATTTTCAAAGACATTCTGCTCTGAAATCACTTTTTACTTTCATTATGGTGCTTAAAGTTGATGTAGAAAGATATTAATCACATACCTCACAATATTTGAAACTGAAAACACCCTTATAAGCAACAACAGAAAAAAAGCCAACATGGGTTACAATGCATTCCAACTAGGAATTACTATAAAGCCACTAAAATTCATATGTTTGAATACTGCCCTGTATTTCCATGCGTCCAGGTTTTTAAATTCCTGGACATGTATGTTTTCAATAGGCACCTAATCCAATGTTTTACACAGATCAGCACCTTAAATATTTGTATTCAATAAATTGATGAAAAAGGGTAGAACTTTCATCAGCCAAGTTTATGGCTCCATTTAAACCCGATAGCAGGGTTCGCTGGCCATCCAGGGCCACGTACAAAATGCTCCTTGGTCATCGGCTTCCTCCACTTGGAGCTAACAGGAAATCCAGACGAAAAGGCAGCGAGGCCAGGCTCCGTGAGAGACGGAGCAATTCCGTGTCTAAGCAGAGCAGCAGCCCCTCCTCGGCGGCTGGCGGGGTGGCCCTCCCGACATACCTGGTGAAGACACCGGAAGCTAGACCAAAAGTGGTATTATTGGCTCTTTCCAGAACTTCGGCTTCAGTGTCAAATGATAAAATGGACATAACTGGTCCAAAGATCTCTTCTTTCACACAGGTCATGTCATCTCTGCAATTAGCTGCAAACAGTACAGTAAACCACGTTAGTGAAGGAACCGTTATTCCGGGCCCCCGAAAACGCCTTCTTGTTCCCAGTACACAGTGAAATGCACAGCTTTAAAAACCTGCCACAGGACGTGCCAGTGTGGATACCCATCGGAACAGCCTTTCCCATGGCAACTTGACAACCTACCTGTATTAAAGGGCCATGGCCTCTGTGTGGGAGGGAAGTAAACGGTGCAGGGTGATAGGATGACCACACACTTGGCTGTCTAAACCAGGAGATTTTTTTAAGACTGAAAGGAGGTACTAAAAATTATTAAGTTATATAACTTTTAAAAGCGAGCATATACCTGAAAATTGGTTTTATTACATTGATGACTTATAGTTCAAAAAAAAGACCATTCTTTTTTTTTTTTTTGAGGGCAGTGTCACTGGCCCTCATATGTGGTACCCAAACCGGGGCCGCTGGCTTCCGAAGCCAGCGCTTAACCACAGCGCCACTTGGCCGGCAAAAAAAGACCATTCTTATCCACCTTTCTTGAGAAATAAAACTCATTACTCGATTTTTTTTATCAAACATGAACTTTCATTTCTTTGAGCTCCTTGCTTCCAGAACACCCAGCATAGACCCAGTAAGTCCCTGGTGACCAAACACACACGGTTGTCCCAGGGGAGAGGCACACAGGCGGCTTCGAGGTTACGAGGACTTCTGGAATCTGGGTTGTGGGGACACACCGTTTGCTACCCTTGCTTTACACAATATGCATATTGTATGAATATTCTTTTCAATCTGACAATTTAAACCATTTGAAGGCCAAGAAGAAGACATACTTAACACACAAGGTGTCATGTAATATCCGCCCTTTAGTTTGGGGTCTCCAGGTACGTGCAGGTCTCCTCCGCATAACACTTTAGCGCCCTGCCGAAAAAGAGAACAGGGTGCGTGTTTTATGCTCTCAGCACGCAGACTCCCGTGCCGCCGAGGTGCGTCCTGAACAAACGCACACTCAAGTCGCTCCCCGCAAGTGCAAAGGACACAGCACCCGGGAAGGGCACAGCGCCGGGCAGGGAGAGGCGACCGTCCTCTCCCCGTCCAGTTCCGTCCCCACCAGTGTCTCACCTGCTCCTTCGCCAGTTTCACAAACCCAAGGACTCGCTCCAGGTGTGGTCGGTTGATGAGGGGCCCCATCCTGGTGTCTTCCAGAAGGGGGTCCCCAATTTTTATCTTTTGGGTCTCTTTTACCACTTGCTCTGTAAATTTATCAAGAATTTCCTTCTGCACAAATACCCTTGTGCCATTACAGCAAACCTAAAGGACAAACACACATGTATCAGGGAACAAAGAAGACAAAAGGAAAAGGGTGAAAAAATCCAATAGCTTTAAATTGAAGAAAGACACTGTACTTTCCACCTACAAATATCCCCCCACAGTAACTAGGACGACACATGTGACATCACTCCATGGTACAAGCTGTCTGCCCTGTGAGATAAAAGTTCGGGTGCTTGTTTAGATTCCCTTCAGGCCATGAAGAGATCCATAGGATCTCAGGACCTCTATTTCCTCAGATCAGTTGCTCAATCGGCTGTGTATGTTAAGAGTAAGGGGTGAGAGTGCGGAGGGTCTGAGTAAAAACAGGAAAAACTCAGGGCCTTAGCCTAATAAAAACCCAGGGCATTTCACAATGTTTGTCTCTAACATCACGAACAACGACTATTTAAACTCCCCAATAGACAGGAACCTCAAGATTGTTCCAATGCTATCAGACAGTAGACTAGAAAAGAGTCAAAACAGGTCCCACCGCTCACGGCATTTAGTTTATGAGAAACGGGGAGGATGTCAAACCACTGGGGCAAAGACGAACGAGTGAGAAGCGGCGCGACAGCTGGTTAGCCACCTGGAGGACGAGGGGCGTGTCTCCCAGCACACAGGACAGTGAGCTCCAAGGGGATCAGGAACCCACACAACTACTGAGAGAGAATACGGGGAACGGCTCCATCACCCAGGTGAACAGAAAGGTTTTGAACGGAAAGGTTTTCTGTTACTCAAGATCTAGACGCAATGAAAGGAAAAACATGATAAATGTGACTACGTAAAAATTAAAGATCTTTTCATGGCAGAAGCATCATAAACAAAGCCAAGACAGCTGACAAATTAGAAGACAATACTGTAATGTACGTCATAGATAAAACATATTGTCACTAACATTGAAATAACATAAAAATTGAGGGAAAATCAAAGCTAATAGCATAGTTCACCAAAAAGAGTGAACTTCACTATATGCAAGTGAAAAAAAATAATAAAACTCCATAAAAAATTGAGGGGAAGGGAACAGACATTCAATATAAAAATGGACAACTGTTACGGACAGTTCACATACACACTAGAAAAGATAGATGCTCAAGCTCATTCATCATCAGAGTACTGAAATTAAAACTACAATGAAATACCACTTGACCTCATGAGGAAACAGACATCTACGTGCACATTGTCGGTAGGAGTGCAAACTGGTCCCATCCACTGGAGGGGAACTGGGCCTTACATGTAAAATTACACATGCGCTCAACATCACTCATGGTTAGGGAAATACGAGTCAAAACCGCAGTGAGACACCACCTCACACCCACGATGGTGGCCCCATCAAAACAAGGGAACGCTTGGCAAGGATGTGGAGAGCTGGAACCTTGTGCACTGCAGTGGGCATGTGACATGGGCAGCTGCTGTGGAAAGGTCTGGCAGATCCTTAAAAACTTCAACACAGAATTACCTCGTGACCCAGCAACTCCCTTCTGGGCTTATACCCTGGCAGATCCTTAAAAATTTCAACACAGAATTACCACGTGACTCAGCAACTCCCTTCTGGGCTTATACCCAAAAGAAGTAAAAGCAGGGACACAGATATTTTTACACCCATGTTCACAGTGGCATTATTCACACTAGCCAGAAGGTAGGAATAACCCCAATGTCCACTGCTGAGTGAACGGATAGAAGCAGCGCAGCATACACACACGATGGAATATTGTTCAGCCTTAAAGAGGAAGGAAATTCTGACACCTGCTGAAACGTGGATGAAACACGACGCTGAGTGAAACAGGCCGACACGAAGGACCAGTACTGTATGATCCCGCTGGTATGAGGCTCCGGGGCAGTCACAGCCGTGGGGACAGAGAGTAGGCGGTGGTTCCCAGGGGCTCAGGGAGGGGGCAGGGCAGTCAGTGTTTAAGGGGGACGGCTTTACTTTTGCAAGATGAAGAGTTCTAGAGATGGGTGGAAGAGATGGTTGCACAAAAATATAAGTAATACCACTGAACTGTATACTTAAAACGGCTAACACGACCAATTTTATGTTATATGTATTTGACCATAACTTTAGAAGTAGTTAAAATGGTGAATTGTATGTTATATATATCTTACCACAAAAAAATGGCCACAAGAAATTTACATACGCATTTACCACTTCTAGGAATTGACTGTGATTATGTATCTCCCATGATATGAAAATGCACAAAATAACACACCCCAGGTTAGTCCCTGCAGTGCTGTTTGTGACCACAAAATACTGGCAACACCCTCAATGCCCACACAACAGAACAGCTGGAAAAACTCTACCAGCTGCACAAGGACTTCTACTACACAGCTGTAGAAACATGAAGGCGAGTTCCGTGCAATGAAACAGTGATTTCCAGGATGTCCTAGATGAGAAAGCCAGTGCCGAAGAGTGCCTCTACTATGCTGAGTTCCGTGCGAAGGGAAGGAGTGGGAGCAGGACAGGCACAAGCATCTTGTGGAGAAAGAAACTGGGGGAGGAAACACCAGAAACGGACGAGGCTGGCTGCCGCCAGGTAGGAGAGGGTGGGAAGGAGGGGGCATGGGAGGAAACGGACTGCAGTGTTCCTGTGGCTGTTTTGTACGGTTCTGCCACTTACAACCCTGTTAGTAGTTCACCTAAAAAAATAAAAAAATTTAAATCAGCAAGGATGGGGGAAAATAAACCTCAAATGAAATAAAACAGGACTAAGTGAACGTGTTCGTTAAAATGAATATCTTAAACACTGGGTGGAAGCAAAGGAAGAAGTGACCCAATTATCTTTTCAACAAAGAGTTTTAAATATGCCCTCAGGCTAAAGGCAAAAAGAACTGTAAAAAAAAAAAAGAACACTAGTTAGAAGTTTTATTTTTTACAGTTCATAAATATGAATCTACTATAAATGTATTCTAGGACTGAACAATTAAATACATTGTGGATAATGGAAGCCAAATTTCTCTGTTAAAGAGGAAAATTATAAACATGGAGAGGAGGTAAAAATAAGCCCTGCAGTGTTGGAATGATGGAAAATATCTGTATGAACTCATGGGTGCTAATATGGATACGTGTGTGCGTGCGCGTGCGTGTATATACACATGTGCAAACATGTATTTCCTAGCTCTGGCCTCTGAGAGCGGCCTGGAAGAAATGATACCCCAATAGCACGAGTCTAGCTGGCACTCAGATATGGGTTTCTAAATAACATTTACCACCAAAGGGAACCAGGCTTCCTTAGGTAAATGGCTGACTCCAAGCTCAGCCAGGGAAGTATAAGATGTGTTCCAGGAAGTAAAGTGCTCAAGGAATAATGAGGGCACATCAAAAGATCACAGAAAGGGGCTCCCATAAGCTGAACCTGCAATTATTTGAGCATCGAAATACATAATGAGTAATGGATTATAGCCCACAGAATAAGAGTCCATGGGTCCATGCTGATACATGAATGTACATGAATGAAAAGCAGGGGAGAAGGAAAAGTTCTTTCTTACAGTAGAAAGTGAAGTAAATAAATGCAGAAGGAATAGCAGAGTTGGAAAATCACTGTTTGGTGGCCATCGTAATAAAAACTGTTTCCAGCAAAAATCAAAAGGGTGCTGGGCCGGCCGAGTGGCGCGGTGGTTAAGCGCTGGCTTGGGAAGCCAGCGGCCCCAGTTCGGATCCCACATATGAGGGCCAGTGACACTGCCCTCCTCAAGGAAAAAAAAAAAAAAATCAAAAGGGTGCTAAAACTGGGGGCTGAGAGTCTGATGGGGGACAGGGCAGTCTCACGCTCATGCTGTCTTTGACGGGACACTCTGAAACCACGAGGCAGGAACAGTACCTTTACAGTGAAGAGCCAGCTGAAACAAGTGATCAAAGTTCATTCACAACACGTCGAGAAGGACAAAACATCATTCTGCGGCGTGCTTTTTTTTTTGCCAAAAATGTATAATCTAAACCTAATCAAAAGAAATCACCAGGCAGACCTCAAAGGAGGGACATTCCACAAAATCAATGACCTGTACTCTTCAAAAATATGGGCCGGCCGAGTGGCGCATTGGTTAAGCGCTGGTTTGGGGATGCCAGCGGCCCCGGTTCGGATCCCACATGAGGGCCAGTGACACTGCCCTCTACAGCTAACAACAGCTCCACCTGGAGCTGGGCTGTGCGAGCCCCGGTGATGGTGTGGGCTGCAGCCCCTGCTGCAGTGGGCTGCCATAGGCTACAGTGAGTGGCCCGCAGCCAGCATGAGCGGCTGGCAGCCAAGAGTGAGCTGCCAATAGCCGTGGTGAGCGACATCCAGAGGCCAGCGACCGATCTGCCTCATCCGGGAAGAGCGCAATGACGATACCAACAGTGAAGCAACATCCTCCACAACTAAACTGAAGAACAAAAAGACAGCAACTTGTCTGTTCCCCTTCCCCGATTCCCCAATAAAATCTTAAAAAAAAAAAAAAAAAAAAAAAAAATTTCAAGGTCCCGAAAGAAAAGGATGACTGAAGAACTGTCCCAGATTAACGGAGATGAAAGAGACTTGACAGCTGAACACCACAGAAAAAGTTTTCTTTTGCTAAAAGGACATTAATCAAACAAATGGCAAAATGTGAATGAGGGCTGTGGACTGACCAATAGTACTATGTTAATATCAAGTTAATGATTTCACTAAGTGTTCTGTGCTTACGTAAGAGAAAGCACTTGTGTTTAGGAAATACACACAGGACTGCAGAGGTTAGGGATCTTATGCCCATGACTTTGAAACAGTTCAGAATAATAATATGCATGTATATGTATAGACAGATAAGCAGAAAAATAAAGTAAATGTGATAAAATGTGGCATTTGAGGAACCTGGCTCAAGGGTACATGTGAAATGTTGGTACTGCCTGGGCCACTTCTCTAAGTCTGAAATGATTTCCAAACCAAAAGCCTTTCTAAAAGGTGCTGGTAGCTGAGGGTGGAGGCGGCCTCCCCGCTGCTCCCAGGGACAGCACGCACCTCGCCTTGCGTGAGGAAGTTGGCCATTAGCGCTCCCTTCACGGCGTTCTCCAAGTCACAGTCTGAGAAGATGATCAGGGGAGACTTGCCTCCGAGTTCCAAGGTAACAGGTTTGATTCCTTTCGCTGACATCTCCATGATCTTACAGAACAAAAACCAAAGCACTCGGAAGTTTAACAGAAATGAGAATACGTGGGGGACGGGGAGAGGAAACCAAGCCCGGACCTCAAAGCATCCTGAGCTATGCAGCCTGTTCTCAGGATACTCTGCCAGCGGCTATTTAAATATTCTTCTTGAGAACACGGAAGAGAATCTACGGAACTGCCCTCGACATGCTGAAGGGAATGCACGTTCAAAACATCAATTCGCTTCCTGGCATGGGCAGAAACTGTGTGTCACTGTTCCTGTGGTCCAGGCTGCTGACAGGACTCAGGGCACCAAGGAAGGTCAAAACAATGAATCCAAAATAAACTGACATGATACCCTTCCTTCTGACGTGGCTGCCATGGACAGGACCAAGTCGCCAACCCGCACAGGTGGCGGCCAAGGGAAGGCCATGACTTCCACCCCCACTGGGCCCAGCCGCAGGCTGCAGTGGTGACCGCTTGAGGGCACGCCCCTCCCTCTGGCAGGTAACGCCCACGGCCTCCCTCCCCAAGGATCCAGGTAAGATCAGAGGACAAACCTGCACCATACGCTGCGGGGGGCTGGTGCCCACATCTAGATGCCATTCCCGTTACCCGGACCGGTGTAGCTCACCTTCGTGCCAGTAGGCACACTGCCCGTGAAGGAGACCTTGGCCACGTCCTGATGCTGACACAGAAACTGGCCCGTGGCAGCCCCTCCCTGCACCACGTTGAAGAGGCCGGGAGGCGCCCCAGCCTCCGTGTAGATCTCAGCCAGCAGCAGCGCAGACACAGGCGTGAAGGGAGAGGGCTTGAAGACCATGGCGTTACCTGCACAAGCCCAGCACACACAGGGGCTCAGGGAGGCGGCCCTCTGAGGGCGGGGCTAGGGGATGAGGAGCCCAGCACACACACACACAGGGGCTCAGGGAGGCGGCCCTCTGAGGACAGGACTAGGGGATGAGGAGCCCAGCACACACAGGGGCTCAGGGAGGCGGCCCTCTGAGGGCGGGGCTAGGGGATGAGGAGCCCAGCACACACACACACAGGGGCTCAGGGAGGCGGCCCTCTGAGGGCGGGGCTAGGGGATGAGGAGCCCAGCACACACAGGGGCTCAGGGAGGCGGCCCTCTGAGGGCGGGACTAGGGGATGAGGAGCCCAGCACACACACACACAGGGGCTCAGGGAGGCGGCCCTCTGAGGGCGGGGCTCGGGGATGAGGAGCCCAGCACACACACACACAGGGGCTCAGGGAGGCGGCCCTCTGAGGGCGGGGCTAGGGGATGAGGAGCCCAGCACACACAGGGGCTCAGGGAGGCGGCCCTCTGAGGGCGGGGCTCGGGGATGAGGAGCCCAGCACACACACACACAGGGGCTCAGGGAGGCGGCCCTCTGAGGGCGGGACTAGGGGATGAGGAGCCCAGCACACACACAGGGGCTCAGGGAGGCGGCCCTCTGAGGGCGGGACTAGGGGATGAGGAGCCCAGCACACACACACACAGGGGCTCAGGGAGGCGGCCCTCTGAGGGCGGGGCTAGGGGATGAGGAGCCCAGCACACACACACCCAGGGGCTCAGGGAGGCGGCCCTCTGAGGGCGGGACTAGGGGATGAGGAGCCCAGCACACACACAGGGGCTCAGGGAGGTGGCCCTCTGAGGGCGGGACTAGGGGATGAGGAGCCCAGCACACACACAGGGGCTCAGGGAGGCGGCCCTCTGAGGGCGGGGCTCGGGGATGAGGAGCCCAGCACACACACACACAGGGGCTCAGGGAGGCGGCCCTCTGAGGGCGGGCCTAGGGGATGAGGAGCCCAGCACACACACACAGGGGCTCAGGGAGGCGGCCCTCTGAGGACGGGACTAGGGGATGAGGAGCCCAGCACACACACACACAGGGGCTCAGGGAGGCGGCCCTCTGAGGGCGGGGCTCGGGGATGAGGAGCCCAGCACACACACACACAGGGGCTCAGGGAGGCGGCCCTCTGAGGGCGGGGCTAGGGGATGAGGAGCCCAGCACACACACACAGGGGCTCAGGGAGGCGGCCCTCTGAGGGCGGGACGAGGGGATGAGGAGCCCAGCACACACACACCCAGGGGCTCAGGGAGGTGGCCCTCTGAGGACAGGACTAGGGGATGAGGAGCCCAGCACACACACACACAGGGGCTCAGGGAGGCGGCCCTCTGAGGGCGGGACTAGGGGATGAGGAGCCCAGCACACACACACACAGGGCTCAGGGAGGCGGCCCTCTGAGGGCGGGACTAGGGGATGAGGAGCCCAGCACACACACACACAGGGGCTCAGGGAGGCGGCCCTCTGAGGGCGGGGCTCGGGGATGAGGAGCCCAGCACACACACACACAGGGGCTCAGGGAGGCGGCCCTCTGAGGGCGGGACTAGGGGATGAGGAGCCCAGCACACACACACACAGGGGCTCAGGGAGGCGGCCCTCTGAGGGCGGGACTAGGGGATGAGGAGCCCAGCACACACACACAGGGGCTCAGGGAGGCGGCCCTCTGAGGGCGGGGCCAGGGGATGAGGAGCCCAGCACACACACACACAGGGGCTCAGGGAGGCGGCCCTCTGAGGGCGGGGCTAGGGGATGAGGAGCCCAGCACACACACACACAGGGGCTCAGGGAGGCGGCCCTCTGAGGGCGGGGCTCGGGGATGAGGAGCCCAGCACACACACACACAGGGGCTCAGGGAGGCGGCCCTCTGAGGGCGGGGCTAGGGGATGAGGAGCCCAGCACACACACACACAGGGGCTCAGGGAGGCGGCCCTCTGAGGGCAGGGCCAGGGGATGAGGAGCCCAGCACACACACACAGGGGCTCAGGGAGGCGGCCCTCTGAGGGCGGGGCTAGGGGATGAGGAGCCCAGCACACACACACACAGGGGCTCAGGGAGGCGGCCCTCTGAGGGCGGGGCCAGGGGATGAGGAGCCCAGCACACACACAGGGGCTCAGGGAGGTGACCCTCTGAGGGCGGGACTAGGGGATGAGGAGCCCAGCACACACACAGGGGCTCAGGGAGGTGACCCTCTGAGGGCGGGACTAGGGGATGAGGAGCCCAGCACACACACAGGGGCTCAGGGAGGTGACCCTCTGAGGGCGGGACTAGGGGATGAGGAGCCCAGCACACACACACACAGGGGCTCAGGGAGGTGACCCTCTGAGGGCGGGACTAGGGGATGAGGAGCCCAGCACACACACAGGGGCTCAGGGAGGCGGCCCTCTGAGGGCGGGACTAGGGGATGAGGAGCCCAGCACACACACAGGGGCTCAGGGAGGCGGCCCTCTGAGGGCGGGACTAGGGGATGAGGAGCCCAGCACACACACAGGGGCTCAGGGAGGCGGCCCTCTGAGGGCGGGACTAGGGGATGAGGAGCCCAGCACACACACAGGGGCTCAGGGAGGTGACCCTCTGAGGGCGGGACTAGGGGATGAGGAGCCCAGCACACACACACACAGGGGCTCAGGGAGGCGGCCCTCTGAGGGCGGGACTAGGGGATGAGGAGCCCAGCACACACACAGGGGCTCAGGGAGGCGGCCCTCTGAGGACAGGACTAGGGGATGAGGAGCCCAGCACACACACAGGGGCTCAGGGACGTGACCCTCTGAGGACAGGACTAGGGGATGAGGAGACAAGTAAAGAGCTAACGGGAGTGGGCTGCGAGCTGGCAGGATGGCACGGGCACAGAGTCAATAGGAACGGGCTTGTGAGCTGGCCGGAAAGAGCTCAAACATGAACGGCTTGGCTCGCACTCCCCTGGCCGGCACTGCACCTGCAGGCCGACAAGCACCTTACATTCACCACAGGCGGGATCAGACTGCTCTCAATCGTAACGGTGACACCCTACAAACTGATGTCCATCGTGGAGGAGGAGGCAGAGGGGGAGGAAAAACAGAGGCTCACAGCGGACACTGCACCCTCACCACAAGCCAAAGCTGGAGCCGACTTCCAGCAGGCGATCTGAAAGGGGTAGTTCCAGGCGCCGATGCCCACACACACGCCGAGCGGCTCTCTCCTGGTATAACCGAAGGACCCGCCTGGGAGCTGGATATGTTCACCTGCGGGAAAACGGGGCAGAGAGGAATGCAGGCCTGTCTCCCCAAGACCTCACCAACACCAGAGCTCACCCCTCACGCCTCCTGCCTCCGAGCGCACGGGCTGAGCCCCCACCCCCGCCGCCATGCTCTCGTCCTCTCTGGGCGTCCTCACACAGCTTCTGCATGTCCCCGCCACGTCAGGAAACCTGTCTACCCTCACACCCATGCTCTCCCAACTTAGCACAGGCCTTTAAAACCCACTGGGCATCCAGGTCAGTCCGAGGAAATGGAGCGAGGGGAGACTCAGCGCGCGAGGGTTTGAGGTCCCCCAAATCCCAGGTTCTGGCTCCCCACAGCCCTCCTGGGCTCTGCTAAACCACCCAAGTGAACTGACATAAACTTCATAAACAGAACATTTTGTGCTAAATAGGTCAAGCTGGTAACTCGGACGCTCCGACTCCTGCAAGGCCTGGTTTGTCCACAGCGTGGCCTGCGCTCAGGTACCAGGGGAGGTGCGTTACTCACGGCATCTCACTGAAGCCTGTGGTACCCAGGGAGGGGTGGGGGCACCTGCAGTCTGAATGGGGAACGATCCACCCCTTCTCAGGTCCCCGGAGCCCAGTGAGAGGCCCAGGGTTCCAACCCCGAGACCCTCGCCCCTCACACCAGGCTCCGCCCTTCCGCCTCCTGGTCGGCTGGTCGCAGAGGCCGGGCTTACCGGCCATGGACCCGGCCAAGCCTGCGTAGTACTCCAGGCACTGCCAGGACGTGTCGATGTCCCAGCGCGCCTCGAAGACGGACTTGCCATTGTTGATGGTCTCCAGGGCGGCGATCTCCTCCTTCCGGTCCTGGGGGAGATGGAAGACTGGACTGGAGACGGGCTCCCATCACCACAGCACAGGCAGCACTCGAGCAGAATACACCGCCCAGTTTTTACCAATATAAACAGCTCTTATTTCAATGAAAATAACAAGAATGGCAGTGTTACTCTGGGAAGAGAGATAAAAGCTCATTGCTAAACAGCAGCCCTGATCTCCCTGTCAGGTTAATTATCATGGATCTAAGACCAATACTTCATTTCAAGCACAGTTAGAAACGGAATGTTTTGAAAAGTGAGTATCATATATGTATACATGTATAAATATGTATAGACGTGTGTGCATGTATTTGAATGTATTAGTAAGGGAGAACAGACCTCAGGGAAATTATACAAAATAGCCAGACACACAACTGGCAGCTAAGAGGTTATATGCTCGCATGGCTTTAATTCACCCACAGAAATACTGCATTATCTTCTAATGTTCAGTCCTCATCAATTCTCTTTTCGAGTAAGGTTTCCAGTTGTAGCCTACACGACTTAAAGATGCTAGAGGTGGCTCAGGATGAACGGAAAGGTTTGGGAAACAGGACCTGAAAAGAAAAGCTAAATAATGCCTTTCTTTCTCCCCAAAGAAGATGAAAGAATTAAATATGTAAGAAAAAGGTGTTTCCTATTATGGATCCAATTTAAAATAAACAGTAGGGTCAATGTCTGAACATACATAAAAAAATGAATCAAACAACTGACAAGCAGCAGCATTCTCGTATAAAACTGGTGAGCAGTGAGGCTGACCACTGGCACAGGCATCTGGCCGCAGTGGGAGTCTCGGAGCAGACAGGCGGAGGAGTCTGAGACTCGACAGCGAACACAGAAAGGACAGCCCGACAGTGACCCCTGGCCAGGTGCTGTTTCTACCGAGACCAGAGGGATGACGCGCTTTGGCCCGTCGGCTGCACACTCGGCACTAAGAAAACGAGTGCAGGGCCGGCCTCTGCCTCCAGGGGCCTTCCTTCTGAAAGAGGGAGTCAGCAAGTCCCAGAAAAATATCACTATTACGGAACAGAATGTTCCTTCAGAAAGGATAATTTGTTCACATTCGAACACTGTCTATAAACTGTCTTCTAAACTGACAACTTACCTTCTCATTCCCTGATTCTATACTCACCCAAACGAGCTTTTAACAATGTGTTTCTCAGTTACACAGATACTGGAAAGAGGGAACGTAGGAGGGCAAGCATCAGTTCTTTTTTTTTTTTAATTGGGGAGTTAGGGGAGGGGAACAGACAAGTTGCTGTCTTTTTGTTCTTCAGTCTAGTTGCGGAGGACGTTGCTTCACTGGCCCATGTTGGTATCGTCATTGCGCTCTTCCCGGATGAGGCAGATCGGTCGCCGGCCTCTGGATGGTCGCTCACGGCGGCTGTTGGCAGCTCACACTGGCTGCCGGCCACTCACTGTAGCCTATGGCAGCCCACTGCGGCAGGGGCTGCAGCCTACACCGTCGCCGGGGCTCGCACAGCCCAGCTCCAGGTGGAGCTGTTGTTAGCTGTAGAGGGCAGTGTCACTGGCCCTCACACGTGGGATCCGCACCGGGGCCGCTGGCGTCCCAAAACCAGCACTTAACCAATGCGCCACTCGGCCGGTCCAAGCATCAGTTCTTAATAAACGACCCTCATTCTTGATTTGTTGGGTGTGATTCCCAAGAAACAGTTTTCCTTCCAAAGGTTTGGTCAACCACGAGTGGCCAAAACTTCATTCTACAATGCCGAGAGGGGTGTGGGTGGGGGACAAGTCCTGAGCAGGACATAAGGACCGCTCACTCACTCATCAGTGTGTGCTCTCAGCGGAGATTCACTCGGAGACCCCACTGACTCGGTGAGGAACCGCTTTGGATGGTCCTTCTATCAAAAGGTCTCACAAGGATCTTTTAGGAATAGCCTTTCCTGGGAGAGTAGAAAATGATGGAGTAAGACAGGAAAAATCTCAAAGGCCAGTCAATAAGTTGAATTTTCTCTGAGAGTTGAAACCTTGAAACAGTCCTCAAAGCTAATTGCCTGTCGATTGTTTACAAAATATGTCTCAAGACAATAAAACTTCTTATTCTTAGGAAATATTCCAGGGCTTTGCAGCAATTGTCAAGATTACTTCCTGTTAACTCCTGAACTAACACAGAAGCCAGTGGCATTTCACTTTTGCCAGGTTAGTATTTTGCATGTATTTACCTTATTTTAAAATTCTTTTAAAAATATAATGGACTGTAGTAAAAAAAAAATGGAAGGGGCAAAGAACTGCACTAGAAAAATCACTAAAGGAAATAATAGGACTATGGTTGTAGGTTGAGGTCGGGGTGGGGGCGGGGGGGGGGTTTGTTCAGTTACAGAATAATTTTGGGTAAGGCAGGTCCAGGGCATGAGCCTCAGACAGAAGCTTTACAGAAAAGTAACACATATTTTTGACTACTAAAATAATACATAGATAGTACAGGATATGGGGGAGGAATTAAATGGAAAAGAAAATTAATATTAGACAGAGTCCATTTCAGAGCAAAAATATTAGAAATTATTCAGCATAAAAGAAGTCATTTCATAATGATAAAGGGGGCCAATTCTTAAAAAGACACAACAACCCTAAATGCTTATGCACAGGGAAAAAGTGAAAGATAAATTAAAATAATAAATGATTGGTTTTGAGTTATCACTTTTGGTCTATCAAATTAAAAACACATTTTTAACAACAGGGGAAATACTTTGGGGGAGAAAATGCTCCATGAACATTTTTTGTTTTTTAAAGATTTTATTGGGGAATTGGCAGAGGGGACAGCGTTGGGGAATCGGGGAAGGGGAACAAACAAGTTGCTGTCTTTTTGTTCTTCAGTCTAGTTGCGGAGGACGTTGCTTCACTGGCTCATGTTGGCATCATCATTGTGCTCTTCCCGGGTGAGGCAGATCGGTTGCCAGCCTCTGGATGGTCGCTCCCCGCGGCTATTGGCAGCTCACGCTGGCTGCCGGCCACTCACGCTGGCTGCCGGCCACTCACCGTAGCCTATGGCAGCCCACTGCAGCAGGGGCTGCAGCCTACACCGTCGTCGGGGCTCGCAGCAGCCCAGCTCCAGGTGGAGCTGTTGTTAGCTATAGAGGGCAGTGTCACTGGCCCTCATATGTGGGATCCGAACCGGGGCCGCTGGTGTCCCAAGCCAGCTCTTAATCAACGTGCCACCTGGCCGGCCCTGCATGAACATTTGACCTTTCTTGCATGGTCCAGGCTTTCTGAGCAAAGGACACTGGCAGGGAGATTGAAGAGTGAAAGCCCTGGGAGGCCGAGGGTGTCTCCCTAAAGATACAGCCCTCTGGAGAGAGAGAGGTGGAGAGAGAAAGCTTTCTACGCCCGCCCTCTTCCTGGAGATGCGTGCTTACATTCCAGGGTGAGGAACCTAGTGGAACATTAACCCTGGAGGTCAATCTGCTTAATGAGTAATCTCTCTCTCTCCTGCAGCTCCGGCACAAGCGAGGCTTGGCTTGTTTTTTGTTTTTTGTTTTTTTTTTGAGGGCAGTGTCACTGGCCCTCATATGTGGGACCGAACCGGGGCTGCTGGCTTCCCAGGCCAGCGCTTAACTGCTGCGCCACTCGGCCGGCCCTTGGCTTGTTTTTTAAGAGAGGAACATCTATGACTGTGAAATCTTCCCAGGCAATTATGGCAGAAAATAAATCTGCAAAAGGGAGGCAGATTTAAGAGTAGTCAGAGGAAAAAGGAAAAAGTGCACATAGCTAAAAAGAAAAGGAGGCAAGCTGCAAAGGATACATTATATAACACAAACAAAGGAGGAAAAGAAAACCCACTACTGGAAACATCGCAAAGAGCCAAGATCCAGACGGGAATCACTGGGTGGAAGCTTGGTTTATATACACCAAGGTGGGCAGATGGAAATGCTTTTTGATTTCATAAAAAAAAGTATAACCTAACAGTACACGAAAGTCTACCTGCAACTCATCACCAAGAGCCTCAGAGCACTGGCAAGAAAGCTGTTCTGGGAGAGAAAAAATTATAACATACCCTCATTATCCTGGCAGCCTCCAAGAGGATTCGACCACGCTCCATGCCCGATTTTTTACTCCATATTTTAAAGGCAGCCTTTGCATCTTGAACAGCCAAGCTGACCTCTTTTTCTCCTGAGCAAGTGAAAGTAGCTATTACTCGGCCTAGAGACACAAGAAAAGGTAGTGTTATCTCACACAGCTGCCACACATTTAAATAAAGTATCATGTCTTCAAATTTCCTCTCAATGATCCCTTTCTTGTATTTTTTTTTTGTTATTGTTGTTGTTTTTTTTGAGGGCAGTGTCACCGGCCCTCCTATGTGGGACCCGAACCGGGGCCGCCGGCGTCCCAATCCAGCTCCCAACCACCACGCCCCTCGGCCGGCCCGATCCCTTTCTTGTTTTTAAGTACGGTTGGATTCAGTGACCACACCTATACCAATAGTTCTTAACTCTGTCTGGGGTCACTGGCCCCTTTAGGAGTCTAATAACAGCTACAGACTTCTCTCTAGAAAAGTGTTCACAATCATATCACAGAATTAGAGATCACATCCCTTGCCCCGAGCACACCATAAACTTAGGGCTAAGAGCACTTCCTGCCTCTGACTTACGGCTGGGTCACTAACATTCCCTTCCTAGCGATTACTCTGCGATGTTCCTTAGCCGTGTTTTGAGTGTCTCGGGGATCTTTCAAAACCAAAGTGCAAAGTGCTCAGTCTCCTGGGCTATGAACTCTGAGTTTAGATCCCTCGTCTGTGTTCCTTGTAAGTTATCTCATACACTAATACTTGATGAATATGGTTAATAAACAGCAGTATCGGGGAAAAATATCCCTAACAGCAAGAAAAAATTTTTTCTCCAAAAAAAAAAAACAACAACAACTCCACTCTCCTTTTTTTACTCCAACCTTATTTCCTATTTGTATTCTGGGGCAAAATAGGAAATGATCCCTTCTTCCAGACCCATATTCCAGGGCTGTGACTGACTGCCAATAAGAAATCTTGAAGTATGCCAAGTCCTGATAAAAGTGAACTGGCCTTTAGTGATGCTTGACCAAAGAGTTGGGAGGACCGTGGGTGCAGCTGGGCTCCTTGTTAATTCTGGGAGCCTGACTCCATGTTTAACTTCGCGATACCTTCCAGGGGAAGGGATGATATGAATACACAGAGCCACCTTGAAACAGCTCTCTCCCCGTTTCTCCAGTCGGCGGCTGGTTGAAGCACCTGGTAGGAGTTGTGTGTAGGCCGCCGTAGGAGGCCCAGGTCACGGGCAGTGCAGTTTCTCCACTGCAGCAGTAGTTTGTTTCTTTTTTTTCCTTCCTCTGAATAAACCCTTTCCTTTGGTGCATAATTTTGGAGAGTTATTTTCGCCAGTCAACATTTTGGGGCTCCTCCGGGATCCAGGGCGGAGCAGGACTTGGAGGGCTTCTGACCGGTGAGTAAATCCATGGTGCCTGACTGAGCTGTTTCGCTCCATTTTTGCTCCCTGGCTTAGAAGCCTCGGGTGAGCTTCTCTCCTGGATCTGAACCAAAGGACCTTTGCATCTAGCACTCTCCAGGTTTTATTCTGAATTTTTTTTTTTCATTTTTTTGTTTGTTTTGTTGCTGTGTGTGTGTGAATGCTTTAAGGCCTATTTTCTTTGAGTACTCGTGCCAAGGTGGCTTGCTTTCTTCGGAAAGCAGACTGTTTTGAGACAAAAACTGGCCTTTACCTAACGTCCCTTTGGGGATAAGAGGTTATTTCTATTGAAATTGCTGATGTTAGATCATGCTGTCTCAGCGAAAAGTTAACGGAGTGAGAGTGGAGCAAACCAAAGATTCCTGGTTTGCTTGAGTTGTGAACTGATTCTGGCCCAGCCAACCTGTAACTTAACTCCCTAAGAGTTGGTTATTTGCCTGGAACTGGCTTCAGCCTGGTTCTTAGTGATCAGACGGTTCCAGAGTAAGGTGAGCTGAAGACCTGTACAGGTTATTTGAACAGTAAGTTGGTTTTGGGGGGCCCAGTGTTTAAAAATGGGATCTCTAATGTCCAAGCCTTCTAAAACTGTCCCTCCTACAGGGACACCGGCTGAGCACATGCTCACAACCCACGGAGAACATTTGTGCACGTATTTAACTAAAATGAGCAGATCTGCCCGGGGATAATTATAAATATCAGTGGCCATGTTGGGGAATTTTCGAGATTCCCAAACTTGAATTTCTGAAAACTAGACTGTACAGTAACAGCGCTGAAACTAGGAAAGTGGAATGGAACGCCTCCATGGAGCGGTGTATGGAGGCCTCCGAACCAGACCGTGGGTCTGAAATTACCCTTTCAGAAAATACAGTCTCAGTGCTAACAGAGAGTGTTACAAATTTTAAAAGAAACCAAATGGCGCCTGACACCTCGTGTCCTCCCTCCTGTACACCTCCTAGCTCCTCCCACTCCGCCTGTGTCTCAGACTCCTCGCCATCTTGTTCCTCACTGCTGCCTCCCGCACCCCTCGCCCCCCGGCAACATCCTCTCCTGAATCTCCTCCCTCTTCCTCAGAACCTCTCAGTACTTCTTCATTTAACACTAAGCCCTCTGGGGATCCTAATAAACCCCATCTCTCCTACATCCCCTGGACAACAGCTGAGTTACGAGCCATTGTACAGGAATTCCCTACATTAACTAAGGAGTCTAATAAGTTTGCTAAGCACTTTGATATTATTATTCCAGCTTATCAGCCTGAGTTTTCTGATTTATATCGGCTAATGAATACGTTGGTTGGTGATGTCCAAGCCAGGCATTGGATGAGGACTGCGGGATGGGAACATCCCGAAAGGGATTTAGAAAAACAAACCTCCGGTTATTGGGAGGAAGCCAGGGAACTTATTCAAAAACTACACCAAGCAATCCCCAAGGCTTTTCCAAAGCCTGTTGATTGGAGCAAAATTCAGGATTGCTCACAAAGGCCTAGCGAATCTGTTCATGACTATTATGAAAGATTCCAGGTCATTTTTTTTTTTTAATTGGGGAATTGGGGGAGGGGAACAGCATTGGGGAATCGGGGAAGGGGAACAGACAACTTGCTGTCTTTTTGTTCTTCAGTCTAGTTGCGGAGGATGTTGCTTCACTGTTGGTATCGTCATTGCGCTCCTCCCGGATGAGGCAGATCGGTCGCTGGCCTCTGGATGTCGCTCACCGTGGTTATTGGCAGCTCACGCTGGCTGCCGGCCACTCACTGTAGCCCATGGCAGCCCACTGCAGCAGGGGCTGCAGCCCACACCATCACCGGGGCTTGCACAGCCCAGCTCCAGGTGGAGCTGTTGTTAGCTGTAGAGGGCAGTGTCACTGGCCCTCATGTGGGATCCGAACCCGGGCTGCTGGCATCCCAAAACCAGCGCTCAACCAATGCGCCACTCGGCCGGCCCTCCAGGTCGGTTTTAAGGAAAATTCCGATCTTCCTTCGGATGCTGGCCACACATGGACCACCTTTAATTCTCTGTCTGTCAGCGGCCTGAATGAAGACCCTTCCCTCCTGGTTAAGAGATCCCGGACAGGACGGGGAAAATGCCTACCCCAGACTTGGTAAATTTGGCAGATGAGCTTGCTCATATCTGAGACACGCCACCTACAAGTACGATTGGCAAGACTTTTGATTTTCAGCAGAGACAAACGAAAGAACCTGTGGGAAACCAGAGAACTCCAACTTTTTGCCACTACTGCAAGGACACTGGAAAGGGGATTGCCATAAGTTTAAGCGTACAAAACACTGCCTCCTAACCAGCCCCCTTCGCGCCTTCCTATGACAGGGCTCCGAGGAACTACAGGGCTTTTTCCAGCCCTTCTCCTTAACCCTCTTGGAGAGACTTTTCTTCAAATCGGGGCCAAAACTATTTCTGTTCTTATTGACACCGGTGCCACCCTTTCGGTGCTCAGCCCCACTGTAAAAAACCGGCCCCTGCCTTAGAATAATAAGACATAGTGGGGATTTCAAATAAACCTCAACAGGTTGGTGTATCCGAATCTGTCCCCTTTCGTCCAGGTCCCTTAAGAGATGGGACGTTGTTTTCTCCTTCTGCCCCTACCCATTTATTAGGCAGGGACTTCCTAGAGAAGTATCAGGCTGGAATATCCTTTTCTCGAAAAGGAGAAATAATGTTAGAGTTTGATGGTAACCATCAAAATCACCCATCAGGTGAATTACATGACCTGACAGCATCTTACTTGTGCTGTCTCTGACAGTATAGTAGCTGAATCGAAGAGTACTGATCAATGGTCCCTATGACCATCTACCATCTTCTTTATGGGCAAAATCTTCGACTGATATTGGCAGGATTCATAGTGCACCTCCTGTCAAGGTTCAAATTGATCCTTCAAAGCCTCTGCCCAGAATTAATATCCTATAAATAAGGAGGCTGTCCAAGGTATAAGACCCATTAGAGAAGATGACATAACTCAGGGTCTTATTATTCCTTGCACTAGTCCTTGTAACACTCCTACCCTACCTGTGAGAAAGCCAAAGGGATGAGGGTGGAGGTTTGTCCAGGACCTCCGAGCAATAAACCACATTGTTATCCCTCGACACTGTTCCTGACCCTCAGACGCTGCTGGCATCCTTCCAAAAGGAAGTAAATGCTTTACAGTAATTGGCTTATGCAGTGCATTTTTTAGCATCCCGGCTGATGAAGCTACCAATACCTTTTTGCTTTCATTTGGGAAGAAAGGCAATTTACCTGGACTGTAACGCCGCAGGGATTTACTGACAGCCCTTCTTATGTCTCACAGATTCTGAAGACTGATTTGGACGATATAACTTTCCCTAAATGCAGATGACTTACTTCTTTGCTCTCCTTCCCAGGTTTCCTTGCAGGATGATAGCATCCATTTGCTGACAGTCTTGGCCTTAAAGGGACATAAGGTCTCTAAAGAGAAATTACAATTTGCCCAAGCTCACGTTCGATACTTGGGATACCTAATATCGGAACATAGCCTGTGCCTGGATGCAGCCAGGCTCCATGGCGTTCCAGATTTCCCAAAGCCCAAGACTACGCGTCAATTACGAGGTTTTGTTGGACTAGTCAGCTACCGCCGGAATTGGATTCCAAATCTTTCTCTTGTTGCACAACCTCTTTATGTTATTAAGGAATGACAGTCCTGTCCCAATTTCATGGGAATAATGGGGAGACGTGGCCTTCAGGGCCTTGAAGGAGAGTTTAATAAACCCACCTTCTCTTGGGCACCCTACTACCAGATTCCCTTCTTCCTTTTTGTGCATGAAAAGGAAGGAAATGCCCTTGGGGTGCTCTCACAGAAACACAGGGAGCAACCTAGACCCCTAAGATACTACAGTGAGCAACAGGACCCGGTGGCTCGGGGATCCCCCCTTGCCTCAGAGCCACTGCTGCCACTGCCCTTCTGGTTAAGGCCACAGAGAAGACTGTTGCAGGATCCCCTCTAACCGTCTTTGCACCTCAGGCAGTAGCAGCTCTCCTGAATTCTCGTCACACCCAACATCTTTCAGTCAGCCGCCTTACTTCCTATGAAATCCTTCTGTTAACCGCTTCCCATATAACCCTTTCACGTTGTAATAACCTCAATCCAGCTACCTTTCTTCCTTCGGAGACTGAGGGAGCCCCTCATGACTGCCTGACACTGACAGATCACCTCCTCACTCCTCTAGGTAAAGCTGATCTTTGTGAGTTTACAGCTGGCCCAGACTTAAAATCGACAATGGTAAGTACTGCGCTGGTTATGCTGTTGTGACTGCTTCTGAAGTCGGCGAGGCAGCACCTTCGCCTCCGGCCACTTCTGCACAGCAGGCTGAATTATATGCCCTCGCTCGAGCTTGCATTTTAGCAAAGGGTAAAGCTGTCCACATTTACACCGACAGCAGATATGGCTTTGGGTGGCCCATGACTTTGGAATGCTATGGAAACAACGTGGTTTCCTCACCTCCAATGGAGATAAAATTTTAAATGGTCCATATGTACAGAAATTATTGGATGCTATACTTTTACCTGATGCCTTAGCCATTATTAAGATCCCAGGGCATTCTAAACTTGACTCCCTGGAAGCCAAAGAAGATTTGCTGACATTTCTGCTAAGCATGCTGCCTTTAAAGCCATCAGTGGCAGTCAAACCCCTGTCATGGTCCAGAGAGGAGCTGCTCCAGCTGGTAACTGAGAAAAACTGGCCAGAGAAGCCCAACACTCAGCTCCTGGAGAAGAGAAGCAAGACTGGAAATCCAACAACTGCCGGTTTCATAAGAAAAGGGCTCTGGCTCGGACCAAGTAACAACCCAGTCCTGCCAGAAACCCTCAAATTCCCGCTCTTAACCACGTACATGCACTGAACCATCCGTCAGCTGACAAAATGGTAGCTTTCATGCACAATATTGGTGGGGAAATATTAATAAGGCTGCAAAAGGTGCCTACCTCAGGTGTCCCACCTGTCCAAAGTATAACTCAGGGAAGCCTGTTCACACTGCCCCTGGACGTTTAAAGTTGCCAAATGGACCATTTGAGGTCAGGCAACTAGACTTCTTACAGCTTCCCCTGTCTCGTGATACAAGTATGTTTTAGCCATGATATGTGTGTTTTCTCACTGGACTGAAGCTTTCCCTTGCAAACAGGCTAATGCACCAGCAGTGGCTAAAGCGGTTAGACAAGATTATTCCTACTTGGGGAACTCCTCTTGAACTGCACAGCGATCGAGGAACCCATTTCGCTGGTCAGGTGCTAAAGCGAGTCTGTGCTGTTTGGCCAGTCCTACAACATTTTCACTGTGCCTACCAGCCTCAATCCTCAGGATTGGTTGAATGCACTAATTGTATTAAGACCCAATTGGCAAAATTTATGGAAACTTCAAATACCTTGGCCAAAAACATTGACATTAGTCCTTTTAAATCTCAGATCTACTCCTTTTGGGACTCATAAGCTCTCACCCTTTGAGATAATTACAGGATGCCCCATGCATTTGGCCCCTGCCTCTCTCGATCCACGGATGGTGAAAGGAGACATACTTCAATACTGAAAAGTCTTAATTGATTCTATCCACAAAAACCATGCCTTAGTCAAACAATCATTTCACCATACACTCCAGGGAAATGAAAAAGTAAAATTTTATACTTTAAAAACTGGAGATTTTGTTTATTGGAAAAGATACCTAAAAAAGAATTGCCTCCAGGCACGCTGGAAGGGCTCTTACCAGGTACTGCTGACAAACTCCTGTGCTGCTAAACTACAGGGTGTAGATTCTTGGAGACACGTGTCACACCTAAAGAAGGCACCAAACCCGGACTGGAAAAGCACACAGCCTGGTGACCTGAAAGTAACACTGTCAAGACTTAAAACAGGTGACCTCTGAGGAGTTTGAGTTCCTGGCTCAGGCCTGCCACATAAGCTGTTTTGCTTTGTTCTAATTCTCTCTTTTTAACTTTGATCTGTTTAAGCTCTGTTTCTGATGCCAGTGGACACTGGACACCAGCTGTTTTCCCCATCCGTGCGCTCTTCCCCACGATGACACCCAAAAGAGGCCTCTCTGACACTGAGGGACAAAAGGATGGACAGACATCGAGGGATAAGAGGCTGGACAGTGGAAAACCCGAGACTAGAAGACCTGAGTGTTGATCGACGGTCTTTTAGAAGGAAGATCTTGATCAAGAGGGGAGAATGATAAACGTGAACTGGCACTTTGTGATGCTTAACCATCGCGTTGGGAGGACTGTGGGTGCAGCAAGGCGCCTTGTTACTTTTGTGACCCGTCTTGAAACAGCGCCACGTGTGCGAGGCAGGGAGGTGCCCCGGTAACCGAGCAGTGCGGCTTCTCCACGGCGGCGGCGGCAGTTCGTGTCCTTTGCTTCCTCCTTTCTTTTGCGCATCGTTTTGGAGAGCTACCTTCAGCAGCCCGCAGCATGCGTTCCTCTTCCCCTCCCACAGGATCTCCTGGGACCGCCGTGTGCAGAAAGGTTTCGCAGCCCGGCCGAGTCTGTGACACACTCCAACAGCCAGTGGGACGTGGCCACGGGCGACGGGGGCCGGGCGCTTGCGCGGGCGGGGCCGAGAGGCTGCGCCGCAGGAGGCTCGGGCCCCGGGAGCGGCCGTCCGAACTCCCCGCCCCGCGCCGGGCCGCTTCCCGCCCGGGCCGCCGGCCGCGCCTCCCCTCCGAGCGCTCCACCCGCCCGCCAGCCACGCCCTGTTCCGCGCTCGTCCCCGCAAAGGCCCCCGGCGCTGGGCGCCCGGCCCGGGATAGAGCGGGGCCCCTCCCGCTGCGGAGCGCGCGCGCAGCCCCGCGCCCCCGCCCCCGCCCCGCGGCCCCCGCCCCCCGCCCCCGCGCAGCCGCGCGCCCCCGCGCAGCCCCGCGCCCCCGCCCCGCGCAGCCCCCCCCCCCCCCCCCCCCGCACCCCCGCGCCCCGCGCCCCCCGCACCCCCCCGCCCCGCGCCCCCACGCAGCCCCGCGCCCCCGCGCAGCCCCGCGCCCCCCGCCCCCGCGCAGCCCCGCGCCCCCCGCCCCACGCAGCCCCCCGCCCCGCGACCCCGCCCCCACGCAGCCCCGCGCCCCGCTACCTGTGGCCGGCTCGAACGCCTTCTCGGTGCCCGACGCGTCCGCCGGCTCCACGCGGGCCCCGCCGCGGTAGTTGAGCGGCTGCGACACGACGAAGGTACCGGTGCTCATGGCGGCGACAGGGACCGGCTGCAGAGCGCGGAGCAGACGGGGAAGGGCGAGCAGGCCAGCGCGAGAAAACATGGAGGCGAGCGTGCGGGCCGCGGGGGCGGGGCCTCTGGGGCGGGGCCTCTGGGGCGGGGCCGCGGGGCGGGGCCTCTGGGGCGGGGCCTCTGGGGCGGGGCGGCGGGCCGGGCCGCTGGGGCGGGCCCGCGGGGCGGGGCCGTGGGGCGGGGGCCATGGGGCGGGGCCGCGGGGCGGAGTCGCGGGGCCCTGGTGGGCGGGGCCGGAGTTCAGGGCCTCCCCGCAAGGGCGGGCCTGCCCGGGCGGAGTCCGGGGCTCAGGGCGCGGTCCGTCGGCTTTCCCGCCGCCCCGCGCAGGCCCTCACTTAGCCGTAAGGATGGGGCCTCAAACCGGGAGGGTCCCGCACACCCGCGCCCCCGGCCCCGTTCCCGCACCCTCAGGGCGGGGTCCGCTGCGGATCCGCTGAGCGCTGCCGGCCGCCGCCCTGGGCCCCTGCTGCCGCCTGAAGAAAGCGGAGGACGGGCCGCCGGCCGCGCTCCTGGGGCGGGCGCTGCGCTCCTAAGCCCCCGCTCCTGTCTGTAGGGCGATCGCTTTAAGGGTTACGGTGGGGACCACGCGGGGACGGCGGAGGACACAGGCACGGCGATGCGGGCCGCTTCTCGAGTAACAAGGCAGCGGTGGAGGCCGCGGTGGCCGGCGGGGCCCAGCGGCGCGGGGCTCGGGGGGCGGGGCAGCCCGTGGGGGGCTCGGGAGGCGGGGCAGCCCGTGGGGCCCAGAGCGGCCCCGCCCCGCAGCGGGCGCTGTCACCGACGGAGCCGCCTGGCGCCCGGGACCGCCCCGCAGGCTTGTGCCTTCCGGGGCCGTGCGTGAGTCCTCCCTGCCCACCCGCACCGCACTGAGGACGCCCTGCACGTCCGGAGCGGACATCGGCGTTCCCCGCACTCGGCGCCGGCGTGCGGGCCTCCTCGGTGACGGCACGTGTAGGTCTTGGCCCGCAAACAGCGGCCTCAGACTCGGAACCCCCGGGCCGAACCCGGCTGCAACAAGCTGCCCGCTGGGACTGCAGTCCAGCTCTGTGCGGGCCCGGTTCTCAGGGCACCGGGCCCAGATGTTGTCCCGATGAGGCTTGCCATCGAAATTCGCTTGGATTTGGCTGCTCATCTGCCAGAGGCCAGGGGGCGTTTGAAATCCAGGAGGCTGGCCCTGGGAGAAGGTCTAAAGGACAGGAAGCTCCCTGGGAGGAGCTTGTTGGCAGTGCTCCCAAAGCAGCTGTGCAAGTTGGGGTGAAGATTCGAAGAGACAAAGAGGGCCACAGGGAGTGGAAGGCGTGCTGAAAGAGGAGCGCGCCCTTAGCAGGGGCACCTGGGAGGGAAGGTGTGAGGGAGAAAGAGCGGGCCGTGGGCCGGGCATGGAAGTGCCTCCTGTTACTTCACCTCCCCTTTCAGCGGGGAGAACGCAGCTGATGGCCATAAAATACTGCAACTCAGTTCGCTGGGAGAGCAAAGTACGGATTTGGGGAGAAGCTCTCCTATGTTCTATTAGGGTTCTCCAGGAAATAGAATCAATAGCATATATTGAGACAGAGAGAGAAATTAGCAAACTGGCTTATGTGACTGACATTGGCAAGTCTGAGGTCCTCAGGGCAGCCTGCTGGGCGGAAATTCGGATCACACCTGATGCTGCCATCTTGACGCCAAATTCCACAGGGCAGCAACCTGGACACCTGGGCAGGTTGTCTTCGTTGCGGTCTTAAGGAAAATTCCTTCTTCTTTGGGAAACCTCAGTCTTTGCTTCTGAGGCCTTCTGCTGCTTGGATGAGGTTCCAGTCACATTGAGGAGAGTCACACACTTCACTCAGAGTCGTCTGATTGTAAGGGTTCCTCACACCGAGGAAATGCCCGCTCGGCGATGTCAGAGTGGTGTTTGACCAAACCACTGGGCCCCAGGCTGACACACAATCAGCCTTCAGACCCCCAAGGGTTACCAGGCCTTATTCTGGAGTAGGCAGTCAAGAAAGGGGCAGAACAGCGTGGGGGGAGAGGCACAGACGTTTGCTTTTTATGCCTTTATACATATTTGTATTTTTACCGTGTGTATGTATTCCTTTCTTTTAAAATACTGTCATTTTAAGAAGGAAGATACGAGGTTCTAGGCCGATGACACACGTCTGGAAAGAAGAGCGGCTTTCTGAAAAATAGAGGATGGGCAACAGGTCCTCCTGCCTGTTGGTCCTCAGATGGGAAGGTCTGGGAGACAGCCTCTGCCCAAGGGGGTGTCAGTGTGTTATCAGACACAATCATCATATTTTCTTCCCTCCTGGGAGAGTCGGGCTTACAGTTAAAGTGGCAAGGGTGTTCTGTGCTCAAATCGAGGATGCAGCCAAGTCTCAGCAACAAACTGGGGCTTCAGAGGACTGGGTGGGAGACGGAAACGGGGGGCCTGAGCAGGAGGACGGCGGGCCAGGCGGGGCAGACGCGCAGTGAGAGGAGAGACTGGGGGAGGCCACCAGCAGGATCAGGGGACACACCTTTGTCTCTTCCGTTCCCATTTTTCAGACTGGATGCCATGTCAAGGGGGAAACAAACCTTTTTAATTGTTTGTTGTTTTCCCCTGGAAGGCTATTGAGAGGCTTGGAGGGTGGCAGGAGGAGGCCCTAGGGACGGAAAAATGTAGTCACTGCTGTGCATTTACAAGGTCTGTGTCTTCATGCACCACCGCAGGCAGAGTGCCTTCTAGAACCCTCTCAGTGTGCGGTCCACTCTCCCTGCCTCCCTGGACAGCGGACTCAGGGCTCCAAGGACAGAGCCCTCCATTTCCTAAGGGGCAGGCAGGGCCACTTAACACCACTAGGTGGCACTCGCTCGTAAGCAGCAGTTGAGAGAGGCTGAAGGATAAAAGTTAGAAAATACAATGGAATCAGCAACCCTACAACAAAGAAGGAATTTAAGAATGAGGGCCACAGGTTCAAGCTATTGCGTTTTTAAAATCTTCAGCGCCAAGTTGGTTTTTCTGGTGCCCCAGTACTTGAGGCTGGATACTTGGTCACAACGGAAGGAAATATGTGGCACCAGGTGGCAACAGACAAGGCAGAGTTAAAAGGCTGCGACCCCACCAGGGCCTGCCTGTCCTCCACCCTGAATGGCCCCTTGAAATCCCTGTCATACCCCTGCTATTTGTCTTCCACCCAAAAGCTATCTCCCCCTTTTCCCAGGAGGGCCGAGCCCCGCTTTTGCTCGGGTGTCTAACTCCCCCAACCCCCGCCCCCATAACCAGGGCACGTCACCGGGAGACAGGCCAGCCAAGGCCTTCTTCCCCGTGGCACTGATGGGTCGTGGGGACAGGCCTGTGACCACACCCAGCTATGAGCACTGAGCAGGCTGAGCGTCTTCCAGGACAAGATTTCCTAGCTCCAAAAAAGCCCCAATGAAACAAGAGCCCCATTCTTTTTCTCCTGCCAGTAGGGAAGCCATTCATCAGAAAGTGAGGGAAGGGGGGAGGTGGAGCATCTTTCTTTTCTTAATGGGCGGGGGAGGGGAGAGAGCTGTGAAAAACAGGCGGTGCCCCCAGGTGTGGAGACGCTGCCATCAATGCCCCATGCAGCTACTTTTTGAAAAATGAAATCAAAATACCAGAGTGCATGTCGGAGGTAAAACTGTTTCGCAAAATTCTGCAAGTATCGCCCCATCTGGCTTTAAAAAAATACAAAATTTTCTCTAGAAAGGAACAGTCTGTCACCAGATGAAGCAGATTTCAGGCTTTTTCAGGCTTCTTGGTATTATCTGTTTATGATCGAACTGACTGTTCAGCAAATGGTTGGAATAATTATAAACCTAAAAGTCAGTGGTATAAAATAAAGCCCTTTATATTCATGAGCAGCCAGATTGGCCTTGGATCCAAATATAATTTTATGGATTAACAAGTGTGGTTAGCCTCCATCTTCAGAGGCAGCCATTCACAGTAGCATCTCTTAGTAGACTTATGTTGACCCTCTCTTACGTACTCACCTGGTGACAGCTGGAGAGTTTCCTAATTAATAATTTTTAAATTTCTTTTAAGATTCAAAAAGTCTTGCCAATATAGACCATTCTGTTGGTAAACTAGGAATGTGGTGACTTTTTTAAAAACTGAGGGACTAGAGATAATGACAGTCATTTAAATGACACTCCCTGGGGACCCCAACCTGTCTTACACGAAGCCCTTTTGCACACAGGGTAAGGAACCCGGGGGGAGTCCAGGTCAGCCGTTTTTTACACTGTAGCCCCAATGGAGTCTGATTTACTGGGTGCTATCATGAAACAGCATGGCCCCAGCAACTGAGGATCTGGTCGGGTCCTGCCATCTACTGGTGTGTGATCTTAAAATCTCAGAACCCCATCTGTCATATGTAAAATCAGATAATGAAAAAAGATGCCCTATAGGGCCGGCCGAGTGGCACGGTGGTTAAGCGCTGGCCTTGGAAGCCAGCGGCCCCGGTTCAGTCCCACATATGAGGGCCAGTGACACTGCCCTCAAAAAAAAAAAAAAAAAAAGATGCCCTATCTACATATAGAATTGCTGTGTGTGAACAAATGCTTTCAATATGCCAGGCCTATCAAATGCTTCGCATAACCTGTCAAAATTACTAGGAGGGAAAGACTCATTTAGCTGATAGAATTTGAATGTTAAACTAAAAAGTTAATTACAGACTGGAATTACAAAAAAAAAAAAGAAAAAGTCATCTGTCCGACCATTTTAACCTTTAAAACATACATACACCCATTCAGCTTGGATGTAGGGGGAAGGCTTTTTCCTCGAGTACACGTCTAGTGTGGGGAGTCCCTCTGATTTGTTGTTGTTTTTTGCATAAAGCAAACCCAAAATGTATCACCTCCTTTTTGTTTGTGGATTGTTGGTTTTTCATTCATCATGACTTACATATTTATTCCAAAGAATCCTTATCTTTGTTTTCCATGCACACTTTTTAGCAGGAATACAACAGAATCAAACATTTGCAAAGCAACTAAAGGTTTCAAAAATTGGAAGAATTGAAACAGAATTTGTGATGATGAAAACTCCATGTTTCATGGTGGGCGCTTTTCTGAAAGATGTTTTAAAAAACCCAGATGGATCGCCTCTGATGTCTAGTTGTGGTTTCTTAAGGGGGAGTATGACACTGCGAAGGGTATGAGTGCTGAGTCTTTCTAAATTTGTAGTACTACTTGCACTACTTTTTTCAGTCTGCCGCCTCACCCGCATATAAATCAAAGCAATTATTTTTAGCAATTTGCTTTTATTGAGTCATTCAAATTAGTTTCCACTGAAGCAATTCTTTTTGCATCATTTCATTAATTTACATCTAGTCAATGTCTATAAGTAAAATTAACAAGTAACACAGGCAATGTAACAGAGCTCCCTCTGGGAGCAGAAGCGCAGGGCGTGGCTAGCGGTCAGTGCTGGGGTGCTGGTGGGCGTGCTTCTGAAGCCGTGGGTAAGTGGCGATGGACAGAGGAGCTCTGACTGCGGTATGAACCCCCCTTTTCCAGATGACGCGATTGACGCTTACCAAGTTAAGAGACTTGCCCTTTTTTTATAAGTGACTCATATGTGAAAAGCTCAAACGAGTCCAGGGAAGAGACTTGACCCGGCCATGTAAAGATCAGAGGACATTTTTACGAGGAGGTGATGCTTGAGCTGAGTCGAGAAGGTAGTGGGAGAAATCAGGCAAATAAGAGGAGGAACATTCCAGGTAGAGAAAACAAAGGTAGTTAAGTCCGAAAAGAACGTGGAAAATGTAGATTTTTAAAATAAATCTGCTTGTCTGGAGCCTAGGATGTAGGGGGGATAAGGGTGGGAGAGGCTGAAGACCCAGGCAGGGATGCTTTTCTGTGTTAAAGCCTTTAAATTCAGTTCAAGGCAACTGGAAGCCATTGGACAGCTTTCCTTGGAGGAGCAACACACTTCCATTTAGAAAGGTTACTGCCATGACAGGAGGGATGATGGGCCAGAGGCCCCTGCAGGAAGCTAAAGGGACAGGGATGAGGGCCTGACTCACTTGATGACGTCCCCAAATGCATTCTCCTCCCAGTGGGCCTTCTCCCTTTATCCAGCAAATGTGGGGAATGTCACTGCAGGCAGGTTCCTGCCATCCCCACTGCTGGCTTAAAATAAAATGGTTGCTGGTAATATTCTGTCCCTGCCCATATTTCCATGCATTCTGGGGATTATGAGTGGGGTACACCCATAAAAGGAGTGCGATAATGGGTAGTTAGGTACCCATCTTTATGTAGGTTAAATACGTACACTTTTTTTTATTTTTTAGCTGAGCCATCCTGCCACCTGTTGGCAGCTCAGCGGCAGCTCAGCTTGAGCTGGGCATCGAACCGCCGTTGCTCAGAGCTCAGCTCACACTCTTGAGCGAGCTCTTAACCAACTGAACCACTCGGCTGGCCCTTAAATACGTACTCTTTTGTGTGCCACCTAGAAATCCATGAAAACAGTATTTGTCATTTTTATAATGATAAGGTAAAATTAAACAGCATGGTCTAAAAGTTGGAAATAAAATCGTACAAATGAATGAAAATATATATTTATCCAGTTGGTGGTATCAAGTCAAAAAAGAAACTATTCCAGGTAACTTGAAATTGCAGTAATTTGACTGTGAGCCCAGAGTGGGGTGCATCTTAAAGAATGCCTACCCTCCTCCCCCTCCTAAAAAAACCCAACGATTCTCAGTCATCATATTATTGGTAGTAATGTTGGTATTGAAATTCTGAGACTTTGGAGTAGATATTTTGGGATTATGCTAGTAATAATGTGATATTGTAAATCTATCATCCCTGGTACTGAAAACTAGGATTGTTAGCATGAGATAAGAGACACAGATCAAAGAAATTAAACTCTGTAGCCCTGAATTTAAGTGGGGAGCATCAGGGTTAATTCAGGATGTATTTTACTTTAAAATGGCGACAACAAAATGCCTTACCATAGTCCACAGAGGCGGCCTAGAAACTTGGTACCGAGTCTCCAGATACAGGAGAGGAGCCAGGCCTTCTGGGGAAAGTGCTGCTTCCCCGGCAGGCAGGACATGCGCCGTGGCCCTGGGACACCCTGTCATACACACCACTTAGCAAAGATGGCACCAATGACAACTAGGGTCATGACAAATGGATGAGGAGGCAACTTAATGAGCCTCCCCCTGGGCGGAAATGGGACGACTTGAGCTTGCACACGACAAATAATTTCAGTGGACTAAAGTGAATCACGTTTAAATCTATTAATTGCTACACACACACACACACACACACACACACACACACACACACACACACGGAAATTGTTCGCCATTGGCAGATACTAGTGAACAACTCTTATTTTGAAAACCAGACAATCAAGTGTTTTATTCTGCCAAACAGTAGATGGGGGGAAGTTTCTATTTATAGTGATATTTTACCAATAAATGCAGGGATACTAGAATTAGAATATCATTTCTCAATCCCTAATTAATCAATGGATCAAAAGCTGCTAACATTATGAAAAGGGACAACCAACAGTATGTAAAATAGACATGTAATTGCGAAATGGAAACTGAAGGGAAATCCTATGGGGCAAAACCACCCAGTTTCTTCAACAGATAAACTGCCAGCGAGGAGAGAGAGAGAGATGGGGGACGTGAGTGGCCTCCAAACCAGCAGTGCCAGCATCACCTTGGAACTTGCTGGAAGTGCAAGGTCTCGGGAACCGCCCCCTCCCCAGTCAGAAGCTTCTAGGGGACTCGGACGCCTCTGATCTGAGAACCACTGCCTAGATTAGAAGAGACTGACAACGCTTATCAACCAGCCAATCGCAACATGGTTTTCTCCTTCGCCTCCCATTCAGAAAACTGTGTCGAGCTTTGACATTTATAGACAGTTCATGATATCAAGAAATTGTCAACTTTTAGGTGTGTAAATGGTATTGAGGAGATATATATATATATATATAAAGGGCCGGCCGAGTGGCGCGGTGGTTAAGCGCTGGCTTGGGAAGCCAGCGGCCCCGGTTCGGTCCCACATATGAGGGCCAGTGACACTGTCCTCAAAAAAATAAATAAATAAAAAATATATATATATATATATTTTAGTTGAGTCATCCTGCTACCTGTTGGCAGTTCAGCTCGGGCGGAAGTGGGAATCGAACCGGAGACCCGGTTGCTCAGATCTCGCACTCTTGAGCAAGCTCTTAACCTACTGAGCCACTCGGCAGGCCCATTATTTTTTTTTTTAAAGCTCTGAAATATTTAAGGATAAAAAGCATGATGCCTAGGATTGGCATCAAAATCTTGTGAGGGATAAGCCAGCACGGGTAGACATAAGACCGACTGAGTTAATAATTGTTGAAGTTGAACATTGGGTATCTGGGTGTTCTTTATACTATACTTCTTAAAACCTTCATTTGTGAGATTTTTTTCCATTCCAAAAAAGTTTAAAAACTCAAAGGAAAGAGTAAATTATTGGGTTGTTGGAAAAGTCATGATGCATTTTTGCAACGAAAAACAGAAAAAATGTCATGACTTTTCTGACAACCCAATAAAATAGAAGACTGTAACTTAAGCAGAATTAATCCAAAAAAAAAAAAAAAGAGAGAAAGTATATGGCACTTTTACTGGAACTGAAGGCCAGTTTTGAAATACACAAAATTGATAAGTACATTGAAAAAGCCCGACTATGTACTATTATGTGGCAAAATGACTTTGATTGGGAATTCTGGGTGCTCACCAACCCACTGCTGTCACTTTAAGTCCCTGACCCATGGAAGAGGACGACTTCCCTGGGAAAGGGGCCACGGTCTGGTCAAGGGGTGAGCACCCCCACACACTTGCTTTCTAATTTCCCACTGGCTTAGCTTTTGGAATGCCATCTGTTAAGAAATTCAGGCTCACCTGCATTTTAGAAACACACTACTTCAACATATGAGCACAACCTGAGTAGCCTAATGCAGGTATTAATAATGCTTGATTTTCTTTCTTTTTTTTAAAACTAGAAAGGGGACAATCTATCCTTTACAGGCCAAGTATGTGTTTTTAGAGATGTTCAGAGGCTTGAAATGTCATCTCAAGTAACTCAATGATGGTCAAGTTCTAGGGTGTCGTCCAAAAGACTAGTCTTGAAAATTTTTCAGGGCAAATAATTAAAAAGAACTGATTGTAGGGCTGGCCGAGTGGCGCAGTGGTTAAGCGCTGGCTTGGGAAGCCAGCAGCCCTGGTTCGGGCCCATATATGAGGGCCAGTGACACTGCCCTCAAAAAAAAAAAAAAAGAACTGATTGTGAGGGGGTAGCAGCCCTTAATAGCTCCTTGAATCTACATTCTTGTGACATGATAGCTTTATTTCTTCTGTAATACATCGTTAAGAATGACTTCGCAAAAATTCAAAAGCCTGTACGGGGTAAGGAGGGAATGAATGGCTGAGGACCCTCATGTTTATACTCCCACGAGTCACTGCTTCCTTCCTCTTTTACGTTTTCCAGTTCCTGTAAGAGACAACTCCATATCCTGGGCATATGAGGCACACATGATAAAATATGACATTAAACGCTTTTATTTTAGCCCTTCCTTTATGTCCATATCACTAAAAACACATATCTAGAAACGGCAAAACAAAACAGAGCTCTCGTTATAGATGGAACAGCTAAAATTTTGGCCTCTTTACTGATTATGGGTCATATATTTGGCTTGAAAAACACACAAAACAAAGAATTCCAATTAAGAGTCACTAACTAACTGAAGGAAAACTAAAATTTGCTTTCAGACTGCTCGTGCTCAGGGACAGCCAATCCCCGGCACACAGGCATCTGGAGAGTAGGTCCCACAGAAAATGATGTTGGCCACACAAGACAGTTTCTCATTACGGAAACATCACGTGCACTTATCTAATCAACACACTTATTAAAAAATTCACTTGTGACTGAAAGCTGTCATGTTTGTTTGTTGGGTGCCATTCTCATTCGAATCCTATCGGTAAAATCTAGAAATAAATGAAGAGTAGAAAGTGGCCCACGTGCTAAGGCTGCCTGTGGCTCCTGTTACAAAATAGTTGCCAGTCTGATTTGAAGATCCAAAAAAAAAAAAAAAAAGACAGGAATTAGGGGGTTCCTCTTGATGTCAAGAGAACTTCCCAGAAGGAGGCGGAGGGCCAAGGAATCCACCGGCCTGCTTGGTGGCAGCTCGCGAAGGGGCCAGGCCAAGAATCTTCTGGATATTCTGTGAGGAAAAAGGAATAGAAATTGGGTTTTAATATGAGACACAGGAGAGAGTTTTACGTGATGCCACGTGACGGACGAGAAGCTATACGAGGGAGAAGCACCCTCATGACCTACAACAGGATGACAACTGCTGTGCTCCTTCTGCAAAGACGGTCACAGAGCCCACGGAACTGGACAAGCCCCGGGAACGGAAGCGGCTTGCTCACGGGGGGAGTCCTACAAGGGGGTAATCTTTCCTTTTCACACAAAGCCTTTAAAGGACGTTCATTAGCTATGTCTTGCAGTGAGGAGTCCAGGTCTTCTGCGGGGGGTTAGTCGTTACTGCACCGTCTAAGCTGAAACTGAAATATTCAGTTTGTTTCTTCAAAGGCATGAGAGCTCTTAAGACTCCTGCAAAGTGACCTGAGTCCAGGACCCCCTGGATATTGAACACCTCTCCTCACCTTTTTCAGAGTCTCACTTATATCTAATTCATTAGTATTGTTTTAGAAACGCATCTTTATTAAACTAGTTCTCAAAAAAAAACAAAAAAAACCTACTTTTATACTCAGATTTCATCGGTTAGTGTAACATTAAATTACATAAATACAACAAGTGAAACCCGCATAAACAGTTTGGGGATAAACACAATCGACTCTTGGAAGACAATGACTCAGCAGGTGGAGCAGACAGGTGTGGGCCACGGACTAAAGGGCGGACTTTAGTCCGTGGGGGTTCCTCAGGGTGCTGTAAAGGAGGTAGGAGGGGGCTCCTGAATGTGGAGAGGGGAAGCAAAGGCCAGTGTTAAGAGTCTGTGCAGCACTTAAAGGAGGGAAACCCTTAAAGGTCACCCGACTATTCTTGTTCAATTGTTTCATTTTATACTTGAGGAATTCAAATTAAAATTTGGAAAAGTATGATGGCTTGTCCAAAGTTACAAAGTGAAATGAAGAGCACAGCTGGAATGAAAACCAATGTGCTTTGATTCTTAATCTAACGGGTTCTTTCCATCAGTACCTCCGGTGTTAAAATTCTGGTCCAAGGAACCAACTCCTCTGATGGAAGGCAGGCCAGCACGTCTGCACCCATCATCCCCTAGGACTGGTCCCAGGTGTGCAAAGGCACCGTGAGAACCCATAGCCACTTCCCTGAAGTGTACGTACTCCCCGGCCCTTCATCAGGAAGAGTGATAACTGATATGTGTTTGTACAATATTTCTGATAACACTCTGTCAGATTGTAACAGAATGTAACAGAATATGAAGACACAGACTTAAGGATGCCTGTAAATTATATTTAACATAAAATACTTATTTATGCATTCACAATACTTTATTTATTTATTTATTTATTTTGAGGGCAGTGTCACTGGCCCTCATATGTGGGACCGAACCGGGACCGCTGGCTTCCCAAGCCAGTGCTTAACCACCGCGCCACTCGGCCAGCCGATTCACAATACTTTAGCTTTACTTTAAAAAGAAATCTGAAAACAAGTTATGCAGCAAATCAATCACTATTAGATCAGGCTACTTCTCGGTAAAGCTGGAGAATGTCTGTACTACTTACATGCTAAAAATAGCTTCTCATGCCCATCTCTAAAAATACCCATTGAACGAAGCAATGAGAAAACCAAATGGTACGTCGCTCGTTTCCAATTTCTTTTATAATCAGTAAGTATTTACCGCCTACAATGTATCCAGGGTTAAGTAAGGCATTTTACAGATAACATTTGAAATAATAAGACATGACCAAATTAGCTGCTGAGAAGCACACTGTGTAGTTAACAAATACAATAATACGGTCTAGAAAAACATAGCCAGGGATCCTTGCTCAGTTGTTCTGTCGAGACGGGTCTGTTAAGTGAGTCTTTATCATTTTAGAGAGAAAGACCAGTGTAAACCTCGGATGCCCTTTAAATAACAAGTTTACTGTGATTTAAAGCAGACAACTGGAAGAAAAATAACAGAAAATATACAGTCTGATTTACAAAATAAAAACATCTGACCGACTAGGGAGTGTGGGGACAGCTCTCGGTGGCCACCGCGACGGCCACCGCGACAGCCACGCGCCTTGAAGCAGCAGCCCAGCCCAACATCGTGGCACCCGGCAGCTCTTGGCACAGGCTCCCTTTGGGAACACTCAATTAAGTTTATCAGCGTTACATTGCCCAAGTATTTGTATTTTAATACAAACGCTCTGCACTTACTGTGTGTGACTTATCCTTCACTGATTCTGCACAATCCATTTGGATTGCTACCCGGTAGTCTCACAAATGAACCCAGCTCTTCTGATGGTCTTTCTTAGGTAATATTTCCTCTGCGCCCCATCAGGGAAGCCTGACACTGGCGGGGACTATCTAATGGTCTCCAGATGCGAGAGATGCAAGCAGAAGGCTGGAGGCCACCGTCTCTCTGCACGTCCAAGTTTCCAGACAGTTCCAAGGACTCGTTTCCAGTCCTGAGTCATCCTCGCTTTAGAGATGAGAAGGCCGAGGCAGACGGGTCATGCGTCAGGACATGGACTGACACACAACTCCAAGTGCAGCGTTCCTTTAGAAAGCCACCTCTCTCTAACAGATCTTGATCTGCAGAATAAAACCCTTTAACGGAGGTCTGGCCATTTTTTTTTTTTTTAGTCAAGTTGTGAAGACCATGTATGAGACCACTGTGAACCTAAACTTCTTGTAAAAAACGCTTGTACATACTGTAAGGACACATGGAAAAATAACAATTGTATTAATGATAGTTGTAGACCCTTTCCTCATTCCTCGCCTCCAACGTTGTGAAACGTCACTCGCCAGGGTCATTTAATATAAAGACGAATCTTTCTGTGGGTGCTGCCTCCAGCTGCTAGGCCTTGTTTTAAGCACCTTACACGTATCTTCTTCTTTCGGTCCTCACAACCAGAGGCTCAGAAGCGCCACGCACAGGGAAGGGGGGCGCCCCCATCGGGCTGTAAGTCAGTGCTCACCAAGGGCCGATGCTTCGACCGTCCGTGTCAGCTGCCTCGTGTCTTCCTGTAGCCTCACCCACTCCGCCTGACCCGACCGCTGCCCTACCCCGCCTCGCAATTCTCCTCCTGGAGGCCATTCTTCAGGACATCTTAGTAAATTTATATTTAGTTTAGAAATATGAATTTTACTATAAGACAGGGTTTTAGTATATTATGAAGATGATGTAGAATAACACTTAAAACAGACTTTGGAAAAATGTAAGACACTAATTTTGAATTTCTGCCCAGTCCAGTGTAACAGGGCAACAACTGAAGACTGTATGTCAGAAGGGAAAACAAAGGAAAAACATTTTCCCGTAATCACGCCTTCTGTTGGCAGGAAACCCAGAAAAATACGCCGCAGGATTTGCGTGTCTTCCTCTTCGCAAAGGGTAAGAACTGGTGATCAAGGAAAGGAAGTTGTTGATTGCTAAGTGGATATTTTGGGAAGACCCAGGTCACTGGCAATAAACACATTCTGCTCATTTTACTCCTTAGTCATTCGGCTAAAATGACTTCGCCAGGCTATCACCAGTTGGCTCTGTTTCTCTGGCATCTGGCAACCAGACTTCGCTCACAACTGATTACGATTTCTCATCAAGCTTCCTACCAGACCTCTGCTACACCCACAGCGCTGAGTGTGGCTCCAATCACCTCCAAAGGCTCACCCAATAGCCGCAGGGCTCTCACGTTATATCTGAATAGGCTGTTTGGGAGAACGACAGAGATGAAATATTTACCGAAAACAAAGTGACAATACGACACAGTGCAGCTGAAATATTACTGCACTAGCAAAATCAGACGGCTCAAGCTCCAGCACTGGGAACTGGGTAAAAACTACCAGGCAAGGTCTCTCACTTTACCAAATCTCAGTTTCCTTATCCTTAAAACAATGTGGGGTGGGGAGCAGAGGCTCACTAGATCTATCCTTTTCAGACCCTTTAAGCCATCCTTTCTTTAAACAAAATCTCACGTAAGAACCCAATACAGAAAACAAATAAAATAGGGCCGGCCGAGTGGCTCAGTTGGTTAAGAGCTCGCTCAAGAGTGCGAACTGAGCTCTGAGCAACAGCGGTTCGAGGCCAGCCCGAGCTGAGTTGCCGTTGAGCTGCCAACAGGTGGCAGAATGGCTCAGCTAAAAAAAAAAAAAAAAAAAAAATTAAACAAATAAAATAGAGTTGGGCCCCACTGCTGGGCCCTTCAAGTCTCCCCAGTAGGCACCTTCCAAGAGCTGCAGTCCCCTGTGCTGTGGTTCTCTAGAATGTGTCACCTGACACATTACACTGCCTGGCAAAGCAGAACTCAAAAGTCTGGAAGGAAGCTGAGCACATGAGACTCCATTAGGTAATGTTACTTCCTTTGTGATTCTGAATAAGTATCTTCTGTCCTAGATTGTCCAAAGGCCTCTCTTGTAACGAAGGTCTTTTTTTTGGCGGTCGAGGGGAGTTGATCAGGGGATCAGTGACAACTCCGATCTCTGTCTCTGTCTCATCCATTTTTCCAGTGAAAATTCCTCTAGATCTCAGGTTTAGCCTCTTATTTGAGGACCATCGGGGGAATGTTCTGAATTTTAGTTTAGTTCAAGAAGATGTTCTTATTTATTTGTACTTAATCTCATAAGGGATGGCAGGACCCAGTTGGCACCATGTGGTATGTCTAAAACCGAGAATGAAACTGTAGTGTTACTGGTTGGAAGAATCAGAGGACAGGGACTAGGACAACCAAAGCATCTTAAAATTGAGGGACAGAATCCTGGAGAATAGAGAGCTAAGAGGGCAGAGTTTGAAATTCTCCATCGAACCTCTGCCCCAGTCTCTGGCTGGGCCTCACACTCACCTGTGTGGGACAGAATCCCAGCAGCCCAGCCGACTGAAATAGCTGAGATTTCAGGTGCTGCCCACAGCAAAGGGCTGCAGCTGAGTCTGAGCACCAAGTGAACTGCCTACTCAAACAAAAACCAACACTCTTTCAAAGAATGACAGGATCCAGAGATTCCTACACTGATCATTCACAATGTCCATGACACAATCCAAAATTATTAGACAGATCAGGAAACAGGAAACATGACCATGCTTAAGAGTACAGGCAACAGACAGAGTCCAATGCTGACATGATCCAAATGTTGGAATTAGAAGACAAGATTTTCAAAGCAGATAAATAACTATGCCTAAGAACATAAAAAAAATATATATGTTCATAATAAATGAACAAATAGGAAATCTCAGCAGGGAAAAAGGATAGCAAAAAGGGAAATTCTGGACCTACTTAAACAAATATTGCACCAAAATTGAAAAATCATGGGATGGTTTCAGGGTTGACTCAGATTAGAGATGACAAAGCATCAGTGAAGTTGACAGCAAAAATTACCCTGTCTAAAGAGCGGAGAGAAAAAGCTTTAAAACCTGACCCGCCTCAGTATTCTCTTGCACACCATCCGAAAGGCTAACATGGAGCTGGGACCGCAGACAAGGATGCGCAGAAAAATATACATTTGAAGAAATTATGGCTGAAAATTTCCCAGATTTAATGAAAACCCTGCAGGATAAAAAAAAATACAACACATCAAACCTTAGGCACATCACAAACTGCTGAAAAGCCAAACTTACTGAGAAAAGGGACGCACTACCTGCAGGGACACAGACCCAGGTGGGCTTCTCATCAGAAACGACGAGGCCAGAAGACAGTGGAAAGGCATTTTTAAATGTTGAAGGATAAAACAAACAAAAACGGTCAACCCAGAATACTATATCCAATGAAAACATCCTTCAAGAATAAAAAGGTATTTTCAGATAAATGAAGATGAAGAGAATCTGTCGCCAGCAGATTTGCACTGTAAGAAACACTAAAAGAAAAACAGAGGGCCGGCCGAGTGGCGCGGGGGTTAAGCGCTGGCTTCGGAAGCCAGCGGCTTCGGTTAGGATCCCACATACGAGGGCCAGTGACACTGCCCTCAAAAAAAAGAAAAAAAGAAAAACAGAAACAAAAAAGAATCAATGCTGCCATGTAAGGAACAGACAGTAAGCAGGTGGTGGGCTTCATTTCCTGTTACATCCCACAAACCACCCTGGACTCAGTGGCCCCTATAGTCACCCCCTCTCAAGCCTCATGCTCTCACTCACACTGCTTCCTATGCCGAGACCACTCGGATAAGATCCTTCAAGGTACAACTCAAATGGCCCTTTTGCATAAAATCTTAGTTTCATTGAACCAATCCCTGCCATTAGGCATCCTCTTGTGCCATATGGTTCTCTCGTGTTCTCTCTCTCTCTCTCTCCCTTTCTCGGGTCAATCGCACTCTACAGTTATTTACGGGTCTGTTTTCCCACACAGATTGTGAGTTCCACAAGGGTAGAGACCCTTGCTTTTTACCCCTGTGTTCTCAGCATCAGAAGTTTCCTGGCATAGACTCGATCTTGAGCCATGACAGGGAACATTCTAAATGAAGCCTTGAATTCAGCACAAAAACAGCTCACGGAGAATCCGATTAAGATGCTGCCTGAATACTCTGTTCTTCTCAGTTAGTAGACAGCCATCATTTTCTGAACCACACGCATTTTCTAACTGATTTGAAGTAAAATACTGCAAATGAAAATACCGTGCCTGTAGATGAGCTGTGCTGACATTAATGAATTAAGTTCTAAGCCTCAAACAAGTGACATAAATTACTGAAGAGGCACAGGAGACGGCAGGCATCTGGTCCTTCTATCATTCTGATGACTTTCAGATATACTGACAAGACATACATGGAACCTGTTTTTATACATATAACAAAGCATATCAAAATCCTTGAGAAAAAACTTAAATGTGCTTATTTTTCTCCCCGTCCTGAGCACATGGACCTGTTGAAGGAGACAATGTCCAATTCTTACCGATACTTTTTCATACCAGAGCCATGCAGACATGAAGTTATATATTAAGGTGTGGGTGACAAAAGAAAAAGAGAGAAAACTCTTCTGCATTTCCTCAGAACCACTAATCCTGTTTGCTTTCAAAGAAAAGAGAATTCTATTCATAGCTTTTACAATCAGATAAATTTACAAGAATAGACCAATTTTTTTCCCTTAGCTGTTTATCAGTTAAGTTTGCTTAGATTTTTACTGAGATTTAGAGCACTTTATATAGACGAGATAACCATTTACTCAATCCACTAATGACTCACAACAATGGATAAAAAAAAAAGCAAGTGCCTTAATTTTAGGAGTTAAGGAAATCTCCGGCCGTCACTAGCCTGGACTAAGTTAACACCTCTGATGCGAACTGGCAGACCTACCATTTCCGCTGTTACAAATTCACACAAAGGAAATAGTTGCGATGTGAAGGTCAAGGCCACTAACCATTAATCACTAAACATTAAGGAAGTACACGAAAGGAGAAAGATAAAATGAGAAAAGGTAATTAGATTTTCAGTTAATATGATAAATCACCATGTTCTAATCTGTGAAAAGAAACTTTGTCCTATCTTGGGCTGGGAACAAACATTAATTTTTAAAATATGCCAAGCATGCTGGGGTGATGGTGGGGAAGACTAACTGGTTAAACAGAGTGTTGCCTTAAGAACAACTGCTTCCTTTCTGGACCACAGTCATCTGCTTATCATAACACCCTGAGGCTACACGCTACACCCATCTCATTGTGAAAGCCAACACTCAGAGGGTTTGTGACTTTCCCAAGGACACTCAGCCCACGAGGGAACAAGATTCAAACCTCCAAATACTACCTCTCCTCAGCCTACAGGCATGCCTCCTCTCCCCTACTATTTTAAACCAGAAAGGTGTCTTAAACTCTTATATGGTCAGCATGGTATTATTTCTTATCCTTGAAAGCTCTTAAGTCAACGGAGAATCATATAATCAGTAACATCCTAAAATGGCAAAAATATGTAATAGATGAAAACCAGACTCACAAGTACTTTGTTTAATCTTTGCTTCATCTGTTTCTACTTGAAATGATTAGAATAACAGAAATAATTTTAAATGTACTTTCATACCCTCATACATGATAATGATTTTTTAAAAAGTGAGGCAAGAGGTAAAAAATTCACCTTTTTATTTCAAAAGAAATCTTAGTTCCATGAGAGCAATCCCATGTCAGCTTTCTTACAACTGTACACTGGGCACCACACTCAGCTTGACACAAGCTGGGTTCAATTTTGTAAAATGAATAAATAATGGATCAATCTATCAAGGAATTACTATGAGTATGACCATCAGGAAGGGGGAATGCCTGAAGCAGACAGATGCCCTAATTCAAGCCCGGAGGACACCTCCTTCACAATGAGGGCATGACAGAGGGTGTAATTACACCATCACTCACGTTTAGAAAAGGCAGTGGGGTTCGGTGAATGCTGCAGGGGCGTTATTAACTGATGTGTTAAATGTGGTCATAATCTTTCACAAATAGTTTTCACAAATTTATTTCACAAATAGAAGACTTCAAAATATAGATTCAGGAAATCCAGTGACAAAAGTATCTAATCACTTCAGCAATCAAACTGTTGAGACTTTAAAGACACTAATAACAGAAATTCTTGTCATTCTCTTAGATGCTACATTCTAATTTACTATAAGACGTCCCCATTAAAATCAGCAAGGCCACCCCCATTGCTGAAGGTAACTTGTATATAAAACATACATTGTTTTTACATGTTTAGCATAAACATTAATCCTGAGAGGGTGAAATTATGGTTTTTCACTCACTGAAAGTGAAACATGAGAAATTACTTGTATCTTTTAAAAAATGGTGTCAAGCTGGTGGTGAATCAAAGCCTTAAGATTAATATAATAGTACTGGGCAAAATGGTGCAGCAGCTATGTAAAACATTATGGTGATTCCTCCAAAAATTAAACACAGAATTGCAATAGGACCCAGCAATTCCACTTCTGGGTATGTACCCAAAAGGTGGGAAAACAGGAATTCAGACATTTATACACCCAGGTGCAAAGAGGAAGGTCCATGGACAGATGGATAAACAGAATGTGGTATATACATACAATGAAATATGAATTGTCCTTAAAAAAGGAAGAAAATTCTGACACATGCTACAATGTGGATGAACCTGGAAAACATTAGGCCAGTCCCAACAGGAGAAATATTGTATGATTCTACTTATATGAGGTCAAATTCACTAGTAAAAGTGTCCAATTCATAGAGACAAAAAGTAGATGGTGGCTGCAGGGACTGAGGGAGGGGGCATAGTGTTTAATGGGGACAGGGTTTCAGTTGGGAAGATGAAAGAGTTCTAGAGATGGGTAGTGGTGATGCTTGTATAATAATGTGGGCTGCACTTCATGTGACAGAACTGTCTAGTTACAAATGGTTAAAACCAGGGCCGGCCGAGTGGCTCAGTTGGTTAAGAGCTCACTCAAGAGTGTGAGCTCTGAGCAACAGGGTTGCCGGTTCGATTTCTGGCCCGAGGTGAGCTGCCGCTGAGCTGAGGCTGGCTCAGCTAACAAAACAAACAAACAAACAAACAAAAAGGTTAAAACAGTAAGTTGGAAGTTATGTCAATTTTACCACAATAAACAAGAAAGGTGAGCGGCCCGGAATTACCAGAATTACAGACAGTAGCCTCTGAGGACCAGAGGACCAGCTTGAGAACTCCTCAGGAAAGCCGCCACGGGGGGGTGGGGGCGGTGACACACGACTTACACTCTGGAGGCTCCCTCGGAATGACAGGGGTGTTCTGACCCACTCCTCTATGTTCCTTCACTGGAGGGGGTCAGATCACACTCTGTACCCAACTGTGTCATCTCAACTGTGAGGAACTTAGAATCACTGAGTAATGCCACTTACTTGGGTTCTGGAAGTGACAAGAGATGCTGGTGTATGACAAAGAAGAGATGACAGTGGGGGGCCCCAACCCACTTTTCCTTTTCCACCTTTGGATAGTTGCAACGTGGAAGGAGCCCAGACACCCCGGACTGAGCTGTGGGAACCACATCTGGCTTTCCGGCCTCTTCTCCCCCAAGGGGCAGTGGCCTGGCCCTCCCCACACTAACAGCGGCATTAGAGGGGACACTGGAGGTCTAAGACAAGTGCCTGAAAGATCTCAGGAGCAACAGCAGACGCTTCCTGTGTTACAGACAGAAAATCTAATTTAGGGGATGGCAGCAAGGAAGGATGTATAGTCACGCCCTACTTAGCAACGGGGACGCATTCTGAGAAATGCGTCATCCGCGATTTCATCTTCCCTGTGTGGACATCAGAGCACACGGACACAAACCCTGAGGGTACGGCCTCTGCACACCTAGGCTGCACGGTGTGCTAAGGCCATGCAAGCGCCCGTCGTCGCCCAAACGTAAGGCTGCGCAGGACTGTCTGTTTGCACAGCAGGTGTGTCACTCACCTGCCGGATGGACATGGTGCACAGAATGTAGAGGAAGATGAAAGAGCAGTCCGTGGTATCGTCACCCAGCAGGTTCCGGTGAGACAGCCCTTGGATGTAGGAGAGCGGGGTGAAAGGCAGCTTTGCCACCACTCTCCCATCAAATCTGAAAAGGAAAAAACAAAGAACTGGTAGTTTTGGAAGACTGACAAGCTTCTTAGTTCCAGCAAAAAACCTAGGACAGAAATAGAACTTTAAGTCCCTTGATCTCTAAAGAACAAAGAAAGAGTGATATTCTAAAAAGAGACCTGAAATACAAGGATGTAAGGAAGGACAGAGCTTTTTCCCACCAATCTTTTCTAAACCAGATGGTCTTAATTTTTTTCAGGATCCTGGCGAAAAATGTATTTGAGGCAGCTGCCCTTCCCAGAGAGCAGCAGCCTTGCACACTTGGTGGGTGTGCACGTACGTGTGTGTGCATTGTTGGGAAAGATTAAAAGACTGTTTACTACAAAGATTAAAAGACTGTCAACAACAATACAAAGGAAGGGAATCACATGAATGTCAGGCAGTGTTAGCGCTGGTAGACACTGTCAGCGATTCCTTAGCCTATTTCATTAAAATTCATCTGTATATAAATAAGATTAAGGAATGAAATCAAATGCTGAACTTCAAGCAAAGCAGGACTCAAATCTGTTGCAGAAATCACACGATAAAGCCAAGGCTAGTAAGAATAGCTACAGACAGACACACACACACACACACACACACACACACACACACACACAAAACTAACCTATAAAAATATTATTTAAAAATCAAAAGTATGAGAAAAATATGTAGAAGCATGAAATTAAACAAATATACATGAGTAGTTAGCCAGCTCTATACTGTCCAGAATGTGACAAACTTAAGAATATTTAAGTATATTTGAGTTGTACTAATGAAGCTTACTAGTTAACTGTAAAACCTTTCTGTTTGGTTTGCCTGGTAATTTATGGTGATACATACCCAAGACATGAGAGAAAGTATGGCAGTAAAAAGCGTATTGAGTTTAAAACTAGAAATTAGAAATTATGAGATTTCTGGATACTTTGGGCAAGTTATTTAATCTTCCAAAGGCCCCTCATTAAGTAAATGAATAGTTTTGTATTAAAGCCATCGGACACTTCCTCAGTCCCTCACCTAGGTAAAACCATCACTTTCTTCTTTCCCCCTGCTGTACCTGATACACATATAGTTCTAGTGTAACATCCATCAAAGTATTTGTCTTTTCTTCGCATGGAACTGTGACCTGACTGAGGGCGGGGCCACATCTCATTTGTTCTATTCCGACACCTGGCACAAAGTAGGTGTCTGACAGAAGGGGAGAAAAGAGTAGACAGGGAGTGCGGGGGTCACAGGGAGAAGGAGAGACAGACAGAAACGAAGCCAGGGACGAAGGGTAGAAGAAAGGGAAGGAAATAGAGAGGAAAATCCTAACCCACATGGGAGGATTCAGGTGAGTGCTGAAAGGTAATAAATGACTGCCAGTCATCTTTAGCTATTTTCCCAGCTTCTGTCAAAAGCAGTCCCACAATTCCTCAGGCCTGCTGTGTACTAGTTTAGACAACAGTCATTTACCTGAGTATGAAACAAGATTATAGTTGTTAAGGCTGTATTTTAACAGTAAACACCTTTACACGACTACCTTCCTTGTGAAGGCCCCATAATACCTTAGTGTTTGCCTTGAACAGAAAGTATCTTCAATATGAAGAGGCTGAAAAAGTTATCACATAATTGTAGTCTATCAAAATTAAATTTCTTTCATTTGGATCACTGGATTGAGGTTAGATATGAAAAGGTCCATGTTCCTAGGAAATACACACTTTGGTAGTTCTGGGTAAGGGGGCACGAAGCCCACAGCATCCTCTCGAACAGCTACGAGAAATGCATTAATAATGTAGGTGTGAGTACATACATGATATGGAGAGACAGAGAAAAGAGAAAGTCAGTTGGGCAAAATGCGAACACTTGTGATTCTGGATCATGGATATACTCTTCTTGTAACTTTTTGATACATTTGAAATATTAAAATATTACCAGAAAGTTCATTGCTCACACATGCACACACACAGAGCATCAGTTGGGTAAAACCACAGAAAACGATACTCACATGGAATTGAACATTCCCATTAGGGCAGTAAAACAAAAGCCAATTGCAAACATGGATTTCATTCGAACCTGTAAGGAGACCAATAAATTGTCATTTACACTAAAGAAAACCCACCACTAAAGCACACCCCAAAAGTTTTGGTTTCGTGCTTTTTTTCTTCTTCTCTTTTTTCATGTTAATATAGTATTTATGTATCTTCCTTCTGTCAAACCCTGAGCCAATCACTCTCCCCAGGCTGCCTGGGGAGGTACAGGAAAAGGAACATCAGGGCAGACTAGACACGGGAGAAAGACCGATGGGAGGTGGAGACGGCCCCTCACGTGGCGAAGAGGATGAGAAGGGCCACCATCAGGCAAGAGCCCCATAGCCTCTGGGAGGGCAAAGCCCAGAATGGCGTAGGATTGGAGCTGCAGAGAGGGGTTCCTGGCATAACCAATGACGAGGCTCCCAAACACAGCCCCAATTCCAGCCCCAGAACCAGCCACCCCGACTGTGGCAACCCCAGCCCCAATGAACTTGGCTGCTGTGTCGATGTCCCTTGAAATGGCGATGGTTTGGAAGCTACGGCTAGAAATAACTGAGGTCTGGGTATGTGGGGCTGCCAAGCTGCTGAGGCTCTCATCTGTCAGTGTCCAGTTGTTTCAGCGCCACTGCGGAGAGCCATCGGCTCAGCAGCTGAGATGTGCTCCTGACCAAGGAGGGGGTGAGACAAACTTGGTGCACGCTACATTTTCAGGGGATGAGGGGCTGTGGCAGGAGAGCTGCTCCCAGGGCAGAGAAGACAGAGCGGTTTCATGCCATTTTTTAAAGGAGCTCCTTAGCCAAGCGCTGCCTACTGGCTAACCACCCTCCAGCTCCAAGCCCTCCTTTCCTTGTCACCATTTGATGAATAGTAGCGGGGTGGCCATGAGACCCAATTCTGGCCAATGAGTTACAAGTACAAGGGCTGAGTGACTTTTCAAAGGGACAAACGAGGCTAGCATCCCTCCAGCCTTTTCCCATTCTTCTTGCCTGGAATGAAGAACATAATGCCTGAAGGTAAAGCACCCCCACACATCCAAGCAATCTTAAGCAAAGGATGGCACCCTGCATCCTTGATGACATCGCTGAGCTGCCAACCCCCCCGGGACCACCAACCTCTGGGCTTCTGGAGGAATTAAGAAAAACAATTTTTATCTGTTTAAGCCATTGCTCCTTAGGTATTCTGTTACTTGAAGCTTTTTTAATTACATATGCCATAAAAGTATAAATAAACAAAAGGTTATAAAGTCATTATATCTGAATGATAGGTTTATGGGCAATTTTTATCTCTTCTTTCTGTAGTTTCTAAATTTCCTATGGTAACCTGTAATAAATGTGTGAAAGAGAAAAGCTATTTTTAAAAATGCACCTCGGGGGCTGACCGAGTGGCGTGGTGGTTAAGCGCTGGCTTGGGAAGCCAGCAGCCCCGGTTCGGGTCCCACATGTGAGGGCCAGTGACACTGCCCTCAAAAAACAAAACAAACAAACAAAAAATAAGCACCTCTACATTATAATCTTTCTTAATTAATAAGAATTTCAAGATAAAGGAATAGAGCAAAGGTCTCTCAGTAAGTCAAAGCCAAAGCCAACTGTTGTAAAACTCAGATGTCCTATGTCAAATATACAGAAATTAAGCAGAAAAACAAGTTGAGCCACGTGATCAGTCTACCTATGTCTTAGAAAGACACACTCGATACAGAAAATGAGCGAATGGACAATGAAGTCACTTCTTGGCTTCACAGTAGGCCTGACACCAGAGCAGAAGGCCTCTCAAAAAACAAGGTGACGGGGCCAGCTGAGTGGCTCAGTTGGTTAAGAGCTCGCTCAAGAGTGTGAGCTGAGCTCTGAGCAACAGCAGTTCGATGCCCAGTCCAAGCTGAGCTGCCAACAGGTGGCAGGATGGCTCAGCTTAAAAAACAAAAAATAAAAAAATAAAAAATAATTTAAAAAACGAGGCGACAATACAGGTGTCTATACTGCTCCTACCCCTGTACTGGGACTGCCCAGGTCACCACAAAACCAGGCTCAGCATTAACATGAGGAAGACAAGGAAAGAAACGTAAGGGCGGGGCGGGAATCAAGAGCTGTGTGAGAGGGACAAGCTAGACCCGAGACAGCCGGCAAACGCTGTTCAGGTGGCTAAAATGAAGTCTAGGCCCAGTAGCATATTTCTACTCCCATATGGCCCAGGAGCACTCGTGATATTATTTACAGGCTCCACAGACTAGAAATTTCTGAAAAGGTAAGTGCAGTGTGCTGGATGCAAATCAGGGTCTGAAACCATGACGTGGTCTACCAGGAAGTTATATTTAGGCCTCTTACCATTGACAGGTCTCTGTTGTTATTCTTCAGTTTCTCTTCCTGTCTCTCTGAGAAGAATGAACGAAATGGTTAATATGCACAGTGCTGAGCACACAGCCAATGCCAAACCTTTGATATTGAAACAGTGCTTCACTATCACTTAATAAGATGAGCTGATTACCCAGCATACTGCATACTTTATAATCACAGAAAAGTCAAGGACAGCACAGCACCAAAATATTTCAATTAAAATAAATAAAAACCATTAGAGTTTAACTTCAAAAATTACCGCTGGTATTGTCTTAACTCTGTGCGTTAAGATACACTCCTGAACGAGATGCCTCTCTGTGGGAAAAGGTTAGATACCCCGTGACAGTTCTGCGGTCTGAGTTGTCTTGAATGGAAGACCGATTGATAACACACCCTTGAAATTTCATGTAGATTTGGAAATAAAGAAGCAAAATTTAAATTAAAGCCTGATGCAGCCTTCTTTTATGGAAAATCCAAACAGAATAAAGGCCTAGAATAAAAGTATAAACTCATGGCCCCAAATAAATTAAATTTTAAAAATGTCCTGCCACATCTCCGAGTCTCTAAGAAAGAAGATGCCCAGCCAGGTGAGTGAAGCTTCTGAATGGCAGCCCCCTTCCCAGCCTCGCTCCAGGGATGTCTGCCTCTTGCCATGGTCTCTGCGGGAGGTCGCCTCAGGAATAGTCCTCACACCCCTACCCTGCTGTTACTGACCCAAAGGTGGCCGAACCAGTCTTCCCCATGATCTATGGCATCAAAAGATAAACTGAGCCCATCGAATTCCTTCTCTCAAGAATTTAAAGCAGAAAATCTGGGAGAGTAAATCAATTACCGGTGAGAGCAGAAATCAAAAAATTACAGTGTTGTGCCAGCTCTCAAACTTCAGTTTAGCTCAGAAGAACCTGGGCAGCTTGTTAGGAAAGCAGAGTCCAAGGCCCTGGGCGAGAGATGCGAGTCAGTCAGGTCTGGAAGTCAGACTGAGAACGCTTCGTTTTAACAGGTGCCTCAGGCCCTCCAGACAGAGGTGGCCCCAGAGCCCATCCATGGTCAGGAATGCGGCTACAGTGAGGACCCAGGACTCAAGCTCCAGTTAGGTGAAGGTAAAGCTACGTGCTAGGAGGCACCAGGGGAAGTGGGCCAGCTGCACAGCAGGACAGGGGCCTGTTGGCAGCGGAGCCCTGGACAGAGGCCGCTCTGCCTGCAGGGCCTGCTAACACAGCCCCTGCGTTCCTGGAACCAGCTAGCTCAGCTTTTCCTGACTTTGGGTCATATGTATCCCTCAGTCTCTCACTGCCTGAGGCAGCTTGACAGCAGCCAAAAGAGCTACATCAAATTCACGTATCAAACGTAAATGAATTTCTATCTCTCCTATGAGACGGGAATGTAAGATAGTCCAAAGGCCACACCAAAACTAGGACGGGAAACAGACCCTTACTTTCAAATGCAAAAGACATCTCAGTTTCAAACTAGCGGCTCTAAGACCTGGGTCAAAGAGCTGCACCCAGTGCAGTCGATGACACGTGCTTGTCTGAAAGGGGGCCCACAGACCCTGCCCTCTTATTGAAAACTCTCTCCTTTCGGGACGGCATTCTTTGCAGGCCCCTCTCCCCATTATTATATGTTTGTGAATAAGCTCAGCTGGGGAATCTGAGCAAGGGGTGCATAACAACAAAACAGCACGTAGCGTCAGTCCACAGAAGTACAGTTAATGGGTCCCTACCATCGCTGGAGATGAATAGCCACTGCTTCAAAGGGGAAAGAAAAACCACCAGTTCAAGCATAGTATCCACAAGGTAAAAATCAATCCATCACTGATGAGAATCACTGCTTTCCTTAGTGAAAACTAACCAAGTGTCCATCATGTTTGGTGAAAAGAGCACCCTGGGTGCTGAGGGTGATGTTCTCAGAAGCCCCCGGCGCGGGCCCCGTGACCGTGTCTGGCTGGGCACGCCTAGCGGTGCCAGCGGCACGGTGACGCGGAGCAGGGCTATTCTACCAAGTCCAAAGCAGGGTCCGGTAGTCAGGCTCAATCTAAGAGCAAAATCTACAAATCGAGAGAATGGACAGGTTGTCTTTTAAGCAACAACTAATAACTATTATGTCTTGTGACTCCTGATAAGATTTTGATAAGCAACTCTTCATAAATATTATTTCTTGTCACTTCTAATCATGTTTTTTTGGTGAGCAAACAATTCGAGGCTGCATTCCACGTTAAGATAATTTGAGTTCAGATAACTCTGTTGTTAATTATAAGGGCAGCAGGTATCCTGCCTCCTTGCATTTTTCTGTTTCCTATCCTATAATTGATAGCAAAACTACTTGAAAGAATGGTCCATGCTCAATACCTTCAGTTCATCATCTCCGTAGCCTATACAATTTGGCTTCTGGCCCCCATCATGCCACTGAAATCATTCTCACTAAACCGCTAATGCCTGAGAACTTCACATCCCCTTGAGACCCCTCCTGCCCCGAAGCCCCGCCCCTCACTGAGCAGTGCCGGCGCCGCCCCTTACACACCTGGGCGTCCTCCCGACTCTCTCCATCGAAGCCCTTCGCCCTGCTTCCTGTCTGGTCTCCCTCTGTGATCTCACTTACCTGTGGACTCAATTACGACTTACAAGCATGTGATTCTAAAATCTATCTGTAGCCTTTCTCTGCCTGCCAGCTCCAAAACCACACATCCAACGGTGTACCAAACACTGCCTCCCGACCGTCACACAGGCACTTGACATCCTACATGTTCTAACCTAAAATCATCTTCTGTCTTCCCCATCCGATCTGCTGCTCCGCCCACCTTCCTTCTCCAGACCGGAAATCTGGATTCTGCCTAGACTCACCCTCTCTCCGGACCACACTTCTCAACAGTCATCAAGTCCTGCTACGTCTCCCTCCTCCATATCCATGAAATCTAACACCGGCTTCGGTCCCACTGCCTGAGCCCAGGGTCTCGCCATGTCTATACCCAGGATCCTTACAAGCCTCGTGACTTCCCTGCCTCCAGAATGACCCCTCTCTGATGTATCCTCTAAACTACTGTCACAGTTGTTGTCCTGAAAATCTGATGGCAAGCCTCTGTTTAAATCCCTTAATGGCTCTAGGAAGCCTCCTGGATACAAGATAAACTGCTAGCCCGAGTTTAATTTACAAAGACCTCTAGAACTGGTCTCCGCTTTACATGCAGCCTCTTTTACTTGTTACACTAAACTACTGACAGTTCTGGGGATGTACCTTGCGATTCGATCCCTCTGTGCTTTTGTACATGGCTAGCCTTCTGCCTAGAATGCACAGGGCTTCAAAACGTGGAGTCTGCAGCGATAAACGACCAGGCTGAAGGCCCCTCCTCTACCAGCGCCTTCATCCCACCAAACCACTCAATGACCAAGAGCGAGTTATTTAACTTAACCCACAACCTTATATCTATTGAAATGAGGTAATACTGTCCATTACCACATACACTGTTACAAAGATTTAAAAATGTGTAAAGTGCTTGCCTCAGGGTTACAGATGGTAAGTGCATGATAAATACTAAGCAGTATTTTATTTACTTACATGTTTCTGTAGCTAACTCACTCTCCAGCTTCAAGACTCCGCTCAAGCAGATCTCCTCCAGGGAAGCTGCTCCCCTCAGCTGGTCTGGATAGACTGTCTCTTTAGTTTTACAACACTCAGAATGTATCTCCGCAAAGCTACTTACCATGCTGCACTGGTCTGTCTTCCCTCTCTACACAGACCTTTTCAACCACAGAATTATGTTCTGCTCTGTTTCTCCAGTGCCGACCAGAGTGATTAACACGTTCGGTGCCATCTTGCCACGGAACTCAATGAGCGGCCATTTCAGGAACATCTGACACCCCCACCCTGAACTGCAAAGCTTAAATCAGAACAGACGGGCCGGCCGAGTGGCGCAGTGGTTAAGCACTGGCTTTGGGAAGCCAGCGGCCCTGGTTCGGTCCCACATATGAGGGCCAGTGACACTGCCCTCAAAAAAAAAAAAAAAAAAAAAAAGGATCCGCTCAGGATGGAACATAAATCAGAACAGACACTGGCACAGTCCAGCCCGGCAGGGATCTCGCCTGGGATCTACCAGCAGTGACTTAAGTAGAGAGGCATAGCTTCTGAGCCAAAGACACGTTTTCTTTCCTGATTTCCGAATCAGGAGCATCATTAATACAATCATATCTAGTCATTTATAAATGGTCTTTTTGGAACAGAATTACATGCGGTAATTAAATTCTAAAATACACTGAAAAACCAAAAGCCTGTCATTATTTTTTGGACTAGATAATAATCACTCAGCAGAAAATTTCCTCCCCCTTGGTGGATTTCCACTACCTGTCAATTCTTGGTAAGGAAGCCATGACAATAATCAATACGAGTAATGCAGTCTTACCTGGAAATAACCATCTCAGATATGAAAAACAATATGCTTTACAAACTATGCCAAGAACCCCCAGCCAAGTTCAAAACCCACAATTGTCAACAACATTTTCCTAAAACCGAAGCTTCAAAGCTAAGGGCAAATATGGAGCAACTCCTTAAACCTGTCCTATAAAATAGTTGAATCAAGTAAGATAACATCTGCAAGTGCTTGTAACCATAGAATCATACAAACACGAACTACCGCTATTACTATCTTTATTGTGTCAGTCACCTGAGAATTATTTTTCCAAGAAACTCTAGATTTATGCACACCCATAACCCGTCTTACCTATTTTCTTCTTTTGTTGTCGGCCCGCTGACTCTGTTATTGTCTCCTTCTTCTTTTCCACTATAAACAACACAATAGCACAGTAAAAATTAATCATGCATTATGCGGAAGAGACAAAGGCTGCCTTATCGAAGCTGAACCAACAAAGGAAGCTCACAAGAAAGTTACACACTGGCTGTGATTATGGCTGTGATTAAGCCAACTGGTCTGCTCCAACACCTGCTGGCATTCTGAGACTGAAACAGCAATATTGTAAGCATCATTAATCAAATACACATAAAAGATTGTATAAGAACACAATCATAATAAAAACTGAGATGATTTTCATACCATCAGCGGAGGGTGAATGCCTTCAGCAGAGTCTAAGCAGGATTTTCAAATTCTGCTCTTGTGTAACTATGGTTAATTGCAGTTACATTCCTTCTCATATTCACTACAGAAGATAGGAATTCATTCATTCAGCTACTGGCTGCCTAAGTAACGGGCACTGTTCTGGGTAGATAAAAAGATAAGCATGATCCATGCCCTCTAAAGAGCAATCTGGTGAGTGCAGATAATCAAATAACAAGTACAGTATAGAAAATTGGCAAGATAGACATATTCACAGGGTAGGAAGAATAGGAGGGACAAAAAAACTACAACCAACCGTTTTTGATGCATTTCAATTAATAAGACAATACAGTAACAGCAAGCTTTTTAAGGGGAATAGTGTAATATATTTATATTTAACATTTACTATCTTTAATCCCCTATGAATGGACAAAGAATAGACCTGTACAAAATTACCTTTACTTAGTTTATTTACATTATCGGTTCCATATATTATCTTAGCATACTTCCTTTACTAGTAAACAGTACAGTGCATATATTATCCCTAAAAGTTGCATCAAAGAGAATTGACAGGTAGGACACTTCCCCTTAATACATTAAGTATGCTGCCTGCAAAACTGGAATTACTGCTTTATGAAAGAGATGTAAAATTCAACTGGACAACAATACTGCAAATGAAATAGATAAGTGCTGACTAAAATAAAGAGTGTGTGTGTGTGTGCGCGCGCGCGCGCGAGAGAGAATATACATACTTATTGGACGTCTAAGAAACAGGTACTGTTCTCGGTAAATAAAAAGATAAAACATACATGAGGGGGAGAGATTTAGAATGAACCTACTAGTAAGAGATCATAAAAGGAAATTAAGTCAAACTCTACAAGATGTTACAGAAATAAGTTTAAAAAACAAAAACAGGGCCGGCCGAGTGGCGCATTGGTTAAGCGCTGGTTTTGGGATGCCAGCGGCCCCGGTTCGGATCCCACATGAGGGCCAGTGACACTGCCCTCTACAGCTAACAACAGCTCCACCTGGAGCTGGGCTGTGCGAGCCCCGGTGATGGTGTGGGCTGCAGCCCCTGCTGCAGTGGGCTGCCATAGGCTGCAGTGAGTGGCCCACAGCCAGCGTGAGCGGCTGGCAGCCAGCGTGAGCTGCCAATAGCTGCAATGAGCGACATCCAGAGGCCAGCGACCGATCTGTCTCATCCGGGAAGAGCAATGACGATACCAACCGTGAAGCAACATCCTCCGCAACTAAAAACTGAAGAACAAGAAGACGGCAACTTGTCTGTTCCCCTTCCCCGATTCCCCAACGCTGTTCCCCTCCGCCAATTCCCCAATAAAATCTTAAAAAAAAAAAAAAAAAACATTGGCTATTTTACTCTTTATCATTATTACTAGCCAAAGAACAAAAATATTCCTTTCCTGACCCAGAAGAAGTACTGTGACACAACTACTTGGCATTTAACCATGACTGCATAAAAAATAAGGGAGAGTCGGGCAGGCAGGCTGAGTGGCGCATTGGTTAGGAGCTGGCTTGGGATGCCAGCTCTGAGCATCAGGGCCCGGGTTTGGATCCCACATGAGGGCCAGTGATGCTGTGCCCTCTACAGCTAAGAGGGTGAACAACAGCTCGACCTGGAGCTGGGCAGCTGTGAGTTGCCTGCGACGGCATAGGCTGCAGTGGGGCTGGCTGGCTGCTACCGTGAGCGGCCGTCCAATGGCCAGCAAGAGACTGCCTCATCCGGGAAGAGCGCAATGATAATACCAACATGGGCCAGTGAAGTGATGTTCTCCACAACTAGACTGAAGAACGAAAGGACAACAACTTGTCTGTTCCCCTTCCCTGATTCCTCAATGAAATCTTAAAAAAAAAAAAAACAAGGGAGAGGAAAGATGAAAGGCAGAGGACAGAAACAAGAGAGGGTACTATGAGCTCAACCCGGTCTTCCAGCAGGCTGGAATGAGACTAGGTAAACCTTTTCCACGGATAAGATAGATTAATCTCATGTTTTTCTAACCTCATGAGGTCCCAAAGAAGCTCTTTTGTGTTGATGTGTATTCACCAGAACCTCATCCCGTCACAAGATGTGGAGATGTCGGAGCTGAGGGAAATAAAAGATCTCTAGGTGGAAACCCATTTTTGCCCATGAGCAGGCACTGCTGTATTCTGAATCCCAAGGTTCTGTAAGTTTATAAATTATTCAAAAAGCATTATCCTGTTTCACTGTAAACAACAGAAACACTTCACACAAATTTGTACTTCATAAATGCTCTCAAATAATTGGGTTAGAGACGCGAAGTACACGTACTTCAGTTTTTCTCATTTACTGAAGTACTTTCTGGTATTTTCAGCATCCCTGAATTTACTGGTATTAATAGACCACCTGAAGCAACTGACGTGGTACCTTTAAAAAAGCATCTTTTGTCAAAAGCCCCACCACAGGAGGAGAGCTTTTGGAGTAATATCAGTATTTTCCAAATAATGCCAAGGATTAAAACAGTACCGGAAATCTAAATCTAATTTCTCAAGTGAAATCTATTTTTATTTTTTGTATTCCTCAAATGCTCTACAAACTTTTTTTTTTTCCTATGAACTTTTCTTGCCTAGACCCAACCACTTTCTGAATACAGAATATCAGAAGGAATTACATATTTGCAATTAGGACATCTGTTCAAAGAGGGAATTTACTTTATTTATTCCTAATAAATATCTCCCATGCTAAATACAATAGCTGTTCCTTTGATTGTAAATATCTAGAGATAGGCTCTATGCCCATTTATTTTGTATTGATTATACATATGTAGGAGACAGGCTCTAAGCCCACTTATTTGTATTACACTTATCATGGTAGACTCCACATACAGTGAGCAGTGAAATGTGTCAAGTCATCATAGAAATGAAAATGGTCCACGCCGACTGCGTTTTGATAGTTTTTCTAAAGTGGAAGACCTGCGGCTGTTCCCCCATAGAAATCACAGTTTAGTTGGAAAAAGGACTTTAATAATCATAATCATACACAGGTAAGATTGTAATTATAAAAAGTTCTCTAACGAGAGGTATATAGATAAATTGAAGCCCATGATAGGAAGATCTAATCCTGCCCTGGAAGATTAACAAAGGTTTGGAGACCTGAAAACTGAGTAGGAGTTAACTAGACAAAACGAGTTGGGAAAATTATTCCATGTAGAGGGAACAGCAGACAGAAAAGCCCGGCCCCAGAATAGGAAAAACAAAACTGGTCCAGAGGATGGAAAAAGGCCTAAGTGTGTGGAGAACAGAGAACGAGGGGAAACAGGACAAAAGATATGGTTGGAGGGGGAGGGAGGGAGGGAGGTGCCAGGCCGACCTTGTAGGCCACACCTTTATCATAAGAGCAGTGGGAAGAAATCGAATGCTTTAAGAAGGGCAAGTACCATAGTCGGATTTGTGTTTTGCAAAATACCCTAGGTGTACTGTCGAGAATGAATCTGAGAGGCTGCAGCAGCAAGTGAGGAGGCTAGTGCAGTGGATCAAATGAAACGTGACACAAGGTGCAACTCCGTGGCAGTGCCAGGAACGGGGAGGTGAGCAAAGGCCGCAAGCCTGCCCAGGAGGACAACAGCACAGGGCTTGAGAGCAGACAGCACGTGCAGCGTGCGAGCAGAGGGCATGCAAATCAGCAAGTCTTTTTAAACGTTTGCCATGTGCCAGTTTTGGGTGCATGGGCTGCATTCGTGAACAAGAACCGTAACAAAACAGAACCTGCCCCAGGGAAGCGTGCATTCTAGTTGGTGGAGATAAACAATATACAAGCAAATCAAAGCATATTGGAAGGCAATAAAAGCCTGGGAGGAAGAAATGGAGAGAGGGGGAGGGAGCGCAGGGGCCGCAGTGTAGGAGGTGGGCAGGTGGCAGCTTTGGGCAGGGCGGTCAGGCTAAGACTCACTGAGGTGAGCTCTGAACAGACCCGAGGAAGGTATGAGGTTAGCTAAGCAAATATCACAGAGAAGAACGTTCTGGGCAGAGGGAAGGTCCCAGCACAGGAGTGTGGCTGATTGTGAGAACGGCGAGCGGGTCAGTGAGTGGACACAGGGGGCAACAGAGGAAGCTCTGTAGAGCTTTCCTGAGTGCAAGATGGGACACTGATCACAAGGTTATGAGCAGAGGGGGACATGGTCTGATAGGCTTTTGAAAGGAATATTCAGCCTGTTATGTTGGGAGCAGGCGACAGGGAGACAGAGAAACTTGCTGGAGGCCACGGCAATAATCATGCCGAAGATGATGATGGCTTGGGACTACAGTAGTTATCAGCGGAGTGGTCAGAGTCTGCATATATCTGAAGGCAGCCCGACAGGATTAGACGTAGTGTGAAAGAGAGAAGAGTCAGAGATAACTATACAAGGATGATGGCCTGAGCAACTGGAAGGCTACAACTGTCACTGACCACCACCATGAAAGCTACAAATGAAGTAGGCTTGGACGTGAGGAACAGGTGTTCAGTCCAGACATGTTGGGTTTGAGATGTATACTAGACTTTGCGATGGAACAGACCAATGGATAGTTGGGTAGATGAATCCTGCACTAAGGAGAGAAGGGTAGGAATATAAATTTGGGAGTCTTTAGCAAAAAGAACACATAAATGAGTTCACCAAGGGAGTGAGTGTAAAGAAAAAAAAGAATGGAGGTAACCCCCAACAATGGGAGGTCAAGAAGAGGAACCAACAAGGAAATTGCAGAAGAGTGACCAGCAAGATGAGAGCAAAACCAAGAGTGTGGTAGCGTGGAAGCCAAATGAAGAAAGTGCATCATGGTTTCTGGCTTGTACCCTTGGAAGCCAAACAGAGAAATACTGAAAGAGCACATTTGTGAAGTAAAAATAACGAGCATGGTTTAAAATATGTTAGGGTACATTATCAACAATAAATAAGGAAAGGAACAGTAAACGGTAATTTAAAAATCCTGAGTTTGGGTTCTACTCCTTTGTTTGCTCTGGGATGTTAGTATGTCATTTAACCTTTCTAAGCCTCCATCTCCTTTTCTATAACGAGAGGATAGTATTTATACAACTGACCATACCTGGTTGCTATGTGGATCAGGTGAGGCAGTTAAGAAAGAAAACTTCAAAGTCTTATGAAGACATAAAGAAAAGTCATAAGATACAGAAAGTCACAGGAATCTTACAGTGCAAAAGCTAGATTTAGTCTTTGTAAGACAGAAAAAGATATTGAAAGCCAAATCAAGCCCATCATGAATCACTCATCATATACCCACAGCAGCCCCCCTCAGCGGTGTCCTGTAGAACTCCGGTTGCATTTATAGGCAACAAACGCTACTTGTTCTTAACGTTTTTCGTTCAACACGCCTTCCCCCTCCTCGCCCAACTGAAACTTGAGTTATCCCTGAAGACACCACTTACCTTGAGACCAATCATAATGACCTACTGTGCTCCAAACATACCTTAGTCGTTAAGATGTCCCTATTTTTTGCACGTATGCTGTTTCCTTTGCACGGAGATTCTTCCTCCACCTGGTTCCCTAACCAAATTCCAACGCTCCACGGAGGGCGGCGTGACCACCTGCGTCACAAGGGCTCCCACGAGCCCTCGCCTGCCCTCCAGAACCAGCACTGCCCGTCACAGGCTCCTCTCGGGCCCCTTCCTCTGCTCTGGCGTGCGTTATACACTCTGCATACGAGTCTTATGTGTCTAAATGGACTTCACGTTGGCTTCGTCTTTGTATCTGGCCTTCCTATCAGTTGGTGCTCCCACCAGCCTTACCGAGACGCGCACCCGGCGCGCCTGGCCTGCTGAAACCATTGCTTCCCGGCTGTCGCCATACTCACGTTTCTTGCTCTGTTTCTCCACTTCAGCCTTCAGTCGCTTGTACTTGTCGGTGCGGTAAACCAGGACCCAGGTTATGCCTGAAACATGGAGAGCAACACGCTCAGCGAGAAGCGTCCGCAGCAGCCCCGAGGAGCGGCGCGAGCGGCTCGCCGGCGGGTCGGGGGGTCCCAGCGTGTGGCTCTGCGCACCCGCGGTTAACGGAGACCGCGGACTCCTCACCCAAAGCAGCCGTGACGTCATATAAAGGCGACTCCTCACCCAAAGCAGCCGTGACGTGATATAAAGGCGTCCCCACAGACACGCAGGTGAAACCCACCCGGGACCAAGGGAGCTCGGGCAAGGGAGCCCACGTCCCGCTCCCGCTCGCGAGTGGCCCCGAGTCCCTGGGGCCGAGGAGGCGAGCCCCCAAACCGGCAAGGCGGGCGGCCTCCCCCGAGGGGCGCGGGGCCCGGGCTGAGGGTCCCCCCCCGGGGCGCCGCTCTCACCCTCGGCGAGAAGGGCCGTGCACACGGAGATGAACACGATGAGCAGCGTGTCCGCGAACATGGTGCTCATGTCGCCCTGCCGCCCCGGGGCTCCCGCCCGCAGGAGGGAAGCGCTCGGGTCCCAGGAGAAACGCGGCCCAAGCAGCCGCCCCGGACGTCAGGACCCCCCAGGGGAACAGCGCGGCTCTGACAGCCTGCTCGCCCACTTCCGCTTCCGGGGCACGGCGCGCACCGGCTGCTTCCGGGGAGGGGCGTGGCCGCGCCGGGCTTTGGCCAACCAATCCCCAAGGCGGGGCGGGAGCGCGGGCGCCCAGCGCGGGTCTCGCGAGAGCTGCGGGGGCAGCGGCCCAGACGGCGCGGCGAGCGCGTGGCCTCGCGGGTCGGGGGCGGCCCTGGGGAGCCGGCGCGGGGGCACCCCGCGTGCCCGCGGGGCTCAGGCACGGGTTCTCCTTCGCAGGCTGCGCATCCGAAGTGCCGGGAGGCGCTACGACGAGTAAGAGCGATGCGTCCATCTCACCAGGTTCCAATGGCCTCCCATTTTCCAGGAACATCCGGAAACCCTGAGTTTATATGAAATTCAGTTGTAAGTGCCGGTAATTCATTAAAATAAAAAAATGCCAATAGGTTAAAGAACGTGTCTCGGCAGCTCGGTGTCAGCTCTTTCGGGCTGAGTGTGGGTGTGGACGCCCAGAAGCTGGCCGAACGGGCCTCCCGCGGGATGCACGTGCTGTCCTCGGCGCCTTCCTCTTAAACCCCGATGCGCGTTGTTATAGTAACGCCACCTTTGGCCTTATTTGCTGAGATGCGCGTTTCTTGTCCCCCTTTAGACTTAGAAGCAGAGACCCGGCCCCTTTTAGCAGACACTGAGCTCCTCTGTGGCAGGAACAGTGTCGGCATGCTAGAGGCAGAGAAGGCGATTAAGACAGTATTAAGTTACGCATTAACAATTAGGTATAATAGAGGTATTCATAAAATATTACAGGAGCAAGAGAACGGCAAGGTTGAGAGGACATGGGAAGACGGCCCTTTGAGCTACACCTTGATTTGGGCAGAAATTGAAATAGGGTACGTTTTTACTCGACGTTGTGTGGCCTACGGTAATTGTTGAGGTGCCACGAGAGCGTGGCCTGTGAAATCAGACCTAGCTTTCAGTTCTGGCTGTGCCACTAATTTGACACTGGTCTTTGAGCATGTCTTTTAGGCCTTGAGCCTCAGTTTTCTTACCTGGAAAATGTTGACAACACCCGCTGCATAAAACTGTTATGAAGATTAAGTGAGAAAAAGTATATTATAAAGCATTTAAAGTTGTTCATCAAATAATCCAACATGGTATCGATGATGAGATGCACCATTATTTTATATCCTACTAAGAAAATAACTAATTAAGCCACGATACACCATTGATTGTAAGATGCAGCTCATTCACAGGTGTTAAAAAAATAAAAGGCTTGCAATCAGTGAAATACAGAGGTGAAAAACGTTTCATTTATTCCTATATGAATGTTTATTACTGAACCAGGATTGCTAGGATAGCATTTCCTTCTCTAGAGCCACAATGTCATAACCCTGTGCCCCGCATTGGAAACCAGTGCTAGAGCAACTTCATCTAACACCTTTTCTACATTCCTCCAGATTCCTTTTTTATATTTCCAGGCTTTCTAAGCTCTCAGTTGTAGCAATGACTAGATTTCAAAGTTTTCCCCCTGCAGGCTCCCCAAACCCCAAAGTTCACTGTCCTGCTCCAGTTTCTATGACTACTTACAAAGCTTTTGTCCTGGGGCTTCCATTTGCTGTTCTCTGGAGTAGGGTTCACTCTTCCCTGGACACACATCTTCCTCCTTAGTTTATACTTTATGCTGGAGTACATCCTCAATAACTTCCTGTGGAAGGTAAAGGGGAGCTAAATCGTTACTGTGCTTACATTATTACTTGTATTAGTACTAATAATACTGTTTAAACAAATGTTTAGTACTAGTCTAGGCATTGTAAAAGATTATGAGAGAAATTTAATCCTTGCTTATCACTGAGGTTTGAAAGTATATGGACTTGGGCTGGCCAAGTGGCACATTGGTTAAGAGCTGGTTTTGGGATGCCAGCAGCCCAGGTTCGGATCCCACAGATGAGGGCTGGTGACACTGCCCTCTACAGCTAACAACAGCTCCACCTGGAGCTGGGCTGTGCGAGCCCCGGTGATGGTGTGGGCTGCAGCCCCTGCTGCAGTGGGCTGCCATAGACTACAGTGAGTGGCCGGCAGCCAGCGTGAGCTGCCAATAGCCGCGGTGAGCGACATCCAGAGGCCGTGGACCAATCTGCCTCATCTGGGAAGAGCGCAATGATGATACCAGCATGGGGCAGTGAAGCAACGTCCTCCGCAACTAGACTGAAGAACAAAAGGACAGCAACTTTTCTGTTCCTCTTCCCCGATTCCCAAACGCTGTTCCCCTCCCCCAATTCCCCAATTTAAAAATCTTTAAAAAAAAAAAAAAGTATATGGATTTTAGTTTTGTCTCCTAACCACACTACATGCAAGCTAATATATTACTTGAGCAAGTGATTTAGTTCTCTGAGTCTCATTTTCTAAAAATCTGTAAAGTAGAGATAAAAACACCTACTTTACAGAATTCCTGTGAGGTTTAAATAGGGCTGAGAGCAAAATTCTGGAGTCAGACCACCTCTCTTCAAATCTTGGTGTCACCACTCAACCGGGTGTGCAGTTTTAGGCAAATTATTTCACCAAACTGGGCCTTGGTTTCCTTGACTACAAAATGGCATAATAATAATAGCACCCAAGTCCAAAAGGTTTTATTTACTTTTTTTAAAGATTATATGAGTAAAATGTTTACAATGGTATTTGGCTCATAGAAAGGGCACAATAAATATTAACTACTATTTGCTCTATTAAACCAGCTATAGTACATAATTCATGAACGAATTTTTTCCTTTTTCTATTCATTTGCCTGTGATCTTGTTCTCTTCAATAGCTACACTGATGATTCATAAAATAGTATCTGTAGCCCAAGTTTCTTTCCTGATTTTTGGACCTAATGTTTAACTGGCAGCTAAGAATTTCCATTTGGCTATCCCAAACTGAACTTACCCAGTTCTTTTACCCAAACTGCAGTCTCCTCTTTTTCCCTTATTCTCTTAGTAACATCACCATCTACGTGGTTTTTTCAAGCCAGAAATATGGAACTATCCTCAAAAGCTCCCTGTTCTTTATCCTACACATCTAATCACCAAGTCTGATAAATTTTCCCTCCTTCATATTTATTTGTTCCACATCTTTCAATCCCCTTTACTATACTTCAGGTCACTATTGCCTTTTTTTTGGGGGGGGGGCAGTGTCACTGGCCCTCATGTGGGATCCGAACCGGGGCCGCTGGCATCCCACAACTATCTCTTAACCACTGCGCCACTCGGCCGGCCCGCTATTGCCTTCTTTTGTATTACAGACTTCTACCTGATTGGTTTTCAGTTGTACACCCAATTCTGCTCCGTCCAGGCCATTCTTTTCGTGTTGCCAGTAGTGAGATTTCTCAAATACAAAGAAGATGGGATGTGGGGAATTTAGAAGAGGAATCTGGTTTTTAAGGGAAGATGGTTTTTGATTCCCACTAGGCTAGCAGGACTAGATGAAGACTTTCAGAAACCCTAAGCACTGAAAGGATTGTAAGACCCTTCCTAAAACAGAATTAAAAAATAAAACTAATACCAAAGTGGAATAGGAGTTTATTATTTTTTGAGATCTTTATTTTTTCAAATAATTGTTTCTCTGTGAGTCTCTGTGTTTGTAATTTTTTTCTCTGTGAGTCTCTTTGTGTGTTTGTGTGTATGTGTATGCCCAGGTATGTGGTTAACCTGCCCTTTGGGTAATTCAGCACTGTTTTTGGGGACAGAGACTGTCTTGTTCATTGTTGCATCCCCAGCTTTTAGAATATGGCCTGGCATGGAAAAGCTACTCTATATATATTGAATGAATGCTACTGTTGGGAGAGGGGACAATAGGTTGGAAAAATATCATGTAAGAATTGGGAATTTTAGCTCAAACTTGAAGAAGAGGTAAAATTTAATTAGGATCTGGGAGAAGCAGTGGTCAAAAGCATTGAGTTGGGAATGAGAAAGAGGTAAGACATCAGAGCTGATGCGTAGTTGAAACAACCAATATGTCTGAAGAGGTTATGTGTAGAGTAGAAATAGGATAGACTAGGTATGGTGAATCTCAATTATATCTGTAAGAGGTCTGTGGCTGAACTTCAGGATATCCATAAATTTTTTTTTTCCCGAATTGAGGATTCATAGATTTCATCAAATTCTCCAAGTAGCTTATAAACCAATAAATCTTAAGAGTCTTTTGTACATTTGAGAGACTGATAAAAAATCTTAAGCTTGATGCAGTAGCCAGTTCTCAAAATTTTTGTGCTATAGCACTCCTTAGGAGAAAAAGGGAGAGAATGAGCCTAAGATCTGGAGACAGAGCCCAATGATTGGGACTTTACATTTATCCTAATATTATGTGTGAATTTTGCATTAAGTGATTGGTATTAATCTTTCCATATCTTTTTTTTTTTTTTTGAGGGCAGTGTCACTGGCGCACATATGTGGGACCCGAACCGGGGCCGCTGGCTTCCCAAGCCAGCTCTTAACCACCGTGCCACTCGGCCAGGCCCAGTCCTTTCATATCAAAAGATAGTCAACATCATTAGTGATCAAGGAACTAATTCAGGAGTACTCCATTCAGTTGGCAAAAAGTTGGGCTATCAAATTGAAACATTTAAAATTAATTTTTGTTTACAGATGACATGATCATACATGTAGAAAATGCTCAAGATTCCACACACCACACACACAAACTGTTAGAACCAGTAAACAAATCAGCAGAGTTGCAGAATACAAAATCAACACACAAAAATGGGTTGTTTCTATAACAATAAACAATCCAAAAAGGATATTATGAAAATAATTCCATTTACAACAGCATCAAAATAGTTAGAAATAAACTTAACCAAGGAGGTGAAAGATTTGTATACTGAAAGTTATGAAATATTGATGAAAGAAATGAGAGAAGACACAAATCTATTGAAAGACATCCCATCTTTGTGAATTGAAAGACAATATTAGGGTATCAGTACTATAGACTATAGTGCAATCCTTGTCAAAATTCCAACATTTTTTGCAATAGAACCCTAAAATTCATATGGACCCCGAATAGCCAAAACAATCTTGAAAATGAAGAACAAAGTTGTAGGCCTCATACTTCCCAATTTCAAAACTTACTACACTAGGGCCAGCCGAGTGGCACGGTGGTTAAATGCTGGCTTGGGAAGCCAGCGGCCCGGGTTCAGTCCCACATATGAGGGCCAATGACACTGCCCTAAAAAACAAAACAAAAACTTACTACAAAGCCACAGTAGTCAAAATGGTGTGGTACTTGCATAAAGATGGATATACAGACCAACAGAATAGAATAGAGAGCCCAGAAGTTAACCCTCGCATATATAGTCAAATGTTTTTCAAAAGGGTACCAAGACCATTCAATGGGGGAAGGACAGCTTTTTCAATAAATGATATTGGCAAAACTGGATCTCCATGTGCAAAAGAATGAAGTTGGACCCTTATACCGTATACAAAAATTAAATGAATCAAAGACTTAAGAGCTAAAACAGAAAACTCTTAGAGAAAATGGGAAAATCTTAATGACATTGGATTTGGCAATGATTTCTTGTATATGACACTAAAAGAAAAGGCAACAACAAAAAAATAGATACATAAATTGGTTCTCATCAAAATTAAAAACTTTCCATGAAGGGACTCAGTGAATAGAGTGAAACGGCAACTCATGGAATTAGAGAAAATATTTGTAAATCATACATCTGATAAGGGATTAAAATCCAGAATATACACAGAGCTACAACTCAATAACAACCCAATTCAAAAGTCTGCAAAGGACTTGGACAGATGTTGCTCCAAAGAAGATGTAGAAATGACCAATAAGCACATGAATGGGTGCTCAACATTACTAATAGGAAATACAAATCAAAACCATGAGATGCCACTTCATACCCAGTGGGATGGTAATTATAAAAAAAAAACAAAATGTGTTGGTGAAGATGTGGCGAAATTAGAACCCTTGTTCATTGCTTTGGGGAATGTAAAATGGTGCAACCACTATGGAAAACAGTATGGTGGTTCCTCAAAAAATTAAATAGAACTACCGTATGATCCAGTAATTCCACTTCTGGGGATGTACCCAAAAGAATTTGAAAGCAAGGAATTGAATAGATATTTGTCCGCCCATGTTCTTAGCAACACTATTCACACCAGCCCAAAAGTGGAAGGAACCCAAGTGTCCTTTGATGGATGGATAAAAAAAAAAAAATATGTATATGTATTAGGAATATTATTCAGTCTTTAAAAAGAAAGAAGTCCTGACACATGCTACAACATAGATGAGCCTTGAAGTCATGCTAAATGAAATAAGCTAACCACAAAAGGACAAATACAGTATGATTCAACTTCTATGAGGCTCCTGGAGTCGTCAAATCCATAGAGACAGAAAGCTGATGGTGGTTGCCAGGGACTAGGGAGGAGCACTGTTTAGTGGGCATGGATCTTCTGTTTGGGAAGATGAAAAGGTTCTGCAGATGGATGGTGGTTGCACAACGATGCGAATGTGCTTAATGGCACTTAACTATACCCTTAGACATGGTAAACTTGACGTTATGTGTATATTACCATAATATAATTTGTTTTAAGTTGGACCATATCTCGAGGTTGTGAATCAGTAGAACCCCTTAATCATTCCTGGTGGGAGTGTAAATTGCTATAGCCCCCTGGGAAAGTGTTACAGGAAAGAGAAACATTTATATACCCTTTGATCTACCACTTTGCTCCTAAGTATATGCCCCCAAAGAAACTTGAACAGGTAGCAGGACACATGTAGAAGGGCGTTCACGTGAGCACGCTCTCTCATACCCCAATCCGAAAGTGACCCAGTGCCCATGCACAGGTAGAGGAATACATCAATAAATCAGGGTGCATTTATACAGCACTCCAAATGAAATTACTACTATATGCCACAATGTGGGTTCATCCTTCAATAGAATATTGAGTGAGAAAACTAAGTCCTTAAGAACTACATGCAGCATATGGTAGACCTTATAAAGTTAATAACTTCATAAAAATTCCCCCACCGCAGCACTGTTTAGGGATATATTTACCTGTGATATGAAAAAGAAAAGCAAGAAAAGGATGATTATGCTGGTTGCCTTGAATGGAAAGAGGCTGGTGATGCAATAGAGGTGAGCGTAAGCACACATCCTGGTTTCCGGGTCGGTGGGGATTGCAGGGATATTGTATTATTCTGAATGAGTGAACGTTGCGGTCTTGGAATGCACCACTGGTGAGAGTGTGTCACGAGCCAAGAATAATGATGAATCAAATTTTCTGCATCTAAGTGCCAAAAAAATTTTTTTTTTTGCATTCAGCTTTATATCTGTTTGATACAAGTAAGGAGAAGAAAGGGAGGAAAGTAATCTTTTAAATCACTTGCCATTAAGTAAAACTGACACTTAAAAAAAACGTGTCACATTTGTGGCTTCAGGTACCCTCTGATCCATTGCCCCTTTTGCCTGGGCATTTAAGCATCCCAATTTTAGAAGATCATAGTGGAAAGTCATGAAAACACCTTGAGCTTGGATGGTAATTTTGCTAAGTAAGCAGTGTTTCTTTTTTAAAAAATTAATCTGGCAGCTTTAAATAGGGTGGATTCATTTGAAGGGAGATTGCAGTCAGAAAGCCAACTGTCAGCTATCACCATGATGGTTTTCAAGTGAGGAAGCCTGGAACTCAACAAGTAGTATCCGTAGAAATGGAGGAGAAAGAGGAAAATCCAGGAGAATTTTGAAGGGTGAAATACTAATTCTTAGAACTAAATAAGATGAGCTGAATCAGAATACGTTAATAATTCTAAGTTTCTCCCAGTGGCGTTCCTAGGTCTTATGTGACCTGAAGCTTATACAATTCTTGGGACTCTCTTTAAGAAAATGAATATGGGATTACAAGTCAAAATTAGATATAGAAGTGAGGACTTAATTAAAAGGAGCTAGTGCAAGTGAGGATCTCAAGCTTAAGGTTCATTAATTTCATGGTAAATGTCTGGATTTTACCCTGTGTGGTGACAAGCCTGATAGAGTCGCTGGGATAGGTAGCGTTTTAATAAAGGAAAATACCCAACCTTCAGTTTTAACACTAAACTTCTATAGTATTAGAATTAGAAGGAGCCTTTGAAAATATTTAAATACTTAAACAAATCCACATTTCTTTTCTGGGCCGTCTTCATAGAAGCCTAAAATCCTAGGTGACTTTCCCCATTACAAATACACACTGTCATGCCTAGTATTCCTGGGCCGGCAATCCACTTTTACTTACTGAATAGATTCACTCTTACCCTTCACTGTAATGATTCACTTTGCTGCCAAAAACACACTGATTTTGTTCATGGTGAAGCACAAGTACTGTAAGCAATCCTCCCAAGTGTCCATAGCTTCATTTCTCTGACTCGAGTCCTTGACAGAAGCTCAGTCTGGAACTGACCTCCACGTCCAGTGCAGGGCCTCGTAACAGATACTTGGGAATATTTGTGACAGGGATGAAACGCATATTCCACATACAAAAGCCACTCGACTAGAGCACCGACGTTTTCACTTTCCGTTCCTGTGGTCCCGGACCCTTGTCCTTTCCCGGTCTGAGGGGAGTTGCTCTCCACGGGACTAGTGAGACCGCTCTCATTCACCTCTATACGAATCTCAGTTTTCTGTGGTCTCAGTGTTCTCTCTTGAACCTGTGAAAATAGAATAATTCATTCCATGGGTTCTGAACCTAGAGAGAGGCCACACAAGCATTACATAAGGAGGCCGGAGGATTCTATTAATATGAGACAAAGTAAACATCAGGACAGCATATTGCCAGGGACAAAGAGGACATTTCATAAGAATAAAAGGGTCAATTCAACAGTCTGAAATGTATTTGCACCTAACTCAGAGCTTCAAAATACACGAAATAGAAACTGACAGACCTAAAAGGAAAAATAGGTAAATCCACAATTATAGTTTGATACAAGTAGACAGAAAATCAGTAAGAATATAAAAGTCCTGAAAAACATAATTAGTGAAATCGATTTGAGACCTGAATGTAAAAACAGGAACCTTTACAAGACCCTCAAGAAACAGATGAATTGCTTTAGAAATGGGAGAAGGGAGATCTTTGCTTAACTGTTACCCTCACTCAGAGGCTGATAAAATTAAGTACTTAGGGATTAAAAAAAACATTTGCAAAAAGCATCCTAAGCATGGCAAAAGATGGATGAAAAACAATGGAAGCTTGTAGAACAGACTAAAGGCTGTACATGAGACCAGAAACATGACAGGACAATGGACAAAATTCACCAGCAGACTGATTTCACCAAGAAAAGTCCCTTATGCAAATGAAAAGATAGTCGTGCTCACTCAGTAAGACAAAGTCAGTTTAAAACAAGACGGAGATGCCATTTCTCAACTATCATTTCACCTCAACTATCCACTTGTCAGAAATCCAAAAATCTGACCACACACCCAGCATTGCTGTGAATTACCAGACATTCAGACATACTAATGGCACCGCTCCTGTGAGGGAACCTGGCATTATCTAATAAAATTACGTATGCAAATCGATGTTCAGGAAACCACCTTGAAGAGGCAACGTGAGGGAGAAGAGAGAAACAGCTCGGTTCTCCCCCAGTCTCCGTTTTCATGGTCTTGGGCCTCTCACGTGTTGGTCTGCCATTTCTCCCCATGTAGGGAACTGGGAAGCTACGCGTTCTCCCCCCAGGGCTTTCTTACAGTAATTACGTTAAGTTCTGGAATCTATCAGCATCCTTCTTGCTACTGTGGCATTAAAGGTTGGGTTGGAAGAAGCATTCAGCCCAAGTTTGCCATCTTGTCCCCAAAGGGCCATTTTTGGAAAGTTTTTACTTTTCAAGAAATTTTCACTATTGAGGTATAATTCACAAAGTTGTAAGATATTTAAACTGTACATTGTGCTGATTTCATACATGAAGATTCTGAATGGCTTCCCCCCCTCAGATAATTAACACCCCATCAACTAACATATTTATCGTGTGTGTGGTGAGAACACGTAAGTTCTACTCTTAGAAAATTTCAATTATACTTCACAGCGTTTTCCACAAGTCACATGTTTGACTTAGAGCTCCGACCTCATTTACTTTATAGCTGAAAAGTCAATATGGATGCCTTTTATTTCGTTTTCTTGACCAACTGCTCTGGCTGGGACACCTAGTACTATGTTGAGTTCAAGAAAGAGTTCTTTTCATTGTGAGGGGTAGTGAAGGGATTTACGCCTTCTTACTCATCACAGGATTTATCCATCTCTAAGAGTACGCCACATCTAGATTGTTATTTAAAGTATAGATTTTTCAAATATTAAACTAACTTTACATTTTGTTGAATGAACGAAACTGGGTTGTGATGTATTACCCTTTTTATGTATTGCTGAATTTGGTTTGTTAAAATTGGTTTCCGGATTTTACATTTCTTGCTCATAAGAGAGATGGGCCTTTCATTTTCCAGTCCTGTAATTTGTTGTCAGGTTTTGGTGTTAAAGTTATGCTGGTTCCACAAGTGAGTTTGTGCAGTATTTCTGTGGTGTTCTTCTCCCTGGTAGAGTTTATGTAATCTTGAGATTGACTTTCCTTAGAATGTTTGGTAGAATTCACGGGTGAAAGCTTCTGAGCTTGGAATTTTGTTTTGTAGTGCTGTATGTCATTGGAAATTTCTCTGTTTTGCAAGGGGATTTCACTTCTGCACGAGGAGTCAGAGTCCAGTTCGGGGGACAAAGCCCCACAGCTTTGCCAGAGATAAGTAGTGGGCTTGGCTGGGCACAAACAGGGCAGATGCTTCGAGCAGCTCTGCCAGCTTGCAGACAAGCTTCTGGTTTGGAGCAAGTGGCAAAGCAGCCAGAAGCATAACAGGGGACTCTGGAAATGAGAGAGGCTGGACTGGCTCAGGTAGCTCCTCTCACCTTGGCTGCCGGGGACATGCACTTGGCTGGGTCAACCCAAGAGACCTGGAGAGCCCAGCAAAAATCCAAAGACGAGGGGGATTTGCGAACGGGCCAAAACTCTGAGTGCATCCCCCAGTCCACACACATACCAGTCAGTAGAGGGTGGGAGCCTAATCGACTCAGGGTATTTGAACACAGGGCCTGCCCAGATCACTGGCCGACCACTACACCATGCAGTCACAGAGGCAACACCGAGGGTACCAGGCCAAACACACCCAGCAAACTGAGAAAGAAACTAAAGCAGAGACAGCGGCGGCTGCCCACCAAGGAGACAGTCTGAATGGCATTCAATAAACCCAACAACCATCAAACACGTGAGACAGAATCTAGAGTGGCTGTACTATGCTGTCTGAAATGTCCACATTTTTCTAAAAAGTTACTGGACATGCAAAAAATGGGAAAGTGTGATCCATATAGAGGCATACACAGGGGGAAAGCAGTTAGAGTGGGCCCAGATTTGGGCTTTAGTAGGCACTCTTCAAAGCAGCTATTCTAACTATGTTCAAATAGTTTTAGAAATGCTAGCAATTAATAAGAAAAGGGAATTTCCAAATAGGGAAATAGTATGTAAAAAAGAACCACATGGAAATTCTAGAGTTTAAAAGTACAGCAACTCACCCAGTGAGTGAAAAACTCACTGATGAATTCAACAGCAGATTTGAAATGACAGAAGAAAATATCAGTGAGCTTGAAGATACACTAATAGAAATGATCCAATCTAAAGAACAGAGGAAAGACTGACACACAATCCAAAGAGCATTGAGGACCTCGGAGTTGTCATCCCAACTTAAGGGTCATGCTAGTCCTGGAGGAGAGAGGAAAGCATAGAAAAAATGCTTCAAGAAATAATGGCTGAAAACTTCAGACAACAGTAAAATTAATAGCCAAGTTCTCATTAAAAACAACGGAGACCAGAAAGCTAGTGGAATGATATATTCAAAGGGCTGGGAAAAAAAATCAACCCCTCAATCATGAGTTTTATATCCAGCAAAACCATTCTTTAAAAAGGAAATCGAAATAAAGATTTTACCAGAAAAGCAAAACACGTTACTAGTAGACTTACACTACTGGCAGACCTATTGTCAGGCTATATGAAAACGTATGATCCAACAAAAAATGCCCACAAGAGACATGCTTTAGATTCATAGGCACAAATAGGTTAAAACTAGAAGATGGAGAATGATATACCATGTCATGAATGAAAAAGGGGCTGTGTCAAAACCTTGGGGTCTCAGGAGGCCACTTGGCAGGCCTGAGCAGCTCAGCGACCCAAAGGGTGGGCTGATCACAGATTCCTAACTGGGCAGGGCATGACGGGCAGTCCGTCCAGGTGGTGGTCCCAGGCCTCCAGCTTCCGTAGGAAAAGGTTAATCTTCACTGTCACTGGGCCGTCCATTGTTCAGCTAGAATAATGTCGCTTTGAAATCCCAGAGAGATCTTCTTTTCCAAACCCCTCAGAGGCAACAACACCCAAGCATCAAACTTACTGTCATCTTGTTTCTCCACACCATCTTTGTGTGCTGTAAATGTTTAATGTAAACTGTCCTGCACCCACTAATGTAGAAAGAATCATGTGTCTGTCTGCTTTACTTTTTATACAACCCCAGAGATTTTCCCCCTTCGCCTTCTCCCACCTCCTTAATCTACTGCCCAGGGATTTCATATAACCAAAGAACTGCCAACCCACTGTTCTCAGTGGCATTTTCTGAATCCGCTGAGATCTTGCTCCCAGGCATGTCCTCAAAAATCTGGCTCAGAGAAACTCTTATAAAATTTTTGTTTGTTTCGATATTCTTTCATCGACAGTATAAACAGTAACTGTAAGTAAACTGGAGTGGCTTATTAATATCAGACAAAATAAGCTTTAGAACAAAGAATAATCCTAGAAATAGAGATATTTCATAATAAAAAAAGATCAGTATATCAAAAACTATAACAATCATAAAGGTTTATTTTTTTAAATTTTTTTACTTTTTAAAGATTTTATTGGGGAATTGGGGGAGGGGAACAACGTTGGGGAACCAGGGAAGGGGAACAGAGAAGTTGATGTTTTTTTGTTTTTTTTTTGTTCTTCAGTCTAGTTGCGAGGATGTTGCTTCACTGTCCCATGTTGGTATCATCATTGCGTTTTTCCTGGATGAGGCAGATCGGACACCAGCCCCTGGATGGTCACTCACGGCGGCTCTTGGCCACTCCCGTGGGCTGCTGGCCGCTCACTGTAACCTTTGGCAGCCCACTGCAGCAGGGGCTGCAGCTATGCCGTCCCGGGGACTCACAGCAGCCCAGCTCCAGGTGGAGCTGTTGTTCACCATCTTAGCTGCAGAGGGCAGTGTCACTGGCCTTCATATGTGAGATCCGAACTGGGGCCACTGGCATCCCAAAACCAGCTCTTAACCAATGTGCCACTCGGCTGTCCCGATAAAGGTTTATATATACAATTACCTAACTAAGAAAAGAGCCCCAAAATACGTAGAGCAAAAAAGTAACATAACAGAAAGGAAAAACAATTCAACCATTTTAGTTGGGAGATTTCATACTTCATTCCTAGTACGTGGCGGCCAGGAGAAGTGACAAAGACCTCCACCTACAAGGAACATAACTGACCACGGGCTCCAGCTAAGTTCTGAAATAAACTCCTGAGTCTGCAACTGGGCCACACTCCCCCATGGGGGGGGGAACAGGTGGTGGTGGGGAAATGTGAGGCTCTTCGGGTTGCCTTTGACTCAGGACCCCCCACCGTGTGGCCGAGCCTTTCTCAGTCTGCGGTGCAGTCTGGGGGGCTTCCACCCCCTCTTCCGGTCTCTCTCCTCTTTCAGGCTCAGGCCTGTATTGCAGTCTGATGGCTCTCTCCCCATGTTCTCTCACAGCCACTTCCCCTGAGAAATTTTGAATGTTTAATCCCATCTTGGCATCTGCTTCTTAGAGGACCCAGGGATGGTACCAAGGGTGTTCCAAGGGAATAGGTGGCCCGATGGGCAGGCACATTGATTGCAGGCTGAAGACCTAACGGTTAGGGTCTGGGAGCTTCTTGGTGGTTTGCTGTGATCTGCCACGGCCGGAGCGCTAGGCGATGTCAGAGCCTTTCTGACAAAATCCTGGGGTCCTGGCACGTGAGTGGAAGGCCTCTGGGCGGACGCCTGTGTAAGCAGAGGGCGCCCATATTCCCTACCAAGAGCTAGCACTTCTGTTGGACTGTGCCCTCCCAGGAAGCTGCCCTCACCCCTACCTCTCCCCTGGCTCCCAGGCTGACTGATGACGGGGGCTGTGCTGAGTGTGAGTAAATTATACTCAAAATTCTACTTGAGTGTGAGTGCGCACATGTTTTCCTGGGGACTCTTGCTTTTGTTAGTTTTTTCGTCTCTGACTAAAGATATTTCTGAAATGCTAGTTTCCATCACTCAAAGCTTCAGGCCTCCTTGGCAGGAGGCACAGCTGTAATTCCATTACAAAGCAGAACTGAACTAATTTTCTCTCCCGATGACCTGGGAACTGTTTGCTTTAAGAAACCACAATAACTTGAGTCACGCATGGACTTGAACCTGGAGCAAAGGCTCACGTGCTCAACCTGCTAATCTCATTTGGCCTCCAGCACCAATTGTCACCTCGGCATCAGCTGAGGAATATGGAACCCGCCACCCTGGGCCACCGGACTAAGCGGAACCCTCCTGAGGCTGCCGCCACCCCCTGCATCTCCCTTGTTGACATCAGTCACCAGGGTGCTTCCAGTGGACACACAGGCAGGTGGCCCTTCCAGCCTCCCCATGCCTGCTTTGCAGTCAGAGGCTCCTCAGCATTCCAGGGGTCTTGCCCGTCTCACCCAGTCCCACACTGTGGGACTGACGATAATATTACGCACCCATTGTCCCCAGGGTAGGGGAGGGACAGAAGTAGACTTTACAGAGATGGTGACTTCGGAGCTAATTGAGGAAGGTGAGGGAGGTCAGGGAAGAAAGGTGGGACAGCATGGGTGGGGGTCTGGTGATGGGAAAGGAGCAAAGATTAGACACGGGTCTGAGATAAGAGCTGGGAACAGGATGACACCAAGGCCTGAGAAGGAGAGGCGCTGGGAGATTGCTCATCCTGGGTGCTGGGAGCTGGCTGGGGCGACGACTGGACTCTATCTCAGCCTTATTTTCATAGACTCACATTAGAAAACCCTGGTATGAGGAGCGGGGAGAAATTCAAAAAATCTCCATAGAACTAAGATCTACTCGTATCTGTGAACTTTCTCAAAGTGTGCGAAGGCTTCTTGGGCACATGGGACTTCTGAGGCTGGGCAATTAAATTGAAAGGCCCATAGGTGACGATCACCTTTGGGGGGGGAAGGGTATATGTGCAAAAATCAGTATCTAGAATCCAGCAAAATGAACAACTTGCATTTGTTTTGTAGGTTAACAGAGTTCTCTGACTTTGTCCTTTTAATTCCCAGTCTTTTTTCTATGTCTTTACCCATTTCTGTTTCTAGTTCCTAAAAATCCATTTCCCCTCCCAGCCTGCTGGTAGAGACCTATTTTTTTTTTAACAGCTTTATTGAAATCTAATTCACATACCATACAAGTCACCAGTTCAAATTGTACAATTCAGTGGTTCTTCACAATCAGTTTTATTTATTTATTTATTTATTTATTTATTTATTTATTTATTTTTTGAGGGCAGTGTCACGGGCCCCCACATGCGGGATCTGAACCGGGGCCGCCAGCGTCCCAGGCCTGCTCTCAACATCCGGGCCACTCGGCCAGCCCCACAATCAGTTTTAGAACATTTCCTTTACCCTAAAAAGAAGACTGGACGCATTAGCAGCCACTCCCTAACCCCCCAGCTGTACACCCTACTAATCTGCTTTCTGTCTCTATAGATGTGCCTATTCTGCACATTATCTTTCCGTTTTCACTGTAAAGTGCCCTTGGGGATTAAAAATTCTTAACCTTTGGCACTCCTAATCCCTAACTGGTGGGACTTCTGTTATAAACCAGAGAGCCAGCGCGGTGAGGGGACTAGAAGGGGGCTGGAAATGCTGTTTCTGTACCAGTTACTACGTACCAGTGTGCGGGTCTGATTTCCACAACCGCCCTACAGGCGAGGGATCATTTAACAGTTGAGGAAGCTGAGGCATACAGAAATTAAGCAACTTGTCGGAGGTTACAAAGGAAGGACCAAAATGGAGACCTTGCTTTTCTGTCTGGAGCTCACGTCCTCTGTCCACTGGGTCAGTAGTTCTCTAACTTCCATGGCATGTGGGTCGGGGTTAGTCAAACCCAGATGGCTGGGTCCCCCTCCCCCGCCCCCTAACGTTTGGATTCCCTAGCTCTGGGGTGGGGCCCAAGGATTTGCCTTCTCAGATGCCGCCTGGGGAATCAGCGAATGCAATTCATTCAGATCACGGAGCTCCATGCTGAAGTCGCTGTAGTGTCATCTGGTCATCTTTTCCGAGCAGTACTTAGGATCTTTCAAGGCGAGTGCTGTTGATAACAGGCAGAAAGTAGTTAGAAAGGCAACACAGAGAACCAAAATGCATCCGAGACCTGCTGAAGTGGGATGACATTTTTTCTGCTGGGAAATGTGAGAAGAAATTAGAGACTCAGCACGGTGTACAAAGCACCAGAGGCAGGCCTTTCAGTTACAGGCAAAATGTAATGTTTGTTCCTGTCTAGTTCGGAACCGCTGCCACTGAAAGCAGGCAGGGAGGCAGGCAAGCCGGGGACTGTCACCAGCAGTGTCTTTCCTTCTTTGCCTATCTATAGCTATAGTTGCAAACTCATGCTGACTTCTTCATTCTTACATGTGAACTAGGCCAGAACTTATCAGGCTGAAAGCTGCATATATAAGAATTATCACAGACATTGAGAAAAGAACAACTCTGGATCTTATAGAAAACGTTTGATTTTTTTTTTTTTTCTTAGCGGGAGTGGGTGGAGGATGGCTGAAAATCACTTACTTCAGAACCTGCAGTGTAATTGCTGCGGGAGGCTCAGATGTGATGTGAACATCCTGAGCCCGGGGATTGGGTGACCAGGCTCCCGAGAGAGGGTGACACAGCAGGGGCAACAGCACAGGCAGTCTGCCTGCCTCGCTTTCTAGAGAGCAAAGATGCAAAAGTCCTTGTTGAGGTCACCAGGTTACTCGGATACTCGCCACACTTTCAATGGACAGGGGCAACGTCTGTGTAGGGAAGCCAGCGCTAGGGACAGGGAAGAGCCAAAATGCAGCAGAGTGGAAAGGCCTGCAGAGGACAGATAGATGAGGCCTGCCCTTCATACAGACAGCTTCTGTTTTTCCAGAGAACTTTTATGTATATTAATACATGCAAATATTCATCAAGGTGCAGAGACATATAATGAATTAGCTGAGCTCATGAGTTGGTTCAACTAGTTAATAGACACACACACATTGGGACGAGATGCAGACGGTTACTTTGAATGTCAGGAAAACAGAGCAGTCAGAAATCAGAATAGTAACCACATGAATACTATCTGGGGAACCTCACCTTTCCTTCCAAAATGGTGGAAGTGAAGCTTACTTGTTGGTACTTTCTTACCTCTTCCATATTCATTCACTCATTCATTCATTCATGCAACAGCATGCATTCAATGCTTCCCATTTGGCAATCATGAGCCTCGGGAGTACAGAAGTGCGACATGGCATCTCTTCATTCAACAGATACTTATCAAGGCCCTACTATGTGCCAGAAACTGTTGCAGGTGCTGGGGATACAGTAATTAGAAACAAGCAAACAACAACAACAAAAAGCAAGAAATGTACCAACCTGTTCCTGGTAAGCCACTGAAAACTAACAAAGCAAAGGTAAACAAATGCTATAATCAAGTGTGTGATGGCTGGAGGGACAGGTAGATGGCTAGTGTGAAAAAGCAAGTAGAGTACAATGCTAACAGTAAAATCTAGGTGGTGTTTACTGTGACATCTTCCAACTTAATATTTGAAAAATCTTTTTTTTTTTTTTTTTTTTTTTTTTTAAGAGCAGTGTCACTTGCCCTCATATGTGGGACCGAACCAGGGCCACTGGCTTCCCAGGCCAGCGCTTAACCACCGTGCCACTCGGCCGGCCAATATTTGAAAATTCTTATGGTAACATATTGTGGGAAAAAAGTGATAGGAATGATAAGGAAGGTGGGAATTGGGGAAGAGTTAGTTCATGGAGGATGTGGCATTCTTATCCTTCTCTTCTTCCTCTCCCATATTCGTATCCCGCCAGCTATGGGTCCTCAAGGTCCAGACTCCAACAGGCCTGACACGGGCTACAAAGAAACGCCTGCAAAGGCCCTCGAGGAGGGTCAGATCTCCGGCGGAGGAAAGACTCTGGGGAGAAGAGGCTGACTCGGGAATCAGCTAACACCCACCCTCCGCACAGCCCCCTGGGAGGGCACCTCCCCTAGCTCACCTCTCCCAAGTGCCCGCCTCTGGTTCCAGGCAGCCAGTCTCATCTCAGTTTCCCGTCTATGGGGACCTGAAATAATTCACAAGTGAAAGAACATTTGGGTTTCCTAGTAAAAATACTTCTAATTTTCTTTAGTAATTTTTTTTTTTTTTTTGGTTCTGGATTTAAGGTAATTTACTTTCAGAGAACGCTGTTGACTTCAGTCCCCTTTTAGCCCATAGGGCCCCCGTCAGCCCATCCATCCCAGTTCTAGGTTCATGGGGCAGAGGCTGGAAGTCACTAGTCTGGGCTCTGCCCTGGGCCCCAGCAGAAGGGCCGTTAGGCTTTCTGGGGCCTTTTCTCTCCGAGCACGTATATGTGGTGTAGACTGTGCCAGGCACTATTCTAAAAACTGTACATATAATAACTCCCGTAATGCAACCACCCTAGGATGTAATTGCCATTATTATCCCCATGTAGGAGAACACGAGGCCCAGTGAGATTGAGTAACTTGCTCACGCAATTGCCGAAATCTGACAGCAGAGTGGAGGCTGCTGCTATGAGTCACCACAGACACGGCCTGTCTAAGCCAGTAGGCCCACGTCTGAAAAAAGCAGTTCACTTAAAGCTATTAATGGGTCAACGCGGCATGAAGTATTCATGTTTCCACAAACCTTCACTCCGCAGGCACCTCAGTATTTGGGATTTCAAACTGACTTCAAAGGGCACTGATGTTGGGGGCTCCCCTCAAATAACCCTTCTTTAGGGAGCCGCCTGTCGAGGATGGTGTTTGGGGGTTTCCGAGAGAGGAAATGTCTAAAGGCAGCGGCTGACGTCTTTCGGCCATCGGGAGGGGGAAAGTCTCATCCTCGGAGCTCAGCTTTTAGCCGGGATACCGGGTCATTGACATGAACTCTCTTGTTTCACGTTAACCTGCCGAGCTGGTCCCGGTGGTGCTTCCCCGGCCTGAGCCGCCCTGGCAGCGGCTTCCATCCAGTTTGCGAGGTCGGGCCCCGGGCGCGCCCACGGCCGCGGGGAAGGCGGCCGCCCGCCGGGCGGGGCGCGCTCGCACCTTTCGGGGACCCCGCGGGCGGGGCGGGGCGGGGCGGGGGGCGGGGCGGGGCGGGTCCGGGCGGGCGGGGCGGGGCGGGGCGGGCCCCGGGCGGGGGCGGGGCGGGGCGGGGCGGGCGGGGCCAGACGGCGAATGGCAGCGCGCCGCCCGCCCGATTGGAGCAGCGGCCTCGCGCCGCCCGCCGCCGGGAGGAGAGCGGGCCGCGCGGCACAGGGCGGCGCTGGCTCCTGCGGGACCGCGGCGGGCGGCGCGAGCCATGGCCGGGGACAGCGAGCAGAGCCTGCCGAGCCCGCAGCAGCCCGGCGGCGGCGAGCCCTTCCTGATCGGCGTCAGCGGCGGCACGGCCAGCGGCAAGGTGCGGGGCGCGGGGATCTGCGGGGTCTGCGGGGTGCGGGGCGCGGGGTCTGCGGGGTGCGGGGTGCGGCGCGGGGATCTGCGGGGTCTGCGGGGCCGGGGTCCCGGGGGGCGGGCGGAGGGCGCCGATTGTTCTGCGAGCCCGCGGCTGGGGACCGGGCCGGGCGCGGGGTGCTCCGGGGCCTCGCGTGGGGGTGCGTCCGGGGGAGGGGCCCCGCGGGCGCGGGCGCGGGCCGATCTCAGGGCTTTCCGGGTAACCCTGGGGCCGCGGAGGCGCGGCGACACCAGTGACACGAGCGTCGGGGCCTCCCTTGTTCGCGGCCTGCGGGACGCGTGGCCGGCTCGCGGGGGAGAGTTGCGCGGGCGCCGCTCTTTGTCTCGCCCGCGAGCGCGGGCCCGGCCCCTCGTGCCGCTGGGAGCGTGGGGCGCCCGCGCGTGTTCCCTCCGCGGCTCCCGGAACCGCCCCGAAGCCGGGGCCGCCGTGGCCGCCCTGCCGTGGAGCCGCCTCTCCCCGGCGGCCTCCGGCGAGAGCGGGGCGCGGGCCGTGCGTCCGGGCAGCAGAGCGGGCGGGAGGCCGGCGCCATGAGAAGCCGCCACGCGGTCTCCCCCGGAGCCGCGCCGGGCCCGCCTCCGTCTTGGTTCCCCACGTCCCCCGGGTCCGGGCCGCGTGGGCGCCGGGCCCGCCTCCGTCTTGGTTCCCCACGTCCCCCGGGTCCGGGCCGCGTGGGCGCCGGGCCCGCCTCGGCGGCTGGCGCGGGGCGACGGCCTCACTGAGGAGCTAATCTGGTCCCCGGCTCCCAGGGCTAGAGCCTGGCAGCCATAGGCCCCAGAAGCTGATGCTGCACTCGGCCCTGGCTGAATGCATTTTTTATTTTTAACATTCGTACATCTTCTTTACTAGTTCTGTTACTAGTCATTCAAAGCAAACCCAGGATGCCAGCTCCTTCCGGAAACTTGACCTGTTTGGGGTTTTTTTAGAGTTATTCTGCCCTCTGCTTCCCGGGGCACATTTCTGTTGCACGGGACCTTTTCCTTGGTTCGTTCATAGCTGTAGTCCCGGCGGCCCTAGCACGATGTCTGCCGTGTAATTGGGCCCAGCTGCTCACCTGAGGCCCAGAACTCGGAGGGGCAAGGACACGAGGCTGGAAGATGAGTGCCGCAGTTAGAGACGAAGCAACCAACTAAATTATTTAGCCCTACAGAGGCGGAAACAGCCCAACAGGAGAAATGACTCCCTTCTGGTGTGTTCTTGAACCATCCGGGGCTCTCAGCTGATACTCTGTAAACTTGTGTTACTTCAGTAGCTGTCAGGTGGGAGTCCCTGAGCCCTTATGGGGTGGGGGCTGCGGGGAGTGGCTAACTGCTGTCCCTCTTTGTCATCAAGGAGGACGATGGTAGAAACCCCCAAGGGTCTGTTTTCGTGCGGGTTTTCAAAGCCAGTTTTACATTTTCCGCATTGATAAGTACCTTGTCATTGTTTGAGATCGTTTTATAATTTTTTTAATTAAAAAAGGGCAGAGGAGCATTGGACTTGTACAGTTCCATCTTGTAGTCAGTTTGCTGCAATTCTATCTTGAGTCTGTTGTTTCAGTCCGTAGCACCTTTCCTGCAAGGAATTCGAAGCTTTTCTTTGCCGAGGACGGTCCGCCTGGACAGACTGGACCACCTCTGGAAGCCTCAGGCCTGAATGCTGTAGTGCCCAGTGCAGGAGAGCCTGGAAGCAGGGCTGCTCAGCTCTGCCCCTAGGTACTGGTTACATATGGGCCTGTTCAAGAGATTTGGGAGAAGGCCAAGGGCCCAAGAGCATCGTCACCAATGACAACCTTAGAGCCAGAAGGAGCCTACCTCACAGTCTCTGGACTCTGACACTTGGTCTCATCACTTACCCGTGAGAAGGACAGCGTATCCAGATTCCTGTCTTGCGTGGCAGAGCCAGGGCCCCTGCCGTCGCCGCCTTGTTTAAGAATTGGCTCGGGCTTGTGGGGAGAACACGCGTTTACAGCTTCACCTTGGGAAGGGGCTGTGTGGAAAGGTGGCACAGTGGCCTCCGAGGGACCTGACCCGAGACGGGGGTGCAGACCGTTCTGTTCCCGGGAGGCTGGCAGCACAGATCTTGCCTGTTCTCACCTCCACCCCTGACCCAATAAGAAAAACCAGCTCGCTGTTCAGCTTCTCTCCAGGGCTCTCATTTGTCTCAATGTTGTGGCTGTCCTGAGCACAAGTATTTTATCTCAGACTAAATTATTTTGGTTGGAGAAGGTAAGAGGATTGAGTGCTGCAACACGGGTCACATTTTTTAGTTTGTTTTAGAAGTAAAGATGAATTAGAACTTTCGAGTAAGCTTTGCTAGGCCGACATGGAAAACAGTGTGAAAAACTCATCTTTAAAACTGTGGTGAGTTCAGAAAGTTATTTGGATCTTTGTGAAAACCCAGATTCTAGTATTTCCCTCGTGGGAAAGGTCTAGAGACTCCAAGACCCCAAGAAGTAACCCTGTTTGGGGAAAAAGACAAACAGTTTAAACTTATTTACCTGCACCCATGTCCCTGACATTAGGTGCCACTTCTCCTCTTGATTTCTGCTGTCATTGCCACTCTGACATTCTCCCCATCTGCCCCTTCACACTGCCACCTGGTCTTCCTTGGCTATAGCTCTGCCTGTGTCACTGTCCTTTCTGGGAACCTTGGCTGACTCCCCATTGCCCGGGCTACGGGTCAAGCAGCTCAGCAGGGCACAGATCCCAGGGGCCCCCACTGTGGTCCCAGACTTTATTTTGCCACTCTCACCTCCTCCGCCACACCCACATGCACACAGACCCATCTGGGGCTGCTTTTGGTGACACTCTGGTCACGGTCCTCTCTTTGGAATGGACGCTAAGCCTCTCATGCCTCAGCCCTGTAAGCACTTCCTCCAGGGGGTTTTGTCCCCCGTTTCCTGAGTCAGCACTGCCTCCAGTGCTCCTCTAGGTGACCCACTCCTGTCTGGCGCTGGGGTTATGTGTCGCCCCCTGTGCTAAAAGCGCTGAGTGTCTGCTTGGTGCCTTCACGCCCGTTCCAGTGTTAGGAGTAGTGCTGGTGTTTGCGGAACTGAGGTAGGCAGCCCATGATTTATAATGTTCCTTTTTTTAATTCATAAGGCTATTTGAACTTGGATTTGAAGCCACAGATGAAACCATATGTCACTGATATTCATGTTACAAGGACCAAAAATGAAAAGGCCCCTGAACCCTAAGACCCGGGTCCTGTTTATTCAGTGTTCGTTGAGCACGGACTAAACAGGTACTGGGTGAGTGACTGTCAGTGTGCAGGATACTGTACTCTGGGCTGAGGGTTGAGGGGAAGTCAGGATATTAAGAAACAGAAGGGAACGCGTTTCATAGTTGGAAGCTGGTGAGACCGCAGTTACCGTCAAGCCCGGCGTGGCCAAAGGCGCTTGGTGATATCTGCTCTCTGCCAGCTGGTCTCTTCCCGTGGATGGGTGGCTCCAGTGGCACTGGGAGAAAAGGCTGGGAGAGCTTTTGACTTGAGGCCACATAGCTAGTAAGTGATCAAACCTGGACTGGACTCCTCCAGATTTTTCCTTTATTGTACTTTCTCCCTCCACAAGCCACAGCTCGTGCTCAGAGGTATTTTTAGGGAGGCCGGTCTGACTCTGTCTGAGTAATACAGACCAGCCGAGGACACTGCAGGCCCTCCGAGGTGTGGGCTGTCAGCTCCGCTCCACCGTGAGTCAGCAGCTGCTTTGGGAGCCTCCTGCTCGGCACCTGGGCTCCTTGGCTCCCGTCGCCCTGCTCCTGGAAGCTCAGCAGCCACCCCCATCTGGCCAGACCATCATTCCATCCCCGCCCTCCCTCTGTCAGGGGCCCCCAGAGCCATGGGACTGGTTTGGTCCTGCTGTTTGCTCAGAGCTGGCGCGCCCCCCTGAACTGCTACCGTGGCCATCAAGTCCTGCTTTGATCTGGCCCTGCTGGCCTCCAGCGACTCCCCCTGCTGGGCACCTGCCCAAGGGTCTTTACACTTGTTTGCTTTGCCCGAATTTCTCTCATTTGTTCCTTGTGCTGGCGCCTAGCCCGGTGCCAGGTAGAGAGGAGACGAAACCACGGGTCTTGCAGCTTCCAGCCCTTTCCTCGCTGCGCCTGCTCAGCTGCCTACTTCTTTATTCCTTGTCTGAGTGTCCCTGAAGTGTGGCTTCCCCGCTCTCTGTGGTCACCAGACCCAGCTCACTACCAGGTGGTGCGTGCTTAGAGCTTCTTGATGGGTCGCTTCTTTGTGGAGTCTGGCTTTTACGAGATTCTGTGATGGAGACAGGTTGTATGTGAGAATTTCACTGCTGAAGACCTGGCTTGTTTTGCCAGTGGGCTCTGAGATGGCGCTGTTGGAACTGCGCAGGACCTCTAAGGCCTTTTAGGCGTGGGTCTCAGCTTTTTAAATCAGTAGAAGGTTGAAGGGTGTATTATTTGTGTGTTTTCTTGTCTACTAAACCATATTTATCTTTAAGCTGATTTATCATTAAAGATTTCATCATCTCTATTGTAATGCATCGTGTATATGTATATATGAATTATAGAAGTACAATCCATATATAATTATGAAACAAAAATAGGAATTATAAAAAGGAGAAAAACGAAATAGACACTTAAAATTGTGGTTTCTTTAAACATATAAAGCCTTTTTATTCTTACAAAAATATTTTTTATATGTGACTAAAGAATATATATTTTTTTTCTGAGGGCAGTGTCACTGGCCCTCATATGTGGGACCCGAACCGGGGCCACTGGCTTCCGAAGCCAGCACTTAACCACCGTGCCACTCGGCCGGCCCAAGAATGTTGTATTTTTTAAAAATCTTGTTTCCTACGTGGGGATTCATGGATGTTGGATGACGTAGGTGAGAGTAGCCTTGGGGATAATACAAGGCCGAAGGTTTGGTTCTAAGTTTAGTGTTTTGATTCTAATGACCCTCATGTTTGAAAAAGTCAGCCCCTGAAGAGATCCCAGTATAAGAAACTCATCATTTGCCGGGGTTACAAACTCACAACGAGCCCATCCCCCAATTATGCCTCAACTTTTATTAAAAACCAGCTAGAAAACATGCATCTATCTTCTCTGTCGTCCTTAGGTTGTTTTTGCAAACCAAGGGGCCCATTTAAAGCTTTTTACCCAGTGAATTCAAAACCCACTGAAAACTTTCATTTGGAATGTTTTACAAGTTTTGACAGTTTCTGTTTGCCAATGTTATAGGTGCAAAGTAGTTTTGGGCAACCAAGTTACTTAACAACGGAAACATTTTCAAACATCTTTTTAGCACTTTGATTATTTAATTTCAATCCATATGTTTTCTTCCAATCCCACATAAAACAGCAAGTCAGAACTTTAGTTTTGAAAAAGTAAACTATTTCCAAATGAACAAGTAACTGCAAAGTTTACATGAAAATAAAAAGTAGAAAATAAGGTTTTCTAAAAGACAAAATAAAGGTGTAACAGTTGTCAGCTGATGATAGAAAAGACCCATCAGTATTCAGCCCGCATGCGTGCCCAAGTTAAAGTGTAGCATAAGAGTTCACACGGAGAAAGCTGAAGCACTTAGTCATACAGTTACCATCAATGGACTATGTAACATCCTTACCTGAACCTTAGAAAGAATCACAGACAGCTTTGGGCTTTTAGGCTTCTCATACGCAGTAATTTGATTCTGCATCTGGTTCTAAAAAGAGTTGCTTTGAGAATTTTGAATGATGCTTGGGAAAATAACTTAAAAAAAAAAAAGCTTGCTTTGCTACCTGGCTATTAAAAGTGATCTTTCCATCTCATGGGTTTCTTTTTTAAAAGCAGTGACTTGTACATGGTTACCCCCTAGGAAACTGTAGGAAAAGTGTCCGGAGTTATCGCTGAACCTCCTACATTTCCTATGGCGCCCTGAATACCCTGCCTGGTACCCTACAGAACACGTGCCCACGGTGCCTCTTCTTGCTGTCCCATGCGTCCCCATAGGTCACTTTGGAAGAGCACAGCATTTGTGACAGAAGATTCTTGTGGCACGTTTGAAGGGCTTTTGTAAGAATTTTGCCTGGAACGCCCATGATGGATGCATACGAGTGCTGAGTGTATGTGTAGGTGTGGTAGGGCCGTGCCTCTTCATTGCTCTAATCGATCTGTAAGAATGCTGTCTGGTCTGGTAGTGTGGTCTTTTTTTCCCCTTGGCTGAAGGGCTACTTTGTCATTCCTCAGCAAACATCCGCTGTTCCTGCCCATCCTCTAGGAAGTCCAGAGGTATCTCCAGACCTCCTCCTCCCTGATGGTGGGGGAACACTGTCTGCCACATACAGGTTGGCAGCCTGTCTGAGGTCCCCTCGAGAGAGCTTGTGGTAGAATGGGGTGCTAAGAGGTTGGCCTGCAAAGAGAGTTTTAGAAAATGCTTTATCCCATCTCCTATTTTTGACCTCAGTTTGTTTCATCATGAGTCAAGAGTTGCAAAGGATGTAATTTTTGACCTGTTGTAAATACTGACATTTTAAAATAAGAACCATTTCATTCTTTTCAGTGTATCTGGTAGGCTCTAGCTACTGTAATCATTTGACCTACTGTCATCCATTTCAAAATAGTTTAAAAAGCTCCTCTTTGAGTCAGAAATGTTCGTTTTCCCTTGAAATCGCATTTCAATGTCACTTGGCCCACAAAGTGTTAATTTCATTTATTTTTATGCTTGAAAATCTTCTCTTGATCATCCTATCATCCTTCGACAAAAACCTGTATGTACATTGGGATGATTGTATGTCCCGTTCCCCACGTCTCGCAGTGTTTCTTTTGGATTGCATTCCTACATTAGCATACATTAACCAAAACAAGATACATTGATGTCATTAAACATAAAAGGGAGACTCTTATTGAAAAGCAACTTGATGAGCTAGTTGGAGCTCTCCCATCCAATATTTCAGGGGCTGGTGAATCATGATTAGTTAATGCTAGACTAAGATTTTCTGCTTGTATACATGTCAACTTTGAGAAACCCTGTTGACATAAGTAGATGTCATAAGTATGTTGACAGAAGTAATGGAAGGCCTTGTGTTCTGTCAAGGTCACTCCCTTTTTTACATTTCAAGTTATATGTCGGAACCTGATGTATTTGTATAGCTCAACCAGCTTGCGTTTCCCAGTCATTGAGTCATTCACGTTTTAGTATCAGCACTGGTGTTTCCAATCATCCCTTTGTCTGGCCATTGGTTTAGGAACCTGGGGTTCCAACCTAGCGTTGCCACTTGCTTACTAGGTATCTGTTTAGTCATCTACAGAAGAGGAGGGGCTCCTCTCAGCCCTTAACACTTCATAATTCTGTAGCTAGCCTCAAGTGGCCTTGAATTGTTTTTCACCCCTGTTCACACATCCCAAGTATTCCCGGAGTCCCCACACACCACCGTGCATGGTGTGGGTGGCATTCGCAATCCTGGTGGAGTTCTGAGAGGCAGCCACCCTCCACCGTGGGCCAGCAGGCACCTCGGCTAGATACCAGCTGGCTTTCTTGTAGATCCTGGGACCCTGTGTGCACGCTCTCACAGGTGTGGCTCCTTTTCCTTGAGTCCCGCCCTGCACCTGTCTCTTTCCCTGCCGTCCCAGGAGGCCTGCCCTGACATTGGGGTGTCTCCGCTGTGTTGCTGGCAGACCTTGGCTGTAGACTTCCCAGCCTATGTAGTCCTTGCTTGTTTAGTCTGCCATCCTCTCTGGACTGAGCTCTCGGCATCAGAGACGCGGCTTCTTGCTGCTCGTTGCCCGAGGTTAGCACACGGTCTGACAGCTGGGGTTAGGCTCTCAGTAAATGTTTGTTGAATAACCAACTATTAAGGACCTTGTTCTCAAACTCCTTGACATCTTCTCTTGGATAATTGGCGGGAATCTCAATATGTCCGCTGGTTAACTCCTGACATCCACTCAGGCAAGCTCCACCTGCTGCCTTCCCCAGCTCTTCATTCATCCGGTTGTTCGGGCCTAAACCTCGGGGTCCTTCTGACTGCCCTCTTCCACTTGTCTGTGGTTCTGACCGCATCCTGACCACTTTTCATCCCCAGCGCTCCCACCCCGGTCCAAGCCACCCTCCCCTCAGTGGGCTCGTCGGAGTTGGCTCCCAGCTCACCTCTCTTCTACCCTGTCCTCATGCCCTTTCTCGTCACAGCAGCCGGAGTGACCCTGTTCACGGGAAGCTTGGATAACCGTCCCTGCTGTGCTCAAAACTCCGCAACAGCTGCTCGTTTTAATTCCCAAGTCCTGCAGGCTGTCCTTTCTGGGGACAGCACTTCCGGCCGAGAGCAGTGTGGGTAGCCATCACCTCCTCGTGGTACTTCATTTAGAATTGCACACAGTAGGCCCTCAAATATTTGTTGAATAAATAGCTGAGACGTGCACGACTCCTTGCTCAGGGGCTTCTAGTGCTCCGCCTGCCCGCTGTGGCTCGTGCCGGGCGATGTGGATAGTCGCCCCTTGGCTGTTCACACATGGATCCCCTGGGGGTCCCTTCACCTGGTAGGATGCCCGGCACATTGTCCCAGCAGAGCTCGAATGGCCTAGGTAGGTGCCTGTTTAATGGTGCATTTTTAAAAATAACAAAACCAACTGGAGAGTGACCCTCACATCTTGCTGTCAAGTTCTTCTGAGGGATGTCCGCTTTTTATTTTATTTTATTTTTTAACTAAATGCTTGTTGATAGGAAGTGAACCCTTAACTCAATGCAAGAAGAGTAGATCTTTTAAACCAAAGTGACTCTCTTTCCTGTCTTGGGGGAGGTAGAGGCACCATCTTTAAGAGAAAAACTCTCCGTGCTTTGGGCAGCCTGCCTTCGACTGAATATAGGCTTTTTTATAGGGGAGCTTGCTGAGCAGAGCTGCAGCGTGGGAAACCGGGCAGCTTTTCCGGTTCCTCTGAGTTTAGGGTGGCGGGTAGGGAATGGGCTGGGGCCTTACTGAACCAGAGACTGGACATGACCGGGACGTCTGCCAAAGCTTCGTCACATGTGCCATCCCCACACCTGGGGTTATCAGTGTGCCTTCTTCCACCAACACAGGTGCTATGTAATTAGATGCGTTACAAACCTCTGTTTCTGCTGTAAAACAGCATTGTTAGGATCTGAGACGCTGCCTTTCGAAACTTTTATTGACAACAGAAATGAGAATGCTCTAAACGGAAGCAGTGGTGGTCATTTCTGTCCTGGGACGCGTACGAAAGCTTTGGGAGAAAGTAGTTCTTGGCAGGACTGAACGCAGACGTCAGGGCAGAACCCGGGGGCCGGGGGCCTGGCCCACCCATGCTGCTCCCGCTCACACGTCTGCCAACAGGTGTGTTGGAAGGGGCGTGACTTTCATGGAAGCTGCTCTGGTAGGGCTGGCGTTTGTCTTAGGTCACAGGTACTGAGGGTGTTTCGATTGGTTGTCTGAGGGAACGTTCTTCCAAGTGGAGTTTGGTGAGATTGGCTGAGAGCCCTGATGTTTGGGGTGAGGGGTACCTCCTGGAGACCTGCTAATTTTTTTTCTCTTTTCTTTTCGAGGTAAAAACATGCTCTTGTGATTGGCTAGTTTCCCTCCACCTCCTCTGTAGAGAGAGTAAACATTTGCGAGTGGAAGGAGCAGGATATCAAGTGACACGTAGCATTTGAACAGAGAGGCGGTGATCGCTTTTCTGGAAGGAAATGCATGCCAAGCCCTTGTCCAACTGCCCAGGAGACATTGTTCATGGAAAAGCTTGTGTTTTGGCCACGTCTTCTGAGAAGACCTCCTTGCGTGGGTCTCGGTGGGCAATGGAACTGAAGCTTCATGATGCCCCGACTTCCAGCAGCCACTGAAATCCAGCTCCGTGGCTTATTGGGACAAGGCTTGCCTGCTGGAGGCCCTGGGCCATCTGGCTGGCCATGAGCCTGATGGTGTCCAGGCACGGTGGCACTGACGGTCGTGAGGACCCAGCACAGTCCTGTGCTCCTCTATCCAGGTCCCACATCCCCTCCTCAGAAGCTTTCACCTTTGCCGGCCCCTGGAAGAAAGGCCATATCTTCCCTTCATTCGTTCACTCAGCACATGTGTCGATTGCTCACAAAGTGCCAGGCACTGTGTTAGGTGCTGGCGGTCTGTGTTCGGGGATGCCCTTGACCTCATGGAGCTTTCTGTCCAGGTCTGACTCGTCTGTGCCTAACACAGTACCTGACCACCTCGTAGGTGTCCAGTAAATGTCTACTAAACGGAACCCGATAGGCTCCTTTTGCGGTTCTCCTATGGCCGTGCGTGCCGTGGCCAGCTGTGGGCCTCTGCCTCCTGGATTCCAGGACCCTGGGATGCAGACCACCCATGCCTGTAACTCCAGCCTCTCGTGTAGACAGGCCTTTGGGGGGTGCCACTGGAGGTGTGAGAGGTGCCAAGTAAGTAAGTGGGACAGTGGTCGGAGCTGTCCATGGTCAGGAGGGGTTGGCGAGCATTGAGAGCTATGGTAAAGCACCAATAGTCCCTAAGTCCCTTATCCGGCTTTGCTGTAACGCTGACAGTGACTGTTCCTACGGGAAACTTGCTCGATGGCACCACTGCTGGCCGGCTGGCTTTCGCCCTCTCTGTCTGGCCTCTCTCCGTCCTCTCCGTGGCTGCTTTCCGCCCCTTCTGTGTCATGCCGCACAGCCTCCTCCTTGGCCCCCTGGCTTCCCCCGTCCACACGGTCCTCTGTCTGCCCAGGACCCCATTTCCTGTCCGAGTCCTTCGCCAGGGCCTCTCCCGTTTATTTGGCTGCATCGCCACCTGATGTTCTTGAACTACATTTACTCAGAAGTAGGTCCCTAAGACCTGGCTCCCCAGCTCCCAGCCACACTCCTGCCGCATGACCTGTGTGTTCTGTCCACGCAAACCTGAGGGCAGACACCCCTGGCATCCCTGTCACCCTCCTGCCTCCACCCAGGGGGTGCGCTCACTTCTACTTGCTGAATTTCCCTTGAAATGGCCCTTCCGTCCGCCCCACGCCTGCATCCATCCATCTCCAGCCTGGATGACTCCAGTGGCTGAGTTCCCAGCCGCCGGCCTGGACCTCCTCCGCAGTGCTGCTGGAGTGAGCTTTAAAATGCAGCTCTGACTGCCTGCCACTCCCCTGAAAGCCCCTAGTGGCTGTCCTTACTCAGCATGGCTGCCCCGCTAAGCCCTACTTCCTGTCCCCCCCCACAAACACACACACACACACACACACACACGCGCGCGCGCCACTCAGGTCCTTCCCCATTCCGGTTACCAGCTCCCAGATCTCAGAGAACTCGCTGCACACCTGGGCCTGTCGCTGCTTCTAGGGAAGGCACGTGTCGTCCCTTCCCTTTGTGTCTGGTTACCCAAAGCCCGAGAAAGTGCCTCTGTCAGTCCACTGTGGTCTGAACTGAGGGGCTCCTGTCTTGTGTGCCTCCCTCTTGCTCCAGGGCTGCTGTCTGTCTGTTTCTTACAGGAGACGGGAGTTTTTACAAACCATGTCTTTCCTCTCTGTCTGCTGTGCCTATGGGACATCCTAGGTGCTCAGAGATACCTGAGTGAATGTGTAAGGTGTTTTTATTTTATTTATGTTTTTTGCCCCGAGTGTGGGACTGACTTTCTTCTCAGTTCATCCGGGTGGGGCCTTTTTGCTTTCTTCTAATCTGACATCAGAATTTGAGATCTGAAAGCTTCATCTCCCACAGACAGCGCTTGGTGGGTGCTCTGCCGGTCGCCATGGCGTTGGCTGCCTCCAGAGTGGACAGTCGGCCGGTGTGGGCAGGAAGTGTGCCAGCAGGAGGCTCACTTGTTTATGTTGGACGTCCACCCTCGGCCCCGTCTGTGTGTGAGTGTGGAGGCTGAGGGGAGCGGCAGAGGTACTGGACACGCGACCTGAGCATGGGACAAGGGCAGAGAACTTGGACGTCATGAATTTAAAAACAACAAGTTTGTGTCAAAAGTTGCTGTATGGGAAGAGAATGGAAAAGCCGGCTTTAAACGAACCCTGTATTTATAGCAAGAACCGTGCTTTTCTGTTGTTCTTAGGCAGATGTTTGGGTTTCAAGAAGTTGTTGGGTTACAGGATTTTTGAGAGGTGGCCTGAGTTTTTTTTTTTTTTTTTTTTAACGATTTTATTGGGGAATTCGCGGAGGGGAACAGCGTTGGGGAATCGGGGAAGGGGAACAGACAAGTTGCTGTCTTCTTGTTCTTCAGTTTAGTTGCGGAGGATGTTGCTTCACTGTTGGTATCGTCATTGCGCTCTTCCCGGATGAGGCAGATCGGTCGCTGGCCTCTGGATGTCGCTCATCGCGGCTATTGGCAGCTCACGCTTGGCTGCCAGCCGCTCACGCTGGCTGCGGGCCACTCACTGTAGCCTATGGCAGCCCACTGCAGCAGGGGCTGCAGCCCACACCATCACCGGGGCTAGCACAGCCCAGCTCCAGGTGGAGCTGTTGTTAGCTGTAGAGGGCAGTGTCACTGGCCCTCATGTGGGATCCGAACCGGGGCCGCTGGCATCCCAAAACCAGCGCTTAACCAATGCGCCACTCGGCCGGCCCCGTGGCCTGAGTTTTTAATTTGTTAGAAAGAACCTTTATCATGTTTCGCCACATTTGTTTTCTTGATCAAAAGTAGCATGAGCTGTTGTAAAATAGTGACAATACCCATAGAGGGTTGCAGTCGGCCTGTTTCCTGCCCTATTTTGTTTTCCTTACACCACCCGATACCATCTGAAATTGTTTCTATGTGTGTTTGTTATCGGCCTCTTTGCAGCACACTTTGCTAATACTAGCTAATGTTTTCTGAGCACTGACTCTGCCGTTCTAAGGGTGTTTTTTTTTTTTGGCTTAGCTCCTTTAAATCCTAACAGGAGCCCCGAGAGGTGAGTGGCTGCTGTCATCCTGTTTCCGGTGGAGATTGTCACACAGACGCGTGCAGTGACTGTCTCCAGAGCCGTGAGCGCTGAGTGGTGGGGCTGGACTGAAACCCAGGCAGCCTGGCTGCGGAGTCCAGAACCTTCTCCGCTCCCCCAGGGCTCCGAGGCCGTAACAGCACAGGTGGCCCCTTCCCGCAGCACCCAGCTCGCAGCGCTCTGCACCCTGTGTGCAACCCACCTAGCCAGACACAAGAAGACAAACCCACGTTAACACCTACCCTGCCTTCCGTTTGGTTGTTGTCTTCATAAAGCTTTTTCTTCTCAATTACAAACACACACTTAAGCACAGACATAGTCCTTTGTATCTAAACGTTACCCCTCTGGGGAAACACATTTTTTTTTTTTTCCTCCATGACTCCTTGGGGACCATGTCCCTTGAGATGTGACATTATCTTACCTGAGCAACAATGAATAGGATCTGAGGTGGCTTTACGTGAGCAAAATCAATGTCAGCCTCCTTGAGATTTGGGGACGATTTCAGCCTAAGCAGCTGCGTCCTGGGGGAGGGCGCCCGCGCAGCCTGCGGCTGCCACCACCTGGTCTCTTACTCTTGCTGGAAGGTGCCTTCCCTGTAAAGAAAGTTAATGTCACCAAATCCTAAGGAACACTTGATGTGGAGTTTTGGGGATCCTGGGTTTTGACTGATCTTTTCCTAGTTCCTGTAATTGTGCTGGTGAGAAAAGAGACGGCTTGAAATAAATTCTTTTTGGTAATAACATTTTAGAATGACATTTGGGAGGTGGTTACGTTTTGTCTCTCCTTCTCTCGCCCTCCGGTGAGAGCAGAGGGTTCCCCTGTAGGGCAGGCATTGGAAAGGCCCCTCTCTCCTGAAGCTGAGCGTAGAATTTCGTTATGTGTGCACGTTTTGCTGGGAAAGCCTTCCATCTGAGAAGCAAGCATGTGTTACTTTATTATGATCATATAAAAACGTCCATGGCTGAGGTGGGGGGTGACGCACAGAGTGCTGGCTGTTGGCGAACATTTTAACTGCTGTCCTGCATTGAAAAGAATGAGGGGCATGTTGTTGATTTGACTTGTGGGTGAAGTTAAAGGTGGTCATGTGGCTGCTGTCTGTTTGGATTTATTTTGTGATTTGCTTGTTTTTCCCCCCAGATGTTGCGTGTTACCTGTTCCTTTGTGTAGCCATTCTGGAATCTTATAAAGAATTGGTAAAAGTTAAACTTCTATTCATAGAAGACATGCGGGGCTTTCGATAGACGGGGCATTTGGAGTAGAAAGGGGTGCTGTCTGCAGGTCTCCCACAGCTTCGTCCTAGCCACCTTCAGAAACCAGGGTGGGTCATAGGAAGGCACGAAGATGGGACTGGCCAGGTGGGCGTGGAACCAAACGGAGCCCCGTCTGAGAAATGGCAGACCGATGCCATCAGGAGAAGTGAGTAAGAATGGTGGCAGGGAGAGCAGAGCCTGGAGCTCCCCCGGAGGAGAGGCAGCTGCTCAGACCTGGAGTGTCAGTGTTGATTTACTACCAGGCTCGGAGTGGGGAGGGGCAGCGGCTAAGGAGGAGGGGGCTGCGGTTTTGTGGCCCTCCGGTGGTTAGCAGCAAACCGGGAGGCCAGGTGGTGCCTGCGGCCTCAGGATCCCACCTGCAGGAAAACGTTGTTTCTGTGGAGTACGCAGCAGGACTGTGGGTTCTGGATCTGGGGGTGGGGTGGGGCAGCACCAAAGCAGAGTTGCTCCCTGGAGTGGCAGTTGATGGGGTCCTTGAAGTGATCCTGGGCTGGGACGTTCTGGCCTGAGATGAGAGGGGAGGCGACAGACAGGGCAGGGCTGGGAGGGAAGGGGAGAAGGTGGAGGGCTGGCCTGAGGAAGCCCGTGCTTGGGAACGAATTACTGTTTGACATTAAATGATACAATCCAACACTGACGGAGAAAAACCAGGTGAATTTCTGCCTACAATGCAGTTTCCTTTTCCATCTCTGTCTCCAAGCTTCTTCTGTTGGGTATTAGTCACCAGTTTTGTAGGGTAATTGCAGTGAGGGAATCTGAATATCTGTATTAAGTGGAAAAGCTGATTTTAGTCGGGAAAGCATGTCTCTGGGAATGGGAATCAGAGGGTTTTCTTGTTAAGGTAGCTTGTCTTCCCTTTCTGTTCGTGGTGTGGTGCCCGACTCTAGTTTTTCATCCGGGCTTCACCAGGTTTTGCTGAACAGCTGCTAGCAAGATCTAAGCTTGTAGGTGAAGGAGGTGCAGTGAGTAACACCCGTCGCTCAGAGGGACTGACTGACTTACCAGGAACAGGACTTGCCCGGGGTGACCCGAAACGGAATGGAACAGCGGAGAGGGCTGAGATTGCTTCGTGTTCCAGCCTCTTTCCTTAGGTGCAAATCGAGGGGAGCTGGGTTCAACAGGAGCGAGGTTCCCACGCGTCCCGTCAACCTGATAATGAAAGGACATTTGCGGTTCCGGGACCTGGAGTAGCATCGGGTTGAATGTGGACATTCTGAAAATCCCGTAGAACGATGCGAGTCAGCCAGGTGGTAAAGCTGCTTTGAGTCAGACATCTCTGGGATATCAAAGAGAGGCTGTCCTCTCAAAGGCTGTTGACTCCAGGCTGCCCCCCTCCCAGGGCCCCAGCTCTGGCCTGGCCCCTTCGGTTGTGAGTTTCACTTGAATAGCAAGGTCCCAGTCCTGTTTCTGAGCTCTGAGAGGCCGGTATGCAGCGGAGTTTTGCAAAAAAACCCTGTGGATCCCAGAGAACAGACTGTGACACGGGGCTGCCGCCTGGCGTGCCGCCTGGTGCTGGGAGGTACCAGGAAGACCAGCTGCACCAGCCATGCCTGACTGCCGGACCGCTCCGAGATGCGGGGAACAGGAAATGTGGGTGCCAGATCATCTCAGTGATTTTCATGCCAGCCCGTGTTTGGAAAGTATAAGGACAAAGGTAGTTACCTACTGCGTTGCCAGCCCTTAGCTTGTCACGCATGTTTATGAGTTTTTGTTTGTTTGTTTTGTTTTTGTCTTCATGAAAAATAAACAAAACATGCCAAAATGCGAAATATTTATATTTTTGAAGGCAGGCCAAGTGTTATACCTGCCTGCTAAATCCAGTGGGTCCTGTCTCCCCGCCCTGCCCCGGACAGGTGTTTGCAGAAGGGTCTTTCCCCAGTGAGGAATTTCAGTCATCACAAGTTAAGTTCTTAATCGCAAGTTCAGCGTCTTCCCTCCTGACTGCCATCCCTCAGCCAGAATGCGTTTCATAGACAATTTTTCTTTTCTTCTCACTCCCTGCACTGCCTGATGCTTGTTACCTGTGAAAATACTGGAAGGTATTTCTTTGGGGCCCTTGTTGATACCAGGCTTAGGTACTAGTGCTGTCCTGGACTTCTCTCCCATCTCACACCCTGACTGTGTGTCTCCCTTCTTGAGAATTTCACAGCCTGGGACAAACCGGTGAGCCGTCATCCTGGGTCACAGCCACGGGGCTCGGGATACACACTCCCGCATTTGGAACGCCTGTTAATGGGAGCAGGCGTATTTAGTTACTTGAACATAAAGATCTCATCTTTCAGAGTTTCTTCCTGTGCTGTTTTAGCTTCTTGGGGGCTGACTTTCACCGACCCTGTCAACTGGAGCTGGGCAGTCAGCGTTTCATGTTGTCTGGGAAGTGTGGAAGTTAAAGTCCCATCTGACTTCATTTTGGGGTTCCGGCTGTGAGGGAGAATGCCCACTGTAGGCAGCAGTCAAGCAGTGGGTTCTGGGGTGGCTCCCCTAGCGTGAGGAGGCCTGTCTCCCCCCACCCCGACCCTCCCACACACACAGAACGAAGGCTGGGCCTTCAAGCCACCGCCGCCCCCCGGGCGGGCTGGGCGCCACGTGGCGTCTGGTGCTGGGACGGTGGTGAATTCAGGTGGTTCCCACGCGTCCCGTGGGAAAGCAGACTTGGGTTTCTCCGCTTTCCCTCTTGGATCGCGTCACTGACAATGCAGGGGACGGACAGGTGGCAGAGGCGCCACCAGGGCAGCTGTGCAGCCGTGTTCCCAAGGCCTTCGCTGTGAACCGTGTCCCCACCCCAGGCCCCAACCCGGTCTCAGACTTCGACAGCACATGGTTAACTTGGCCCCCTTAAAAAAAAAAAAAAATGTGTCTTTTAAATCGCTTTAGATGTAAAAGGGATCTGCCGTTTCCTGTGCTTACATCCTGATTTTTGTCTGATGCAGTGCCTCACCCTCTTCACTGTATTTTCCAGGCCTGTGGCTCAGACCTGTCTTCCTTGAACCCGGTTCCCACGTCTTTCCTGTAGACTCTTGTTTTTCCCACGGATGCCCCCCACTTCCTGGGCCCTGCTTTAGGAGAACATAATGGAGAAGATTTTAACTGGGTTTGAAAAGTTAAATAACTTCCCTTCTGAAAGTGGAATTAATCATTTGTATACAGGGACACCAAAAGGAGCAGGCACAGGTCCGTAACAGGGCAAATGACAACGTCACTTCCTCATCCTGGAGGGTCAGTGGTGTGGAATGTCGGCCTTCCTCTTTTGAACTGTCCTACCTTAGAGGGATGGGTGCTTGTCAGATAAACAAAAGGACGTCCATTGTGTCTGGATAGATTGGACTTGGTGGGGTGCAGCCAGCCCCCTTCTAAGACTTCGTTCCTAGCTCTCAGCAGGCCCTGGTGTAGGGGAAGTTTAGCTGCAATGAGTCGAGCTTTCTGACTTCGTTCCATGAAGGCCTAGGCCTCGGCCCTGTCTGAATCGCTATTTATTTTGCAGACAAGGCGCCCCCAAAATAAGGCGCTTATGTATAGCAAAGGACCTTGTTCCTTGCCTCGCAGTTGAACACATTTCAGCGGGCACCGAATGCGCCATGGTGTTTTCACATGTGTATCAGTCACTTCCCAGTTACCGTGTTTCTCTTGTCAGCTCCTGTCCTGCGTGGCCGGGACCCCCAGAACCTCTGTCAGCCAAATCGCACATCCCTGGGTTTCTGTTGACGTCAGGACACGCGCACGACAGTAGACTATGAGCTGCTGGAAGCTGCGTGGGTGATGTGTCTGAGGCTGGCGTGTAGGAGCAGGGCCACCTGTGCTGGGGGACGTGGAGGTTTCGGGGCAGCCGGGGCTGCAGGGTTGGGACAGGGAGCTGGGCAGCGTGGGCGGGTGCCGGGCACTCAGCTCGTCCTGGCCGGTGTGGAACAGAGGAGGGCAGTGGGGATAATCGGGTGCCCTCTGCTCGCCTCTGGGTACGCCCCGGTGCACGGTGGCCAGCCTCACCACTTTCAATCATCTCTTTAAAGTGGAAGGTGTCTCTGGCACCCAAGGGTTGAAAGAATAAAATGTGCAAATACTGTGTAGGTAATGCACGTGTTTTTAAACCATCAGGAGCTATGTATGGCGAAGTGACAGGTGTCTCCCCGTGTAGCTGGATTAGGTATTCGTGGTTATAAACAATGTATTACATATTATATAACGTGTAACCACCCCGCTTACAACAGGTGACAAAGCTGAGCTCAGAGACCAGCTTCTTCCCCAAGCTCCGCTGGTAAAAGGCGTGGCCAATACTTGTACTTCTCTTTGAAACCTGCTTTCTACTAAGCTGATCGGACCCATTGGAGCAGCGGGCTGCTACTTATGGTACCTAGGGATCATCTGATACATGAATTTATTCAGTGAACACGTAGAAAGTGTCTGTGGCAACCCTAAAATTTGGCATTGTAGGAGTTAGGTGGATTTTCTTTGTTGTCTTAAATTTTTCCCCCCAAGTAACTTGTAATGATTGGCACTAAGCTTAAAAAAACTTTAACGCTCCACCGTTGGGTCTTAGTCTAATTTCTTAGTTGCCATCCCTGTGTATATTCGTCCTGCCACTGGGCAGAGGGGTGTCTCTTAGAAAAAGAGACTTGGAATGACTTTAGTAGGTGACAAAGAATTGTGACGTGTAATTGTGTCAGCTTGCCTATGTTTATTCGGTCAGTTGGTGATTTCACTGTTTTCAGCTTTGGGCTGACTCCTTGGGAGCTGGAAAGCTTTCATAGATAAATTAATTAGAGAGCACGCCCAGAGTCCAATGTCACCCCTTAGGCAGCTGCGGCTGTCAGCTGGGACCTGTATTGGGAGCCTGAGAATTGAGGATCTGCCTGAAATGCAGCCCTCGCAGGCGCTGGGGTTGTCTTTTTAACGTTGGGGGACATGTTGACACAGACGAGACCTGGAAGGCCGCTGGCTCGTTCTCTGCAGGAGGATGTGCCTAGGGGCGTGGGAAAGCATCTGAACCCAGAGAGACTCTCACACCTGCTTTCTCAGGTGACCGTGAGGTCAGCCGCTGCCATGGGAGGTGCCTGATGTGATATCCATCCCTCCTGCTTTTTAATCCATGGTGAAACGAGTCGTCTCCCCAGGTCACTCAGCTAGCAGGCGACAGAGTGTCCTTGAGCCCTGTTCTCCCTGAGTCCTCGTTTCCGCTGAGCCTCTGAGCTCCATCAAAGCCGTAGGCACGCTGCGGTACTAAGAACCATCCGAGCCATTAATTTACCCGGCAAACGTCGAGTGCCTGTTGTATTCCTACTACTGGGCGTGCAGAGATGAGTCAGGCAATTGGAGAAGGCCGCTCAGTGACCTAAGTGATGACAGTGTGGTGAGTAAGTGGCATGATGCGGAGGGCAGAGCGCGGTGGGAACACGCACAGGGGGCCGTCATTGCTGGGGTGGGGGCGGAAGTAGGTGACGTGAGCGACACGACTGAGCCCAGAGTAGGACGGGTGAGCGGAAGTTAGCCATCTCGGGGTGGGGGGGCACCAGGGTGGCATTCCAGATGGAACTGGAGGGCTGGGGACAGCAGTGTGTGTCCCCCCTCCCCCCAGTGCATGGCCGGAGCGAGAGGCAGGAGCGGCAGGTGAGGCCAGCCTGACAGCCCTGTGTGCCAAGCAGGCGTTGGATGGTGTCCCATTGCCACTGTGCCACACATGTCCTCCACCTGCTTCTCCAGCTGTCACCTGCCTGTCATCCTGCCTGTCCTCCTGTTGTCCTTCTCTCCTCCCCGCCCCCAGGCGTGTGCCTTAGACCCGCAGTGCTGGCCTCACACATTAAGCGGTTAATGCCCTCAGCAGGCCTGCTCTGTCCTCTGGACGAGACTTCCCTGAGGGCTGAGCCTGTCGGAGGGATCAGAGAGAGGGGTACAGGAGGGGCCTGGGGGATCTTGGCCTCGAGATTAGCGCTCTGAGACACTGAGGGAGGTGACGCGGTAGGAGGACCGGGGAGCGGCATGTGCCTCCTCGCCGTTACAGAAACCCTCGAGTTAGGGTCTGCCGGGTGCGTGCAAGGGGTGGACGTGTGAGGGAGGCACCACGGGCATTAGAGGGCCCAGCCACTGTGCAAGGCGTCCGTCGCTTCTGTCCTGAGCTGTGAGTTCTTAGGCCTTTGTTTCAGGGGAGAAGTGGAGGCTCAGAGAGGTTAGGGAACCCCCCTCGAGGTTGCTCAGCCGATAAAGCATGGAACCAAGGATAGACAGGTGATCTGCCCACCTCTGCCGACCTCTGTCATTGGGTCTGCTGGTCCTGCCCTGCAGTTGTGCAGAGTGGCTGTGGTTCCGTCTGCCCCTTGGCAGCCTTGCTTACATGAGCTCAGTTTTGCTGTCAGATGAACAAGCAAGCAGCCAGCTGCCCTGCCAGGCCTGGGACCTTGTCCCCGGAGAGGGTGGCCAGGCCCAGGGTCACGCCAGGCCTTGCAGCAGAAGTGTCGGGCTGTGTCGCAGAATGTGCGGAGCCAGCAGCACCTGCTCCGGACTCCTTTCCGCAGGTTACAGGTGGTCGGTGCCAGCTCCCTGCCTGGTGCCCACCCCTCGGCCCAGGGGAGGCCCAACTGCAGGAGGGAGTGCCCGATACGGTGGCACCGCAGCCGAGGGTGTCCCCTTCCCTTCCGTTCCTTGTCTCCCAGAAGATGACCACAGGGACCCAGCCAGGGACCCTCTTGCTGACGAATTGCAGATGAGGCAAGCGTGGCTGGGCGTCGTGGGAGCAGGGGCTGTTCTCATCCTCACCGTTCTGAGGCCACCAGGGGTGGCTGTGTTTCCAAAGTGAGTGTTGAAAGGGCAGGGAACACCCTGAATGAGATCCTCCAGGTTGGCCTCTGCCGCTGAATCCCCTGCTGCTAACAACATCTTTAATAACCTTGTGTTTTGAAGAATGAAAAAGTAAGACAGTTCACTGAGTTGTGACACTTAGGACCAGGGACTGGAGGACTGTAAATACATTTATAAAAAGGCCACGCTCTCCACGTGCACTTTGAACTTCCCAGGACAGGTGTCCCCTGCCGAGGAGGTTGCTGGCCCCTCGAGAGGGGAGGCCGACACCCGTGGCTGCCCCTGGACTTGCTGCCCGGGAGCCCGTCCGGTGCAGGGCAGGACACAGCTGGCGCCTTCCTCCAGTGTTGGGGGCTCCGGGCCTCCCTCCTTGGCTGCTGCCTGAATTGGTTAACCAGCTTGGTACACGCATCGTCTCTGAACTGGTCCCTGTGTTTCAGACCAGACTGGCGTCCTGGTAACGGATCTGCTGGACTGAAGGGGAGAGAGAATGCCTCCCGAACTCAGGTCTCCCTCCCGCCCCGTGCCTCCCATGCATCCCACTGAAGCCTCTCCCCCACCCCAGGCTCCTGCTGGTGGTGTGGGTGGGGAGTGCGGGGCGCAGGGCTCACTGCCCTTTGGGGTGCTGTGTGGGGCCAGGGCCTTAGCCTTCGGTGCTCATAACATCATCACAGGAGGACAGAGCCCCTCGGGGGCTTTGATCAGCACTCTGCCCATCCCCGACTCCATGCTCGCCTGTCCCACCGCAGGGCCGGCCTGAGAGGTTCACTCCCTGTCCCACTGTCTGCGTTTGGGCTGTGCTGACTGCCTGCCTTTCCGGATCGGCGCCTTAGTGCTTTTTCCCCACCGTTGTCCGCCTCCTTTCTGCTTGTCTCGAAGGCTACACACCGCTTCCCCTGAGCCGCCTTATTCTCTGTGGAACTCTTTCCACTGTTGATGAAAGGAGCGGGGGGCCAGGGCTCAGCTCACCTTCCCGGGGTTATGCGGGAAGTTCACACAGTCCGTTCCTAATCGTGCCTGAGATCTGCTCACTGTCTTTCATCTCCCTGTCTGTCGGTCTCCTTGGCGATGTGTGATGATCATCTCTGAGGGCATAGGGACTAAATCTGCACGATTTGCCTTAAATGCCTAATACCTGACCAGGCGTAAGTAGGTGCTTGAAAACTGCTTTTTGTTTAAGAAAAAGAAGAAAAGAGCAACTTGTTAAATATAATTTGAGTCTCGCAGGAGAACATGAGCCAGCCGTGGCCTGTTGAATGCTTGCTGCATGTCTGAGGGCAGGCAGCCCCTATGTGGCCATCTTAGAGATGAAGAAGCTCAGGCTGCAGGAGATGAACCCTGCTGCCCAAGGTCAGCGGTGCAGCCACATCTGGGTTCAAACACAGATCTGTGTAACTCAAGCTGGGTTTCTCTTCACTGTGTGCCCTGCCTCCTGGGAAATGCATAACAGTTCTGTGATGACACTTTATAATTTCAGTAAATTATGTTCTCATTTTCAGTAAAGTGGTTGGTGACTATTGGGTGGCCCTAGGGTGACGGAAGGACTCGCAATGGGGACCCTTGTCACGTTTTATTCTTTATTGACTCCCACTGGAAGAAGGTCTTCGCTTCTTGAAAAGAAAGTCTAAGCCCTCCTACCAGGTTTGGTAGAAATCCGTGCCAAATACTTGACTGAAAACGTCCAAAAGCTGCCTAGCCTGCGCCGTCAGCAGTCCTTACGGTTTTCCCCTCCTTTCGAGTGGTCTCCTGACACAGTTCTCAGACGCTAAGCCATTACCTGGGCTCTGAGTGTCCCTGCCTGGCTAAGTCTGCAAGACCAGGACGGTGCTGCTGCACCCACGCCGGAAACCTCCGTGGGGCCGTCGTCTGGCCACGTCCCCACTGTGCAGCCCGGCGCCCCAGCTAGTGGCGATCTCAGATGCCTGCGGTGAGGTCCTCTGGGACCTCAAGGTTAGCGTGACTGACCTCCCCTTTGCAGTCCCAACACACCGGGAAACTTAATTTGAGGGAGAAATGATTAGAAAAGCTTCCTTCATCTCCGTGAGCAGTTGGTGGGCAGAACTGTGGTCTGACACACGTCAGCTTTCTTTTAACTACCTGCATAGTACAGTCTGATGGCTGCTGGCTGCTGGCTCCGGGCGGCGACTCCGCCTCTGCTGACTTCAGGGCCAGCCAGCTGGGGTCCAGTTTCAGCTCACAGGTCCAGTGTCATTGCTGAGTGGCCTCCTCAACAAGATACTTAAACCCTTTCATGAGAACAAAGGAGTGTGCACATAGACACTCACCAATTGTGATGAGTTTTCTTTCCCTTTCACTTGCAATCTGGGAGAGAAGCTTCTTAGACCTGTGTGTAAACATAAGGAGGAGATAACCTGTAATCGGGCACCCCCTGTGGAGAAAAAGACCAAAACTTGATTTGATTTAAGTCACCACCTTGAAGGGCACTTGGTCACCTGGGATGATTTTTTTCTGCCTGGTTCTCAGTGGCCCAACCAGATGTGGACCGTGGGAAACGCCATTATATTGGGGCCTGTGGGCCGGAGGGCTGCCCTCCCCTCTGCCTGGTGCCCAGCTATGCTGGAGACCTGCCCTGCAGAGTGGCCCGAGAGCCGTGTGTGTGCTTGAGGGCTCATCTCTGGGGACACACAGGAAAGCAGTGGGGCAGAGAGGTTTGGAGTATGTCCAGAGGGACGTGGACAGGTGACACGTTGTTAGGACAAGCCACGCTGGCCATTCTCTGCACGTGGCGTGACGAAGTCACCTCCAGAAACAGGCCTTTCTGTGTCCCCCGCACCAGCGTTTACTCACTTGCACCCGTGGTCTTTTTTTACTTAAATTGTAGAATTGCAGCAGTATTGTTTTCTCTATTTTGTAGGCAGATTGTCTGTATTCCACCCACGGTGTGGGTTAAATTGACATTAGAAGCTATGCTGGGCACCTAATTCTCACGCATTTGTGTGGAAAAATGCGTCCCCACTTTTGCACAGAGAGCTGTCAGCTGGTCACTAACATGTCAGTGGGCATTGCCCGTAGGGTGTTTCGTAAAGAAGGAAACTTTTTTTCAAGCCAGGGCCTTGAATCATCATTGGAACCAGCCGCTAAAGCTAAAAAAGCATGCTCGAAGTTAGTTTGGGACTTGACCTTGGTGGGGCTGAGCCTAAATGACCTCAAGCAGGGCATTCCCAAAGTGTGGACTGTTAGTCGTGGGGTCCTAGAGGTCATCTAGTGCTCCCTGATTTCGGGTTTGCAGACCGGTTGGTCTGTGCTAAGGGGCAAGCTCTGTGAAATGTCTACAGAAGTGTATATGGTGTCTCTCAGCGACATGATGTACGTGTCTCAGATGATGCATGTGCTATAAAAATGTCATGTCATTTAGTTTTTAACACTTCCTGCCTTGTTTTTGCTACAACCAGATAAGTGACGTGCCCGCCCCAGCAGGGTCCAGCATCTGCCGCCTGTTTGTGCGTTCTTTGGCCTCTGTAGGGGTCAGACTCGTGTGCCGAATGAGAATAGGGAGCTGCAGTCTTGTTTCCATGTCCAGCGCAGCGCGCCCGCCCTGGTGGTGCTGGACCGGAATCCTCACCAGTGCGACCAGCTTCTCCTCTCAGCGGGCATGCTTGAGGGCTGTAAACAGACTGATTTTTTAAACATAACATTTCAGAAACAAATGTATTATTTTTATAGATATCAGCAGCTTGTGTATGGGGGTTAGTTGCACCTCTTTCTACCTGAGCCTTATCGTTTGTGTATAAAAAAAAATTCAATTAGTATAAAGAAGAAAAAAAATGATTTATACTTTCTATGGTTATACCTAACCCTTGTTAAAACTGATATTTCTTTCTGAACTTTAATTGGGACTTATTTTGTTTTTAGATGAATTGAGAAAAAAATAGTTTTGGGTCTTCGTTTTTTAAACTGAATGCACCCTGAACATATTCCCATATTACCAAATATTCTTCACACAAATGTGACATGGTAGCTGTGTTACATTTTTATGTGCAACGTACCAAGATTTATTTAACAAATCCCCTCATTGTTGATGATACAGGTTGTCATCAAATTTTTGCAGTGATGTACAGTTTCATACGTTTTTTTTCCCCTCTTTTAATTATTTCCTCAAGATAAATCCCCAGAATTGCATGATTGGTTGAAAGGATGAACATTTGTCATACTCCTGCCAACGTGGTGGGCAGAGTCCCTGGTGCTTGCTGTTGGCACAGCAGTCAGAGCCACCATCGAAACACTGGGAGAACTGTTGTTTCAACATTTTTTTGCTCTTGCTTTTATTTTGGGGGAGGGGTGGAGACAATTGGTGTTATTTCTCACTCACCCCTTTTTACATATTCCTTGTGTTTCTCATGTAAAAAAATAGACCTATATTATATTACCTTTTTTAATCTCTCCCACACAGAAAAGAGAGCCACTGACTATCCGTTCCATTTCAGTAGGAAGCAGTTCAAAGTGTTGCCTGAGCACACACCTCTGGTCATAGCCGAGAACCCCATGAAACAGCTTGGGAAAGGGAAGGGGTGGTAACTGGGAAGAGTACGGCCACATTAATAACTAGCCAGGGCACGCTCATCCAGTCACGCTGAACTTCCCTCAGTAGCGACAGAACTCACAGCAGAGAAAAAGGTGTGAGAGCCAGCCTGTACCTCCCACCCACCCAGCACAAAGACCTAATTCTCCCCGCTGATCTGGGCTTCCTAGCAGTTACTCGGTGCACACCGGAAACCGGAGAGGGGCTGCTGAAAACGGAGTGGCTGGCCTGTATGGGCCAGGGAGAGGAAGGCAGGGGGATTGGGGAGCAAAGGTACTTTCAGGGAGCAGTCTCTTAAGTCTTCCTGGAAGAGGAAGCCCTGGGAGACCAGAGCGCACGCTGTGCTCTCAGCAGGTACCAGAGGGAAACACAATGAAGAGCTTGGCTTCAAGCTGGTGACCTAAGCTACTGATTTTTTTTCTTAAGTCTTTACCGGTGAGGGACTTGATTTCTATAACAGGGAGCAAAGTTCTATGAGCAAGTCCTCCTCCCCTCCCTTGGTTTCAGGTGCTTCTTTTCTGCGTTTGACCTAGAGGAGTCTCTGCCTGAGAAATGTGACGTTGGCTCAGTATGCTTTTATGGAGGGCCCAGCACTGGGGTAGGTGTACAAAGATTCATGAGATAAGACCCTGGCCCTTCATCTATGTAGTTTAGTGGTAGAGAGGAGAATAGTAATGTGAATAATTTTTTTTTATTGTGGTAAAATACACATAACACAAAACTTACCTGTTTTTAAAGTGTATAGTTCTGTGGTATTAAGCACCCTCACCTTGTTGTCCAACCATCACCGTCTTCTCCAAGTTAGACTCTGGATTCATTAAACAGCCTCGTTCCCCTTGCCCCCAGCCCCTGGAAACCTCCATTCTATTTTCTGTCTCTGAGTTTGAGTGCTCTGGAGCCCTCATATTAAGTGGAATCATCCAGTGTTTGTCCTTTTGTGGTTGGCTTATTTCATTTGACTTAGTTCCTTGAAGGACCATCTCAAGGTCCATCCATGTTGTAACATGTCTCAGAATTTCCTTTTTAAGGGTGAATAGATATTCCTCTGAATGGATAGACCACCTTTGTTTCTACCTCTTGGCTGCTGTGAATAACGCTGCTGTGAACATGGGTGGACAAATGTCTGTTCCAGTGATTGCTTTCAGTACTTTTGGATACATACCCTGAAGTGGAATTGCCAGATCCTGTGATAATTTAATGCTTTGGGAAATCGCCGGATCCTGTGATAATGTAATGCTTTGGGAAATCGCCGTACTGTTTCCATTCCCACCACCAGCGCACAGGGTTCCAATAGGTGCACATTTTCATGAACCCTTGTTATTTCCTGTGAGTGTTTTTCTTCTTAGCCATCCTAATGGATGTGAAGAGGCATTTTGTGGTTTTGGTTTACATTTCCTAATGATGAATAATGTTGATCATTTTTTCATGGGCTTATTGACTGGCCATTGATATATATACTCTTGGGGAGAAATCTCTGTTCAAGTTTTTTGCCCGTTTTTAAAATCAGGTTTCTTTTGGTTGAGTTGTAGGGGTTCTAAATATATTCTGGGTATGAATCCCTTATCAAGTCTGTGATTTGCCAGTGTTTTCGTCCAATCTTTAGGTCGCTTTTTTACTGTGTTGTTAGTGCCCTTTGAAGCACACGTTTTGTATTTTGATGAAATCCATCTTATTTTTGTCGTTGGTGCCTGTGCTTTTGATATCATGTCCAAGAAATCATTGCCAAACCCAGTGTCATGATGCTTTCCTCCGATGTTTTCTTCTAAGTTTTACAGTTTTGATTCTTAAGTTAAGACCTTTGATCCATTTCAGTTAATATTTGTATATTGTGTAAGGTAAGGATCCAGCTTAATTTTTTTCTTTTTTTCTGTCTGTATGTGGATATCCACTTCTCCCGATATGCTGGTTGAAAGACAATTTTAATATATTAACCAAGATGCTTAGCTGCTGCTCAACAGGAGTTACTGAGCCGCGGTCTCAGACAAGAGGGTTCTGCTGAACAATTTAGGAGGAAGAGATTTGAGCCTCTCGCTCCCTCTGAACACACAGCCCCTACAGGAAGCTTCCCTGAGGGGGTTTCCGGTGTGCTGGTTCCTAGAAATTAGCAGGAGCCATTTCAAGTGAGGTGGGGGGCAGAGAAGGAGATTGTCAAGGTAAGATGAGGAACACAGGGCCATGTAATGTGCTTGATTTCCTGCCTTCAGATACGTGTGTTGTTGACTCCTCCGTTTGTGGTGTTTTCTGGTGTGTGAGGGTGCCTATTTTTTAGCTTCTTGTCATGGTAGGGAGAAAGGGGCTCCCACTCTTCACGGCATACCCCGCATGGGGTGTTTTAAGGAAAGATAACCTTACAGATGGCCATCACCTAGGATGTCCGCCCAGCTTGCCACAGATTTCTGCTCAAAGTGATGCCACAAGCCTGTTTCCTTAGCATGCGTGCAGCTGTGGGCCAGAGGTTTGCACGCGGATCCTGTGTCTTTTTCCGGATGAATTCCAGAGGGACACAGCTGTGGCAGGTTTTTCTGTAATTCTTTGTGTGTGCACAGGAAGCTCCTTACAAGCCACTCTGTTAGATCTCATTTCCTTTCAGTTATTGCCTTGTGCTGCCTGGTGTCTGGCCCGGGGTTCAGGGCGCAGCCAGCTGCTGGGCTGGCGCCCTCTTGTGGCCCACCTTTGAGCTGGTGGGGACCTGGGGAGTCAAAGTCAAGGCAGGACCAGGGTCTCTCAGGAGAAGAAAATGTAGGGGAATTTATTACACATTTTGTTTGTGAAAGTGTTTTCTAAATATAACCATTAAAAAACCACAAGATTCGTCAACTTAACTACATAAAGAAGAATCTTCTTCAGGAAACATCACTTTAAAGTAGAAAGACAGTTAAGTGTAAAGAAGGTGGTACAATAGGGAAGCGGGCATTTTCTTAATATAAAAAGAGCTTTTGTAAATCAATAAGCAAAAATCAGTAACAGAAAAGTGAGGATAAGACAAGACTGGTTGTAGAAAGCTTTTAGGCATATAAAAGATGTTTATCCTCACTTAAAACAGACCAATTAAGCAGATGATAGCATCAGGCAGGAGGCACGTGGAGGGAGATCGCTGATGGCGGGGCTGCCTGCACGGATGTATGGAAATCTTCCTAGCAGACCCACTGCTAGAGACGTGTCCTGCAGATACAAACACACCCCATTGCATAACGTTTATTTTAGAAAAAGTGGGGCACCATTGAAATCCCCCTCAGCGAAGGACTAGCCGTGGAGGCTTCCTCATACAGGGGACACCGGGCAGCTCCTGAAAGGGAAGTGGGCTTGAGTGTGTTCATGGGATAGACTTCACAGTGCCTGAGTCAGGGAAGGCACAGGGCACTGTGTTAGAGGGTGTGTTTGAAGGCTTGTGTGCCCTCATGTTCTCACGTGCAGCGGCCCCACGGGTGTGCACGAGAGTGGAAGCCGGCTGCCCAGGAGGCAGGAGGGCGGTCGGGCTGTTGGCGGGAAGGAGGCGGACTCGGCACTCGGCGCGATTTCGCACCGTCTGTTTGGCGGTGGTGGAGATGTTGCCTCTTCAAAAGCTAACCGCCTTGGAAAGGGTAATAATAGAGGTACGTCAAGGAAGTCGAAAGACCAGGGTCAGAGCTACGGGAGAGAGAGGAACCCAGACTTCGGGCTCAGGGCTTAGGTCACCAGACCTTAACGATGAAGCCAAGGCACAGTACAGAATTCTAAGCTTGAGGGAACCGCATGTGGCATGACGTGACAGGTGCGAAGAGAACGAAAGAGGTGGGTGTGGAGCACGCTGAAGCCTTCGCCCAAGCTCCAAAATACAAGCCTCCTGATAGCCCCTGTGCGGGACGTTTGCGTAAATGAAAACGTAAGCGCCTTGGAGAGGAGGACCATTTTCACTGAACGGGTGGTCCGCGTTGTTGGCCCATCTGAGGAATGGCTGTCACCCCCCACAGTTGACACAGGGTCAGTATCGTCCGAGAGGTTGTGTGGCCGCACATAGAACTGGGCTGGGTGTGGTGGCGTTGGGAATCCAGCCAGGCTGTGTGTCCAGCCTGCGCCTGAACAACCTGTGTCTCGCCCTTTACAGCTTTGGCAATTGGGTGGCTTTCGCCCACCTTCCTCTTTCTTTTTTAATCTATCTTGCCCAGATGTATATTGGGTATTTCTATCAAAACACAAAAGCTATCGCAAGTGGCTCTTTCACAGTACACATCTGCAGCCTAATAACTGCTACTCATTTTGAAGACCCTGGAGTAGCTGGATCTAGAAACTTCTTAGTCACCCAGGAAACAGATTAAGTCCAGTCCTCAGTGTAGTGTTACTTTCAAGTACAGTTGAAGTCTTTAAAAATTGGTTGAGTCTGTTTAGCATGTGTGACAATTATTAACCAGGATATTTGATGAAGACACTCCTATGTACCAACTAGCAATGGTTTACTCTTAGAGCCAACAGAAAACACCAGGAACAGTTCTGTAGGAAAAGGCGATGAGGTGAAATGATAAGCGTCCTTATGGCATATAGCTTCTGGAAGAAGGGAAAAAAAATTGTGTGCCCGACTAGACATAAATAGAAGTTGAAGTAAGCGTCTCATCCTCTGTGATTAAAAAAAGAGAGAAATTAAACCCACCAGTGAAAAAAACGACAGGTGAATTCGTTTCCTAGGGCTGCAGAAACAGATGACCACAAACCTGAAAGCTTAAAACAACAGGGACCCATTGTCTTACTGTTCTGAGGCGGGAAGTCCACAGCCTGGGTGACCGGCGGAGGTCCCCTCTGGAGGCCCTGAATGAGAACCGGGTCCAGGCTTCCCTCCCAGCTGCCGGTGGAGGCTTTGGCTACGGACGCATCACTCCATCTCTGCCTCCGTCCACATGGTCTCCCCGTGTCTGTGTTTCCTGCTTTTCTGATCTTTCCAAGGGGTTCCTTGTGGGGATTAGAGCCTGCCCTAACCCAGGATGACCTCATCTCGAGACCCTTCACCTTAGTTATATGGCAAAGACCTTTATTCCAAATACAGTCCCAGTTTGAGGTTCTGGGATTAGGATGTGGTCATGTCTTTTGGGGGCGGGGGGCACAATTCAAACCATGACAGTTCGTTATGTGGCCTCCCAAATTCATGTCTGTCCCACATGCAAAATGCACTTGCCCCATACCAATTCATTATTAATTAACACTGGGTTTTTGAGAAAAAAGAATCTTGAAAGATGAGAGGCCGAGTGGCGCGGTGGTTAAGCGCTGGCTTGGGAAGCCAGTGGCCCTGGTTCGGGTCCCACATATGGGGGCCAGTGACACTGCCCTCAAACAAACAAACAAACAAAAAAGAAAGATGAGAGGCTCTATTTCTGGAATTTAAAAAAAAAAAGACAAATTTTTGATGGTTATTAATCTTTTTTTCTTAAGATAAACTTTTCTTGTGGAGATAATTGTAGACTCGCATACAATTGTAAGAAATAATGCAGAGAGGACCCCCCCCCCCGCCCCTGTTTCCCCAGTGACATTATCTTCTAAAACACAGCCAGGGCGCTGCCTCGGAAGTGAAGACACAGCGGGCATCTCCATCACCACTACCTCCCGTCAGCCACTAGCGTTCTTTGCTTCCCTACTGTTGTCACTTCTAGAATGTCGTATAAATGGAATCATACAGGATGTAACCCTTTTGGGGTTACCTCGTCCCCTTTAGCATGATCTGGAGAATCCCACGGGTAGTCCTTTATGCCTTTTCATCCCCAAGTCATGTTCCTGGTGTGGACGTGCCAGTGGCTGTTACACGGGTCACCCACTGAGGGACAGCTGCGTGGTTTCCAGTGTGGGGCTATTTTGCATAAAGCTGACCACACGTGCACATGGGGATAAATGCCCAGGAACATGCACGTGGGATCCTCTGGCTGTTTCATGTTCCGTTTTTCTGTGTTGTTTTTTTTAATTGGGGAATTGGGGGAGGGGGAACAGACAAGTTGCTGTCCTTTTGTTCTTCAGTCTAGTTGCGGAGGACGTTGTTTCACTGGCCCATGTTGGTATTGTCATTGCGCTCTTCCCGGATGAGGCAGATCGGCCTCTGGATGGTCGCTCACCATGGCTATTGGCCGCTCACGCTGGCTGCTGGCCACTCACTGTAGCCTATGGCAGCCCCCTACAGCAGGGGCTGCAGCCCACACCGTCGCTGAGGCTTGCACAGCCCAGCTCCAGGTGGAGCTGTTGTTAGCTGTAGAGGGCAGTGTCACTGGCCCTCATATGTGGGATCCGAACCGGGGCTGCTGGCATCCCAAAACCAGCTCCCAACCAATGTGCCACTGGGCCGACCCTCATGTTCAGTTTTTAAAGAGAGTACCAGATTGTTTTCCCAAGTAGACGAACCACTTGTGTTTCCACCAGCAGTGTGTCCATTCTCTCCCCGTCATCACCAGCCTTTGGCGTTGTCACTGTTTTTTATTCATCTTTTTATTTTAGCTATTCTGATCAGGATGTAGCGAAATGTCCCCCTGCTTGTAATCTACATTTCCCTCATGGCTGGTGATGCGGAGCCTCTTTTCATGCGCTTATTTGTCACCTTTTGGGTGAAGTGCCTCTTCATGTCTGTTGCCCATATGCTAATGGATTGTTTTTGTTGTTGTTGAGTTTTGAGAATTCTTTACATGTTGCAGAGACTGGTCCTTTGTTCGATGCGTGCTTTGTCCGTGTTTGCTCGCAGGCTGCAGCTTGTCTTTCCATCCTCTTAAGAGGGAGCGTTTCACTCAGCAAGTTTTACTTTTGATGAATTCAGTTGATCGACTTTCCCTTTTGTGGATCATGGTTTTGGTGTCAAGTCTAAGAAATACTTGCCAACCACTGGATCCTGAAGACTTTCTCTTTTGGTTTTCCTTAGTAAGTCTTATAGTTTTGTGTTGTACATAAGCCCGTGATCCGTTTTGAGGTGATTTTTATATGAGGTGTGAGGTTTAGGCCAAGTTCATTGTTGGCCTCTGGGTGTCCGATTGCTGCAGCTCCGTTTATGGAAAAGGCTGCCCTTCCCCACTCGACTGCATTTACACTTTTGTCGGATCAGTTGGACATATTTGTGTGGGTCTGAAACAAAAGTCTGGCCTGTATCTACTGACAGTTGCTTCAGTTTCAACAAGTTAGTGAAAGATACTCATTACGTTCGAAGGATATTTACTTTAACTCTTACTTTCCAACAATACATTAGCCCTCATGATTTAGGATGACTTTCAATGTAGTAAACTCACCGTCTTTTATAGAGTAACCTGGTCTGTGCAGCTTTGGGAGTTCTTTTTTTTTCCGATTCCAGAATTTTGGGCTTAGGAGGTGGTGATGAACAATGCACCCACCACAGCCTAAAAGGAACAACTCAAGGAAACTGAGTCTGCTCATGGAGGTCTTGAACCCTTTTCTTCAAACTCTCTAAGGAACAAGTAGTAAGTTGAGTTTTCAAGGCCAGTAAAAGGGAAGTGGGTGCTTGGCACATGCTTTCAGCTTCCTCCCCCCGCTGCTCTGTAGCTGGACATGGGTGCTCGAGGAAACAGGAAAAAATTGAAAAACCAAAAAACACCCTTTGGTAACCAGATCGTCTGATGTCTGGTTTTCCACCTTTGGATGAGGATGGCTGGGAAGGACGAGTTGTAACTCACATACACTTTGCACAACAAGCCACCGCTGTGCCGCGAAGCCCACAGACTGTTTGCCCACGTGTGGCCCTCAACTCGGAGAGATGCAGCGGAGGCCCCAGCTAGCACGTGTGTGCTCTCCTTTAGCCACTCATTATTAATTACGGGACGTCAGCTTTCTTTTTGTGTCTCCCCCAGAAGGACTCCGGGTCCTGGGCCATAATTCCCGGAATAGGCACACTATCCTTGCTCGGGAAGCCAGACCGTAGCAGGGGCGGCTTTCGGTCTGCCGCGGCCAAGTACGCCCTCGTCTTTTCCCAGGACAAGGGGCTGCTTTGCGGGTCTTACCATCTCAACATGCCTCCTGACCCTCAAGTAAAAGGGGAAGGAAATAGACCCAACTCACTTGTACCCACGAGGCAGTAAGAACTAAGGGGCAAATCCATTCAAGCCAGCAATAAGCCTCGCTGCAGGGAGAGAGAGAGAGAATATGTGGTGCCTTTTGTGTTTGTCCTGTGGGGAATACAAAGAAGTATCCACAAATCCTGCATTCAGCTCAAAACTAGCACGAGGAGGCTGAAATCAGTGTCCTGTGCTGAGTAATTTTCATCCAGTGACAAGGCCTACATCGCCACTTGGGCACAAGCACGGCCCTGTCCTGTCTTGTCTTTGTTTGGCGGCAGCTGTTAGCCAGGCTGCGGATGAGACTAGAGATTGGCCTCTCTCTCTCTCTCTCTCTCTCTCTCTCTCTCTCTCTCTCTCTCTCACACACATACCCTTTCCTTTGTTTAAAATGATGTACAACTGTAGCAATTTTTGCCTTTTATCAGTTGACTTCCCGCTTCCCCTGCCATGTGTACCCATGTCTGTCACGTGGTTACTGGTCCACACCAGTTTGCATTCTCTCTTCCACGTCCTCATTCACTCATATCCCGTAACCTTCGTTCATCTCCTTGTAAGTTTGCTGCATGGTCAGAAGGTAGAAATGTCGTAAGCCTTTCTCGGTACCGCTTTCGGCAAGGGCTTCTCCAGTTCAGATCACACCATCTGTTGCAATTGGCAAGATTTTAAAGAGTTTGCTAATTGCTGCTGCCAAACATCTGCATGGACTACTTACTGGTCCCCAGAGCGTCGGTCCCTGTGCACTCAGAGACCGTTTTCTCCCAAAGAACCAGAAGTGACTTGTCTTGCTCTTTTCCTAGTGAAATATCTATCAGAAAAATTAACTGCTGAAGAAGTGCGACAAGCCTGTGTTTTGCAGGACCCGCTGAGAGTGTCCTCCTGGCAGTCCCTGTGTGTTTGCAGTTGTCACTACACCAGTGTTTGCAGGGTCGTGTGGCTCTTGGGAAGGGACGAGGGGTCCACCCATTTTTGGTGGCATGACAAGTGAGGCAAGGCGGTGCGCGTACGTGCTAGGATGCTTTCTAGCTGGGTGACGCTGGGCCGCGTCACGTAGTCCTGTCCCTCTGTGCCCCCGTTTCCTGCTGCGTAAAACGGGCATCATAGGAACAGCCGCTTTCAGAGTTGGTTTGCAGATTAAATCACGTGATGTCAAGTCCTTGGAAGAGTTCCTGGCACGTGGTGTGCCCTCTGTGTTGGCCATCGCGCCTTACCTCTCAGTTGACGCTGAACCAGTTTCATTTCATGAGGAGGTGCTTTTGGAGCGGTATCTCTGTAAGTGCTCTTGACTAAAGGGCAGGGCCAAATGCGTATTGAGATCATTTCAGTCTAAGGTGACGGAAAATCTCAAATAACAGGGTTTGAACAAGATAATTTATCTCACTCTCATTCCTCTCTCAGTTCTGTGATCATTTGAGTCTGGGGCTTATTTATGTAGCTTAGTGAGCCAGCATGGTATTGATGCTGAAAAATGGCTGCCTGAACGCCAGCCATCAAGTCCTCATTCCAGCCAACAGGAAGGACCGTCTTCAAGGGAATTCCAGGAAGCTGCCACGTCACACTGTTGCTTTGTCTGATTGGCCAGAACTTACCATGGTCACAGTGAGCTGCAAGGGAGGCTGGGAAATGTGTAGTCATGTGCCCCACTAAAAGTCAGGGACCCAGATTGGGGTACACAACTAGCTGTCTGCTTTAGGATGCAATCAAGATCGATGCTAAGAATGAGCAAGGCAAACTGTATCTTTGTGATTTCAGGTCTGAGGAAAAAAGGACTGATAGGGGAATTCAGACATTTCCTGTGATAATCTTTTTTTTTTTTTTAGGGCAGTGTCACTGTCCCTCATATGTGGGACCCGAACGGGGGCCACTGGCTTTCCAAGCCAGCGCTTACCCACCGCGCCACTCGGCCGGCCCTCCTGTGATAATCTTAACACACAGTTGAATGAAACACCCCCCCCCCTCAAAGTGCCAAGCTCTGTCAGGCTCTGGGCATAAAAGTTGGTCCCTGTGTTCCAGTAGCTGTTGGTTATTGGATTGACCTGTGGCTGCTTTTTGGTATCTAAGAGCCTGTTACTACAGAGCAATTTGGTGAATTTCTGATTTAGATCTTATTCATTCATTCATTCGTTCGTTCATTCTTATAGAGGGGGCGGCAATTGTTTTGTAGCTAGGAGAACCCAGTTAGCAATGCATGGTTTCTGGGATCATCAGTGACCCCAAGACTGGGTGCTAGGATATCCCCAGGGAAGTGCTGAGGGATGCCTCCATTGGTGTCACCGTCAGCTGGTTTCATTGGGAATTGAATCACCAGGTTTGCGCTTTTCTGTCTCACCCAGGGCAAATGACTGGTGTTTTGGTTTTCTTGTGCCTATAAAGTTAGAGCATCTTGGCAGCACGGGGAGCCCTCCCACCCCTAAAGGAGTGATGACCTGTTTGGGGGCCGAGTTGGACACCATCTCAGGTAATGGTGTGTTCCTTGCTAACGACAGTGGCAGGGAAAGGAATCGCCCACAGCAATTGAGGTGACCTGTGCACCTCCCTCCGGGAGGGAACGAGGTGGGGTCTGCTGCCTGAAGGGGCCCCATGGCTGGCCTTCCTGCACAGTTAGCGGCTGGGTGGCGAGTTCAGGGCAGGTGCTGGCCGTCCACAGCCCATCCCGGGGGGCAGGAGGAAGTGCCAAGTCAGTGCCTCACCTGGAGCTGGGGGCTGTGGTTTTCCTCCCTCTGACTCGGGGCCACTGTGGCCCCAGGCCTGTCTTCTGTGAGGTTGCCCCTTCCCCTGGGGACACATTTAGCCTGGCGCTGTCCAGCCGGGGTTCAGTCAGGTGTCAACAGCATAGAGTTGGAGTGGAGGGTTCCTGACAGGAGGCTCCCGCAGCTCTACTGCCCTGTGTGTTTCCTTTGCTTTCCTCACCCAGCAACCCTGGAACGGGCCAGAGGGCCTGGCGGGGCTCCTGGAAGACTAGAAGAGCGCACTGGGGGCGCCCGGCTGTCGGGGCCGCCTCCTCCCTGAGAGTCCTTTCGGAGAAATGCACTTCCTGTGGCAATATGGGGTCTGTGCAGACGCCACAGCTGTGCTGCCCGGAGCTGCCCACCGGGAGGGGCGTCTGCGGGAGGGTCCACGGCGCAGCGCCCCGGGCACGGCCTGGTCATGCAGCCAGTCGACGCTGGCGTGTTCTCCAAGTGGCAGGGTTCTTTGGGCCCCACAGTGACTGACTTCTAACAGCTGGATTCTTGTGAACACAATCCAAGTTTAGGTTTCATGTACCTTGGACAGGTGTGTGTGTGTGTCACTTGTACTTTTAGCTTTTTGACATATAGATCACTTGCCCGCCTTTAGTTCTATGAAATTCTGTGAAATGTCACGTAAATGTTGACTTACTGATGCAGTGGGACTAAACGGTGTTCTAGTCCTAGCCCGTTCCTTCCCTGGCTCCCACCCCGCTGTCCGTTTCTCTAGAAGTTGAAGGAATTTGCGGAGACTATTGGGCTTCAGCCCTGGAGTGATGAGAAGAATTGTGCGTTTGGGTTTGGATCTGTGGATTGAGAGTCAGCTCTGGGACCTTGAGCAAGTCACTTAACTTGATTGCTTCTCTTAAGTGGGTTTCCTCGTTAGAAAAACAAAACAGCCCAATAACATCCTCATGTAGTGGAATTAAATGAGATAGGTCTTCAGAGTGCCTCACACATGAAGAAATTGCAAGTCACTTTCACTGATTCTTTCACAGGATTGTTTTTTCTTTTTGTAAAGATACAATAACTTCCTATTGAGCCGGTCTTAGCTTTGCATTCAGACAGCAGCCCACAGTGCTGCCTGGCATGTCATCCCCCCAGCCCCTTAAAACAATGTGTTAGAAGGGGCAGGGTCAGAGTGTGTCCTGGATACAGGCACTGCCTATGGAGAGAGGCGGGGCCGAGCTTGGCCCCAGCTCCGATGGGTGGGCCGGCCCCCCCGGAGGGAGGGCTCCGGCTGCTTGGGCCGGCATTCTGGCTCCCCTGCCACTGACCTTGGACACGTCACTGAACCTCTCTTCACCTCAGTCTTCATCACCAGTAGAATGGGTATAATGATAATTCCCATCATATACGATTGTAGTAAGTAAATGTGATCATTTCAGCATGTTGAGCCCAGCCAGTACCTAGCACCTGGAAGGAACTGCCCATTCACTGTGGACTCACTGTAATAATAACCATTATTTATTTATTTATTTTTTTAAAGATTTTTATTGGGGGAGGGAACAGCATTGGGGAGCCGGGGAAGGGAACACACAAGATGCTGTCCTTTTGTTCTTCAGTCTAGTTGCGGAGGGCATTGCTTCACTGGTCCATGTTGGTATTGTCACTGAGCTCTTCCCAGATGAGGCAGATTGGTCACTGGCCTCTGGACGGCCGCTCACCGCGGCTACTGGCAGCTCACGCTGGCTGCTGGCCGCTCACGCTGGCTGCCGACCACTCACTGTAGCCTATGGCAGCCCACTGCAGCAGGGGCTGCAGCTATGCCGTCCCGGGGACTCACAGCAGCCCAGCTCCAGGTGGAGCTGTTGTTCACCATCTTAGCTGTAGAGGGCAGTGTCACTGGCCCTCATGTGTGGGATCTGAACCGGGGCTGCTGGCATCCCAAGCCAGCCCTAACCATTATTTTTTTTTTTTTTTTTTTTTTTTAAAGATTTTTTATTGGGGAATTGGTGGAGGGGAACAGCGTTGGGGAATCGGGGAAGGGGAACAGACAAGTTGCCGTCTTCTTGTTCTTCAGTTTTAGTTGCGGAGGATGTTGCTTCACGGTTGGTATCGTCATTGCTCTTCCCGGATGAGGCAGATCGGTCGCTGGCCTCTGGATGTCGCTCATCGCGGCTATTGGCAGCTCACGCTGGCTGCCAGCCGCTCACGCTGGCTGTGGGCCACTCACTGCAGCCTATGGCAGCCCACTGCAGCAGGGGCTGCAGCCCACACCATCACCGGGGTTCGCACAGCCCAGCTCCAGGTGGAGCTGTTGTTAGCTGTAGAGGGCAGTGTCACTGGCCCTCATGTGGGATCCGAACCGGGGCCACTGGCATCCCAAAACCAGCGCTTAACCAATGCGCCACTCGGCCGGCCCACCATTATTTTTAATTGTGGCGAACTATACATAGCACAAAATTGACCGTCTTCACATTTAAGTGTACGTTTCAGGGGTGTTCGGTGTATTCACATTTTTGGGTTACCGATCCCCAGAACTTTGTCATCACGTGAACCTGAAACTGTATCCATTAAACAAGCCTCCATCGCCCTGCCCCCAGCCCTGGCAGCCTCTATCCTACTTTCGTTTCTATGAACGTGACTACTCCAGACGCCGCATGTAGGTGGGGTCACCTGGTATTTGTCTCTTTGTGACTATGATTATTTTAGCCTCAGCCCCTCTCCCATTTCGGCATTCTAGAGGCTCATGACTGCCGGTTATTTATGGATGATTTCCGTTCTTACGGGGGCAGGACGCCTCGGCGCTCCACTTCGTCCTTTTGATGAGGACACCTTCGGGAGAAAGGGCACTAAAGTGAAGGAGACGTAACGGGGGCCTTAAGGAAGGGAAGGCCATTCTCCACAGGCAGCAGAGCGGGCCTCGGGCTGCTTCCTCCTCACTGTTTGAAAGTCAAACCTACACACGAGTGGAGAGAAGAGTGTCATGGACCCCTCCCTGTGTGCCTGGTGCCCCAATTCAACAGCTACTTAGATTTTGGGGGCCCATTTTAAACAAAGCCTATAGGTGTGAGTGCATTTGGAAATGGCCTCCCCAATCCTAGGTGGGACCCCTGAAGTTGTAGGCATTGGAAGCGTTGTGTCCGCATTGCTCCAGGCCCAAAGGGGGGGCATACAGTTTACCATGAGGGTGAAGGACCCATGGTAATGGACTAGAGCAGAGGGCCCAGCAGAAATGGGACAAAAGCCACAGCCGTGGCCGTCCTGCCAACGGCCGAGCTCTGTGCTTTGGGTGCTGCCGATTCTGTTGATAGGAAGAGGCGTGCGGGGGCCCGAGTGCCATCTCCTGGACGCCCAGTCAGCTGCTGATCTGGAGCCCTTTGGCCCATCGGCACATCATCAATGGGCCTTCTGTCCACTTTCTGCCGCCTCTTGTGTGTCTACACCAGGACAGGAGCAGGGAAGAAAAAATTCACGGCACCTTTTATTGTGGCTTTGGGAAGGGGTATCTGGATGAGAAGGGAGGCATGGCTGCCCCTCCCCCTTCACTGCGGACACCTGAGAGTGGCAGGCTGTGTTGGGAAGGGGACCCCGGGCTCCCCTCCCAGCGTGCGTGTCCTCCCCATCTCGCCCATCGTACGAGATGGACTCCTGAAAGCCTGTCTGTAGAGGACGTGCGTCACCCAGTGACAGGCCCGCTCACCCCGGTATTCTCCTCTCCCCACAGTCCTCTGTCTGTGCGAGGATCGTGCAGCTGCTCGGCCAGAACGAAGTGGACTACCGTCAGAAGCAGGTGGTCATCCTGAGCCAGGACAGCTTCTACCGCGTGCTGAGCGCCGAGCAGAAGGCCAAGGCCCTGAAGGGCCAGTTCAACTTCGATCACCCGGGTGAGTGTGCATGTGTGTGTGTGAGTGTGTGTGTATGTGTGTGTGTATGTGTGAGTGAGTGTGTGTTTGAGAGTATGAGTGTGTGTATGTGTGAGTATGTGTGTGTGAGTGTGTATGTGAGTGTGTGTGTTACTGTGTATGTGTGAGTGAGTGTGTGTTTGAGAGTGTGTGTGAGTGAGTGTGTGTTTGAGAGTGTGTGAGTGAGTGTGTTTGAGAGTGTGTGTATGTGTGAGTGTGTGTATGTGAGTGTGTATGTGTGAGTGAGTGAGTGTGAGTGTATGTATGTGTGAGTGTGTATGTGTGAGTGTGTGTATGTGTGAGTGTGTGTTTGAGAGTGAGTGTGTATGTGTGAGTGAGTGTGTTTCAGAGTGTGTATGTGTATGTGTGAGTGTGTGTGAGTGTACATGTGAGTGTGTGTGAGTGTGTATGTGTGAGTGTGTGTATGTGTGAGTGAGTGTGTGTTTGAGAGTGTGAGTGTGTATGTGTGAGTGAGTGTGTTTCAGAGTGTGTGTATGTGTATGTGTATGTGTGAGTGTGTGTGAGTGTGTACGTGTGAGTGTGTGAGTGAGTGTGTGTTTGAGAGTGTGAGTGTGTGTGAGTGTGTGTGTGAGTGAGTGTGTGTGAGTGTGAGTGTGTGTGTGTTTGAGAGTGTGAGTGTGAGTGAGTGTGTGTTTGAGAGTGTGAGTGTGTGTGTATGTGTGAGTGTGTGTATGTGTGTGTGAGTGTGTATGTGTGAGTGTGTTTGAGAGTGTGAGTGTGTGTGAGTATGTATGTGTGTGTGAGTGTGTGTTTGAGAGTGTGAGTGTGTATGTGTGAGTGAGTGTGTTTCAGAGTGTGTATGTATATGTGTGAGTGTGTGTGAGTGTGTACGTGTGAGTGTGTGAGTGTGTGTATGTGTGAGTGAGTGTGTGTTTGAGAGTGTGAGTGTGTTTGAGAGTGTGAGTGTGTGTGAGTGTGTATGTGTGTGTGTTTGAGAGTGTGAGTGTGTATGTGTGAGTGTGTTTCAGAGTGTGTATGTGTATGTGTATGTGTGAGTGTACGTGTGAGTGTGTGTGAGTGTGTGTATGTGTGAGTGTGTGTATGTGTGAGTGAGTGAGTGTGTGTTTGAGAGTGTGAATGTGTGTGTGTGAGTGTGTATATGAGTGTGTGTGTGTCGATCGATCGGGGAGCCGCTTCACGGCTGTGTTTCCCGCCCGTGAGGTGGAGGGCTGCTGGGCGCCTTGCGGGCCTCTGCTGGGGCTTATACGGAGGCAGGAGTTTTGCCACACGACACGCAGCACTTGGCTCCTTAAACACTGGTGGGATCTGTGCTGCACAAGGGCGAACCCCTCTGTACGAGCCGGCCCCTCGAGATGGGCCAGACACAGGAAGGACCACACACAGCGGTTCTCCCGCCTCCGCTGATCGGAAGCAGCCCGTGTCACACAGTCCCCGCCATCCCGCACGCGCATGGACATGGCCTGTGTGTGCAGCTCACTGACTGGCCGAGGGAGGTGGAGGGTCCAGGGTGGCTGCCCTGACGGTCCCAGATCAGCACGCTGCCCCTTTAGCGGGGGGTGTTGTTAGAACTGTCGGAGTGGGACCTGTGGGCTCAGTGCCTGCAGCAACCCCTCCAGTCACGCGTCACTCCCCAGGTTGACGTGTGCAGGCTCCCAGCACAGCAGCTGAGCTTAGAGGGAGGAGAGGGCAGTGTGAGGCCGGGGAAGGAACGTCGGGGAGAAAAAGGGATCCGCTTGTCAGCGCTCGTTCATCCGTTCTGAGACACAGAATTGCATTCTGCTTTGGGTAGAAATCTGGGGTTTTTGGCAGGTGGGGGATATGCTTCTCTAGGGTGTGATAGACGTGTGAAATACAGGTTTTTAGGGATGCCCTGGGCATGATCGCAGGAGAAGTCATTTGAAAAGAAAGACACATTGTCACACCTTGATTTCCCCCAGATGCCTTTGACAATGAACTCATCTTCAAAACTCTCAAAGAAATCACTGAAGGGAAGACAGTCCAGATTCCCGTGTACGACTTCGTCTCCCATTCCCGGTAAGCGAGCTGCGTTGCTCCCCAGACTGACCCATGTCTCGGGCTCCCGGCCTCTGTGCCCCCGTCCCCCGTCCGTGCCCACTGCAGCCTGTCTGGGAGGGGCAGCGGTGGCAGCATGCTCCGTGGGGTGCGGGGTGGGGGATTCCCTCCAGGTGCTGCCTGGGACAGTCCGGACAGTGTCATAGCTCTGAAGGGGACGGTTCCTGAGGGGTCCTGCTTTACTGCAGGACGAGGCCTCCGGCACAGACCCCGGGCCGCGCTTCCACGCGGCGCTCTCTCCTCTCTGCTGAAACCCTCTTCTCTCCTCCCTTCCTCTGCCCCTTCATCGCTCCTTCCAGGACTGGGGGAGGGGGAGGTCTTGGGGAGGAGACCGTGAGCTGAGGGGCATGGATGCCAGGCCGGAGCGCGTTCCTGCCGACACCTTGTGGGGAAAGGAGAAACCACACCTGCTTCTGTCTGTCTGTCCTGCGTTCAGCAGCAGGTTGTTTCCAGGGAGAAGGACGCCTGCCCTGTTTCTCGTTTATGGTAGAAGCTCCCCAAAACCAGTCAAGCGCCCCAGCCGTCAGCACCCTTTGCAGGGTCCCCAGGGGGCGTCTGAGGGCTCTGTCTGGCTGTGTTCACCCTGCATTGAGTCTCGGAGGGGACCCCCGAGTCCCCGCCCCTCGCTGCCCCTGCCTGCTCAGCCTGTCACCTGCTCTGTGCTTTGCAGGAAGGAGGAGTCGGTCACGGTGTACCCCGCAGACGTGGTGCTATTCGAGGGGATCCTGGCCTTCTACTCCCAGGAGGTACGAGACCTCTTCCACATGAAGCTGTTTGTGGACACGGATGCGGACACCCGGCTGTCCCGCAGAGGTGCGTGAAGGCCCCCCGGGCCTGGTGGTGGCCTGTCACGGGCCCCTCCCCCTGGCGCCGAAGCCCCGCTGTCCCCGAGGTGGCCTTGTGGCCGCATGGCCCAGCCCAGAGGATGTCCTACCACCCAAACGTTTGGTGACATTTGAGAAGGGATTAGTCACGTGCTGTCATGGGTAACGAGGCTTGTGAGGTCACGGAGAGGAAGTAAGACATTTATGTTCTGGGAAAAAGTCTGGTTAAATACTCAGTTCCTTGTGAAGTCCCCACAGGTGTCACTGCCAAGAGGGGAACTGTGGGACACCTGGGGGCACGGGTGCCCTGTGCCCGCAGTGCCGGGCCCCTATCCTGCCAGGCTTCTTCTCTGTCTAGGCCTTTCTTCTCCGGGGGGCTCCCTGGCGGTTTCGGCACTCTGTCCTACCAGCCCCGGAGCAAACTGGCTGGTTCTCTCTGGGGGCCTCTCCGAACGTGGCGGGGGCCCTGTCCACACAGCTGCCTGTGGGTGGGAGCTGAGGCTGGATTTCACGCTGTCGGGGACAGAGCAGCGAGCCCGGAAGACGGGCTCAGGACGTGGACGTGGCAGGGTGATGACATGGGGAAGCCACAGTATACATGCAAACACATGCACACACGTGTGCGCACACACGGCTTGTTCCCAGAGGCAGGGGCTGCACAGGAGACACTAGCCAGCCCTGTGGGCAGGTCGTGGGGACTGAGGCTTCCGGCCTGGTTCTGGGAGCAGTTCCGGGGAGCACTCCCGAGAGGTTTGGAGCCGGGTGGCGAGCCGCCGGAGCCCTGTGCTGGAAAATTGTTCTGACGGAGGAAGTGGAAGCGAGACTGCCCCGGGGCTGTTTGTGGACTGTGTCACTCGTCACTGTCGTGGGGAGAGGGGGAATGGAGAGTCGGGAGGAGAGAAAAGGCCCGGCAAAGGCAGTGGGTGGGGTGACCGTAGGGACGAGAGGTGACGAAGGCTTCATGTGCAGACACAGGAAATGACAAATTTGCACTTTCTCCAATTCCATGCTCCCATTTCAAGAACTGAGTGGAACCAGCAGAATGTAGGGAAGCGATGAGCCCTGGGAGGGGCAGCCCGGGTCACACGTGCTGACTCCGTCCTGGCCTCAGCACTGAGCAGCCAGTGGCACCAGGACTGGCACCGTCGCACGTGCCAGGAGAGGAGAGCGGTGTTGCGAGGCGTCCCCCAGGAAGACAGAGCCACGTTTTGTGTGGTGGCCACGTCCTTGGAGACCAAGCGAAGCTCGGCCTCTAATTCAAACAGATAATCCTGCGTGGATTAAACAGAAAATTCTCCCTCCCTTGTACTGGACCCTTCCATGAAATGGGAAAGATGAGGAGATGCAGGCCCCTCTGGGGGTATCTTGGGGTCAGTTCTGCAGCCCCCTCCTTCCTGGATGCCCCCTGGGCAGGCACTGCTTTGTCCCCTCAGATCTGCTGTCTTCTCATGTCACCCACGGGCGAGTCAGTTTCCTGGCGGACTTGTGGGACTTTTCCACATGCAGTCCTTGCAGGACGAGGAGCGCGCCTGGCACGTGCTTTGTGGGGCAGGAGGGGAGGCCAGTCAGGAGCAGCTGAGGGGCAGAAGAACTTTCCCGGAGACTTGAGTTAGCACCATAGTTTTGCCCATCTGTGTGTCACACCCTCCTGGGCATGTGACCCTTGCATTCCAAGTTGGCCCTTATGGGAGGGTCTTTGAGTCATGCAGCCCTGGAGACACGTGCCTCCTTCCTGAGGGGACTGTGAGAGCTGCGATGGACACCTGGTCTCTCCCGCCTAGTTCCCGTAGAGGTAGGGCCGCCACGGTCTTCTGTCTGTTCTCCACTCGAGCAACACATTTCCTCAACTAAACTATAAAGGGAATTGACTTAACCGTTGAGGAATTGTATGTATTCTGGGCCCTTCCAAATTGTGTCCATGGCTTTGGCTGAGCAGAATGCGCACTAGTGGGTTTGGAAAGTGGACGCCACGCAAGGAAGGAAGGAAGGTGGATGTGAGGTTCCCCGCCTCCTATAGGGCCTGTCCTGGCCTTGGGACAGGTCACAGGGATGGTCAAGGAGCCCGCTTTGAGGCCCTGGAGTTTCTGCTTTGTGCTGAGACCTTGTTCTGACTTGAGCCAAGGAGCAGGACCCTTCAGTGAGGGTCCCATGCTGCCCTGGGCTCGGGGTCCCAGCCTGTCTCAGATGATAGCTCAACGGAAGTCTCCTGGGGAGAGGAGATGGGCGGTGCCTTTGGGTTTTGATGTCCCTAATGTGTGGGCAGCATTCTGAACCAGTTCCTCTTTCCTTGAGTTTCTCTGTCTCCCCGTGCGTGTGCGCGCGCGCGTGCGCACCCCTGCATCTCTCGTACTGCACCCAGACCCCACCTTTCTAGCTGCTCTGCAGGCTCCCTGCTCTCAGCTGGGTCTGATCTGCTTACCTGGGGTCATGGCCCCACCCCCATGCTCTGCTCCGCAGGGAGCCAGCCGTCCCCTGAAGCTTCCTCAAATGATTCTGTCTCCGTTATCGTCGACATGCAGGCTCATTGAGTGGCTGCTGTGTGCCGGCCACGTGCGGGGGAGCTCTGTACCCGAGTCCTAAGTGACCACTCTGTGAGGCGGGTTCTGGGACTCGCCGCTTCACAGCGTAGGAAAGTGAGGCTCACAGAGGTTGTTGCCATCGGGGTCAGGAGTCAAAGCCGGGTCACTTTTGCCCCCACTGCTCCAGATGGTGGAGCAGGAAAAGCAGCTTTTGGGGTTCCACGGCAGACTTGGGTGACCCCCTCCCTGGCCACTTCGTCCCTCCAGCAACGGGACAGGTGGGGCGGTCAGGTTTGCAAGGTCCAGAGGCTGCAGGGCTGGGCTGAGGGCAGTGCGAGAGCTCTGTGAGCTTGTGTGCACGCGAGTGTGCATGTGTGCGCATGTGTGAGTGTGTGCGCACGTGGGAAGGACGGAAGTTCCTGCAGGTCCTGTTAGCTGTGGGAAAAGCATGTCCTGCGAGAGTCCCGGCCTCAGGCCTCGGCACGCTTTATGTGGGAGCTGCCTGGCCATGTTGGTTTTGTCCCAGCTCTGATAGCCTTTTGGTCTGGCTTCTGTTTTGTTTGGACCTTATCCGGGGATGTGTGAAGGATTGGCAGCTGCGCTGCTGGGTGCCAGCTCCGTGCCCGAGCCCCGGGGCCAGTGGTGCTGAGCCTTCCCTGGCGAGTATTCCTGCGGGGCTGCCAGGGTGGCTGGGGCAGGGCCTGTGTCGAGACGCCCGAGGGCCGGCCGAACGGCGCAGTGCTTAAGCGGCCCCGGTTCGGGTCCCACATACGAAGGCCAGTGACACTGCCCTCAAAAAAAAGAAAAGATGCCCATGGAGACAGGCCTCTTCCCGACTGGGGACAGCCCCGCTCTGGCCGGGGCGGGCGTCGGAGGGGCTGTGAGACAAGTCCTGAGCTGCAGGGACCAACCGACCAATTCATTTCCCAGGACTCGCGTGGGAAAAGCTCTCTGTAAACGGAGTTGCTGGCGGGGCGTCGGGTGGTAGCAATGCGACCTGCTCTGGAATGCGGACTTCCTGAGGCTGCCAGCCTGGGTCCCAACCCTGACACCCTCCCTCTTTCCTGCCCCTGCCCACTCCTGCGTGCCTGTGTGCATGTGCGTGTGGGGGCAGGATGAGTCAGAGACACGGCCTTCCAGGAATCCACTCCCAAGCATTCCCTGTTATGGGGAGCTTCATCCCACACTTGAGTGTGAAACCTGAGAAAGGCTGAGAGGCACTGAGGGGCTATTGCACATGGCTGGACATGGATGTGATCGCCTTTTGGGGTGGGCGTGAAAGATTTCACAGCTCGTGGCACTGAGATTTAAAGTGACACCTGTAGGGGACGGGCTGTTTTGAGTGAGAGACTCACGTTTGAAACTCACTGAGTTTGGGGGAAACGGAGGTTCAGGGAGATGAGTGTCCCCTTGACAGAACCGGGGCTCTAGTCCCTTAGACGGGCAGAGCCTTTTCCATTTTTGACAGAAGATTCTATTTAAAAAGGAGTTTGAAAGCCCCTGAGTAAGACTGCCCAGGGAGACGACGGTGCGCTCGGTTCTCCCGGGCTGCTTTGCGGCTCCAGCCCGCCATTTCACCGTGGTTTTCTCATCTTTCACCAAGTGGTTTTCTTTGCAAACCTCATTGCATGGGCTAAGCAGGAATGGCTGACCATAGCTGCACCTCGGTCTGTCTTCCACCCCCTGTAGGGCCTGGAGTGTGGGTGGGACCTGGGCACATTGGCGGGTCACCGGGCGGCTCACAGGTAAGTAAGTGCCTGGGACAAGTCAGGGTGGACACAGGAGGTAGTCTCTTGGTCCCTGCCCCTCCTCCGCCAGGAAGCCTCACCACGTCTCTGGGCCAAGTTCCACTCCCTGTCAGGAGCTCCCCAGGCCGGGGCTGTCCTACTCTTTCGGGGGGCACACTGAAATGTACTGGGGTCAAATGCTACTTGAAACGAGGAGCCCGTTGGCCTGGGCTGGACAGCCGTTGCCTCAGATAGCATTGTGTCACGGCCGAATTGGGCCGTCACAAGATGTAAAACTACGGCTCGTTTTCCCCCAAGCCGCTGCTGCCGACCTTCTTTTGGTCCAGTCTCCCAGGAAGCCGGCTTGTGAGCCCCCGAGAGGCATCGTGGCGCCTGCCTGAGCCTGGCCGGCCTCGCGAAGGGCGGATGGACGTGTGTTGCCTCCTGCGCCATTTTCTTGATGGTTGTCTTTCCTTCTCTTACAGTATTAAGGGACATCAGCGAAAGAGGGCGGGACCTCGAGCAGATCTTATCTCAGTACATTACGTTCGTCAAGCCCGCCTTTGAGGAATTCTGCCTGCCAGTGAGCTGCGTTCTTTGTTTGTTTGTTTGTTTGTTGGATTTGGAATTTAAAATTCAGTGGGACACTCAGAGGCATGTGAGTGGAGGCGCTCCCCAGAAGGAGGCCCCCGGCTGTCTGAGCGGCCCTCTGTCCCAGGGAAGGGCTTTGGTTCCGGCGGGGTCCCCTCTGCCCCCCTCTGCCCCGCAGCCGGGCCTGCCGTGAGCCTGTCTGTCCACCCTGCCCCGTCCCATTCCGGAAGGGGCCATGCTTCCTCCCTGGCAGCTGGGAGCGCTAGTGAGGTGGCCTTCAAAGAAGGAAGGTTGGGGAGGGGTTCTGAGCTTTCAGCCCGCCAGCCTCCAGCCCAGGAAACACCCTTAGCTCCCCGGGGAATACGGACGGACGAGTGACCGTGCAGGCCGCTGGGGACGAGGCGTGGCAGAAGCAGGAGAAGCGTTGCGCTGAGGCGACTCCTGCCCCGTGTTGACCAAGCCACCATCCACCTCCCGAAGGATTTCTAATTAAGCTGAGCGGGGGAGAGGCTGGGACTTAGCCTGCTTTGGGTGCTATTTTGGGGAGACAGGGGTCTGTGAGCCCACTGAGAAGAGGTGCAGAGTGAGGCCGAGTGTAGGCATTTACTTCTCTGCTCCTCACAACCCCTTCTCTCTTCATTCATGGAGAAATCTGATCCCGAACTGTCCTTGTTTCTTCAAGTCTGTCAATATGGTTAGCGTCAAAGCGGCCTTGCCTTTCGTTTCAGGGTGAGGCTGACTCCGAGTCAGCCTGGGTAACCTTGAGGATTGGGTTACAGGATTAGGTTTCTGGGAAGCGAGCAGAGGCGGCCAAGCAGCCCAGGAATTCCAGCCGTCCATCCCTCTGTCTGAGAGCCTCCCCTGCTCTTTTTAACTGAACCATAAACACAACGTGCGTTTGTTACTGGGACGTAAGTTGGAGTTCGCGGCCAGATTTCTGCTGTTCAGCTTAGTTGTAATGGAGCGCAGAGCTCGGCACAGCGTTTCCTGCGGTGTTTCTGCTGGTTCCCACTTTCCAGTCACTCTGCTCCGGGAAGATCGGGTCACTCTGGTGTAAGGCGAGGACTGGAACCTGGTCGTTGTCCGCCTACGTCAGGCTGGTCTGGGCCCTGACGCACTTGGACTCCAGCCGTTGCAGTCCGGGAGCTGCCCAGACACTGTTTGTGTAGTCGTAACCCACACCTCGGTTATACACCCGGACACAGTTACTTGTAAAGTGGTCCACAAAATCCCAGTACATTAAGAAAAGAAAGAAAAAAAAAGGATTGTGTTAATAGTGGCCCTTACAAAAAAATAGCATCATAATGGCGCCAGTGGAAATGGTCTCCAGTGGGGACGGCTTTTTCTGGGCTGACCCTCGTGCTGGGCAGACCGTGGGCACAAGTCCAAGGTGACCCCTCCCCAGTTACGTTTGGGTTTTTATTCATTCAGACTCTCCCTCGGGGTAAAGAGGCAAGAACGGATTTGGCTCCAAAGACTATGTTGTCTGTGCAGGTTGTAAACCGAAACGCCGCTGAACGTTAATGAGAACTCAAGAAAAAGCTGATTTATTAGGATTTAGGTAAAGGGAGTAAAAAATACTATATTCGGAGCCTCAAGCTGCCGCCCTCTGGGATGGGTAGAGAGAAGGCGGGCCCTTCCCCTCATCCCCGCTTAATGCATCGTGAATATCTTTTCCCACAGACAAAGAAATACGCGGACGTGATCATTCCCAGAGGTGCTGACAATCTAGGTGAGTCCTCGGGGGTGTCGCCCCTGCAGCACTGGATGTCTGTCCATGTTTGGCGACGTGAACATGAACCATTTCAGGAGGTGTATGATTCGTTTTCTAATGCTAAGAAGAGGGACTCCCATCTTAGATGATCTTTGGAGGAGAGGGCCTTCCGTGGGGACGGGGCGGTAGGGTCCCCACTGGAAGGGTCACAGCTCAGTGATGGAGTCCGAGCAAAGGCCAGTCCTCATGTCGTCAGGGTTTTGGCTGACCGCTTTTCCGCAGCCGTGCCTCTGGTCATCTGATCAGAAGCCAGTTCCTAAGGGCTTGTGTCCCAGGCATGGCCTGTCTTACTCTAAGAATTCTCGGGGCAGGAGGTGTGGGGAGCTTGTGTGACCTACCCCCAAGTGGCCAGTGACCCAGAACAGTGTTTGGCCCCGGCTCCCACGTGCCCCTCCCCCCTCCCCGCGTGCGCCCCTGACGCTGCCGGCCGGTCTCTGTCCCGCAGTGGCCATCAACCTCATCGTGCAGCACATCCAGGATATCCTGAATGGGGGGCTCTCCAAACGGCAGCCCAGCGGCTACCTCAACGGCTGCCCCCCTGCACGCAAGAGGCAGGCCTCGGAGTCCAGCAGCCGGCCGCACTGACCTGTCGCCTTCAGACCCCAGCCCCGCGCTCCAGGAGACGAGAGGTGGCACGGGGCTCCGGTCCCCTGTACATATCGTTTCCTAGGACTCTGCTTATTTAAGAAAACACCCTGGAGATGAGATGCCTTTGATTTTGTTTTTTGATGGTTGTTTTTTGGAGCGGTAAAATGAAACAGAACTTGACCTTCAGCTTATGTGACAAACTGTGCCAACTACTGCTGGTGATGCCTAATTACGAAGCCAACATGTAACCAGTTATAAATACATACGTACATATACATACATATATATATATATAAAAAGATCTATTTTTCTGTAACTGTATAGATACTGTAAAGCCGATTGTTGTAAGTATTTTGCAGGAGGGCCTGCACTGGCGTTTGCGGACTGGAGCTGGCGTCTCTCCGAGGGGCAGGCGCCCACGGCGTGGGTGTGGGTGGAGGAGTCTCCGGTCTCACGCTCTGAGTGCCTGCGGAATATCCCTTCTGGGAGCTGGAGCTTAGTGATAGGTCAATGAGAGATGCTCTTTTCTTTCTTGTTGTTGAAATTAGGCAACACCTCAACTGAAAAATCAAACTCAGGGAAGAGGCCAGTGGGGAGAAAAGCCTTCTGCGTTCTCCCTGCCCACCCCTGGCTGCACAGGTGGCAGCCCCACGATTCCTGCCTCACTCACCTATGTCCCTGCCTCCCCGGAGCCGCGCTGCGCCTCTCGCCCTCCCTGGCAGGGATGTGACAGGGTCGCTTCCTGGTGGAATGGGGTAGCGGGGAGGAGGCCTGCCTGGTGTCGGGTCTGAGGACACGCTGGTCCCCTGCCTCCCAGGGAAGTCACCGATCAGATTCCTCAGGCCTTTTCCCAGATTGTGGAGTGCACGGTGGCCCCTTGCAGCCTGGGCTTTGGTGAGGACATCTGCTGGCAGGAGGGACGGCTGGCAGCCCCTCACAGGGTGGCTCTACCCAGGTGGGGAGCGGTAGCTTTTATTTCCCAAGACGGGGTTTGCAGTGAGCCGGGATGGCATGCACCTTTCAGCCCCCCACCATCCCCCCACCTTTCTCAGTTTTCGCCCCCTCCCCCACTGCCTCCCAGGCACCAAATGTCCCTTATTAAAGTGCAGGGCCACTGCTCTTTCCAGCCATGGGTTCAGCAGCATCACAGACTCGCTGATTTATTCATTGACCACACTGCCACGTGGCATGGCAGTGGCTGGGCATGGATAGGTGGGAAGATGAGATACAGTATTGACGTTATAAGTTGGAGTCTTAGCGTGAAAACGTGGGGTAGAGAATTCCACCTTCCCCAAGGGCTCCCTCTTGGTGCAAACTTCCTTCTTCGGAAGAAGGACAGATTCCTGGAGGTTCTTGCTGGAGGAGGTGGGGAGACCCACGGAAACTGAGGTCTGAGTAGATCCTACAGCCTCAGCTGGTGACTGCCCAACCCCAGAGCCTTTTCAGGTCTGTGCTGACCATCTCCAAGGCCCTCAGCTTCTTCCTGTGGCTGCCCTGCCCAAAGAAATTTGGGGTGCCCGCCCCTTCCATGGCTCTTGTAGCCCATTGGACACGTCACCCAATCGCCCCCTTAGACTCAGCACCATCCAGCCTGATTCCCCTTTTGTGGACTCAGTTGGACTCAACTCTTTTGCTTTTTCAAAAAGTCAAACCTAACTCCCCACAGAGCTTTGCCACCCCAAGACATTGGGGAGAGTGTGCCGCGGGCTCTGGAGGGACCGCCCGACGGCCGCAGTACCTGGTGGGAGCACGACGGGGTCCGAGGGGCCTGCTCTGAAGGCCGGTACTTACCAGGATGGAGAGTCCTAGCGTGTGTTTCCGTCAGCAGTATCTTTCTAGTCATGCCTCGTACGGTGCTGAGATGCAGGGGGGATGGCAGGCTGGGGTCAGGGGCCTTGAGGGGGCCTATGTGCTCGGGCCCATGCCTCTGTCCTGGAGAGCCTGTCAGTGTAGCACCCCCAACTTTACTTGAAGCTCCCAGGTGCCAAACCATTTAGTGCCTTGGCTGTCCGTCCCACTGCCTTGGGAGATGGGTATTTCCCGTCTCAGAGCCTTGACTCACCCAGCCGCCTGCATCTACTTGTGGTGCTGAGACCAAACCTCAGTCCTGGCTGGGAAAACCATCGCCAGTTCTTGGTGGCTTGGCTGGGGGCATGGGCCACGCTTACTGGCCAACGCTGACCGACAGGCCCTGGCTCTGTGACGCCCTGGGCCCGGGGCGAGGAAGGGATGGGAAGCGCCGCCCCTCTGATGAGCCCAGCGTCCAGCTGAAAATCTGAACGTGTGCTTTCTGTGTGACAAGTGCTGGGTCTCTGATGCCACGGGAGACTCTTCAGGCCAGACACCGTGGCCTGAGCCGTCGGGGAGCAGGCCCCAGGGTGGTGTCGGCTGTGTGTGTGGGACTCTCGGCTTCAGGCCCTCAAGGTGCTCACTGCTTCCGCCCCATCCCACCCCCAGGTGTTGTCCATAGACCAGGTTCAGGAAACATACCTCGAAGCTTCCCCAAATTTCTTCGTGCTCGTGGGACCCATAGGAGCAGAGAGACGGGAGTCTATCAGGAGGAGGCAGGTGATGTGACCTCAGATGTCCTTCGAATTGGCGAGGTTGGGCCTTCGAGGCGGTGGCTAGACAGCACGATGTCTGAAGGTCAGGCTGAGGGAAGGTGGCAGGGAAGGCCTCCAGTCCACCCTTTACTTAGAAGCCATCGTTTCGGCAGCGCCTCGCTTGGGTCCAGGCTGCCCAGTGGCCACGGGACACTGGCTTTCTGCCTCTCTTGGGCTCAACTTGGACCCTGCCTTGGTACCCAGTGGGCCACCAGTCTCAGGCCACTGGGGCAGGCTGAAGGCGTGCACACTCCTCAGAGCAGGTGAGAAGCAGGCAGGCTGGAGCCCGGGCGGGCTGTGTGTCATCTCCTGTGCGGGGTGGGCCAGCGGGGACAGTCCGTGTACACAGACTGGACTCCGCCCCTGCTGCCCTGCACTCGTGAGAGAAACACTCCTGGTGTCAGACAAAGCAAGGGCTAGGACAGGCTGGGAACCCTCTGGGCGAGTCTAGCCCAGAGCCCTGTTTGCTCTCTTGTCTTTGGGCCCCTGCCGCCTCCTGGGCAGGTGGCTGGTGTGACAGCTCAGCCTCTGCACGCCCGTCCCTCAGGAACAGGGTGGGCAGCTAACGACTTAGGCCTTTTTTCCTTCCAGATGCTTGCTCTTCCTCCTTTCCTTCCTACCACCCTGCCTTTATTGTTCACAGTTACAAAAATGACCACAGACTATGTACTTGGCTGTAAATAAAAACTGAACCAAAAAGAGCCACCATATGCTTTCCTTGTGGTGCTTGGACGGGAGAAGTAGGGGCCTAGGTAGGGGCCTAGGCGGGTGGTGATGGTGGGAGGGCCCCCCCCCCATGGTGAGAGGGCCCCCCGTGGTGGTGGGAGGCCCCCGGTGGTGATGGGAGGCCCCCCGGTGGTGATGGGAGGCCCCCGGTGGTGGTGGTGGGAGGCCCCCGGTGGTGATGGGAGGCCCCCGGTGGTGATGGGAGGCCCCCCGGTGGTGGTGGGAGGCCCCCGGTGGTGGTGGGAGGGCCCCCGGTGGTGGTGGGAGGGCCCCCCGGTGGTGGTAGGAGGGCCCGGTGGTGGTGGTAGGAGGGCCCGGTGGTGGTGGGAGGGCCCCCGTGGTGGTGGGAGGCCCCTGGTGGTGATGGGAGGCCCAGGGCCAGTCATCACCCCTTCCTCAACTTCCACAATCAAAACCAAAATAAAACCTTCAAATAAAGAAAACTTGGGGATGAGTGCAGGACAGTTTACAGTGTGACAAGACGAGCAGCCTCAAGTTGAATGTACACATGCATAATTATTCTGAAGGGATATATTTGATACCCATATATCAATCCATGCAGATATTCACCTGTTCCCTGTGTTTAAAAGACCTACCCACCACCAAGGATTTTTAAATAAGTGGCGTCTGTGCTCTGAGTAGCAGCCTAGCCCCCCACCATCCCCCCCACCTTTCGGTTTTCGCCCCCTCCCCCATTGCCTCCCAGGCACCAAATGTCCCTTATTAAATTGCAGTGCCACTGCTCTTTCCAGCCATGGGTTCCCCCGACAGACCCAAACCTATGAATGAGCTAATCAGATCCGAAGGACTTTCCATTTGAGAGGGTCCACCCTCACAAGGCTGCTGAGGCGCCCCCACAAGAGTTGGTGGTATCAAGTATGACTGTCACCTTCAGGCAGATGATGACATCAGGCACAGTAAGTGGGTGGTATGGGTCACACAGATGGTGGTGTGCAGGCTGGTTTAGCTGTGACCCAGTCTCCTAGCTGCATGGCTTTCACATCTCCCTGTCCGCTGGGCCACCTGTGGAATTGGAGGCTTTGCTTGGGACTCAGCTCATTTCTCAGAACCACACTTCTGCTCCCGTTAATTGGGGGACAAGGTGCAGGCCAGCAAGGACTTCGTCTTCCCACCCTGTGCATAGCATCCTCTGAACCAGCCTTTCCACAAGTAGGAGCCACCCGTTGGGCTGGTGCTGCTGTTAAACAATTGGCTCAGGTCGGAAGGAACCTGTTAGCACCTGCTTAGAGGTGTTGCAGAGAAGGCCTGGGGTGGGGGAAATTCCGCTTTGAAGGAATGGGACCAGAGACGTAGGTTTCTAGCGTCAGCTGGAGCTGGGGGGATGTAGATTTCTATGGTAAAGCAGAGTTTAAACATCATTTTCTAAGAGCCAGAAGAAAGTTAACCCATGTGCTAAATCTTGGGGTATGCCTGTACATATGTGCATATATGTAGTAAATAAATTATGAACTAAAATAACATAAAATAGCCACGGGAGTCAATGTGACTAGGACTAAACCCAGACATGGAGGTGAGGGTGGAAGAACATGAGATTGTGCCTGACACACACGCATTTTTCATGCATTTCCCTTTTGTACTGAGAATCTGTGTGGACTAGACCAGTGGTCCTGTGGCGTGTGGCCCTGAGTGAAAATGGCCTGGGGTCCAGGGCAGTGTTGGCTGAGTGTGGACTGTCCCAGGCCAGGGAAGGCCAGCAGGGCCTCACTGACGTGCCACGCTGGGGTTTTATGCCCAAATGCCCAGGATTCTCTCCTGCAAAGTAATTACAGACACTTCAAGATTCCTCTTTCAATGCCCTGTGCTTTCTTTTCAGTTCCTGAAATTTCCAGCTTTCACGGCAATACTCCCCTCCGACTTTTCTAGCCGCCGGTACACGTTCGCGCTGCTTCCTTTGATCCTTAAAACAGTGCTGCAAAGTACAGAGCGAAGGCAGCTGCCGGGTCTCTTACCCGGGACGGGATGGACCGAACCCAAAGCAGCTGGAAAGTGTGTGTGTGTGGGGGGGGGGGTCCTGGCGAGGCTGCGGCGCGTGTCTGCCATCTAGCGGTGGGTTCGGGTCTCAGCACGAGGGTTGCAGGACTGAGCTAGTGCGTTTGCTTGGTTACCAGGGCTTCTAGGATCGCTGTCAGAGGCCTCTAGAAGTCTAACTGCTGATGTGACTTCTGTTTTTCTTTTCCCGGAAAATCTTTGTTAATGCCTTTGTGTGGGCCGATAGGAGCTGACCCTGTCAGTTCCTCTATTGCTACAATCTATTGCTGTGGTTCCGCAAACTGGATATCAGTCCTGGGGGCTTGCAAAAGACATTCGTGGGATCCATTCCTGAGAACTCGATGCTGGAGGTCCAGGGAGAGAATGTGCGATAACAAACTGTACCGGTGGATCAGGTGCACAGAGGGCGATGGAAGCCGGGCCCGGGGGTGTCTAACCGCCCAGATCCGTGCTTTTCACTGCGCCGTGGGGGCCATGTCTCCTGATAGGTTGTCTGTGCTGTTGAAGGCGCTTCCCTGCCTTAAACTGACTCCCATGTAGTGCATGTTATTTAGTGCTATTATAATAAACAGTATTTTTGAAAATTCCAATTTCCAACTGTTTGTTGCTAGCATGTAGAAATACAGTTGATTTTTGTACACTGGTCTTTTCTTGCAGGCTTGCTAAGCTCACTTCTTTATTTATTTCTTTATTTTGAGGGCAGTGTCACTGGCCCTCCCATGTGGGACCCAAACCGGGGCCGCTGGCATCCCAAGCCAGTGCTTAACCACTGCGCCACTCGGCCGGCCCTAGCTCACTTCTTAGTGTTAATATTGTTTTTCAAGTGGTTTCAGGAGGGAATAGAGACTAAACAGTGATTCAATCTCTCATGTTTAACCAGAAGATTCTTAGATTTCTCTATCTACTTTTATCGTCTCTACAGGTTTGCACATTGCACATTATATTTTTCTTACTTTAGGGATTGTCTTTTAAAATTAACATGCATGCACACGTGACAAAAATCTCTAACCCCCTCCCCCCAAATATAAGAGCTCTAGAAAGCTTTAATCACTGTCCATCTTAACGTGTTAGAGGTGCTAAGTATTTTTGTTCTACTTTGTTCTTATATTGTTTAAGTTAATTGCTGTTTTTTTAAATCATTATTGTTTTATGCTGTCAGCACTTGCTTAGAGTCACCCAGAATTTTACTAAGGCCTGTATTCACTATTTAATTTTGCATTGTTCTTCGTTCTGGATTCAGTGTTCTTTCTGAAGTATGTCCCTTTACGGGTTCCTTCACTAATGGTGCTGGTGGCACAGTCTTTGTTGGAAAATGTCCTCTTACCCTCGCTTTTGAATGATAATTCAGCTGTGTATTCTCTCAGCATTTTGAACATTTTTTCCTACTTTCTCCTTTTTTTTTTTTAAATGAAGGCTTCCTTTTGTCTTACATGTTCTGCTATGGAGTGCTATGTATTTGTTCTTTCATTATCTTACTTCTTCTTCCTGATTGGCCAGGTCTGTATGTTTTATCTATTCTGGAAAATCCATAGCTATGCTTTCCAGTGCTCCCTCCTCACGTTTCTACTCTCCCCCACCCTCCCTCTAGCCTGTAGGTACATGTGTGCGGGACGCTTTCTTCTGTCCTTTATGTCTCTTCCGCTTATTTCATTTTTGGTCTTTTTGACTTTTCACGGCTACATTTTGGCAGCTTCCTTATTGTCTCTTCAGCCATGTTTAGTCTGCTGTCCAAAACTTATCAAGTTTTTAATTCCATGGTCCATATTTTTTAGCTTAAAAAAATCTATTTCATCACATTACAGACCCTTTTGTTAATTTCCTAAGTGTCTCATGTTTCCGATGCCCCCGTGGGCCGTGTAAGGTCAGGAGCGGGGAAGCTCGCTTTCCCTGCATCTCCATGTGCCCCAGTCTAGTGCTTGTCCACACAACCCACGTTTGATGGTTGGTTTCCTCATCGGACTTTTGTTGTGGAACCAGGCACTGTGTTAGCATGAGATGCACGTAGGGTTTTAAAGAGTGTGTTGGAATCTGTGTCGGAGTTGCTCCTGACTGGCGGGGTGGGCAGTGGCCTGGGAAACGCAGGTCCACCTGTGGGCTGTTTCTCTTGGAACCGGCCGCTAGAGGGCGGGAGGGAGCCACAGTGGAGTCAAGTCCGGCCTGGACCTTCAGAGCAGCTGGAGGACAGTCGGTCCAAAGCACTGAACACTTACCGTGGGCCAGGCACTGTGCCCAGCCCTCCCTGCCCCCGGGGACTGAGGGGTGCCCAGGGGACACTGATGCGTACACACAGTGCTCAGACGAGGCAGAATGACAAAAATGGTGAGTCTAGGTCCTCCACGGAGCGGGTCTCAAGAAGAAGGAGTCATGATGTCTCCCCGGGGAACTGAGGTTGGGCGGTTTCCAGGAAGGAAACCTACAGGCCTGTGCCACCCACCCTGTCAGCCCACCCGCCTCTTCACACGGCCGTGTCGTGTGCACAAGTCTGTCCACCCCACCAGGTTCCTGCTGCAGGCCTCCTGGCCTAACTTTGCAACTGACCGACTGTGCGACCTGCATTAACCACCCTCGGCCTCAATTTCTTTATGTAGGGGTCATAACACCAGTCCTACCACCTCATGGGGCTGTGTCAGGTTTTAGCAAAGTGATAAAGTTTAACATGCCTTGAACATTCGAAAGGGCCATCTACTTACGACGCATTACAATAGTCGTTCATATAAATTTCCCTAAAATTCCTTCAAGGCCCAGGCAGGTTGGGTCCACCGTGGGCATCGATTGGGATGCCCATGTGGAACCGATTAGGATGTGATTTCTTCCAGAAGAGGAGACGCACGCGGCTTGCTGTATGCCAGGCTGGTCAGACGAAGCCCAGGGCTGAGGGGACAGCGTGGTCACTGGGGTGCTGGGTACCGTGCTCTGCCACTCCTGGGCGTGATGCCGCCTGGCACCTGAGAAGGGGTGTCTCCCTCGGCAGGAGTCCTGTCTCGGGCCCCCTCCGAGGGGCCTGGCTCAGCCTGGGCAGAGGGGTCCTGAGGAAGGGGACATGGACCATCAAGTTGGGCTGTATTGGTGGAGCGTGACGCTGCCCGAAGCCCCAAAACAAGCTCCCAAGAAGAAAAGCCAGTGTCGCTGTTCAGGATCAGTGTGACAAAGGAACCAGCCAGCCAGTGGGGCTCTCCCACGCCACTCACCCTTGAGGGAAGGAGAATGACTCCTTCTCCAGCTGTCCCTTCTGGAACCCACCCGCCGCCATGGGGCAGAGGGACAAGAGGACAGCCTGGAGAGGCGCCAGCATGCTCCTCTTTCTGCCGCACCAAAGGACACCCCAGCGAGACTCTTGGGGCCCTGTGCCATCAGAGCCCATTTTTAATGCAACCTGTTTATCAATTTCATCACAACCAGTGTTTTTCAAACTTCAGTTGAAGTAAGATGTCCATGCAGATATTTTGGGGAGTGTGCCTGTGTGCAGTGTGGTGGGCGTGTGTGCCATGACATCCTGTGTGGTAGTCCCCCTGCTTCGCAGTTTTGCTGTCCGCAGTTCCAGTTACCTGTGGTCAATCAAGGTTTGAAAATAAATGGAAAATTCCAGAAATAAGCAGTTCATACATTTTAAGTTGCCCCGTGCTGAGTGGCAGGAGGAAATCTCACGAGGCCCTCTCCCTCCGGCCCCGGACGTGACCCCTCCCCCTGCCCGGCTCCAGCCAACGCTCCGGGTAGTCACTTACACGGTCTCTGGACGACCAGCTCCCCAGCCCCGGGCCGCAGGGCCGGCGTCCACGTCACCCTGGCCTCCCCTCAGGCCCGAGGCGTGAGGCTGGCAGCTCAGGGGCGCGGGAGAGACGCCCCAAAGGGCGCAGTGCCTCAGGGGGCGGTCGCTGCCTAAGCCGTCACTCACCTCCCTTCAGCTGGTCACGTGGGCCTCCTGTCACCTCCCGACGTCAGCAGAGTGCGGACAGTAAGGTATTTGGGGCGAGACCCCGCTCACCTGATGTTACACGCTGTTGTTACTGTTGTTCTATTTTATTATTGGTTATTGTTATTAATGTCGCCCAGCCCTGACCCCCTCCCCTCGCCACACACACCTGGATCTCCTTATGGGTGCCCTTCTGTCCACCACGCTCGTCCTGGAGGTCTCTGCTCACCTGGCCCCAGATGATTGCTGCCTGGGCCTCCTGCTCCCTACAATGTCCCCACTGGGGACTGTGTGGTTCGTGCATTTTTTGTTTTTAAAAGATTTTATTGGGGAATTGGGGAAGGGGACCAGCCAAGTTGTTCAATCTTCATTGTGGAGGACGCCAGTCGCCATCTGGCTTCCCGTCGGCAGCTCGTGGCCTCTAAGCTCAAGGTGCTGAGTTTAGTCTTAGTTGCAGGTGGGCGTAGCCACCATCCCATGTGGGAGTCGAACCAGCAGCCTTGTTGTTAAGAGCTCACGCCCTATCCACTGAGCCATCCGGGCGGCAGCTCAGCTCAAGGTGCCAAGTTCAGTCTTAGTTGCGGGCGGGCGTAGCCCACCATCGAAGAGGCAATCTTGTTACACCAGCTGAGCCATCCTGCCACCTTTTGGCAGCTCAGCGACAGCTCAGCGTGGGCACAGCGTCATTGGCCCATGTGGGAATTGAACCGGCAGCCCTGTTGCTCAGAGCTCACTCTCTTAAGCCAGCTCTTAACCAACTGAGCCACTCAGCTGGCCCTCATTCGTGCATTTTAAAGGCCCTGGTCACTGCTTCTCCAACTCAGGCTCATTAGAAACACCTGCATTGCTCTCATGGGCTCTGGCTTGGCAGCTCCTCCCTTCAGCCACCTCCTTCTTGAACTCTTAGCAGCGTGTGGGGGTGACTCTCACTGCCTTAGACTGTTCCAGGCCATCAGCACGCCAGTACCACTCAGTAGGGACCGCAGGGCCTTGGAGGGTGGGTACTGCCCCGAGAAAGGCAGGGGTTGCTCTTGTCCCGTGCAAAAGGACATGGGACAAATAAGACTTAAGAGAAGAGTGGTCAACGAAGACCTGCGCCGTGGGGCTCTGTCTTGAGGGTGTGGAGAAAATGAGATTGGGGTGACAGGGCAGGTGGTTACGGCTTGCGTTGCTCGGGGCTTCAGAGGGACCCAAGGGAATCACTTCCTTAGCAAAGTTTATGCTTATTTTGTTTGTTTGTTTGTTTTTGGACTAGAACACAGACCAGGGGGTGAGGTAGGGGAGTGAGGCATGGGTCCCATTGACAAACTGGACTTTCAAAATCCTAGTTTGCAATGACTCTAGAGTTTTCTTCACGTTTTGCAGATTAAAGCCCTTAGTTTTGGGAGGATGGTTGAATCTATTCAAGGACGCTGCTCAGGGCTATTGATTTGCTCTCTCTGAAAGGACACACTTGTCACTAAATCACATTTCCCCGAGGATGCGATGTGCAAAGCCTAGCGTGTATCCATGTCACTGAAAGGACCCTCGTGGACCAGGCGCAGGTGGCTGCCACGGTTATTTCCGGACTCGTCCTTCGCGCTGTCACCTGTCTCCCAGTAGCCACCCAGGGGACTGCCAGGAGAATGGCACAGAACAGGGTGTGGTTGGCACGCAGGCCCAGCCAGACTGGGGCAGTCGTGCACCCGTTGCTCTGCCCCTAAAAGTCCTGATCTTAGGAGGCCTGCAGACTGGGCTGCACAGCCCCAAACCGAGTCGTGGGGTTACCTTTGGGGAGCGGGGAGGGCAAGGCAGGGCTTAGGATAGTAAGATTCTGTTTCTTGGCCTGGGCTGTGGTGACTGGGTCGCTTCTCTTTGTGATACTTCGCCCAGCTGTACGCTTAGGACTTGTCATCTTTTCTGTACGTGTGTTATATATTCCAGTAAAAAAAAAAAACTATTTAAAAAATGTCCAAATTCCACCTCCTACCAATTGCATGGACTTGGTCAAGTCGCTTAGTTCTCTGAGCCTGAGTCTTGTCCCCAGATGTTGGGGCCGAGGCAGCGCCCGCCCGGCCCGGTCGTGAGGCCGACCTGGGAGGCTGCGCTTCCTCTCTCAGAGCCTTTACGCTCTCACTGCTCAGTAAACGCTCGCCATTTCTGCTGCAGCCCCTGTCACCCAGCCCCCACCAGGCCCCCTGCACAGGACGCCCGTGTGTCCATGCCAGTCACACCTTCCTGCCTCTGCCGAGACATGATCCCCCCGATTGTCCCCTCCCCACCTGCCGTCACCAGATGTGGTTCAGGACACACATTGAAACGCTTTTCCTGGTCCCCTTCCTCCACTCCTGGGCTCACCCTTCGGTCCCCACCACCAGGCGAGGAGCACACTGCCCTGTGGTTTACGCCTTGGCACCTGGCAAGCAGACGACCAGGACCAAGGATTTAAGTGTCACCAGCCTCTCGGGGGGCCTTAGGGCCGGCTCCCTGAGTGGGAGGGATTTGAAGTGCCCCCCCACACACACACCCTGCATTGTGCCTCTGTTCCCGCATCTTGCATGAAAGTGGCATGCTGTGTTTTCACTGCTGGGGAAATGCCACTTGGAAAATACTCAGCACGTGTGAGATGGTGCATCGGGCCTGCCGCCTTGGTGGGGAGGCGAGGCACCCAGGACGGCTCAGCGGCTGGAGCTTCTGTGTTGCTCCGGGGTCCCCAGTGCAGAGGTCCCTGGCCAGGGCGAGGCCCTGCTCCAGAGGGGCCTCAGCTCTCACTGCCTGGCCCCCTCCCCCTCCCCCTCCCGCTCCAGGGTTCTGGGCTCACTTCTCTTTCTGGGGACAGAACCCGCCCAGGCGGGCTGTGAGGTTCACAGTCCTGCTGACCCTCCCTTCAAGTAGGACCCGCATCCGTCCGCTGCTCAGCATCTCCGCCGCTGGCCTGGGACAGGTGGCACCCTGCCTCCCTCTCGTCCTCTATCTCCGTCCGCCAGTGGCAGCCACGGCCATATTTAAAAATGTAGATCAGACCGAGCCTCTCACTTGTTCTGTGATCCTCCAGTTCTTGGCATCCATAAGAACCAAACCCCAAATCTCTCCTGTGGTGTACGCCCCCCACCTCGCCCTTGTCCCCCACACCCTCTGTCTTGCTGCTTTTCACCGCCGTGTCTTGCTTGTATGCAATCACTGCACGAAGTTTGCACTGCTGTCCCCTCTGCTTGGAATGTCCTTCCCCCTGATACCTTTTCTCTCTTCGCTTGGGTCTGCGCTGGATGTGATGCCCAGAGCAGCCACCCCTGACCGTTTGTCTGTCCTGGAGCCCTGGTTTCATTTTTTCATCGAAGTCCATGCCCATCTACCCGTCTTTCCTTCTGGAGATAGCTCTCCTGTGTGCTGCCTAGAATGTGAGCTCTGGTGGGCGGGCTCCGGGGTCCCCTCTGAGGGACCGGCCGTCTGCACGCGGACATGCTCAGCAAGCACTCACTGAGCGAGTGAATGAACAAAGCAAGATAGTGCATGTGAATTCGCCCTGGAAAGTGGCAGCGTCCCCCAGGTTGAGATTGTTGTCCTGTGCCCCTGCCTCCGCTGGCAGCAAGGTCACTCACTTGTCCACTGGGCCCTGGTTTCCCCCAGGCTGGTGGTGAGGGCCTGGGCTTCAGAACCAACTATCCCAGGCTCAGATCCCAGCTCACTTCATCATTATGTGAGCTTAGATGAGTTACCTAATCTTGTCGGGGCTTAGGCCCCTCTTCTGTAGCAAGTGACAGTCACACCTGCCTCAGGTGAGTGATTCTTGGAGATGGAAACGCTATCCCCCTTTCCCAGACTGCCGCTCGTGAATTCCTTCCTTCTTCATGTTTCTGTCCAGGACAGACAGGAGGAATGGGTTAGGACATCTCACAGGCCCCCAGTCCAATCCGTGCTGTCCAATTCTGCGTGTCAGTTGCACAGGGTAAGATCACTCACCCTGTTTCATGTTTGTCCTTTTTCTCAATGAGCTCCAAGCTCAGGAGGAGACGACGTGTTATTTGCTGGTCCCCTGAATGCATGACCTTATTTGACCTTCTCAACAGCTCTGTGAGACACAGGTGTGGCTTTCCTCCCCCTTTCTCAGGTCAATAAACTGAGGCTTAGAGATGACACATCCTGAGTAAGGCCACACAATGGATAAGTGGCAAAGCCGGGAGCCACGCCTGAGTCACCCTGTGGCATGGAAGATGTGACAGGTTCATCGCATATCAGTCTGCCCTGGGGCTGGCAGGGGTGGAGTGCTCAAAGCTGCTGGATTTGAGGCAGAAATAGAGGCGGGACGGGGTGGGGCTTCGGTGGAGGACGGAGAGCAGTCAGGGAGGCAGCAGGGGCATTAGGGACCCTGCAGAAGGGCCTGGGGAGCCCAGCCAGGCGAGGCCGCCTCGCGGAGAAGCTGGCAAGCCGCTCCTGCTGAGCAGGGAAAGATGAGGCGCAGCCTTAGTGGGAAGGCTCCCGGGAAATGGAAAAATAGTACATGGGGCACCAAAAATGTCTCTGAGCCTAGGAAAGGCCCTGCTTCCCTCTGAAACACGTTTCCTTCCCCGCAACGTGGCGATGTGGAGATGGCGGCTAAAATGCCAGCGTGGCCCAGGAGGGCTGACATTTTAAGCGACTACCTGCAGGGAGGCTGGAACTTGCTTCTGTCGCCCCCGCCCCCGTGGAGGCGGCACAGCCGAGAGCCAGCTGTCCTCAGGCCAGCTTGGCCTGTTCACACCTCAGTGCTCAGGTGGAGTTGCAACCTGGAGTTGCAACCTGGGTCCATCGGGGAAACCGGGCCTGCCTCTGTCCCACCACCAGCCCATGCTGGGTCTTACTGCTCAACCTCTGTCTCCGACTCAGACGAGAACCTGCTGCAGGAAGGAAGTCTTAGAATGCGCCTGAGCCCACTTCGGAGCTCTTTTACATTATACCTCATTCCTACCTCGGATCCCCTTGCTCTGCCGGTCAGGGAGCTCTCAACGAAGAGGTCGCTGCCCTGTTTAGCCATCGTCAAGACCAGGGCTCTGAAAGTGCACCCCGTCAGCACCGCCTGGGAGCACGTTAGGGACACAGAGCCTGAGGCCACGCGCAGACCCCTGAACCAGAAACTCGGGCAGGGCCCACATGCGTCTGTTAACAGGTCCTCCAGTGGCTGGGATGCACGCTCAAGTTGGAGCTGGGCCACCCTGATCCAGCCCAGGGTTCTCAGCCTTGGTGCGAGTGACATTTGGGCTGGATAATTCATTGTTGTGGGGACTGTCCTGTGCAGTGTAGATGTTTAGCAGTGTCCCTGGCCTCGACCCACTAGATACCAGAGGCATCCACCTTCTAGCAGTGACAACCCAAACTGTGCCCATACATTGCCAAGTGCCTCCTGGGGGCAAACTCATGTCTACGGAGAGCCACAGATCCAGACCCTTGCTTCTCAAATGTGGCCCATGATCCAGTGGTGTTGCCTCACCTAGGACTTGGGTAGAAATGAAGATTCTTCCCCCCACCCCACCCTCGCCCCAAATCTACTGAATCAGAATCTGCATTTCGACAAGGTTCCCCCGGGTGATTCATCCTCAGTTAGAGGTTGACAAGCACTGACATAAACCGACCTCCTCCCTTTATGGATGAGGAGCGGGCACTCCAGAGGGGACGACTGGCCCGTGGTCACGTCTCCTGTTTCCTGAGGTCTGAATGCACAGGGGCGGGTGCCCATTTACCGTGGTTATTCCTGGAGCTGGAGACATGCCCGCCTGGACTCTAAGGCCACCCTGGACCCTAAGGTCTTTTCTGGCCTCGGAGGTGAGGGAGTGGCGGCAGGGGGCAGAGCCTGCACGATGCAGGGCCGTGGCCAGCTCTGCAGCCACCTGGGCACACAGCCATCTAGCAGAGAACCGGGTAGATATTGGGTGGACTGTCCCTCTATTAGGGTTTATCTGATTACACTGGGATATGGGTTTTCTTGGGGGAAGACCATGGAGGAAAAGTGTCGTGCTCATCACATCATAGAGTAGGCTTTCCTTCTTTCCCTCAATAACTGATCCTATTTTTCTGAAAATAAAGTGCTGGGGCCTCTCCCCCCACCAGCTAGCCACGAGCAGAGCAGCTAACCTTTGCCTGTTGACTGCAGAGTGAACCTTGTATAATAAAATGCTTTAGAACTGTGCCGACACCTCCTGCTCAGGGCCTCCTGTGGCTGGTAAAAAGCAGGCAGGCACCATTACAGCTGGGTGCCATTTGATGCATTAGAGCTGGGATTTGGCGCAGGGTCCCACCTCTCTGCTGTTAACGGGGAGTGATGGACAGAGCCCTTCTCTGGTGAGCAGCCGGCTGCTCAGCAGTTTTTCCCTTTTGATGGCACCGCCGAGGAGGCAGGTGGACAGCAGGCTCCTGGGGCATTGAGCCCGCAGCCCGATTACACTGTGAAGGCAGTGAGGGGGCTGTGTGCCCGGAGGGGTGAGGGCTCGGCATGCCCTACCCTGCCCAGGCCTCCTGAGTCACCTGGGGGCCAGTCTCGGCCTGGGTGTGACATTCACCACCCAGGGAATTCTCTCCAGGGGACAGATTGTTGCCATTTTGATGAATTTTCAAATATCCCAACAGCCATTCCTTACATCACTGTCCCACTCACACCCCAGAAGACACACGCACGCACGCACACACACATGCATACACACGTGCACACACATGCACACACACGTGCATACACACGTGCACACACATGCACACATGCACGCGCGCACACGCACACACATGGGCGCACATACGCACGCACACATGCACACACGTGCACACACGCGTCTCTCTCCTACCCGCCTGCAGACCATACATTTCCTTTGTTTGAAGAAACTTCCCTGATTAGGACACTAAAGGTCTCTGTTTAAACACAAACGTTGTAAACCCAGGGTGGTTGTTTTCTGTTGCTGCTGTTACAGTTTAGAAGCTTGAAACAACCCAACTTCATTATCTTATAGCCTGGAGATCGGAAGTCTGCCACGGGGCTTCCGGGCTGAAATCCGGTGTCGGGTTCCCCCCGGAGGGTCTCAGCCAGCTCCTCAAGGCGCCCTGTGCCTGGCTCCCGCCCGCTTCCTGTATCTTTAAGGCGGTCCCGCCATCACGGCTCTGACTGTGATGCGTCTGCCTCCCTTATAAGGACCTTTGTGATGACACTGGACCCGCTCAGTGAATCCAGGGCGACCTCCCCATCTCAAGACCTTACTCACCCCTGCGAAGTCCCTGTGGCCACCAAGGCAACATCGTCCTGCGTTCTGGGGATTAGGACGTGGCCATCTTTGTGGGGGACACTATTTGGCCTATTGCACCCTCTTTGCTCTTCTGCTAACTGCCAACCATAACAACCTCTACCCTGAGTGCTAACTGTGAGTGCTGAATTAGATGCTTGGTGTTATGTGTTCGGCTCAGGCCCAGGCACCTGGTAGCCCTCAGCAACGGTTCCCTGACTATTATCGTTACTGGAACAACGTATTGAGCCAGCTCCTCCATCACTGACAGTTTGGTGTCCGTTTCACCAGCTAGTCATTCAGACAGGCCAGGAGGTGGTCAGGGGTGGGGTGGGTATGCTTTATGCTGGGGGCCCTGGGGAAGGACAGAGATGGTTTGAGGGGACGGGTGTGTCTGGGGCAGGACAAACCCAAGCGGGGTTGGAAAGCAAGTGTGAGGGACATGGAGAGAAGGAAGTGGAAGGGACCACAGCAAAAAAGCGTCACTTACTTAACTGACTCTCACATTTTCCCACAAGTCCCCCCGATCCCTTAACTCGGGGTGCCTTGTCTCAAAGGCCCCTGCAAGGCGCCCCTGCTCCCATCCTCTTGGTCCTCACAGCTCTGCTGCCCCATTTAAACCCTGCTCTTTCTTCAGGGCCTGGATCAAACATCACCTCCTCCAGAACTGTGGACTGCCCTTTTGTCCCCTGGGAGGCAGGAGAGGACGGAGCTGTTTGTCAGGCGTCTTAAGCCAGACCCAGCCTCTCCCCAGAGGGTGCAGTTATTGATGACAGAGCAATGTGCTCGGGAGACTGAAGATAATTAGGAAGCGCGGAGGCAGTGCATCTGGGATGGAGGTTTTCTAATCCCCTAGGCGTCCATCAGCTGATCCCACGAGCACCACACTGGCTGCTCAATGCCCCTGAGAAAGGCCCAGAATTCTTTCTCCCTCCGTTCCCCTCACAGTCACGTGTTCCAGAGAACAGTCTCGTCCATAGGAGATGCTGTCGGCAGCAAAAGTGGCTCTACTGCCAACCCGACCTGGTAGGAACTTTCAACCCATGGGAAGAGACAGACACGCCGGTACTTAGCTGCAATACGAACCCGAAATGTGGATCGCAGTAACCGAGAGCCCCCCCCAGAGTGCTGGGGCGGTTAGTAGGACAGCGAGCTCTGAGGGGGCGGGGCTGATGCTGCCACCAGGAGGGAGGCTGGCTGTACAGTGGGCACCGCAGGGTGAGTGCATCCCGCAGCTGGAGGGGTGGTGCGAGCCAAGCTGCACGGGACAGATAAAGAGCGGCATGTTCCCGAAGCGGGTGACGCGTGCGATAGGAACTACAGTTAGAGGAACAGGCCAGGCTCCGCTTGTTGAGGCCTGAGAAGGAGCTGGGTGGAGTTTGCTGGCAGGGAGACACTGAGGCTTCTCTCGGGCACAGAGTTGCTTGATGTGGAGAGTTATTCCACATGAATAAAACATTAATCAAGAGAAGGGATGCACGCCCATCTTGTTCTTCTGAGATGAAACCAAGACCCTGTTTACAAGGAAAAGAAGGATTGCAGGCACTCAGATTCCCCATAGTTCGGAGCAAAGTAGAAATGTGACGCCCAGCTCCGTGCAGCCCTTCCTGAAATTCTAATGATGCCTGAGGCTGGCGGAGTGCACAGAGGTATGATGGGAAGCCATTTTCCCCATTATCATTCAGCTGCCAGGTGCCACCTGCCTCTGGTTCAGGAAAAACAATTATACAGATATCTGTTTATTACTCAGAGTTTCCTCTAGGTGGCTAGAAATAGCTCTAAAATGGTTAAATAAAAAAAGAGGGAGAGAGAAAGTCAAAGAAAGCATTCAAAAGCACTCAGCTGCTTAGCAGTGTCTGTTAGAAAAGATCCACTCCGTGTTTCACAAAGAGAAAATCCTAACCCACTTGGTGCCGGTCTGCGAAGGGTCTGGTGGAGACTCTTGGAAGTGGGAGTAAGTTACATCCACACTGACTCAAAACAAAACAAAAGAACAACAAAACCTGACCGGCTGGCCACAAATAGTTCTTGGGATTGCAGAAGTGCTTATCTGAGTGCAATTTCCTCGTTTTTCTCTGTGTGCTGCTTGTCATAAGAGAGGATGATACAAGCACCGGGAAAGAGCGCAGACGCTCAGGAGGGATGCTCAGAACTGGGCAGGAGGGGAGCTGACAGCCATCCGTAAGTTTGGGCCGATGAGCTCTGTGCCACGCCTCCTGGCTGGATTCCCCAGGGGCTGAAGATGACCCCACAGAGCCGGCCAACACAGGGTCACACCAGGCGCCCGGAGACTTGGACCCTGATGAAGGGTGGTCTAGCGTTCCTTACCCCCAAACGACCACAGGGGGGCAGTGAGTGAACGCTGCTCAAAGCAGGAGAGAGAAAGCCGGAATTCATTTCAACCAGTGATTTTTGAAAGCTTCAAAGAGGGGAAATGGTTATAATTAATCAGAGTTACCAGGAACTTTGACAAAAACTTTTTATTATAGAAAAATTGAAACACATACTGAATAAACAGGAGTGACACGCTGAAAATGTCCAAGTAGCAAGCTCAAAAACTGTCCCTCCATTAAAGCAAGGAGCAGAGAGCTGGCTCTGAGGCCAAGTGTGAGGCAGGCTTTGGGGCAACAGAGGGCTGAGCAGGGCAACAGAGGTTGGGAGGAAGGTTTTTTTGGTCGAGAAATATTTTTGCCTGAATTCCCTGGAAAACAGAGTATGAGACAAGACTTGTGAGCTCATGCTTAAAGGGGTGCAGGAGGGCAACCCCAGGGAAGAGAGTACAAGGAGGTGGGATACCAAACTGGCTACTGTTTAACCCAAAAGCATAGCTGGACCCATCAAACGGGAGGTCTCTGGAGAGACTCAACGCAACAGAGTCTGGTAATCATCTGCTGGGAGGAGGAGGTGGGGAGAATTGGCCCACTGTCCCTTCTTATCTTCCTGCTCTGATCGGTGCAAGTTCCCCCCCGTGGGGCCTTAACTCCTTCGTACGTATTCAGGTTCTGTTTCCTGGCCCCTGTGGGCAGCTGCCGGGGAGCCCAGAGCCCATGACAGAGGTGGTGGTGGCAGCATGCCCTCCCTCCCTGTCTGCCTCAGAAGCCTCGTTGGACAGTCAGTGTGTGTGCACAGGGGCTCAGTGGGTCCTGCCGTGTGGGGGTGGGGTGCCCAAGGCGGGGGGGAGGTGACAGGTGAGATGTGAGGAGCATTGTCACTCTGGGCCTTGAACAACCTGGGCGACTGGAAGCAGCTGCCACATACATGAAGCACCGTGACGATGTGGCCTCTGCTGTGGAAACGATCCTGAAGTTCAATGTATCTTTCTCTGACAGCAGCCAAACCCCGCTCTCTGAGGCCGTGTAGGCAACCCTTCAGGAGGACTCACTGACGCTGAGCAGCACTCATGGCCAAGCCCAGGACACATACAGACTGGGCCCCAGCTTAGACGGCATGGTGATGGTAGGGGCAGAGAGACGGGGGCACTGGCAGCGATGGTGTCAGCCTCCTGTCCTTTGCTATGAACTGTGAGCTCCCAGGAGGCTGGGGCCATTTTCAGGCCCTGGCATCTGACGCACAGTAGAGACTCTGCAGACAAAGTGAGGAGGGCACAGAGTGAGCGCGCCTAGGAAGAAGCCCTGAGCAGGGCAGGTGGAGACTGGTCACGGCTTCCAGAGCCAGGGAGGGAGGGCTCGTCCTGTGCTGCTGTAAGCATGTGCAGCGTTGTGATTTAGAGGATTTTACAGCCATTTTTCAAATGTCCACTCACTATTGACTGTTCTGCTGCTAATAAACATCTTGTCATAAATGACAATCGGGACATCTGGAGGTGGGGAACGTAGGAGCCACATTTAGGTGACCTCCCAACTTATTTTTTCTTAAATTTTTTAAATTTTTTTAGCTGAGCCATCCTGCCACCTGTTGGCAGCTCAGCGGCAGCTCAGCTCGGGCTGGGCATCGAACCGCTGTTGCTCAGAGCTCAGCTTGCACTCTTGAGCGAGCTCTTAACCCACTGAGTCACTCGCCCGGCTCCCAACTTATTTTTTTGAAGTCTGTCGTTATCATCTCTGGGCCTGGACTCCGAGGGAACGGCTTGGTTGAGTTGCGGAGCGGCTGCGGGGAGCTGTCCAGGGTGCTGGCCGGAGGCCTCGCGGCTGCCAGGCAACTGCATAGCTTCGTTGGAAAGCTGAGAGGGGTGGGCTGCTTAGGCGGAGGGGCTGCGGGGAGCTGTCCAGGGTTCTGGATGGCGACTCGGCGAACGCCGGGCACTGCTGGCCTCCTTCCAGGGTGCTTGGCGAACTTGGGTGAGGAGGAGATGGGGGCGCTCCTTCAGGGGCTCAGTGACAGTGAGATGCCACATTCCTCAATGCTCAGTGCTTGGTTGGAATATGAGTTGAGAATTGGGAACAGCTTGGCGCTCCTGCTACAGTGACAGGTGCTTCAGGCTACGACAGAGAAACCTCCCCGAGGACCCGTGCTTCTGAGACGCAGAGCTGGTGCCATATGCCACGGCCCTGTGGATTCAGTCTCCTGTTGGCACCCGCTTGGCTATTCATCAGGCACTCCTCTTCCTCCCTCGCTTTCCTCTCCTCGCCACCATAGCCAAGTGCCACACCTGCTCCACGTTAGAGGCTGAGATGGGAGAAGGGCCAGCACGTAGTAGCTGCTTGTAGGTGGGAATTGTGTTGTTTGGAGTGAGAGGAAAGTGAAAAGCTTCAGAGTGGCTGAAATGGTAGCTGGGAAGAGGCCAGGGTGGGCTTGCCAACTTTGGATTCTGGCAGATGTGAGGCAGCTGGTGAAAAGCCTGTTGCCCATGGCACTGGCCTTGCAAGAGTGTGAGGAAAATGCAGAGATGTCGGTCCACTCTGCCTTGGAGAGGCAATAGGTCTCAATTGCTTGAATCGAGGATTCCACTTGACAACGGGAAGAGATAGACTTTATTCTGATGTCATCCTCTGGAATGGAAAGAGAAAGTTCCATGGTCTTGGCAGGAACTTGGAGCTCCAGACTGCAGGGTTCTGGGTTCAGGACAAGTCCTGGCATCCGTGGGAGTGGGGTTGAGCCTCCCGGGGCCTGAAGAGACCAGTCAGATTGTGCCGTCAGATCTCGAAGGGCCTGGGCTCTTTCTTTGAGTCACCTTATGCAGCAACATGTGACTTCTGGGTAGGGTCCACACACTTCCAGAGGCAGGCACGAAGGTCACAGCCCTCTTCTTGTAGCAGAGGGGGAAGTGACTGTGGCAGCAACGTGGAGGCAGCAAGAGAAACTACAAGGACCTGCCCGTGCCATAGTTAAAATATTGCTCACACAGTTCAACGAGTCCTTCATCTGGGTAAAAAAAAAAAAAGTCCTTCCTTTAAAATGTAAATATTCCCTGGAAGGGCTAATATTCACACTTAAATGCAGACTTCCTCAGTGTTATTTATGCTGAGAGTCTGAGGTTCTGGGGCCTCCAGCAGTTGAGATGTTCCATGGGATGCAGAGAAGGGTCTCGGCCAGCCGCGTCACCTTCCTTTGGCACTAAGACTTCTGAGATGCCCTAGTTCCCACCTGCATCCTGGAGGCAGCTGAAATTTCCACAGCTCTGAGACCACAGGAGAGAAAGTCCTGGCAGTTTGTGGCTTTGTCTCCTTATGTTTTGGCAACATTATGTACGAACACAGACCTTGTAATCACAAACTTATGTTCAAATCCCAGCTTCCCTGCTTAATAGCCAGAAGATTACTTATCTTCATCTATCAAATAAGATGCTGCCCCCAGTGTGTTGTGGGATTCAGTGACATAGAATGACAGACACACCTGGTACACGGCAGGCTCATGCCAAGCTGTAGGTTCTCAGCAGGAAAAGAATCATACCCTCTATCAATAATGATCATTTTCTTCTTCGCACATGGGTGCTTCTTATTTATGTTGCATGTTTATCGAATTGTCCTGAACTTGATAAACAACATATTAAACCATAACAGAAATAGTGGGCATCTTTATTATTTGGGGTCCTCTAGAATTTTACATGCAAAAATGATGTCAGTTGAAACTAGAACCTCTTTATCATGTTGAGAAATAGCTCATCTGGCCTCACATCTTAAAATGTGGTTTATTTGGAATCCATTCAAATTTTATTAAATGCCCTTTTCATACCTATTAAAGTAATCATATGCTTTTTTCATGTGTAACTTGTGATATGATATACTCGTAGATTGCGTAGTGTTGGGCTCTCCTGATGTTTATGGGGTAAACGTTGCTTCATCATTGGAGGTTAGTTTTTGATGTACTGAATCCCATTCATAATATTTTACCTCCTTCTGCCACCACTCTTGCTGTCGAAACTTCACACCACAGACAGAATTATCATAAAGCGTAAGTCAGATCATGTCACTCTCCTACTTAAACACCCCCAATGACTGATGGCTAGAATGGGAAAAAAATGAGACTCCTTATCATGTCCTGTGAGACCTTTTAGTATCTGATTCCCACCGAGCACTCCCTCCACATTCTCCTTTGTTCCGTAGACCCAGCAGCACTGGTTTTGGACACACCAGCCTCACTCTGCCACAGGGCAATGTTCTTCCCTAAGACCTTTTCTGAACTACCTCTGTGTCGTCGCTCATAACCCAACTGAAATGTCACCTCTTTAGAGAGTCTCCTCCTGCGCCTCTGAATTAAGCTAAACCTCTAAGTCACATTATCCTATTGTATCCTCTTCTTACTTTATTTACCAGTGCCTGAAATTGCCGATTACATTTTTTTTGCTTCTGTGCTGATTGTCTGTGTCCTCCCACTAACATGTATGTGCCTCGAGGCTGAGGATTTCTGGTTTACACTGGTTATTGCTCCTACAAACTGGTGAACAATGGGTCCCCTATACATAGATTCACAAGTGAAATTGGCCTATTACATTCTTTACCTTTTCATTTTTGGTCCTTTGTCAGCTTCCAGAACCTTCAAAGCCTTCACTGGATTTTTCTCATCCTCTTCTTTGTCTGGGCTCCCTTTACAGAGCACAGGACCCTCAGAGATTACTAAATTCCCTGAGTTATCCAGTGCAGGAAGCCTCCGGGCCACCCTGGAAGGTGACCATCCAACCTCTGCAGAGCCTTCTAGGTGCTGGTATGAGTACGGATTGCTCTATTTCCAGTCTTACTTTTCAGGGGGAGGCCTCATGACCTTTTGAGCCACATGGTAGGAAGACAAGGGCTAGCCTTAGGGTCTCTTCTCAGATTAGAGGCAGACGATATCTGACTTGAGTGTTCTCTTATCCACCATAAATGTCTTGGAGCCGTGGAAAGCAGCCCTGGTCATTGGTAGGCCACCTTCCCAGGCCCTGAGCAGTCATAACCAGGGCTCTATCGTATCCGCTTGGCTTAGGTTGAGGATTCCTGTTCTAACATGTAGATAAATCATTCCCTACATGAATGACATCTTTCTTCCTTTATGTCGAAATCATTTCGTAATTTATCCAGGACCCTTCTGGGCCTTTAGGGTTTTGAGGACATTGGAAAAGAAGTAAATGAAATGCAAGTCATCCAGGGGAAGGAATGTCCCCCGCGGTGGTGTAACTACTAGTGACATCTCTCTGCCGTGACTTCTCCCCTAGATGGGGAGCCCCTGGGTGAAGGATGGCATCTCATTGCCTTTGGCTGCTCAGAATCATTTTAAAGCCTGTCACAGAGTGGGTACTGGGTTCATATTAGTTAAAGGGACCCACATTGTTGGGTCACCAGTGACATCACAGGCATGTGTATGGACCCCAGAAAACACATGGGCTCCCCTGCTGGAGGTACTAGTGTTTGAACCCTGAAGATCTCCCTACTGCTGTATGGTCTTGGATGTGTTGCTTTAGTATTTTCTGAGCTTTCCTTTTTTTTTTTTCCTTGTAAAATGGGGATCATAAAACCTGCACCTCACAGGCTTACAGGGAGGATTAACAACAACAAAACAAAACAAAACAAAACAAAAGCCCACAAAAGCCAGGTTTGTAAGGTACCTGCCCTTAGGTGTGCCAGGACCAGCAGCCGCTAATAGGAGTGTTTCACGTTCTCCCAGACCGTGAGCAGGGCTCTGCGTATTTATCCTGACTAATTACCATGGAAGGCTTCCCGCCTCCATCCGCCCAATTACCCCACGGAGCCGTCTGCAGGGAGCAGGGACTGAGCTGCCATCTGCTCGAGGCTCCCGGGCTGCACCCTCTTCCCCCTGGAGCCCAGGAGCAGACGCAGGACGTGCGGGCAGGCCCGCCGAGGCTGCTGTGAGCAGCTGTGTGTCTGGACCCCTGCGAACAGCTCTGCCGCAGCTGTGCGTTTCCGTGGGGCCTGCCGGCCTTCGACCGAGCAGGAAGCCCTTTTGTTTGTTCTTTCTCCCCTGGGCACAGACTTTTTTTTTTTTTTTTTTAAATTTTGGATTTTTCTGTCCATGGTGGTAACCAAGGAAAGGGATGGCATTGTGAGTGTGTGAGAGGAGGGGCAGGCATGGCGGCCCCCCTCAGCAGCCTCCAGGAGATGCATGTAGAGAGGAGAGCAAATGGGTGGCAGGAGGCCTGGGATGGGACCAGCATTGCCATTAATGGGCTGGAGCCGTGGGAAAGTCCCTTCACATCCCTGGGACTCAGAGTCCTCATACAAGTGAGGAGAGCTGGCCTCAGCGATCTCCGAGACGCTTTCAGCTCCAAGGGCCAATGCTTCTCTCTCTGGAACTTTGGGTCTCTCTCCTCATGACCCCAACAGTGGGATAACATGCCTGATCCATGCCTCACTCCCTAAGTTTCTCTATATGAGAAATAGATAAAATGATGCATGAAAACGGGTTTAGGGAGTGTCCCCACCAGTGTGAATGACAGTCATCTGCGTGTGGGTCACAAAGACTGCTGAGGCCCAAAGCCCTGTTCTCAGGGGGCTCACAGCCTAGCAGGGACGCAGGCAACAAATGACCAACTATTCTAGAAAATTCCATTAGAGAAATACCCATGAATGGGATACCTAAAGGGCTATTGGAGTTCACAGCAGGACTGTCTTCTGGCTCTTGAAGGGGGAGCCACGAAGCCGGGTTGTCTAAACCAGTGGGGTTTAGGGGGAAGGGTGGCACGTCAGGCGAGGGATGAGCATGAGAAGAGGCTTCTTGTCAGCTGGTGCAGGACTTCACGGAAACCTGGCAAACAGACCAGCGTGCCTGGAGCGCAGGGTTCATGTAAGTAGCATGAAGCCCGGAAGCGCAGCGCTCTCACGTATGGGCAGGCCTCGAATGCCAGCCAAACTGGTGGATGGGCTCTGTTATGCTGCAGGAACAGAGACCAAAACCTCAGAGACGCGAATCAACGAAGCTTCATTGTCACCCGTGAGCCAGGTCCCCCTCAGGCCAGCAACCTGCTCCCTGTGTCCTCACTCTGGGTTATGCTGATGGCACTCCCGCCGCTTAGACCGAAATTTGCTGTGGTCCGATGTGGGGTGGGGAGGCGTGGAAATTTGAATGTCAGTGCTTACACCAACTTATCACTTTCACTCACATTTTATTGGTCAAGGTAAGTTGTGTGGTCATGGGGAGGGGTGGGAAGGCCAGTTCCACTGTGGACATGGGAAGAAGGGAGCGGGGACCTTGGTGAAGAGAAGCTCTGACCGCTGCAGCTGGGGAAGATGTGGCATGTGCTCGTGAGCTTTTGTATGTGAGAGGGATGGGGCTCTTGAACTTCCTGGGTGCCCATGCCACCCTGCCATGGCCTCTGCACGTTGGTTTCCCAGGGACCAGGTCTTATTCGTCTTGCGCCTCAGTGGTAGACAAATGAGTTTATTTTTTGAAGGAGGGGTCGAGGGCCAGTAGATTGGAGGCTGGGGAGGTCAGTGGTTATATTTGTCCCCATTAACTTGAAAGAAAGGAACGACATTCTCTTAAGTTGCTGCCATTTTATTGGGAAACATTTTGCCATTCCTAGTGTATGTGACCATCAGGGTTAATAATTAGAAAGGAAGAAAAATACTTACTTCCTGGAAGCAGAGGAGGGTTGTTTGCTCCTCTTTCAGGCGCTCCCTCAAAGGGCCTAAGCCCACCTCCCCTCTGAGCAAAACATCTGGGAGCGGCAGTCCGTTTCACTATGTCTGAAAGCTGGCATTTTTGCTGGTGCTGGGTCTAATGGCACGAGTCTGGTAGCTTCTGGCTCCAGAGAGATTGATGTGGGCAACCCTGGCAGTGACAACTCAGGAGATCAAAGTGTCTTTTGAAAATGGCATTGCTACTGACAGCCCCAAGCTTGATTAGGTTGTGAGTGGATTAGAGGGACCTGATGCAGTTAGCTGCCTCGCTCCCTTCCTCACCCAGGGCAGCTAAGGCTGCCATGCAGGGCCAGATGGAAGCAGGCATGTCAACCCCCGTCTCATCTCATGTGGAGGGTAATTTGGTTTCCGTCAAGGCAGCTGTCCTGTGTGGGCTGCCTGGGTTTCCATCTGTGTGATCGTCTGTGGCTTGGCAGCTTGGCCAGCATTCTAATGGCTCCTCTTGGCCACAGAGAAGCTTTGGTTAAGGGCAAAGACAGGGACAGTGCCATCTGGGGTCAGAAGTCCAGGTCAAGGGAGGGGCGATGGGGTAGGGGGTGTCAGGGACAGGATGGGAAGGGAAGCAGGGCTGAAGAAGCCTGGCTCACTCCATGTGGGTTGTGTCATGTCTGAAGCAGGGTTTGTGATATCTATAGCCACGTATCTTAACCGATACACCATGCCATGGGTCTTAAAAACTCAAGTTATTTGGGTTTTAATATTTAGACAACTCTTTTTCTTTGCCATCCAGAGTGTGAGGCAAAGAGCACACTTTCTCATAACATCTCTAGAATAGAAGAAGGGGGGTGAAGTGGAGGGTTCCTGGCTCTCTCTTCTTGGACATGGAAACTCTTCAGGGTTCCCCAGTTCTTCAGGACTTTAGTTTCATTTTCCTGCTTTGCTGTCTTGTCTGAGCACAAAGCCACATGTCCTGTCACTGGGATGGCCATAGGTTTCCGTGTCCAGGCCTCTTGGGCCCTCATCGAGGTGCCCTGTGGTCATCTGCTCTGGCCTACTTGGACTGCCCACCTTGACTCCGAGTTTCCTCTTTGCTCTCAGCGCTTGAGGATCCCCTTCCTTCCTTTTTGGCTGTGTTAGGGTAAATGTCTTTCTCGGTTATATTTGATCTGGCATTCTTTGTGTTGAGGCCGGGGGGAGGGCTAACTGAGTCTGGTATGCTTTGTTGCTAGATCTGGTTTCATCAATTCCAGTTCAGAGACCACAGAGGGAGCTGGGGTCTTAGGACCTCTTGGTCTAGGGAACCGGACTATATTCCACTGGGTGTAGACGGAGGAGCTGGGAATTAGGATGTGGATGGTATTATTAGCAAGTCAACCTCAGGCACGTGCCTCAAATGACGCTATGAACAACGCGGCGATCAGCTCCCATCACGATGCACAATAACTTACAGTGAGGTCCCGGGAGACCAGCTTACTTTCACTTGCCTTCGAGTTTCATTGGCAGCTGCCCTTATTTATCAAAGAGAAACAAAGTGTTGTACGTGACCCAATGGCTTGGTCAGTTACCAATAATCATGTGAGGTTTGAGGTGCTACTTGGACATTCCAGGGGAGATGTCTGGTAGTCAGCTGGTTGGATGAGTCAAGGTCACGGGAGGTGAGAGCAAGAGACATATGAACTTGGGAGTCATCAATACTACCTGGCTTTGAAAACCGCGGGACTGTATGAGATCAGTTAGGAAATACATATGAAGAAGGAAGGCGACGTCTGAGCCTGATCCTTTGGGCTGTGCAACATGCAGAAGTCAGTAGACGGGAGTAGATGGCGAATGAGATCAACAAGGAGTGACTCGTGAAGTGGGAGGAAACCCAGGGGAATGGCACCCCAAAAGCGAAGTGAGAGAAGTTTCAAGAAGGAGGGAATCATTAACTTTATTAAACCTGTCGTAAGTTGAGTAAGCTAAGCCTGGGGAGTGGTTTTGCTTTTGAAGCATGAATGTCACTAGTGACTTTGATTAGCACAGTTTGGGGTGGAATGTTGGAGATTAGCCCCCTCAGAATCAGTCCAAAAGCAAAGGGCGTGAGAAAGTAGAGACATTGAGTATAGAAAAATGTTCAAGCTTTGCTCTGTGATGATGATATGGTTAGAAGGAGATGTGGGGTCAAGGAAGGATTTTGTGTTTTAATTTGTAGATATTGCTTTTGTCGGATGATGGAAATGACCTGGTGGAGAAGGAAGACTATAGTAACACAGGAAAGAAAAACGAACATTGCTAGAGCCCTGTCCTTCTGTACGTGTCCTTCTGACTGCAGAAATGGGAAGTTGGCCTCAGATTCAGAGCACAAATGGCCTTATTGCTGGCAGCCACTGGGTCATGAACAGGTGAGGGGCAAGGCGGGGCTGTGGGCTGCATTCCTCTTAGAACCATCCAAAGACCGCAGGCCCATGCTCTCACCACACATGCCATCATTGTCCTCTGCCTCTCTTATGCCAGGCATGTACTTTTTTTTTTTTTTTTTTACCAACCCAAGGAGGAGCTTGTCCACAGGGACTAGGAAAAGGAAATCCCTCAGGTAGGTGCCAGGGCATGGCTGTGCCTTCCGGCAGTGGTAGGTGCCAGGGCAGGGCTGTGCCTTCCGGCAGTGGTAGGTGCCAGGGCAGGGCTGTGCCTTCCGGCAGTGGTAGGTGCCAGGGCAGGGCTGTGCCTTCCGGCAGTGGTAGGTGCCAGGGCAGGGCTGTGCCTTCCGGCAGTGGTAGGTGCCAGGGCATGGCTGTGCCTTCCGGCAGTGGTAGGTGCCAGGGCATGGCTGTGCCTTCCGGCAGTGGTAGGTGCCAGGGCATGGCTGTGCCTTCCGGCAGTGGTAGGTGCCAGGGCATGGCTGTGCCTTCCGGCAGTGGTAGGTGCCAGGGCATGGCTGTGCCTTCCGGCAGTGGTAGGTGCCAGGGCAGGGCTGTGCCTTCCGGCAGTGGTAGGTGCCAGGGCATGGCTGTGCCTTCCGGCAGTGGTAGGTGCCAGGGCATGGCTGTGCCTTCCGGCAGTGGTAGGTGCCAGGGCATGGCTGTGCCTTCCGGCAGTGGTAGGTGCCAGGGCATGGCTGTGCCTTCCGGCAGTGGTAGGTGCCAGGGCAGGGCTGTGCCTTCCGGCAGTGGTAGGTGCCAGGGCAGGGCTGTGCCTTCCGGCAGTGGTAGGTGCCAGGGCAGGGCTGTGCCTTCCGGCAGTGGTAGGTGCCAGGGCAGGGCTGTGCCTTCCGGCAGTGGTAGGTGCCAGGGCATGGCTGTGCCTTCCGGCAGTGGTAGGTGCCAGGGCAGGGCTGTGCCTTCCGGCAGTGGTAGGTGCCAGGGCAGGGCTGTGCCTTCCGGCAGTGGTAGGTGCCAGGGCAGGGCTGTGCCTTCCGGCAGTGGTAGGTGCCAGGGCATGGCTGTGCCTTCCGGCAGTGGTAGGTGCCAGGGCATGGCTGTGCCTTCCGGCAGTGGTAGGTGCCAGGGCATGGCTGTGCCTTCCGGCAGTGGTAGGTGCCAGGGCAGGGCTGTACCTTCCGGCAGTGGTAGGTGCCAGGGCATGGCTGTACCCTCCGGCAGTGGTAGGTGCCAGGGCAGGGCTGTGCCTTCCGGCAGTGGTAGGTGCCAGGGCATGGCTGTACCTTCCGGCAGTGGCAGGTGCCAGGGCATGGCTGTACCTTCCGGCAGTGGGCCACAGAGAGCGTGCTGTGTGCCTGCCTGAAGGGAAAAGCTGGAGACGGCGCCCTATGTGAGTGGCCAGCAGGACCCTGCCCAGCGATTGCAGTGGAATGAGCAGTTTCATTCATTCCCAAGTGTGGCTCTTGGGAATTTCACTCCAGGATGTGATGTCACTTATTGAAAGTTGATTGGGTTCTGGCTGCATGCCAGGCCCTGGGTTTAATGATGAGTGCGCACTGTCTTTGCCCCTTCAGACAGGTACCTGCTTCATGAAAAGTCCCACAGCATAGATGTGAATAAGGGGTTATGGGGGCCCAGGGCACGGAGCTGCAGGACTAGGACTGAGCTGTGGAGGGGTGACACCCTCTGCTGACTAATGCATAGGGGAGAGAAGCAGGCACGGCCTGTGCTGGCTCTGTGGGGAGAACGCCCAGGCCAGCAACTTCAAGGCTAATTAAGTGAAAAATGATGCAATTGATTTGTTTGCTTCCAGCTGAATAGGACTTGGTCAGCATGGAAAACCAATGAGTTTAAAATTTCTCCACTTCGAGCCTGTGAGATGACTTCAGCATCTTCCCTCAGCCTTGCATTCTCATGTTAGAATGTGGTGGTATTTAAATATTTTAAAATGTATCACTGTGGCTGGGTGGTGGGGTGGCATCCAACCACAGCAGACTATGGTGGTCACCCTTGGGTGTGTGAGGGTAGAGGAGGAGGTGGGGACATTGAAGGGATGGCAGGAAATGGCATGGTTGGGTCTGTGTGTGTGTGTGGGGGGGGTCATGCTGGTAGTGCCCAGGGGAGTGGGTGAAACAAGAGGCTGGAGGCCCAGGATGAGCCATGGCAACTGTTCGGGCAAGAGCTGAGGTGGGTGGTGGTAAAGGAGAGGAAGCACCATTTCCCAGGACGAGCCGATGGGATCCAGGCTCCTATCTCATCCTTGCTGAGTGCGCAGCAGAACAAGATGACATCAGCTGTTTCATTGTGAGGGTCAGATCTTGGACCCAAGCAGTTTACTGTTTGCTGAATTCAAACAGTTTATTAGCAGTTCTGCTTCCTAATTTCAACAACAATTTGTTAAATAGCAACAGTTCGCTGATCCCCTTGTGTGTGGCTTTGGGGTTACAATGACGAAGAACATGTAGACCTACTGCTGGGATCTTTAGTCTCATCTGGTCTGGTGGGGACAGATCCATGAGCTACAGTCTCAGCAATGCAGGAGAATCATGCCGTGTCATGTGCGGTGCGGTGGGGGCACAGAGGACAGCCCAGGTCAGCCTCTCCAGTGGAGTCAGGAAAAGACTTCAGGGTCCTGAACGATGAGTAGGAGCTTGCTAGATGGTGGAATGGGGAAGAAGTGAATTTCAGGCTGAAGGAGCAGTGTAGTCATGGGCCCTGAGAGGCTTGCAGCATATAACACGTGCAGAGACACGTGGTGTACAGATAAGAGTGTGGGCACCTGGGTTGTGTTTCAATTCTGGATCTTTCAATTCTAGGCCTGGGACAAGTTACTTAACTTTCTGTGCTTCTGTTTCCTCCCCTTTTAAATGTAGTTATTAATAATACCTATCTCATAGGGTTGTTATAAGGATTAATAACACCTAGAAATTACTTGCAACAGTGCCTGGCACATGGTAAATTCTCAGTAAATGCAGTTATCCTGTGACCAAACATTTAGGATTTAAGGGAAGAGGGGTGGGGAGGATGGTGCAGCTAGTCCTGCTTTTCCTTAAGAATATTCATGGGTATCAAATAATATAGGGGAGAGGGCTCCCAGGAGCAGGCATGGCTTTAGTAAAAATATGTGTTAAATTATTGCTATGGACTAAGGTCATATGTTGAAACCCTGACCCCCAGTGTGATTGGATAGGGATCCTTTGAGAGGAGATCATAAGGATGGGACCCTCATAATAGGATTAGTGACTTTATAAGAAGAAGAAGAAGGAGAGAGAGAGATCTCTGCCATATGAGGACCCAGTGAGAAGGTGGCCGTCTGCAAACCAGGAAAAGAGTCCTCACCAGGAACTGAATCAGCCGACACCTTGATCTTGGACTTCCAGCCTTTAGAACTATGAGAAATAAATATCAGCTGGTTAAGCCCCCTGGGATGTGGTATTTAGTTATAGCAGCCTGAGCTGATTAATATGAATTTTGGTGCTAATAAGAGGGGTGCTGTTGTAACAAATACCTAAACATGTGAAAGTAGTTTTGGAGCTGGGTTATGGGTAGAGGCTGGAAGTGTTTTGAGGTGCATGCTAGGAACGTAAAAAGCGATGCCGGTGAGGTCTCAAACAGAAATGGGGAACATGTTATTGGACATTGGAGGAAAGGGGGTCCTTGTTATAAAGTGGTCAAGGACTTGGCTGAACTGTGTGTCCTAGTGTTTTGTGGAAGGTAGAACTTGGAGTGAGGAAACTGGTTATTTATCTAAGGTGATTTCTAAGCCAAGTGTTGAAGGAGCAGATTTGTTCCTCCTGAATGCTCAGAGTAAAATGTGAAGGGAAAGAGGTGAACTAAAGAAGGGTTTTCAGTGAAAAGGAACCAGAACTTGAAAACTTGGAAAATTCTCAGCCTCCTCATATTATAAAAAGTGAGAAAGTTTGTGAAGAGTGTGGCTGAACAGCCATTGGATGAAGAGACCATGGTGTGACCCTTGGCTTGGGCACATCAACAGAAGCCAGGGACAGAGCTGTAGCTATACCAGCAAAGACACTGCCAGTCTGACCTAAAGATGATAAAAAAAAAAAAGAGGCAAAATAAAGGAAGGACTGTCAGATTTCTTAGATCCTGTAGGACTGGACCATAGAGCTGGTCAGCTGTGTGCTGTCCTTCCAGAAAGGGGAAAGGGGACACTGAGGGTGATTCAGAGACAATCGGAGCCACTGCTCGTGACACCCAAGTGTCTGCCGTTTAAGTCTGTGGTATTCTGTGGTGCTTTGGTATAGCATCTTGAACAGGCTAATACGATTACCTAAGACTTGGAAGAGGGGATTTGAACTCCGTAACTGCTGGTGAGACCTGGGCTTTGGTCCTGGGCATTTTTAGTTTATGCTCTGGAGCAAATCATCTAATTACTCACGGATCACCCCCCTTCTACAGCTGGATTCAAACAACGTATTTCTCTGCAGAACCATTCTTTTGCTGATTTTAAAACCAAGGTTTGTGGCATAAATCAGAGGAAAATAATCATATATGGGTCCCGGACGTGGTCTGTGCCCGGGCAGAAACTGCACCTCCTTCAAGACGTCTGTGCGGGTGCCAGACCTGCCTTCACTGCCTAGCTCTCTGCATCTCTCTGTGGCCCATCACTGTGGGATACGAGTGGAGAAATTCCCAGAAACCTTTGGCACCAGGCCAGGCAGTCCCTCTTGGGATAGCTGCCCATCTCTCCGTGGGGACTGGTGTTCCAAGGACCGGGGTGAGCCATCTCCCCTTTCTCTCCCGTGAGGAGGGTCATTGGACTTCCTGCAGGAACAGACGGCAGCAGGCTTTGGAGCTCTCAGAACAACCCCAGCCCTGGGGCAGCCCCGTGTTCCTGACCAGTACGAACAGAACAGGCCTGGGACCGCATCCGTGTGGGATTCTAGCCGTGTATAGTGTCGGGGGGGAGGGTGTGGCTTGGAGTGAAACAAAGGCCCACAGGCCCGCTGCTTGGGGCACATGACAGACAAAGGCAGATGGACTCACGGGAGATTTGTATAGACTGCGGTAGATTTCTCCTGATTTAATTGCCACGAAACGACAGCAGGTAGGAAGCAGGCAGCCACGTGTTACAGAGCGGCTGATGTCTTTGCTGGGGAACACCTGGTCCTGTGAGTGCCCTGAGCATCCCGCTGCTCACCACTCACTCAGCAGCTGAGAGCGCTTGGGGGTGCGGAAGGATGCGTTTAGTGAAAGAGCTGCTTACCCGAGTGAGGTGGCTTTAGGAAATCAGGGGTAGGGACAGAAACACCAGACCAGCAAATTGGTCACAGTGCTGACCAAGCGTTCTGACACTGAAAGAACAGTGACGTGTTCAGCCATTCTAGGGAGAGAGAAACAGGGAAATGTGACAAAAACAATACTTAGGGCCTCATATACGGAGCTAGGAATGTGTGGGATATAGACAGTAAATATGGACCTGCCAACATGTTAACACAGAGTAACATGGTGGATGGCTGTCTGAGAGCACGTGAGCCACCGGCACCTGTGTGAGGAGGTGGGAAGTACGTGGGGGGCAGGGGGACACCCAGGGAGCTAAGCCACCTCACAGAGGGCTCCTAAGTGAGCTCAGATATTTAAAAGCTTTGCATAAAAAATGGAAAGATCATTAAATAACCAGGAAAGCATGGAAGAGGTACAGGTGTACAAAGAATAGTATCAGAACAGGTGAGGCCCAGGATGAGATGCAGCTTGCAAAAATTGTGACGGATCTCCACCAGCACCCCCGCCACCCCCCAAAAAAATTAAAATTATTTTTGAAGCAAGAGGCTGAAACAAGACTGAATGACAGGTTTGGGGCAATGGCACCAGAAAGCCATCCTATTTGCTTCTGTCTTCTCTATTAAGCTGAGTGACCTTAAAACTGGAAAGGGTAGAACAAACATGATTAAGAGGGAATTGAAATCTAAGATAGGTGAAGTGACAGTACAAAGTGGCTCTAAATGAGTTCAAACCCAGATGAATGCCTTTCAAGAGAGCTGGGAGAAATTGCAGATGTGACCACAGACACGGTGCCCCGACCTCCAGAGAATCGTGGAGAATGAGCAGCCACACCACTGCGTGCTTCTCCATCTTCCTAAAGGGGAGAAGTTAAGCTCCTAAGACTGGACATTGACACCTGGCAAAACCCTAGAGCGTATCACAAAGTAGACATGGACTTAGCAGAGGAAATGGCATGCCTTCATTTGAAATGGCCAGAGGCAGGTCAAGGTAGCCACATCACCTCTTTCTGTGATAGGAGGCTAGATTGGGGGACAAGGCTGACACCTCTCAGGCAGGGAAGGCCGTGTGGCCGTGAGACCTGTGCACCCCAAAATTCTTATCATCCTTATCCTTGCTTGTGTTTTGTAAGAAAGTTTGAGGGAATGAGGAGAAATTCTAGACAGCACATGTACAAGTCTAGGTCAGGCCTTCAAACACAGCAGGCAGTGGGCAGCATACAGGCCAAGCGGTCAGCCTGACCACCCTGCAGGCCGCCTGGGGTGTCAGGGTGCTTCTGCAGGGCACAGCCCTGGGACCTGATGGCAATGTTGGCAGTGGCAGCAGCAGCAGCAGCAGGATGAGCGCTGTGGCCATGCAGAGAGGAGGAGCTCCACCAGGGCCCCTGCTGGAGTGAGCGCGGGGGCCAGCTGGCCTGTCCTGCCGTCTGTCCCTGTGCTGTCTGCACAGACAGGATGGGAACTGCAGGCAGAGGCAGTGGACTCTGCAAATTATTATGAAGTAGAAGAGTACACATGGACACTGCAATACAGCATGCCAGAGAGTTATTGTAATTCTTCACATTGTTTAGAATGTCCGGGTGTGAAAACTGCTCAAACATCGCAAAGCAAATATCTACAGGCTTAGACACAGACATTAAATTTAAAGACCATCACATTAACTGGAAAGAACACTATTTTCTTTTTTTTAAAGATTTTATTTGAGAATTGGGGGAGGGGAACAGCGTTGGGGAACCGGGGAAGGGGAACAGACAAGTTGCTGTCCTTTTGTTCTTCAGTCTAGTTGTGGAGGACGTCGCTTCACTGGCCCATGTTGCTATCGTCATTGAGCTCTTCCTGGATGAGGCAGATCGGTCGCCGGCCTCTGGATGGCCGCTCACCATGGCTATTGGCCACTCATACTGGCTGCTGGCCACTCACTGTAGCCTATGGCAGCCCACTGCAGCAGGGGCTGCAGCCTACACCATCGCCGGGGCTTACACAGCCCAGCTCCAGGTGGAGCTGTTGTTCACCATCTTAGCTGTAGAGGGCAGTGTCACTGGTCCTCATATGTGGGATCTGAACCTGGGCCGCTGGCGTCCCAAGCCAGCTCTTAACCAATGCGCCACTCGGCCGGCCCGAAAGAACACTATTTTCATATGATGCTTTGAATGAGCCAGTTATCGATGAAGACAATTTAAAAGCTAATTTTTCCTTGTAATTGAAGATATGGCCACAGAACGCATATACAGACGTTTTGAATGACACGCAAATCATGATGTCACTTTTGGTTTCTTGTACACCCTCCACAAGTTACAGAGAATGTCAGAGGAAACATTAAAATGCTGTTTTGTGAATTTATATTTAAAATTAAATTCAGATGTACCCAAAATTGAATTGTATACACAGTTCAATCTTTTTAGAAAGTTGTTTTGCAGGAATCATCAGCTCCAAAGGCACTAAAATTTATACTTTGAAATTTATCAGAAACTTATTCCAAGCCTGTCACAATCTATAAAATACTCTTATAAGTTCCAGTAACAGTTGCACCAGCAGAAAGATCCTTGTCAAGAAAAAAATTATTTCTGATCTTCTGTTTGCCAGGAAAAAGTTTGCTTTCAGTGGTATTAGCTGGAAAACCAGGTTACTAAAAGTATTCATTTTGATAACCTAATGAAGGAATTTCCAGAAAAGCAAGCCAGAAAAATCCCATGGCCAATCAAGCTATCACATTAGTAAAGTATTATTATTTACTTTGTTATGTAAAATTATGACACCAAAATATTACATTTTTCAATTTATAAATGTATGTTGCTATTTGTATCTTACTAGCATGCCTGTTATGATTTATAACTAACGCGATATTTTTAAAGGAAAAAGCTTTATAGTTTAGTGCCTCTAACTGTACTCCCCCCTACTTTTAGAGAAGGGGTCCTGCATTTTTATTTTGTGCATAATTTTACAAATAATGTAGCTAACCGACTCTTAGGGCTACTTGTCAGCTAGCCATAGGATTCATTGTAGAAAAATGACCATTTTTCTTGTCTGCGTTGGTAAAAGCCTCTAGTGGATTATTGCAAAAGAGAACGCTCCGGAGAATACGTAGTGACAACAGGGGTCCTCTATGTAGTGACAACAGGGGTCCTCTTTTTCTGAGGCCAGCGCCGGGAGCCAAGCACACAAGCACAGAGTCGGGCACCACTGGGTTGCCAGACCCACACAGCTCCACGAGCACTTGTCCGATGAAGGATTTGTCCGAATGCCATCGTGAGAGTCAGAGAACTTCATTCAAAGTCAAGGGCAGCCAGGGCCTGGAGGTGACAGAGACAGAATGAACACAAGGCCTGCCGACTAGCTCACATGTGGGTTTTCATTGACGGAATCAATGCATAGATGTTAGACCTCGTGGTTTACGGTGTCCATTTTTTCATACTGATCATCTCTGAAATAGGGATAAGTCTTCTAATCAATGTCATGTCATAGTTTAAACTGGAAACCATGTCTTTTCTTAGTATTACATAAAATTATGGTGTGTTATAATTGACGGTATCTTAGAGTAAATGAAATACGAGAGTAAAATGTTAAACAGCATCCTTGGCTGAGGGGAAGCAAAGCGTTGGATGTTTTGTTTTTTTTTACTTTTGTTTTTCATCAGTGAAGTATTTTGCCCTGTGGGGAGGAAGAAAATTGTCTGAAAGAAAGAAACACCTCCCAAAATAAAATTAAGAGGAAGACAAGCCCTGCCGAGGGAGCCATTGCCCAGGCCAGGCACTGCCAATACTGGGTGTCCCCTGAGACTGTCCCCCCTTCTCTCACTCATGAAACCTGACCTCTCCTAGCTCCTGTCCCCAGAGAATTAGCCACTCTGAGCAAGCGTTCATGAGTTTTCCTTGGCAGTGAGTGTAAGGACCCAGGCTCCGTCCGTCCACTCCCTTCCTCCTCCTGTCTGTGCGTTGTCCCAGGGGCTCCTGGGGTCACACCGCCTCTGCCCAAGGGAGCAGCTCTCACTGCGGAAGCCAGCATGAGTCACAAGCTGGTGGGAGTCATGTTTTAAGTTTATAGTGTTTCTCAAAGCGCACCATTCATCAGAGGAGCTCAACTTTTATGCTTTTTCACGGTTTATAAAACGCGTCTTGGCCAACGCTTTCTTGCTGGGGCTCACAGGACCCTGTGAAGTGGCCGCATAGATGTTACCACCTGGTTTCTGATGAGGAAGTTTCAGAAGTCCAGAGAGAGGGGGTGGTTTGGTCAAGGACACTCAGCTGGCTAATGGAGGAAAGAGGATCGGAACCCAGGTTCTCCTGAGTCTGGGGCCATTGTTCCTCTTTCCAGGAAAGGGACCCCTTCGTACTACCTGTGACTAGAGGGGTCTCAAAGGAGGACGGGTGATTCAAAGCCTGGTAGGTTACATCTGTATCCCAAAAGCCCCAAGAAGTCATTTAAAGATTTTAAGTAGGAGAGTAAGATGAACAGGCTTTTATTTATGAAAGGGCTATCTGGCTGCAGTGGACAGAATGGGCTGTAGGAAGGCAGGAGTCGAGACATTTGGGAAGCAGGCTGGTCTAGGTCCATGACGATGGATGGGAGAGAGGGAGAGGGAATCCTGGGATGGTGGTGTCTAGACCATGTGCCCTACTGCCATTCTGACCTAGCTCCCACCCAGCTGTCAGCTGGAGACGTAGCGTCCTGGGAGTAATGCTCAGCCTTGGCCTTCTGAGCAGGACAGGAGCCTGGAGATAGGGGGAAAGCCGCAGGCCAAAAGGCAGTTATTACCGGGAGCGGGAGCCATGGAGATGCATGCCACAGAAGGCCAGTGCCAGGCCCATGTGGTTCTAGGAGCACCTGGTCCCAAGGAGCTGCGGCGTGGATGGGGCTCCTGCACCCCTGAGAGCTGTGGCTTATTTCTGGGGAGTAAGGTTGCAGACATGCTTCCTCTGCAGGTCTCAGCAGGGGAGAGACAACCTCTCCTCTGGGACAGACTGCTGTTCTCTCAAGGGCCTCCAAGTTCATTGCCAGTCATGATAGGTTTCCCTTGGTTCCAAGACAGCACAAGCCCAGAGCTCACAGAGAAAAATGCAATGAACCCAGCATTCTCGGCAGCCACGGAGAGCAGTGCCAAGCGCTCAGCGAGGCAATGTCTTTGGAATAAAACTGCAAGAGGAGAGGCACTTCGATCTCATTCAAAAAAGTGATACCAGTGCTTAAGGGGCATCACAGAGCATTAAAAACAAAGCCTTCCAGGAACTCGAAAAGGAAAGAACATCAAGACAAACATTAGCCACGATTGTTACGTTTAAAAAATATGGAGGGGTGATCATAGTCGAAAACAACATTAATGACCTTGAAGTCCAAGTGAAAGAAACGCAGAGATAAACATACAGAGACAGAGATCTGAGGGAAAAGGAGATTTGGAGACACGTACCGGAGGCTTACCGCGAAAAACACAGCTCAGAGGCGGTAAGCGTGGGAGAGTTTGATGACTGACGCAGGGGGCGTGGATGGAGGGCAAACGCCAAGCGCGTGTCCTTGGCTCCGGGTTTGGACAGCTGGGTGGAGAGACAGTAGGGCTCCTTCCTAAAACGGGCTGTCCTGGAGGATAAGTGGGTTGCGGGGCAAAGCAGGCAGGTGGGAAAACGATGGATCTGGACAAAGTCCTGAGATGAGGAGCCTGTGGAACCAGAAGTGCAGACGATGAATGGCTGTTGGAATGTGACCTGTATAAGAGGTTCCAGGATGCAGGTGGGGAATCGGAAGCCATCAAGCCACAGTGGCAAGTGCAATAAAGGGCACAGGGGGGTGCCCAGGGTGAGAGGCCAAGAGGTGGGAGAAAGGCGGCAGTGTGATCATTCTCTTCCGTCCCTTCTGTTTTTACGCCCCACGTCTGACTTTACACCATGCCTGCTCCCCAGGTCCTTTCGTATTACTTGACATGGGATTCAGTGGAGAAGGGACGGGAAAAGGGAAAAGGAAGGCAAAAACAGGGAGAGGAACCTGAGAAGGGTAGTGGAGGGGTGCCTTAAAGCGGAGAAGCAGCAGCAGGATGCCTGAAGCCTTACAAGCTTCAGTCTGGGCAGAGCGCAGGCCGTGGGCAGGGCCCTGGGAGGCCCCAGCGCCATCTTTCCTGAGACCTACAGGGAAAGGTAGAACCAGCATTTCTTAGTCTCAGGATATGCTCTTTACCATTCACTCTCTCATTTAATTTCCTCCAGCGATTTTATAAACAAGGAAAGGGAAGCTCAGAGAAGGCAAGAATCAGATTCTGACCCACATGCCTTTGTATTTTCACTGGGCTTTTGTGACCTCAAAACTTGCACAGACGTGCCCTCTCTCTCCTCCCAGGGGTAAGTCCACCCCGCCAGCCTAACCTTGCAGTCCAGAGGCTCTCCCAGGCTCCTGGCTGACTCAGACAAAGGCAGAGAAATGAACTCTTGTTCTTACTGGAAGTCAAATGGCTGCTTCCTGGTAAATACCTAGAAAATCAATCCTCTGTGAATTAGACTCTTTCATCAGCTATCAGCCAGAGTCTAAATCATTAATAAGAAGGAAAACCTCCCAATTCATTGATCAAAATCTTGAGGCTTTATAACTCAAAGGAAACAAAAGCAGCAACCTCTGGGATAATACCCAGCACTTACTCACTCCTGGAGAAGAAGCACTTCTCGCTTTCAACGTGGAAAATGCCTAATCTTCTCAATATTGACGAAGGTGACAGTTCTTCTAATTTCATTTATCATAAAAAAAAAAGGCAATGCTAGCAGCTTTTTCTGTCTGCAGAGCACACTGTGTTTGGGGCTGGAGATTCAGCAGACTGCTAGGTTAGCCCTGGGCCCCCAATTTCTACGGACCACTCCGATTTTAAATATTCACTTACCTGGTACCCATCAAGGCACTGGAATGTGTCAGAGATTCATCCCAATCTTAGTTTGGAGACTCAGGTTATGATAGCCATATCTTTCTAGGTTTCCTTAAGGATTTGGCACTTATCTCAGGGTGACGGAGCGTGCTTACTATGCACTAGGCAACTCTGTTCATCTCAACCAACATTTAAGGAGTGATGATCAGCCGTGGCTGGTTGGCGCTAAAGGTGGATGTGAGCAAACGTGTTTACTGTCCTATCGTGGGTCAGCAAGCAGGTAAGGAGACAGGTGCTGAGCTTCCAAGTGAAGGTAGGAGACGGAGCACGTAGATTTATGTCTTCTCCCCCAAGACCACTTAAAACAATACGAAAATCACAAAAAGCTATAATCTCTCTACAATGAAGAGAACGAAAGACTTCAACACTTTCTGGAAGATGGGAAGGAGGGCGAGAGTGGGGCTGGTGAAGCAGGGGCCATATCGAAGGCGAACATTTAGATACCAGGAGGGGCAGGACCGAACATGTGGGGCTGACGGAGGGGAGCCCAGGGGGGCTGTAAAGAGGGGAAGTTATTGGAACTGTGTGCGGAGCACTCCCCTGCCCCTCATTCCCTATAGGCTGAACACCTGGCATCAAGGCACATATTCCCTCAACTCAGACAGACAGACAAATAAGGACAAAACCTGGGAATGATCGTTCCAGAAATTAACAGGAAGTTCAACATCTGACTCGGAGGAGTCCCACAAAAAGAAAGCAGATAAAGTGGAGGAGAAAAACTCGTCAAAGAAAGAACATAAGCAAATTCCTAAAGTCACAGAGCGAAGACTCCACGTGGAAAGAGCTGCCACATGCCCGACACCATCTGTGCAAAGCAACTTAAATTGTGACATCTCATCTTGAAAGCCAGAGCCCAAGGACTTGCCTAGAAGCTTCCAAAGAGAAAACAAGCAAACAAAAATGGAAGGTCCACAAGGAAACAAGAAAGAGCCTGCCAGCAGCCTTTCCATCAGCAACGTGGGATGTTAGGAGTCCATGGGGAAATATCTTCAAGTCCTGAGGGAAAATGAATTTTAACCAGAAGTCCTGTATGTAGACAAAGTAGTCAATGTGGGGGGAGAGTCACAGTGTTTTTAGAGCTGTGAGGACTGGGAAATACTCTGTCCCATGCCCCTTTGCTCGGGAAGTTGCTTGAGAAGGCACCGCAATTCCCTGAATGAAGGGCTAAGCTGAGAAACAGAAAGGAGTGGGATCCAGGCGATGGTGGGTCATCCATTCAACCGCCTGGGGTCTGGCTCCGGAGACCGCACTGGGAGGGGCCTTTGAGGGGAGAAGTTGCAATGCTGTGATGGATAATTCATTGATTTTCAGTTTCCAATATATCATTGGTATAGTTAAATCCCAAAAGTTTTGATATGTGGTATTTTCATTCTTATTTAAACTATGTTTTAGTTTTCATTGTGGTTTCTCCATTAGTTATTTAGATGGTGTAGTGCTTAATTTCTAAACATATGGAGACGTCCAGTCATCTCTTTGTTACTGATATCCAGCCTTGTGGTTAAAGATATTTAGTTTGATGTCTGTCCTTTAAAATGTGGTGAGATGTGCTTTATGGCTCAGCATATGGTTAATTTTTATAAGTGTTCTCAGTGTGCTTCAAAAGAATGTATAATTTGCAGTTGCTGTTCTAAATATGTCAATTAGGTTAGGTTTGTTGCACATGTTCAAATTTTCTATGTCCTTACTGATTACTGCCCATTGTTCTATCAATTTCTGAGTGAGGCATATTTAAATCTCCCCCAGTTTTTACAGATTTGTTTATTCTTTCAGTTCAGTCACTTTTTGCTTTATTTTGAGACTGACTGACTTACCTAATCCTCCCTCCCTCCCTCCCTCCCTCCCTCCCTCCCTCCCTCCCTCCCTCCCTCTGCCCTGTGTACTCTGTGCCAGGTTCCATGATAAGGAAGTAGACACAAAGACAGAAGCGTTCCCAGTTTGGGAGAGATATTGAGACAGGAGGGGCACAACTGCCAGCATATACATTAAATCTGTGTGTCAGGCGCTTCCGGTGTACACCAGTCATTGCCACCCAGTGGACTCATAGGCGTAAAAATAAAGTGAGCAGGAGTGGAGGGAAGGGTGTCTCTTCCACCTCAGGACACTGTGAAGAGTTTCAGAGCATTATGGACTATGTCCAAGTTCCCTGGGAAACCCTCTTACAGGTAGAAAGCCTGATTTCCTGAGCAAGTTCTATAACCAAGGAACACAGATGCTTTTGTAGAGAGCATTTAAGTTTAATGAATATTCAGCCCCAAATGTGGGTTGGCTCTGTGCAAGGTACAACTGCTCCCCTGCGGAGTTCATGGTCCAGTGAGCGAGACAAACCCACGGGAGGTAATTCCGCATGTGCAACAGGATGATGGGTGATAAGACATAGACTTTGTGGTATCGAATTATTCTCTATGGAGAAATATTGGTCCCTGGCCCAGAAAATTCCAGGAGCCGGAAGCCATTTACAAGGGCAGGCAGATAGCTCTGCTGTGCCAAGCGCTGCAAAGTCCTGATTCTCGTGTGATTGGACTCTGTCATTTTCTTCCAGAACATTCCCATTCATCTTTCCAGGCTTTTCATCCTTCCTAGGAACACAAAAGAAAAGAAAAAAACATCTCGTATTTTAAACTAATTTATTTCAAACAGTTTAAGATGGTGCTTTTCAAAATAGAGGGTCTGAGTTATAGGATGACAAGTGTGTGCCTATCTATGGAACAGACACCCTATGTCTTTCCCCCAGTTGGAGGGGCTGATCTTGTTTCCCCACTTCAAGTTCACAGACCCAGATGGAGAGGTGAACAAGCAAGGCCCAAGTCCCAGCAGTACCACTTGCTGGATCGGTGACCATGGGCAAGTCGTGTGGTGTCCCCTCCCCACGCGTGACACATTGTCTGACAGGGAGCAGATGCTCAGTAAATGTGGAACCAAGCATCTCCAAGGTTATTTTCTACACCTGTGAGGATATATGAAACGAGACCATGCAGGTGACAAAGCTTTGTAACTAGAGAAGGGCAGCACAAATCCAAAGGGTTGACTTAGGGCCACCATCTCTGGTCTTGTCAACCCTGAGTAGGTTTCCTTACCCTCTCATTGGGTATGGGATTTCTGGCTAACGTGAGGCTGAGTTTGTTTTTGTCCTTGTTGTTTTATTAACTTTGGTGAGGCTCGTGGTATTTTCTACTGAGGGCATATTGAAGGAAACAGCATACTCTTTAGAGCCAAATGAGGTGAATGCAAAACAAATCATCTCCACCGGCAACCTGAGTGAGGACTAATGAAAAACAAGGGTTACCTTTGACCCCGTGATTGGATTTTCTTCCTGGACCTAACCTGATTGCGTTATTGAGTGTTCTGGAGCCCTCTTCACTTATTTAACTATTATGACCCTTTACTTATGGGCTTCAAATGTGATTATGATCTCCTCCCCCTAATGAAATAAGAGGTTCTAACTGAGTTAGCCATCAGCAACCCCGGCCGAAGCCTGGCAGGCCTCTGTTTGGACTGAGTACACTTGATAACAGCGCCCCAGCGCCCTTTCTCCATCCTCACCTTCCTGTGCTGGGTGGATGATAAGGGCATGTGGGACATTCTCAGAGCCAGACGGGGTTACTGCCGCCACCGGTCTGCCTCCTGGGGAGCCTGCAATGGATCTGATCCTTGTGGGAAATTCTTTGTATAAACTGAATGGCAGGAACCAGCCTTTTGAGAGGATGGCTGTAGAGGGTCTGATCTGGAGATTGGCAGGAAGAGGAGGCTGTCCCCTCTTGGGGCTCCCCTGGGAGATGTGTAGGTAGTTGTCCCACCATACAGTTGGTTGAAGGGAAGGTCCTGAAGTGACCACCAATCAAGAGTCAGCTTCCTTATAGGGCTGGTAGAGCAGGCAGACGTCCCATCCGTGGGTCAGGAGTGGGTGGCACTTAGATGCACTGTGTGATGGGGTCACAGGTAGGTAGATTCTGGGGTAGACTTGGCAAAAGGGAGGGTTGGAGCTGTGGGGCCCCAGGTAGGTGTTAAGCAGCTGGAGGTTGGTGGGAGGGACTGTTGAGTCCACCACCTGGACTTCTCCTTCCAAAATTCACTTCCATCCCGCAGATGCCAGGGCCACCCACAGCTCATAGACACAGAAGGAGCTTGCTTTCCAACTGCCGATGACCCTGAGGCACCCCATCTCTGCCAAGTCAATGTGGTTCTTCTTTTGCTAAGCACATTCTATCTTCCAGACACCTGCTAGGGGCTCGATATGCATTCTTGCATTTTATAATTATTACAATTCTTTTGAGTTAATTACTACTTGCAGATAAGGAATCGGAGGCTCAGAATGGTTCTGTAACTTGCCCACTGTCACACAGCTCATTGCCACTTAGCACATGGGAAAAGGCCCATTATTCATTTGGTCATACCACAAATTCTCCTTGAGATGCTTACTGTGTGCAGGCAAGACGGAAGTCACAAAAGGCCCATCCCTGGCTTCTTCAGACTTCGCTTCATTTCTTTCTAATTTGTTCAGCGAGCCGAGGAGCTCCCAGACAGACGGGCATCAACACTACTTTGAAAAGCCTCCAGCGAAGGGTCTTTCCTACGTTTTCTTGGCAGGTTTCCAAGAACTCCCAGGGAGTTCCTAAGGCGGACCTGAGACCCTCTTGCTGCAATTGAAGCCAACTTCTCATGAGATGCAGACCGTCCAGAGCCTGAGGGGACCCTGAGGGCCACCTGTCCTAGAAGGGAGGTGGATAGCGTGAGACGGGGCCACAAGAACAGCAGCGTTAACTGGGACCTTAGTGGCTGAGGACTCTAATCTCCCCCCACCCCTTACAGGAGAGAAAGTGAGTTGATAGAGGGACTGTCAGGACTAGAGGAGATGATACATGTGAGTCCCTGAGGCATATAGTCGGCCCAGTTAATATTATTCCAGTCCCTACCCTGGACTCAGCCTTTTCACCAGCTGCATTAGCTGATGTAACACATCACACTGAAGCTCAGTGACTCGAAGCCACAACCATCCTTTATTGCGTCTAGTCGTTACTGTGGGTCAGAACTGGGGAGCAGCTTGTGGGGTGGCTACAGCTCAGGACTTTCACAAGTTCCCAGTCGGGCGTCAGCTGTGGCCTCGCCCTCCGGACGCTTGGCTGAGGCTGGGACACGCCACCTCCAGGCTCTCACTCAGATGGCTGGCACGCTGGCTGGCTGTTGGCTGGGGTCTCTGCTCCCGGCCACAGGGGCCTCTACACAGGGCTACTGTGCGTCCTCACAACATGGCGTCCGAGGGAACAACCCACGAGGCCAGAGCGGGATCTGTGACGTCATTGATCCTTTAGCCCTGCAAATCACACGCTTCTGCCGTATTCTGTTGGTCACACAGGGCCAGCACTGATTCCCTGGGGAAGGGCACCCACAAGGGCACCACGGCCAGGAGGCAGAGATCACTGGGACTGCTGGCCTGCTGTCTCATGGATGAGGTGCTATTTCTGGGCCAGGGTGTCCTGTCCTCTTAACTTCCTGTGTCGTGAGCTGGTACCGTGACTCCTGGCCCTGTGCTTCGCAAATAGGTGTTGAGTTGACATATGAATGGGTTGCTACAATTTTTAGAGACTCTATGGGTTCCGAATAGCAAAAGTGCCCCGAAGGCTTCCTCTCCACTAATATTTCTCTTATTCCAGAAGCAGATGTCTAAGTCAGATTCTTACCTCGAATGTATTTGGCACTTTCTTAAAAAAAAAAAAAAAGCTTCCCAAATCCCTATTTTCACCCAGCATGTATGTATTGAGTGCTTCATAGGTACCAGGGGATGTTAGAGATGGAATTGAATGTGGTGTGGTTCCAGGCTTCCTGTTGTCATGGAGTTTTCAGTCAGGAGTTAAGTGAGGTATTGAAGAAACACTTGTGGGATGTCAAACATTGTGAATAAATGATGACTATGAGTATTTCATTTGAAGAAAGCAAAGCTTGTAAGCTTTGTAATTGTTTAGCACACGTGAACGTGTGTTGTTACCGTGCAGTAAACCCTGACTTCCATGAACAGGGCAACCCTGGTTCCCTGGTCTTCCTCCCGCGGTGACTGGCTGGGCTCCGTGAGCTGACAGGCAGCATGTGTCTGGGGCTTCTTATGGAGATTTGCATGATTGGCTTGCGTGAGTCTGGATATCGGGTGGTGTGATTCAAATCCAAGAGCTTGGCCAAGGAGGGGCCTCAGTCACAGAACCTCAGACCTAAAGAGGCACCTCCAGGTGGCCCCCGAGATCCATCCACACTCGTTGCTAGGATGTCCCCTGGGCATCTTACTGTCCTCCAGTAAGTGGTTCTTCAGCTACTTTTTGATCACAAGCAGTGACAGGATGCTCGCGACCTCTCAAGCAGTGTCTCCTACTGTGGGGCGTCTCTCATGGCAAGAAAACTTCAGGCCAAGGTTGGCTGGAAACCTGCCTTCCTATAATTTCTACTCACCAAGCTTAATTCCGCCTCTGAAACTAGAGTCAAACATATCCTCTCCTTCCTGGCCGCCCCACAGGTCTCCCTGTGAGAAGTGACACTGCTTCTGAGCCTCAAGAGGTGGAGCTGTCCCCAGAACAGAGGCCTCTCCCTGGAGCTGGGAGGACCCCATCCTCGCCATAGCTCAGGTTTTGTTACTTGATTTGTAAACTCTGCTGTCTGCTCCACGTTCTATTTCTTCATAAGGCTATCTGTTTTCCTTTCGGGGTGCTGGGACCCCAATCGAAGCTCTTTACTACACCTCACTTCTCTTCCAAGAACCTGCCTGCACCCTCTCCCGTGCCCCAGGGACACACCTCAGGGCCTTGTCTCTTAGAGCCCCACAAGAAGCCCCCCAACCCCCCCAGCCGCCAGGAGGCTCCTCCCACCCTGATGGATAACCAATGGGAGGCCTCTGGGTCACTATGCAGATCTCCAGCACACATCAAAGCTCCACCTGGGACCCTCCTCATCTGAGCAATCTTCCTACTCGAACCTACATCAGCGTCCCCTTTCTCAGGAATCCATCTTAGCGGCAGCAGCACTGGGGAGGCGCCACCTGTCCCCTGGGAGGAATATTTTATCACAGGTATTGTTTAGGTGGGCGGCAATGGCAGTGACCAAAAGCAGATCTACCCTGAGCCCATTGTTCCTAGACCTTTAGGCACAATGCATTCCTTATCGCTTGCCCTGGGATGGACCCTCCAAGGCACCTCCTGGGCAAGGTGCTGCTTAGCAGCGACCGGAGGCTTGCCATGTGGTTTCTCTCATTGTTGCATGGGCCTTAGTTTTCTCCCCCAACCCAGGGATAAACTGTTGATGGCCGGGGTCAGACTTACTGTTTGTGCCCACCCCTCAAGCCTGGCACACAACCTGGGCATGCGATGTCTGCTTACCACGGAACTGCCGGGGTTCCTGAGGGAGCATTTGGAGTGGTCCCAGTTCCCGCAGCTCCACTGCGGTGCGTTGTCATTTTCATCCTTGAAATTGTCCCTTCAGATCGGCCTGGAGGAGGAGGGGCACTGGAGTGAGGAGCGTTTGTGTGGATGTGAAGGGGAGCGACGTACGTGGGGACACGTTGCCCCCCCCATGAGAAGGCAAGTTAGAAGGGGGTGTAGGGCGCCGGGTCTGCATCCATCCGGAATCCCCGAGTTAATCAGGGGCAGGAATCTGACTTTTCCTCCTCTTTTTTCACCCCCCTTCTCATCCCCACCTTCCTGTCCTAATTTCTTCGATGGGATCTCAAAGACCAAAGCACCCCTCCGGACCTTGGCAGCCCACATGACTTTGCTTTGGCCTAGTCCTTGACCTGTTACAATTAATCTCCCAAAGTGCCTGCGGTCTCCAGTCACACAGCTAATTGCCCGCGGAGTGTGCACAGTGGCCTGTCAGCCTCTGATGCGTCCGGGGCGCTGTGGCTCCCCAGTGTTGCATCAGTCACGCACGGGTTTTGGCAGGTGGACCGTTCCGTAAGGGCCCCATCCCTCCCCGAGTCTGGCTGAGGTAAGAGCCAGGCCCGAGAGTAGCCTCTCTGGATGTTCGCTCTACCCGCACGGCACTAGCCTGCTTCCTGGGAACGAGGCCACCATGGGAAATCATTTCATTCGACTATGTATTCAATTCATTCCTTCATCTAGTCTCCATCTTCTGAGACCCTGCAATGTGATAGATGTCAGGTGCTATGTGTTTGATTCAAAAACGAAGAAGACGCAGACTCTGCCCTCAAGAGCCTTGGTGTAGTCGGGGAAATGACAGGTACACCAGGAGGCCTTCTGGGCGGTAAGGGAGGCCCAGGTCGGATGCTCCGGAGTCCCCAGGGCAGGAGGGCAAATTTACTTCTACATGGGGGAAAGGGAAGTCTTCTTGAGAAAGGACGTGGTTAGGCTGGACCCGAAGGGTGGGTTTGATTTGGAGCCTGGGGGCCAGGATGTGGGAGAAGCCCCTGGCGTCTGCGGGAGTCTGCAGGGCTGTCCCCAAAGCCAGGCGCTGGGCCCCGCTTCCGCCAGGCTGGCTGCAGGGTCTCTTCAGAGCCCTTGCCAGCCTCCCATCCGTCAGCCAGGCCTCACTCCCTCCCAGCAGGAGCGCTGATCCTCGAGGCTGATGCCCATGGTCACTTTTGTGAAGTGTCACATGCTCGTGGCTCCACTTTCACCTCCCTGGTCCATCTCACAAGGCCGAGAGAGTTCCCCACTTCCAGCCTCTCTCACTTCCTTGCTTCTCACTGCACCCTCTCCAAGGACTAGGCTGTCACTTTAAATGTCACAGATGCCGCCGTACTCCCCACTACCAGACTGCAGACCTGCAGAAGCCCACCTCCCCGCAGTGGACCTGTCACTCACCCGCGCTCTCGCTCATCTTCGTTCCTTTGCTTACGCTGAGCCTTGCTCCTCCTCGCGCCTCTCCACAGGCTGACTCCTTTCATCCCTCCAGACTCAGCCCCAGGGTTGTCTCTCCCTAGAGACCCCAGGCTGGGTCACATGCCCCTCTCAGCCTTCCCACAAACACCACCATTGCCCAGAGCTGCCATATATACAATTCTCCTTTTGTGTCTACGATCAGCTCTTTCAGGGCAGGAACTTTGAATCTTTCCATCACCTGTGTGTACAGAGTAAGGGCTTAATTGGTGTTTCTCGGGTCAAGAAATGCAGGTAGGGTCCTTTATCACAGATGCCTCTGTGATACATGTGGAAAATTCTAGAATGAGGGATTGAAGAGGAGGACTTGGTACATTTTTCTTAAAGCTGTCGTGAGATTTGAATGAAGGCATTGTTCTGGCCACATTCTGGCAGCCAGCGGGCCCGGGGACAGGCTCAAAAGTGGGATGGGATAGGAGGCAGGGGTGGACAGTGGTCTGGAGGCCTGGGGGCAGGGAGACCTTCTGGGTAAGACTCTTCTCTTACCCGGGTGTGTGGCCTTCATCCAGCCCGGGCCTCCCATCTTCAGGAGGGTGATGGACTAGACTGTGGTTCCCAAAGTGTGGTCCCCAGAGTGGCAGCCACAGCATCACTTGGGAACTTGTTGGACATGCGCACTCGCAGGCCCTAAACCTACTGGGCCAGACAGACACGCTGTGGGGCAGACTCAGCCATCTATGTTTTCACAAGTCTTCCAGGGGAACCTGATACTTACTGAGGTCTGAGAAAGTTCTGGACTAGCTCAGTGCTTCTTAAACTGCCCTTGACCTGCTCTGTGTAAGAATCACTCAGGGGATGTAGTTTAGAATGAAGATCTCAGGAACGCAGCTCAGACACCTTGATACAGAAAGCTGTAGAGGCCCAAGAGCCTGCCCTTAACAGGCACCCCGGGTGAGGCGGAATCTATCTCCAGGTCGCTCGTTCAGTTTATCAACACTGTGAGGGGTGAGTGGGAGGCCCCTGGCCCACGGCTGAGAGCTGTTGGGACCATGAGAGGCAGGGAGGCGGGTCCCGGAGGCGGGTGCCGGGCCTGTCTTCCTATTGGCGGCAGAGGAAACAGGGTGAGTGCTGTGGGACCCACCGGACTCTGCCTGAAATGGGACAGTCTTTTCCCAGAATAGCCCGGGGTGGTACTGGGGAGGGCGGAGCCCTCCAGCCCCTCTAAACACCCTTGTAATTTGCTTTTAAAAATAAGCTCATGAATAATTTGTGAGCCTTGAGCAAGCCCCTTCAAAATACAGTCGTGAATGAAATGCTGGGCTTGGCCTCCTCTCAGGACACTGGACCTCGATGTCTTACTGATGGCTGGCCGCCCTGAGTGCTGCCAGCTCCCTGCTTAGTTCCTGCGCTCCGCCACCATCCTCACTGCGTGGGCTTGCCCTGGCTTGCTTGCCTACACACAGATACACCTCCCTGGTTTAGACAGTTCCAAAGGACTGCCTCGGATGCCCTTGGAACAAGAGGTGTAATTGCAGGGCTGTAGGAACCCCTGCTGGGCCCGCTGAGAGGGTGGGACCCAATCCCAGAAGCCCATTTGCAGAGGGAGGTGGCATTTAGAGCAGGTGCAAGCGTGTCTCCCGTTTTATTTCTTCGTAAGAAGCCAGGAATGGAAAGCAGACATTAAGGAGCTGTAAATAATCATCCCCCGGAGCCCGAGCAGAGTAACATGCCGGGGGCTCTGCCTGTGCAGGGACTGCGTGTGCGGGACCAGGGCAGGGGACCAGGGGAGCTTGGCTTTGTGCCCACCTAGGGAGTCCATAGGCCCAGGCACCTGCCACCTGCCCGAGACCCTATTTCAGGCAGAGCCCAAAGGGCTGGGATATGCGTACACTGCTGTGGACATGGGCACAGGAAAAAGTGAGTGTGGGAGAGGGTGGCATACGGTAGCTTTATGGCTTTTAAAATCAAATGGAAAGAAAGAGAAGAAAGAAAGAAGGAAGGAGGGAGGGAGGGAGGGAGGAAGCTTATATATAAAAAAGCTTCCATGGATGCAAAGGACATTGACAGTCAAGGGGCTCCAATGCTGTGGGTGTGCAAGACTTGAGTAAGCGGTGGCCCCAGCTCCCCGGAGGATGACCTGGGTGTGTGGCAATTCACCTGGGACAGCAGGAGCCCAGGTGTGAGGGTGGGTCCTGGGACTGTTAGTGGGACAGTTTGGGATGGGATATGAAGAAGCCGTACAAAGGACTTGTGACTAAGCTTTACATCAAAGGTTCGTGGAGAAAGACAGCTGTAAAAAGAGAGAGGGAGAGGAAGAGAGAGAGAGAGAGAGAGAGAGGGAGAGAGGGAGAGAGAGAGAGAGAGAGAGAGAGAGAGAGAGAGCGAGAGCGAGAGCGAGAGAGAGAGAGAGAGAGAGAGAGAGAGAGAGAGAGAATGAATGAATTTGGGGAGCCTACAAGCGGAGTTGTAACGGTGGAGTCAGAACCCTTCAGAACCTTGCCAGGTCAGTGGGGATGACCCTGGTCATCGCTGGGGTTCCAAAGAGGACCACAGCAGATCTGGTGGTGATGAGGAGCCAAGGGGCACAGGGGCCGGAGCAGCTGAGGGCGTTCCGCCTGGGGGGTGGGCGCCCCATAAGGAGACCGTGAAGCTCCCTGGGTGGGGCCCCGACCGCTCTCTCTCCAACCCCGTCCCGCGCGCTGAGACTGTTATGATGTCCCAGGCTGGAATCCCCAAAGTCTCCCATGGGTCCTGGTCATGCTACAGAAAGGGCCATGGCGCGGAGGAAGATGGAGCACACGCCCTGACAGAAGGAGCCACGCTGCTTGCACCCTCCAGGGCGTCGGGCCAGCGAGGCGGTCAGGACCAATGGGTGCTGTCCTGTAGGACCTCTGACAGCCATCTTCCGGAAAATCGGCATCCTCACACCAACCCCCACAATTATGATGGGAATGGCCCCCTGGAGTGGCGTGGTCTGCAGAGCCCCGCACAGCAGCCCTGGGGAAGGTGGGGAGGGGCCTCTCTCCCAGGCCCGGGCTGTCCTTCCAGGGGGAGGCAAGTGCATTTTAATAGGATCAAGCTCCGTGGATAGGCGATCATGGCACTGCCCACCTGGGGCAAGGAATAGGTGTGTTTTGTGAGGTGTCTTCGTCCGCTCAGGCTGTGATAACAAATTGCTGTAGAGCAGGTGCCTTATAAACAACAGGAATTTATTTCTCAAAGTCGAAGCTGGGAAGTCCAAGATCAAGGTGCCAGCAGATTTGGTGTCTGGTGAGAGCCTGCTTCGTGGTTCACAGATGGCTGCTGCTTGCTGTGACCCCACGTGGCGGAAGGGGTGAGGGAGCTCCCTGGGGCTCCATTTATTTATTTATTTATTTATGTATTTATTTATTTATTGAGGGCAGTGTCACTGGCCCTCATATGAGGGACCCGAACCGGGGCCGCTGGCGTCCCAAGCCAGCGCTTAACCACCGCGCCCCTCGGCGGCCTGGGCCCCTTTTATAAGGACACTGACCCCATTCATGAGGCTCCTCCCTCATGGCCTCATCACCTCCCACTGGCCCCACCTCCTGATAACATCACTTGGGGTTTCAACCTCTGAGTTTAGGGAGCCACAAACCTTTAGTCCACAGCACCTCTCTGTCGTTTGCACCGTCCAAGCTTTCCCAGAGCTGAATTCAGGCTTATTTACCAGCTGAGACGGATGGCTGAGGACCCGCTGCCTTTCAGGCCAGTGTGACAGTTGCGTTCTGTTCACTGGTGGGACAATCAATCCAACTGTTCACTGGACTAGGACAATCAATCCAACTGGCTGTTCCCAGCCACATCTGTCACCCAAATGTCCCTGTCGCCACACAGGGACTGACAAGGGCCACGCACCCCAGGGCTTCTTCATCACGCTTAGCGTAATGACGCAATGCTTCCAGAGAACACCTTAGAAGGGGCGTTGTGTGAATCAGATAATTGGTTTATAGACAGAAAATATAGACTGTTTTAATTTTTCCAACTTGAGAAAGGTTGCTTCAGGGGTGGTGTGCAGCGTGCTGTGAAAATAACTCCTTTTAATTATAATTATTTGCTTAATGACTCACACAGACAGTAGGTGAGTGGAGTATTGAGACCGCTTGCAGTTGCTCCAAAGCCTCACATCTGTACCATGCCTTATAATTTATAATGTAATTTCTCAACCAGTCTTATGTTTGCAGGGAACTTTTCAAGGTGTTGTACCCCTAGTGAGAGGCAATGCTGAGCCCTAAGCCTGGATCTTGTGGCTTCGTGTTTCATGCTCTTGGCAACTGTGTTGAGAAAATCATGTGGCCCGTGGGAATCTGCCCTCGGACACTTAGTAGCCGCGTGACCTTGGGAGTCACTTAGCCTTTTCCACCGCCACAGTAAATGAAGTCGCCACGGTTGCTTAAGAGAGGAGACAATAAGCCTGAGGCTGCTTTGCAATGCGTGAAGTGTAGATCTCATGGGCTACATGGAACAGGATGCTGATGAGGCAGCGATTAAACGGGGCGGCTGGAGAGGCCATAATTGTCATTGTTCTTGTCCCAGTCGTCAGCTGCTTCCCCGCCTCCATCTTCCCGAACTCCCCATCCCCCTCCCGCAGTGCTTTTCACCACCTAAACACTGTGCAGTTTTCTTATTGTGTCTACTGTCTCTCTCTCCTTCCACTAGAGTGGAAGTTCCAAGGGGGATGGAGTTTTTTCTGTTTCATCTTTTTTATTTTTTATTTTTTTTGAGGGCAGTGTCACTGGCCCTCCTATGTGGGACCGAACCGGGGCCGCTGGCTTCCCAAGCCAGCGCTTAACCGCCGTGCCACTCGGCCGGCCCTTGTTTGTTTCATGAGGAATGCGTAGCATCTAGAATAGTGTCTGGTACATGTGGGTCCCTTAATAAATGTTGAAATAATAAATCTTGGCTTGCCTTATTCTATGCAAATGTGGGCTTTCAGGGAGGGCCATGGCGGAAGTGGGTCAACTTGCAAAGGGAACTTGGGCCTCTCCATAAGACAAGCATGACAGCCAGCTTCTCTTGCCACAGGTGTGAAGTCGGATACCTAGTGGGGTCTCCAAGGGCCCAGGCTGGGCTCAGGGCGGGAAGGGAGGTGGGGTGGCTGCCATGGCGAGCACAGGCGTTAGGTCGTGGACCTGGGTGTAATGCAGGGGCTTAGACGTTTGTGAGGAAGGTGGCGACAGCCCAGTGAGGACTGATTCTGGAAGCGCCTCCAGTTCCAGACGCTTTGGCATCGCTTTCTTTGAGAGCCGTGACTGAGCCAATGATGCTGCCCAAAGCTGGTGGGCACCAAAGTGACCTAGGTGGCCACTCGTGTTGTGGGCGTCCGGGCAGCAGAACTGCAGCCTTCTGTCCGTAATGAGCAGGGAAGGCAGAGGTTACACACCTGGTTCTCTCCGCTTCCTGTTTTGACTCTCCTCGGGGTGAGGTCAGGAGCCATGGGTCCTGAGATATTGGGGGAGAGGAGGCGGTGGGCACGGGGCCGCAGGAAAGGATTACTGTACTCTCGGCTGACAGGACCTAACTAAGAAAGTTCAAGTCATTAGGTGGAAAAAAAGTGACCACGTGTGTATCCCAAGTTGATCAAGCAATGTACCATTTCTTCATATAGGTAACAATAAGTATACAGTTTTTTTGTTTGAATATTCTGTCTTTGCTCCTCCCAATTTCATATATATATTACATTATACACACACACACACACACACACACACACACACACACATTGGGTTGTCGGAAAAATCATGACTCATTTTTGCAATGAAAAACAAAAAAAAAATACACCATGACTTTTCTGACAATCCAATATTATATAATATATATATATATATATATATATATATATATATATATATATATTTGTTTTTTAAATCAAACACATCCTTGTTTCCTTTTCCAAACCATGGCAGAGTTTAATGTAGAACTATGGTTTTTTTTTAAGTGAGAAGGAAAAACCACTTACGTTTTCAGTTTGCCTCAACTGTCTTGATGTCCCCAATCCTCATTCACACATTTGAGCTGCTCTCTCTCTCTCTCTCTCTCTCTCTCTCTCTCTCTCTCTCTGTATGCTCAGCCATCACCAGTGCATTATTTCTTAAAACGAATGAACTGGGGAAAAAGTGCAAATTGCCCTTTCCCAGAGCCCTCAGATCAAGGAACCCCTTCTCTAAAACCTTAGGAAGCTGCCCCCACAGAATCGAGCACGTGCTGGTGGGCTGACCAGGTGGGGGTGTCTCAGGTTATAATCGTGCATGTGTGAAAAATGTGCTCCCCGCCTCCCGAGACATGCGTGATAGACATTTTTTCCAGGAGCAGACACGCCATTTATGCTCTTTCCTTCACTGTCTGCATCTCCTCCCTGCTCTGCCTTTGCGTGTGGAGTGGCTGTGTGTGTGAGAGACAGCATTAGTGACCCTCGGCCCTCTCCAAGCTGCTGACCCCACAGAGGGGCACTCTCTTGTGACGAATAGCCGGGGCCGATGTGAATAAAAGGCCCAGCCGAGAGCACAGCTGTTAAATTAGGTGGCACCCGGCACTTAGGAGCCAGGTGTGGGCTCCCACAGCAGAAAAGCGGGTGTGGGTGGGGCTCCCGCGGCCACGCGGTCCCAGGCCCCAGGCGCAGGGCAGGGGCTCCGGCCCCGCCGCGCTGCGCGTCCTGGGCTGCACCCTCCGACCAGGTGAAGACGCTGCTCTTGGGGGAGAGAAGCCCCAGGAGCCTCCACTTCCTTCGGGAGCCCAGGTTCGTCCAAATAGCTCGTTTTAGTCGGGTCCCAGGTGGCGAGTGTTAAGCTAAAGGAAAACCATTTACAGAGGCAAAGCAGAACCGGGTCAAACTGTGCTCCAGGGAGCAGCGGGGTGGGGTGGGGTGGGGGATGGAAGGGCAGGTTCCCCTCCTCCTTTCTAGAATGTTCCCCTCCCCCAACGTCACCGCACCGTCGTGGCTAGGATGGCGCCTCATCAGCGGGGGGTGAGGCCCGCACGGGCCCGCTTCCGCCCTCTGTGTGTCCCATGGGTGCTGGTCCCCCAGCCTTTTGGAAAAGCAGGACCGAATTAAAGAGAAGAGAGTCTCTGTTGTTGTTGAATACACACTGTATTTAACTTTTTTTAATCCCAGAGAAGTGAAATGCAACATCTGTTTGAGTTCATGAGTAACATCCAAAGACTGACGACTCAGAATTTCCTAATTGAAATCATTTTTAAGGCACTCTGCAGAGCCAGCTTTCATCTCGTCCTTCGTTGGGCTTTGCTCCAAACGGTGGCAGAACACCTGGTTTCTTTCTTCAAAGTGATACACACATGCTCATGCTTTATACCTGCTCAGTGTCCCGACGACATCGAAACCCAGCACAATTCCAATTGAGACACAGTAAAGGGAGGAAATACAATGTGGGGGAGGGTAGGGGAGCAGAGAGAGGACACAAGTAAATGAACTGGCATGGTGGGGAGGGAGGGAGAGAGGGAGAGGGGGAGGGGAGGGGGCAGGGGAGAGAGGGAGGGGAGAGAGGGAGGGGGAGAGAGAGGGAGAAGGGGAGGGGGAGGGGGAGGAGGGGGAGGGGAGAGGGGAGGGGGAGGGGGAGGGGAGAGAGGGAGGGGAGAGAGAGGGAGAAGGGGAGAGGGAAGGGGAGGGGAGAGGGAGGGGGAGAGGGGAGGGAGAGGGGGAGAGAGGGAGGGCGAGAGGGGAGGGGAGAGAGGGGGAGAGGGGAGGGGGAGAGGGAGAGAGAGGGGGAGGGAGGAGAGAGAGGGGAGAGAGGGAGAGAGAGACAGAGAGAGGGAGAGACTGAGAGGGGGATGGAGAGGGGGAGAGGGGGAGAGGGAGAGAGGGAGGGGGAGGGAGAGAGAGAGGGGGAGGGGGAGGGGGAGAGAGAGAGAAGACCGGAAGGGAAATGGAGGGGGGGTGGCCAGATGGCTGGCTACTGGGGAAAAACAGGCTCCATCTCCCAGTGAGGTTTAAATTAATTTAGCTGGTTCCTTTTTAAAAATTCATTTGTAAAGGTAGGGCCAGTATAAGGGAGTTGTCTCAAAATTACAGATTGTGTATGTAGGTAGTGTGCTTGTGCCCATGCACTTACGGAGGGCTGGTCGTGGGGATAAGTGTGGTCTGGAGGGCACTAAGAAGCCCTGGAGGGCTGGTCGTGGGGATAAGTGTGGTCTGGAGGGCACTAGAAAGCCCGCCTGATAAAATGGAACTTCCCTCCTGGCCCACGATCGTGCCTGAAAACCCCACCATTAGCGCCTCTCTTCAGGTTAAGGCATTATCTGTATTCCCTCTTAAAACATAAATGTTACCATGGGTGGGGGGGTTACCACTCTAAGCACCCACTGACTGAACCGTCACCTGTCCCAGTCAGACCCTGAGATGGGAACAGGGCAGGGATATTCCGACCACCGGGAAGGAAGACTGCGTGGTATGGAACGCGGGGTGGGGGACAGACTGGGTGGCCCACAGTGTGGGGGGTAGTGTCTGCCCCGGAAGTTACTCAGATGGGGGGTCAGGGAGCAAAACAACTCTTCCCACATCACAGGTTCCCTAGGTGCTCTGTGTGTGTGTGTGTGTGTGTGTGTGTAACAGTGTGCACAGATCTCAACGTTCTGTGTATACATCGCACATGGGATTCGCTCCGGCCTATCATGAACATAGCACACCCCTGTGGATTGCGATATGCGCACACACACACACAGACACACACTCACACAGACACACACGCTCACACACAGACACACACACACACTGACTCACACTCAGCAGTGGAGATCTTGTAAGTGTGGCACATGAGATGTCTCTTCTCAGCCATCTGGGATTTGGATGCTGCCCGATTGTTGGGGAACGACTGGCTTGGGACAGTGTGACTCCTTCCTCTGTCATCAGGAGACCCTCTGCAGAAATGGCCAAGGCTGGGGTTATCGGGACTGGGCTTGGGCCTTCCCGCCAGGATTGGGGTTTGCAGACATGTCTGTCACCAAAGAGTCCTTTAGAGCTTTGGTTGGGAGCCTAGGGGTGCAGGCGGAGAGAGAACCTGGCAAGTGGCAGGTTTCGGCTCTTGGAGAAGCTGGAGGGGGTCTGGGTGCAGGCCCCAGGCTCGGGGTACAATGGTGGGGCCTGCCAAGGAGGCAGGGGTGTGCTCTGGGTGGCTGAGCTGCTGGGGATGGTCCAGCGAGGGGGCGGGGCAGGGGGAGGAGAAGGCTGCCATGCCTCAGTGGCCTCTCATCCTTGGTGAACAGAGGGAACTAAAGAGCGAAGATCTGGGAGGTGGGGAGGGGCAGAGGAGAGATGACGCCGGAAGCGCTCTCAGCCCTGGGCCCACGTCAGAATCATCTGGGCCACTTTGTAAAAGCATCAGTGCTCAGGCTCCCACCCCGGAGTCTCGCTGCAATGAGTTGGGGAGAGGACCAGGCGCGGGTCCTTTAAGCTCCTCGGGGTCTCTGATGTGCAGGTGGTGTTAAGGGCAGCGCCAGAGCAGGACACGGACCGCTCTGAGATGGGCAGCTGGGGGCTGGCCGGCCGTCCCCACTGGGCACGTGATGGAGGAGAAGGGAGGTCTGGGGCCAGCGGGGAGGGGCGAGGGGAGGAGGGTTCCGAGGGCTCCTGTTTAGACAGTCGAGCTCCTGGGGATGTGCGTGGCCTCACAGCCTCACTAGCTGGTGGTTTCCAACTGCACCTCCAGCTGAAACACCTCTGGCAGAGGTGTTCGGGCTGAGAATCGTCCCCCACCTGTGTTTTCTGTGGCTTCAAAGGGGAATAACTCACTGTGCTCTCTGCGGCTGCAGGCTTCAAAGATGGGAGTGGATTTTCTGCTGTGTAATAAATACACATTTCATAAATACGTAAGCCAGTCGGTAGAACATTCTTGCCCTCTCAGGGTGGTTCTCCCCTCACCCCTTGGTCCCGGTGGCACACGCTTCGCCCTTGGTTACCCGAAGGCACCAAGCTTGGCCGTGTAGGGGAAACAGGATGCTTTGTCCCTGGCGAGTGTTAACATTGCCCCCCATGTGGAGAAGAGAGGAAGAGGGGAGAGGCTTAGCCCCCTGTTTCCCACCCAGAAGGGTAGGGAGGGGAGGCAGGGTTTGAGAACCAAGGCTGGGACCCTTTAGGTCTCTGAAGTCCAGGCTGACCAGCTCTGACCCCGGGGCAGCCTCACTCAGAGCGTGGGATGGCTTGAGACCCGGGTGGACCCCATCTTTGCACACGAAGATACAGCAGGCACAAATCCCACATCAACACAGCTTCCCAGGAGCCAACCAGCCCTCCCCCCCCCCAGCCCATAAAGGGAGGCTGCATGGCCCATGGAGGGTGAGAGGATGACAGGTCATGGGATGGGAGGAGACAGGTAGGATGGCACTTGTATTAATGGGAAATCAGCTGTCCAGTGCTTCCGCTTCTGGGGCCACCGGCCATAGCTTGTGTCCTCCTCTTAGCCTCTGCCATGTGGCTCTGCTTGCTGGGCATGCCTTGTCCTACTAGGTGACCTGTATGTGGACATGGAAAAGTAAATAAAATGGGCATTAAGACAGTGAGCAAAGAGTGTCATCCCATAAAAGCAGGTGTTCATAATCTGGACACCATATTTAAGGGGTTTCAAGGGGACAGTGACCCTGAAACTTTATGCAAAGCTATGGGCACTTATATACTGATGCATTTCTCCATAAAGATGGTCTATAGCATTCATGTAACTCTTAAAAAATGATTAAAAGCTAAAATAACATCAAGGGAATTCCAGATTGTCTGTAGGCGTAACGCAGCAGCCAGGCACAAAGCGGCTACAGAAACGGGTGGGCTTTTCAGACATCCCCTCGCCTTGTTGCAATTGAAGTTGGCAGACAACCCATGACACCACACACGGGGACGTCATAGCCTAGAAGCCACGGTAGGAACTGTCTCTCCATCCCCCCGTGCTGTGGAAAAGCTGCCCTGCTGTGGGTCAGTGAATGCCGGTTCCTTCCTCAATAAGCGACTGGCCAGGAGCACTGGCCATGCGACGCTCTGCCGGCCCTTAGTGTCTTGTGTGGAACAGCACGGCAGGCCTGCTGGGTGAGGCGGGTGGGTGCGCCGGCCTGAAGATGACCTCAGAGTCTGTCTGCTGGACAGGTGGCCGTGTGCAAATTCACAGCATCGCAACGACTGCTGGTCATTACCTTCATCCTTACATTATTCATATTAGATCAATTGTATTTACTACACAATAGGGTACCTTTGGGTCAGCTTGACAGACACTATTTGAGCTGCGTGGTTGAGTTTGGTCCGTCAGTTTCCCCAAGGTGAGGCACAAGGGCTCAGAGCGCCCCGCCAAGGCGCTCTGACAGCCTGGCAACTGTGAGGGGTGACCAGCGCAATGGGAGCCAACCTTCTTCCCCTTTCACAGATGGGAGAGGTGGAGGGACCGTCATGAGACCTGCTTGATCAAGTACATTCAAAATGAGGCCTTAGGGTCTCAGGTCTCTGGGTCCACGAGACGCCCCTGAGCTTCTGACAGGGGCCGGCTGGGAAATGATCACTTCCTCACTGAGGAGGGAAAGACAACGTAGTTTTGGGTTGCAGTTTCGGATCTGAGTTTACAGCTGGTTATTCTCACAAGAAACTCCCCGTTTTCTTTCTGGGGAACGTGCCCAAAGAAAGCTTTTGCCTTTGTTTGGTTTTGGGTGGCTTCTGGGAGCAGATGTTCTGGTTGCAGGAAAACCACATCATTCTTCAGGTGAGACAGTTAGAGGGGTTTTTGATCCCTGGTGTGTGTGTGTGTGCACGCGCACGCGTGTGCGTACGGGGCCCTAAGAGGTGGGGGTACAGCCTCGGCCCCTCTCGTCTCCTGTGCATATACACAGTCCTTCTGTCTTCCCTAATTAATCAGAAGTAATAGCTTTCTATAGTTTCTGGCACGTGAGGGAGTGACGTGGGAAATAATTTAATCGTCAGTCTTGCTTTCAAAGCCCAGTTTAATGAAATAGTTCTCAGCCAGGAGTGCATATATTATCTTTCCTATTATTTTCCCAATTAACATTTCACTGGATCACGTCTGTGTAGAATATTCTAATTGGCCTAAGGGTGGGGGTGAGGCGACGTGAGCAGATGGGGCGCTGACCAGCTGTCTCTCCCGTCCCTGTGCCTGTGTGCGTGCTGCTGGCTGTGGCCCCCCCCGGGGCCTGCCCTCGGAAGAGCCCGGCTTGCCTGTGCTGCACTGTCACCTCACCCGTCCTCACCCGTGGCCAGAGGGGCGACACCCGCTCACTGGAAGACAGGTTGATGCACTGGACAGAAAGACGGCTGAGGGAGCGCTGGCCAGGGTCCTAGGGTTCCCCGTGCTGAGTGCCCGCAGAGCCTCCCATGGGCAGGGACTCCGCTTGGCCCAGCACAGAGCAGATACTCCATAGAAACGCTCCCTGGAAAGCTGAGTACGTGGTGGGACCTCGCGATATCTCCCTAATCCGTTGTCCTTATGAAGCGTGGAAGCTGGCAGAAGGCGTGCTGGGCTGAGTGAGGTAGGCTGGGTGTCTAGGGTGGACACTTCGGGGTTACTCAGCAAGTGCAGGGGCAGCGTCTGCACAAACCGGGTGAGCGCCTCCTACACGCGGCACCCCGGGCCTTGCCGGCCCCGAGCCCGGGTCTGGCCCACGGCGGAGCACTCTGTCCTCCTCCCGCCACCCTGAGGCCAGTGACACTCAGCAAATACCTCCGCTGCTCTGTCAGAGCCTTTCGTCCCCAGGGAGCGCCGAGGGCAGCTGGGCTGCGGCCCTGGGTCCTGGCCTCCCCAGCCCCGCTGTCATCCCGAGGTTTACTTTCCTTTTCTCCAGCAGAACTGCCGGCCTCAGCACACTCAGCTGCTTTAATGATCAAGCCAGGTTTTCTGGGTTAGCCAAGGAAAATGGGCCTGGAGGCTAATGGGAGGCTCCTGTGCGTGGCCAGCAGCCCTCTGCCCAGAGCCCGGCTCACGCTGGTCCTGCTGAGAGGAGCTGGTAGGTTCTCTGTGGGACCACCTCCCAGTGGGGCAAAATTACTTCTCTCCTCAGAGAGCCTGTGATGGGGGCCCAGCTGCGGGTGTGGGGACGGAGGCAAGGGGGCTTGGGAGGCAGCCCTGAGGCAGCTGGGTGGCTGTGTGGCTGGCCCTGTGGAATGGGGCCACAGAGGCACAGAGGGCCAAGAGGGCCATAACGTGTGGTTCCAGGGTGGTCAGACAGCCTGGGGTGGGGGAAGGGGCGCGGCCTAGGAGATGTGATTTCCTCCTTTTACGGGGATTCACATGACCAGATCAGTCATGCTGCCTCCAAACTGTGGAGCCCCAGCCAAGACCTGGGACATCAGAAACTAGAGACAGATAGGCCAGGAGAGAGCCACAGAAATGTAGGTAGGTAGGTAGATTTCTCTATCGTCTATCTGTTATCTAATTTTTATTTCTTCCCCTCCGTGTCTCTTGCCTGAGTCCACGATGGAGAAAACACAGCTGTCCCTGGGCGGCTTCTCTGGTTGCCCTAAACTAGGCAAATCGTGCTGGGACTTGAAGTCTGGCCCAGATCTGATGTTCGGCCTCCTTTCCTTTCCAAAAGGCCTCCCAGAGTTCCAGCCACAAATTCTGCTGAGCTGTTTTCTACCGGACTAGGCAGCGGTCTTCTTTCTTTTCTTGACCACCAGGGTTCAGGCCTCTCCAGCACGATGTCTGGGATGGGGAGAGCGCAAAGCCCACCCCTCCACTGGGCCAGGCTCACTTGGCAGGGAGAGTGGGTTTCCCTGAGATGGCTCTGGGCTTCCAAGTAGATGGGGCTTGAGGGCCAGCCACTTGGGCCCTGAGTCTACTGATGTGACCATACTGTACATTAGTCAGCAGTTTAGACATTTTGGACTGTTTCTAGACATCATTCCACCTGACTCTGACTTCCTGACTGTGATGTCGGCTGGGCTGTATTAGTGGCTCAGTTAGCAGAGAAGGAAACTGAGGCCCAGATGAATGAAGTGATATGCTCAAGGTCTAGTTCGCCAGCTGGGTCCAGATGATCTCAAATCCTGCTGAGGCTCTGGTCTCCAAACTCAGAACCGCCAATGGGCTTCCCTGGGTAGGTGATAAATCACTCGAAGGCACAGAGCCCGGGACTCCTCAGGAGGGCTTATTCTGTCTGTGCACCCAGGGGCAAATTAGGGCAGCCCCTCAAAGACTCCCCGATCTCCTGGGCCAGCCCTGCCTGGGGAATAGCAGCAGCTGGACCAGCCGAGAAGGATGCATTCTTCTAGTTAGGGAGAGAATGTTCCATGGGGATTGAATAACGGTGGGCACAGGAGATGAACCACTAATATTAGTGTGACCTTGGACAGCTCACATGACATTTCTCAAGTCCCTCATCTGCAAAATGGGGACACAAGGGGATCTTATAGGAATGTTGAGAATCCCATGACAAAATATGTGTCTGTATTCTATATACTGTAACATATTAATCAATGGGAGTTTTTGTTAATAAGTGACAGAAAAAGTTCCTATCTTGAACAGAGGGTTGTTTTTTTTATTCTATACAAAGGAAAGTAAAAATGTTTTGTAGACTGTAAAGCACTATACATGTCAAAGGAATTGCTAGGAGGCCTGAGGTTAGTGATGGGGGAGGGATTCAAGGGGGGAGGGCACACACTCCATTTCCCCAGGTGTGTTCCTATAAAGTGTTTGAGAATGGTCAAATGACCTTGGCCGTCCTCTGGCCACGGAGCTGGCAGCTCTCATGAAGGCCTTCCATAGTCAGATGTTTTACCAAGGAAACTGGAACCAGATGTACTCAAGAACTCAAAAGAAATTAATGGCATTAAGACTCGGGGGTAAAAATATCTGTGTGCACTGAGCTTGCTCTCTCAGCTCCCTTTCTATCTAAGGATCGTTTAGGCTTAATTATAGAGTTCAGGCATTCACTGGGTTTTTGATTTTCTCCTCAGCTGCAAGAGTGTGTGAGCGTAGTGGGGGGTGTGTACATCTTTCTCTGCAACTCACGAGCTGGCTCTGACAACGCTTAATTGTGGCCTCGGTTCTAACAAGCACGTTCAAGGTGCCGAGCAGAGCTCAGGCCATGGTTTCCGGTGCCTGCGCTCCACGGCTGCTCCTGCCGTGGTGACGGGTGGCGGGGCCTCGCTCAGAAGCCTCAGCTGCGGGGTGGAACTTGCCGCCTCATTTTGTGTTTACCATGCTTAAGGGATCCTGAGACCAGGAGAGATTTCCTGCTCTAATTACCAGCCCTGAGCCAGGAGCTGCCCAGTGACAGCTCACACACATGGCACCCGACAGGCAATGTTCCTGGGCCAGTCTCCCTGGGGGTGACCATCTCTGCATCAGAAAACAGCGTTTGTTCTCTTATGTTTAATATGTCCACTTAGTAGATGGGGAGGGACCCCATGACCACGTAGGTGCCAGTGGCTTGCTTTCTCCCTCTCTCCCTTCTCTTTGTGCCCCACAGTCAGGGGACAACTGGGGAGGCAGCATGGGAAAGTGGAAGAACATGGAACTTGGAGCCAAATGGCCTAGCTTGAACCGTAGCTCCTGACATTTTCTGTTTGTGTATCTATGTGACTAAGTACTTTAACCCCTTAGGGTCTTACTGTGTTGTTTGTAAAATGGGGATAATAACAATATTACACTCCTCCTAAGACTGTCTGGGGATGAGAAAATGCATATGGAAGGCTTTGGTAAAATAGAAATCATAATTCTTTTCTTTTACTGCTCAGAATTGCTGCTTAGAATATGATATTGACCTATGGCGGTGTCATTCCTAGCACCAGGGCAGAGGGAGCTGCAAAAAGGCCCACAGAATGGAGCGGACAGGAAATGAGCCTCCAACCTTCCCATGTGCTGTGGGCCAAAGCAACGGCTTGGGTTGTAAAATGCTTACATTACAGCCAAGGGGCCCAGGGTAAGAGTTCAATCTCAAAACAGCTGTCACCGATAAAAAGGAATCTGGAACCTTCATTTTTCGGACATAATTGTAATAAGGATTTCCCCCTGTTCTTTGAAGGATGGATCCAGTTGTCTCTAGCTGAATGGTCCAGGGATGGTGACAAGCTTTAGCTGGAAGACAAGGAGAAGAATGTGGGTCTCGGGTAATTGTGACAGTGCTGTGATATGAGATTTGGGAGACCTAGGCTCTTCTCTTGGCTCTGCTGCTAATTAGGTGTGTGACCCTTAGTAGATGACCTAATTGAACTAGACCTCAATTCCCTTGAGATAGCAGAATAAAAGATCTCAAAGGTGACTAGACTGAAGAACCTATGACCTGATGAAATGCTCTTTTCCACACAGGAATCTGTGCCACCAAGAAACCATTCTGTGTGTATGCAAAGTCCAAAAATAGCCCTAAGACCATCCAACTAAAAATCAAGGCACCAAGTAAGCCCCTTTAAACTGATGGCATCTGGTGTTAGATCTGGGGACTCTTGGGAACAAAGGCTTGATGGGATGACGGAGGTGACCCAACAGAGATTCGAAGGTGAGCTCTCTTGCTGGAGAGGCTTTCATTTGGCCATATCCTGACTAAGCTGAGGTGATGATCCAAGGGTCACAGAAAGACAAAGGATTGTTTTCTTGTAAAATGACTGTAACCTTACAATAATTGGTTGCAGGGCCTTAGAGCATTATGCAGGTGATTTCAGAATTGAGACACTCAGCCGTGGAGGTTACAGCAGGGTCCCTGACAAAAGCCATAGTGTGCATATGCACAGGACCTTTGTCTTTTACAAGCATCTTCCCATCTGTTTTTCTCATTTTGCCATTCCCTAATTTTCCAGAGAACAGGTCTGGGGTCATTTCTTGAAAAATTCTGAAAAGTATGAGTTTTCAGGGGAAACAAGTCTAGCTGTGTATACTGTGCCGTTACGTGTAAATCTAATGGTGTAGGTCACATCTTATTTTAATGGGCAGGAGGAATGTGAAAACAGAAATCTCGTGTAGGATTTTGGGCTATAAATAATCCTTCCTTGTTAATCTGTTGTTTGTTACAATTCTGGATTTTTAAATATCAGATTTTCTTAAAGTAAGGCCATGTAGATTCCAGGGTCTGTGTCCTTTCTCCAGAGTCCCATGAGGGTGGCCTTTAATTCAATCAGAGGGAGAGATGGTGGTTTCTGACTTCTCCCTCCAGGATATCGGCTGCTTTATACATCAGCCATGGAGCTCTTTAGGGCTACCTCACCCACAAACAAAACAAAAACCAAAGCAAACCCAGGAAGTAGGGGAAGGGACAGAGGAATCCAAATGTACCAGCCAAATTACTTCTAGATGAAATGTCTCCAGGTTGTCTCTGAGTCACTGATGTGTCATTAATGCACTGTTATAAATAGCCCAGCTTGTCATCAGTAACTAATCTATAAGACAGTGGCTGGTGGCTGGGATGTGAGGTTAACACCACATAACCTGGGATGGATCTATTAACCCTCTCATGTAAATAAGCACCATCCCTGGGACTAGAACCTGAAAAAAATGAGACTAAATTTAATACAAGTAATAAGAAATTCCTCCTGCTTTCCCCTGCTCCCTCCCCAAACTGTGGTAGAAGACACATCTTGGGAGCTAGACGACTGCACTAACTGCTCTGAGCTTCAACTGTCTCACCTCTGAAATTAGGCTGGCAGTATCCATCCATAAAATCCACAATGACATTGTGAGAGGTTTGGGGAGGTTTCAATAAGGAATCCCAAGTTGCATGATTAAGAATAAAGGGAAAAGCTCTTTTTGGGGGGTGATGTAAGCTAGAAGAGCTGGAAAAATTCTTGTTGTAAAGACTGGAAAGTCTTTGAAAAGTTTGATGTTGGCTTGACTAAAGGAAATATGGTCTCTCGTCTTTATTGGTTGGCTCTGAGCTGTTGAGGCTTGTTTAACGTGAGTGCTAGGATTTTCATTAAAGGGCTCTGGAGTAAACCTTCTGAAGCACTTTTCTCACAAAGGCTCAAGAAGCTAAAGTTGAGCTTCTGTGAAATTGAGCTAAAATAAACATGTGGGTACACAGGGTATGTGCTGTGTATGCCTCAGGGCTATGAGGCATATGCGGCACTGCCAACAGCCCCGCTAGTAATCACGCTACACACCCTGGCATGCGTGCATGCGTTCTACATGGTAAATCATTCAGAAACTAAAAAACAAAAACAAAAACAAAAACAAAAAAAACAAAAAAAACCCAAGCAGACAAAAAAATGAAAATACTATTCTTATTTGTTGAAATGTTCCTGAAACCCTACATGGATTCATGGCTCATAAATAATTATCTGTTTGTAAATTTAGGGCTAGTAATGGGAACAGAATAACCAGCTGTAAACAAAAATCACAATTCAGATTTCACTAAAGACATGGTGAAGGCCCCAAATAGCATAGGTGTTACAGAATACAGACAGGATCTACCCAAATACTGTGATTAAGGATACTCTGAATAATCACTTTTCTGAAAGAGGTAGGTAGATGGAACCATTGAAAGTCGCCATCACTGAGTTCACATCAGAACCTTGGACAGCTCCCAGGAGGCTCGCCCCCAGACTAGAGCAAATCTCAATGTAGCCCAGCTTTCTAAGTGTTCCTTGCATTCCAGCGAGTATGTTGATGATCTGATGATCAACTAATGAATGCACAATAATTAATTTGTAATAACACTGATTCCTTTCTCTCCCCATTCTCTTCACCACCGGACTTTCATTCCACCCTTTTCCCCAGCACCTTACGGTCAGACAGAGGGACTGTCTCGTACAAACACCTGGTATGGATGTTTTCACGCCCACTTCTAATTGATTGGGAAGCAGCATTTGCCACAGGCACTGTTTAATTTTGTTTCCATCCCCTGCGTCTCACAGGAGAGAAATGGTCAATAGTTCAGATAGAAGAATCCTCCTGGTCAGCTCCAAAATATGGCTACTTGCATGGTAATCACGGCAAGTCTGTTAAAACAGGTGATATCTTGATTCCTAAAAGGAAGGGATTTTTCCTAAGGATTATGATTCTACCACCCAAGCAGCAGCCATGCTTGTCACCAGTGGCTGCAAAGGCTGGCGAACCCAGAGGTCTGCTTTGGCTCAGAGACTCAATTTGGCTCTTGCCACCCCTGGCGGCCTCGCTGCATGTGTTCCCCACACTGTCCAGCCAGCCTGCGGCTACTTAGGGGGGATCACCACCAGCGGTGGCCCCCGCTTGGGCCTCCACATGAGGACCTGTGCATCGTTGGCATTGGGTTTCACTAGTGCGTTGGGGGGAATGGGCTCCATCCGGCTCAGGATCCGGGGCTGCTCTTGCTGAGTCCTGCCCACCAGCCGGGCCCGCTGCCCCAAGAGCTGAAGAGGGTCCACCTGGATGTCCACCCTCATCCTCCACTTGATGGTCTGCAGAATGATTTTCTCCTTTGTGGTCGTGTTCATGGCCACCAGCCAGGTGGTAAAACTTTGGTCCCTCTTGATCCTGGTGAGCAGTGGCACGTTGCTGTCACTCACTGGCACTGCCCACGTCACGCTTGGGTAGAAGTTGTCATTCATGCTGACGGAGAACCTGGAGATCTTGTTGGTGGGGCCAACCAGGGTCACCGTTTCCGTGGTGTTCCCGTACCAAGGGTAGCTCACCCCATCTGAGTCACTGATGGCTTTTACTCTCCCTTCCCTCAGGTCGGGCAGTTCCCAGCTTGACCTGGCAAAGCAGAAGAGATGCACAAGAAAAGGCTAAATGAATCTTCCCGAAGCTGGGGAGGGGCCCGCCACTTCCTAACGCAGCCAAGGTGAGCAAGATAGGACGGTCAGAGGGGAATTGGCCTCAAAAAGTTCTATGTTGTGCTGTTTTGAGGATTAAATAGGAACAAATTTAAAACACCCACAAAAATAAAAATAAAAACACCAAAACAAGTTAAATAGGGCCATAGCTAGTCCAACTAACTGGAAGCAGAAAGCTCAAAGAGGCATTTGTGACACCCACAAAGAGGCATTGACTCTTTGGGATGGTGGAATTATAATCTGCCATTGAGAGGCATTCCACTGCAAGAACCACTTTCCTGGGAAGTATGAGTGTGTGGAAGGTTTATTTGTTGGGAAAAGGTGGTGGTTAAAATTTGATGTACTCGGAAGGAACTATGGTGGCAGGGAGGGCATAAGGAGGCAAGATTAAGATTACGCTCATTTCTAGGAGCTCATAGTCACTGGCCACCCCAGCGCTTAGAAAACAGACACACTGATAACAGGAGACAGTGGTCACTTTCTGGAAACCACTTCAATGTGGACTCTGTGCGGCAGGCTGGCGCACGCAGTCTTTTGGATGCTGTTCTCCCATTCACATCAGTCCCGCCTGGAAGTCTCATTGCTTAGTTTAGCAAACTTGCCATCTGGGGCACTTTGCTACTCGTCCTGGCTGCCCCTGACCTTGTATAGGCGGGAGGAGGACATGTACCCCACTCTTAGCCCATGTGTTTCTCCCCTGCCATGGACTCATCACCACCATCATTATTACCATCATCATCATCATCACCCCCCACCACCATTATCACCACCCCCACCACCACCATCACCACCCCCACCATTATCACCCCCCTACCACCACCACCCCCACCATCACCACCACCACCCCCACCATCACCACCCCCACCCCACCACCACCATTATCACCACCACCACCATTATCATCACCCCCACCCCCACCATCACCACTATTATCACCACCACCACCATTATCACCACCACCACCACCATCACCACCACCACCATTATCACCACCACCATTACCACCCCCACCACCATCACCACTATTATCACCACCACCACCATTATCACCATCACCACCATTATCATCACCACCATCACCACCCCCACCACCACCATTATCACCATCACCATTATCACCCCCCTACCACCACCACCCCCACCACCACCATCATTACCACCCCCACCCCACCACCACCATTATCACCACCACCACCATTACCACCCCACCACCACCATCACCATTATTATCACCACCACCCACATCACCACCATTATCACCACCACCACCACCATCATCACCCCACCACCATTATCACCACCACCACCACCATCACCACCACCACCACCACCACCATCACCACCACCACCACCATCACCATCACCACCACCACCACCACCATCACCATCATCATCACCCCCACCACCATCACCACCACCACCATTATCACCACCACCACCATTATCACCACCACCATTACCACCCCACCACCATCACCACTATTATCACCACCAGCCCCACCACCACCACTATCACCACCATCACCATCACCACCACCACCACCATCACCATCATCACCACCACCACCATTATCACCACTCCCACCACCATCATCACCCCCACCACCATTATCACCACCACCATTACCACCCCACCACCATCACCACTATTATCACCACCAGCCCCACCACCACCACTATCACCACCATCACCCCTCCACCACCATTATCACCACCATCACCACCACCACCACCACCATCACCCCTCCACCATTATCACCACAATTATCACCACCACCACCATTATCACCATCACCACCATTATCATCATCACCACCATCACCACCACCACCATCATCACCCTTCCACCTCCCCTACCCCCCACCCCCCCACCACCATTACCATTATCACCCCCCCACACCATCATCACCACCACCATAGTTGATACTCATTGAGAACTTGCACTATTTGAACCACTGTGACTATGTTTTCTCAGTTAATACTCCAAACATCCCACAAGATAAGTGAATTTCGATTTCCCTTTACACAGGAGAGGATGGAGAAACTTCGAATTCCACATGGCCCAAACCAACCTCATCGTCTCCACCACAAACGTGGCCCTCATCCTGTCTCTGCGGCAGTGGTGGCCCAGTGCCCACTGTCTGCCAGGCCAGAGGGGAGGGTTGTCTTCAGCCCTCCTGTGCCCGCTCCCAGACTGCCATGCCTATTGTGTCACTGCATCCTGTGAATTTTGCCCAGTGAGTGATGCTTGAGTTTACTGCCTTTTCTCCATGCAGCTGTCACTGCCCTCACTTCATCCAAGCCCCAGCATCTCTGGCCTGGTCTACTGTGTGGTCCATCACGGGTCTCTCTGCCTCCAACCCCAATTCCTCTCAAATTCACCTTTGAGGATGCACTGGCGCTCAGACGTGCAGACCTGACTACATCCTTTCCATGCCTGAAACCCTTCTACATGGGCCCCACTGGCATCAACCACAGGGTAAAATTCAAGCTCCTTTATTGACATAAAGAACATACATGGCCCTCATGTTTGGGCCTCCCTGTCCCCACACCACACTGCTGCTCACCTGGGCCCACCTGCTCATGTCCTGCCCTCTACCTGCCCTTTCCCTCCTAAACACCTCACTGTAGTTAACCACTCATCCTTTGAGAATCACTGCATGTGTCACTTCCTCCAGGAAGACCTCTCTGTGCTCCTATGGACAGATCCAGCTCTTTACAGTCCCAGGTTATAATTATCTGTTGCTTTATCTGTCTTCCCCATTAGACTATGAGTTCCCTGAGGCTTGGCACATGGTAGATCTTAATAAATCTTGGCAGAATGAATAAATATCTTATTTTAATCCTTTTCATGCCCCTATGGCTGGGGCTTGGTACAGCTGGTATACTACGAAGTGCTTTATCACAGTTTTACACTTATAGATTCACTCACCTTAAAAAAGCACTAACATCCACTGTCCATTTAGGATCAATTATTAGACAAGCACCAGGCCTAACAGTTATTTATGCTTAAGGGGGAGGTGGACAAGCCACACATAAGTAGAAATGAATGAATGAATTGGTGAATATAAATGATACTTAGTGACTATTCATGCCATCAGATACCTGCATACAAATGGAGCGACACAGATTCCAAGTGATACATTAATCGGAGACACGGACATCCGTGCGAGCTATGGCAGGGGAGAGCTCTGTGGAGGAAACGGGCTATGAACTGTTAAGAATAAAGGAAAGCAAGGCACCCCCAGGTAAAAGGTTCTACCCCGGGTGATCGTGTGACATTAACCATGAACACTGAGTGTCCAGGGAACAGAGGACCACCGGAGGGCTAGCGTTGGGAAGCGTGGGCGAGGCTGGGTGTGCAGGGCGGGATCAAGTTTGCGAGGTACCTTTAATATGGGCTTAGGCTTTGAGCTTCCTCGTCTGGGTGGTGGGACTTTTGGGCAGGGGTTGGGTGTGCCAGGAAGAAGGATCATGGAGACTTAGAGGGCTACAGAGGGGGCAGGTATGTTTAGGAGCCTTTGCGACATTCTAGGGGATCTTTACTGAGGCTTCATGTAGGCTGGTGGCTGGGGCGATGGAGAGCAGGGGCTGTATCTAAGGTAGATTACCTGAGGTAACTGGTTGTCTGTCAGAGACAAAGCAGGCACAAAGAATAGCAGTCATTCTGAAGAGCCAGGCATGGTTGGCTGGGGTGGGTGTGGGTGACCCCTCTGAGAAGTAACAAGGTGTGGTCTCAGTGTCGCTGACATTCCACACCCACCCCGGGCCCCCCGGATGGTATTTCAGGGTGCAGAGCCCTGACTCCTCCACTGGAGAGTGAGGCTGTGGTCTTGTTGGGTTCCGGCCCAGAACTGGGTGCGCGGCGCATGGGACATGCTCGCTGTTGCTTCTCCTGGCATCTCGTTCTTTCTTAGCATCCTGGGCTGGCCCTGCTTCACCTCTCAGCCTTTTCACTGTGGAGGGCCGGCTCTCAGTCTTGGGGCCTCTTCTCCTTTGATCTGCTCACGTCCCTTGCTGATCTCCTCCACCTCGGGGCTGTAAGTGCCGTCTACACTGACGACTGCCGAGCTTCCGTCTCCAGCCTGGGCTGCCCCCAACCCCGAGCTCCAGGCCCACAGAACCAACTGCCCATTTGCCCACAACTTTGGAGTCACTCTCAACCACTCTCTCACATTCCACGAATTAACTATCAGCAAATCCTGTTGCTGTCATCGAAATAGAGCTAGAACTCATCTCCTTCCCATCACCTCCACGACCGCGACTCTGGTCCAAGCTGGAGCAGCCTCTCCTGGGTTACTGGGACAGCTTCCTAACGGTCTCTGCTCTACTGCCCTGGTCTGCTTTCAACATGGCAGCCACAGGGATCTTGTTAAACACATGAAATCGTGTCACTCCTCTGCTCACCAAATTCCTATGGCTCCCAAACCACCCAGGAAAAGCGCATGTCCTTAAAAGAACCTGAGAGAAAGATGGGAGGTGGCTATGAAGTTCAGCTGAGATGCCGCTGCCTCTGTGGGGCTGGCAAGTTGGCTCTAGAGCTTAGGAGAAAGACAGGGCTAGAGAGCTGAATTTGGCCACTGTCTGTATAGAGAGGGTCGGTGGATGTGATGGTGACAGCGAGGTCCCCGGGGATGAAAGAGAGATCTGAGCGCGCTGGTTTAAATGGCCGGACGACCAGGAGAAATCTGAAAAGCAGAAGAGCCAGTCGCAGGGAGGGCTACTTTCCAAAGTCAAGAGAACTCCGGGGAGTCACCCGTGTCAATGGTCCATAAACCGAAGAGAGTGAAGGTGAAGAAAAAGCCAAGCAGATTTATTCATGACCAGACAGCAGTAAAGGTGTGCTGGTGGAGGCCATACTGCAAGGGGTTATGGAGTAATGAGCAAGCATGAGAAAAAGCTGCGACTTCAGGTAATTCCTTCAGGAAGGTGGCGAGGAAGCGGGGAGTGAGATGCCATGGGAGCTGGCCGAGCGCAGGGCTCCTGGAGCCATACTCCCAGGTTGGTCAGCCCAGTGCTGCCACTTCCTGGGTGTGTGAACAAGACACCGTCCCCGCCCGTTCTGAACCAGCTCCCTGTCTACAAAACAGGCGCGATCACAGTACGAGGATGGCCTTGCTGTGAGAATGAAATGCATACCGAAAGGAAGTACTTAGCACTGTGTATGGCCCAAAGGGAATGACACCGAAGTCTAGGTCTCAGTAAGAACAGAGATGGGGGAGAAGGAAGCTCATAGCCCTGGAACCTGCCCAGTGCAGACACAGGACAACAGCCGTCGGAGGTGGGGCCAGGGTGCGCCGCTCACACACAAAGAAAAGCGGCTCCGAGTAAAGGCAGAAGGGGCGATGGGAAGGAAGCCTGCCTGTCCACTGCCCCTCTCTGGGGGCAGCTGTTTGTTTCTCGCTGTCATCCCTCCTTCCTCCAAGCCTTCGGCCTGGCGAGTGGCGGAAACCTGGGATGCTGGGTGTCAGCCCGCTGACCTCAGGAAGGTCACTCGCGCCAGCCTCGGGCTCCGCACGTGTCTGACGGGAGACTTTTATTTACTTATTTATTTGAGGGCAGTGTCACTGGCCCTCATATGTGGGACCCAAACAGGGGCCGCTGGCTTCCGAAGCCAGCGCCCAACCACCGCGCCACTGGGCCGGCCCTCTGACGGGAGGAGAAATAGCTGGAGACCTCCTTACACGTCAGAGCCGTTACAGGCCTCAGAGGAAGTGACGGCGTGTGAGCCACCGCGCGCGGAACGACCACGCCAGGCCAGTGTCCGTTCTCTCTCCTCCAGCCCTTCTGCTCCTCACCGTGATAAACACAGCGCTGGCGTTTTAGACAATCAGCCACTGACCCAAGAGCTCACAGCTAATGGACTTGCCAATGGAGCTAATAATGAAAACATCGATTATTGCAACTGTGGTGCTTTCTGCATCCAGTCCTTAGAAGTAAGAGGCAAATCTCAATTAAACAAGCTCATGTGAAGCATTTCGTTAAAATAAGTGGTCCCTGGGCGGAGGTGCCAGCCCCAGCCAGCTCTGTCCTGCCCACCAGGGCAGGGCCACCTCTCTGAAGAGCCCCCCTTGAAGCACTGGGGTCACCGGGGGGGGGCAGGTGTGCAGGGCACTGCTGACACTAACGCCCCCTGATGCAGGTGGGATGGCAGTCGGGGGACCACACGTGGAGGATGCCCACAGAGCTCCCAGGGGAGGCCTGGAAATTCGCGATGGTGCCGCCCTGGGCCCAGGTGACAGGGTTCCCTGCCTGGCCCCACTCGGGTATCTCCTGGCCGTGCCCTTCCACATTGAGCAAGGGGTCTGTGGGGACCTGTGCCCTGCGTTAGGCCACACTCTGGGGGTGGGGGACCTCAGTGTTCCCCCCAGCTGCCCCCACACTTGCCTCCAGGGCTGACACAGGCCTTTTTCTGGTCTGTGTTCCCAAGGCAGGTGCCCTCCACATGAGCGTGCGCCCTGGGCCCAGGAGTGGCCGCCGCGGCCGTGTGAACTGAGCTGCGTTTAGATGGCGGGAAAGAGGCTGCGACCTGCTCTCTCGTCTTCATGGCTCAGCCCTACCAACTCACCACTCAAGACGTGGGAAGTTCAGTTACAGGAGCCCCACGTTTTCTGAGAAGTCAGGCTTCTCTCCACGCAGCGCTGAGAAGAGCAATGTGCCCACGGGCCAGCAGGCTTCCTGCTCAGTGTCACTCTGACTCGGCACAGGCAGCGCCTGCTCCTTTCTGTCCCCCAATCCCTGCGCAGGGGCTGGAAATAAGAGCTCCTGCGGGAGGTCAGGAAGGGAGAGGGCAGGCGCAGGGCCTGGGAAAGGTCTGCGGCGGGGGCGGGCGGGGCCCACAGTCTCCGGGCGGCCTCTCAACCCACGCCGACGCCAGGCCCCGCGCGGGTCCAATTCTCAGATGGCTTGCACCGTGATTACAGGGTAAGTTTTAAAATTAGGGTTTCCTCGTTCCGCCCGGCTGATGGCAGACTCTGGGAAGCCTGTGAACACCGGCCTCCCGCCTGCCCTCCACCCTCCTCCTTCCGACCACAGCCTTTCCTCCTGGCACTTGTTCCCACAGGGCTCTGAAGAGCCCTCGGGGCGGGCACAGGCCGCCCTCGTCAGCGTCCTCCTCCTCCGTTTCGCCTGGGCCTCTCTAGGGCTGGGGGCGCCTTCTCGTCACGGATTGACGCTGCACTCCCGGGAGGCCCGGTCCTCAGACCCCCGCCCCAGCTGGCCTGCTCCTGTTTGACAGCCCTGAGGTGTCGGCTCGGTGGCCAGTTTTGGCGGTCATGTCTGAGGGGACTCCGCCTCTGACTACACTTCTGAGGCTCTTGGAGCAAAGTGCCTCCGCACACAGCTGCACGCTGGGGAGCCCCAAGCACTATCCTCACACAGGCCCGCGGGGTGGCTGTGCAGACCAGGCTGTGTCCCCAAAGAGCTGGCTAGGCACAGGCCTTGTGCAGGGCATGGCAGGGTCTGTGCCCGGCCTCAGGGAGCTCACAGCCTCCCTGGGGTGACGGTCAGATGGCCTCCTGATGGGACACACACCAGAATTTGTCTCTTCTCGATCTGCATGGCCACTTCTCCTCTCCCAGACACTGCAATGGCCTTCTGGGCCCCACGCCCAAGCTTGCCCTGCCCTCGTAAGCCACAGATGTGGTTTTTAAAAAAGTCAATCAGGGGCTGGCCGAGTGGCGCGTTGGTTAAGAGTTGGCTTGGGACACCGGCTCTGAGCAGCAGGGCCCTGGTTCGGATCCCACATGAGAGCCAGTGACGCTGCGCCCTCTACAGCTAAGGTGGTGAACAACAGCTCCACCTGGAGCTGCGCTCCCGTGAGTCCCTGGCGATGGCGTAGGCTGCAGTGGGCTGGCCAGCAGCTGGCCTGAGCTGCCGTGAGCAGCCGTCCAATGGCCGGTGAGCGACTGCCTCACCCAGGAAGAGCGCAATGACGATAGCAACATGGGCCAGTGAAGCGACGTCCTCCGCAACTAGACTGAAGAACAAAAGGACAGCAACTTGTCTGTTCCCTTTCCCCTGATTCCCCAACGCTGTCCCCCCCCAATTCCCCAATAAAATCTTTAAAAAAAAAAGTCAACCAGACCCTGCCTCATGTCTGAGAGACCCCCAGCCAGCCTCTTACAACACTGCAGGGCACTGTCCGGCCCCTACCAGCTCCCGGCTGCGTCTCCACCACTGCCCGGGGCTCCTTACACTCCAGGACCCCGACTCTCTCCTCCTGGCACAAGACGAGTCCCTTCCCACCTCTGAGTCTTCGGACTTGCTGCTCCCTTTGCCCAGAACGTTCTTCCCTCTTTACACACTACGCTCCTTCTCACCCTCAATTGGGAGCTCAAAGTCACCTCCTGAGAGGGCCGACCTATGGTGTGTACACTTCCACGTGCTGCGTTTACATGTCCCCACTGGACTGCGGGCCCCTTGAGGACAAGCCTGGCTCGTCTCCAGTGAGCAGCCCAGTGTGTGGGGGGTGGAGGCTGGCTGGTGACATTAGTGCAAGAGGGCAGCAGAGGGGATGGGGTCCTCCGTCTAAAGACCCCTGTTCTGGAAACCACCAGCCTGGCCGGAACCATCTCTCATGCCCTTCAGGTGGCCTTCAGGCACGGTCTCCAATGAAAGCCCTTTTGCCCTCAGTCTCCTCTGTGAGACCTCCTCAGACGAGGCCACATCAGCGCCGACAGCCTTTGACCAAAGACCTCGGTCTCTGTGCTGATGGCGAATGGGATTTTCAGGGCCACCAAAGGCAGATGGTCAGCGAGAAAAGCAGGGGGTCTCCCCCAGGGATGAGCTGCACCTCCCAGAACACAGGACCCCACAAAACGGGATCACATCAGGCTCCCAGGCCACTGGGGACTCAGGACGCCTGCCCTGGGCCCACGCTGGGCCTGGGTCCACACTCACTCTCCTCCCCAGGGTTCCGGCATCCTCCTGATATCGCGTCCCCTGCACCACCTGCCGCTGGGGGCCCCGAAGGCCACCTCTGATTCGCTGGTTCTCAGGTTTTTGACCTGCACACCAGGTGATGGAAGGGGACACCGCTCCTGCCTTCACATCCAGAGATGACCCATCTGGGAGCCCGAGGCAGTTCCGTGGGTGCCCAACGGAGATGACCAACAGCTGGCAGCACTGGCTCAAAGCACACAGCCTGAGCTTCACCTGGGGGGCTGACCTGAGCCACCTCCCCGGGCGCAGCCGACGCCAATAATGAGCTAAAAAAGGCACTTAGGAAAACAATCCCAGCCACAGCAGCATCAAAAGAGTAAACACCTTAGGAGCAATGCCCCCCGCAGCACCCCAGAACATTCTGTGGCCTGAGTGCCACACCTCACCTCCTCCTTGCATCAGGGTCATTACACCCACCAGGAGCCCCATCACAGCCAGTTATGTGTCCCCTCGGACACAGGAGGACCTCAAAAATTATGTGCTCAAGAATTAGTCAAGCCACAAAGTTACATACTGTCACTTTTAAAAACTGAACACACAACAGTTATGAGGGAGGCACCCAGTTTAGGGCAAAGAGCCGGGGGGGTGTGTCTCTGGGTTTAAAGCCCACCTCTGCCACTCAGCAGTGGGGACAGCACAGACAGGGCTACCTAGGCCCCCTTCACCAGGACAGGTCTGCGCGAAACGGGGTGACCCGACCCAAGTACCTAGCACGGTGCCTGAAGCATAGCAGCAGCTCCAGTGATGGCAGCTTCCTTCTGTCTCTGGAGAGCTGAGCTTAAACTGGGGCCCTGGAGGCGGCTTTTCTCTCTCTCTCTCTCTCTCTCTCTCTCTCTCTCTCTCTCTCTCTCTCTCTCTCTCTCTCTGGCTGTTTCTTCTTGGCAAAATGGAGGTGGTGATAATAGAAGCCACCTGGCCGTGTTGTTGCAGAGTGAGTGAGAGCCGGTGTGCGAGCACTTAGCTTGATGACAGCGAGAGGGGCGTCCCACCCGTCCCCTGCCGTGGGTGGCTGCGCTGGGGGAACACTTAGACGGCTCTAGATGTTTTGGACTCTCTCTGCCCCCCTAGTTTGGTGAGACTGTATATATATATATATATATATATATATATATATATATATATATATATATATATATATATATATGTTTTTTATGAGGTTGGGGGGTGGCGCTCTGTTGACTCAACTACCTTAGGGGCGCCCTGGGGCTCACACTGGCCCTGAGCACACAGGGGCACTCGGCCTCCCGACCACAATGACCAAGCAGAACAGGAGGCCAACGGAAAGCCAGACTGGAAGCTGCTAGCAACAGCCTCCTGCAGAAGTCGCTCTTCTAAAATAAAAAGGTGTGCGCCAAGGCCAGGTATACGAGGCTCCTCCAGCCCGTCCCAGGGCCCACTTTCAGACCTGATGCTGGCATGTGGGTTGAAAGATGTTAACATGGCAACTGGGAACCAGGCAGCCCTATCCGCAGGCACCGCTCTTCAGGGCTCCCAAGCACACAGCCGCGGGTATAACTCGCCATTTTCCAAGCCAGGACCCCTGAGCATCGCCCGTCCACCCACATGTGACCCTGCCCAGCCCTGGACAGGCAGATCAACGCCCGGCCACTGAAACTGACCCCTCACTCAACAGAAAGCCGGTGCAAGAAGCCAAAGTGGCCAGGGAGTCGGTGCCATGAGTCAGGGGAGGCAAGGACAGTGGGGTTAAACCATCAAGGGTCACAGGCCAAGTTCATGCTGTGATGGCGGCGACTCGCTACGCTGAACGGAATGCAGTCCCAATCAAAATCTGTACCAAAGAAAAGCCACCTCGGGACTATGGCTCATTGTAAATGAGTCCCGTGATTCCTCACTTCCCACGTGCCTGGCAATGTCCCGGGTGCTGGACGCGAAGCCTCCTAAGACAGGGTCCCTGCCCTGGGGGAGGGGACACGACGTGGGGAGGACGGAATGCGAGGGGATCACTTCAGTGTGATGTGGGGTGTCTGGGGACAGACATGCCACCCTGGGGGCAGTGGGGAAGGTGTCTGGACCAGCCGGGGAGGGGGGGGTGCCAGCGACAGCCACCCTGACTGAGCGCTCACTCCCCGCAGGCGTTGTTCACAGCCCTTGACACGCATTCACACCGCAACCCTCACCAGCCCCCAACGAGGCTGGAACGAGCGCTGCCCCCATTTTAAATCGGGGGAGCCGGGGTTCGGGGAGCCTAGGGCACTGCGGGATTTGAACACAGACCGACTGGCTCCTGAGCAGACTCCCCAGGGAAGAGTGAGAAGCTGACGAGGATGCAGCGACAGCCTCCGGGCGTGGCGTGGACGGAAGGGAAGGCGTCCGGTGTCCTGATGTAAAGCTGGGCCAAGAGGGAGGGGAGACTGAGGCAGATGGGGAGGTGGTGGCCTTGACAACGCCCCCATGGCTGGCTGGTCCCCTTCTGCAAGGTGGTGGGTCTCAGGTATAATCCTCTGTGGGTCCTGCCCCCCTGTTGCCATGGAGATGCTCCCCCAGGGCGCGGACTGGAGGAATGGGAAACGGCGAAAGCTGAGCGCTTCACATTTCACAAAACGCTCTTCTTATAAAGGCCCTCGTTTAATCCTCATGGGAATCCTCTGAAGGAGATATTAGGTTCTCCATTTTTTAGACAAGGAAACCAAGGTGCAGGAAGGTTCAGGGAGTTTTCTCCAGGTCCAACAGTCAGAGATGATGCGGGGTCTCAAACCTCCATACATGTCGTGTATATTCTCTTTTTTTTTTTGTCCTGTATATTTTCTACCACAGTCTCCCCTGAATCTCACTGAGGAAGGATGGCTGGAGAACCTCAAAATGCGGTCGGTAACACACCGTTTTCCTGAAAAACGAAAAAAGGTGGGAGCCTTATGTCTCCAGAGTCTGTTTTTCTAAAGAATTTTCTAGAACTTGGCTCTCTCGGAGCAGATCTGTCCAAAATGCCTGCAACATAAGCCACAAATAATTAGCTAATGAGCTTCCATCAGCGCTAATTATCTGTGCCAATGGAGGCAAGCATGGAGGTGGAGGATAAAAAGCCCGGAAAAGTGTCCCTGAGAGGGTGGGGACGCAGCCCTCCCCCGCTGCCCCAAATGGGGGCGCCCAGACTGGCCTGCCCTGTGTGCAGCCTGCACCCCCAAAGCTGCCTGTTCTTCACCCTTCCCACCTAGGGCTTGTAGAGAGGGGCCCCTCCTGCCTCTGCGTGATGGTCACCTGGGATCCAGCGTTGGCCTCTGCCTGGCGTCTGCCTGCTGGGCGCCCCCTTCCTCAAGCCCGTCTTGGTGCCCAGAATGGAGACCTGGGTTCTGTGTCACTCCAGCTCCTCAGCCGCCTGCCAGCCTTGGCCACCCGGAGCCAGTCCTGACCCTCGGGGCCCCTGGGCATGGGCTCCCCAAGCAAAGTTGTGTAGGCAGCACAGCTCTGATTTTAGGTCCCTAACGGTCCCTTAAATGTAGTGCCACCTGTCTCATTCCTTCTGGTGATACGGAACGAGACCCCTAGAAATGTCCTTGTTGATAATGAAGGAATACGTAACTGTAACCCTCCAACCATGTCCGTTTCACAAGCCCACACTTGCCACTCCGGACACGTGGGCCTCCCGCAGCCCCCAGCCTACACTTCTTCGAGCCCTGCTGTCGCCCTGGCTGGTAGGAGCCTCGCAGAGAAGCACCTGGGTGGGAACCAGAGAGTCTTTATGTCGCATGTAAATAACCGCCCATCCGTTCTTCCTGTTTCATACGTTTCTTTAAAAACGTGAACCCAGTTTCTTAAAGTGGGGCATGTCATTTTGTGAAAAGTGACCCAGAACAGGTGTCGGGCACCGCGACCAGGGTGGGCCCGGCGCTGCCCAGCCAGGCTGCTCCGGGGCTGACACCAGTGTGGCCTCAGCTGTCACGTCCTGTCCCTGTCGGGACCGGTTTCCCTCCACTTCAAACAGCCAGCTCTTTACTTCAAGGCTGACAGTGCAGGGCTGTCCTGTGGGTGTGGGGACAGCAAGGGTCTGAATTTTCCTGCACTGAGTGCTTGGTCCTGTGTGGATGCTGCCACGCATCTACATGGCCCCACACTCTGGAGGGGCTCTGGGAGGAGCAGAGGGCGGCAGGGGCTGCGGGGGGCCTGGGGTAGTGACGGCAGTGCAGAACTCGCAGCAGGTGCTGTGGTTTGCACACTCGACGCCCAGGACCACTCCCTGCACAGTGAGCGCTGTGGGACCCATTTCAGATAAGAACACGAGTTCAGGGAGCGAAAGCGGCTTGTCCAAGGTGACAAGTGGGAGGGGGCCGAGCCGTTGACACTCAGGCCCCTCCCGTCCCTCCTCGCAGGGCCCTCTGGGAGCAAGTCCGCTGGCACGGGCTGCGCTGGGGCTCGGGAGGCCGGTCCGTACAGACGACGCGAGGCAGGGCTGGCCTCACACGGGAGCGGCTCAATGTCCCCTGCGCTTCCCACAGCTCCCAAAGGACCTGCCCAGGCCCAGGCGGAGCGAGGCTTCCTGGGGCGGCTTTCCTTCCTCAGACATGAAAACCTCAAGGCAGCGGCCCCTCTGCTGTCCTTGTCCCAAAGTGGTGGCAGGCTGGGTAGTCGGGGGCCCAGGAGGACTGGGCAGTGGAGGAATGCACAGGTAGCACAGGTCAGACCAGGGTGTGCTGAGGAATCTGGACAGGTGACAGGAAGGCAGAGGGGCCGAGGCAGAGGTCAGGTGGCCAGAGGCCACCGCTGGGGGACGGGGGGGCGGCAGTCAGCACGAGACAGGCCAGGGCTGCGCTCCCCCGCATCTGGGGACAGGCACTCTTCATGCGTCCGATTCTGTGGCGTGGCCTGTCCGGAGGCACCCGGGAGGGGAAGTTAGGGGCTGCATGGGTGGGGAGGCCACGTGCGTTTTCATTAGGAGCAGGACAGCAGGACGTCCACGTACTGGCCGTCAGGTGCTACCCTGGAGAAGATGCTCACTCCCCCGCTGCCCTGTCCGTCTGAGCCCACAGGGACTCCCAGGCCTCCTCAGCCAGCCCTCTCCTCACCTCTGCAGGAGGGGGCCGGGGGAAACGGGTAGGGATGCAGCCAGCGATGCCCCCGCCCTCTCCCAGAGCTCTCGGGGACTGGAGATGAGCAAGTGAGGAGCTACGGGGTGACACTCCGCCAGCAGGCAGAGGACTAAGGTGCCAGCTCCCAAGAGCCAGTGACAGCAGACACAGTGACAATCAGAGGCCGAATGCAGCCAGCTGGGACAGCAGTGGAATTCTCCCGCTGGGCACAGCGCTGGCTCCAAACGCGGAGCCAGGAATGCGAGGCAGCCCACACTCCCTCCAGAGTGGCTTCTGGATTACGGGTTAGAGTAAATAAAGATGATCATCGCAGCAACATAACCATAGGTTTGTACCTTAAAATGACATCTGGTACCAACATATTGTCTGCCTCTGAGAAACTCAAATTGCCCGTTGTTGCAGGAACCTCTGCTGCTCTCAGCAAGTTTTCATCCTGAGCGGCTCTGACTTGTGGGAAAACCCAAGTCTGGGCTTCCAGCCCCCCGAGTCCCTGTCGTTCCCCAGGAGCCATTGCGGGGCAGGGCGGTGGCTGTCAGGTGGGCTGGCGGCCCGGGCAGCCCCGAGGGGACTCCCACACAGTCTCTCCCCCGAGACAACATCAGCGCACCGGTGCCCGATGGCCGGCCAGCGGCAGCGTTTGGAGGGATGGAGACTCGCTCCACGTGGCGTCCTTCCCGGGCCACCATGCGCTCCCATGTGACCCAGGGCAGCGACTTGGCCGCTTTCTGCCTCAGTGTCCTCGTCTAAGGTGGGAATAAGGACGAGATTATCCCCAAGGTCCGGAGGAGACAGAGACCTGCTCCAACGTCTCATCCGCCTCCCCTCACCCACTTGGCCTTCCTCCCAGAGCACCCACCATGGCAGGGCTGCCTGCGCCCCACTGCACCCTGACCTTTGTCTCAGGAAGTCAGCCTGGTTGCTGGGGCAACCGGGCTGGAGGCCCAGGATCAGAAGATGAAGAGCAGGGATTTGTCACTGGGCCCTGAAGTCCCGACTTCACAGCCTCCCTTGATACAGCGGGGCGTCTCGGAGGAGTCAGGCAGCCGGAGACTGACTGTGCTCTCTCTGCCGTTTGCACACTTTCATCATCTTTCTCCCTGCGGCTGAGGCCAATGCACGAGACAAGCGATCACAGGCTCCCTCCCCGCGCCCAGCCTGCCGGGTCACTGAGCGGTGAGCACGTCTGTGCACACTGGCTGGGGCTGGGGGAGGGCACTGGTCACTGCACACACTGCGAAGCTTGGACCAAATCACAGAGAGAAACCTGAGGAGTCCCCATTTTGGGAGAGGACAGCTTGCGGCCTCAGCTAAGACTCAGCCCCTGATCCTTCACCCAGCAGAGCTCTGGGAGCTGGGCACACCTGGGCCTGGGGTGCAGGCAGGAGCAGTGGTCTTAGGGCGGCCTGGGGCCCCAGCGCCCCTCTGCACGGAATGCTAGGTGTGGGCATGGACTGGCAATGCCGTCCCACGCAGGGAGGCCCTGCACACGTAACGTGCACGGGAATGTCAGAGAAACCTGGAAGGTCCCGGCTGAGCCCACAGGGAGGGGGATGCAGGAGCTGCGAGAAACGGTGACCCGTCGGGACTGTCTACCACTCTGATGACGGAACGTGGAAGGTGTAAGTCTTGTGTGTGAGGACAAATGATGGGACCAGTGTAGGCAGGGGTCTCCTAGCCGTCCCAGAAGCCTGGCCTACCCCTGATACTCTTCTTTCATGTGTCCCCGGGACCAAGTAACCATGAGGCTCAGGTGGCTCGGACCTGCCCAAGGAGCATGGACTGCAGTCCGTTACTAGTTTCTGCATCAAGGAGACCCCGAATTTATGGAGTTTACTAGAAATGAGGACTCTCTCCAAGACTGACGGGCAGAGACAGGGAGGGTAAGTTACACTGGGTCTCACATTTGTTCTTTGCACCCCAATAAATGGGCTTGTGCTTTCAGAGCTTGGCTGTTAAGTCAAGACACTTGATATGAATGATCTTCCCAATGTGGGGAGAAAGCTGGACTCTCAGACACGTCCTGGGCAGCCTGCTGCAGTGGCTGGGGCCGCTGTCGTCTAGCAGGGACGCACCGGCGAGGCTTTGTGGACAGCGCCCTCGCTGAACCTACAGTCTGTTCTGGCAATGTGCTACGTCTCCCACTTTCATTACAAGTATAATAATTGGGACTTTCACTCCTTTTTGACCAACTGAAGCGGGGGAGAACGCAAACCCACGAAGTCCAACAAAATCATCAATGGACCCAGGATGCCTTGGGCACAGGGATTTCGAGAGGATCCCATCAAAGTTGGCAGCACAGTTCCTGGTACACAGCAGGTCCTCCATAAATGTTCAATATTACCTAATTTCCTGTAATCTTTAAAATATAACCAGCCAGAGAGCGTGCCCCTGGCTTCTGGGAGGCTAGTTCATTAACTGCGGCTTTTTGGTCTTTATTGTTCTGGGGCTAAACTTCCATCCAGGTCATAGTGATTTTGCCGAAGAGAATATAAATCGAGGCCAGTAAATTGCATGATTGAGACTCTCAAAGGCCTGATTAACGTCAGGAGGCATTACTCAGCCCCTGACCTTCCCGGGCTACCGTTCTGCAGTTCTGTCTGCGGAAGCAGCCGGCCTCATGGCATTGCTGCTTCTGTCTGTTTTTGGGGGGCAGCTCCCCGCTGGCTCTGCCATTCTCTTCAGCGTGGTCACCCCACCTCCTCAGCATGGGTTTATAGGATCAGCCTCTTATTTATCGCATTTCTATTATAATCGTACTCACAACCTCGGTCCCTGGATAGACAGACACACAGCACAAATGGAGATGCAAGCCCAAACAAAGCAGGGTTCTATGCAGACCAGCCCACCATGTCTCTTCCAATCGTCACCTCACTTCACCCAGTTGATGAAAAAGCACTAATCAGGTTTTTAGGTCAATGGTCTGAATTAGCCTAGGAGAGGATCCTCTGGAGAGAGGCACCTTCCCTTGGGACCCCCCCTTCAAATGCCAAGACAAGCTGAGGCCCTCGGATAACACACATCGAGGGAGGGCTTGGGGAAGACGGTCATTCCTGGGTCTCACTGATGGAGAACAGTACACACTACGTCCCCACTGCACCCACTCCTGTCTGCAGATGCCCCACGATGTGAGGAGTGGCTCTGTCACTGCAAGAGGCAGACGTTGTTGTCAAACCAACAAGGCCCCGACCACCCACGATTCCATGAGGGTCCCTCCCAAACCCCAGGCTAAGCCCTCTCTACAGCCACCTCAGCTCATCTTTGTAACCATCCTACAAGTACATGCTAGGGTTACCCCATTTTACAGATGTGGAAACTGAGGCCCAGAGAGGTTATGTAATTTACCCAAAGTAGTTTCAAAGTGTCAGAGCTAGGGTATGGGCCCACGTCATTAGATGCAAAAGACTGTATTTTGGGAAATCCACTTAAAGTGCATTGTGAAATTAGCTTAAGTTAGAGAGATGAGATGTTTGTAAAAATCTGTCTTCTAATTAAAAAATAAAACTACAGAAACTGACCATAATGACTCAGGATCAGCTGTGCCCCATCGGATGGTCCCTCCGCCTGTAGATGGTCCATGCCCACCCCACCCCCGACCCTGTGCACGGCCCTGGCCCGGGTGGGGTGGGGGTGGGGAGGCGGGTGGCACAGGAGCAAGCTGCCTATCACCAGGGCGCTCTGCTGTCCTCCGCCGGGGCCTGCGTGCCGATGGGCACAGCTGTGACACCTCAGCTCTGCCACGAGGGGTGGGGTCCCCCAGAAGGAGCAGCGTCAGGATCCAAGCTGATGTCAAACCAAAGAAGGTCCAACACGGGCCAGAAGGGGCCGCACATCAAGCCACTGCACCGCCTCCCAGGTGGGTACCTGTCGGCACGCAGATTCTTTACATAACAAGATATAGACAATAGATACACAGACGCTGCTTAGCCTTTCCGCATTCAGTCAGTGGTCTCCTGCGTGTGCCCCCTTGGCTGGGCTCCTCGGCAGTATAACGTACGATGATAAAAACACGATTCTGTCGCACATGAGAATTTTGGAGGTGCTCCCATGGGCATCATCTAACTGAATTCTGGAAACAAGCCGGAGCATGGCCTAACACCCATTTGCAGGTCAGGAAGCAGGCTCAGGGAGGGAGTGTGTCCTAGTTCCCAGCAATTGGCAGAGCCCAGACTAAAGGCCACTGTTCACTCATTCATTCCTTCATCGAGCCAGTCAGTAAGTCATAGAGTGGTTGGAATTTTTCAGAACTGATTTTGCCATAGATCTGTCATCTTTTAGAAAAGACTGGCCATGGAGGCCGAAAGACCCAGGGGCCTGTGAGGGGAAGAATGTCTGCGGTCGCCCCAGGAAAGTGGCTGCCCTCTGGACACAGAGGGAGGTGTAGACAGTAGAACAGTGACCTTCTACCCCCTTCACAGTGTGTCTCTTCCCTCTGCCCAGCTCCCAGCAGTCCACCGGCTGTCAAACTGGGGAAACTGAGGCAGCCGGCAGCCATCAGCCACACTCATTTCATCTCCGTAGCATCCCTGTGAGTACGTGTTCAATCCGCCATCTGTCCAGAGCTTACAGATGAGGACAGCAGGAGGGGGTAGGAAGCCGAGGCCGCCACACCCCCGCTGCCCCTCAGGTGGCCGGGAGCACTGGCCCCAAGGGCCCGCCCGCCCTCGTGCCCAGCCCTGTCATGGCGCCAGCTCACCCAGGCCCGGTTTCCTCCCTCCTGCACCAGCGGCGTTCCAGGCTCTGTGCTGGACGCTGAGGGGACACTGCCGAGCATGACACAGTGCCTGCCATTTCAGAGAGGAGCACGGCAGGCGAACGGGCAGCCCAAACACGCGGGCTGGGCTGCGGTGGGAAGAAGGCCAGGCTCAGGTGAGCGCCCGGCCCCGGTCCAGCTGGGGGATCTGGGCAGGTGGTGTCCGTGGTCAGGGCAGGCCCACTGGGCCCCCCAGGACGAGTCCCTAAGAACCCCTTGGAGAGCCAGCCAGGCCACTCCTCTCCTTGAGACCCTCGGGGGCCCCCACCACCCACAGAATGAAGGACGGGCTCCCCAGCGAGGCCCGGGGTGCTTCACGTTCTGACCTCATGTCCCACGACGCCCCAATCTACACACACACCTCTCTTCCCCAGGTCGGAAGCACCTTGAAGGCAGGACCCGTGTCCAGTTTAGTTCTCTGTATGCAGAGCCCAGAACAGGCTGCCGGACATCGGGTGCTTCACATGTTCACTAAAAGAATGAATCGGTTCCTGAGCTGAGTCGCTCACTGTCCCAGACAGAAGGCCAGCTCTGCTTTCCTTGGGGTCTCATGGTAGGACGGGCCCAAGCCCCCCACAGTTTTGGTAAGTGAGTGGAGAAGGGGAATTTAATAAGGAATGGGGTCACGACTCCTATATCCAGAGCCCAGCTCTGGGAGAGCCCTGCCTCGGTGTGCAGAGTCCCTGAGAATTCCTGTGTGGCGTGCCCCTCCCCCAGTCCTTGGCACTCCATCCCCAGGAGCCCCCCACCCCCCCGGGCTCTGCACACGCCGAGCCTTTAGAAAGTTCTGTGTGAATGCTGGACACGCTACGCTTTGCACCGGGATGGGTTTATAACAGAGACAAATTCTCCCGCACTAATTTTCAAGGAGAAAAGAAGAGAAATGCACTTCAAGCAAGAAAATTGGGCGTCTGGGAAGGTTTCCAGCCGGGAGATTTCCAGCAGGGCTTGGAAAAAAACTTTGCCATACTGCTTTATAACACAGTGGGGGTGGGGAGGCGCCTCTCCTCAGCCCCAGTTAGCTCAGGAGGACACACAAGAAAGAGACATGACGCCTGCCCTGCACAGTCCTTATTTTAAAAGAGACAACAGCATAGGTTAGGTTCTTCGTTTTCCTGCGAACACCAGAAACGTGGCCGCATCATCCAACTTCTTCACAGCGCCTGACAGTCTGAGCCAGGCCGACAGGCTGGTCTTATATCAACACCAAAGGTCCCCTCAGCCGTCTCCACTTGGTGGCACAGACATGGTGACTGTCACCTGTTTGCGGGGAAGGATGAGGGCAGGAATTCGGGGGGCGTGTGGTGCCGGGGCTCTGCACACTGCGGCCATCAGAGAGGCTGCTGGAGCCCATCCTGGTGGCATCTGCGCAGGTGGCGACTGGAATGGCTCCGACACACGAGCAGACCCTTGTTCGTTTCCGGGCTCTTCGACCTTTCCAACCAGAGCCAGAGACGGGACCCTGCGCCTGCTCCCAGGCCCCAGGTGACAGGGGCCACCCTGGGCTGCTGCCTGTCTATCTGGAGGGAGGCACTGTCCCCACAGGCACCAGGCGTGGCTCTGTCCAGTGCTGGGTCTCTCTGTAGCAAGAGAAGAGCCTGTGCGCGCCATAAACAAGGTCCAGCTGGGGAGGAAACGCCCATCAGCTGGCCGCAGGGTCAGAGGTTAAAACCAAGCCGCCCCCCATGAGGTCAGAAGCTCCGGGGTTAAAAAGCTCTTTAAAAAGCTCTTTATCTCAAGGCCCTTTAGGAAGAAGAGCATGTCCCCCCCAACTCTGAGGTTTATGTATTTTGTCTCCCACTGTGCTCTCTCCAACCAGAGCGGCCCCACGGTAAGGCGGTAAGGTCGCCTCCTCCGCTGAAAGGCCCCTGCATCACCGGGGAGCGGGGAGCATGGGCTGGGCTCCAGGGCTGGCTCTGCTCCTGAGCACCTTCGCTTTCTAATGGCAGCACCCTGCCACCCGTCCTGGCTTCGGCACCACCATGTCCCTGGCTTGGATCTTGACGTCTGCCTGCCCGTGGTCTCGTTCTGCTATCTCCCCCAGTTTAGGGAAGACGCAGGCCCTGGTGAGGGTCTTGCCTACTTCTACATTCTGTGGAGCGTGTAGTTGGCTGTTGATGCTCAATAAATACAACAGCGGAACAACAGACCCCCAAACGGCAAGTTTTCCTTTGTTCATTTAGCCAATCCGCCTTGCCCCACCCCCACACCACCCTCCTCATCAGCTCAAGCTGCCACCTGGCCTCTCCGATAGGCTAACACCTTAAGTACGTTACTCCCATCTGATAAGTACGGTTTCTAGGGCCTCCGTTTTACCCCCGCCTCACTGGCACTACTTCTCTATGGATATATGCATTCATCAGCATACAGTTCTGTCCAGAGGCCACTGGCTGCTACAGGCACGGCGGGATTGGCTGAACTGTGGGTACACAGGCGAGCAGAAGGCACTGGCGGTCTGGAAGAGTGGGTGGACTTTACCTAAATGGTTGTCATGTGTTCTAATCCTCCTTCCTGGATGAACCCGGCCCAGGGGCTGGACCCAGGCAGAGAAGGGCACGGGGTCGAGCCAGGTGGTGTGTGGGAGGCAGACTTGGGGTGCAGCCGGGTGGGAGCACTGGCCAGGGTGTGCAGGGGTGGCTGGGGAGGGGAAGGGACCCAGGTCCGGTGGGGTTAGAGGGGTTGATGGCCCTTGGAGCAAACCTCTGGGACTCAGCAAGGGGAAATGCAGCTCACCTGTCGGGGAGACGGGTAGACAGGAGGGAGAACCAAGGAGGACCAAGCGGGCAGAGTCCCAGGGAAGGAGGCTCCGCCCGCAACGAGCACTCGCTGACAGCCGGAGGGGCTGGGATGGGGTGGGCTGCCTGTCCTCTCCACAGACCTCGGGGAACCAGGAGTCAGGCGCTGTGCAGGGGCTGCCAGCATGGAGCCTCGTCCTGTCTGACGTCATCAGGGGGCACTCACCATCTAGGGTCTCTCCCAGAGTCTGACGTTTTATGAGGTTGTTAACGAGTCCATACCAAGTTACTGTGTAACTTCAGTTAATCACATCGCAAATAAAAGAACCAACAATTTCATGTTTAAGGGGTTCACTGGCCTTCACAAGATACAATGTGTCCCTTCATAGAAAGACTCTTACTGGATATGTTTACTACTTTGATTGCTGGTGATGGTTTCATGGCTGAGTGCCTATGCCCAAATTCATCAAATTAAATATTAAATATGTACACTCTTTTGGTACCTCAATAAATTGATTAGACCTCAATAAAGCTGTTAATTAAAAAAAAGGAATACTGTGACTTTTTTTAAAAAAAAGAATCATATTGGTCCTCTAATCCATGGCTGGCCTACTATGGCCCACTGCCTGTTTCTACAAATAAAGTTTTATTGGAACAGCCATGCCCATCATGTACATATTGTTTTTGGCTATTTTCATGCTAGTGGCATAGCTGAATAGCTGTAACAGCAACCATATGGCCAGTGAAGCCTAAAATATTTACTATCTGGCTCTAAAGCAAAAGTGTGTGGCCCTTCAATCTAATCCCACCTTATAGGTAAGAAAACTGAGGCTGACATAGTTAAGCGGCTTCCTTTAGGCTGGGCTAGTCGGTGGCAAGAACCACGACACCTGACACCCAGGGCCGTTTCTCTGCTGCAGCTCACAGCGTCCCATCCCTGGCTGCTGTGTTTGCAGGCCCCTCAGCCTGTCGTGCCGGTGGCGGTGGAGGTGTGGGGGTGGCAGCAAACTGACCAGCTCAGGGCCATTCAGCCTGCTTGCCAGCCACAGGACCGGCCTCTCCTTGTGATTCTGGCCACAGGGTGGGCTGCAAACTGCTGCTCCAAGCAGGCCAAGGCCCTGGAAGCAGAGACTGCTTCTGCGATGACAGGAAGTCACCTGTCTGCCCAGTCCCTCTCACCATTAGCATTCACCTTTTGGTTATCCCACTAAAGGACACTGACAACTGTCTCAGTTCAACTTGAAAACCCTTTGCACAGGTTTCCAGGGAAATGACTCCAAGCAGCCCTGGTGAGTTAAAATGATTTAACACATCCAGGTGCCTTCAATCTCTTTGGTGGCATCTGCTAGCAACAGCAAAACACAGGAGTACCTGTATTTACCTTCCTTTGAAATGAGACTCCACAGGAGGCATGCGACGGGAAAACTGTAAGCCCTGTCTGTGTAGCCCCAGTCACATTGAAGGGACAAACAGCCAAGGTGCGGCCCAGGTTGGGCCTCTGCTTTCTGTGTGGGTTTCCCAGAGCCACGAGGGTCAGGCAGGACGAGGCTCTCAGTCTGCCTAGGAGAGGAGGAACTGAAGGGGGACCCCTGCACCCCTCCCAACTCCCTCCCTACAGGGACTTCACCTTTCCTGCACTCCCACTTCTATTACAGACAGGAATGCAGATTCACATAGGCGATTCCAGCCCATAAGGGGTCCTAACCTTCGTGGGTCAGAGAATACAGGACATGGGGGAGGGGGCACCCAGGGTCTCCCCAGAGCCCTGCCAAGGTGACATGTGTGAGGTGCCGGGCCTCACAGAGCTTCTGCCCAGCTCAGACACAAGCTGGCACTCCAAGGTGACATTTCCCAGCTAAGGGAGGAAAGCTAAGGATGAGGGACACCGTCTGCCTGGGGTTCAGCCCGGGGGCTGCTGGTACTGTGGCCCCTCCTGGCCCCTCAGCTGCTCATGGCTGATAGGTGAGACCGGACAGGAACTGTGTTAGGCACCGGTGGGGTGCTGGTGACAGAGAAGGAAGGTCCTGTGCCACATTTCCTGAGAACCTACTCATACCGGGATTTCATACGCCTTCTCCATCAACCCTCGCACGGCCATAAGGCCAGTTTAGCATCCTCTCTGACCACACGCAGTACCCACGGCTCAGAGAAGTTAAGTAACTGGTCCAAAGACACACAGCAGATCAGTGGTGGAGCTGGGCTTCGAACTCAAGTGCGTCTGTGTGCTTTGACCACACGGTGCCACCACCAAAGCCTGGGTCTTCCTTTCAGGGCACCGGCTGGCTGACTGTGCACAGTCACCCACTCAGCAGGGAGGCCAGCCACTGCAGGGACAGGGGTCCAGGCAGATGCACCCGGGGTCGGGTCAGAACCCCAGCACGCTGAAAGGTGGAAGGGAGTTGGGAGAGGGGAGGCGGAGTGAGTGAGTGAGGGAAGAACAGGCCCGAGTGTGTGGGAGGCATGGGTGGTGCCGACGCGAGTTATGTGGGTGGATCTGGGCTGGTGGCAGCGCCACCTGTACACACACCGTGCTCACTCTGCCCCCGGGGGTCCTGAAAGGGCCAGGATGGCGAACACACAGACTCTAGCTGGCTCTGGAGTGAGGTGGGTGGCTGAGAATGGGAGTTGTGGGGCGCTGTCTCCAAGAGAAGTGGGGGAATGAGCAGAGGACACCTCGTGAACCCACTCACCACCAATCCAGTGGGGCGCTTGGCGTTACCTGGGAGTGTCCCCACACAGGGCGAGTCCACTTTCTTCCCAGTGGGCCCAGGACCTGGTCCTACAGGGGTCTCCAACCTTGAGTGTCTGCAGCCCTCTCCCGTCCATCAGAGGGGCCCCACTCTATGTCTCACAGCTGTTAAGTGTTAGGCACGACAGTAGGTGCTCGGTGAATGGTAGAAATGGAATATGCTGCCACTAAAAATGCCAGTGTGAACAACATTGGTCAAGGAAAACTTGGTGACGGAAAGAGAAATTTAGTTCACAAATTGGTCTGAACAGCCCCTGTGTGTGTTGGGAGGTGGGAGGGTGCAGCCAGTGGAACAATCGTCAGAGAGCACAGGACACCTGCTGAGGTTAACCAAGGCCACACCTCACCTACGACAGCCCTGGTGGGTCAGGTGGCAAACAGATCCACACGGAATCCCTCACACACACCTGCGGTTACCTTACAAGTAACTAACCAGTTACAACGTCGAGTTACTATATCTCACAAGGCATTTTGCTATTTGATAAAAACAACCTGTGACATTGGCCTTGCTAATGTAAGCTTCGGTGTGAAAGTATCAGAAAATGCATATAAAACAGGAGCCAAAAAAATGCATATAAAACACAGGAACTGAAAAAAAAGTGGAAACTGAGAAACAGGAGAGCTAAGCCAACAAAACGCATTTTGACACCTGAATTAGACCTGTTAACCGGAGCTCAACTTTCTATCTTTGCAGTTCATCTCCCTTGCTCCCTTTGATCTATTCCTTATTCATTTATTTATCTATTCCGCGTTCTCTTATTTTCTCACTTATTTTAGTCCTCCCTCGTTTATCCCCCACTCCCTGGGAATGGAGGAGGGAAGGAAGCAAAAGCTTTGACAGAAGTGACCAGGTGGCAGAAGCCTGGATGGAGGGCGGGCACACGGGAGCTGTGCGGCCTTGGCCGAGTCACGCACCTCTCTGCACCGCAGTGCCCTATAAGTGGGGGGTTAACACCTGCTTTCCATCATGACATCCGACCAGGCTAATGGCAATGAGAATGCTTGCTCCACAGTGAAAACCTAACCACACGTAAACCACCGACCTCTGCTTATCAGCTGGAACACGGAGGGGAGGGTGTCACAGCTGGGTCCCACTGCCAGTGGAGCCTGGGGGCCTGGTCCTTGGGACTCCTCCTACTTCCCCCTGGGTGAAACCTGGCAAGGGGCTGGGGTGACAGTGACTCAGGCAGGGCGGCCTTCTTCTCTGTGGCAGCCCCACGGATGCAGGGCACAGCCCTCTGGCTGGTAAGCAGATAAAGATTAATGACCAAATGCGTATGAAGGGTGGAAAATGGATGGGCGTCCCAGGAGCCATCGCTTGATTGTCCCTTCTTAGAGGCATTTACGGATCTCAACATCATAATGGCAGAGTGCTGGAATGATATAAAAAGGAAGCGGGGGGAACAATTTTGTGGGAGAAAAAAGAGACCAAAGTTGGGTCACCTGTGGAGGGGACACGATTTGAATGCTGGGAAGGGAGAGCCATTGGTGGGACACTCACTCCAGGCTCTCTTCTCCTGCTGGGGGGCGGGGTGAGTGGCGGCAGGAAGCCCAGCCGGCCTCGGCTCAAGGCCTGTGTGCGGTGCACAGACGCCTGTGCACAGAGTGAGAGCGTCCTGTGTATTGCTAGAATATTAGGAAAAAACAGCGTACGGCGTATATTCCACATGCAGTTCTGCTCCTGCTGGCGACTTAGTTAATCCCAGACTCAGATTCCTTCTGCTCTGCCGAGGACGAAGGCCCCAGGCCAGCAAGCTGCTTCCCTTTTTTTTTTTTACTGTATGTTATTTATTTATTTATTTATTTTTAAATTTTTTTTTTTTTTTTAGCTGAGCCATCCTGCCACCTGTTGGCAGCTCAGCAGCTGCTCAGCTCGGGCTGGGCATCGAACCGCCGTTGCTCAGAGCTCAGCTTGCACTCTTGAGCGAGCTCTTAACCCACTGAGCCACTCGGCCGGCCCAGCATATTACTTATTGAGGGTCACATAAATAATCCCTAAAAAATGGTAACTGGATTTGAGAAACCCATCTCCATTGAAAACACAATACATTGCACAAACAGTGGTGTGAAACAGGAAGTGTGTGAGGCCACTGCAGGGCAGGACAGGGAAGTACGTGGGGAGCCCACACCGAGCGCTTCCCCGGGCCCTGTGCAGTGCCTGAGTTCCTCGGCCCGGTTTCCCCTCCCCCCGCCTCTCCACCCCCCTCACCCCCACACGTCCTGTCCTTCCTCCGCGCTTTCTCCTGCATTTGTCTTGTCCCCACAGCTCCACCCTCGCTCTCGTTCAGGTCGCCCGTCACCCTGCACTTGGCCTCTCCTGACTCCAATCCACTGCAGACACCACCACCAAACAGCCCTGATATGCCACCCCCTGCCCAGAAGTCTCCATGGCTCCCTGCTGCCGACCAATGTGAGGCCAGCTCGGCAAACCTGGTGGCAAGGTGTTACCTCCTGCCCCCATGTCCCCACGCAGCTCCCCCTGCTTAGACCACCGGCAGGCTGTGATGCCTGTGTCTGCTACTGAGCTCCTATGCAACCCTCAGAGCCCATCCCGAACAGCACCTGGGCCACGAAACACCCTCTCTGCTACCTGAGCGCCTCTCTCTGGCCTTAGGTATGTCCACTCCACATTCCAGTCCTTTCTGTGCTTGAGTGTCCCTCCCACTAGGATTTATCATCCATGAAAACAGGCGGCACTCCTTGTCTGACTCTTCACACAGATGTTAAACATGCGACAGGAAGGAAAGTCGCTTGAAGGGCACAAAGTAAAGCACAGACATAAGCTACCCGGACCCGGCAGGGGCTCTGGGACAGCATGTGCTGCGTCTGTGTCCTGCTCCTACGTCATTACAGTCAAATCCGAGAAGACTGACACGCTGAAGGATGCTGCCGCCACCGGCCGAGACGTCCTACAAGTGCAGGCGTTACTCAACACACCTCGCCATCCCGAGTTCATGCTGTGGTGCTCAGCTGGGGGCAAGTCCAGCCCAGGGGACACCTGGCAATGTCTGCAGGCATTTCTGGTGGTCACAGCGGAGAGATGCGGCTGGCACCCGGTGTGCAGAGTCCCATGCTGCGAAACGTGCGACAATGCACAGGACTGCACCCTCCCCCCAACAAAGAATCATTTGGGCTACACTGTCCATAGTGCCACTGTTGAGAAGCCCTGAATTAATGTGAAACAGGTATTACTAACCCCATGATTGAGATGGGGCAACTGAGGCTCACACAAGTCAGGCTTTCCCAGGATGACAGCGACTTCAGTGGCAGACAGAGGCCTCGGCGCCCGGTTCCGGGCCCCAGCCCGCGCCCTGCCCGCTAGGTCACGTGTCCGTCAGCCCAGGGCGTGGGCCCAGGTAGGGCGAGCTGGTCTATCGCCCCTTCTATAGCCCCTCCTAATTAAACATGGCTGTTGGCGGCAACGCCCGAGCCGAGGCAGCGAGCCCCCCTCCCAGTGGGCAGGCCAAGCCGCCCTGGGGCTGGAGGGGCGTCAGGGAGGAGGCCCCTTGCTGCCCTCACTGGCTGGCTGGCCCTCCAGCAGCGGCGGCTTTGCTGACACCGACCAGCATCGCAGCCACGTCTCCTTGCTCACGGCCTAGGGATGAAGGCTGAGGGCAGCCCAGCGATGGGACCGCCTTGGCCACTGAACTCCTTGACTCAAGAAGGCAGGGGGTGGCATGCGGGCACGGCGGAGGAGGGGCCTGACGGACACAGATGCCATTTGTCCTGAGCACATGGGTCCATGTCCTGACACCTACATGCTGGCGGGCCCGGGCGGGCCAGGGCCGGGAAGACTGAGGCGAGAGCCGGGGCAGGTGCCTTGGGGACACGGCCTGTCTCCCAGCCATGTGCATCTGTGAGTGGACTCACCCTGGGGGCTCCAGTGGGTAGAACTGGGGTTCATGGAGAGAACATCTGAGAGATTTGGGCTCAATATGAGGAAGAATGGGGTAACTGTATATAATGAGTGGCATGAGGTTCTACATTATTGGGGCTCAGGGTGAGCCGGGCGATTTAAGGGAGTCCTGTGTGTTTTATGAAAGAAAGAGCAGGGCCGTGTAGCCACGTGCTCATCGGCCAGAGCTTACGGCCTTAGCAGCAGGGCTGTTGACGGTGGGAGATGTGACTTGAAAAAGCCCTGCCCCCACGGAGCAGGCGACGTCCAGCTGCCCTACGTCTTCAGTGGCAGGGACAGTGACACACACGCAGTGCTCTCATTCTGATCAAAGCTGTTGATTTCACTTGAGAAAGACTTTCACTTCAGTCTGAGACTGAAAGTCACTCCAATTTTTAAAAGTTGTTCGCAGATGTCTCTACTGTAGGAGCAACAGGCTGTGAAGACAGGGCACCCAGTAGCTGCCATTATGCTACAACTTCTAATAAAATGACAGTGACATGTTCAAGGGTGTCATTACTGTTGTGTAATGTGGAGATGAAACAGTTCACACACATAGCTGAACGGGGTTCGGCTTTTCTGCTCTTACTTTGTTACTTAGGGTGCGGTTCCAAACCTCTCCTCTCTCCCAGCCCTCCCAGGGCGAAGACCACGGCTCACGGGCTTGATGACATTGCCGGAGTTCAAGGTCGAGTACGGCAATGTAACAATGTGACCTTGGGCAAGTCATTTCATTTTCACGTGGCAGTTCCCTCACCTGTCAACTGGGGATTACCTTTACAGAGTGACTGCTGAGGACCAAAGGAGATGTTTACAAAGTGCATGAAACGGTGTGTGCACAGGAGATGGCCGACAAGAGTCAGCCATCATTAATTACAAAGGGCTTTCCCATATGTCACCTCCCTTCTCCTTGGGCCACCATAAGGTGACCCCCATCCTCCAAGGCATGATTCTCCACCTAACAGTTGTCCCATCTTGCCAGATTGTTCTACCTCATTAGACAAAGACTTTCCTGTTAGGATGAAGGCATCAAGTTCAAAACAACTGCTTCCAGTAATCTTCTGTAAAGGAAGCACTATATATAAAAAAAATACATACTACATCAATTATGCAAACCGGTGAGGAATGTTGCTCACTGGCCACAAGTGTCATCAGATAACCAGTGACCTCAGCTACAGAACCAGCTCCCCAGTGTGATGGAACAGTGCGGCTCGTACCTGCCGGCTCCCCGGGGAGCCATGATGGAAGCAGAAAGAGCACTTTGCACGGCTGTCCCCTGTCCTAGGTAAGCCCGCAGGGGCACGGAAACAGTCTCTGGGCCAGGCTAAGGCACGGCCGTCCCCTGTCCTAGGTAAGCCCGCAGGGGCACGGAAACAATCTCTGGGCCAGGCTAAGGCACGGCTGTCCCCTGTCCCAGGTAAGCCCGCAGAGGCACGGAAACAATCTCTGGGCCAGGCTAAGGCACGGCTGTCCCCTGTCCCAGGTAAGCCCGCAGGGGCACGGAAACAGTCTCTGGGCCAGGCTAAGGTCAGCAGCAGCACTGGACTTGGCTCCCAACAGTGAGGGAAGGCGTGGGTGGCTCACTAAACTGGGGGATCTCGGCAGGAAGGGAGGCACTGCTGACTCTGGGAAGCGCAGGGGGCCCTCTACTCCCCGAGAGCAGGATTTCTGCAGGAGCCTGGCCCCCGGCGCTCTTCTCTTGGCCTCGTTTAGGGGAAACAAGGGCTGAGCTTTGCAGAGCTGAGTGTCCTGATCAGGAGTCTAGTTCTAATTTCAGCCCATGCAGTTTCCCGGAGTAACGACTGCACACATTTACTGCCCACGGCGCCAAGTACTGCTCCCTTTCATTTGGCCTGAAACTATGAGGCTCCTGGCTTAGCTCGGCGGGGCAGGATGAGAAGCCATTTATAGCATTCACCTGAAGAATTATTTTTAAAGCAGCTAATTAAGTCCACAATGAAAACAGCTAGATTACTACGCAAAAGCTTCAATTAGGCCAATTTGGAGATTCCTACAAGTTCCGTGCAAGAGCTCGGTCCGCCCACAGGGGCGCCCCTTCCCAAGGCGGCTTCCAGGTAGAACCTAGGTCAGTAGGCACTTTCTTTAGACACCTGAGCGGACATGGCTTACAGCTGCCCCAGAAGGAAAATGAAAAAACTGAGTCAAGGGGCAGGAATATATCATCTAAAACTAGAGTATAACGCCAATAGCATCTTAACACACATTCTTTTAAGTCCAAAACCCTGACAACAATTCCTTTCTGAGCAAAGAGAAGGTCGGGATTGGTTAATCAATGCTAACACCTAAAGCTGGGAGATGAGACACGGGAAACCATCTCGAGGAAGATTCAGGTTGCATTTCCCCGAATCCTTCCGGATCGCAGCCCGCAGTGACAGCACGCATCCCCCGGTCTGTATCACTAGCAACGAGGATTGAGCTTCCATTGCTTTCCGATTCAGTCCAACCGCATGAGACCTGTTGGGTGAAGACCTTCTCCCTGAAGATTCAAAGGAAGGGCAGAGAGGTGGCCTGCTCTCCCGGCCTCTTTTTGTGGCCAGTGGGGAAAGGGGATGGAGAGGAAACCTGGCCAGAGAGACTTCCGAGTGCAACAGTATCTGTGATGGCCTCAGGGGCCCAAGCCCAGCCCCGCTGATGCAACCCCGTGGCATCTGCCCAGTGGGAAGGGGAGGTCGCTGCCCAAACGTGCCTCCCGCTCCTCTGAGTATGGCTTACGTTCCGTGCGCGTCCTGCACACACAGTGCAAAGGTTAATAATCTGAGGCATTTTAGACTCAGGGCAGACTGAAGCCATTTTCTAAAAGTTGGTTTATGAGAGACTAAGAAGAGATCTGATCTCCCAAGACCAGGAAATCCCCTAGCCTCCGCCATTCACAAGCTGGCGCCTATGGATGGATCGGAAACTATCATCCTAAGTCAGATGGAGAGAAAGTCGAGAACCATATGATTTCACTCCTATGTGGGACAGAAAACTGAAAGCAGTTAAGTGAACAAACAAGACCGACAAACAAAAACTCAGACACAGGCAGCAGTTTGGTGGTTACCAGAGGGAAAGGGGGTTGGGGGGAGGCAGGGAAGGATAAAAAATATCGGGGCGGCCGGTTAGCTCAGGTGGTTAGAGCGCAGTCCTCATAACACCAAGGTTGCCGGTTCGATCCTCACATGGGCCACTAAGATTCACCTTCCACAACTAGATTGAAACAACTACTTAATTGGTGCTGATGCGTACTAGACAAACACACTGTTCCCCAAGAAAAATTAAAAAAAAAAAATAAAAAACTAGCTTTAAAAAACAATATAGTGATGAAGAATATTTGACTTTGGGTGGTGAACACACAATGCATTCTACAGATGATGTATTATAGAATTGTACCCTTGAAGCCTCTATAATTTTATTAATCAATGTCAGCAATAAATTTAATAAAATTAAAAAAAATAATAAAATGTCTCCAACTTAAAAAGAAAAGGAAGAATGTAGAAACGTGGCCTTGGCACTAAATCTTTTCCAACAGCCCCTTTGATGGAGGCTTGTCACTCAGCAGTACTCGCAGGGAGCTGACCAAGTCCGCCGTCTTATAACCAAGCCAGGCTGTAACGTGCTTGTGGATGGGGCCGGCTGGGAACCAGCAGAGGACACGGAGGATGGAGCGAGCAAGGCTGTAAGAATTCTAACGGGGGACAGCGTCAGAGACTTACTAGGACTTCACTCTTACACCAATGTCTGAGCGCACAGCAGGGCTTTTCCTAAGAAGCGCCAAGTGCTCCGAGGATGCCCTGTTGATCTTCTCGGAGCCTGGGCGGCGGCAGGTCCGAGCCTGCAGAGGCGGGGTGTGCGTGGGGAAGCGGACATGCGGCTGCGTGTGAGCGCGCGGAGGCTTGGGGACACGGGAATCTCTGTGGGCTTTGCTCGGGCCATCCAGCAAGACGCTGCTGCCCCGGCGTAAGAGCGTTAAAGGCCGGAGGGAGGAAGGGGAATGCTGTCACCCGTGTGTCCCTCACATGGTTGTGAAGCGCCTTTGTCTGAGACACAGGACCTTAAAGCTACTGTAGCTGAGTGTTACTATGCGCGGGGGCTGGGCCCGTAACAGGAACTGAACAAAAACTGTTAAACAAGCAGAAGTAGGATTGCCCTGAAAGCTCGGCGAGGCAGGCGTGTTTACGCCCATCTTACAGAAGAGGAAAGTGCGCTCCGGCTTGGAGGCGACGGGGGCAGGCAGGGAGGGGAGCACACGGGCGCCCTCGGGGCCTGAGGGACCGGGACACAGCCTGCTAAGTGACCTTTAAAGGAAATACAAAAGGAGGGAGTAATGATGAGGCAGCAAAAACAGCCGAGAAAAGGCACCAAGGAAATCCTGACCCCAAATTGGTGGGTCCAGTATTTCCAAGAAGTAAGGGGATTGGTGGGTGCCTGCTTCTAATTATTCAGGAAATAAATGCCAAACTCAAAACTGCCCAACAGTCTGCTGTCAGTATGAGTGTGTGTGTGTGTGTGTGTGTGTGTGAGAGAGAGACAGAGACAGAGAGAGAGAGAGAGAGAGAGAGAGAGAGAGAGAGAGAGAGAGACACACACACAGAGAGAGAGAGAGAGAGAGAGAGAGAGAGAGAGAGAGAGAGAGAGAGAGAGAGGCTCCCCAGATCCATGCATGCTGGGGCATCTGGGTGGGAGGAAACGCTGTGAGTAGCAGGGGGTCTGAGAGCAGGTCTGGTCCTCTTTATGAATGATCTGGATGTGGGCGTCACAGGAATCAAGTCAACAGATGGCAGTGCATTTGTAGGAAGTGAAAGAGACAGATTTAAATCCAGAGTCACAGGCACCCTGAAACTGCTTCTACGTATAGGAGGCACATGAACATTACCGAGTTCCTAAAGGGTGAGCATGCTCCCGGAAGGTGGGAGGCAGGGATGGGAGGGGCTGGCGGTCGCCTTGCGGGGACAGGAGGATCTGAGTGCCACCGGGCGGGCGGACAGGGGGCACCAATGTCTCCCATTCATCTCAAGCTCCGTGGGCTCTTGACAGACAAGGAGTGGGAGGCTGTTTATCTCCCAAACCTCAGCTATTTTCTTCAGTAACAAGGTGTAAACTAACTTTTCTTAGGGCAAATCTCTAGCTGCAAAAGGGAGAGAGCACATGAAAGGGACAGGGTCCCCAGGGAAAGGACAGACCTGCAGGAGAAACCGCTTCTGGACCTGAGAAGCCAGTATCTCGCCCAGAGGCTGCTCTATGCATTTCATCTTTCCATTGAAGCAGCAACCCTCTCTGCCAGCCTCCTGCCTATGAAAAGAAGTGGTTTTGGGTTTCTCTGAAAAAGCCAGCCATGGGGTGGGCCCTGGCAGGACTCAAGGCCACCTGCTATTTTTGACTGTCATTTAAAAGGCATATTTCAGCCCTGGGTTCCTTGAATCTCAGACTCTGCCCAGCACGACAGGAGGTAGCGAGCCATCAAGTTGTGTCGGGTCCATTCCAGTCAAAGTGAAGGATGAGCCACCTGGATGGGCCTGGAACCAAACAGCTGACCCCTGTCTGATATCCACAGACGCAGGACTCGCCACTCCTGCCCAGAGTCTTCTCTTTTCTATGTTTCGATCATGTTCATCATTCCAAGTCAAAGGTGCGTCCAAACGCGGAGCCGAGACCAGAGGGTCCATTTTGGAAGTGCTTCCGGCGCCTCACTCCCCTGCCCGACTGGTGCGAGCGCTTTTACAGTCTGCCCTCCGGCATGCCCCACAGGTGGGAACCAGACGCCAGCCTGACAGCAGCAGCACCTCCTGTGCTCGCAAAGGGGAAGAGGGCTTCTCGGTGGGCAAAGGGGGTGTGCAAGGGCCGGCGGAGTGCAGGACACCCACCTGTTCTGGGCTGTGTGGGGGAGGGGGACGGACGAGCCAGGTGTTTCCCCAAATCCCCTTCCGGCCGCTTTCTGACTTTGAGAGAGGCCACAGCGCGTTGTCTTAGCAAGAATCAGCACAATGTCAGTCTTGAATCTGTTTCGGATCAGACAAGCTGAAGTCAGACGCTTTTCCCCAGTGGAACCCATCTATGCACATTTTCCAAATGAAGGCAACGGACTCTTCCTTGGTTGGCTTCACGTTAAGCTGATGCTCAAGTTCAGGGCCCAGAAGGCCAGTAGGATGGTCATGTGGACAAAGAGTGGAGAATGGGTCAGAAAACACTTCCGAGCGTCTGCACCGTCCGGCTTTGGACCAGTCACATAACATCGGAGCCTGCCTTCCTCTCATGGCTACTGCGAGGAGCACAGCAGGTTATCAGCAAAAGCACTCTGGAAGCTTCTATTACCAAGATGAAGGATGGCTAGTAACACGGCTGGGAAGGTCCAGAATGTTCCCTGAGGACAATTCAGGGCCATGCTTCAGGCCTTTAGGGCAACGGCTGATGTCTCAGAGTCACTGTTTCCATCATTTTGTTAAAAAGGCTTTTGACCTCAAGGGCCAGTTTCCACCTTCTCCACTCAGGGTTTTATGGCGACTGGGACCACAGAGTATCATGTTTATTTGGGACCCTGTCTGAGTCACTTTTTCTACCTTGGAACTAAGCTTACCGATTATTGGGTCAGGAGTGGCGTGTTAAACTGATGCTCAAGTTCAGAGCCCAGGAGGCCAGCAGAGCAGTCAAGGGGACAAACAGCGGAGAATGGGTCACGGGGGCGCCTCCGGCACCTCTCAGCAAAGGTGAATGGCCTCCCCAGCATTTGCGGTCACTTCCTTTTGGCCCGTGGGACCTAAAATTACCCGGGCTTCCTTTTTAGAAGCTTCAGGTCCCCTGCCTTTCTCAGGCTTAGCTGGTGACTCTGTGATAATGACCTCCTGTCTCTCTTTGCACGTCTCATCCCCTCAGCCACCAAGCACACACATCAGGGTTCCTAGAAATTCTGGGAACTTAATTCCTGGGTCTGGCGCTCAGCTGCCTGGGCTTCAGGAGAGGCCACATCTAGGAGATGGTCAGAAGGGACCTCAATCCAGGACAGGGGACGGGAAGGGACAAAGTGCAGCTTTGTGGGCGCGGTGACGGACAGGGAAGCGCAGTGGGCTCATCGCCAGGACAGGAAAGGCTGCCAGGAAAGTCCTCGGGCCGTGGCGGGGACCGCTGCCATCTCATCCTGGAACGCCGTGGTTTCAGAGACAATGAGCAGGTACAAAGCTGGAGTAATAACACGCAGACGGAACCAGGGAGCAGGAGGCATGGGACGTCCGCTCGTGGCTGCCGCCCACTCCGGCCAGACCTTCTCTGGGAGCAGGGTCCCCAGGGCAAACAAATGAGAGCCCGTATGGACACTTTAGGGAAATGGCACAGCTCTGCCCCGAGGAGGCTGGTCGTTATGGGTCTATGAGATCCCGTCTCTGGGTGGGCCTCCCTGACCCCCGAGCCCACTGGGCTGGCACAGTGCCCAGTACCTAGGTGCTGAATAAGTACCAGTTGGCTGCTCAGCTGGACAAAGGGCTCCATACAACCTAGACAAGTTTTTCTTCATAGTATGGAAATTTTCGTAGCCTCTTTCCTGGCACACACCAGGTAGTCGATAAATATTTGTCCATTTAGTTGTTTATTCACCCATGGAAAAAAAAAGAACTGAAACCTACAGTGCCTGCAATGTATCAGGTGCTGGTCTAAGCACTTTATAAATGTCAACTCATCTAAAATCTTCCTAACAACTTTATAAAGTAGGTTCTATCAATATCCCCCTTTAGGGATGGGGGAGCAGGGGCACAGAGAGGTGGGTTAAGCTGCCTGAAGTCACACAGCTAGTAAGTGGTGGAGGCAGGATTTGAACCGAGGTACAGAGGCTGCAGGGTCCATGATTTTAATATGATGTCACTGCCAGTCAAAGAGGAGTGAAGGGCGATGAGCTTTCAGTGACCGGTGGCTCGAAGGCCCTGCCACCCACTGTGGGACACGCTTCTGCTTGTGGGTCATCTGTCACGTTACACGGCGACAACAGTGACAATGACAGTGACGCTCAGGCCCTGCGGCCATCGGCGTAGAAACCGCAGAGCTGCTAACACAAAGAACTCCAATCTCTAACCATATGGTTTTTAAAGCAGTGTGTTTCGGGGGCCTTACAGATATATCTTGACTACCTTTCATATACCTGCAGCTTGGCAAGAATGTTTGTCATAGTTTTGTTATCAGATGCTCACGTTACTTTCTGTTTCCAGCCTCCTCAAGCCCGGCGTGGAATCGGGGGCGGAGGGGGGTGTCTCTTTCAGGAGGAGCGGTGACGTCCCATGACGGTGTCCTAACAAGGGCGGCCAGCAGCACAGGCTCAGCGTCCTCGGAAGCCGGGGGGACGTCTGGCTGTGGCACTGTGAGTTTGGGCCAGTCACATGATCTTTCTAGGCTGAGCTGCTTTGGCCAAACAGGGACCATGGGAATCTAAGTGAGCTTTTAATGAGCTATGACGTGTATGAAACACCTCGCATCTCATGTTTGTCCTGGGCTATGAAGTGATGGAGCGATGACAGACGTCTGGGTTAGGAAGGGCTCACCTGGCAGCCTAGTGGGTGAGATGCAGCTCGGGTTTCTGATGGGCACTCAGTAGACACGAGACGGGGCGACACGCTCTGCCTGCCACCTGGGGCCAGGAGGCCCAGCTGACAATGGTGGCCTGACTGTTTCCTCCCAACACGGTGTCGGCTAGGCTGGGTCACTCCTGCAGACTGTCATTCCATGAAGGGGTGTGTGTCTCAGAAAAATGATAAGCTTTCATGAAAAATTAAACCCATGGAATTGAATTGTTATTAAAAACCACAGTCTTGTTTGCAAACAAACTCAGTCCTCTGAGGCTCTCAGCTGGTCTGCCTCTTAGCTTTTGCTGTGCCCCCCTTAGAGGCAAAGGGACAGAGGAAGCGGGGCTGGCCCCCCCCTGCTCGCCAGCTCCCCCCCCCCCGGCCTCCCCCTGCTCGCCAGCTCCCCCCACCCCTGCTCCTTCGGAGGAAGCAGACACAGCACAACTAGAGCACGCTCCTCTGCTAAAATGCCTCCCGTTCACACACACACGAAAGTGGAGGGAAACCCAACTAAAACCCACAACAGAACCAGTCTCCAGGCTGCTAGGACGCCCCTCCCAGGCTCCCCCATCTGTTCCGTTCCACGGGAGCCTCCCAGCTGAGCCCTGCTGTCAGGGGAGGGCCCTGGCCCCCTCACCATCTGTCATCTTTGACACCACTTGGATCCGGCTTCTCCTGGGGCGGCCATGGAGCCCACTTGCCTGTCTGTGGGCAGGGGGCCAGCACCTGGGCCGAGGGCGGGGAAGAGGGGGAGGAAAGGGATTCTGGAAGTTGGGGACCCAGACAGAATCCCACTTTACTCCCTACCCCCACAGGCCATCAGGCCCTACCGTTTCCTGCCATCTGTGACCAGCGTCCCTGGGGAGACCCTCTCCGTCCTGCTCACCACAGCCTACAGGCCTGAGACTAGGCTGGTGTCCCTGCTCTTGGCAGCTGTGCAAACACCCCTGGGGGTGACTAGAGGCTGCACCTGGTGTGGTTTCCTCTCCTGTGCAGGCGGCCCTCTCTGTCCACAGACTGGGACCCTCAGCAGACAGGGCCGGCATGAAAAACTAGGAGGCGGTGACTGCGGATTACTGCTTTACAGAGGAGGGTGCCCCAGCCTTGGCCCACGAGGGCTCTAACTGTGCCCCCATCTGGCCCAGTGTGACCCGTGTGGCCGGCGTGACCAGGGCTGAAGAACACTGGCTATGGCGTCCGATGGGCCTGTCACCCCTGGCTGCGTCCCGGCCCCTCTCTCGGCTTCAGTGCCAATTTGATCCAAACCTTTTGTGTCCCAGCTCTCCTCAGCAAGGACAAAAGCCAGCACTCAGGCAATATCCTGAACACGCCCCATTCGTTCATTCGCTCTATCATTCATTCATTCCACCCTGAAGAGGCAGGATAACCTCATAAGGAGTCACTGGTTTCTACTCTGGCTGTCGCTTAGCCGCTGGACGACTGCTGGGCAGGTGGGCCAGTGTCTGGCCTCAGCCATCATCTCTGACCTGGGCGCAGATTTCACAGACAGTGCCCACGAAGCATTTAGCACCAGAGAAGTGGTCCACACATGGCTGTTGTCATTGTCATTAAGTTAAGGAGCTCAGTCATTACGTAAATATCTGTGCTTAAAGCGCACACCTGTCTAGCAAAAGACAGGGTCCCTGGCTCCAAAGGCCAAAAGACACCTTCAATAGGAGTTTGGGTTTAGTTTCTTGGCACATATCTCATCCTTCCTAAAGAATGTGAAGGCTATTCACAGAAGTTTGAAACGGATTCTCCAATATTTGAGTCACTCAAAAAAAAAAGAATCCAGTCTTGAGTCGAGCTGCCCAGGCTGAGGCAGAGGCTGCCGTTTTGGGATGGAGGTTCCGCTGGTGGCTCTGGACGGATGACAAGGCGGCACCCTGCTCTCAGGACGAGCGTGTCTGCGTGCCCTGCAAGCCTCTCCCTCCCGCTTATCCTGAGTCCTGACCCCCTGCCCCGCCCTCCACGCCTAGGGCCAAGCAGCAGCTTATCGGCCTGTTTCTGGCGGTTCCCAGCCTTGCCAAGGCCTGTCCCTGCCACCACTCCGGCCCAGGAGCCCCGACCTCCGCGGCCTGCCTGTCCCATCAGGCTGCTACAGGGCTTGCCGACAGGGGCTGTGAGTCATGGCTTCCCATTAGTCAGACCTCTGACAGGCTCTGAGCACCCCGCCTCACACAAGCCCACAAGCCAGCGTGGAAAGGTCAGGCCTCGGGAGAGGGAGCCCGCCAGAGGCTTTCGGAGGCAGGCTGCCACGGGAACCCCGTGGAGGGGCCCTCAGACGGCACACGGCCTTATTTATTTTGTTTTAACCTGACAGCCTGAGATTTCTCTTTGCTTTTGTTGAGTACATGTCGAGGTCCCTATCTACCCTCTCATCTTCAGAGGCCACCAGGGGTGCCCCCCAAAGTGCTGACTGACCCAGAGGTGCTCGCTCACTGCACATGGCTCCTATTCCAGCCGGCTGCCCCTGCACTTGGCACAGGAGGGCACTAGGGCAGAGGTGGGGACCTGGACACCAGTCTAATTCTGCCAGAGTGACCTTGAGCACGTGACTTAATCTGAAATGGGAAAACCGTTGCCCTAAATAGGTTTTACGATTACTGTGTGGTTAATTATGTGAGGTTCCGTTATTAAAGAGACAAAACGGTGAACATATGTATTAAAGATATATTTAAAAATATATTAAAAATAGCTTTGGCAACAAAGTACCTGCAGTGTTGGTCTCACCTGACCACCCAGGCTGGGACTCCATCCCTCCTGACCATGACAGTATGGCTTCCCCAGGGTCCCCAGCTCAGGGCGGGCCTGGGGGGGTGGCTTCTGGGTGGGGTGAGGAGTAGCCACCCTCCCCTGAGGACGCCCTGGAAGACCGCCTGGCTGGGAAGCAGCCTCTCCTCCCCTCCAGCTGATGGCGCAGGGGCTCCTCTCTGGAATCTAAATGCTTCTGTGCCCCGGGCAGCCACAGGGCCATCCCCAGGCCTCCTGTTCCTTCAGGCTGATCCAGTCTCCCCGTCATAATAACAATAGTCACACTCTATAATAATAAAAATAACACTTGTACCACACATTACAGTTTGGAGACCCTGTCAGTTTCATCTCACTTGATTCCTGGCCCCCAGTGAAGGAGACAAAGCTTCATATTGTCCATTTACATGCCTGTAAATGAGATGCAGGACTATTAAGGGACCTGCCAACGGTCACACAGCTGGCACTGGAACCCAACCCGTGGGCCAGGAAGCCAGCGGCCGTATCTTCAGCTGGCGCCGTGAGCAGTGGCAGCGGGCTCGTGTTTGAGAACCTCAGGTCTCCACGGCTCTCCCAGTGGCCTCGGGGGCCTTGGAGAGAGGGCTCGCAGCACAAGGACCCATGGGAGCTGGAGGTGTGTCCAGTGGCTGACGGCGGAGCTGGGGTCCTTTCTCCTCCTGACCATCTTTCCAGACAGCAACTCTCTGCACAGTCTGAGAGACAGACGGACTCCCAGGTCAGCCCCCGAGTGGTCTGGGGGACCGCCTGCTGGGGCCCAGGGCTGCCCCACGGCCGACATGTGCCTGCAGGGCGGCAGGGAAACAGGGCGAAAGCCTGCAGCCCAGGTGGCCAGCACGGGGCCCCGGGAGCTGAGGAGGGATCCCCCACCCGCCGAACCTCGCCACGAGTCCCCCTCCCTGGCAAGGTGTGCAGGAGGCCACGGCGGAAGGCACCAGCGCACAGACCGACGTGGCATCGTCTTCCCCTTCTGGTGGCGGGATCTCCTTGATGAGGACCGCAGTGCCACCAAGTGCACACTCACACCCTCTTTCCTGGAACTCATCACAAAGGACCCCTGTCTACGTGCGGGGGGCGCCCCCGCTGTGGGCGTCTCTGCGATGGGTGCATGGGCTTCCATCCCTCCCAGGGACACTGGCCGTTTCTCGTCATAGCCAATTTATAAACTACAGCCTGTATCGTGGTCACACAACAGGAACAGTGGCTCCTCTGCAAGCTGTGACAATGGACTAGGGTGGCCGGTTGGGAAGGGAGTTACCGTGGGACAACGCTGAGCTGCTCAATGAGTGTTGAGGAAGAAGTTGGGGCCGTGACTGCAGCAGCCATAACCACTACCTTTTGTACTCCTGATACGAAGGGCGTGTGGACCTGTCCCCACCACAGCTCGGCCAAGCTGTGGCAGTCAGTGTCCAGGCAGGCAGAACATCCCAGCTCAGCCCCTCCTTGACGTGTGGCATCAGGCAAGTCTTCCGAGCTCCCTAAGCCTCAGTTTCCCCACCAGCAAGATGGGTGTCCTAATAGCAGCTAGCTCACAGGGTGGCAGAGAGGGTCACACAAGATCAGATGCCGCACGAACGAGAGAGAAAGGGGGTGTTGGGACCTTGCACCCCACGCCAGCCTCCTTTCTTACCCGGGGTCATGAAGCATCTGCAGACTTGGCCCCGGACAGCACGGACCTCTGCTGCTATGTGGAAGATCACGGACCTGCAGTCCAACACCCTCCCAGCTGCCCTGCCCTTGCTCTCCGAGTCCCACCCAGCACCGGCGTAGCCATATTGTCGCATTCCAGGCTACCTAAGCCCGTTTTGTTTTTAACTGGCCACTGATTTGTCTCCTTGGCCTCTTCCCTCCTCATTTTCCTGCTCCCTGGCCCTCCTACCCTCTGGACTCCGGGGAAATGTACTTCATCCCAAGTGAGCTTAACGCTTCCTGATAAAACCTGCTAATCCTCTGCCCCGCTCTGGCCCAGATGGAGACCAGAGAACCGGGTCAGGCCCCTTCAAGGGCACTCAGGGCTTTCCTGGGGGGCCTGGGGCCTGGTCCCCATCTGCCGCCCTAGACTGGAGTCCCAGCTGTGCCCCGATCATGAGCTCCCTGACCAGAGAGGGGTGGGAATGGAGGAACAAGCGTTGCCTCAAGTGACCTGGACATTCATCAGGCTCCCTGGACGGACGGGCTGATTGGGCCCCAAGAACCAAATGCCCAAAGGAGGCATCTCAGCGACCAGTGGGGGACACGCTCAGAGCCACACCACATACACAGGCAGCATGCAGCTGGGCACGGGGAAGCGTTAGCTTTGGGGGCAGCAACTCTCCAGGGCAGGGTGGGCATTTCAGCGATGGCTAAGGCCTCCCGTCCCAGAGGCCTGGGGTTCAGGCCACCAGTCGGCGATGCGGGCGGAACAGCGCTATGACAAACTTTCTCTGTCATGTCTCATTGGGCAGACGCTGAAAACTGCTTATAGCAGAGGACGTTAGAGTGAGGCCGGTGTCTGCTGAACGCCACTCCTGGTGCACAGGACACCATGGGGACCGAGGACGTGACAGATTGGAGCCAGTGCCGAGGAGCAGCGATCTGGGGCCGTGCTGGGGAGTCTCAAGTTCAAGAGCTTTGTGGGGTCAGCCTTGGGTTGAATATGAAAAGCTCATTTTGAAGAGAGACGTGATTTGGTGAAGAGAAAAGAGTATCTGAGGTCAGAAGAGTGGCTCATTATTTTTGTCGGCTGTTGATTGAACGTGCGTTGTGGGCCCAGCACTGCTGGCTCGTAGAGAATAAAATGGATGGAGTAGGTGCTTGCGGAGCTTACGTTTTAGATGAGTCGGGGTTAAATAAGCACACAGTTCTCTTCCCACTAAGTGTAATGAGAGCAGCTGTGAAAACAGCGGTGGCCTCTCTGAGGGGCTCACCCCAGTTGAGGCCGGAGGGAGCAGCAGGAATTTGCTAGAAAAGGGTGGCCAGGAAGAGCGTGTCCGAGAGCAGCGCAGGGGAAATGCTGCCCTGGGACAAAGCTGGTGCCTTTGGAGAAATGGTAAAAGGTTGACAGGGCGTTCAGAAGAGAAATTCAGGAAGTGGGAAGAGACCTTCAAATCTTATCCAGTTGCAACAGAAAGTCCCTGAGGAGTTTAAGCAGGAAAATGGTAGCATTTATAGTTTTAAAATATCACTCTGGCTGTCATGTGGGGAAGAAAGAGGCTGTTGGGCGGGCAAGCATGGGGGTGGCAGGTATGGTTGGAAAGCATTTGTGGGAGCAGGTGACAGCAGATGGTGACATGTCCTACGCTGGAAGGGGCGGACGCCGAGGGTGCTGGCTGCATTACAGAGCTCTCCTGGAGGTGGGGTCAGCAGGAGTCGAGGATGGAGTGTGTGGCGGGGGAAGGATCTGGGGTGACACGCGGATGTTTCAAGGTGAGCAGTCCAGGAACTGGAAGTGCCATTTACTGGGACGGGGCAGAATGCCGGAGGTCCGGATTCGGGCTGGGGCTGCGGTGCCCATCGGGCCTTTAGGTTCGGGTCCGTTAGGCTTCAGATGTCTTCCAGACAGCTAAGTGGAAATGTTGGGTAGATGCACACACCTGAGTTGCAGGTGACCGGATATCGCAGCGAGCATCAGCTGCCATTGGGACGGATGAGGTTACCCGGGGAGAAACACAGGAGACGTGTCCTGGAGGCAGGAGAGAGGCAGAGGAGCAGCCAGAAACACCGCACGAAAGCCAAAAGATGGGCGTGATTCAAGATGGAGGAGGCTGTTGACAATGCGGAATATTGCGGAAAAGGTGAGTGTCTGTCTAAAGCGTCTGCCGGATTCGGCAACATGGAAATCATGGGCGAACTGAGCAGGACTGGTTCTGGGATGAACAGAAGCCAGCTTGAACTGAACAGGCAACAGAGGTGGGGATGGGGGGAGGGTCGAGTCACATTCTCAGTGACTGGCTCTGAAGGAGGAAAAGGCAGGCAGGAGCTGAAGAAGGGAAGCCGGCCGTGACCTCCTAGTGGCTCATGCAGACCAGGGTTCTCGCCACCGGCGGCTGACATGGCTTCCCTACCACCAGCCCCGGGCTGATCAGAGCCCCGGGGGAGCTCCAGGAGACAATGCACACGGGCTCTGAGGGGGTGGGAAGGGCCTGTGGCTACTGCCGGCTCCCCCACCCCCACCTCAGCTCATCGCCTCCATCCTTCACACGTGAACCCCATTTCTTGTTCAAACCTCACTCAGGAGAAAGCTCTTGGGTGTCGGGACTCTGGCATCCCCAACTGTTCCATCACAAACGCCTCACCTCTACTGAAAAGCTCCTGCGTGCTAAGAGGTCTGCAGAAGGTATGAGAGCCTCCTGACACTCGGACCTCAGCCTTGTCTGTTCCAGATCATAATGTGCTTGGCCTTCCCCAGCAGTCCCCAGCCTACCATTCGGACCCCGCCTCCTACTGTTCCCCTACTTGGGAGCACCATTCCAGCCCACTTAGCCCCCGCTAACACGCCTCATATTGTCCCACTTCCCTTTAGACTCCGTGCCCCCTCCTGGCCGAGCCGACTCTCGTCCAGCGCCAAGTCCAGCCCCAGCCCTTACACCTCTAGAAAAGCCCGCCCGGCCCCCAGCCTCTCCCTGGCATGGCTCCCACACGGTTTGGGAGCGCGGACTTTCTCTGCAGGGCCCACACCTCCTCTACTGAGGAAGTGAAGCTGCCTGCTTACTCTTTTCTTGTCTTTGCTGGTACTTTGGAGGCACCTGGGAAATCTGCGCTTACTGAGGGCTCACTGAGAGCCGCAGGGACTTCCTCCCAGGAGGGCCAAGCCCTGCAGCAGCCTCCTCGGGGCTGCGCTGGCAGGGTTCACCGGGCCAACCGGGAGACGAATGGCTGCCACGAGTCCTCGCCGGCCTGCTTTTTACCGAGGAAAGGCCAAGTCACTGGAGTTCAAGTTCAGTTTAAGCTCTGACCCTCAAGATCACCCACTATTTCAAAGGCTTCAGAGGCCTAGCTTTCTTGGAAATGTTGAAAATTTAAACCACAGAAGTTCATGTTTTCTATTAAGCCCAAAGTAGAGCTTTCTTGCTATTGTGAGTTGTGGTATCATCCCTTTTAAAATGTGAAAAAGGCATCTTTCTAACCTAAACCTTCTCATCAAATCACACTTCACGTGTAACAAGTGCATCTCACAAGTGAAAATTCAGCTGGCAGTGTTTTTTCCACTCAAGGTGCTGGCTAAAGTGGGCGCAATAACCAACAAGCTGCATTGACTTTCATGCACTATGAGCCCCCGTTAAACAGTTCACACTGGCAAAGTTTTCAGGGCATCAGCATTTTGTGGAAATTGGTTCAATCCATTCTAGGCCCCAAAGTGGCCTTAAAGACATAGCAATTATCACAGCCACGAAGAGACAGGTAGACGCTAGACACAGATCTATAATAATATGCTCTACGATTTCTTGGGGACTATATTTGCCCTGCATCATCCACATGAAAACAAGGATCTTAAAATACTGAAAGTGACAGTCTAAAGGCAAGACTTTTTTTCCCCCAAATTCCGGGGAAGACAAGAACTCAGCAAGCAAGGGTCAGGGAGTACGAAACGCTCAGAACCTCAGGCCCAGTGCCTATCCACACCCATCAGAGGTGGCTCCAGGGTGGACATGCCCTCCCATAGATTCAAGGAAGTTCAACTAACTCCCACAGCCGTTTAGAGCTCACCTCGGCCTCTCCTCAGGTGGGGTATATTTTCCTTTATGGAAAGAAGTATTTATGCATTTGCTTTTCATTTTTTTTTTTTGAGGGCAGTGTCACTGGCCCTCATATGTGGGACCCTAACCGGGGCCACTGGCTTCCCAAGACCAGCGCTTAACCACTGCGCCACTCGGCTGGCCCTGCATTTGCTTTTGATTTGCTTCTTTACAAGAGATGTGAGGCAAGGGAGGGCCCTGGCTGTGTGGTTGTGGGAAAAGTGAGGCTGTCTCTGTTCAGTCCCTCTGGTTTCTTCTACTGGGCCCAGGCTGCAATCACTGACCCCCAGGTCCCCAGGAAGGGGACCTGGCACTGCCATCAGGGCCAGGCCAGGCAGACGGAAGGGAGGGCACCCTTGCCCTGTCTGGGCCTTTCTCTGACTTGGCTGCAAATGATGGGTTTCTAAAAACAACAGCTTTAAGGGACACGTGTCAGATATAATCATTCTTTTGAGGGTGTGTCTGTTTTGAAACAACATGACTCACCCAAATATAACATGCCCCCCATTTCTCACATCCAGCTGCCTTCCGGAAGGACAAGCGCACAGGGTGGGGGAGCATGGAGGACACTGGCCTTTCAAACACCTTCACTGGGAATGAGCTTTCTCCAGCACCCAGCTTTTATGCTTGAGTTCAAACTCTCCATTTGGGGAGGCGGTGGTGGTGGCGGGGAGAACAAAGCGACCTGTCAACATTCCATTTAGCATCCATGACTAGAGTTAACTTACAAGCTCTCAGGGTGCGATACAAAGCCTGCAAACTGCCGCTAACACGATGGTTTGATCCTTTACCAGAAATCCCCCGCCCCGTAGTCACCGGGTGAACCTTGGGAGTTTTACAGATTTAGATTAATAACTGAAACGAAGCTGCCTTTCCAGAAAAGGGTTTCCCTATAGGGTGCAGGCTACTGAGGGTGCTCTGGACCTGCACCGTGACGGGAGGTAGAACGCGGGCCCAAACCTTGCCGCCATTGCCGCTGCCATCCGCTCAGAGTCGACTTCTGAAAGGAGGCTGGCAGGGAGTTATGAAAAGGTAGCAAATAAAAGAGTCCTGGACGCGACAGCCCCAGCCAGCCTGAGGCTCAGGGAAGGCTGTCGGCCCCTGGTGGCCGAGGAGCCGCCGCAAGGCTCGGTCTGCACGGCTGTCGCCGCGCCCAGCGCGCATCGCGCGGCGCTGCTGAAAGAAGTTGGAGAGCTCCCAGCTCGCCGAAAGGGTTCGGCGGCGGCGGGCACCCGGGAATCCCTCCCCGCGCCACAGTTAGGAAAGTTCTGGAGTAAGTGAAGCCCCTAGACCAGCAAGAGAACCCATACTTCCCTGGAGCACAAGACACACGGCTCTCCGCGCCAGCCCGAGCTGCCCTCGGGCCACCGGCCCTGATCCACGGGGCGCGCCCGGTGCCTCCCCGCTCCCACCGCCCGGCCAGACGGGCGGCTCTGCAGGGTTTGGGGTTCCAGATGGGAACCCCTCCAGGCTTCCCGGCCTGGGCGACCAGAGCTGGAGTTCAGCAGCCAAAGGAACGCGGGCTCCCTCCGGGACGCCCGGGACCTTCTCCTCCAAGCCCGCTCGGGCTTCCCCAAAGGACGCGCAGCCCAGCCCGATGCGCCCCCGCACTGCACTCCTCTCTCCACAGGTCCCCCCAAGCTCTTCCCGGGAAGCCCCCCAAAACCCGGACGGCGCCCCGACACTCCCAGGGCACCGGCCAGCCACCCCCACCTGGGTCCTGCGAACCTTCCGCGTCGCCTTCTTCCCGCCCCGCACCCTGTTCCCGGCGTTCACGGGGAGCCAGACGCAAAGCACCAGAAAACGCCTCGCCAGGAGCCTCCCTACGCCCGCCCTGTCGCCGAAACAAAAGCGCAGCGGGGAGGGCGGGGAGGAGGCGGCGGGAGGATGGGGCGGGCGGGGAAGGGCGCGCAGGCCGGGCCCGGGACCCGCTCCGGCGCCGCGCGGCCGGCCGCTTACATGCCCAGGTCGCTGTAGGTGTTGAAGAACTCCATCTGGTTGCACGCCTGGATCCAGCCCACCACCCAGGTCTCGTGGCGCGGGATGGGGGGCATGACCACGCGGGCCGAGGCTTTGAAGTAGGGGGTCTTGTAGCGCAGCACGATGGGCGAGGTCTCCTCGATGCGCGTGGGGCACTGGTCGATGGTGGCGCACACGTCGTACACCACGATGTTCTCGCGCCGGATGCGCGCCTTGCAGGCGATGCTCTGGATGCAGCCCATCCTGCCGCCCGGCCGGCGGGGGCCGGGGGGCTCAGCCGGCGCCGGGCAGCGGCGTCCCGCGGGGCAGCCCCCGGGTCGCGCCGCCGCGCGGGGTCCCCGGCAGGGCGCGCGGGGCGTGCGCTCCTAGGAGGCGGCGGGCGCCCGCAGCGCCGCGAGGAGGGGCGCCCGCCGCGGGCCGGAGCCCCCCGCCCCTCGCCGCAGGGAGCCCGGGCCGCCCGCCGCCGCGGCCGCCGCATGAGCCTCTGCGCCGAGCGGCGCGCCCGGCGGCGCGGCCGGGCGGCGGGCGGAGGCGGCCGCGCCGGACCCCGCGCTCCCGCCGGCCCCGCCCGAGGCGCCGACACTCCCCGCGGGCCGCCGGCGCTGGGGGCGCCCGGGGGCGGGGGCCGGGGCGGAGGGCCCGCGGGCCGGGCGGCCGGAACGCGGCGGCGGAGCGAGCCGGCCGCGCGCCATGCGTTTTGTCCCTCTCCGGCTGCCGTCCGCGCGGGGGGCGCCGCCGGGCGGGGGGATTTAAAGGGCCGCGGGCGCCGGGTGGGGCCGACACGTGGGCCGGGGGGCGGGGCGGGGCGGGCGGCGCCCGGGGGCGCGGGGGGGGCCGGGCCCGGGGTCCGCGGGGGGGGGGGGGCCCGCCGTGAATAGGGGCGCAGCTGCCGCTGAGATCGGCCCGTTATGGACCGCGTTGGGCTTGGCTCCCCGGTTGCCTCCCTGGAGGAGGCTGCAGCCCGGGCTCGGGTAACGGCACCGGTGCTTATGGCACCGGACGGGTGTGTTTGTCCGACTGCATTGGCTCTGGAAGTTTTCCTTCCAACGCTGCCTGCAGGGAGGGTGCCCAGAGAACCCCTCGGCGCCTAACACCGAGTCACCACAATACCCGCAGTTGGGGTTGCTGCATAAGCTCCGCTTTTATTCACTGCCTGCCTCCATCCAAATCTGGTCGTTAGAAAACGCTCTTTCAACAAAATCTCCTGCACTGGTAGTTAGACCAGCAGTGGACCTAGCCCACACAAGGCGTTTTGAGTGCAGCTGCGCCCTAAAGACAGGCTGTGACCTGCAGGACCTCCCGCGGCGTCAGAATGCCTGGCTTTCCTGAGGTCACCCAAGGTAACCTGTGACCTGCTAAGGACAAGGGGAGCTGGAGAGCGATTTTGGAACCGGGCTGGGTTTAAGTAGGGCACACGTCCAGGATGCCGGTTTGTAGTACCGTCTACCCCTCAGAAAGCCTGGAATGTCGGGGACCCATTCTTGCGTTCCACTCTCCAGAACATGCATAACCACTGCACATGGGCGGCGGACCCACAGTTGTCTGTTCATGAACACATGGGAAAAGCAGAACAGCCTCGCTGGGACAGTCCTGTGGAAGCTGCCATCACAGGGACTGGACATTGTGTGCAGCACAGCCCATGTCATGTGTCTGATGTTGTCTAATGTGGTCAAAGCGAAAAAAAAAAAAAAAAACATTCAGCAAACGCTCTTCCTGGGCGTCTCTTTACATTTGTATTTTCAAAGCTAGCAGGTTCCCCGTCAGTCTCTTGTGATCGCTGAACATTTGCTGGTGCCCAAGTGTGAAGTCCTCTGAAGAGGCCGCAGGAAGCTGGCTAGAGCCAGTCTTTAGCAAGGACAGATGTGACAAGTAATTTAAAAATGGGCTGAGATCTAAAAGCGCTGCCCTCCATCCTTGTTTTAGCTTTCCTGGCACCTTGATTCACTTCATAGCTAACAAAAAGCAGTTGTGGCCTTTTGATAACGTGCTTTTCTCATTTTACTAGTAGCCGCAGCTCTGAGTCACCCATCCTTTCATTCAGCAACTCTGCCGGCCGGCCTGGCTGGAGCCAGGCTCTGTGCTAAGTGCTAGGATTCAAAGCTGACCAAGGGCTCGTGGACCGCGGAAGACACACCTGTTAGCAAGCTGTCACTGTAAACTGGGACACGTGCTTTAGTCGTGGTACGTGTCCAGTACTGTGGGAGCCACTGAGACAAGCCCACGTGGCTGTCTGGAAGTAGTGACCTTTGAAATGGATCCTGGCACACTGTAGAGGCTCACCAGGAGAAGAAGAGTGACAGGGCAGCGTAGGACAAGACTTGGGCAAATGTAAAAGAGATGGAAAAGCATACGGTGTGTTCAGGGAGACAGCTCACAGGGCATTGTGTGTAGACTGTGGGCACCAGCACCGCTCGCCAGCCACTGGTTATTCATAGGACCACATCTCGAGCATCCGTGGGTACCAAGAATGCAGGAAAAATCACTCCATGTCAATTTGGAGGCTGGAGCAAGGACAGGGTAGAGGTAGGTGTCAGGATGGGTGATGCTAGATACCTGGCCCTGAGTGGGGCAGCATCATGGGCTGGAGAGGCCTGGCTGCATTGAGAGTCACATAAGAGGGGAAGCTGATTTACTTAGTAACTGATCAGATGTTGGGGGAAGAGTCTGGCCAGCTATGGGTTTTCCGGCTTTGGAAAATGAGTACATCTGATCCTAATAGTCGAAACGAGGAGACTGAAGTGGAAGCAGATTGAGGTATGTTGCCATGCTAAGGTTGAGATCCCTGGAGGGTATTTTGCAGAAGGGGCCAGTTTGAGTTTCAGAGGTTATTAGGTTCCAGGAAATAGACCAAGAGAGAAGCACTTAATTGGGGGTATATAGTTATCTTTGTTAATCTGAGTTACTTGTCAGGCTGCAATTTTGTACATAAATATCATCCTTTATCTTCTGGTAGCACGTACGAGGCTTCCATAAACAGGACAGATCAACGGCAGCCTTCCCCAAATTATGGGAAATTCATATAAAGGAAAATAAATTTTTTTTTTCAAACTGAAAATGAGACCTTGTTATATCCATAGAGTGCCAATAAGATATGACTCATCCACAGACTTGAACCCTTGACATTCTCAGAGGGTTCGCCCATGACCTTCATGAGTCTCCAAAATCATGAATGTCACACTGACACTTTCCACTACACAAAGCAGTAAAGTATAACTGAAAAATGTAAAATATCCTTTAATGGTTCTATAAACATGGGGCCAAGGTAATTTCTAAAGCTACTTAAATAAATTTTGCCATTAAAATAAACTCCTTACTTTATTACATCTCTGCTTTATTAATTCCATATTTCCCTGACTCTGCAAAGAAGAAAAAAATGTCAACTACAGTATGAGAATTACTGCATGGATGTCAGTGAGAAGGGCCGAGCTGGGCTGGGACGGAATGCCGGGTGTTGGGCGTGGCCCACTAGCTAAGTGTGTCTCAGCAAATGGCCTCAAGACAGGGACCTTTCAGATCACTCAGTGGAGATGGTGTCCACTTGCCTGCAGCTCCAATGCGAGTCCTCTAAAGTGCCAATGTCGCTGCACTGCTCTTCGAAGCTTGTCTCTCGGCATGGCGTGTCCCCTGCCTGTGGGGCACCATGTACCTGGCCTGTTAGCACCTCTCGTGCTGTGTCACAGTTGTTTGCTCTCACTTGTCCCCATTCAGTAGGCAGTTCACTCCTAATGGGAATGTGTCATCGTGTCCTGTTGCCCAGTCTACTGCCTGGCAGCTAGGAGCTGCTCAATAAATGTCTGAATGACTCATTTTCGCAAAATCTGATAAAATATTATTTCCTGTAATTTCACATGAGCTCTGTCTCCTAGCCTACAGCAAACTTATGGTTTTACCCCAATTCTTTCTGTATGGCACCTCCTTGTCCCCTCACTCTTTCCCCAACGTGCTTCCTTGAGGTTAAGCGACGCCCTTTGTCTCGGAGCGCAATGCACCATTTCAGGGGCTATCTGTTCTGGACACCGAGAAACTGAAACACTTCAGGGACAAGGCATTGATGACAGTCGTCCCTTGTAATTTCATTCGAGTTGGTTCTGGGGCCCAGCACAAATGCGCCTTTGTGCCTCATGCTTTTGATGTGCCTGTGCGTGACAAAGCCCCCTGTCCTCAGTCAGGGCTCTGGAGCACTCTCTGGGATGCTGGCCTCTCACCTCCCTTACAAGCCCCTCATTCAGCCTCCCATGACCCCGCACCCGGGCTTTCCAGAAGCAGGGCCATCTCAGACTTTATTTTTCCTGTTGATTGACTCATTACTCAGTTTGTCAAGTGAGCATTTTAGAAACTCTCGGTCCTAAGAGCCTATTATCTAGTTGACCTTGGCAGGGGTTTTGAGAAACTGTAGAACAGACTACCAAAAGCTGCTAAGGACTCCAGTCTGGAGCTGTTAAAAGTGGAGATGGTTTCTGTCAAGCTTAGATGGTCTGAAGACGGCAAGTGGTAAAATGAACCCTCAAGGTCCTCGAGCACAGGATTAAGGAAACAACTCCTGTTTGGTTGTGAACTCCTCCTCCTCCCACTTCAAGTCAGGGTAACCAATTTCTCTTCCAGGCCAGGCCAAGAAACAACATGAGCAGACCATCGCAATGGACTTGGGCTGCTTTGCTGAAGGCGTTCAGCCCACCATATGGCAGCTGCTTCAAGTAGCCAGTGTCTCCCAAGCTCTCCCCTCCAGCCTCACATTACATCAGGCTGCAGACCCTGAAGGGTGCTGCAGATCTTCAGCTGGCCTGCCGAGGGTCACCGTGCCCGTGCCTGGACACTGAGGCCTTTTCTCAGTCCTCATCTGCAAGGCTCAATGTCCTTCTCTTCTTTTAAGCCACAATTCTGCAAAGCCTGATGCTCCTGCTAGCTTCCTTGGCCCCTCTTGCGTCCCTCTCCCCACCCTGTTCCCAGGGGTCTCTCCTCCCCTCCCTGAACTCCCTGGGGACACTCACCCATGCCGTAGGCTTTAACTATTATTTTCTGTAATGGCTTCCAAGTTTGTCTCTCCAGCCCCCAGATTCCCCTTGAGCTCAAGGCCAGCACATCCATCTGCCCACTAGATGTTTCCATTTGGATGAACCTCCACCTTCTCCATCTCAGTGAGTTGACACCCCTCTTCCTGAAAGTCCTCCTGGCTACCCCGTTTCTGGCTGAAGACTCCACCCTCGCTACCTCTGCCTCTCTCCTCCAGCACATCAGTACATTGAGGCAGAGCAAATTTCATCCTGATTCTCCTTATCGTAGAAACTTCCAGTGTTTCCTTGTAACTCTCAGATTCAACACAGTCTCTCTCACAGGTTGGTACCAGGGCTCCACGATGGGAGCCCACGCAGCCTTTCTAGCCTTGTCCCCCTCTACACCCAACGCGCCCGGGCCCCGACCCGGGCAGATGACTTGCCATTCCCTTGGCAGGCCTCCATCCTTTCTTTTTCTCTGACTTCGTTTAAGCTCAGTCCTTCCCTGCATACTCTAATCCCACCCTGCTCCACGACCATGATAATAGCAATGGTGTGTCTTATGTAAGTCTGTGAAGTAGCATCGTTACCGTCTTTTCCAGATGGTGGTCCAAAGGGAGGAAGGGACTGCCCCAAGGTCACAATGGGGAAGTGGGAGGCCGAGATTCAGATCCCTGTCTGACTATACACGATGACCTTGACTCTCATGAGAACTTCTGTGAGCACTCTGGCTAGAGACGATCTTTTCCACCCATGCACTTCCTCCTACTCAGAACACACGGTGGACACGAGTAACCATACATGAAGGAACAGAATAACGGGTTTATAATAGCTTTATAGAAAGATCAAAGGAGCAGGAAGCGACAGGGTCAGTCTAAGGTTTCTAGACTAACGCGTACAGAATAATACTACTGTCAAGGTGAGCCACATGAGAAGCGGAGAGCTGAGTGGGTGAGGGCTGGCGTGACCTGATCTCAGGCCATGCAGGTGCCCAAGTGAAGGTGGCCTGTGGGGAAGTCACAGACGGACGCATCTTGTCTGAGATGGCGTTTTAGGCAATTCCTTCCTTCTCTCGTGTTCCCTCCTTCCCTTTCTCTCTCCTACCTTCCCTCCTTTACTTTTTTCCAGAAATATCACTGAGCCTTTTCTTGGTGAGACAGTGAAGTATATAAGGTACTATCTTCTGTTCTATTTCATCCTGTTGAATTTCTATATTCAGGCTTTACTGTTGAAATTTCTATTTTGATGTATGTTTTCTTAATGAATGTATCAGTATGGCGCTGATGTATATACTTTGTAAGTAAATAAACTAGGAAACCTACACGGCAAAGCGCGGATGGCGACAACTGCATGCAGTTCCTTCCTGTGGTCCCCTTGTCTCAATTCCCTCCTTTCACACAACGCTGAGAATTCCCTTTCTCAAACACTGTTCTCGTTCACAGGGCTGCCTAGAGCCGTCCACTCACTCACTCATTCACTCCCTCATTCATTCACTCATTCACTCATGTGCCGAGCAGCTCTCCTCTGTCAGACATTGTTTTCGGTTTTCTCTGCTAGATGAGAAGCTCCATGAGGGCAGGACCTAGGTTTACCGTTTTCATTGCTGTTTTTCCAGTTGTCAAAACAATGCTCAGTTCATAGTGGTCAAATGATCACGATGACAACAAATGACAGCAAATATTGGTTGAGTGAGTGGGGACCTGCCTTGGGGACCTGCCGAGGATCCTAGTCCTGGAGCCATGGCCCGTCTCAGCCTGGAGCCTCCCTCACGGAGACACCGCGGTGATTCTCTGCTGCTGGCTCACAGGCCTCCCTCAGGCTGGGTGGCGTCTCTGGGCTCCTGAATCTGCCTGCTCGGCCCCTGCCAGGACGCTGAGGTCAGGCCTTCCTGACCCCGGCAGAGCCTGTGGGACGAGACACATCTCTCAGGCCGGCTGTGGGATCCGCTTGTTCCAACCCACCCGTCCTGGACTGCCCCGTCCACCCTGGGGGCGGGGCTCTTGCCTGGAGATACAACAGGAGGTGTGGGTGGGGCCCAGGAGCTGCTGTGTGGGGACACTGAGGTGTGCTGTGTTCACTCACGGATTCCACCTGGGCCTCAGTCTAGGCGGAATAAGCAGAGATCTTTGTTAGCGTTTACCATCAGAATAAACACTCATTCCTATGACTGCTGGACATTAGGATTTTATGATTCATGGGTAGAAAGCAAACCCAAATCACGTGATAAGAAAGGGCGTGAGCAGTACAGAGAGAGCACCATACAGAAGGGAAGCAGCACACCCCAAGCCCGACAATCTCTGCAGACTGGGCCCGGTGTTTGCTGGAACGGAAGCCTCTCTGGTCGGTATTGCTCGGTACGTCTCACACCGTGGAAGCAAAATAACATTCGTGTTTACACTTCCTGAGGCAACTTGTGGCAGGCTCCCACAATCCTGTACCAACCTGAGACAAGCATCGGGCAGGTCGCAATTTCATTTCACAAGCCCCCCACGGAGCTGGCGGAAGGAGGCTGGGCCATTTCTCTCCAATGTTCGAGGCAAAATTGATTGCATCTTAAAGTAGGCCCACGGCCTGGCACCGTTGTGTTAAGTTATATTTCTGAGGCTCTGTGTCTTCCAGTTAACAGAGCAGCTGACTCCCTAGTCTTGGGCAGCTGACATGCAGCCTTTGAGCCTCAGTTTTCTCGTCTGGATGTATAATTCAAAAAGGCTGTCTTCACTGGCAGTCTCCAGATTTCCTCCTGGTTTTGTATTGGGAATCACCTTATCTGATAAACTGCTTGGGGCAGAAGATAAGATGTGAAGGATGAATGAGTAACCCCAAGGAGAGGGCAGGAGATAGCAGTGCTTACAGGGGAAGGGCAGGACTGTGTGTGGCATTTTATATACTCAGGAAGCAGGGAGAAGTCCAGGCAGACAAATCCTGAGTAGGGCTGGAAGGGGAAAAGACGGGAGATGACACAGGGTGGCTTGCTGGAGGCCAGGTCCATTAAGGGGATCTGGGGGAGGCTGGAAAAGCAATGGAGTCTTCAACCTGGGTTCAACCCCATTGGTCACGATGAATGATCTTCTTTCTGTGTTGATTGGCTTGGCTAGAATTTGATAATGACATCTGGTGCTTATGTGCCGGGGTTTCTTTATTGTGATGCCATGGTTGGTATCAAGAGAAGGCAGGCTTCACAGAATGAGCTGAAGTATTCCCTCTTTCTATTAGTTTTCTGTTGCTGCTGAAAAAACCACAAATGTAGTGGCTTAAAATCACAAGAATTTATTATCTTATAGTTCCTGAGGTAGAGAGTCCAAAATGAACCTTACTGGGCTAAAGCCAGGTGTTGGCAGGGCTGTGGGGTTGAGGTCCGTTTCTTGGCCTTTTCCGGCTTCTGGAGGCTGCCTGCCCCTTGGCTCACAGCCCCTCCTCCCGTCTTCAAGCCAGTTCTCTCTCATTCTCGCTCTGGTGTCTCTTTCATGTATAAGGGCTTCTGTTTCTGCATTGGGCTCAGCAGGACACTCTCTCCCTCTCACTGTCCTCGGTTTAATCACACCCACAAAGTCCCTCTGCCATGGAAGAAAGCACGTGATGTTTGTCTCTTCTCTGTCAGGGGGCCCTGCCCTTTACTGCCTGTTGCCCAGTGTCTGAAGCCTGCTGTTCCATACACTCGGTTCAGTTTTTTAGCTCTTTAAAGAGAGAGAGGAACTATTTTACTCCTCCTTGGTTGGAAGCAAAAATAGATAGAAGACAAGTTAAGATGAGATTACTTAAAGACTTGGCTTTTCAAGAAGCCTCAGACGCCAAAGACTGATCATAAAAACGGAGCACGTGGAACCCTGGGGGTGGGAAGGAGAAGGGAGTAACCTCAGTGTGCCCCAAATCGGGGCAGTCGGCCCCGCCCTGCCCCACGGCTTTACTAGAGCAAGACACAGAAGTCCCCACAGCACTGGGACAGCCGCCTCACCCTTAGTTGCAGTGAAGCCACTGGCCCCAAGCTGCTGAAGTCAGCAGGCTGGGCGGGGGCCCTGGGCGCAGGGGGTTTGCCCGGCTTCCCCTGACGTTCATGCCTGTGTTTCCAGGGCAACAGGCCCGAGACCCATGGGACCTCCTAACCTCTCAACACTGCCACCCCAGCCTGAGAATTAACGCCGTCCGCCCAGGGCCTCGGTTCTGCCCCTTGGGATCAGGAGGAGCTCTGTGGTCGAGTTACCATGACGGCCTTGCTCTCCTTACAGTAATTCGGGTCTCCTGGGTGGAGCGGCCCTGCTGTGCTGAGGCGTGAGGGGCTCCTGTGGCTGCGATGGCTGAGCATCCCTGATGACTGCCCTCCGGGAAAAGACAGATGGAAACACAGTTACCTGCAGGAGAAGCCTGGCTTCAAGGCGCCTGGCTAAAGAAGCCCTTCCCTGATGTCTCCCTGGGCTAATGCCATCTCCCTCTGGTTTCTTTTGATCAGGGCGGAGCCCATGGACACCAATGCCGAGGAGCAACAGCCAGGGTGGGCGGGCCAGCGGAAGCTCCCACCTCCCTGGGCAAATGGTGATGGCTCCTATAAGGACGAGAGATTGTGACAGTGATGGCAGATGCTAAGCAGCAGTGGCACAGCAGGTCCTGTTGACTGCAGGGTCTGAGCATGTGTGTCCAGCACGTCCCCTGAATCAGCTGCAATGCCCAGCACAGCTCAGGATACCCGGTGGGTACCCAGGAAGTGCTCCCTGGATGGATAAACAGAGAGGGTTTTGTAGGGTCATATCTACGGAGCTCCTCCCGGGAGCCTGGCACCAACGATATGGCTCATGAAACAGATGCCTCACCTGCCACAAGAAGCTTTCTAGTCTCAGGAAAAGAACTATGGCACAGAGTAAACAGTTGTGGTATCTACAAAAGCAGTGATTCACAAAACCCCGGAGGATGAGATCACTTGATTCTAGCGTCGTCCTTCACCAGGAGCCCTCTGATGCTAATGCTGGTCTGCTTCCTAATCATGTGTTCTACAACCCTTCCAGGTGTGGGGCATTTTGCCCCTCCCCTCCCCCAGCGGAGACCCAGGCCCTCGGGTTCTCAGCCATCCCTGCAGCTGGGCGGTATCCACAGACCCAAGTTCTGACAATCAGGAACACTGCTGGGAGGCCTCCATTAGGACCATGGCAGAGGAGGAAGCACTTTCTGACGAGGAGACTATAGGGCACTGGGTACTGGGGGCGGCACAGGCAGAGTCTGGGGCTTCCAGGGCTCAGCTGTGTCCCCACAGGAGCCAGCCACAGTCTGATCCAAGAGTTGTCCCTGGTCATGTCACTTCCAAGCCTGGCCTCGGGTCTGCTGGGGATTTTCTGAGCTGCCCCATGTCTTTTGATACATTCCATTTCTGCTTAAGGTGGCCAGCAGCGGTTGTGTTATGTGTAGCCGAGAACCCAGCCGAAAAACCTCATCATCATGGTTGATAAGGGCCAACGCTTCCCGTTCATGTGACTGCAGTTGACAGTCATTTGTTCTGTGACTCAGGTACAGCTTCCTGAGAGCTGCTGGTGAGAATGAGCGAGCGGGTCCCAAACCACCCTTGAAAGAGTGGGCATAAATCTCACTTCTAGAATCTTCCTTGCAATGTCTGCGCTCTAACGACCCTGGGAATTTGCACTCACCAGTTTTGGTTTGTCGGCCTGGTCACACAAGCCAGAGGTGGCAGTCATCCCAGACCCTTCCTCTCTCTCATCTCCCAGTGGCACACTTTGAGAATCTGACGTTATTATTAAATAATCACAGCCCTCTCTCCACCCCCACTGCCGCTTCCCTAGCTCAGGCCTTCATCCACTGGTCAGCACCCTGCCTCCACCCCATTCCATTTCAGACATCTTCTATGCTACCAGATTTAGGTCGCCCCTCCTTCTGGGGTACCACCTTTCAGTGGCTCCCCCTTACCTGTAGACTGAGGCCTAAGCTCCCTTTGATCTTGCCCCAGAAATCTGTTGTAAACTGAGTCCCTGCTGCCCCCTCCTCTCCTGTGTCTAGACACCCACCCGTCTCCAAACACCAGGTCCTCTTAGCTGCATCTTAAGCGCGCACTGCTCTCACTTCCTGAAATGTCCTTTGTCACATTATGTCACATACTCCTCCCCTTCTTCAAGATTTGGTGAGAGTGCCACCAACGCTGGGAAATGGTTCCTGTCATTTCCAGCAGTGTACTGCTTCTTTTCCTGTGCTCCCAAAATGCCTTTCTCCATCCTTCCATCACAGCTTAGCACACTGTTGTGACTGGTGACTCACACTTGATTGCCAGGAGTGAGGGGCGGGGCTATAACCCCTGTCTCTGTGTCTTCAGAGCCAAGGCCAGTGCCTGGGACACAGGAGACACCCAGCTGATGTTTGTGAATTTAACTAATTAGTTCATAATAAAAGCAACTGCAGGAAAGAACCTTGAAACAAGCCTAAACCATTGGCAGCCTGCATTCCCGGGCAGAGGCTGTTACTAAAGCAGTAAGAGTCTAGACACTCGGGCCACAGCCCCCTCAGGTAAGCCACGTGCAGCCCCTAAGGGGGAGCCTCTGGCACAGGCAGCCTCAAGGCAGACCCAGGAGGAAGCAAAGCGCCTACTAATTCACAAACACCAGGTCCCTGGAATTATAATTAGCATAAAGCTCACTAATAGTCAAGGAGTAATTAATGGCTAAATGTTGGCATTGAACAAAATGATGGACTTTTTTTTTCCTTTTTCCTACCCAAGCAGTAATTTTAAGTCAGGAAGCTCAAAACAGCTTGGAATGGGAGGGAATCATCCCAGACACCACGCGGATTTAAAAAGCAGAGCTGCTCGTGGGCGTGGGCGTCTTTCCCTACCAGCATCAACCACACTGGGAGCCGTGAGCATTTGCTGAGCCCCCAGCCGCCAAGGCAGAGAGCTCTCGTACAGAAACCACGCATGCGAAGCAAAGGCATTTAGAGGGAGCTAGGTGTTCACTCACCACCCACAGGGACCCTTTGCTACCCCCAGAGGTCTCCCAGGGGGCTCCTTTAAATGGGAAACTCAATGGAAGCACCCCTAATAGCGAGTCCATAAGGAATGGATGAAGAACTCATTCTTTCGGAAACCAGTCGACTGTGCAGTGGGGTGTAGCCACCTGCAGAACTGCCGCTCTGACCTTGGCCTTGCCGTGAATCTTGGTCAGCAATCACCGCACAGCCACACCGCGTAACAGAAAAGGCAGGGCTGGCCAGAGGCTGCGGTTGGCTCTGGCTTTGGGCCTGCTGGCGGCACCTCACTGTTCTCACCGGGCTCTAGGACCAGGAGGGACAAAGGGGTGTAAAAGGGTCCCTGACAGGTAGCTGTTCACGCACACATTGGCTTCGTAGGGCTGCTGAAAGAATGAGCACCGCAGACGGAGCGGCTGAAACCTCAGAAATGACTGCCTCGCATCCCGGAGCCCGGGAGTCTGAGGGTGTCGGTGTGGCTGGTTCTCTCTGAAGATGGTTCCACGCCTCCCTCCTGGCTTCGGCGTTCCTTGGCTTCTGCCGCATGATCCCAACTCTGCCATGATCACCGTAAGGCGTTCTTCCTGTATGACCCCATCCCAACTAACTACATGCGATGACACTATTTCCAGATAAGGGCACATCCTGAGGTCCTGGGGGTTACAGCTTCAGAAGCATTTGAAATGTGAGGGGACATAACAAGTCATGATTGCTCTGAGCTTAAGTCTCGAGATGATGGACAAGGTGTACTTTTCTTGTTAGATATTTTGCTTTTCCTGGCTAAGATGTTGCCAAGGGGAAGGCATTTTTATAGAAACAACAGCCAGTCACAGAGATGATCTGAGACACAGAAATGAAGACAAAGTGGAGCGTGAGCAGAGAGCAGGTCAGGTGGCAGCTCCATCGGTGTCCGCCTCCCACCTCTGTCCTCCCTCTGAGGAAACAGGCGGCCTCCCCAGGGCTTTGGTCACACTCTCCTTGCCACACTCAGGAGCACGAGGGAGGTCTGGCACTCTGCTCTCGCCATGACTCACTTTCTGCGGGAAGATTTCTCGCCCAGCAGAGCCATCCTTCCGTCAGGCGGAGCCGTCTCTGCCCCCAGAGTTCTGCCAAAGCAGCCCCAGGAAGCGCAAGTCGGTCACCTCCTCCTGGTGCGGTTTCCAAGCAGCTGCGGAAAAGCTGAGGACACCACCGTCCCATAGACTGGGGGGGCTGGGGGGCGTGGTCAGCGGCTGGAAGGAATGACTTGGGGAGATTTCGAGTTTGTGACATGCTCTGGTCCCCCACGCCGTGATCCTTGGGTCCTGGGGTAGACTGTAGTGATGGCTGCAATTGTTCCCACCTCCTGTACCCAAGTATTTGCTAGTGCCCTCCCACACTGACTCTTGGCACAGCCGTGTGTCTCGATGTGGCCAAAGGGGGCAGCCGAGAAGTCCTTGTGCGGGGCTTGTCCGCTTGCTGCTTATGCCACCTCTGCCGCTGCCACCAATGAGCAAACGGAGCGAGTCTACGTGGAGCAGAGATTGGCCATCGCTGGCCAGCCGAGACGAGCCAGCTGCCAGCCAACACACAGGTCTGCATGTGCCCAGCTGAGAGCAGCAGACACTGGCTTAGGCCGCAAGAACCATAGCTCTGCGGGAGGCCCGCATCGCAGTCTCAAAACTGTGAGCTCAACTCACGTGTTTCTTTTCTTTCTTTCTTCTGGCTCTGGTTGTAAGCCACTTGCTTCTGAAGTGGTTTGCTCTGTAGCAAAAGCTCACAGACACGGTTCATTTTCTAAGGGCTCTCCTGCACTCTAGGACCACTGGCAACATCACGTGTGTTGGGATTTTAGGGGCACTTGTCTGTGTTGCTGGGGGTAATTTGGACCATTTGGGTCAGGACGTGGGATGTGTTACCAGTCACGCCTGTGTCCTCTGGCAGTACAGGCTTTGGGGTCAATCTGACCTCTACTTAAATCAGGGCACCGTGTCAATGGGGAGCAATAGCTGCAAAACATCCCAATCTCAGCGGCTTCGTGCCATAAAGGTATACTTCTCTCCCATGTCAGAGCCCATCCACACATTTATATATTTGGTGTCTCAACATCTGTGACAATCTACAGAGCTGATGGGGGCTGGCTCGTGTTTGCTCCAGGTGTCACTTCATCCTCCAGCGGGCCAGCCTACCCTCGATCACACTTTTTGTGCATCTTTGTAGATTCCTTCTAACTAGCGTCTCCTGTGCCTTCCACTGGGTCCTCTGCGCCCAGCCAGGAGATAAGGAAAGACAAAGAACGTGGAGAATCTGGTGGGACCTGTTTTAGGGGTCAGGGTTGGAAGTGGCGTCAATCACTTCCTCTTGCAGGCCATGACCCAGATGCAAGAAGTCTGGGAACAGGACCCGCCAGTGTGCCAGAGAAGAGAAGCAGACACACTGCTGAGTTCCAGAAGCCTGTCCCAGGCAGCGACTCAGTAACCAGGTACCTGGGCAAATTATTAGGTTTCTCTGATAGTCAGGTGGTGGGCTGTACAATCTCCCCAGCAGTGGGCTTGCTCCTGTCTGTGCCTTTTCGTCCTGGTCTGTGGATTCACACCGGGGAACGGACGCAGCTTGGGCCACATCACCATGCTGACGCTGCTCAGTATCAGGCCGTATCCTGGCATTTCAAGGGCAGTGGGCATGGGCCGCCCTGGGCATAGGTAATAAGTGAGTGCTTTATCTGCAGACTTTTACAACAATGAGTTGGTTTTTAAAATTTTATTTTTAATTATCGTTGACACACAATATGACATTTGTTAAACATTTTTTTAATTATAAAACTAACTGAAAGTTGGTCTGATTTTTTATCATGCCAGCAATAAAAAAATATTCTTTCCTAAAAAAAGAAAATGTCTAAGTGCTAGGCACTGCTGTATTACTGTTGAGATTTAAAAATATACACGTAGCTATAATCAGTCTCTGACACACAAGGGCCCAGCCACACACCTGGTTTTACGAGTCCATCACAGAGGCACCTAGATTTCAGATTTGTTTGGGTATATTTTCACACTATCACTCCAGTCGCTCTGTTTCACTGTTTTAAGCTTTTAAACACAAATGAAACCCTACAAGTGGTCCCATAGAATGACAGAAGTGAAGTAGGTCAAGTCCCGTCTCATCGTCTTCACCAGCACCGTTTACTTTTCCTCTGTGGCTTAACTGCGGGGATGTCCAGGCCTTTAGGGGTTGGAGACACAGCTTGAACTGTGCCGGCTGTTAGGAGCTTACTGGGTGCTCACCAGGTTCACTCCCATGTAGAATACAGTATCTGTTTCAACAATACGTGTCTTAGTCAGCTCAGGCCACTAAAACAAAACGCCATAGGCTGGGCGGCCTAGCAGCAAGTATGGATCTCTCCCATTTCTGGTGGCTGGAGGCCATGGTGAAGGTGCTGGCCTGTCTGGTTCCTGGCTGGCAGCTGGCTGCCTTCTTGCTGTGTCCTCACAAGGCAGAGAAAGGAAGCTCTGGTACCTTCCTCTTCCTCACAAGCGCACTGCTCCCATCGTGGGGGCCCCACCCTCATGACCTCATCTGAACCTCAACGCCCCGAGGCCCCACCTCCTCAGATCGTCACACTGGGGTTAGGGCTTCAGCAAGGAATTTGAGGTGGGACACAAACATTCAGTCCTTAACAAGAAGCATGAAGTCGGGAGCTCTGACGGTAATTGGGGGAGGTGGAAGGTGACCTGCTTTGGGTTCACAATCACTAGTGTAGTCATGGGCCCTTCCAGAGCACTGGGCGGTCCTGGGGGTCCTTGGATGTATTAGGATTAGGGCCTTCTTAGGGAGCAGGGTGACCGAGCAGGCTTTCAGGATTCCAGGTCTCACATCCAGACATTGATCGTGGCCTGGACTCACCGTTCACTGGCTGGTGGGGCAAAGCCAGTGATTCCAAGTGGGCCGGGCATGGAAGCAGATTGTGGGCCGGTGAACCCTACTCTCCTTGCTGTTACCCACAGTCTGCTGCTCCAGTTTCTTCCTCCCTTGCTTCTTTCCTTTCTCTCTCTCATACACACACACACACACACACACACACACACACTCACTCACTCACTCACTCACTGCCTATAAAATTGCCCTGTTCAGTTGTCCCATTGTTTAGTGGAGTAAGTCCAAACCTGGATGGATCTGTTTTTCCATGCATGACTCCTTTCCCAAGTGTCCTCCCTTCTTCCCTTTTATCTTTGTTTTTTTATTTTTGCTACTGGCATTGTTTTCATCCCAGTCGCAGTCATCTCTGGCACATTCTCTCTCATTTTCTATAGTTCGCCGAGTTCTCTGATCAAGTGCTCCTTTCCCATCTACTGTGGTTTGAACCCAGGTGGGGTGGCCTCTGAGGTCACACCTACTCCCCAGTCACCACTGCCCCCACCCCCGCCATTCGTCTGCACCTTGCTGCCAAATGCACCTTTGCAAACAGCGTGTTCCTCATGTCTCTGCTCCATCAAAACCACTTCCCCTGAGGCCCGAGGAGCCTGCAGCCAATGACAAAAAGACTAAAAACACTTTCAAAGAAACATGTCAACGTTCCACTGAAGATGTTTTCCTGAATCTACATCGAAGTCTGGTTCTTCCGGACAGAACATACGGAGGGCAGAGGAGACACCATCCCTGCCCCCCATACAGGAGAAAGAGGGCCGAGACGTGTGGGGTTCAACGCATAATTCTCGAAGAGAGAAAAGAACCTTACGTATCATATGTGAAACAGAACTCCTTCCAATAATACGTGCTGCCCATACTCATCCATTGATGCTGCCTTAGTCATCTCTAGCTAGTAAATACCCTAAACTTAGTGGCTTAAAACCACCATTGTCTCACATTTCTGTTGGTTGGCTGGGCTCAGCAGGGCAGTTCTTTTGATGGTCGCAGTTGTATCTAGATGGAGGCTTGGCTGGGATGCCGGACCGCCGGGCACCTTGCCCTCGCTCTGTGGTCTCGCCTCTCCCTGTCCGCATCGTCGCTCAGCGCGGTCTTTCGAAGGGGAGCTGGACTTCTCACACGGAGGCTCGCTTTCCGAAAAAGCAAAATGGAAGCTGCCGGGCCTGTGAAGCTTAGGCCCGAACCGGCGCAATGCCAGTCCTGCCATCTTGTGTTGGTTAAACTGAGCTTCAGTGAGGGGGGGGCCTCTGCAAGGAGTGACTGGGGAGTGTGGGTCAGCCCCCCATTCCTGGCTCTCAGTGCTTCACATCCTTTGCACACTCATCCCTGCAAATCTCATCCCAACATGGCGTCCAAGCCCAGGACACTGTCCCCTAAGTCAGGTGCCGGGATGGAAGGGCCACCTTAAGTGCAGTGCCCCATACGCACTTGCCCAGGTGCAGAGACCAGTGAAGAAGGACAGCTAGCCTGCCCCACTCACTCCACAGTAACGGTGGAAGAGACAGGAAGCCTACACTCAACAGCCCAGTGCCATCCGAGGGGACGCAGGGGCCCTGAGCCGTTGCTGGCCTACAGCAGTTGGCCCTTGTCCCAACTCACCTGAACCGAGGCAGAGGACGTTTCCTGATTAAGGCACGAGTTTGCATTTTAGGAACGGCTTCTCCCTGGCTCTGAGTCATTCATCCCTTTCCCTGTTTGGAGCCTGTTGCCCACCTCACTGGGAGCTGAGGGCCCAGAGTGAGGGCGAACCCAGGCGTGCGGCTTGTCTACAGACAAAGCAAACCAGTGGACCACACCCCAGTTCACTCCCCGCTGCTGCTCTCTCCCTCACTGGGTCTGGGCTGGCCTGGGACCTGCTCGAATAGTGGACTGCAGACAGCCCCAGGCCAAAGGCTTAACAAGCCCTGGCAGCTTCTGGCTCTACTTTTGGGGTCCTAGGCCACCAGGCGAGACGGCTGACTGCACTGCGACAAAGGCCCCACAGCGGGGCCACACGGAGCAGGAGAGGGCTTGCCAGCCCAGCTGCCCCCAGAGGCTCCAGAAAACTCCACGCCAAGTGGCCATGGGACTGTCAGTGCACAAGAGACATCGAGTGACACTACCAGTGGGATTGCCCATTGAGCCGTCAACCTATGCAACTGTGACAGGTGAGAAAGTCGGTGCTGTTTAAAGCCATTAAAATGGGGTGCGGCAATGGATAACCAAATCACTGTACCCACTCATTGAAGGTTATTGAACTGTCCATCTGTGCTGCACGCTGTGGTAGGCGAAGTGGTGGCCAAACCAAAGAAAGCACTGATTCAGAACTCGACCTCACTGCTGTATGTCTGTGAATGAAAACTCTTTGGAAACAGAAATATTTGAATTTTATCTTTCAAAGGTGAAAGATTTCTGCTGGAAATATACTTGCAGGGAATTGTTCTGTAAAAATGAAAGGTTACTTCTGAGCCTTTTCATGTCCTAACGTTAGAGTTCTTACACAGTGAAGCGCAGCTGAGCTTTTAGCACCAGCTGAAGTCAGCGTGCTGCTTTGAGCACTTACTATGTGCTTCCTCTGTGTGGCTCTGAAATCTGTGTTGAGCCTCTGCTTTCTGCTTGATGTCTCTTAGCTCGCATGGGCCCCCGTCCTGTTACTTGGGGGTCCTATTTTTGTCTATTTGCATGGATTCTTGTCACTGTTACACCTCCCCAGGCGGTTTCCTTACTGCTTCGGCAGGAATTGCGTTCAGCGTTTCTAAATGGCCTGATTAGCAGCACTTTCCCCACTCTCTCTGTCTCTCCGTTCCAGTTGGACTCCCTCCTCAGTACTCTCTTCCTCGCTGACTTTTCCTCCACATCCTGCTGCTGACTTCACGGTCCATTCTTGTCCCTCCATGGATTTCTGCCCAGGCGGTGGAGGCCTCCTTGCTTTAATTACTGGGGAAAACAGTCTCATCTTGACTTCCCTTGCTAGACTCAGCTGGCTCTGAGTTCTCAGCTTCTCAGCTCTCATGTGTCTTTGTCCTTTATGGACAGAGAGACCATAAAGCAGAGAGGGGCCTGGAAAACATAGAATTTTATGGACGAGCAAAGTCTGGCCGGAGAACCAAGCGAGAGTGCCAGGGCCAGAACCCATATCTCCACACCAAGCAACCCGGCTTCACCGAGGTAATCGGGCGCGGTTGAACCCCATCAAACGAATGCAAACGGACTAACTGATGATGGATCAATAGGCTCTATTTACAATTAATGGATTTAATTACATCTTTATTCTCAGTCTTGGGCTAAAACTGGGGGGAAAAAAAGAAAAAAAAAGAAGTACAGTGGATTCAAAGATGTACAGCACTAGTTTGGAATAATTTTTCGGGTTTAGGATTTTGATAAGTGCCTTGAACTTCTCATTCATTTATTCAATAAATATTGCGTATCTGCTATGTGCACACATGTCTGTGTGTGCACACACATTTTCCCTAGATCCTGTTTTAAGGGGACACTATGAAATAGTGTACAATATCCTCAGAAATGTCTTTATAATATTATAGTACAATGACAAGTGTCATGCCGGTAGCAATGTACCACAGATTCGTTTCTTTCTTTTGGAAAAGGGACTCTGTGAATCCAAACTTCCCAGGGACAGGACCCCCATCTCCTATGAACTCTGTAACTAACGGCTCACTGACCTTGTGAAGGGGTCAAACCACCCACCCGATGATTTGCCTGGTCAGCCTCCACTTGATATCACTGACAAAATCAAAGTCCCTTCTTAGAGCAAATGAGTGGGGAAGCAGTGCTGCTTTCACAGAGATCCAAATAAGGGATTGTCTTGCTTTTATTAGGTCAAAGCGTCTTAATCATTTTAGAAATTAAAATGCAGCATTGGCCCCTAACCTGATGAACGTGACAGATGCCATTCCTCCCAATGGTCACACTGACATAAATCTGCACATGGCAGCCCGAACCCTCTTTCCCCAAACCTACCAACAAATGTCTCAAACTATTCAGTTCAAGGTCCTCAATAGTCTCCTAAACTTCCGGTCTAATAGCCTGTTCTCATTTCTTGTCTTATTTCATTTGCTTATCGGTCAGATACTTATACAGTGCTTTCTACGTGTCAGATATGTTTTAAACTCTAAAGATATGACAGTGAGTCACACAGACACGGTTTATCCTCCCGTGGAGCTCACCTGCTGTGAAGGCTATGGAGGGAACAGTCACATAAACAGTGATGGCTGGTACGGAGAAAGTCACAAGGGGATGTGGCACCACCGTGAGTGAGGAAAGGCGTTACCACAGAGGCACTTGGGTTGAGAACTGACTGGTGAGAGGCCGAGCGCAGCGCAAAGACCTGAGGGCAGAGGAGACCTCGGTCAGGGGAAACATCTAGAGCAAAAGTCCAGAGACATGAACGGACCTGAAGTGCCGAGGATCGGAAAGAAGGCTGGCTGGACTCTCTCCTGACTTCTCTCCGGCACGAGGCACCATTTACAGCCTTGGTCTTCACACCCCTGGCCTGGTACCCAGTACCTGCGTCCTTGGCTGGTTCTCTCCAAGGTCCTGAAGAATGAGTGTGGCGTTTTGTTTTGCTTTTCCCCTTAGAATGTATCCACTTTTAGAGTCCCATCCATTATCTCAATGTCATACTCACCTGAGTACACACTCTAAGCTATGAATTCAGGTATATTTTATATGCATAGAAATGGCAAGAAGACTTGATGCACTTACAGCTGTCTTCTCTCTGGAACCCAGAAACGGTTTGCAGAAGTCCAGGAAGATAATGGCCTGAAGCAGAGCAGTGGCTGCGGGACACGCGTGTGGAGGTGGCATGGGCTGAGGGTCATGTTGAGGGGGAGGATTCTCCAGTGTCAGATTGGAATCATGCAGAGGTGGTGGTGCCATTCGTGCAGATTCAGGAAATAGAAGGAGAGGCAGGTTTCCTTTGGGTGCAGGGAAGAGTGATGGAAAGTAAGATCAGCTGTCATTACCTAGCGACCCTTCCCTGCACCCAAAGCAAACCTGCTTCTCCTTCTGTTCCTGGGCTTGGTGAACGGGGGTTAGAGTAGAATGGGGGTTAAGAAGTTCCCAAATCCTAAGCTGGGACTCCTGCGAGAGATCATCTCTTTATACCCTCTCAGATTGGCGCTCCAAATAAACATGGCCAAATAAGCATAATTACAGTGAGAGTATGGTTCTACAATGCTATTGAACACTACGATTCTTCTACATTTGGATAAAGGAATTTCTATGTTGGTCTACAACTTATTCACCTACAGTGGAATCACTTCCATTAAAGTTGAGGCAAAGTCAGGCTAAAGCTGACTGGTGTCATTTCAATTTCCCCTCTGTCCCACTAAGTAGATTTTTGTGAGCATGATCATTGTTGTTTTTTTTAAAATTTTTATTATTAGTCACAGATGTGCAAAACAATGCAATAGTTATCTTTTTCACCCCTTACAAAGGGACTAGTCCTCCCCGCTCCCCTGCTCCCCAGCCCCGATATCATACATATCTATTACAATTCCATTGACTCCATTCCCACACTATACTTCACATCCGGCGACTATATATGTGTTAAATTATAGTTTACACCTAATATTATTCAGCAGCAGCTTCAGATGTACAGTGTAGTGGTCAGGCCTCTACACCGTCCATGAAGTGGTCTCCTTAACAAGACATGAGTCTATCTGGTCCCCTAAAAAATATTTTCAACATTATTGATTGTAGTCCCCAAACTGTCTCTTCTATCCCTGCGGCAATATTGTAGTTACCAGTTTGTGTTGCCTCGTTCCCTCCCCTTCTCCCTCATGCCCACCCCCGTCCCATCTAGCCCTCATTAGTTTTTCCTTTGTGTCTCTAAGACTATTTCTGTTTACATTGCTCATTTATTCAGTTCTTTAGATTCCACATATAAGTGAGATCATATGGTATCTGTCTTTCTCTGACTGACTTATTTCACTTTGCATAATGTTCCCTAGGTCCATCCATATCGTTGCAAATGGTACGATTTCTTTCTTCTTTATAGCTGTGTAATACTCCATTGTGTAAATGTACCAGTTTCTTAATCCAGTCATCTACCAATGGGCATTTCGATTGTTTCCAAGTCTTGGCTATTGTAAATAGCGCTGCAATGAACATAGGGGTGCATATATTTTTTTGAATTAGTGTCTTGGGTTTTTCAGGATAAATACCTAGAAGTGGAATTGCTGGGTCATTGGGTAGTTCCATTTCCAGTTTTTTGAGATACCTCCATACTGACTTCCATAGTGGCTGCACCAATCTGCACTCCCACCAACAGTGCAGCAGGGTCCCCTTTTCCCCACAGCCCCGCCAGCACTTGTTGTTTGTTGATTTATTGAAGATAGTCATTCTGACCGGAGTGAGGTGGTATCTCATTGTGGTTTTTATTTGCATTTCCGTAATGATCAGTGAGGTTGAACATTTTTTCATATGCCAGTTAGCCATCTGTATGTCCTCTTTAGAGAAATGCCTCTTCATATCCTCTGCCCATTTTTTAATTGGGCTGTTTGTTTTTTTGGTATTGAGTTGCATGAGTGTTTTATAAATTTTGGATATTAACCCCTTATCAGATATATCGTTGACAAATATATTCTCCCATTCAGTAGTCTTCCTTTTTGTTTTATTGATGGTTTCCTTTATTGTGAAAAAACTTTTAAGTTTGATATAATCCCATACATTCATTTTTTTCTTTTACTTCGCTTGCCTGCGGGGATGTATCAGTAAAAATATGCTTCAGGGAAATGTCTGCAAATTTACTCCCTATATTTTATGGTTTCAGGTCTTACATTTAAGTCTTTAATCCATTTTGAATTTGTTCTTGTATATGGTGTAAGGAGGTGGTCCAGTTTCATTTTTTTACATGTGTCAGTCCAATTTTCCCAGCACTATTTATTAAATTGACTATCCTTACCCCAGTGTAAATTCTTGCTTCCATTGTCACAGATTAACTGTCCATAGATGCATGGGTTTATTCCTGGGCTCTCTATTCTGTTCCACTGATCTATGTGCCTGTTTTTATGCCAGTACCATACTGATTTTTTTTTGTGTTTTTTTTTTTTGAGGGCAGTGTCACTGGCCCTCATATGTGGGACCAAACCGGGGCCGCTGGCTTCCCAAGCCAGCGCTTAACCACGGCGCCACTTGGCCGGTCCAGTACATACTGTTTTGATTACTTTAGCCTTGTAGTATGTTTTGATGTCTGGTAGCATGATACCCTGACTTTGTTCTTATTTCTCAGGTTTGCCGAGGCTATTCGGGGTCTTTTATGGTTCCATATAAATCTTAGGATTATATTTTCTATTTCTGTGAAGATCATTGGTTTTTGAGAATTGGAGCACCATGGCAGGTATGGCCATCATTACCTCCTGGCTAACGATCACCAATCATTAAACAAAATTTACTGGGCACAGCCTATGTGCCCAACATTGTGCTGAGTGCTGGGGATGCCAAGATGAGGAAGACATAGTCCTTGCCCCCAAATTATCAAGAACCCACACCTGGGCTGCCCTTTCTTCTACAAACTAGCAACTCCATTTTATAACTGATGGATAATATCTTTTTAAATTGTCTGCTGTGTATCAAGAGTGTTTGGGGGACCAACTTGTGTTTATTCTTTTATTCCTAAAGCTACTTGCAAATCACATCCCATGGAAGAATGATGCCAACAAACTCACTTCAGGTCACTCAGAAGAGGAAAGAGCTAGTTGTGGTTAAGGCCAGCTTCATCTGTTTTTTGAAGAGTTCGTTCCACTCAGAAAACCTTTCCTTTGTTATTACTTACGAGTCCTCTCACCTGTTCCTCTGATAAAGCAGCCTGAGGGTCTGCGTCCTGGTGTTTGATGGAAGGGGTTCATCTTCTCCACCCTGAGTACCTGGCGCTACTTGCTGAGAATGGCAGAGGACCAAAGCTCTCCTCTTAAGGCTCCCGGTGGTTCTGCAGCAAGTTTGGCCACTGAGCTGGCCCAGGCTCCGTCACTGCCCTCCGCAGTGTGCGTGTTTGTGTGTGGTGTGTGTGAGACACACACACAGAGAGAGAGAGAGAGAGAGAGAGAGAGAGAGAGAGAGAGAGAGAGGAAATGTGGTTCAATGTCCCTATTCTCAATTGTAAATGGTTTCTTAGTTGTCTCACAGGGTTGTTCTGATAGTAATAAGATAAAATAGGACAATGAATATAACTTTGCCTAAAAAAAATGAGTTTTAAATGCGACATTTAAAAATATTATTAATTAATTTGTGGTATTAAATCAGTATCACTCTGCATTCGAGAGTATAATCTAGTGGTTAAGGCCTTGGGCTCTTTGAGGTGGCTTTTGCTAGCTGTGTGATCTTGCGCAAGTTACTTACTCTCTTTAAGCCCCACTTACTTTATCTGTGAGATAAAAGATAGTAACTTTATCTGCTTCATATAGTTGCTGTGAGGACTGAGTAGCTTGCAGGTAATGTGCTTACCCTAAAGGCTGACAAACAGAAAGTGTTTACTTAATCAGGTTCTCGCTTACTCCTGCCATGCAGACAGGGCCTTCTAGTTCTTTCCAAAGGTACCGGCACAGAAATGACCACCTATGTCCTCCACGATCCACTGAAAACCAAACACATTGGCAAATGGAGAGACATCATGCGCCCAAGAGAACCAGCTGTTGAAGGCTCGGCTTTTGATTCTGATGCTTTGGCCACCTGGCTGGGTGGCCTCGGCCAGACTCTGCCCGGTCAGCACCCCAGGATGCTAAAGGCTCAGGTCTCTCACACCTTTAAAAACAACCAGCCACCCATTTCAGTAACAGATTTTCTCTTTTAGGTCATAGTCAAGCTTCTTACAAGGTTGTCTATATGAATTTCCCCCACGTTTCCACAAGCATTCACTTCTTAACAAGGCATGGCGATCTAGCCTTGGCCTCTGTCACTCGATTCCACCTGCTCTGGTTAAAATTACCTCCTCATTAACATAAAGCAAAGGCTCTCTTTCAATGTTCCTTTTTAAAAAACTTTGGCCACAAAGAGAAAAAGGCAAATGACCTTCACGTGTGGGAAATACATTTTCACGTTTGAGTCCAGACAGCGCAATCTTTGATGCCGAAATCCAAACTGCCACACGAAGGGCCTTTGTTCTGCTGAATGCATCCCATAGGCAGGCACGAAACGTGAATTATTCAAGTAATCAAGGAAACTAGGTCTACTAAAGTGTCTTAGTGTGACATCAGACACCAGACGTGAAGTTTGATGACCGGAAAAATGATTGGAGCACAAAGCAATCTGCAGCCTTGTCCTGCTACGGAGTGACGAGGCTGAAGTAGACACTTGCTGCGATCTGTACCTGACAGGTCCTAATACATTTCAGATCACCGTCTAATCATTCTGACCCTGTCCAATCAGAATATATTTGTGCCATGTCCTATGCCATTAAGACCTTCTTTGTTAAGGAGCCTCGGCAAAGATCCAAGCAGGATGTTAAAAGATAGTCGTTTGCATGACAACAGGCATTTTCAAGGTTTGATTTTCAGGCACAGAGGCAGGTGGTGCAGGCAATATTTCTGGTCGGGAGATTTTCCCCAAACCCCCTGAAGTCCCCGCCGCCCTCCAGAGCTGCGTGAGGGAAAGCAGCTACCCTGAGCTGAGTCAGATCACTGCAGAGAAAGTTTATCATCCTCAGAGGCTGTCAGGATGATTAAACAGGGCTGTTGTGCGGTATGTCCCAAAGGGTAGCAGCAGTGGGGTGGAATAAACACCGGACTGGGAGTCAGGGAGCCGCTCTAGTCTGGTTCTGTGCCTCTGGGCAAGTCTCTTCCACTCACTCGGCCTGGATGTTGTCACCAGTAAAAGGAGGGGCTGGCCTTGGTGGGTTCTAACATCACTGTGACCAGTTCAATGATTCTGAAGTCATGTTTTTAATCTCCTCACTCTCAGCTCTGTGGGTCTTCTCCTAGTTTCTTGAACCTGTTTTTACCTTGCCTGATTTTACATTACTTTCCAAAGCCATTACCTCTTATCTCTCTGCCTCTTCACTTCCTGTCGGGCTCACCCACTCAGCGATAACCCCAAGAAATATGTATCTCACAGGCAACCCATCTTCTTCGCTACAGATAGTGTATCTCTTTACTGTGTTCATGGTGGACGATCACAGGGTCAATTCCTGATGTGTCTGCAACAGTCACTCTTACCCAGGATGGCTCTTCAGCCTGAACTCTGGGGTCTTTCCTAAGATGGTTCACTGAGGTTTGCATGCAATGCTGACTGGTGGCCTAATTCAGCTAGATGACCAGGCTGTATGTGGAGTAGATTCTAGTCTCCCCAGGCTTTGGCTCTAACCATTTCTTTCTCTGTTTTCAAACTCTGAGGTTGATGAAACTTTTTACTCATTTTTTCTTGCCTCAGTTCCTCAAACCCAAGCTGATGGAGGGTTGGGGCCTGGAAGCAGTGCTGAGTCACCACAGAACACGTCAACAAGAAGGGTACCCTCTTTCTTGGGGCTTATTAGTCAGTACTGATATAATGAAGTTTTTTTAAAGAGTCACAACTAGAAATACTGTAAAGTTTCAGAACATCAAGGATAAAGAGACTATCCTAAAAATGTTCCCAATAGTGTTAATAGATAAAATACAGGACACCCAGTTAAACTGAAATTCATATAAACGATGGTTTTGTTTGTTTTTAAAGATTTTATTGGGGAATTAGGAGAGGGGACCAGCCAAGTTGTTGTTCTTCAATCTTCGTTGTGGAGGGCGCCAGTCGCCATCTGGCTTCCCGTTGGCAGCTCGTGGCCTCTAAGCTCAAGGTGCTGAGTTCAATCTTAGTTGCGGGTGGGCGTAGCCACCATCCCATGCGGGAGTCGAACCAGCAGCCTTGTTGTTAAGAGTGCACACCTTATCCACTGAGCCATCCGGGCGGCAGCTCAGCTCAAGGTGCTGAGTTCAATCATTTTTTTTTTTTTTTTGAGGGCAGTGTCACTGGCCCTCATATGTGGGACCCGAACCGGGGCCGCTGGCGTCCCAAACCAGTGCTTAACCACCGCGCCACTCAGCAGGCCGGAGTTCAATCTTTTTTTAGTTGCGGGTGGGCATAGCCCGCCATTGAACAGGCAATCTTGTTGTTACACCAGCTGAGCCATCCTGCCACCTGTTGGCAGCTCAGCGACAGCTCAGCTTGGGCACAGCGTTCACTGGCCCATGTGGGAATCGAACCAGCGGCCCTGTTGCTCAGAGCATGCACTCTAAGCCAACTCTTAACCAACTGAGCTACTTGGCAGGCCCTGGATTTTTTTTTTTAGAATAAGTATGTCCCAAATATTTCCTTGTTTATCTGAAAGGCAAGTTTACTTGGCTACCCTGTATTTTTACTTGCTAACTGTTGTAGCTCTATTTCCCAGAATTAAACGAGATCACCCAAACACCCCACCAGGAGCAATGGATGGTAAAAGGCAACTTGAGCGATGTTTTAAAAATTCTGCGATATTATAGTTTTCAATCTAGAATCCTAGATCTACATAACTCCTCAATGATGGATTAAAACATTTTAAGACAAATGAAAATAACATTATAGTTTTTTAAAATGAGGCTCAACGGCTTGGGAAAAATGGCTTCTCAGCAAGTTACCCAGTATGTGCTCCAGCAAAACACGAGAAGACGCCTGAAGATGATGGCAAGGGGTTTATGAGAGCACGAGTGGGCTCCAAAGGCAGTGAGTGGGCTCCTATGACAGCGGGTATTCGGCAGAACTCATGGAACAGGTGAGATTCTTTGACGGCAAGTAACAGAAAACCCAACTCAAACTGACTTCAACAAAAACCAAAGGGAGGGCGGTCTCCCAAGTTGCCTTCATGGTTCATAGATCAACCAAGACCCAGACTTCTACCATCTTTCTGCTCCGCCACCCCTGCTTTTGGCTTCACCCCAAAGCTGCTTTTGCTTCTGGTGCTCTGCTGGTTTGCCAGAAGCAGCCTCCGCAGGTGCGTCTTTGCTCAGACCTAACAAGAGAGAGCCTGACTCCTCCTTCCCCGGCAGCAGCTCTTCCCATCTCATCGCCCTGCGATGGCCCAGAAGCGTCTCTAGCACAGCCCTCCGGATTCCTCCACACAGCACCTACGTGCGGGCGCCCTTCTCGGCACTGGGGATAAAGCAGACAGAACTCCCTGCCTTCCAGAAACTTCCATCCAGGTAAACAGATGACAAACAAGTCTGCAAAATAGCTGTATGCTGTGTGCTGATAGGTACTGGTGTGATAAAGCCAAGAGAGGGACAGGAGGTGGCGGAGGGCGATGGGATTTTAGGAAAGGTGGCTGGGAAATCCCCCCCCCCCCGCCGAGAATGTGACTGTTGCCTTGGTCTAATCCTGTGTGATGGGACAGGTTTGAGACACTCGACCACACTGTCCATCCACCTGCAGACCACACAACGCAGGTCGAAGCAGGAGCCCAGAAGCAGGCCCTGTGAGGGAGGCCTCCTGGGAGAAAAGGAGACTTTTAGAATACCGGAAGTAATGGGACAATTTTAAATTGTGTTAGAATCAGGAGAAACACAAACACGTAGGAGAAATTCTACTCACAGAACAGCTCCTCTGGATAATGGGTGCGGAGCCAAAATAATGGAAATGCTGTTACTGCTTTTCAGTTTAGAATGAACTGATAGAGAAAGCTTAGGAGATTTAATCATAATTACAGAACCAAACGTAAATGATGTCAACCTGAACATTCTAAGATTGGAATGCTGAAGGAGGGAGATGCAAGAACCAAAGTCAAGGTCAGGCGCCCTAGTTCTCCTTGTGCCCCTGGATTCAAAGAGACTGACAAGATTTGCAGGAACAAGAAATGATAGTGTATGTTTATTACCTAACATTTCAAAGGTAACCAAACAACAGAGAAACTAAACATGTGTCGTAGCAATCTGGGTGTTGGGGAGGACAGGTGGAAGGTGATCTGAGGGAGCTAAATCTTACAGCAGGAAGTCGAATGTCCAGAATGGACAAATACAGAAATAGCCCATAAACTCAAGCGTGCTACAGAACCATAGAAGAATGGCAGTGTTTCTGTCTAACTACAGAATAACATGTTGGAATTAGTGGGTTGACTCTGCGGGGAAGACTGAGGGAGGAGTGAAAGACAACGTATTGTTTTCATTATCAGCTCTTTGAGAAAGTTTCACTCTGGAACTATGTGTGCATGCTACTTTGATTTAAAAACAGGTCCAGTCTCCACTCTAGAAAAATTTCTTTCTGAATTCCTAAAAGTGATGCATACTCATTAAAGAAAATATGGGAACTATAGAAAATTTTCCAGGATCTAAATAAAGGCAACTCACAAAATACTGGTGTATTTTTCTTCTAGTCTTTTTTGTTTTTAACGGATTATGTTTATACACATTTGCGATTATGTGGAATGCGGGTACATCATGATGGATTCAAGTTTGTGAATCTGTGAATGTAAACTGATTAGTTGAGATTCCACAGATAATTTGCAGCACTTTAAATCTTCCTTAGGATTGAAAACAAGACCAAAATAAACATGATATTAAAGTCTTTATGTGAAGAGACCTTTGGTATGAAACAGTGTCTGCAAAATTGGCTTGTTTCATCAAGGGGACTAGACCCCTGGAAAGTCAAGTCCACTCTGAGGGTAATCGGACAGTGAGAGTGATGAATTGCCAAATTAAATGGCAGACTGTGTCATTTTCTGAAGAGTTATACAGGCACCGTATACAACTGAGGCGCGTCCTGCCTTCTTCACTGGCCTGTCTCCCATTCCCCAACCTTCCCTCAGTGCCCACGCCACACTCACCAATGGGACGTCCCAGGATGCACCAGGCCCCTCCCTGCCTTGGTACTTCTGCCACGTTGTCTATCTACTTTGCTTGGAATGTCCTTTTCGAGCCAGATGACGTGAAAAATGCTACAAATCCACGAGGTCTCAGCTCAAAGGCTCGCTCTCCTGTGATACTCAATTCCTTTGGCGATGTTTTGCGGCCTCTTTCCTTGTGCCACCCTACACTGTATCGATGCCATGACTAGCATACCCATGGTGTGGAGCTGAGAGTGTGTTGTGGGGTCGGGCTGACTGAGCTTGGCTCCCAGCTCCTCTATCTAACTAGACATTGGGCAGGTCACCTAACCACTCCAAGCCTCAGTTTGCTCATCTATAAAATGGCATGAATAATAATACCTACCTCAGTGATTATGGGAAGGATTAAAGGAAATAAGACAAGGAAGGCACTTGGCCCAGTCCCTGGGCTATGACAAGTGCTCAGAAACATCTGCTGTCATTTGTTGTCGCTGCTGCTGTAAAGATTAGCTCACACGTTCAGCCACTGAGGTGAGGAAGTCTAACTTTTCCTCTTTCCTCCTCTGCACCACTGTAGAACTTGGTATTCTGTCCTTGAAAGTTTGTAGACTAAATGAGTGAATAAGCAAGTGATTTAGAGAATGAATCAGCTGCCTTTCTTTTAATAATCATAAATTTTAGGGAGAGTAGCTCCAAGTATGGACCTTGGAGTCATGCGAAAAGCTAACCAGCATTAATTCAACACGCCCGTATTTTTCTTGAAGCAAAGACCCACTCCCCAAATACATTTACTCTATGATCGGCCCTGAGAAAGATTCATTTGAAAGATCTGAGAGGTCTCCAGGAAAGCAGGGTCCTGCCTGCCTCTTTCCTATAGGATTTCTCAGATGTTAGTGCTTCTGGTTTACAGAGACTGAGGACTAATGCTTTTCAAGGAGATGTGAAGAGTTCTTAACCACAATATAAGTCAGGGGATCATTAAAGCACATTATTATTATTATTATTATTATTATTATTATTATTATTATTATCTTAATGCTTTCGCAGTTGTGCAGGGCTGGCTCGTGACCTCAGGGGCTGTGGGGGCTCAGAGGGATTCTGTTCTGACCAGGGGGCTCCCGCATGTGTGCCTGACCCCAGGACCAAGGCTCCGGATGCACCACCATCAGGATGACAGGACGCCTGGCTGCCTGCAGGGGAGTTGGGTTTCGCTGGCATTTTTCATGCCTGACTCCAAGCCAGACACCCCGGTAGTTACTGGGGAGATTATCTGTCCTGCTTATCTTTAAAGGCTGCTGGAAGGCTCTAGTGAACTGTTTTATCAAGTACAAAGTGATCTACAAATACAAGGGCTTTATTGTTATTAAAACCATCTCATCTTCCACTGCGATGTCTAGGCAGAGGAATCCTGGGTGTGATAAAGAGCTGGAGTGAAAGCGGGAGGCGCAGTAAAACATCTAATTACCAAATATCACACAAATGCCACACGGAGAGAGTGATCGCGCGATTAACGAATGATAGGGGCCAGCCTTTCGGTTATACTGGCACCAACCCTCCGTGCCTATCAGCTTATTTCTGCCCACGAGTAACTATCAAACCACCGAAACCCAACTGACATGTGATTCATGTGGGCTCTGCTAACTGTACGGCTTTTTAATGCAGGAGGCTGTAGCCTTGATTTTTCTCCCTTAATTTCCTCCTGTTTAACTGTGGGTCGTAAACTGGTTTCAACTATATCAGCTGAGCATGAGAGTCAGTTTGGGCATTGCACGTAGTGAAACAGACTTGGGGGAAGTCTTTGGCTTCCATTCCCAGCCGCGTGGCTCCCTGGTGCTGGGTCTCACCTGTTGTCATGAAGGGCATACATAGCATCAGTAGTGACTAAAGGCTTAGTCATGTGCTTCCTGACAGCCCATCAGATGTGGCCCCGTTCAACCTCACTCTAGACTGACAGAGAGGATGACATTTGCCAGTCTAGTCTTCCCAGCATGCATTTCATCTTTTTGGTAACAACACCTTATTTTTGGGGGGCATCTACCCCTCCTCCCAGTTCTCTGCTTCCATTCCCACTGTTTGGTGGAAAGCCGACCTCACCCATCCCTTGCTCCAGGGCTGGGCTTGCACAATTAGAATGCCAGCGATTGGTTCAGGGGTGGGCACATGACCCAAGCTGGGCTAATGCGAGGCAGCCCTGGGACTCCAGCAGAAACTATGGAAAGAAGTTTCTCTTGCCTCTTGGGGTGTTAGATCCGTAAAACTTGAAGCGTAGAGTCTCTGGGCTCTTTCCCACCCATAACGGAGAGCCCAGCCAGCCGGGAATGAAAGGGGAGAGACCAACTCCTGCTGGCATTGTCTGAATACGTGGGTTCCGCCATGCCTGAAGATTAGCCCCGTCCTGTACTTTCTATTGTATGAGCCAGTTTGAATATATTTTTGTCACTCGTAACCTAAGTCCTGACCCAGATGATGCCGCCGCATACGACGCCCCTTCGGCCTCAGCGTGCCATATATGTACAGCTCCTTAGGAAAACTAGAATGAGGCAGAAAGGAAGTCAGTCTGCAGAAAATGGAATTCAAAAGTTTAAAAGCATGTACACACATATTTACACATAGAATTTCCTCCCCTAGGGAAACTGTGCTTGGGCCCACTGGACATTTCCCCTTGTGTTGTTAGAGAGGGCTGACTGAAATAACTATCATTCATTATTGATTCAATGGCGGTGCCTGCCTGTGCTCGGTGACAAGGATGTGTCAGGTGAACAACCCGGCTCTGCTTGTTTTCCTGATGGAGATTATCACCTAATAGATTTTAGCGAATCAAGCACCCAGGACCCAGCAAAGACAGAGGAAATCAGTAGTTTCGACAATGACGCCCCTTCCTGACATGTAGAGACAGTTCCTGTGATTGCCAAGGTGCACTGATGACAATCATTATTACAAAAGCATTCTTGCCTTGATGTTCATTTTAGGCTGTGATGACCCTCAGATGTTTTCGTTTCCAACCTTGAAAAGTTTCCTTAAAAGGGAAATTGAGGCAGCTCGACAGTAAGAAGGGTGTAAACACTGAAAAATGCCACCCATTAATCCCATTACTCTAAAACAATTGGCTTTCTTTGGGGGCTGCTAAGATGGGTGCAGATTCATGGCACCTTCACTCCAGCGAGCTAAACACTTTATGTACTTTATGTGGTTGAATGCATTTGATTTTCCCCAGCTTCTGCTGATTGTATCAGGGGCCAGAGTTATATCCCCCAATTCACAGAGTGGAAAGCCAACGCAGAGGCGGCTAGGGGACTGGTCTGAGCTGTCACAGGCAGGGGCTGAGCCGGAGAGCGATCTGCTCTGGTCCTGTCACCCCCCAGCGTGCCCCCTTGCCTCGCCACTGCCCAGCTCCGGTTGGGGTCCTTGTCAACGTACGTGATTTCCGCTCCCCCCCACCTATTGTCCTCCCACTGCCATGTTCATGCTGCTGCCCGAGGAATCTTGGTAACACACAGCAAGGAGTATGTTACTCCAATGACCAGAAACTTCATTGGTTCTCTTATGCCTGCAAAGCAACATGGGATTCTTTAGGAGGTTGGCAGGGCCCTGTGGGGTCTGGCCTGCACCCTCCATCCCACGTCTTTCTTTCCCTGACCCTTTTTCCACTCCCAGACCCGTTGCTCCAGCCCAACCATCCCCCAAACATTATTCCTCATCCGGGGGTGTTTGCACCTCTGAACCACTCCCTCCCCCCAGTATTTTCACTGTCTGAGTTCCTTCCAGGTCTTGAGAAAAGGCCTCTTCTTTACAAAGTTCTCTGAGACCGTTCCTAGCCGGAAAGAACTTCACACTCTCTCTCCTTGTTGTACTTCATTTATTCCTGCATTTTTTATTTTTTCAGGTTTTGTCTGATATTTATTTACATGCCAGCCTGTCTCTCCTGATGGCATGTGACCCCATCAAGACAGGGAACCACTGCTGGCTCTTCTCTGTGACCCCTAGTGTGTTGGCTGCTTTGGAAGAGAATGAGGTCAGCATTTGCTGAACAGATGAGGCGTGGGTTCAGCCTGAAAATGGGGCTGAACACCCCACATTTTCTCATACTCTGCAGTTGTTCCCTTTTTGGGGTGTCCTCCCTGCCTCCTCCACTGTCCGGTGCTCAGCCCACAATGGGAAATACACTTTCAACTGCAGCCCTGTACAAACACTGCACAAAACAATACTAACCCTTGCTACTTGCAGTACATTTGATCTATCTTGTATTTTCTCCTGTTCTTTTCTATGGTTCTACAGTCCCGTCTATTATTTCATTTCAAAGGATGCTGGTCGTGACACACTAATTAATTTCCTTAATCTCCTGATAGGTTACAGGAAGCACTGGCCTCGCTGGTTCCTACTCATCTCTCGGACCTTGCTCACGTTGCCTTTTCAGGCAAATCCTCTGAACTCCCGAGAGACTGAGCCTCTGAGAGAGTCTCATAGCTGCCTTCTCAGCACTTAAATCATAGATTTTTGTGTTGTGTTCTTTCCCCCAAGAGATTCCAAGCTTCACGAAGGCAAGACTTCTTCACTTTACTGTCATCATCGTATCCTCAGTGGCCAGGGACACAGTGCCTGGAACACATATGTGTGCACAAAGGCTGTGTTAATAAATGGATGGGGTGTTTTTAAATTGGGGGATGAGGGGCTTTCCATGATCGGATTTGTGCTTTAGATGGATCATTGCATTTTGGGATGGATGGGGTAAAAGTGTACCAGCCAGACAGACCCCAGCTCAGACCCCGACTGCCTCTGCTGGACCCACTGCTTTCCTGGTCCCTGGCCCCACTCCAGGGGTTAGTTATACTTGGGCTGCCTTTGTTTTCTCCACTGACATTAGTTTTAAGCCACTTAAGATGGGGAGGGATTTCAAGTGGGGTTGTCTCTTTATTATCAGCTTCATAGTGAAGTTGTTAATTAAGAGGAGTCCTCTGGTCTGCTGACACTATGCCCCCCGAGCTGGCCTGATCCACTGAGAGAAAAGGCCGGCTCCCGCGGCCGCCACTCATGAGACCACAGCCACGGCCCCAGGCCGCCCGCCCCACGCATGCGTGTTTTCGGATGGTAGCATTAAGCCCACGGTTGTGTCCGGGCAGTGCAGCTGAGACCTGCCTCTACAGTAGATTTGTGTCTGTCATGATGGCACAGTGCCAGCAGTGGTTCAATCTGTCTAATTTGGTTGTTAAAGCTACCAAAATAATGACTAACACAACTGATAGAAATATTTGTGGTGCACAATTAAATTGTATCAAGCACTTGACAACTACTGGCCTCTGTGAGAGCTGCAAACCCTAAATCAAGCAAAAACGGACAGTCCATCGGCCGCGAAGGTATTTAGGAGCGGCTGTTTCATCAGGAGTTGTCTCCTTTGCCTGGGGTCGTGCTGAGGGGCGCAGGGACATTCGGGCCACACTCCTGCCTCTGCCCTTTCTTCTTCCTGAGATGTGCTCTTCGCTCCTCCCTGGCTGACTATGGATTGAACCATTTCTTCTCAGACAAACTAGTCTGCATGTTCCTCCCAAGGTAGAGTTCATTCTATCAGGTACTTCCCATATTTCTAATCTGCTAAGTCCATTTACATCATCATGGCCTCACCTGAAGCATGGCCCACCTCTTGGCTCAGCCACAGGAGAAGCCTGGAGCACACGTCCTTCCGTTAGGGGAAAAGGCGGGGAAAAGAGGAGGAAAAGCCAATAGAAAAACAGGAACGACTGAGGTTCTGCACACAATTTGCAGTGAAGAACCAGTCATCCAGACATTAACAAAAGGAAACAACAGGGTCTGAGCACTTCATAACTATTAAGTGTTTCAGTCCTCACAACCACTCTCTGAAATAATGACTATTCTCATCTCCCTTTTGGCGGAGGAAACTGAGGCACAGAGAGGCTCAGTAACGTGCCCAAGATAAGTTACGATAACACAACCAGTACGTGGCACAGTACGGATCCTGGGACGCTAATCCATGAATTATACAGATGTTAAATTTTAGTAGCTCCCAAACATTGTTTTTAAGCTCAAGTGTCAGACACATGACTGACTTCAGTCTCTGCTTCGAAAACCTATTCAATATCATTTCCCCCACAATTCCAGTGACCCACTCGCTCCCAGGGCATTCTCCAACACTTGCTTTATGCTCAAGTGATCATGTACAACATGTGTGTGTGTGAGTGCGAGTGTGTGCGTGTGTGTGCGACTGCGCATGTGTGGTCTGTTCAGGCCCTCAGAGGACTGAATGCTGCCCGCCCACCCTGGAGAGGACCCTCTGCTTTGCTCAGTTCGCCAATTCAAAGGCTAATCTCTTCTGGACACACCTCCCAGGCACACCCAGAAATATGTTTCACCAGCTATCTGGGCATCGCATAGCCCAGTCAAGTTGACATATAAAATCAACCACCACATATTCCTATGAGTGGAATTGCTGGATCATCTAGTAACTCTGTTTGTTTCTGAAACTACCAGGTGCTTGCCAAAGTGGCCAAACCATTTTACGTTTGCATCAGTAGTGTCCAAGGGACCTGATTCTCCACCTTCTCCACAGCGCATGCTATTATCTGTCACCAGTCCCGGCCATCCTAGGGGGTGTAAAATGGTATCTCCTTGTGATTTCCATTTCCTTAATGACGGATGTTATGAGTTTCTTTTCTTGTACTTATTTGTATACTTTCTTTGGAGAAATCTCTATTCAAATCCTTTGTCTAGTTTTTAATTGAGCTATTATTTGTCTATTCATTATTGAGTTGTAAGAGTTCTTTATAAATTCTCAGTACAAGTCCCTGGTTAGACATATGATTTACAAACATTTTCTCCCATTCTGTGTGTTGTCTTTTAATTTTTTTGGTGATATCCTTTAAAGCACAAAGGTTTTTCATTTTGATGAATTTATCTATTTTATTCTTTTGTGACTTGTGCTTCTGATGTCAGATTTAAGAAGACTCGCCTAACCAAGACCACAAAGATTTACTTCTGTATCATCTTCTAAGACTTTTATAGTTCTAGCTCTGATGTTTAGGTTTATAATCTATTTTGAGTTCATTTTATATAGTGTGAGGTAGGGGTCCAGCTTCATTCTTTTTTTTTTTTTTAAAGATTTTATTGGGGAATTGGGGGAGGAGAACAGCGTTCGGGAATCGGGGAAGGGGAACAGACAAGTTGCTGTCCTTTTGTTCTTCAGTCTAGTTGTGGAGGACATTGCTTCACTGGCCCACGTTAGTATCATTGTGCTCTTGTTGGGTGAGGCAGATCGGTCATCGGCCACTGGATGGCCACTCACGGCAGCTCTTGGCAGCTCACACCAGCTGCTGGCCGCTCACACTCGCTGCTGGCCACTGGCCACTCACAGTAGCTTATGGCAGCCCACTGCAGCAGGGGTGGCAGCTATGCCGCCCTGGGGAATCATAGCAGCCCAGCTCCAGGTGGAGCTGTTGTTCACCATCTTAGCTGTAGAGGGCAGTGTCAGTGGCCCCCATGTAGGATCCGAACTGGAGCCTGGCTGCTCAGAGCTGGTGTCCCAAGCCAGCGCTTAACCTATGTGCCACTCGGCCAGCCCCAACTTCATTCTTTTGCATGTGACTATCCAGTTGTCCCATGTTTGTTGAAAAGGCCATTCTTTTCCCACTGAATTGTCTTGGTGTCCTTGTCAAAAATCAATTGACTGTAAATTGAAGGCTTTATTTCTGAATTCTCAATTTTATTTCACTGATCTATGTGTCTGTCCTTAGGTCAGTACAACAGTGCCTTCAGAATAAGTTTTGAAATGTGGGAGTGTGGCTCCTCCAACTTTGTTCTTCTTTTTCAAGATGGTTTGGCTATTCTGAGTCCCCTGAATTTCCATATTTTGGGCCCCTTCATTAATCCACAGGATTAAGATAATCCTAAAATAATTTTTACAAAGATGGCAGCTGGAATTTTTATGGGGATTGCACCGAGCTGGAGTGTGACTGGGTCCCCCATTATTCTTAGTAGGTAGTAGAGCCTGCAACATACAGTAAGTGGGGTGGAGGCAGGGGGGTCTCTGACCGCTTGGTCAAACTTGACTAGAATTTAGCTTCTGTAACAGAGCTGGGGGGAGGTGGGGCGGTGGTGAGGGTGAGAAGTGCTGGTAGCCCGCCCTTCCTGGATAGATACTGTTCCGATACCTGGGAGCTTGAGGAAGAGGGAGCCCCATTCACCTGACTACACTTCCCTGGAGTGGACCTTCCATCATAACGGGGGGCAAGGGGAGGGAAGGAGCAGGCTGCCACTCAGGGGGCTCAGGCGTTTGCTTTTCTTACTGAAATTAAGTAGATTTAAAAAAAAACAAATGCTTCTTCATTTGCCATATGCCCTTAGGACAATTACCAGAGACTTTAAATGATTGTTTTGTTTTGTTTTTTTAATTTGTTATGCTTATTTTGCTAGGTCACAGAGTCTGCTTAGCCCTTGATGCCACCTCTCCAAAAACTGTCCCCTCTTTTTTGCCTTGAATAGAAGTCCAGATTGCTTTCCTAAAAGGCTGCAATACTTTCTTTCCTCCATTCGTATATTAGGATAGTCTTTTCTCTCTATCTCCTCCAATAGTAGCTATAATCCGTATTTTTATTTTTTGCCACTCTGATAGGTGTAAAGGAATTTCTCATTGCCACTTTATATTTCTTTACTACTAGTGAACTTGGGCCTTTGGTTATAAACTTCTTGGCCATTTGGGTTTACTGTTTTATGTGTGGCCTCTTCATGACTCTTGCCCATTTTTCAATTGGTTTGTCAGACTTGTTCCTGTCAATTGATAAGAGCTCTTCACATAATATGGATATTAATTCTGTTTGTTCACTGAACTGCAAATTTCCCCTTCGATTTATTGTGCAGCTGTTATGGTTTGAATTGTGTCCCTCCCAGCACGATATTAGACTCCTAGCCCCAGGACCCCGGAATACGCATGGCCTTATTGGAGAGAGCCTCTTTACAGAGCTAATCAAGTTAAAATGAGGTCACTAGAGAAAGCCCCACTCCAACACGACACAGACACACACAGAGGGAAGACCATGTGAAGACACAGGAAGAAGGGCCTATGAGACAAAGAGAGAGGCTGGAACCAGCCCTGCCAACAATGCGCTTTCAGACTTCTGGCCTGCAAACTGTGCCTAGTTGGCGGTACTTTGTTAGGAGTGTCCTAGCACACTCATACGGCACCTACTGACATTGCTTGTAACACCCTTTCCCCTTCTCTAGGCCATTTCCACAGTGACGCTTCCATAATGCCAGTCATGGCATCATTCTTTTGCTCAAAACCTCAACTGACTCCCATCTCTGCCAGAGTAAAAGTCAAGGCTCTAGCCTAAAGGGCTTAGGTGGTGAGGCTCCCTGCTGTCCTTGACCCATCTCCTGCCGCCGGCCATCGTCACACTACCCTCTTGCCATAGCTTACACACGTCAGCTACTCCTAGAAAAAGCTGGTGTAACAGGCGACCCCCAGACCTCAGGGGCTTATCGAACACGTCTGTTTCTCACTCGTGAGTTGAACACCGTCCCCTGAGATCTCAGCTCTCGCCGTGATCCCCACTTACGACCCCACCCTGCAGTTCCCACTGCTGGCTCCGTGTGCTTGCAGCTGTTCAGCCCACTGAGAAAGCTCGCACTGTTCTTTCAGCGGAGACTCCACATTGCCCAAACCTGCACTCGCACTTGCTGTCCATTGGCCCCAGGAGCCACTGGGACTGGGACAGGCAGAGAGACTGAAGCTGTGTGTGAAGGGAGGGGAGGGGTCCTGGATGAATGCAAACGGGAAAGTGATCAGGCATCTAAACTCTTAGGCTGCACACAAAGCCTCTGACACTGGTCACTTAAACAAAGTCAATTTTATTGGAGTGATATAGTGAGTCTGAGAATTGAGAAAGGTCTAGAGAACCAGGCTTAGAAGTGGGCAGGAGTCAAGGCCCTCCTTCAGGGCCAGGAAACTGCGGGTCAGGACCGGCCAAGCAGCAGGGGCTTTACGGTCACGGTCAGGGTACTGGGCGAATGTCCTCCCGTCATTTATTTAATGTCTTCACATTTCTCACTCCTTCTTCAAGCTCCTGGGAGAGGACCTGGTCACGGTGCTACTGGAGGACAGCATGGGAGGAAGGACCGGCGCCACCAGCTTTCAAAGTAGGAGGCAGGCATGTGAAATTCCCATCCCAAGGCTACCCACAGAAGGGACAGTCATCCTCTGAGGGGACAGGGGAGTGTTGCGAAGGGGGAAGCAGTGCTGGGTGACCACAAAACAACATGTGTTCCCAAAAAGGGCCCGTTTTGGAAGGTGGGTCTCTGATTTTTGGAGTGGTCCAGTGGTCCATCTGGGACCCCACCCTCCTCCCTGACAGTTCTGCCAAGCCCCCATCTTCCACCTCCTTCTTCCAGTCCCTCTGCTCTGAAGCTGCACCTGTCTCCTGGGAGCCAGGAGAGTTTCCAGGACTGGGTTTATGCAGCAGCAGATGGGGGCCTGGAACCCTCCAGCCAACCTTCTCTCACAAACACAGCGTAGGAGATGACATTTAGCTTCTTACATGAAACAGGCTTTTGTGGGTTGGCTGAAGATCCTAGTCACTGTTAACTAGTTTCCAAGCAACCTTCCTTTCTCCTTTTATCTACAAATTTTATTAAACGTCATTCAATGGAACCACAATAACCCCTTTCTTCATGGAACTTACAGTCTGGTGGTGGTGGTGGTGAAACAGATATGGAACAACCAACCACATGACTGAGTACGGATTTGCAAATCCGTTCAGTACTATACCTAAAAGTAGAGAGTGTCATGACAGGGACCCAACTGAGATGGTGGAGATAGGAAAAGGCATGTAAGCTGAGCAGCTCAATGAAGGGTAGGTAGAGCCCGGGCGCAGTGTCTTGTTCTCAGGTTCCCTCTCATGGTGAAAAGTTCTCTGGTGTCTTATAGCTGCGGACCATGGGTGGGGTTTGTGGGGGTGTGTGCTGTGGCTGTTGCTGTTGTCATGATGATTCTGGGGATACCTCCGGAAGTTTGCAGGAACAGTGTCACTATTTGCTAAAGGGGGTTCTGCATAACAAAGGACAGTCCTATTCAAAACGCCAACAGCACCTTTACCTGAGAAGCTGTGCAGGCTGAAGCCAGCCTCCTGGCGGCCAACTCATCAATCCGGAGAGCCGTTCCTTAGCAACCATGGCTCTGAACCCTGGGGTGGCACAGCTTGAATCCTCTGCCCAGCCCTGGACCCAGCAGGGAGGCTGGGGATGGAACAGCGATGCAGACTGGGGAAGGCGAATTCGCTAAGGACGATGGGGGTGCTGTTGGCAAAGTAGCCAACGGCCTCTGCACGGTGGGGCAGGGCGGGGCCCGAGGAAGCTGGGTGGGAGGCCAGGGCCAGGCACTCAGGGCCTGATGTGGGGCAGGGCGGGGCCAGAGGAAGCTGGGCGGGAGGCCGGGGCCAGGGCGCTCAGGGCCTGATCAAAGATTTCACGCTATTGTGCCCCAGGAAACCACTGGCAGGTGTTAGGCAGGGGAAGAGGGTGCCGATATCTGTGCCAAACTCCAGAACTTGGTGCGTTTAGGTTTAATGGGCATCTTGCTAGACTTCCGTCCATGGGAAAAAGTCGGTATCTCCCGGCCTCTTTCACCTTCTTCTTGATTTGAAAGATTAAATTCTTTTTAATGTGTAGGTTCCATTGTATTCTCCCTAGAGGTAAAGGACAAAGGGAGAATTGTGCTCTGGGAAAGCATTATTCTTCTACTGGCCTCTGTCAAGTATGCTCTTATGAACTGCATCGCATTTCAGAATCTGCTTTCTGCTCTGGAGACAAGAATGGAAACTGAGCAACTGTTCTATCCCAGGAAGTCACTGGTTTAATCCAATTAACTACCTAGTGGAAAACCTCTCTCCATCCCAGCGATGCTTACGCCGTTATGGTCAAGTCCAGACCATTGCCAACATATCTTTGCAAATTTCATTAACAGTGGTTATTCTCGTCTTCTCCTAGGTCATTAATGAGTTTGTGAAATGAGGCCGGTTCCGGCAGCAGCCTCTGACATGCCCCAGTGGGCCTTTTGATTCCAACCAGACATAGTTCCCATTTATCCCTGATGACGTAGTATTTTCACCCTGCCAGCATTCCATCTCCATGAGCACATTCAAAAACAGGCCCATTTAATTTGGAGCACAACCTTTATGGAAATTGTTGTCACGTGCATCACTGGCGGCCACATCCTGCTGCTGCTTTCCTGTCGCCTGCTCGTCCTCTCTCTTTTATACTTCCTCCTGTGGCTATTCTCCCAACAGAGGTTTTTTGTTGGTTTGTGTTTTAATTGCAGTAAAATACACATAACAAAATTAGCCATGTTAACCACTTTTAAAGGTATATATAGTTCAGTAGTGTTAGGCATATTCACATTGTTGTACAACCAACTCTCAGAACTTTTTTATCTTGCAAAGCTGAAACTCTGCGCCCATCAGACAGCAACTCCTGTTTCCCCACACCCAGCCCCTGGCACCCCCACCTACTTTCTGTTTCTATGAATCTGATGAGTCTAAGTACCTCCAATAAGTGGAAACATACAGTACTTGTCTTTCTGCAACGAACTTATTTGCACTTGGCGTAATGTCCTCAAGGCTCATCCATGTTGCAACGTGTGTGAGAATTTCCTGCCCTTTCAAGGCTGAATTGTATCCCACTGTGCTCATATGGAACCACATTTTGCTTATCCATTCACCTGTTGATGGACATTTTGATTGGTTGCACCTTTTAGCTATTGTGAATAATGCTGCTATGAACATGAGCACACAAATATCTCTTTGAGACCCCACTTTCAATTCTTTTGGACATATACCCAGAAGTGGGATTGCTCAACCATATGGTAGTTCTAGTTTTAAATTTTGAGGAACTGCTGTACTGTTTTCCATAGTGGCTGCACCATTTTATATTCCTACCAGCAGTGCACAAAGATTTCAATTTCTCTCCATCCTCACCAACACTTGTTACTTTGTATTTTTTTTTTACAGTAGCCATCCTAAAGGGTGTGAGTGGTACCTCAGGGTGGCTTAGATTTGTATTTCCCAAATGGTTAGTGATGTTGGGCATCTTCCATGTGTTTTTTGGCCATTTGTATGTCTTCTTTAGAGAAATGTCTATTTAAGACCTTTGCCCATTTTTTAATCAGGTTATTTTTGTTGTTAAGTTGTAGGAGTTCTCTGTAAATTCTAGATATTAACCTTTTATCATGTACATGATTTGCAAATATTTCCTCCTCTTCCACACGCTGTCTTTCCACTCTGTTGACTGCGACCTTTGATACACAGGATCCAAGTTTGTAATTTTGGTATCATCGCCAAACAAACTTTGTAGAAATGATCATATTTCCTTTCATTTTTTAAATTAGCTTTTTGGTTCTTTTTCTTTCCTTTTTCACATTTCCTTTTAAAACTGCCATTCTTGTCTGTGCTTGCTAGTCTTTTTTCTCTGTCATTCTGATTCTTCACTTTGATCAGTGAGAGCATTTCTGAATCGTAACTGTTGGTATCAATTTCCACACTATGAAAGCAACCCTAGTAATAGCTTAAAATAGGAAAAATAAGAGGTGGTTTGTCAGTTCGTTTGGAAAAAGTAAGAAGTGGAAGAGTTCGTGAAGTAACTGATAAGGATTGTGTGGACATCTGCAGCCAATGATCTCTTTCTTCCCATGGCCGTATTTAAGAGACATCGCTAGTCCCATTTGACAGGTGAGAAAACTGAGAATAAAGTGAGGTGTGCGGCTCAGCCTCACATAGTTGGTATGCACACAAACACCATTAACAGCTTTCTATTCTGTGCCAGGTCGCCAAGGAGCTATTTTCAAATTCTTCTTTAAATATGTGGGTTGCCTCTTCCCTCATTCCTCTCATTTCACCCTGCCTTGTGTCACGAAGTTGATAACGGCTTACCTGTCAGTGTGGTACGAACTTCACATGGATCAGCTCAGTAATGCACACCTCACTAGGCAAGGCAGCCTGAAGCTCAGAGATGCTCACATATTTTGCCCAAGGTCACTCTTCAAGGAAGAGGCGGAGCAAGGATTCGTACCCACACCAGTCTGATTCCAGAGCTGCCTCTCTTCGAGTTTAGATCACAAAAGAGAACCAACATAAGTCAAATCTTGGGACAAGCCACGCTCTGCTCAAATTGTCTTTATTACAAAAGGATCCAAAAGACCCTCTTATTGACCCACTTCCTTTGCTTAGACTTTAAGCCCCATTTCGCTTTTTGTATAGAAGAGAGATGTAGTCTCAAATCTGCACTATTCAGTGAACTAGCTGTGTGACTTTAGGCAACTCATGAACTTCTCTCGGCCTCAATTTCTTCATCTGAAAACTATCCATTATATTACCTACCTCATGTGGTTGACTTGAGTAGTAAATGAAATAACACATGCACAAGTGTTGGCAGACAGCCTGGCGCACAGTAAACACTCAGGAAATGCCAGCTATTATTGTTCATTTTATAAATAAATTTGATTCATACATAGGTATCACAATGGCTGTATGGCCTTTTTCTAATTCTCCATATTTTTTCCTTGCAAACATAGTACATAAGAAGAGACCCACAGTAGAAGCTTTTGCTGGAAAAGTTAACTACAGACAGTTTCTGCATCAGGTAGGCCTTGATCTATCTGAAAATTATAGAGAAACCTACACAACACTGCATTAGACACACAGGACTTATCTTCTCACATGAAGGCAGTTCAGCAACAGGCAAAGTGAACTGGTATGGCCACACCATGAAGTCACGTGGACCCAGGCTCTGTCTATCTTTTCTGCCCTACCATCTCTATAGCATAGCCTCCAACTTCAAAGGAAACTAATAGTCTAATATGGCTGCTGGAGTTCCAGCCATCATGCCCATATTCCAGGCAGCAAGGAGGGAGAACGGAAGGAGAGAAAAGGCACAACTCCCAGTTGTAAGGAGTCTTCCTGGGAATCTCATGTAACACTCCATTTTCTTATCACTGGCCAGTACTGGCTTTACCTAGTATCAACACGGGCTGGAAATGTCTTCTAGTTGGTTTTATTCTGACCCTAATTAGAATTCTGTTTCCAAGAAAGAAGGGAAAAGGGATATTGAGATGGTAATCTGCCATCTCTGCCTCAGAGGCAAAACTTGGTGCTGCTTGACGTTTTCAAGCAGCTGTGTTCCTGAGATTCTAGGGTTGCTCCTGAGACCTCCTGGAGAGGCTCTGGGGAGAGGACAGACCCACATTTTGCTAAAAGGATTCCACTGCCTAGAGTAACTCTGCAAACCACCATTGGAGAGGAAGGACTATGCCAGTCCACCCCAAAGCGGACCAGAGGCAGGAACACTACCTAAGAAAGGGGGAGGGGACATACTCAGGAGAGCATCAGATACATAAAGCTACTTGTGTACATGTCCCTGGAGGCCAGCGGAGATGCTGTCGCCATGATCTGCGGCACTGTGCTGTGGAGGCCGTGAATGGATCCCAGGATGGGTGGCTATACCCACGTTTGATGTTGAATCAGAAATCAGGTTTTGATCACATTGGGTTTAACCGTTGGTGTGCAGAACCTCCTGGCTGTTTTGATCAATGACCCCACTGACCTTGTCAGCCTTATTTCAAGCAAACAAAGGCCTCAGCTTTTCTGAGGTAGTTCTGTATTTACGTTTTGGTTTCCAGCAGACTACAAAGGACAGCAGTGCTGTCCTTTGCTGGTCATGTGTCCTCATTGCTGGTACTTGGCTTTCTTCCAAAGGATTGATTCACTTTTGCTCACATGTTCCCAGGGCCCAGCACATCAATAGATATTTGATAAATGTTTGTTGACAGCAATTGCTACTAATCATGCCATGCAGTGGAGTCTCAGAACACACTGGCCCTCACTCTAGAACTGTCTTTGAAACATGCATGGTAAGGCCGCCTTGTGATGGGTGCTTTCTTCAGGCTGAATTCCTTGCAGGATTCCAATATGGAACCTGCAGGTGCTGAAGTCCATTCCCAGGAGGGTGGGGCCTCAGAGGATTCAGGAGAGAGAACCGGCCCTGAGCACCAGCTCCATAAAAGGCTTGTCCTTGCCCTTGGGCTGGGCCTGCCTGTCCCTGACGCAGCTACTGCTGCCTGCGGGATCCGAGGCCTGTAGCCCTCTTGCCCCTCCCTCGGGGTGCCCACCTTCAGCCCAGCGAATGCCTTCGCCCTCATTCACAGCCCTGACACTGAAAGAAGCCACGGTTGGGGGCACTCCCTGTGAACCTTTGTTTTCGCAGCCCCTCCTCAGCAAGGGCTGCTTCCTGGAGGTTTTGTGGGGGTTCCCTCCCAGAAGCTGCCAGAGCCCTCTGCTCTCTGGGTCACCATCCGCACTTCCCTTCCTGTCCCCGCGCCCCAGAGAGGAGGGGGGCCTGGGGCAGGCTCTTCCGGCCTGACCTCTGGGAGGGTGTGTCCCTGGCAGCCCAGGGTGTATTTTCTCACAGTGACTCAGGGAAGACATGCAGGGTGCAGGGCACTCTGCCGGGCCCGTGGGGTCCCTGGGGGACGCATTCTGAGCTCCACACCACCAGTGATGAATGTGCTTTAGAAGCCCACATAGTTTACAAGTTGAGGGCTGCCTGTGTTCCTGGAAGACCACATGGTAAGGATGATCAGACATTAAAATGGGAGTCAGGAGAATGGATAAAGAAAAGGTGGCACATACGAGTATGTACAATGCAATACTACTCCGCCATAAGGAAGAAGGAAATCTTGCCATATGCGACAACATGGATGGACCTAGAGGGTGTTATGCTATGTGAAATAGACAGAGGAAGACACTTATATGTGGAACCTAAAGAACAGAATAAATGAGCCAACAAAATAGAAATAGACTTCAGAGAAAAAGAGAATAAACTGATAGTCACTAGATGGGAGGGGTGTTGGGGAGCTGGGTAAGAAAGGATTAAGAAGTATAAACTTCCAGGTACCTGGCGAGGGGCTCAGTTGTTAAGAGTGTGAGCTCTGAACAGTGGGACTGCCGGTTCGGATCCCACATATGAGGGCCAGTGACACTGCCCTCTACAGCTGAGATGGTGAACAACAGCTCCACCTGGAGCTGGGCTGCCGTGTGTCCCCGGGGATGGAGTAGGCTGCAGTGAGCTGCTGTGAGCGACCATCCAGAGGCGGGCGACCGATCTGCCTCACCCAGGAAGAGCGCAATGACGATTCCAACATGGGCCTGTGAAGCAATGTCCTCTGCAACTAGACTGAAGAACAAAAGGACAGCAACTTGTCTGTTCCCCTTCCCCGGTTCCCCAACGCTATGCCCCTCCCACAATAAAATCTTTGAAGGAAAAAAGAAAGTATAAACTTCTAGTTATAAAAGCAATCACGGGGATGTAAAGTCCAGCACAGGGAATATGGTCAACGCTATGGTAATAACCATGGGTCAGGTGGGCACTGGGCTTATCAGGGGGATCACGTCGTAAGTCATATAAATGTCTAATCACTGTGCTGTTCACCTGAAACTAACATGTGAGTGTATGTCAGCTGTAACTGAGAAATAAAAACAATAAAATGAAATGTCTATCCCATAGTAGCTTACAGTTGAAACCATGGCAACCACTGCTAGCTTCGCAGCGACGATCGAGGGGCCGCCCTGGGCCGGGCGCGGGGGGGCGCCGCCGCGTTGCGGGAGCAGCTCCCAGGCGGGTCGGTGCGCCGGGCCGGAGCGTGGGCCCCCCCGGAGAGGCTGCTGTGCAATCTACGGCGTGTCTACGCCGTGTCGGCCCCGCTGCGCGAGCTGCGATGAGGATGAGAACCACATGCTCAGGACTCAGGACAGACTCGGGAGGGGACAGGCCCAAGGGCAGCGGTTCCATGCTCCGCTGCGGAGCCCTGGAGGCCTGCTGAGAAGGGTTTAGGGCTGCGGGTGAACTGTCACTGTTTCATGAAGTGTTCACAGGGGTAGTGGTTATTTATAGGGCATCTCTAGAAATTATTACAAATAACCCTTCTTAATAGATGATCGACGGATGGATGGATAGACAGACGGACAGACAGATAGATGATAGGATAGATAGTAGGAAGCATACAACGCCTGTGCTGAAATATACCTAAGGATCATCTGGTTCAGATGGCTGATTTTGCTAAGAAGAAAACCGGGCTGTATTTCATTTTGTTCACTGCTAAGTCATAGCCTACAGGTGATTACATTGGAGCAAGATTTGGGACGGGATTAGTAAATGATAGTACAGCAGTCTTGAACTTTATTTTATTTTTTATTTTTTTGTTCAGAACCGTGTAAATAAATGGCTGCTCAAATATATTCCCTTTCCTTTCTTGCCTGACTGGTTTTGTTTGGCCTAATAGCTACAAGTCAACTGGAATAAAGTGAAAATGTATAGACATAGCACAGGTCAATACAGAGACAAAAATGTAAGTATAAGTCAGGATGCAAAGTGACAATGCATAACAATGGTTTAAGCCACAAGATATGTAATTATCCACGCAGTCAGAAGTCTGGACCTAGAGGAGTCCAGGTTTGACGTGTCGGCTCAGTCTGTCAGTAGAGACCTGGGCTTTTAAAAAGCTCTGCTCTGCCGTCCTCAGCATGCTGGCTTTTTGTCCGTAGGCTGATGAGCCTAAATGCTTCTCTCAGCTCCAAGCCTCACATTTGCATTTAAAAAAAAAACAACACAAAACTATCTCACTATGTCTGTTTACCATGGAGCAAAACCCTCCCCAGACACCTCTGACAGAATTTTGCCAGTTCTCTTGGCTAGATCTCTGTCACATGTCCACCAGTCCTCAGCAAAGAGAAAAGAGGTGGCCCTGTGTGGCTCAGACCACTTGTAATTCACCTCCTAGGTCGGCCGGAGGGTCCCTTTTTGAGATGTTGCTTCTCAGACAATGTGAAATCCAATAAACTGAAGAGAAGTCTCGGAGTAACTACTGGCAGGGGGAAATGGTGTCTGCTGCATTATAGGTGGGACACACATCCTGGAATTTCTTTGGAGTGATGTATCCTAAGACTATTTTCAAGGTCAGCTAGTAGCTAAGCATCTGGGCTTCAGAAGCACACATCCTAGGTTTGAATCTTGGCACCAGCACATACTAACTGTTATCCAGTTTTCTCATCTGTAAACTGGGGATAGTAATAGCACCTACACCTCATAGTTTTGGGGGGAATTATTTTTTTCCCCTAAATAGTGAGTTGGTAATATTATATAATTATTAAATACTTCAAGCACAAAGTAAGCCCTCAGTAACTGTTAGCTGCTTTTATTTTGGGAACCACTGGTGCTATAAATTTAAATCCTGTTCATCTTCATTCAAGTCAAAATCATGTAAGATGCTTCCCCATTTCCTAAGCCTGTAGCTGTATTTTTCCAAACGTAAAACTGTACCTGATATGGATGGGTCCCCTCCTTGGCAGACTTCCTTTTTTAGCCCAAGAAGTATAGGCAGCATTTTACTGGTGCTTCTTACTAATTTTCACGTTGCTTTAGAGAGAATCCTATTTAAAAAGCTTACTCAGGCCCAGAATCCATTTCTTTGCTCTCAGATTGGATGTCTGCCTGTCAGGTCCAAACCAAAACAACAATGCAATTGACCTTATCTGCTTTACATTTCAGGCTACCAGAGAGTGTACTTGGCAGCACCTCGATTCCCAGGAGGTCGGGCACACAGCCCGCTGGGCCTTCTTTTCCCGGCCCAGGAAACTGATCTGACCTGTAGAGCGTTTCAAAAGACTAACAAAATTATTGTCCTGAATCGCTTTATGACACTGATAGGAAGGCATATTGGTTTGGAATTCAGTCAACAGAGTCCTACGTGTATCTGACAGGAAGTGGCGCTGTCTGTAGGAGGAGGGGCTGTCATCGGTGTCATTCTTTGCAAACTGGCAGGTGGGCAGATCTGTTCAAGGTCCTGGGCCCACAGTGCCCTTGACAAGCTTTGGCATAATTGGCTGACCAGATTTTATTGCTGCCCTTCTATTTATTCCTCAAAGTCTCCAGAGAGTTCTATTAACAAACAGGGTGTCCCTGTGAGGCCCTTGGTGTAGGAATTCATGGGCTGAGGGTAAGCTTCCTGTGCAGTGGGCTTCAGCCGGTAACAGGCAGACATCTGGCAAAAGTGCAACTGGAAATACAGTCGGAAAGCGTTACTGTGTGACCACTTGTGGGAAAGAGACATCTGAAGAACGGAGCCTGAGTCTCTAAGTATCCATGAATTGTGATTTCTTTTATCCTAAGTATTCATTTTTATATCTAATGTTATAGTCATAGTTTCGTCCTTTTTTTAAAAGAGTGTCCCCCAACCTATACAAGCTTTAGATACAACTACCCCAGGTCTACCCATGTGTGTTTCTCCCATAAGAAGGAGCTAATCAGGTCATCTTTCTCCAGAGAGCCCATGTTCAAGTGCAGAGCTGGCCTCTGACAAGTCCACGCAACGGAAACACGAGTTCCGTGGTCTTTGTTGCTATGTAGGGGCAGGCAGGGCCATGAAAGACGCAGATGTCACGGTGTAAAAGAAAAATTGCTCTAAACGTAGCCAAGGTCAGGAATTTTTGTGAGATGACGTTCAAAACCTGGTTCTGGGAAGAAATTAGCATTCCTGATACAAAGCTTAACTTACTTTTTGGAAATGAAAATGAGATTAAGACTTGTTCTAGGGAACTAATAATCACCAGCCCACACAGCCAGCTGACTGTCAGTCGAGGCTAGTGACCTTCCACTGAACAGTCTTTTTGTATCTAGTCTGACATGATTATCTAACCGCTCTCTCTTCCTCTAGAAATTCCCTGCCAAGAAGGGGATTTTGGCTTGGCCTGCTGGAGGCTGCCTGTCTCGTAGCAAGAGCATAACAAACCTTTGACTGATCTCATAACCAAATTGTCTGACACTGCCCCATACCCCTTTTGTCACCCTTTGAACTACGTTGGAACCTCATCCGCCATGTATGTCCTTTGGCCCTTTGTCTTGTTAAACGCCCCTATGTCGCTATCTTCTCTCCCCAACTGAACAGTAAGCACCGTTTTTAGAACACAGGTCCTCCATCTGTTCCCTGCCGCGCCCCCGACCTCTGCTCCCCCCACGTCTGGCACAGGCTGGTGCCTACACAGGACTCAGTAAGCACAGGACTATATCCTCCCGGTCACCTCTGTGGAGGTGCTGGGAAGTGAGTTCTGTCGTGTCCCAGGTCACCGTGGCCTGGCAAGGCCCACAGGCGGCACAGTCTGCCAGAGCCCGAGGCCCTCAGCCATGAATCAGAACCAAAAGCTACAGGCGTCACCCTAAATTCATGAATGCAGAGTCTGGTGCCTGGGAGGAAGTGCGGGCGTCAGCTGTTGGCATCAGTGGCTTTGGGTGTGGTTTGCAATCGTGCAGCAGAGACTGCTTTTCAGTTCCTATAACTTGTTTATCACTCACATTTGAAAAGTGACAGTTACGGGCTTGGTTCAAGAAGAAACGGGCCATCAAACGCACGTGGTCCTGGAAATCACCCTTTGAGTTACCATTGAATTAGCTCTTGGTGATGGACCAGCAGGTCCCACTGGGCTAGGTCCAGCCCTCCCACTCACTGCGTGTGACCTCGGTAAGCCATTTATTCTCTCTGAGCCTCAGGTTACTCACTTTTAAAAGATATGCTTGCCAGTGTTCAATGTTGAATTTCACTTTCTCAAATTGTAAAATGAAAATAACAATACATTAAATTGATTGCATAATGGCCCAGCATTTTATACTTTTTAAAAATTCCTGGGTGTGTAGTGAGGTGCTGTAAGACTTCATGTAAGAATTTTGGCAACTTTTTGGCTCGGAACAGAAACCGAAAAAGCTACTCTGAGGCTCCTGGCATTGTGTTCCCTTTAAGTCAGAGTGAGAAGGTAGGCGCCTTTGGATCAGAGTCTCGGTTCTGGAAAAATCCACTCTGGTGAGTCCTCCTTTTATTTAGATGAATATAAGCCAAGTAGCTGTTCATTTTTTAAAGGTCTTACTCTGAACTTTGTGAGTAAGCCAACTGCAAACACTTTAGGCTGGGATTTTAATATTTTGAATCATGTAAAATTATGTCCAGTAAGGATGGGCACAGGGAAAGGATACAACTTTATAAAAATATATATTTGTCTCTCACCCTCCATGTTCCCACCAGTGGGGTGTGTTAACCTTTAGGCAATTCGTAAAAAAAAAAAAAAAAAAAAGATTGTTGTAAAATACTTGTTTAAACATATATTTTTGTGCACTATACGGTGCCACGTGAGATGCTGTAACTGGTGTCACAACAGTACGGGTAGCCAAGTGTCCCCTTGTCCCTGTCTGGCGTGGGGCGCTGGAGGCTGAGGACTCCTGGAGCTCAGAGGGTTGTGGGGTGTGGAAGCCAGCGAGGAGGGCTCGGAGCCCACCTTGGAGCTGTCCCAGGTCCTAGTGCTGAGTGGGCCCTTCGGTGGCCCTCTGGTCACCCCCTCTGGCACTTCTGGGCCACTGTTCAACTCTGCCTCCTGTCCAGTGTCTGACTTCACACACTGAGACCTTTTTCCTCACTTTCTTTATTTCTCTTTTGATCTCAATTCCTGTGATTTCAGGGCCTTCAACACAAAGAAGTTCATTAAACGTCTTTTTTTTCTAGAGTGGAGCTGGTCGGCCCGTCAGGTAGGATCCAGGCTGCGGAAAAGGAAGGGTCTCTTTTTCATGGGGTGCAGGAGGGCCCAGGTTTCAGAATCCCCGTGCAAGACCATGGATGGGTGGTGGGTGGTCAAAGTACCCCTCTTTCCTCACTTCTCACCCCATGCAACAACTTAACCTGTTTCTTTCAAACAAACACAGTGCTCTCCCCAAAAGAAATCTTCCTTTATCTCATTAGGGATAAAACAAACTTGTAAAGAATGTGGCAGATAGAGCAGATGCAGCAAGCCCCCTTCCATTTTCAGCACACAGAAATGCGCAATAAAACATCATGTAGCTGAGCTGTCCATTGAAAGGAGCTCTGTATTAAAGAAAGAGAAGAAAATTCTCAGGTGCCAGAAAAGAAGAGGAAGAGAAAGGCTAAGTGCTGAGGGGAGCTGATGCTGGAACGGGGGTGGGGTGGGGGTGGGGCCCTAGGCCCAGGCCTGGGTCTCACTGCGCATCTGGGCCCGGAAACGCGGCCTCAGGCCTGCGGAAGGCGGGGACCTGAAAGGGAGCCTCCCGCGTAGAGCTGGAAACCTCAAAGGGCTGCCCTTTCCTTGAAGGGAAGACAAGAAGAACGCCGAGAGTCTGGGGACTCTGGCATCTGTTTGAGACCTTGCACGGAAACCACGTCACCTTAGAGGAATCAGAATCCTAAGTACGCATTGTGAATATTAGATATTCAGTCAAAATTTTACTTTTCCTGTGTAGCGCAGAATGCCAACTTGAGAAATGGAAGGGAAAATGCTCCACCCAGTGAAAACACTAGGGTTCTGGCAGAGGCCTCGGTGGGATCCCTCTGTAGGGAAAGCCACAGTCCTGGGCATATGAGATCTCACAGGAATTAACCCTGCTGCCGATAAGCTTAAAATAAAAAACCACAGGCCACATTAGGAAACAAACTCCCTGAGGGAAAGGTATTTGAGGCAAGGCATAGTCAAATGAATACCCTGAGAATCTGAGAAATCAAATCATGTAAAACAGGCTGTAAAATAAGAATCTTTAAAACTGTCACCCTTCTGAATGTGTACTTCCTACGTGCCAAGTGCAGTTAGAGGCACCTGGCATGTCTTGCTGTGCTGACCAGTCCAGGCGACCAGGGTCTATTTCTGTCCACATTGTAGGCGAGGACACAAAGGCGCACATTGGTTAATAACTAAGGCCGCACGGGAAATGGGGGAGCCAGACCCGAAAGAGCAGACTCGTCCCTGCACCTCCTCACCGCTGTGGCAGACTGACTGGCCCCCGTGGGACGGGATCGAAGCTGGGCGGGTGGCCGCTTCTGCCAAGAAACACCCCAGGGTGGTGGAGCAGGGTGCTGAGCGGGCTGATCAGCAGAGCGAAGGGAGATGACCAGGCAAGACTGGGTTTTCTCAGGATCCAGTGCTTTTCCTGAATGGAGAGCCGAGGGTAAGGAGGAGGGTGCACGTATCACAGCGGTGACAATGACTCCCAGCACAGTTTGGACCCTCACAGGCACATTCCTCCAGATACATCCCCCAAGTCCAGGCTCCTAAGTGACCGCATAATGCAGAGATGCCCAAGTCTAGGCTAACGGCGCCTTTATTTCCAGCATATTCGGGACAATGGCATTCACGCACAGTTGGGAGGCTGGGCTGTCCCATAGGCGGGATGGCTAAGGACTCGCCGTCTCACCAGGTTTGGCCGAGTGTTCAGAAGGGGGTCAATTCACTTCCTCTTTGGGACCTGACTCCATGCTCTGCATGGGGGAGAGGTCTGCCCTAGATTACTGCACGAGCATGTATGCTCTTTTCTCTTTATTTGTTCCTGGTAGAAGAAAGGCATGTAGCAGTGGTGGGAAGAGCCGTATTTATACAGCCAGGGGTGTGCTGGAGTTAGCTTGTGCTGGCTCAGAGAGCTAATTGTTAAATTCTGAGGACAGGTGAGAGCCTGTTACTGAGAATTAAACTTGGCAATTGTAAAAATGACATCATACAAAGTTATGATTAAATTATATTAAGGTAATAAATACTTAAAACTCATCACTTCCTAATTATTTTACTATTATCAATGATCTCAAGATTGTATGTGTTTATTGTATCTGTGGTAGAAATATGCTTTAATGGGATGCTACTGTGTGTCTTGTCCCAACCCTGTGGTCAGTGGTGTGAGGTTGGTAGCTGGGATCAGCCATGATGGGGTATTTACATCATAGACACCAATAAACACCACAAATCAACCTCTTGCCTTCTGAGGACCAGTGGTTAAACACATAGCAGCACCCCACTGTGTGCTAGGCAGTTCAAGGAGTTTTATAGTTTGCATTCATTCAGCCATATTGATTCACCACCTACACTATGCCAGATTCCATCATCATCATCATCAACATCATCACCACCTGACGTTTACTGAGTACTTATTGTGAGCCTGGCACTCTTTTAACTACTATACCTGTATTAGCTGCTTAGTTTTGGGGATAACCTTTGAAGGAGTTTCTATTATTAACCTCATTATACGGGTGAGAAAACTAAGGAACTGAGAAGTTAAATGACTTCCCCAGGTTCACACAGCTACTATTGGGATTATAGTTTGCAGGTCTGTATGAGGATCCCAGCAACCTGGGCCTGGAGCCCACGCCCCTAACCGCTAAGCTCTCCTGCCCACCTGTTGCCTCCAGGCACCATGGATGCAGCAGTGAACAAGCAAAGTCCCTGCCCTCATGGGACTTCCATTCTGGTGGGTGGGGACACAGATGTTACACAAAAGCATGGAAATATGTTGATGTCAGATGGTGATTTGTGCCATGGATAAAAGTAAAGCAGGGTAAAGGTAATAGGAAATGCTGAAGTATGGAGGCAAGTATATTACTTCATTTATTTTATTTTTAATCTAATACTATCCCCATCCTACAGATAAAGAAATTGAGGTTCAGAGAGGTTGCAACCATACCTAAGGACACACAGCTAATAAGTGGTAGAGCCAAGTTCCCACATCTGTGCATATACCCCTTACACGCCTGCCTCCCTCTGCTTCTTGGCACTCCCAGGTCACCAGGCCCTTAGTTCAAGCTTGAGTTTCCTGTGCAAACTCCACTCAGCTGGAATCTGCCCTGCACCCATGCCCCTTGGTTCCTCTGCCCTCCAAAGTCACGGGAGGGGGTAAACAAGTGTCCAGCTCACAGTGGCACTGAAGGTACGGCCCTCCCGCGAAGCCTGTCGGACTGACTGTAACATCTGCATTGTCGAAGCAGCCTCGTGGCCCTTCTCAGCATTGGTCACCAAGGGGGCTTTGTGTGGAAGCAGCTTTATTGTGGCTAATAGAGGTCGCAGGTGGGAAAGGCCAGGGGCTGACAGCTGAGCTGGATTCCATCACACTCAGAGCCAGCTCAGAGAACAGGCGCTGCAGGGGCTTGTGGGAGCTGCTCCTTCAAGCACCCTGCATGGCCCCACTGGAAATACTGTATTTAATGTCAGAGTGGTTTGACCTTTGGTTTTGGTGGCATTTACTAATTCTATGAAAGCCGCCATTTCTCACTTCCCCTGATGTTTAATAGAAAAATCAGACCATTAGTTAAACCCAGAAAGTCTCAGATGTTTCCCCCAAAACCTGAAAAAAAGTATAGGACAACCTCCAGTACCTTGGCTCATTTAAATTTCTGATACCAGGGGAATAAAAGGAACATGATGTTTTAATAATAGTTCAAAGCATCAATCTGACATCTTTGGGAAGCCAAGAGAAGGCAGATTGTCAAGGTGGGCCTGACTCCTAGGAGGAAGAACTCGCTCTCGTTACAAACATTTCAGGATCCCTGATCATTTGGGGATAGACAGCTACCTGGTGTATTAGTTTTTCATTACTGTTGTATGAAATTATCACAAACTTCGCAGCTTAAAACAACACCCATTTGTTGTCTCACAACTCCAGGGGGCTTGGGTGGGTTCTCAGCTCGTGGGCTCACAGGCCAAAATCATGGCCAGGCTGGGCTCTTACCTGGAGACTCAGGGGAAGGATCTGTTTACAGGCTCATCCAGGTCGTTAGGAGAATTCAGTTCCTTGTAGCGGGAGGGCTGAGCTCCCAGGTGGAGGCTGTTTCCACTCCTAGAGGCCACCTGGGTATCTGCACCCTCATGTTCCTTGCAGTCTATTCACAATCTATTAATGGATAAATGGATAGAAAAGATGTGAGACACACACACATGCACACACACACAGAAGTCCTCATGACTCTTCCTGTCATTCTCACCACGACTCTGTAAAGCGAATATTGTTAGCTCAGTATCAACCACAGGGAAACAGGCTGGGAAGGTTGAGAGACTTGTCCAAGGTCATGGTGCTTGGAAGTGGCAGAGCTGGGATCAGACTCAGGCCTCGGGTGTCCAGGTGGCCACTGTCTTTCCACAGAGCTGGCTGTCTCTGCTCAGGCACACACGGCAGGCTCAGGCTTCATTTGGCCAGGTGTGTGCCACGCTTACTTTGAAGCACTTTACATCAGAACTTGGGTATTCGGACCTGGTTTTGTGTATTGGTGAGTCTTCTGAGGACATCAGATCTCAGTCATTTTGTGGTCTGTCACCTAATTCCTTTTTAACCTCTGACTTTTGCTTCTCCTTAGGGAAGGAAAAAGAGCGGAAAGTGAAATACACTCATTTTATTACTTGCTAGTAGCTCCAGTAAAATGATTTAGGATGGCATAATTTGAAAGGCAGAGCCAAAGTGGGGCTGTAGGAACACACGTGGTTCCCATCCATTTGTGCAGACAGGGAGGAACGGGCTAAGAGCCATGAGGCCCGAGTCTGAGTTCAGCACTGGCTTTGCCCCTCGGTCTGCAAGCAAGTCTGAGCCTCAGTTTCCCCATCTACTAAATAACTATTCTCCTATGTTTGCATCATGGTTCAATTACAAAGTACAACCCTCCATGAACACCTTGGTGCCAGCATTATGCCCGCTGAAAGGAACAATACAGAGAGCTCTAACGATGCCTGCCTGTGACTATTTGTGGGAGTGAGACCTGCGTGCTACCAGCTGTCAGACCCCGGACAGGAGTCACTCCTGCCCTGAAGGGCAGCGGAGGCATCTGGCACGCTCCGCTTGGGCTCCTGAACTCGGAGGCCTTTGCTCAGTGTCCTCATGTCTTTGGCTGCTGCTGAGCTGGCGGCCCCTTTCTCTGGCCCACGAGTTGACCTAATCCACCGGGTCACAAAGCTGTGGTTTCACTGAGGCCAACACCTTTGTGCAGGGCTTGCCACGTTCCCACCTGCAGGCCCATCCTGGCCAAATGCTCAGGGGTGCCGTCACCTCACTGGACCTGCTTCACCTTTAGAGAAGGGCAAAGCCAAAAAAGAAAAGAAAAAGTCTTCCCAATGTGTCAGTGTTAACCGACAGGAAATACTGAACGCTGATAATTGTGCCCACTGAACCATGGAAGACACGCCCCCCCATGCCCCCCCCCATGCCCCAGCGCGGACGCCGGGAAGTCCGCCTAATTGCGCCTGGCAGACGGGCCTGCATTGGTCGTTCTGCACCCTGGGCTGGGCAGGGCAGCTCAGGGCACGACACTGGGGTCTGCAGTGAGTTGCCGCAAGAACGTGGCAGATGAGGTCAGCATCCAGGCCACGAACCAGGAAGACTCAGCAGACGGTGGACACACTTGGCCGAGCCAGAGGGCCCGTCCTGAGAAGCGCCGAGTCAGCGTGCTGCTCCGGCAGCTCAGGACACAGTCAGGTGCAGCTGAGGGTGTGTCCTCAGGCTTGGATTTCACTGCAGGGAAGGTTTATATAACAGTCCTCTGGAAGGAGTGGTCTGGCGACATGATCAGCGGCGCTGAACCTGGGAAGAAGAAACTGGGCCGTCAAGTGTCACCAGCCCTGACGCTGCAGAGCAGCCACGCAGTGGTGGGTCCTCAGCAAGGTCCATTTGGGTTCAGATTTTGCACAGCCTCATGGAGCATCCCTCAAGCCCAGTGGCTCTCAAGTGGGGCTGATTCTGTCCCCCAGGACACATTTGGCAATTAAGTGCTATCCAGTTTCCTTGAAGAGGAAGTTGTGACCCAGGAAGGGGTAGAGCGTCTTCTTGGCCGGGATTTCTCGTCTCCCTCCGGGATTCCTAACTCCCCAGTTTGAGTGTGGGACGTCCAAAGTGTCCTGGGTCAGAAAGAAGCCTCAAAACTTTGTAGAAAGGGATGAATGGAGGGCGAAGGGAGTGCAAGCGTGAGGGAGAGGTTTCTAGAAGGGCCTTTTTTCTCATTTTGACTCCATCCTTCCATCCCTGTCTTTCCTTAAACAATTACTGAGGGTCTACTGTGTAACACTTTGTGGGGCACAGAGCCCTGAACAGCTCATCTTTGCCACCACCTCCAACACGTGGTTCAACTGCTTTTGCAGGAACAAAACTAACAAGAGTCCTCGGGAGACCGTTTCTTGGACCCACTTCACCCTCTCAGGAGGTTTCTGTTCAGCAACAAATGATATTTGCCTGGAATAAAAGTGGGGGAGCTGACACTGAACTTTTTTTGAGCTTTGTGCTCCCAGAAAGTTGCAACAGTTAAGAAATCCCCCCCCTTTGTCCCAGGAGGGGCTACCCACCGAAGACCACCGTCCGTCCGCATGGCTCCTGGAAGGTTCGTAGGCGGCTCTTCTTCCCCCACTTCCACAAACCCTGCGCCCCCTTCCTCTTCTTTGAGATGTTCCTCATTAACGAACATTCTCCTTGTTGCAATAGCTTGAATAAAATCTGATCTTTCATTGTCTGGTACGTTTTGTCTATCTTTTTTCTCTTCCTTCTCATTTCTATGGTTGCCTTCTCTCAATTTCTTTACCTCTCTGAGCCTCCGTTTCCTCATTTGTAAAGAACTGTGCTTTCACCTCTGACAAGTAGGAGGGCTGAATGAGAGAAAGCCTGAGAAAGAAGCAAGCGAAGCCAATGCCAAGTGCTCAGTATTAGTCGCCCTCCTTAGAGAAAAACAATCCCAGCGCCATAAATGGTGGAGTGGGGATGGTTAAAAGGGGATAGTCAGTGTAACCTGGCCTCTCCAAATGGGAAAGCAGTTCAGAGCAGAAGCCCTGACAGTGAGGTAACAGCACGTGGCAGGGGTCCCCGTCCTTACAGGCCCAGACTGCAGCACGTGGCAGGGGTCTCCGTCCTTACAGGCCCAGACTGCAGCACGTGGCAGGGGTCCCCGTCCTTACAGGCCCAGACTGCAGCACGTGGCAGGGGTCCCCGTCCTTACGGGCCCAGACTGCAGCACGTGGCAGGGGTCCCCGTCCTTACGGGCCCAGACTGCAGCACGTGGCAGGGGTCCCCGTCCTTACGGGCCCAGACTGCAGCACGTGGCAGGGGTCCCCGTCCTTACGGGCCCAGACTGCAGCACTGCAAGGGCCGGGAGCAGTCTGCCGCCCCTCTGGGAAGCAGATACCCTGCTCCGCTTGGCTGTGCATGTGGGACAGGCCTGGTGCCTGTTAGCGCTGAGACGGTTAGAACAATCATTTCCCTTTACCACCCCGGGGCAGAGCCTCTCCTGTGACAGCCCTTCCTTCCTCCGAGTGGCTGGGGGAACCCCACAGTGTAGGGTTCCTAAGTGTTTACAGGGAGCTCCTGGTGACTGGCAGGTAAGAGTGCCAGGTGTCATGGCTGTGTTCACATCTCAGGCAAGAAGAACCCAGGCCTGGGGACAGGTGAAGAGTGAAATGTCTGACAGTGCGACATGAGGTGTCCGTAAGCCTCCCCGCTCCTTGTGGAGCCCGCTCCAGGCTGCCTGGCAGGGACTGGCAGCTTCTGAACACACTTCAAGGTTTCTGAGAAGGACAGGAGCTGAAGAAATTGAACATTACATGGACGTTTACAAGAGAGAGAACAGTCACCGCTTGACAATTCAATCGGAAACTCAAATTGCCGCAGCTAGCATTCAGGGAGTACCAGTTTTAGACACACAAATGCAAAGTAATCAGAAAAGCATTAGCTCCTGAAAAGAGATCACCCCGGTGCTTTGCATTGAGCTGTAATCAGCCTGAATGTACAAGGAGCAAATTCTTAAGACCAGGAGACTTGAACCTCCTAGAAAGAGACTGCGTTTGGGGACCTTGACAAAATGTGGGTTGTTTATTTGCTGCTTTCTCTCACTCAACACTTGATGGTCCTCAGAGACACTTATTTTTTTTCATGGTTCCAGCTCTTTCCTCCCTGCCATCACCTTTTAAGTTGAATTCTTACCCCATCGTGGCTGAATTATCCACTAAGCACAGTAGCTAGGGCCCACAACACTGTTTTCATTTCTTTTCAAATCAGAGAAAAAGGATTTTTAGGTAAAAAAAAAAAAAAAGTTTTACTATATAGTATTAATACACTCATCATTATATAAATGCATAAACTATAATTTGAAATTTCTTTTATGGAGGAAGGGGCCCCCCGAACGGCCCAGGGCAGCCCTGAGCTCTCGGGTTTCTGGTTTATAAGTGCTCTTCCACCCTTAGGGACATAGAAACTAGCGGCTTCCACTTGCTTTGTCCTATGGTAAAGCTAGAGCAAGGCTCAACGCCAAGGCCCCAGGCCCCCAGCCTCTGGGCTGAGCACACCGGCCTCCTGCCACCAGAATCTTGCACGTGGGGGTTTCAGAGGGTTTCACTCCTGGCTCCAGGGGTGGGCTCTGGGCAGCGGCAGCCAGGCCTTTGGAAGCTGGAGACAGAGTGGCAGTGACCAGCACGAATTGTGACTTGGATATTATGGGGAGACCAGAGTTATGACTAAACTGACGATTGTTCAAAGCCAAAATCAAGGCACACAATCGAGGTGGGAATTGCTTCCTCATTTTCATGAATTTAAATGTAAACATTTATGTAATAGAAACCCTGAAAGGTAATCATATAATTGACCAATGACCTTTATGATAATAAAATGGTGTGAAAATAATTACCCAAACCGGCCAAGCAGAGCCCAGCTCCTAATCCAGCATTTGAAAATTTATCACCCCTGTGGCCCAGAAGGTCCAGGACTCAGGCGCACAGTAGGTGTCATGGGAACAGTGCCCGAGGTCATACGTATGGAGAGCAGGGTGTCTCTCCCCTAAACTGGCCCAGTGACACTGACAACCATTTGGAGCGCCGACTCGGTGTCATACACTCTTCATAAGTGATATCTGAACAATACAAGCCCCTGGGAAGTGGGCATTGAAATGTTCGTTTTGCAGACCAGAACTGGGTAACTTGCATGACAGAGAGCTCCCAGTGCTGAGCAAATCCTAATCTGCCCAGTGCGACTGGAAAGGCCTCGGGTTGCTGATGTTTACCTGTAGATGCAAATCGTGGGCCGCTCGGATTCTGAATGGAAATGAGCTTTCCAGAGAGGAGGGTGGGGTCTCCATGGCAGCTCCCGCTCGGGCCCCTCACTGAGGGGCCTCTTGAAGCCCTCCCCCCATAAATGGGTCTGGGGCCCTCTTCAGCTTCCCTGCGGGCCAGGCAGCGTGGCTGCTGGCCTCGAGCACCCATTCCAGGCCTCCGGATCCAGCCCAGACCCCACGCCCAGCCCATGCCCACAAGGACCCCAGCCCACCCCAGCCTTTCCCTTCTCCAGATCCTTGCTGTGTTTCTGGAAGTGGAGGAGTTATTGCTTTGTACTTTGCAGGAAGAAGCATCGGCTTCATGTCCTGGCGGTTTCAGTTCTCAGGGATCCAAATGAACGGTGAAGGAAGGTATAAACGGTTCCTGACCATCATGGCCCCATTTTGACACCCTGATCTGCCGTCGGCTTTCCACCCGTGAGGGGGCCTGTGAATACTGTCCACCAGCGGACACCCCAGCACACTGAGAAACAACACCATTCCCCTCAGAGACCTTTTTTACCCAACTATAAAAGATAAAAAAGTCATAATGCTTGCACCATCTCCCGCCATTTGTCCTCAGTCACCTGCTAAACTTTGCCAATCATTTCATAACATTTTGTTCTATTCTGTAACTCTAATGCCCACGTCTCCTTGAGACTGTGAGTTAAGAGTTCAGTGCTCATTACTGTCTTTGGCTGTGCTTTCTCCATTTATTTCCTAATTGGATGAATTTGTCCTCATATTTTCTTGAAGAAGGACTCATGGTAAGTATTCTCTCAGTTCTAGCATGTTCATAAGAGGCTTTTCCAGCTGTCTTTGTATTTGAATGAATTTTGTCACGGTATAAAATTCTTAGGTCACATCTTTTCTCAAGGGCTTTAGAAGCACTTTTCTCAGAGCTGTTTTGTTTTGTTTTGTTTTGTTCTGCTGCTTGGCCCATTTATCAGTTAGTCGGTTTATCAGTCAGCCTGTTTCCTTCTTGTTTATGTGCCTCAATTTTGTTTTTTGTCTAACTCCCAAAAGATTCTTTTTCTTTGAAGTCTTGTAATTTTATCAGATTATGTCTGCTGCTGGTGATGGCACTGTTCATCTTTTCAATCAGTGGAGTAAAGTTTTATTTAATCATATCTCTAAATAACGTTTTTGTTCCTTTATTTGAATTATCTTCTTTTGGGTCACTAATTATGTGTATCTTTTTTTTTTACCTCTCTAATCCTCTTTAAGAATTCATTTACTTTGATTTTATTTTTAAAATTTTCATTCCATTTGTTGGTTGGTTGTCTTGTTCTTCACATCCTTGCCATGTTTTCAATAGGATTTCTTCACGTTTGTGGCATTTTCAATTTGTTCTTTTGTTTTTGTGATAGTGTTTACATTTTTTCTTTGCCAGTCCATATTTTATCCACTTCTATTGTCTTGTCACATCTTCTCTGAACTCTTTTATCTCTGTTCTAACGATTGTTTTTATGGAGGTGACTACTTCATTGTCATTATTTTTTAATTGTAATATCATCAAATATTCCATCTGCTGTATCACAATGGTTTCTTGTTCATGTGTTTTTTACTGCCTTTGTGTTTCCTATTGTTTTTATTCTTTTTTTTCTTACAATTCCTTTATGGTCATGTGCGTATTCTTTTGAGTTAATAATAATCACTGAGGGCCGGCTAAGTGGTGCGGTGGTTAAGCGCTGGCTTGGGACGCCAGCAGCCCCGGTTCGGGTCCCACATATGAGGGCTAGTGACACTGCCCTCAAAAAAAAAAAAAATAATAATCACTGAATTAGCTGAGTTTGTTCTGGACCGGCGATTTGCAGGAGATCTGTGTGTGGGATCGATCGGAGGTGCTCCCAGGAGCCTGGGTGTCCCCTCTCATAGCGTCATGTCCCCCGAGTGTCTCCCTTCAGTCCTGGTTTCTCCCAGCCAAACTAGGTTGGCACAGTAGCACACTCCCAGTTTCGAGGCTCTGTCTTTCCTCCTGCCACCCTGATAGGCTACTTCTTGCAAACGTGGCTTCTCTGTGCGATTCCTCATTTAGCCCCACCGTTCCAACTTCTCCAGGTTTGGGTCAAAAAGGATCTATGGAAACCTCTACTGCTACACTGTGGTGTGCCCCTACCTTAGGTCTCTTGTCTGCTAGCTTCGCCTAAACTCTAAAGCCATGGGCACCCTCTCATGGCCTTTCATGCACCCCTGTGAGACCTTCACTACAGTTTGGGAACTTTCCTCTATATTATGGTTTTGATTACAGATATCTACCAATTGCGTCAGAGGCAGAAATTCTCTTTATTTTTTGCTCTTTCAAGATTTCTTAAGAAGAGAGGGGAGCACTATCAAACCAGATGTCTGTTCTCCATTGCACGCAGTTTGATCTCCAGAAGGGATGGGTACTAACAAGACTCTGGGGTGGCCCCCAATCCCTCCGCCTCTGGTATCCACACCTGCGCAATCCCCCGTCTGAGTGTGAGCAGGACCTGTGACTTGATTCCTACCAAAAGAACGTGGCAAAGATGATGGGATATTATTTCTAAGATTGTGTGACCTAATATTGTAAACTGTCATGCTAGGAGAGCCTTGCTGTGTCTCATAAAGCAAGGGGCCATGTGGCAGAGACCCAAGTGTCAAAGAACTGAGGAAAGCTTTTGGCCAAAACCCATCTGGGACCTGAGAGCAGTCTCAGGTCAGCAGCTGCCAAGAATCGGGGGCCTTTATCCCATAGCCTGGGAGGCCCAGACCCGCCGACGAGCACGTGGGCTGAGGGGCCTTTGTCCCATAGTCCGGGAGGCCCTGACCCGCCGACGAGCACGTGAGCTGAGAAGCAGCTCTCTCCCAGTTGGGCTTTGAGATGAGACTGTGGCCTGGTAGACACTTCAACTGCCGCCTTGCCGAGGACACAGACAATCTGTGTCCCGATTTTTGACCACAGAAACTGCGAGGTAATACTCGTGTGTTGTTTTAGCTGCTGAGTTTGTGGTGGTATTGTCACACATCAACAGAAACTAAAGGAGCATGTCGGGGCCACGCTGCAAACAGACCACAGCAGCAGTTCTGTAGGCACCAGAAGGGCGCCGCCATGTCTGCAGTGCCGCGTCTGCTCACATCGGGCTTGCAGCTTAGTGTTGAGGAGCACTGGCTTTGCAGTTCGATGGGTGCGTGTTCAGATACCAGGCCAAGCAAGGGTTACATGGCACTCAGGTCAGTAAGGAGCTGTACTGCCTGGAGTGAGCTGCTCAATTCATCTGAGCTTCAAATTCCTCACTTTCAGAATACAAGTGTCAACTGGACACAACAATGTCGGATTGAGAAGGTGGCTTGAATGAGAAAGTACAGTATTTCCATGGTCCCTGGGAGCAAAGCAGTGCTCAGTGATCATCTGTCGCCAGGTCCCACAAGTGCTCTGAGGTGCTGGTTCCTGGTGGCAGGACCGCCGGCAGATTCCAGGGTCTGGCTTTGTCCTCAGAGAATGCTGCTGTCATCGAAGGAGCACTGGCCTGGGTGTCAGAAGTCCTGGTTTAATCCTCTCTGTGCCACAATGGTAAGTCATTCTGTCCCTCTGAGCCCGTTTCCTCATCTGAAATTGACAGTGTTTGCGTCTGCTGGTGTCGTGAGGGCCCAGGGAGTGGGCGTATGTAAAATGCTTTATGAGCTAATGAGGTGCATAGATATGAGTGCCATCACCGTTAATAAGCACATCATACAATAAAACGCTCATTCAAATCTTGGAGGGGCCTTTAGAATGAAGATCCGTGGCCCCCACGGCAGAGGCAGGAGCTAGCCCTGCCCACTCAGGGGGTGGCCGAGACCCGGCACAGTGGTTGAAAGCCTGGGTTCCAGAGCACAGCGGCCTGGGTAACAATCTCCCTCTGCCACTGAGGGCCTGTGAGGCCCGGAAGCTCTTTGCCTCTCTGTTTCAGCCTCCTCAGCTGCGGGACAGAGGAAGTCACCACTCAGCGTGCCTCACCCACATGCTGAGGGTCAGATGTGATGGTGCATCCCAGCACCGGGAGTTCTAGGCCTCGGGAGGACTTGCACGTAGTAAGTGCTCAGCAAATACCAGCTGCCATCACCACCCGCTCAGACCACTTTGTGTTAGAAAGCACAAGACGTGAGTGAGCCTTGGCGACGGCTGCACTGCCTTCATTTCCACATTTTTGGTGGAGGAATGAGGTTTGGCTTTTGTTCCAACTCAGCCATCTGGCACTTCCTGTTTGTCTCCTTATGAGGATTCCACAAAAACTGGTTAAGGAGAGGACTGATTTTGACCAAATCAAGTAAAATAAAGAACATCAGGAAACTACTTAAATTCAATTTGTGATGTAGTCTGTCTCTTAAATAATGACTGATAAAACATTTAAAATGGGTATGGGGAAGAAGTTACAAAGATAAATGTTCACTGCAGCAATAAATAAATAAAAGTTCATTGTGTTAGGACAAAATGGCATAAATGTCACCAAATATTCCACTACATGAACTCACACCCTTTATTGGAAGTGACTGAATAACATGATATCTCACTGTATTGAAAACAAATACCCTTTAGAAGATAATTTCCTTATTATCCTCAGAGGCTCTGGAATCTGCTATTAGATTCAACTCAATTTTGAGTGACTTAAGGAAATAAAACCTTTAAAACTTTTCTCTTGAAATTATAGAAAATCAAAGGCTGAACACCCCCTTTAAAATAATTCATTATTATAGCATCTCACACTATATAACATGTTTAGAAATTAATAATTTTTCAATAAATTTAACTTATCACATTAATTTTAAAATGATTTTTGTTTGATGACTTATCATTTTATCTTTTGGGTTTTATGTAATTCTACAGTCGGTTTACGAGTAGAATAAAGTAATAGGGTATTAAAGCTACTAGGCACCTACTGGGATATCTCATTGAATTCTATGAGTTATGTGTGGTTTTCCTTATTTACATATGAGGAAACTGAGGCAGGATAGGTCACCCAGAGCCCTGGTGTAGAGCGATCTAAACTCAGCTTTACTCAAATTCTAAGCTTTTGTTCCTTCTACCATAGAGCCACCCACCTACTATTAAAGGACTTCAAGTGACACCCTGCTGCCCCCACATGACACAAATGAGAAAACCAAGTCTATCAGAGGCCCAGGGACCTGTCTGGCTGTGCTGTCAGCTGCAGAGGACGGGGCGTGCTCAGTGGCCAGCAGGTCTGGGCTGTCCTTCCTCGGCCTCGCTCTGGGTTGTGAGTTTAGGTCATTTATTTACTCTCTTTGACCTTTAGTTTTCTTCCCTATAAAATGGGAATAAACTTCATCATAAGGACATTCTGAGGGTTAAAGGAGCTTATTCCATGCAGAACGCTCAGCACCAGTGCCTGGCACAGGCATGTGATAAATTAGAGGCCAGTGTTTTCTGTGACACTAGTAACGCTAAGGAAATGCCGCCTGGCCCCGAGTTCCGACGAAGGACTTGGTCCAGCTATGCAGACGCACCGCCCCTCTGACCCATGGTGCACTCACCCTACCTCCTCACTGCTTTAAGCATTCATCAAAGCCCATTGGCCGGGCTTTCCGCAGAGTTCACTTACACAGGACGCATTTACACAGAGCTGCAAGGCTGTGAGCATACAAACACAGCTGGGGGCTATGGTTCCTTGCCCCTGCCACGAATTTCCTGGGCCTCTGGGGGAACCTGGGGTTGTGCTTTCCTCTGCTCTTCGCAGACCCCTGGGGCCCCACCCTGCTGGTCCCTCTGATGAGTCAGCCCTGACAGGTCCAGGTGCATTACCCGTTCCCTGGGCTAATTTGCCTGCGTCCCAGCCGCCCAAGCACCCCCCTTTCTGGCAGCCGCTGCCCCCGCGGCTTTCTGATCATATCACAGTAGCTCTTAATTGCCCACAGCTCCCTTGTCTTGCTTTTTCTCTGTGAGTTAAGCTCAGCGTGTGGATACTTTTGTGCTAATCGTTTATTTAATACGCCTCCACGTGTCAGCGGACTTACATCTGCCCGCTGCTTCCTTCTCTCTGAGAAAGCCCTTATTATTCTCTAATCCCTCCTGTGGGTTTTTTTCCTATCCTTATCTTCCTCTGCAAGCTCTTACTGACACAGCAGATTCTTACCTCGCTCCCTCAGGTTCCCTGAGCACAAATGGTGGTTTAACCCCTTGATATCAGATGCTGTATTTATAAAGCCATATAGGTCTTTCCTATGCTTTTCATGCTCCTGCTGCCCTCCCTCTGACATTAATTTTAAAAGAATTCCCTTGTTTGTCCCTGAGTGAACACCTTAAAGGATAGCCAGGGACAGGAGGAGAGTACACGGAGGCTGCTGCTCTTTGAATTTGATGCACAGCAGCTACTCTGCCCTCTCCCTGCCATCTACCTTCATTCTCTGCCCATGCCAGCTACATCTACTCTCTGCCTGTGCCAGCTACATCTATTCAATACCTGTCACCTACATGTATTCTCTATGCCATCTACGTCTACACCTACGTCTATATCTACAGCCACACCTACATGACACTTGTGTTGCTGGAATTTGGCAGCCTGGGAGTGAACTGCGGGAATGGGGAGTGTTCAGAAATCCGGCGCAGGCACCTAAGTCCATGGCCACACAGTGGCAGGAGTGTAAGCCGGTCATCCCTGGTCCAGTCCTCACCACGTGGCAATATTGCTCATAAACCCACTAGAATTCCAGAACACAGAAGACATAAGGAACTATTGTCCTGAAATGCCCCCTCCATCTCTGCTCAGAAAGTTCTACTGGCCACTGAAGACCCATTTTCATGTCCCTTCTCTCCATGAAATCTCCCTGATAGTGTCTGAGAACCCCAAGGGCACTCGTGGTGACGTGGACGTTGGCATTGGATGGGATGGTCTGTGTCTCACTGTGTGCTCTTGGCTATTGTGCTTCTTTGCCGGTGGAACTGTCTGATGTGTGTAGCGTTTCACTCCTAAAACATGCCATACTTTACTTAAAGGCAGAGCCGCTAATACCGAGGCATCCCTCGCCCTTCCATTTTTTTTTTTTTTGAGGGCAGTGCCACTGGCCCTCACATGTGGGACCGAACCGGGGCCGCTGGCTTCCCAAGCCAGCGCTTAACCACCGCGCCACTCGGCCGGCCCCCGCCCTTCCATTTTAATCTCTTATGATTGGGTTGTTGGAAAAGTCATGACACCTTTTTTCTGTTTTTCATTGCAAAAATGCATCATGACTTTTCCGACAACCCAGTAGATGCTTCGTTGTGCATCAGAATGCCTTGGGACCTGGCTTAAAATGATTTCTGGGCCTTTCCCAGCCCAGGTGAACCAGCAACTGGGGGTGGAGTGGAGAGAGGGACCAGAACTCTGCTGTTTAAATGAACTCTTAGGAGCCTGAGATGCCAATCAAACTTTGCTAACAGCTACTATTAATGATGCCCCCAAAACAGCTTTGAGTTTCTCTTCCTTTCTATTCGCACTATCCTCTCACTAAGCCAGGCCTTTATCAAGCTTCCCCACCACACACACACGTACACGCATACACGTTTTACTCTTTGAGCGCCTGACAGACATAAGTGAATATTTAACATGCCAGACACTGTGGTACAGAGAGAAATAAACCATGACCTGTGCCCTTGGGGACTTTACAATGTGGAGAAGGAAGACGGGCCACACACTTAATGAGAGCTCAAGGCTAGGAACAAAACTGTCACTAAAGAACTAGCCCACTTCCAGCTTGTGCCTGCAACACAGGTAGTACAGCTTAGGTGCTACTTGTCCATCCTGATCCAGGAATGGCGGGCTTGACCTTTATGTCTTCAGTTTCAGAGCTGGGGAAATGCATTCAAGCAAAACGAAACAAAGGAAGAGCATCAACACGGGTGATTTTCCGCCGGACCAGCGCTTCCTCCGTGACTCAGACCGAAGCACATCCGCCTTCCATCCCAGAATAAACGCCGGCCAGCCCAGCTCGATGTGTGGTGCACAGTGGGCAACTCTGAGTGGCCACGGACTGGCCTAGGCCTCCTAGCTAGATGCACAGCCAGGAAAGAAAACCGGCCTTCTGTTCACTCAGGACCAGGCTTGGGGTAGAAGGTCAAAACGGTACAGGAATATATGACAAATGAAGGCTGGCAATTTTTACTGACCCCTTCAGCATTCTTACTTCTCAAAACAGAGCCTGTCATTTCAGAATATCTAACACTTGAAAACAGCTTATTGTGGTGGTACCATGGCAACAACAACAAAAAACGCTTTCCCTTGTTTGTACCAAACAAGCATCAGAGGTGGCTGAAGAACAAATAGAAACAGTCTGTAGTTCCCTATGGGAAGACATTTAAAGAAATTGGCAGGAGGAATTTCTGCCCCTGCAAATTGACAGACTTGGTTTCTCTCCTGTCGCCTGTACTTGGGAACCTTGAAATGGGACAGGAGGCTGGACTCAGGCCGCTGGCTTCTATGAGTCATCATGTCCCCACTGGCCCATCACATGAGCATTCTTTGTGGGTGACGGGTGTATTTACGCAAACGCCTTGGCTAGGGGCGAGATTTTGGTCGGCCAAGTGCCTCCATGTCTCTGGGTCACTCTAAGTCATCACCTGGGCAGGCGGCAGTCTCCTTTGCAATATGAGCGGTTTAGATTAGATCAGTGTTTTCCAAACCTGGTTGTACCTTAGAATCACCTGGGGAGCGCGTCAGAAAAATAGAGATCCCAGAGACCAATCCAGATCCACTGATTCAAAAACCTTCTGCGGAAGGGGCCCAGGAAGCTGGCTCCCTCGTGGTGCCCACGCAGGCAGGCCTCTCCCTGACACTGAGAGACAGGGGCCTGGATGCTCCCCAAGGCCCTTGGAGCTTGGCATTCTGTGGGTTCAGGATCCCATGGCCAGGCTGCACCCACTTACCCTGTCCCTGCTGCTACCACCTCACAGCCACCAGAGAAGAACCACTCACACAGAGAAACTGCCAGCTCTTTCTTTGGCGACCACTTTGGGCACTGCAGGGCCTCCAAGTTTGGCCGGCTGACCCTCAGCGAGTGAGCTTTGCTGCAGCGTGCTCAGCTGCTCGTCAGCCCCGCTATCAGACTGCTGAGGCACGGCGACTCTTTCCAGAATGACATACCGCCTGCCTCTGCGAAGCCTCATTCTTGGGCCCTCGCGCACACTCTCACAGGAATGAAATCGGGAGCCGTCTGTCTGTCTAGTTGTGTGAGCTGGAATCTACAGTGATGAAGACCAGGATGGTATTGACCTGGGAAATCTGAGATGAGAAATCAGACAGGGGCTTAGCAGCATCTTCCATCTATAAATCACCTGTCCGGGGTTTCATGCTGAGGAAAGCAACCTCCTCGTCACCCAGGTGAGCGAGAAAAAGCAGTCAGCTGATTTCCTATCTGTGGGCTTCTGGGAGGGTAGAAGGGAGAAGGGAGAAAAACTACCCTGGAACTAGAAAATTCGGAATTGTCCTTCCAGTCCGATTGAATCCACCCCAGAGCTAACAGTGCTCGCAGAGGCCGCCATTAGAAAGTGAAACCTAGCTTTGGCAGCAGGGAGCCCGCAGAGAGAGGGTTTGGGGGTGTGCTGCCGGTGGAGCCTTGGCAAACTCCCTGACGCCACTGTCAGGAGCCTGGGCTGGATTTGTGAGTCGGGCAGAGCCTCCACAGAGAGCGAGCCACATCTGCACTGAGTGAAGGGTGCGGACTGCATGGTGGGGGGGGGGCAGGAAAGGGGTGCCCATTCTGTCTGTGAGACGGGAGGGCCTGTCCCTGACAGACATGGCGATGTGTCACTTAGAGGAGCACTGTAAGGGGAGCAGCGCCAGATACTAAAACTATATTACGTTATAGTTTATATTTATAGATAAGTTGTATTAGCCATATTTTGGCATTTGCTGAACACGTACTATATATCAGGCCCCACAGAGGCTAAAGTGCTTTCATAGATTTTTAAATCTAACCTTTAAGGTGACCCTGGGACACAGGACCATTGCCATCCACACCTTTATGATGAGAAAACCAGTCCCTAGAGAATTTTCTGAGCCAGTCACCTGCCTGGCAAGTGGGAGGCGCAGGTTTTCAAGGTGGCCTGTGTGCATCGAGAGGCCCAGTCTCAGCCACTCTGCTGTCCTGTCCCGACACTGCTCATCCTGTTTTCCCGGAAATATTAATATATCCCGACCTACCCAACTCCTAGTCGTTGATTCTACGTGTGTCCAGGAAACGTGACACGGGGACGGGAGGTGTCCGGACAAGGGCATGGCTACTGTAAGTGGTGACAGTGCCATTTGGTCAGCTTCAAGTTGGGCAAGGAGGAAAGAAAGCAAAGATTCCTGGCCTAAGGCCATTTCATCAGTGAGGCCTCCTCTGGGGGAAGGTGTGTCGTCACTTCCCGGGTCACTGGGCCGCGCTCTCTGGGGCAGGTGGTGGGCCCTGATGAGGAGATTCCTGCGGGGCGCGGGGACGACATAGATGGACAGGTTTCTGGGCCGTTAGGAACCCCACCCTCTCACTACTGCCCCTCTGGTGAGGGGTCCACACCGGGGTTTAGTGGTAAGCGAGGCAGACACAGACATGGCCTTCACGGAGCTCAGGGTTCAGGGGGGCAGAAGCTGGAGAGTCTCGAATTACAAGTTAGAGAGCAGGGTGGTCACAGGGTTTGTACAAAGAGCTATGGCAGAATTAGTCTGCAGAGGCGGAGGGGCACCTGAGCAGGCAGGCCCATGTCTATTTAGGGAACAGGTGCTGTTCTACCTGAGAAACAGGGCACAGGGCACGTGAGCTAACAAGGGTGTCTGCCTGGCATCCTGCAACCTGGCACAGTAGAAAGTGGGGCAACTCCAGGCCACACAGGGCAGCCTCACTGACAAAGTGAATGTCCGGCAGGCACGGTCAGAGAGGGAGGGGCCTTCCATCTGAGCATCTCTGCTCAGCCTAAAAGGAGCCACTGAGATGCAGGAGACCCCCACATAAATGCTGTGGTGACCCCCAGGCTGAAGGTGGTGGGCGGGGTATGTGTATTTCTGTCTATATCATCTATATCTATAGCATCTCTATCTAAATCTGTATCCATATCAATAACTATGCCTATATCTGTATCTATACATCATCTATCTCTAGCTCTGTCATCTGTATATATATCACCTATATCTATATCTATATCATCTATATTTCTATACCCATAATCTATATCTGTATCATCTATAGCTATCTATCATCAATATGCATACCATTTCTGTCCATATCTATACCATCTGCATCTACATGTTATTATGATTATACCTCCTCTCTTAGCTTTTAATGATCTGCAATAGGAGGTTCTCCATGATACTTATCTATGAAGTTCAATTTTACTATTTCCTACTTTGAAACAATTACATATTACCATAAGAATAAAGAACGTTTCCCACCCAAACTGTCTGAAAGGAAATTGCTAATCTGATGACCAACCACCTTCAAACATTCTACTTCCTGTACATGAGTGCTCACCGATACAACCTTAATTCAATCCCCAGAATGAGGAAACCAACACGGATATATCACCATCTAACGCACAGACCCCTGCTGCTCAATAATGTTTACAGCAAAAGGATCAAGTTCAGATTCACGCATTGCGTTTGGTTCTCATGGTTTTTTGTTTTCTCCTGTCTAGAATCGTGCTTCAGCTTTTTCCTGACTTTCATCTCCTTCAATTTTTGAAAGAACATGACGGTTATTTTGTAGCATGACTCTCAGTTTAGGTTTGGTTCTGGCTTTTTATCAGTTTTACACATTGGGATTCTCAGTTAGATTCCCTCTGTGGAAAGCGTTTTATGCTGCAGACTTTTCTAGCATCCTCCCTACACACACACACACACACACACACACACACACACGCATGCACACACACGCACGCACACACACACACCACACGAAGAGAAAGTCACCGCTTTAACTAAAGTCTTGATTCTGAGTCTAAATGCAGAGCCCTCGTGTGGGGTTATTCTTTCCACTTTAGCAGACATTTTTAAGCTTTGAATGCATTTCAGATTTTTTTCTGCAGAGCAGAATTTCTCTTAAGTAAAAGGAAGTGTGTGTATGTTAGCTATTGCCACAAACATGGTGCAGAACTAACTGCCCTGAAATTTAGTTCAGAAAAAGTCGTTTTCCCCTATGATCTCACATAGGTTGCCCTAGACCTCCCTTGGTTGGGTGACTATGTGGATTTTGGTTGGTCTCGCTCACACAGGGGACCCGCTCGGGCCAGCTGTGTTCTGTCCTGTGTCATCTTCCTGGGAACAGTCTGACCAGGCTCTTCTCTTGGCAAGGGAGATAGAAAGCCTTAGCTCGCAAGTGCTTTTCAGGTTTCTCGTTGCCGATATCCGGTTGGAATGGCACTGAAATGTGGTAGTGGATCCACGGAGGGGCCATGAATTCAGTCTCCTGCAGAGTGTCACAGAGGAACTGGAATGGAAAGGCGACGGCCAGAGGTTAGCAGCTTACCCAGAACACTGGCTGGCGGTGACTGTCCCAAAATATTCTCTTCTTTGTTTGAGCTGCTGAGAGCTCCCTTGGTGCTTGGCCTCTCTTCTTCGTGAGGCCTCTTGCTTTTGAGGGACTCCTCAGTTCCCCAGACTGTCACTGGCAAGCACGCGAATGAATGAATGAATGAATGATACCATGGCTGTAACATTACCAGGCCCTCCTTTCCCATGTGGGTCCTGAGGCTGTTACTGTGACGGCCCTCCATAGGCTGAAGTCAGGAACTGACCCTGCCCTGGAAATTCCCGGTCCCTGCATTCCAGGGATCTTTAGGCACCGCCAGCTAATGATTCTTAAGTGTTCTAAGACAATCAAGCTTTCTTAGAAATTTTGAGATTACGAATCTTGTGGTGTGTGTGTGTGTGTGTGTGTGTGTGTGTGTGTGTTTACATGTATATGAGGCAGTTGTCCCCATTTTAAATCACTTGTTATTTTTCAAGAAATTTTTTGCTGATATTTTAACGTAACTTTGCTGGGAAGAGCTGTGACCATCTTGGTGAGCTATATCGTTTCCCGTTAAAGTGAAAGCTACCCTGTATTAAGCTCTTCTATGTGCTGGGCACTGCTAGTTGGACAAGGCTATTAGTTAAGGTTAGCTGCATCTTCAAAACAATCACACAGAGCAGGCATTACTGAATATTCGCCTTGAATAGTGGAGGAAAGTGACGCTTAGAAAAGGTCAGTAACTCACTTCTGGGCCGACAGCTAAGGAGTGGATTGATCTGGGCAACAGGTCGTGCCAGCTACTCAGACAGCATCCTCTCCAAGTCACTCTATTGCTTCATTCCTGAACTGGATTGGCATCCTGGGTCCCTCCCACCTCACAGGCCTCCCAGCATCGTCTCCCAGAGAGGGGTACCGTGTACTCTCTGGGGAGCCATGTTTATAAAGGCAAAAACACAGCAACAGGAAGAAACTGGTCTGCACTCTGCCCCCAGCCGGGAAACGGTCAGTGTGCTGAGTTCTCCTGTATCTTCGCCCAGGGCAGGCGAGAGAAGAGAGGCTTATGCGACTGAGTAAAATAGTCCGTGGGATACGAGAAAGCACATTCTCTCGGGTTGGTTAAAAACTCTCATGGGGTCACGGCAAAGGTGGCCGACCTTCACTCGGAAGAGGCATTTCAAACCTTCTCTCCTCTCCTCCTTCCGCTTTCTGCTCAAACAGAAGCTCACGAGTGACTCCATCCATCCATTCACTCGTTAACAAACCCTGGGCATCTGCCACGAGCCAGACACTGCTAGTTAGGATGCAGTGGAGAACACGAGCCACAAACCCCGTCATCCTCAGATCTGTTGCAGGCTGCTGCTCTGGCTGAAAGGCAGCATGCTCGGAGGTGACCCCACTTGGCCCTCCGTGGGGAGCACCCGTGCCCTGCCAGGCATCATTAAAGTCTGTGCCCTGTCGGCTCTTACACAGGACAGAGACACCTGCCCTAATCGCCACTTCCATCCTCGGCATCTTTCCCTGAGGTCCTGAAATGAACACTTGTCTTACAGAGGCACACAAATGTTTGTGCTTGGGCGACTGTTCAGGACAGAGCTTTCTGGAAGCTCGAGGTGACTGTTTCCTCAGTCTCTGTCTTCTGCCTGCATCCGTCTTGGCTCCGGTCTCCATCAGTCTTTTATTAACCCATCTTGGAGGCAGCTGATACAGTTGTCCACATAAAACTTTCAATGACTCCCTGCTGACCTCTTAATCGAGATCCGTCTTTCCAACAGGCATTCAGGGGCCTCGTGTTCTGCCCGAGTCCCCGCCGGTCCTCCAGCCTCGTATTCTATTTTATCTACTGTGGATTCTGCCGTCTCCTTCACTGCTCACCTGCTGGACCCCTGAACACGCCGCCCCTTCACTCCTGACCCTTGATGGGCCCAGAACGCCCACTACGTCCTCACTACTCAATATCCACGCACTCTGCCGGGGCGGCTGGCTCGCAGCTCTCCCGGAGGCCTCTCTTACTGCTTCCTGCTGCGGAATCCGTGTGTGTGCACTTCTGTGCAGCACGGTTTTCTGTTCTGTTTCATCCAAACATGATACGTGAACATGGCTCGTTCCTGAAACCCCCTCGGATACTCCACATAGCAGTCTTGAGTCCGTGTCAGTTTGTCACTGTGTCCTCCGGGGCTTTATTCATTTGAGGGCCTCCGCCAGCTAGCTGACATTATCGGATTAAATTCTCATGCAAGGTTCCGAGAGGTCAGGCATGGCTGGTGGCAGAGGTGCTAATGGCTTGATTTTCAGTTTTCTGTCTAAGAGGCATGCTAGGGCGTGGTATAAGACAGACGGGGCCGTGACCCGTCTCTGCACTTAACTCCGTGAGCTGCCGTGAATCGCTGCACTTCTGTGAGCCTCAGTCTTCTCACCTCAAGGTAAGGATCCAAACCTACCTTCGTGAGTTGCTAGGAAGATTCAATGACATGATGTGTGTTTAGCATACTGCCTGTCACACAGCCTTGAATAAGGAGAGACGGCCACGGTTAATGTTTTCTTCCTTTAGGAGGTAGTCTAGCCTGCATGACTGACTTCCCACCAGGCACCAGTGCTGAAGCCCAGTCAGTCACAGGCGGTAAAATGGCACTTTTTTGTGTGTGGTTGTGTGAGTTCACACAGCCTCTAGTTGAGCTGAATCTCCCTAACACTCTGTCAGGCAGGTTTGCAGAAGAGGAAACTGAGCTCAGAGAAACTCAGACGGGCAAACGGGAGTCACGTCTAGGATGCCAAGCCGCCAGGTGGGCACGCCGCTCGTCCCTGCACAGCCAGCCCCAGGCGGCCTCCCGGAAGACAGCGGGTGGACCATGCTTACGGCAGGAAAACGCCTGAGTCTATCACTCTAGGAACAAGGATAGAGAAATAACTCAACACAATAAAACGTGGCCGTTTCTCACTCCTGCCAGACATGACCAACTGATTACAGAACTTTTCCCCTGGGTCTTGAAACTGCTTCACCCTCTTTACGATCTTTCTCAAAACTGGACTTTAGCGCCACAATGAATCTAGCTATATCCAAGCTGGACACTCAAGAAGAAACGTACTTACCATCTGAGGACCGCTGCTGTCCATCCAGTTCCCCGCGACTCAAAGCTGGTCCTCGGGTTGGCAGCTTCTACACCTTCCGGAGGCTTGGTAGACACGCAGCCCTTCCGGTGCCATCCATAGAATCCGAGCCTGAAGTCGAACGTCCCCAGGTGATTTTTCTTTTTTTTTTTTGAGGGCAGTGTCACTGGCCCCCACATGTGGGATCGGAACCGGGGCCGCCGGCGTCCCAAGCCAGCGCTCAACCACCGCGCCACTCGGCCGGCCCACCAGGTGATTCTTATGAGAAGAGAACTCGCGATGCTCTGCCCTGAGGCCTTGCTCTCGGACAGCTCTCCATGGTTTGATGACGCACACTCAGAGAACCAACCACAGCCACGGCACCACCCTCCCCCCAGACCTCCTGGTTCTGAGGCACACCTGTTCTCTAAGACGCCTTCCAGGACACCGTGGGCTGAATGAGAACTTGGTTCTATTTGAAGAGATCCTTCTGGGACCAGACATGCAGAGCCAGACATGACCTGAGAGAGAGGAGGGGCGTGTGAACTCTCCTCTCAGGCTGTCACTGCGTCTTTCAGTGCCCGTTGTCTTCTACTTGTGTTGACGTTACAGTTGTGGGACATTTCTGCCCCAGAGCCCCAGCCCCACAATAACAGGGAGCCCTACCCTGCTCTCCCAGTGAGCCGGGTTCCAGCTAGCACACCAGGTCACATCCTCAGGGAGAAGCCACCTTTGCCTGACGCCGTCCCCTGACCAGCAGTGTCTCCGGGCTGCTTCCTACATTCCAAAGGCAACTGCCATAGGAGTCACTCCATAGCGTGTGTACTCTGTGACAGTTTGAGAGCTTCTCTTTAAATGTTTGCTTGTTGGTTCTAATTTATGGCATGGGAGAAAGACATTACTGATCACAAGAATGGAATCATGTTATGACGATTATTCACCAGCGGGGAGCACTAGAAAACGTTGTAATTGAACAGAAGTAATAACTTTCCGTATTTTCCTAAAATACTCTCCTGTGCTTTCCTAAAAGTCTCTTGTGGCTATTTTTTTAAATGTATACATTTATGTATTTTTAAAATTTTTTATTTTAAATTTGTGTCATATTTTGTCTAGTTATGAAAGAAGAGCATTTTTTATTTTGAAAATCTGGAAAATTCAAAGAAATATAAGAAGTAAACAAACAGCAACTCTAAGTCGAAAACTTAACGTTCTGTTCTGCTTCTCTCCACTCTTTTTGCTCTGACGGGAACTCTTCTTGCTTGTGTCTCTGCAGAGTGGGGACGCCTGTATAGGGCCTCTTATTTCATTATGACAGGACACCGACTGAGCTCCGTCAGCAGCAGGAGGAGTCAGCCCAAGTGACAGGAAGGGACACAAATAGCGAAGGAAGTGGACCATCTCAGGGCAGCGGGGCTCGCATTTTCATGACTCTAGGACTTCAGGCAGTGTCCCCGAGCTCCAGCCTCTGTGGCTCCTTCTGCACAGGAGCCCATGTGCCCACGTGTCACCCTCTGCCGCTGTGAGGTCGGGCTGACGCTGCTCTCCACGAGCGCTCTCTCCTTCGTGGTCGAAGGTTCTGGGGAAGGGCTGCTTCTCGGTCCCAGCAGAGATAGGACACATGGCCTCCATCCTCTGGGCGACCAACAGGTCTGTGGAAAGGACTTGGAATTCAGAGGCAGGTGCCCTGGGTTCCACATAACTCAGTCACGTAGTTTGTATGACCATCTGCAGGGTTACGGTCTCTGAGTCGCAGTGTTCTTAACTGTGAGATGGGGCGACAAAAACCTGCCCAATGGGTCACTGTAAGGATTAGAGATGGTGTCTATGGCTTAAAAGGCACTCAATAAATGGCAGCTGTACTGTCACTGGCTGTCTCTTCAGTCATCTCTTTTGTAGGCTTCTGTTAAACCAACTCTTTTGATTTTGGTTTCATGCTCTGTTTTTCTAGGTCCATGTCTTTTAAGCAAATTCCTTCTGGAATTATAGAACCCTAAAACACCACTAGCACTCTTCTAAGATTCCAAATTCTTCCAAATTCTCTCTCTCTCTCTCTCTCTCTCTCTCTCTCTCTCTCTGTCTCTCCATGTATCTTCTTGCTAGTGATGAAAAGATACAAGGGGAGAATCGAGCCTCGCCTCTGTCCTTCAGGGGCATTTAATCTCATTGGAGACAAGACTAGACACAGATGGAATTAGAGAAGAAGAAAAGGCAGTGAGAGCTCTCATATGAGCCGAGTATCATGTTCCAAGCCTCTGCTGCTTCCAAGTTCCACCCTTGCTTTATTAAACAATATCTCAATGCTGCTGACTCATGTTCAGTTTCTAGACCCCGTAAGATGGGAAGTCGCTCCTGGACGTGCCCATACCAAGTCAGAACATTCTATTGTGGATACTATTTCGGCAGCATATTTCATTGGGGCAGTTTCCCCCATGGCACGTGTCCCCACCAAAGTTCACCATTTGTATCAGACAGTTTCTCTATGCTGTCAACCTTGTGACACAGTGCACTTAGAATTTTTTGTACTTGGAATTCAAACTCTCAGAGACTGGGAGTGGTAGGGAGGGATGGATAGAGCTAACTGGCATGTGCCTGGCCAGCTAGATGACCAGAGGCGTACCTCTTCCCATCTCACAAGGGGAAGGAGGCTGCATGAGAATGGAGACACATGATGTGATTACACACATGCACTAGTGTTGACGTGAGTAACTCACCAACAGCCAGCCGTCAGTGAGAGGTGAGCACCTTTTCTGAGACAGAGCTCAGCTCACCTTCCTCTCCCATTTTCTTTTCCACTTAAGGATGGGTCTGTCTCTGGAATTGTAGCTTTTCTCCGGAAAGGGTGGCAGGACAATTCTCAGAATCTTTCTCACCTCATGGTGGGTCTCTTCTCATTAGACTAGTGGGATCAGCTATAAGGCACCAGAGAAATGCTTAGCAGGAGCCCGTGTCGGTTTCTTGGGTTTGTCAGAGGTGGAAAGAGACAGCTTGTCAGTGCCAGCTGGATAAAGTGGGAGCTCCCTGAGACCGCGCCCCATGGAGGTCTCAGAAGCAGTACAGGCTGCAGTTCAAGATGTCACACCCTGTGTAAGTGGCGGGAAAACATAGCAAGTACCCAGAAAGGTGACACAGGGACAAGGTTTAGGAGCCTTTCCCTGGGGCATGTGCATGAGGATGGAAGAGACAAGGTCATCTCAAAATTCACACTCTGCAAATAACGGTAATGAGGCTTAGAGGGCAAGTGGTCAGGGAAGGCCGTGGAGCTGGTTAGCAGCAGACGGGACGAAAACCGAGGTCTCTGTTGATTGGTTCACAGTGACATCCATTACAGTATTCTGCCTCTGCTGGCTGGTTAGATTAGGGTCGGTTAGTTAAGACTACAGAGCGTTATTCTCAAGAGGGAGAGGCATGGCTTGTCTGGAAGGCACCGATTTGGGGTTTGTTTAAATGGTTTTGTGGCAGCCGGAGGGTGCACAGAAAGTCTAGGTTACAATCACCACATCGTCAACTTAACAAGCACTCAGTAATACTCATTAAAGTGTTTTTGGATTTGCCAAACAGACATACAAAAATAAAACCCCATCATCCCTCTCAATATTTCTTGATTGAGGTGGGAGTGACTGAGTCAGATTCCTTAAGTAGGTTTGTCTAATTCTAGATGGTGCCAGCTGGTGAGTGTGTTGACAGATCCAGATAAAAAGCCCCACATGTTGATATCGAGTGATTGGAGGGCCAGATGTCAGTAAGAACGGCTGCCTCCGTCCACTCTGGGTGTCTCGGCAGATTCCCAGCCACGTAACAGTTTAAAAGGTGGAGGAGAATCCACGCCAAATGTGCCTGCACCCTGGAATCAGTGTGCTGTCTCGCCTGCGCTGTCGTCCCCCTCACCTGACCATCAATAGTGCTGAGAGGTGAAACACCCTAGCTTTTCCTCAAGCAATCGTGATGGATGCCCACTTCTTTTTTTTTAGCTGAGCCATCCTGCTACCTGTTGGCAGCTCAGCGACTGCTCAGCTTGGACCGGGAAAATCCAACCAGCAACCCTGTTGCTCAGAACTCGCACTTTTTTTGTTTTTTTTTGAGGGCAGTGTCACTGGCCCTCATATGTGGGACCGAACCAGGGCCGCTGGCTTCCCAAGGCAGTGCTTAACCACCGCGCCACTCGGCCAGCCCTTGGATGCCCACTTCTGATGAGAAATGTCCGCAGCTGCTGAGGGATCATGGGCAGCTGGTAACATGACTTTACGCACAGAAACAGCTGGGCTTTCCAAAGGTACACACGTGACATATACATCTTTCACCAGTGAATCAGGCATGGAGTATATCTCGAGGACTTCCCAAATCTAAAGGTTCCTCACAGGCTACCTAAGCTTCGACTCTCTCACCGTCAGCCTATTCCGAGCCATGAGTCCAAGCTAAGACCACACGAGGGCCGGCCGAGTGGCTCAGTTGGTTAAGAGCTCGCTCAAGAATGCGAGCTGAGCTCTGAGCAACGCTGTTCGAGGCCAGCCCGAGCTGAGTTGCCGTTGAGCTGCCAACAGGTGGCAGGATGGCTCAGCTAAAAAAAAAAAAAAAAAAAAAAAAAAAAAGAAGCTCAAGCTAAGACCACAGCCATGGTACTCTAACAGTGGCTTTAATGACCCAGGTGTTCCAAATACAAGGCCATGGACTCTTCTAGCAACTTCCTAGTTTATTCCACCACACGCATCTGATGGCTACCTCAGGCTCCCCAAACTCTGGAAGGACTCTTTCCTGACTCTCCCTTTGGAGACTCCCTGTGGGTCCCTGTGCTATACAGCCTCCTCTGCAGAAGCAAATAATAACCCAACTTGATTCAGTACACGTGCGCTCCCGGTGGTCTTGGCCTGATGGGTTCTGACACATTAGGTCCCTAGTGACTCACGGACTTGCTATGAACATCAATGGAGCACGGAGAGTTCCGCACACAAGTGGGCCAGCTATGTTTACTTTTCTTCTTGTAAAACGTCTTTGCTCCTGTCCCATGTTAGCCCTGTAACTAAAGCTCTTGCCACCAGGCCCTCCAGACTCAGGAAGCTGTGACCCCCTGCCCCCCAACCTCTGACCTTGGAATGGCTCTCTTTTAAGGACCTTTCCTATGTGACCGGTTATCTTTGAGTGGGCGCCACTTTCTTTGTGGGAGTGATAGGCCCGGTTTTAGCGGGTCACCCCACAACCCAGTAAGTGGACAGCAAAGACAACTCTCTCCCCTCCGGCTTCTCAGGGGACCGACAGTTCTCCTGCTCTTGTAAACGACATTCTGTGCTGCTGGTCACACACCAAGCCGTGCGCTGAATGCTAAGGAGACAAACAAGAAGGCACAGGGGACAAGGACATCCAACGTCTTCATTTCAAGCACAGAGTTCTGTTCTTTTAGCTAATTTACTCAAGCGCTACTTACCATCTACTCTACTAAGATCAGCAAACCAGTGTCCCTACCAGTTTTCCCACTGTCCTCACCTTTATCGCGTATTCATGTCCTTGTCACCTGAATTCCATCTAGCACTAGCTCTAGCACTGCGGCCACTCCCTTATAAAACTCCTTAACTTCTCTGCCCAGCTCCTGGGGTAACCAGCGGGCAAAGTTCCAGCCTGGTAAAAACCAACCATTCATTTAGTAATACTACTCTACGCCCATAGGGATGGGGGAAGGAGGGAGGGAAAGAGGATGGAAGGGAGGAAAGAAGGAAGAAGAAAATACACACTACCCCACTTACTGGACTTCTTCACACTTACGATCGTAAATCTCAAAAGACTACTTTACATTAGCCAAACAACCCAACTACATTTTCTTAAAGGTGAGAATTCACCTCCCCGTCTCTGAGAAGACTAATTAATACCTTCCTTCCTTTCCCTCCGATCTCTGCCACCGCCCCCAGCCCGTGATCTTGCTTCAAAGCTGTCATTAGAAAAACAACGAGGTCATTCTCCTACAGACGGTTCTCCCAGGCCCTGCCTCTGCAGCTGCACAACCTGCCCCCAGCCTGTTGGGATGGAGCAAACGCCCCGGCTTCAGGCTGAGGTCCATCTCTCCCTTTGTGCTTTGTGTCCACGCCCCCTCCCCTTCTCAAGAACTTTGGGAGAAAAGAGCACAAACAATGATTTAAGTTTTCTGGTTTCAGAGTGGATCAATGGGCCATTTTTCCAATGTGTTGTTTGTTTCTTGGAAGAGGCAGGGAGGTACCCTCTGGGCCGTGGTTTTCTTGTCTGCACAGCAGCGACGGTGGTCTGCCCTGCCCGTCTCACGGCACCATTGTGGGGGTGCGATGTGTTGGTGGCATTGGAGACACTTAGCAAACGATGCAAACCCCACAGAGTGACACGCTATGAGAAAGAAAAACCAGAGGCCTCGTCTTCTGGTGTGAAATAGCCAGTTGTAGAGGCATTCATCTCAGATGGCGCAATTTAAGAAATGTGAATGAAAGGACTATTGCAAGGGGAGCAGGCGGGTTCAGCAACACATAAGATGCACGGACGCACCCAGAGATTAGCCACGGGGAGATCAAGGACTCCCCCAGGACTCGGGGGGCACAGGAGAGATGGTCAGCAGGGGCCAGCAGGGGACAGGCCGCCCGGCAGGAGCCTGGGAAGCATGTGGCCCCTGCCACGGGACGGTGCTGAATCGCGATGGGACAGGAGAGGCCTCTGTCCTGCCCTCTGATCTCCTGCTGCTGACTGGGGGCCAAATCCAGCAAAGCCAGAGGGAAGGCAGCCAGGGCAAGGCAGCCACAGGGCCAGCCTCTGGTCACAGAGCAGGGCAGAGAGGAGAGGAGAATACGTCTGGGGAGGGAGGCTGCCATGGTGAAAACTCAGATTCCAGATGGGAACGCTGCTGAGGACGGGCCGTTCAGCCTCAGCCTTGCCCCTATGTTTGGGGCGCACTTGTCCCTGCAGAACGGGTGGCTCGGAGGCGAGTCCGCAGCCAGCAGCCCAGGCTCAACCCGCAAGGCAGACACCGAGGTCATCAGCTTAGCGCACGGGCCATGCCAGAGGCAGAGAGAAGGAAATGCAAACACCTTTCCGGCTTCCTCTTGGTCTGTTGCTCACCTTAAAGCCATCCCTTCCCCTTCCTTCCTTCCTTTTTTCCTTTTTTCCTTCTAAAAGTGAGCGTAGTTATTGACTAATTGTTAGCACATAGCACACACTTGATGTTTTCCCTGGAGATTTCCGTCTTTGCTTGGTAGCAGTCGATCAGCACACTTCCCTCTCAACAATATTAACATCCAAGATGGTGAGATAAACAAGCTCATTAAAAAGCAAGTTGTTACATGAAGCAAACACCTTAGACTAATAAAGCTTCGCATCTTCTGCGGTTACCCAGGGACACAGTATTAGCTGTCTTAATAGCAGCCTGCGTTTAACAGACAAGCCCAGAAGGCAGCCAGTTGATTCTGTAGAATGACCCAGGCAGCCTCACCCGTTATGACACCAGGGGAAACGGAAGCTCGCTGTCCGGACGGCACCAGGAGGAGGACTTGCTCGCTCACCGAGGGGGCTTCTCTCATTCATTCTACAAACGTTTAGTGGGCAGCAGGGACCTGCGCGGTGCTGCAACTGGGCATATACAGATGAAAAAGACACCCTTCCCCCCACCAAGGGGTTCCCCTGCTGGGTGACACAGGCTGATGGACAAACTGACCCAGGATCTACAGAGGTAAGTGCAATGACAGAGATGTGCCCGGAGCAAGCCTGGGGGCCCACCTAGGGCCGGGGTACAAGACTTCGGGACCTGTGCCTTTTTAATTAATTTCAAAGAACAGTTCATACAACATCACACATGAGGACCTAGTCTTTCTATCCATGCTAACTGAACTTCTAGACAAAATATTTTACTGGAGACTGTTTGACTGATGCCACCCCCAGGCCTAAGGCCATCCACCCCTGAGGGGGCTGAAAGCCAGCGTGCTCATGGCGCCCAGGCTGGCCTGGGGTGCCACATCCTGCCTGTTTGGCTGGCAAAGTGAGGGATCCAGCCAAGTGGGCAGGGCACTGAGTGGGAGGTGGGCTGAAATGCTAAAATGAGATTTGTAGGTTTCCATTGGCACTGGTCTGACTGAGGAGACAGTTGAGATGTGTGTGGCCTTCCTGGGCCTGTTTCAGGGGCGGCCAGGCCCTCTCTGACCTTGGAGCAGAGTCCAGAGTAACTTGTCTGTATCTGGACAGCAGGGTGGGCTGTGAGAGAACCTCTCAACTGGCTCCGTTAGTCTGCTCGGTATCTAGCTCATTTAATTTTCCCAAATCCCCATGAAAGACGGTGGTTTGTTTTCATTGTTGTTTGTTTTGAAATCTCCATCTTTGGAAGGAATTTGAGATCCCAGTGAGCTTAGGGAACTGGACTCAGTCATGAAGGGGGTAAGAGATTTTTGAGTCAAGATCTAATAATGGGCCTCCTTGCCCCACCCCAGGTCTGAGCTAGGTCTGGGTGGCGTCTTGGCTCAGAGTTTGTCTCCAAAGTGGCCCCGCTCCGTGAAGTCCTTGGAGTGTCATTTGGCTGGTTGGTAGACTGATAATGAGTCAGCATATTATTTAGCCGGCCTGGGGTGGGTCCTCGAGGGACTGCTGAACCCCATCAGGCCCTGGAACCCCGGTGGGAGGCTAGTTAAGGAGGAGCAGCAAATGCACTGCTCTCAGAGCCAATTAGAAGGAAAAGCATCATGAAACAGGCACATTTTTGTGCAGTGTTTTCACTAAATGTATTAACCTCTGAAGAAAACTGAGATTTGGGCTAATTTTTCTAGTAAACACTCTTTTTCACTTATACCTTCCTAAGCTGGGGTTTTTTCCATTGGTCTCTATAGAAATTCTAATACTTTCCTCTGACACCCCTTTGAGGTGTCTTGCAGACCTTGGGTTGCCTGCATCACCACCCTCACTTCCACAACCACTGACATAATTTACCCATTTGGAACCAAGTGACAATCAGCCTTCTATCGTGCATTGAGTGCCAGCTACCTCCTTATCCACAGACAGGCAACTAAGATTTAAAACAGGTTTAGTGACAGGCCAGTAAATTCCTGGTACCTATGTGGTCACACTGAAGGCAGATGGCACAGCTGGGACCTCAGCCTCCAGGCGTGCAATCTTCTCTTACTCAGATTCCCCAGAAATGGTACTTTCCACAGCCAATCAGAGTCCTATGAACAGAGAAGCAGGGTGTGTGTGTTGGGGGTGGGGGACACAGCACTGCGGTCGTTCGGGGGCTGCTCTCACAGGAGGCAGGGGCGCCAAGTTCCCTGAGCAGCCATGACTCCCAGCCCAGAGGACGGACTCCCTTCTCCCCGCCTCCCCCTGAAGTCGCCATGTCCACCTTCCCTCGGAGCCCGGACCAGAGGGACAGGCGGTCCCCCTCACACACCGCTGCTTCCTCTCCCCTCTTACTCCCTGCCAACACCTATCAGCGCTCAGCAGCCGCCCCAGCTCCAAGCTGTTCCTTGCAATTCACTAATGAAATTCCTGTTTCTTTTGTAATTGTATTTTAACATGGTTCATGCTCTGGTACCAACCTCAAATCAAACCCTTCGCGCAAAGACTGTCGCAGGGCGACAAGCTCCTTTCTGGCGTCTCATTCAGGGCTTTCTGGATGATATGAATGGCTGCCTTTGAGTACTGCAATGACTCAATACACTACAGCCGGAGGATTTAATTTCCTCTCCTGGTGTCCTCCCTTGGTTCCTGCCCGCGTCTCTCCCTAATTAGGGACACGCAGCTGTGGTGGGCTGGGGGACTTCCCTTGGGCCTAGACCTGGAGAGGCGCTGTTCTAGGCTCGGAGCCTGGGGCACAGAGCAGGGGGAGCCCGCGGCCCGGGCCTGTGCGGCTGGTTTCCTCATCATGGCACCTCCTCTCAGACAGCGGGGGCTGTGACGGGAGCTTCTGTCCCCTCGCGGGCCCTGGCAAGGGACCCACATCCAGGGTAGGCCATGAGTTTTCATTCAGCAGGTGAGAAACATGCTGGACTCTGCCGGGACCCCACACGTGAAAACAGGGCCATGCAGGTGAGAACACTATGAAGAGGCAAGGGGGACCGGGGATGAAAGGAGAGACACACAATTCTGGGCGCATAGCTACAGGTGTTTGCAAGGGGAGAAAACGCCACTCAGGAAATGGACGAAACAGGATGCTAAGGGGGGTTTCTTTTTGTTCTGGAATAAGCAACTGGGACTCAAAGATGACACGGAAGATCAAGTGTCTGCATTTTCTAAAGAGCCCAAACAACTGGAGCCAGACATCTCTTAAGGCTTAATAAGCAGCCAACTTCCTCGCTCAAATGCTGCGTGTTTATTGAACAGCTTGAACTCAAGAACGCAGAAACATCAAACAAGTGTTTTTCTAATCATCGCCTTCAGCTCCTCTCTGTTGGGTCTCCGTTGCCTTCCCTGTATTTACCTCTCAGGCAAACCCATGGTTTCCAGGCATCTTCACTTATTAAAAAGGCCAGTCCAATTCAGGGTGCCCACCTCCCCTCCTGCCCTCTCCCCAGCTGAGGCCTGACCCCCCCGTGGCCCCAGTAACCCGGAGAGGGAAGAGCCCTTTCTCTCTTTCATCCTCCCCCTCGTTCAGCTTACCCGGGATGGGGATTGAGACGCAGGAACTCAAGAGGGGCAAGGGTCATTCTAGGTGACTGGTCACTGCGTAAAATGACCAATGGACAGACGGAGAGATAAGTGATATCCAGAATTCAGCTGGGGATCAATTAACTCACTTGATTAGTTCTTAAGTATGTAAGAATGTTATGGCCTAAGAGATACGGAGAACTAGTCAGAAATGCATATAGATATCCTAAGGGCCAAATAAACTCAAACCCAGTCAAGTAAAGAAGCAGCCGGTGGATCCAGGCTTCCACGAGTGATTATATTTCAAAAATTCAGAAGGTATCTTTCGAAGTCATTGGGCAGCCTAATTATTTTATTAGTGAGAAAATACATTTTTAGTGCTGAGAAGATTTAGGATTATGCATATAAACGTTTAAGAGATTTAAACTCAAAGCATACTGTTTTTTTGATAAGGAATCTGTACATATTTTAGAAATTTGCATTGTTTGAGTATCTGACCTATTAAAGCAGTAAGCCAATCTGATGGTTCTCATTCAAAATGGTTAACTGAATAATTAATTTGAACTTGTAACTTTAAGTACAAATCTTACTAAGTTTATATATTTACACTAGAACATTTAAGAAATCTAGCAATTTACTTTTTTATATAAGCTTAATTAGATTTATATCAGTTATTCAATAGGAAAGAAGCTTTTTTGTTAAGTCAGATGCCTGGGAAATTAAGTATATTTAATAATTTAATGTATAAATGCAACTTAAAATATTTAAAGGAGTTAAACTTCAAAGTTTGTAAATGAGACTAAACATTAATCAAAAATCCCTTAAAAATCAATTGTTAGATTGCTAGAACTATAAATAGGATAATGTCTGAAGGCCGAAATTAAAAGCTTCAAAAAGTACTGGATTTTTGAATAAGTGGAATATTAATTTTAAAATTAAAGCAACCTCTGAATAATCTTTTCTGTGCACTCATCTGCCCTTGAGAGACACCTGTCAGGCTCCTCTGTGGCCGCTTCTGTGGCTCACACTGACTGCCCCAAAGTCCTATGTGTGGCAAACCTGAATGCATCCTTTGGGGGCCCCGAGTGGGAGTGGGGATGGGTCATGGGGCTCCCCTCTCCTTAGCTCGCCAGCATGGGACGGCTCCCACTAACCTGATACCTTCCTAGAACCTTCCAAGGTTTCTGGCTGCTGGGGCTGCCTCACCTGCAGCTCAGCCCTCTTAGCCAGGTAACAGCCAGGTGCCTCAAACCGGGCTCCTTCTGCAGTGTCTGCGTGGGGCCACTGGTGGGAGCCAGGCTGTTCTACGACCTCTGCCCTTTCTTCAAGTTCATCACCTCTTCTGCTCCCAGGCTCAGTGGCAAACCAGCAGCTCTGCCCGTTGAGCAGATGTGCAGTTTGCGAACAATCCATCACTTCCCCCTCCCCCCAGATACACACAATTTTTTTTTTTAAGATTTTATTGGGTAATTGGGGGAGGGGAACAGCGTTGGGGAATCGGGGAAGGGGAACAGACAAGCTGCTGTCTTTTTGTTCTTCAGTCTAGTTGCGGAGGACGTTGCTTCACTGGCCCATGTCGGTATCGTCATTGCGCTCTTCCCGGATGAGGCAGATCGGTCACCGGCCTCTGGATGGTCGTTCACCGTGGCTATTGGCAGCTCACACTGGCTGCCGGCCGCTCACGCTGGCTGCCGGCCACTCACTGTAGCCTATGGCAGCCCACTGCAGCAGGGGCTGCAGCCTACACTGTTGCCGGGGCTCGCAGCCCAGCTTCAGGTGGAGCTGTTGTTAGCTGTAGAGGGCAGTGTCACTGGGCCTCATATGTGGGATCTGAAACGGGGTCGCTGGCATCCCCAAACCAGCTCTTAACCAATGCGCCACTCGGCCGGCCCGGTACACACAATTTTAACAAGTAATTTTCTTGGGGCTCTTGCTTAGTCTGGGGTGGAGAAAGTAACTCAAAGCTTATGACTCGTGACTTCAATGTTGGCATCAATCCCTTTCCACAGTCGGTTTTTAATAGACTAAAGCGGGTGGGTGGTGCTAGATTGTGTACTCGGGATAGGAGTCCACTGACCAACCATTAGACCACACAGGTTTAGGGCTCGCGTACAGGCGCCTGTGGCCCACGGCAGCCAATGCAGGGAGACTCAGCTGCCAGGTCCAGCTCAGGCGCAGCCAGCAGGACTTCCTCAAGCAGCCCTGGGACAACCTCACACTCAGGAGGGACAGGTGAGGCTGCCGCTGGTACTGGACAACACACTTGCTTTGCTCTATTCCTCACCTGACTTCAGAGCCACAGCCGCTACCTGGCGCGGTGGTGACGCACAGGGATTCTGAGAAGCTGCTTTTCTTTTAGTCCAGATCCTGTTTGTACCTCTTAAAGGCAACAACTTTTCCCCCACCCCCGCCCACCCACTGGGAGAAACAGTGACTGCCATTATAACTGTCATGATCAGAGCAAGCTGACTAGTAGTGTGTGAGTGTGTGTGTGAGTGTGTGTGTGTGTGTGTGTGTGTATCCCATATTCGGTGCCAGTGTCGTTATAGTGCTTTACATACGCTAGTCCACTTGGTTCTTGTAACCAGGCCACCTCCCTGAGGTAGGTACTATTAGTGCCCCATTTTGTAGATGAGGAAACTGAGGCACAGAATGGTTAACTTGCCCAAGCCCTCACAGCTTGGCGGGACTGGAAGCCAAGCACTCTGGCTCTGCCACATCACCTTGACCGAGCAGCGGTCCCATTTGGTGACATGCCCCCGCTCTCAGGAATAACGGCTCTCTCTGGAGCGGTGTCTACAGGGAAGCTGCTTGTCCCAAACAGCTTCAGGACATCCTTATTCCCACTGCATACATTGGAACCAATAAGAATAAAACGTCGTCCTCATTTTATAACTGTAATGCCCCTTGTAATAGAAAGATTCCCTCCAAATACACTGAAAATGTAACTTAATTCACCCAAATCTAATCTGCCCACAACTTTTCTAGGAAAAATCTCTCAGGTGGAAGTGGCTCACTCTCACCCCACGGAAAGGGGAAACGGGTGGGGTCCCCCAGCAAGCTGCTAGTGGAGCCAGCGGAGAACCCAGTTTAGATTCAAGTCCAATGAATTGTGGATGCGTGTGATAAATTCCGACCAACAACATAAGACAGGAGGGATGACATTTAAATGTGCTATTTTTGGGTTAAAAAAAAAATCGGGTCGGCCGAGTGGCGCATTGGTTAAGAGCTAGTTTTGGGATGCCAGTGGCCCAGGTTCGGATCCCACATGTGAGGGCCAGTGACAACAGCTCCACCTGGAGCTGGGCTGCTGTGAGTCCCCGGGACGACATAGCTGCAGCCCCTGCTGCAGTGGGCTGCCATAGGCTACAGTGAGTGGCCGGCAGCCAGCATGAGCGGCTGGCAGCCGGTGTGAGCTGCCAATAGCCACAGTGAGCGACATCCAGAAGCCGGTGACCCATCTGCCTCACCCGGGAAGAGCGCAATGACGATACCAACATGGGCCAGTGAAGCAACATCCTCCACAACTAGACTGAAGAACAAAAAGACAGCAACTTGTCTGTTCCCCTCCCCCAATTCCCCAATAAAATCTTAAGACGCTTAATTCATTGAAAACCTAATTTTTTAATATTTCATGTAGATAAGCTGAGAGCCTTGTGACATTAATTAGTTCAAGCACAGTGCCAAGCCAACTTAATTTGTCACTTTCACTAGGGTCCTCTCACCACTGTTTCGGAGAAGTTAAAGAAACGTGAGCCAGTCGCCTGTTGAAATCCGAGGTAGATGCTCAGAGCCGTGGCCGTCAGATGCCGCCGCTGAGGCCGGCAGTCAGTAAACCCCACCATATCTTCAGAGCGCCCAGCGTGAGGCAGAGGTCCGGGACTGGGTTCAGGGCGTGCTAAGAGAGCCTTTGGGGAGTGATGGGTGTCCAACAGGTGGGTGCTTAACCAGGGGCCCTGGAGGAAATCTGTTTTTACTTCTGACAAGACATGTGGCAACTGAGTGCGTGGAGCTTGTGTTGGAGTGCCAATGGGGCAGAGCTGGCTCTGAAGCTGGACTCCTGGGTTTGCTTTTTCTTCTTTTAAAATTGATACATATACAATGTATTACACTGTATACATTAAAGGTGTACAACAGGTTGATCTGATACATTTCTGTGTTGCGATATGATTACTACAGTAGCACTAAAGTAGTATTGACACCTCTGTCCCCTCACAATTTTTATTTCTTTTTTGGGGTGGGAACAATTTAGATCTAGTCTCTTAGCAACTTTGAAGTTTGTAATTGTGGAATCTTCATGAATTAAATTCTCATCATAATTTACATTGCCACACCCTTTACATAATTGTTATATAAAATCTAAATTATAGTTATAATGATGAATGATATTGTCATCATACTATTGTATTATTACATAGCCAGTATTGGTGACTATAATTGTTGTGCTGTCCAGGATGGACTTCCCATGGGAATCCTGACCCTTCCACTCACTCTGGTTTAGGCAAATCTCCTAATTTCTCTGCCCCCGTCTCTGTATTTGTAAATTTCAGGTAAGATTTTAGGGTTGTTGGGAGGATTAAATATGCTAAATACTTGCAACAGTGCCTGGTGTGTAGTAAATAGTAAGTAAACAAGTAGCTATTACTATTGTTAAAAAAAAATCAACAGTGGTATCGCCTTTGAAAGTCTCTAGCGGTGGCAAAGATCCTGATCTGTTGAATGTTCTGGAACAGTCCATCTGCTAGTGCAGGCATGCACACCAGCTGATGTCCGAATGTCCAGTAGCACCCTGGGACTCAGGCTTGGGGGTAATGGTCCCCTTTCCTGGGGCTTCAAGGTGAGGCTCAGAGACCAACTCTTCCTGGATGGACTCAGACGATGGCTGGCGCCCTAGTGCGTGATGGATGCTGGTGCTGCCGGATTCCCCACGGCATCTCAGCAAGTCTGCGCAGCCCTGCAGGACACCACCCCGCTGGGGAGGGCTGCTGGGAAACCCCTCGCCTTGTCCAGGGTGGACCTCCTGGGATCAATTTCCGTCTCAGCAAGTCTGCGCAGCCCTGCAGGACACCACCCCGCTGGGGAGGGCTGCTGGGAAACCCCTCGCCTTGTCCAGGGTGGACCTCCTGGGATCAATTTCCGTCTCAGCAAGTCTGCGCAGCCCTGCAGGACACCACCCCGCTGGGGAGGGCTGCTGGGAAACCCCTCGCCTTGTCCAGGGTGGACCTCCTGGGATCAATTTCGAGACCTCGGTGCAGGTCTCAGACCCTGGACTCGTCAGGGCCAGTAGCAGCGATGGCTGGTGACAGGGTCGCTGTGGTTAGAGGCCTGGCACTGCCCGCTTCCTCTGTTGGTGGCAGGTGGGAGAGGGCCGTTGTGCCATGTGCCCACTGGGGAAGGAGATGCCACAGCCAGGCCCAGAGGCAATGCTGGAACAGTCCGTGCCTTGTTCCCAAGCAGCTGCAAGGGCACTGGGCGGGCACGACGTGCGGGGGCCTCGGGGAGTCTCGGAAGGAAGATACCAGGCAGTGGCTTCTGGTTCAAGGCATCGTAACCGGCTACAGGCCCGAAGCAGCACTTCAAGAGCTGTTTGGATGACTAAAGAGAGAAAGCAGTGTCTGTGGGGAGGGGTGAGAAGGGGGTGCAGGGAGGCGGACCCTGCGGTGTGGGAGGGCTGGGCAAACAGCCTGTTCTTCGGTGGTGAGGGCTGTCCTCCCTCAACACCCTCTTCACCCCTTCCCTGTGCTAGTCACTGTGACATTAGAGGTGACAAGAGAAAGTGGGGTGGGGCAAGGAAAGAGTGAAGGCCGCCTTTGCCCTGTCATGCTCCGTGACTCTCTCACACTCGTTTCCGAGACCACTTCCCTGCGGCCCAGCCCTGCGTCAGAGCCTGCTTCTCCGGGAACCTAATCACAGCAGCCCCAGAAACTAAGAGAAGACAGAAGACACCGGCGTTAGAGCACCGGCTGGTGGACAGCAGTGGGGAGAGGGTCTGGGTCACTGCACCAGGAAACCACGTTCCCTAGTGGAGGTGCCCATGGAGGGTGAAGAGACACTCTAGAATTGGGGGTGGGGGGTGATGCATATAGACTGTAGCCTCAAGAACAACTGTCGTGGAAGGGACATAGCTTATGCCACCAACCTTCTCCTTATACATTTCTACCAGGAAAAGAAGCCCCCCAAATCCTGGTGGAGCTTTGCTCAGAGCCTGTTATATGAAGCAAGGGGACACAGACAGCATCAGGAGAGGTCTTAGTGAGTGTCGTGGTGCCTCCCAGGACCCGGTCCCCGGACTGAAGTACTCAGTGTCCCAGCACTGGGGACGCTGGTGGCCAACAGCTGTCACGCGAGTCCCGCTCCAGGACTTTCCTAGCTGCGGAGAGTTGGCCCAAGGTTAAGCATGAGGTCCCCATGTTGGCTCAGTGCTGGGTAAATGCCTAGCCTCCTCCCTCGAATTTGGGACACCTCTGAGGGCCATATTTAGCTAGACTAGGTCCTTATTCAATAGGAAATGCATTAATTTTAGACTTTAGACAAAAATAGGATAACGTAATAGCCAAGAAAAGAAGTTTAGCGTAGCCTGCACTAGGTTCAAGGTTATTTCACTTGTCCGTGCCAGAGTCTCCTAGCTGAAAACGAGGTACAGAGGGAAACAGAAAGTTCAAGGACAAAGTTTGGAGGTCATTGGATTCGGTGCTTTGTTCCAATGTCTCAGGCCCTCCTGGGTTTCTCTGGTCCCTGATCCCAAGGGCTTATTTGGGTGGTTTTTGCTGACATAGGCAGACTGGCTAAAAGCTTCCCCCTGGCGTTCCAAAACGTGTTAACAAAGCTGACTTATGAGCAGCAATTTATTTTATCAACATTTGAAGCTTGATAGTGTGGAGGATATTGGTGGTGACAGCACGTGGGTGAGCCAAATTGTGTGCTAAGCTTGGGTGTGAGAGGGAGAGAGGAGAGGTCTCTAGATGGCCCGAGAAGGGGGCTTCTCTCCTCGTCTGCACTGTCTTCATCCTCTTATCAGATGCCCCTTAGCTGCTGTACCATCAAGGACATCCCCACCCCCAAGATTTCTGCTGCTTCCAACTCCTATCTCTGCATTAAAAATGACATATACATGACAGCAGTGATCAGTGGCCAAACACTCAAGGGTCAGCCTTTTGGAACAAGACTTCCAGCCGCCTCTGCAGGGGCCCTGCAAGACCCACAGATTCTGCCCCCGGCACCCCCCGCTGACCTGGGCATCACTGGCATGTTTATTTTCGTTACCTTTGTGGATGTGACTGTTGACACTGACTGACTCCAAAATTTATTTCTAAGTTATTTTAACAGATGTTTAAGGATCCAAGTGGTGGGCCAGGGTCCTAGATGCATCTGCTTTTAGGTGAAAACCACAACAAAGTACGTTACTGGTGACTGTGACCCTCCTGGATTCTGTAAGAGCGGCCACCAGAATCCTTAAGGTCACTTTGAAAATGACTAATCCACTAGAGCACATTGCTGATGAGGAGCTCATATTATAGTTTTTGAAGAAAGAAGGAGGAGGAGGAGGAGGAAGGAGATTAGAAAGTTCCTTTTCTATATGAAGCCATGGTCTCAATGTATCCGGGTGGTTTGGAAAAAGGTCACACAGATGCATTCATAGCTGCAATACTCCTTCCGAAGCATTGCTCTCACTCACCCATAAGCCTAGCCCCAACCCCACCTCGGAATTCTATGGCAGCCCCCATGTCTTTTGTTTTCCTCTTCCACGCATGGCCAGGAGAGCTGCGGATCTTAAAGAAACACACTGAGTCTTTTGAATTTAATTCCATGAGAGGAAATTTTCATGGTCTCTTACTCAGGTATTTTTGAAATCACAGTTGGAAACGGCCTTCTGTACTAGAACCTGGGGGTTACGATGGCAAGAGCACGGCTTAGGCACCAGGAAGCCTGCGTCCGTCCTGGTGCCCCCTCTCATGAGTGACCTCATCTTGGGCCAGTCGCTTTACTCCACTAGACGTTAGCTCTCCCATTTGAAAACCACAAAATTCTGTAAAATTCTGTCTGCCTTACCTCTCAGTTTTTGAGAATCTCGTGAGGTATGTGGAAGTGATTCCTAAACTGTAAAGTGCTAACCAAGTAAGGAGGGGCAATTAATATTACGCCTGTTTTTCCCATCACTTCCTAGGGAGTAAAACTGATTATAGCGAAGAGGAAAAGCGAGCAGCAGCAAATGCTAATCTGAACCCTTCTGCAGTATGTCCACTGAAGTCATTCATCAACATTAAAGTTTCAATTTTAATTCTAACCAGCATAGTCCCGGGGAAAAGTAAAGGTCTCTTTTGTCTTTAATTCTGCTTGGTGGGGAGCAGACTTGGCCACCCCAGAGCAATGAGAGTTTAGGAATCCATATTCTTAGTCACATACATCCCTCCCAGGACAGCCCAAACATCCATTAACAGGCCTCCTGGTCTATGGCTGGAGAGACTGGAAATGAGGCCTCAGTGATTGAACTGTAAGTGATATTTGAAACTTCCAGGACCATGAACTCCCTATTTTCAGGATGTTGTATGCTCTTGTGATGCAGCAGTTATTTGAATGGCGCCAGAGATGCATGGAGCAATAGAGCAGCAAATTATAATAACTCCCCCTTTCTGCTTTCCTGAAACTGTAAGAAGCAATCTGAACCACATTTGGTGTTTAGAATTAGTTTGTTATCTGATTTGCAGAATTGCAACAATTATTGGGTATGCAGATAACACAGAAATCTGAATACGAGACTTTGGTTCTTTGAGAAGACTACATATTCACTTGCTCACCACAAGAAGAAAGAAGGAGGGATATTGGACTGTCTCCGATTTGATTCTCTTTGGACGATCGGGGGAAAGTGGCAAATTCAGGAGAGTAGACAGAACTAAGAGACACAGTCCACTATAGACTCCTCTCGGGAGCCAACGCTCGCTGTACGAACAGGGGCTGGCTTCCTCACTGGGGCACTTCACTCACCGCAGTCCACCCTTGGCGTCCAGCACCGTGGATCCGCTGAAGTCCGTCCAAGCACAGCGTGCGATGGGGTGCTATCTCCTGAGGTGATGAAACCCTCCAGTAGCTTCCCAGGCGGAGATGGCCCCAGATAACTAAAATAACAAAGATTTCCCTTCACACATCCCCCCAGGATGTCCTTCCATCCAGTGACACAAGGCAGGTGATCCAGGTTTCTGTTGACACTAACCGCCATCACAGTTCTGGAATCCGTAGGCTCAGTTTGATCCTGTTATACAGAAACCCCCAACTTTCCCGTGAACATCTTGTGTCTGCTACTCAAATCTCCTCCAAGCTGTGGTCCAGTAATCCCCCTTATAAAAAATAATCGCAGCAGCTAATACTGTTGGGCACTCACTCTGTGTCAGGCAGTTTGCTGAGCTCGCTGCCTGGGTCATCAATTCGGGCTTCCCAATGAGTCAGTACTCGTATTATCTCCATTTTACAGGCAATGCGACTCAGGTTCAGAAACACCAAGTTACTTGCTCAAGGTCACACAGCTTGTGGGTCATAGAGCCAGGACTTGAACCCAGTTCTGTCCTCAAAACCATTACGTTTAAAAAAAGAAAAACCAGGGCCGGCCGAGTGGCTCAGTGGGTTAAGAGCTCGCTCAAGAGTGTCAGCTGAGCTCTGAGCAACAGCAGTTCGATGCCCAGCCTGAGCTGAGTTGCCACTAAGCTGCCCAACAGGTGGCAGGATGGCTCAGCTAAAAATAAATAAATAAATAAGAAAATAAATAAATAAACAAATAAATAAGAAAAAAAGAAAACTGGCACACAAAGGTTGTTACCAACAAAACTATTCATTGCTGCATTGTTTATAATGATGAAGAATGGAAGTAAAACATCTGATAATCTGGGAAGAGTCAAATAAATTATGTAAAACTCATGATAGAGTGGTTTTCAGCCATTAAAACCATGAGTTTGAAGGAAGTTACTATGGTAGGGAAATTCTCATTATATAATACATGAAAAACCAGATTACTGTATTTAGTATTTCTAAGACATCTGTACCCATATGTATGCCTTGATAAAGAAAAGGACTTATAGGGCTGGCCAAGTGGAGCGTTGGTTAAGAGCTGGCTTGGGACGGGATGCCAGTGGCCCCAGTTCGGATCCCACATATGAGGTCCAGTGACACTGTCCTCTACAGCTAACAACAGCTCCACCTGGAGCTGGGCTGCTGCGAGCCCCTGTGACGGTGTAGGCTGCAGCCCCTGCTGCAGTGGGCTGCCACAGGCTACAGTGAGTGGCCGGCAGCCAGTGTGAGCAGCCGGCAGCCAGCGTGAGCTGCCAATAGCCGCGGTGAGCGACCATCCAGAGGCCGGCGACCGATCTGCCTCACCCGGGAAGAGCGCAATGACGATACCAACATGGGCCAGTGAAGCAACGTCCTCCACAACTGGACTGAAGGACAAAAGGACAGCAACTTGTCTGTTCCCCTTCCCCAGTTCCCCAACGCTCAACGCTGTTCCCCTCCAATTCCCCAATAAAAAAATCTTTAAAAAGAAAAAAAAAGAAAAGGACTTAAACCAAAATCTCAACACTGCTTTATGCAGTAGTGGGTAGGATTATGGGTGATTTTATTTTCTTGTTTCTATATTTTTCACAGTTCATTCATAATGAGCACCTACCACATACCAAGTGCAATAAATGCATTATCTCATTTAATTCTCTTATCGACATTATAATCCCCAGCGAACAGATAACTTGCCACAGGGGGAAGGACAGAATTCTAAATTAGACCCCAAAGCACAGGAAATAGGCTGCCCTGGATGCTGTCTCTAAATTACTTTTATAGTCAGAAAAATCAAGCCACAATTGGGGAATGACACTGAAGAGTTAACCACACAAAATGAATGGCTGGGACAGTGGCGGGTCTGTTTGGACTTTGCCTGGAAAGGAAAGAAGACTTGAGCAGCCCTGAAAAGTGGAGTCATCTTCTTCAGTATTCCCTACAGAACTGAGTGCATGATACATCCTTCTTAAATGGAATCTTACTCAAGCTTTTGGCTACTGGGGTGGAGTGAGGTGCTCAGAAGAAATCCAAGGGCCTTCCTGTAGGAGGCGCAGGGCGAGGCTTACTGGAGGCCAGCCTTGGGCGGAAATTCACTGTGGCTGTTTGCTCCTGGCCGTCTGCCCCTGGACCAGGTCATGCTCCACAGGCTGTGCAGGCTCCTCAAGCACAGTGCTCTCTGCAGAGAGAAGAAGCCTGGTTTAAATTAAATCACACAGGTAAACATGGCCTCAGTATCAGGCCAAAAATGTTCAACGATGTGACTTCGTGGCTGAAAATGTCTTAGATGTCACTGGACAACTACCGAAACGTGCACAGCGTCTTCAGGAAAGTGATACAGAGTACTTATCTGTGAGTGAGGATTTCTGGAGTAATAAATATATTTTTTTAATGATGATGAAAATGATTCTTCCTGTCAGCCCAGGGAGAACGGATAACTGCCGTTGTCTTTTCTCATTTTATAGACACATATACAACATCACCACCAATCCTTTATCTAGAATCCCAGAAGTCCAAGAGTTGCCACTTCCGGTGACATCTTCAGGTCACAGTCTGTGCTCTGAGCACCCCCCTGGCCTGTGTGATGCCTCAGCAGGAATCCTGAGGGTGGCAGCTGACGTGAGGGTTGAGTCAACATGTGAAACTGTGAGCTAAGGAGCCGAGTGGACACGGTGACAGAAGGTCCTCATGCTCCGTCACACAGGCCAGGGCGGCTGGCAACTCGGGACGGTGTCACTGTGTCATGGTGCCGCCTTCTGGTTGCTTTCATTACTCACCACGTGTACAGGTGGCTTGTTTGGTGAAGGCAAAGGCCCTGCATAAACCCCCAGTCTGAAAAGACGTCATTTTGCTTCTGAATCTAGTGCTTGTGGGCGGTGAGGGACTGACGGGCCCTCGTCTAAAACTGCCATTCTGTCCCCTGTGGACACACACCCATGGTGGGGCCCCTGCACAAGGTACGACGCCAGGGGCCTGGGGTCTAGTCTTCAATCGTGTGCTTGGCTTCTAATCACATATGACATCAGGAGTCATTCACAGAACTCCAGGGAGGTGACAAGGCCACCTGGGATTTCCAGAGGGCAGCTGTCCAAGCCCTTTTGTGTCCTGCCTGCCCTCTCCAAATCTTGCTTTCCCTTCTTTTGCTCAACAACCTGTCTCCAGAAACAGGGTGGAATCAGCGACTTTCTTGAAGCTTTAGTTACATTTTGGAGTGGAATGAATGGACTGGACTAAAATAAGGGCCCCCAGCGATGAATTTTGTGACATGAACTGTATTTCATTGACAGTCTGGGGGACCCTATTCCCAGGAGACACACTCGTTATGTCCACAAGCCAAGATGGTAACAAAGCACAAGAATGGACTTTCCTCAGATTAGCCCAGATTTTTTTTTTTAAATCCAAAGCTGCTAAAATATTCCAGACACAGTGTGACATCTGCAATAAGGAACAGATTACAGCAAGTCCCTTCGCATGAAGATATTTGGTGTTTCCGAAAGATTACATTAAAGGAAGCATCTGCTCAAACATACAAGTCTGTCAGTACTACAGCAGAACCTAAAAATAAGTTGAGCTCTTACTTCTTCAACACCCAGTTTTAATGATTTCATCACCTTTGTCACACACCCAGTAACTAACTTTATCAGGCTGCATTAAGTTGTCAGGCATTTACTGAATACCTATTATTAGCAAGGTGCTGTGCTAAGCTTTGCAGAGGATACAACTCTGAATAAGAAACAGTCCTTCCCTTAGGGAAGTTACAGAATGACAAGACAGGCTCATATATTTACAAGCGACTCGAAGTTATTTCAGTGCTGTACTAGTGAGCAATTCAAAATGCAAGGGAAGCAGAAATGAAGGTGAGAGTATGTGGACAAAGTCTGAGAAGGGTCTCACAGAGGAGGCAGGATCTGCACTGGGCTAGGAAGCTGTCACCACGCGGAGAGGGGGACACGGTCTTCCCACGCCCAGCAGATGTCAAGAGGCAGAGAGAAGGAAATGACCAAATGTGTCCTGGGGACAGCAAGGGGCTGGTTTGGGAGAACAAGTGTCCTGAGGGGGAGTAGAAGGCAGTACATCTAGAAACTTACGTTAAAGCAAGGTTTTTGAGAGTGTTCAATATACAGTAAGGAATTTAAATTTTTCCCTAGGCCCAGCCTGTGGTTTGGGTGGGAGGGGGAGATTTTAAACAAAAGTAATAGCGTGAAAGGGTAGAAATTGGAGGCAGAGACACCCCTTAGGGGGTTATGACAACAGCCCAGGCAAGTGGGTATCAAGCAGTGGACAGAGATAAAGGCGTAAGATCGGATCCGGAAGAATATCTGTGAAGGCCAAGGACACGGCCAAGGTCACAGTCTCCAAACAGAGCTAGCTAGAACCACCCTCAAAGCCCCAAAATACAGAGCAGAAAAAAAGGAACCAGTACAGGGATCCTCTAGGCCAGTGGCTTAAACATCGACTGTCTGAACCAGGGTTCATGGATAAGACACATTTCTGCACAAAAGGTCTTCCAAAGTAGAGATAAGGAAAGGATCACTCTCTTTATCAGAAATGAGGACAGAAATAACATCAACGGGGCAAATAGAAAATAATCTTTCTTGGTTTCATTGAAGAAGCAGATTAACGTAGAAGTAACCCCCCAACCTGCCCCTAAAAGGAGCTAAAAACAGAGCACGAGGGGACCATACTTTCCTTTGAGCTTGAGGAAAATATGTCTCTTTCACACAGCTGTTTTTTTTTAACCAATTAATGTTTTAAACCTGAATTAGTGAGCTTATTTGCTCATAAATGTTTTGTGAGCATCTCCCTCAATAACTCACAGGAAAATTGCTTTAGCAAAAATCAAACAAACTGATTCAAGAAGAAAAGATCGGCAGTCTGCAAAGAAATACATCAAGCTGCTGTGTTTTGAGCATCCTGGAGTGGGAATTGAGTGCGCTGGGTTCCAGGGGCCCCTGGATCACCAAGGCTGAGAAAGCGGGGGAGCCAGGAGGGATTACCTGCCAACATACGGACCTGTTGGACCTAATGACTATTTCAGATTGAATAGAGAGCCTGAGGGGTGTCACTTTTCATTGCTGTAACTACTGTCTAAGTCTTTTAAGCAAGCATTTACTGTCTTCTCTTAAATGCATCTTCACAATGTAGTTAGTCTCCTAGGCAGGAAAAAAAACAATCTGGGGCTTCATACGCTGGACTGTGACCTAATTTGGGGTGAGAAAGGAATCTTATTACCTCATAAGTTTCTAGCAATGATTTCTTGGCTTAATCCGAATTTCAGACACTCCAAGTATTCCGAGAGAAGTGGCGCTTAGCAGGTGCACCGGGCACTGAGGTATCTGATTTGTTAGGCTGTCCCTTGTTAACCAATGGCTGAAATCACTGTGACCCTTTGAACACAAAGAGTGGTGACTTCTTTGCAATCTGCTTGCTTAAACTCATACCCACATTTTAAAAAATGTTTTCCTGTTTATTTGTCCTGCCTTCATCACGGTCAGATCATACCTTCTGCTTCACCACTCCACATCTGTGTCTGTGATCATAAAAGCCGGATGGATCAATCTGAGGCTTTTAATGTACCTTTCCGCCTTTTTCATTTAAGGTTTGCAGCCGGAGCATTAAAATACAGTTGGGACATAATCTCTTTCCAGTGTTTGGTTCCCAGGAAGTGCTTCCCAGGGAGAGTGAGGGTCTACACAGGGTGGCTTTCTTGAAATAAAGCCGTGGGGCTTCAGTTCCAACAATTTTATGGGAGCTTTGCTTTCTCCGGGCTCAAAGATTGCAGTGTAGATATTGACAGGACACCCACATGCGTTCTAAAGCACAGTCCTCATTTGAATGTTCACATCTCACTGTGCGGCAAAGCTGAAAACTAAGAGTTTATTCCAGTGCACATTAGTAGGTGCTGGCAGCTGCTTAGCAACGGGCTGCGGGGGGGCGGGCGGCTCAGGGGGGGACTGGCAAAACCCTGTAGCATTTGCTGATTTCTAAGGTGTAAATGCTCCCGCCAAGGCCAAGTTCAAACCACCCAATGGTCTCACTGAGCTGGGGAGAGATGCACAACAGCCCACCATCAGGTCTAGCTAGTCCCACCACACACGTACGGTAGACATAACCCCGCAAGTAGGGATGGCAGTCAAACGTAGCAAAAGAATCAGGAACTGGTAGGACTTGAATTTCCATTCCCTTCATTTTAAACAACATTCATTTCATTGTGAGTTTACATAAATTTTACTGTGTTTAACAATTGGCTTAGAAAATTCCTAGAAACTGGTTCTGATGGGTTTGGTGCTTTTCTGATTTAAAAAAAAACACAAAACTATCTTTTTCTAGGTAAGTGATCACTTCCACTACACCGTGGGTCCTTAGGGGAGGAATCCCAGCAGCCGTTTTCTGGAAAGCTGGCCACACTCACAGAAAGCACTTGGGGAGGTGGAGCCAGGTGTGGTCACAGGCTGTGCGCATGGCCCCAAGGGCCGAGAGCTGGGAGGGCGTTGGGGCGGCGCGGCCATGACCCAGCCGGAGGGCAGCCGTGCTTTCCTAGGAGAGGACGTGGAAAGTGCACAATTGCGGTTCAATAATCCTGCCTCAGAATTCAGCCTAGAAAAGACATGCACTCTGTCCCTGTGCCATGTACTCTTTCCTTATTCTAGTCTTTTAAAGGGGGTGGCAGAGGAACTTTGACATTAGATCAGTAAGAAGCATTTTCATATTGTTTCTTATTGATTTGAGAGTACATTTTAGCACCATGTGCTGAGCTGAATTGAAGCTGTCTTTGGTAATTTACTCACTCATTCACTCTTCACATATTTATTGCGTCCCTATGGCAGGCGAGGTGTGGCATTAGGCACAAGACAGTCGAAGATAAGTCCACTAGTCCCTTCTGTCCTGGAAGTCACAGCTAGCACAAACATGTATGTAAATCAAAATTAACACAGTAATGTTTCAAGACGGGAATAAAGAGCTGTGTGAGCACTGGGCATGAACAGCTGACGAAGGCTTTTAATAAACGACTCCCTAAAACATCTGACGGACTAAGTAATAATTTAAAGAAACATCCCAAGAGGTGCTTGATGAAGACCGGTCATCACTGACTACAACATGACCATCACGCAAAAGACGGAGTCGGCGTTCAGTGCGCTCTTGTTGGGCAGAACGAGAGCTGACAGCTAGAGGGCCCAGGGCTGTGGCCTTGGCACAAAGCAAGAAGGGATTTTCCAACAAGGAGTCCTGGGGAAGGAAACGGTCTGCCTTGGGAGGTAGCGCGTGTCAGGAGGTGTTCAAGCAGAAAGTAATGACCATGCACGAGGGGTTTCAGATCGGTGGCTCTCAAACTTTAGTGAGATAGGAACCACCTGGAGATGCCAAAACAGATGTGGGGCCCACCGCCCTGGGGGTTCTGATTCAGCATGTCTGGGTGGGGCCAAGCTCCCAGGGGTGCTGCTGCTGGCCTGTGGAGTGCATCTTGCAGAGCAAGGCTGTATTGATATATAACGTACGATTGGGACAGACGGCTCTGGTTTTCCAATTCTGAGAGTCCATGACGATAATCACAGAAAAAGCACAGTACACTGTGTGAATCTGGGTACCGCCAAAATGAGTTTGCTCTGTAAAAAGGCATGTAAGATGACTTCATGTGTATGCTACGGGAAGTGAAATTTCTGTTACTGTCAGTTAATGTCTTGTGTCATAGAAGGACCAATTGAAAGGAGTTGAATACGGTGCTATATAGACATTAGTTTTAAGGCAGGTTTACTACGAAGCTGTACAAATACAACGTAAGCACTAAAGCAAGCTCTGAGTTTCCTGAATCTAAACCACTATTTTCCATTTTTTCTTTACACAGGGATTAAGAAGTTCAAACTGTAGTATTTCCACAGCAAACAGGCTAAGATTCCACAGGGAATTATGGGAAAGAATTTCGTGGTTGGCACTGGGGATTCTGGCGCCGGCCCGGCTGGGGATGCGACTACCACAGAGCAGGTCTGTTTTCTTCTCATCGTGTCGTGTTCACACGGGACTCCTCCACAAGCCTGTGCAGATGCACAAACCTAAGATAACTCTGATTCAAGGATTCTTTTGATGGCTTTCTGTTAAAAACACACATCTACACATGAGAAGCAGCAGAGGTTTGAGCGTGTCAGCTGGGCTAAATAAATACCCAGTAACCATGACCTGAAAAAGTCAGCCCTTTGACTGCTTGCCAAACCTCTGCTAGTTAACACATCTATATACCCGGTCATTAGAAAGAATGCAGCACAGGTATCAGAAGGTATTTGTTGAAAAAAATCAACTATAGGACCATGTGCATTTGTGATTCCATTTATAGAGGAAAAACTACATGCCTATGGTTGCACACGTAAGCACAATTTTAGGAAGATGCAAAAAACTTAACAGTGGCTTCCTCTGGTGCTAAGGAATGTGTGTGAGTGTAAAATACTAGTGAAACAAAATAGGCAGAGTTCATTCAGACCATCACTTCGCTAGCCTGACAAGCAAGGTTCAGGAATCGCTCTACAACATGCAAAACAGACTTAGGGGCTTTAGCATGACCTAGGAAGGCCACTTAAATATTGTAGGTTTTCCAAGGCTGTTCTTACCATGCCACTCTCTGTGAGGACCATGAACAACGCATACACATGTGTAGTTGTGCTTATTTAGGATGTTTAACAAGGTGCAAATAGGTCAGTTGGAATTGTGCGAAGCGATTGTGTAATAATCTAGGAGTACACAAAGGGGAGCTAACACACTGAGGTAACCCATGTAAACCAAGGGTCAGTTTTGTCAACGTCCAAGCTTGCCCTCTGCTGGCCATTCTGGGAAAATCACAGCTATTTTAAAACAATTGTGTCCTTAGGAAGGGTCCATTGTCATTTATTCATTCCCAGAGTATGTATTGATCACCTACTATGTGACAGATGGATAGATGTATCATTGTTCATGATACTTTAGTACAAATTTTATATTGTAAAGAAATTCTGATAGTAGTTCTTTGGATAGCATTTTATAACTGGGGGCAGCTTTAATTCAACCCCCTTTATTTTAGACCCAAGAAAATTTAGGTTCAGAAGCAGTAACAGCAAGTGTAAAGGTAGGCAGGAAATTAGGGGGAAACGCCAGCACCAAACTGTAGATCACCTTCTAGTGGGTTTGCCATATTTTCTATCTAAGCATAAAAGAAATAAAGTTATGTGTGTGTGCACGTGTTTAAGCAATCATCGCTGATTTGACAAAGGAAACACATAAGAACTTAAACTATTTGGTAGAGATGTATACTTGTGATTTAACCACATAGAAGTAAACAGCGGCCACCAGAGAATGGATGAGAATGCCGGAGGGTGAACTGAGAAGTAAAAATTAGGAAAGCTGATGCCAGCTCTTGGCAAAGTGTAACATTTCGGAGCTCCTGCTAAGAAAATGCTTACACCAATCCAGAACTGGGGACAGGCAGAGTTCGGGGACCCAAGGGGTGAGAGAACCCAGGCTCTGCTGGGGAATTCAAGATGTAAAGGGCAAAAGCACCTGATCTTGACAAGCTCATAGATTCGCAGAAAACATACAGTTACACCCTCCAAACATTGTAGTCTTGGCTTACCAAGGCTTTTTCTTCTTAAGAGGAGCACACACTGACATCTGGCAAAGAGTTGACGGCATCCATCTTTCTCAGCCCTTCCGTCAGGTCCCAGACCACCGTCCTCGCAGGATTCCCAGGGCAGCTGTGACCCAGGTAATGTTGCTGAGCAGGCAAGGCAGAGGGGCCGAGTGACAGGGAGGGTCATGCACAGCTCCCAGTTCTGTACAGTCTCTGCCTGGTGAAGGAGATGACCAACGAGGTGCTGTGTTTACCAAAGAGGTCTGGTAACTTCTATGCTTCGTCCTGCCCCACAAATGCCCGGACTACCTCACTTCGGACTCACTCTTACTTTATTCCAGGTGTTTCTTAGGACCAGACAAGGAGCCTGTGGGACAAAGGCTATCCCACGGACACCGTCTTTTTCTCTCGCTTTAATCAAGCATCAAGCAGACCTTGATGGCATCTCTGATGAGTAACTGGGTAAAGAAGAAATTAAATTCAACATTCAATCATGCAAACTACTGTCTGACGCCTCTGAAGAGGTATTCATGTTACCCCGTAGGGTGCTGATATGATGAGAACAAGAAGAAACGACAAAAACGGGCTTCTACATATTACGACACATACACTTCATTAATGAGACAGGACTGACAACAATCACTCAGAATTTACTCACCGGTATTTTACGGAGAATTCTAACCATCGAACCATGAGTGGTCGGGTTTGCCAGGCCACGGCAACAGTCGAGAAGGGAAATACTGCTGGGTACAGACTCAGTGACGAGCCATAATAATGAACAGCACAGGGATGAGACATAAAAGCTGCATTGTAGCATCTGGGCAGTTTATTCAGGTGCTAAATGACAAGAATGAGTAATAAAAGACAGCGAAGTTATGTTCATTACACATTATTTAAGAAACACAACATGAGCGTAATACATTTTAGAAATATTTTCATCAAAACACAAAGTAAAAAGTATAGAAATTAAAAGTAAATGAAGAATTTCTTTACCTGTGTAAATTTCTGATTACATGACAGTGCCTGGTAAATGAAGCTTTGCTATAAAAATATGCAACCACCACCACCATGTGAAATTCAACTGAAGTTCAACCTGGCAAGAGCTATGTGCTAGGGCTGAGGCATCACAACACACACAGCATGAGGGGTCGGTCGTCGTGATAAATGCTCGATCAGAGCTGAGAATCAGGGTCAAAATATACGAGGGCAGGGCGCTGTGTTTAAGGGTGGAAAGCCAGACGAGGGAGGACCAGGCTTTGTCTTCCTGGCTTTTCACTGGCTTCTTAGTATGAGAATGGCCTCATAAACGAAGAGCAGAGGATAAAGGTAATGCTGGAGTCTTAACTTTTCCTAAAGAACATTTTCATCTCATCTACAGAAACAGAAGGGATAAAAAGAATGCCCAATAAAGTTTTCTGGAATGAAGAGTGATGGGTGAATGAATAAATGAAATGAAACGACTAATATGAGTCATCGTCCCTGGTTTTTCAGATTTATAAGCTCTCAACTGAGCATCAGTGACACCTCCCCAGTGACATCATCTCTGGAAGAATAACCGTCAAATCCAACGTGAAAAAATTCATGGAAACAGGCACCATTTTGGAAGATGGTAACACCATGGAGAATAGTTATGTGGCGGTCTTTCCCACAGAACACACCCTCTCATTTCCTTTCTTTGAAGATTCTGTGAATATCACTGATGACCAAATATCTCTGTACCATCAAATATTCCCGCTTCGTTTGGAAAACCCAACTTTGGCTTTCAGTGGTCTAATCCAGCCAGTATGAGTGGTAAAACCATCAATGGATCTCCAAGGCCATTGGGCCATTGTGTGTTTAAAGGTAAGAGAACTGTGGTAGAATGGATAACTGTCGTTTCTCTGCTACTGCTGCACACCCTGAACCCAAGGAGTATCAAAATCAAGCCAGTTTCAACTAAAGGACTGACGAATTACAACCAATATCACTATTCACTAATTCTTTCTTCTCAAATAATTCCATCTTCCTGCCAAAATTGAGATAGCGTAAAGGTAATAATAAGGGCACTTTTTTTTTCCTTTTGGGGAATTTAGGAAGGCCTAAAACAGAAAAGTGGGAGAAATCCATTTATAACAATTTTACAGCCGTGAGTGTCTTTCCCGTCTCCGGATACTCTTTCTAAGCTCTACACACAGCACAACAGCCAGCATCAGCGCCAGCACTGTGCCAGTGCCACGTGGGCCGCTTCGAATTTTTATTAAATTCTTTCTGGGATAAGATTTCCCCTTGATTCTTTTTCTTTCTATCTGTTCTATGGAACCAACAGTAACCGAGGAACCAGAGAAGGGAAAACATGCTTTTTTGAGCAGTCCTGGCTAACAACATAAAAATAAAAACTCCCATGTCTATTGCTAACACGGAAAATTCAGGTACGCATTTTCTTTCTAGAACAATTTCTCTCTCGTGTCCTTCAGAGTCCAGCACCAGAACCCCCACTCTTTTACTCTCCTGGGACCATGCGCTGTATTTCCCCAAACCCATCCTTACCTTGTTCCCTTTCATTGGACTGAACTCCCAGCCCCTCCCAGGACGGGATGGCTGACCCTGGCTGCAGAAGGCAGGCTGAGGGGCAAAGGAGGCCTCACCAGCGGCAGTCACTGAAAACAGGATTTATGGCTAGGGGGAGACGGGCAAAGGGAAGCAAAATCTCCGAGTCAGATTTTAGACACTTTCTGGCATCAGGGAGGGAGCTTAGAGGGACAGTCAAAAAACAGATTGAAAGCTCACGAGTGCAGATACTCTGTCCTTGGTTTTAATATTCTGGTATGATTTGATTATCCTATATGCCAAAGGAAAATATTTCATAATGTAGAAACGACAAAAACAGAACAGAAATTCACCTGCAAAAAACAAATATCTGCATGCCACTGTGTGCCAGGAACTGTGCTAGTCAGATGGGGTGAATGATACAATTGTCAATATATAATTCCCATCCACAACTCCCTGTGGATGGTAATTAAATATTTGATAACTGGAAGGATGACTCTTCACCTAGCTAAGACCACAGAGGTGTCCTGGGGAAGTCCTGCAGCTGGGAGCAGTGCTTCCAATGCTGTGATCAGGGCAAGGCCTAAAGCTACTAGATATTCTCTAGACTCCTCTTGCCATCTTTTAGGAGATTTCTACATAAGTTCATTTTTAGGGTTAGTAAAGAAGAAAAATAACCTTAGCACTTAGCACAGAATAGAAAGAAAGCCAAATTCAACCTTTTGCAGCCAGATTCTCCAAATGAACCCCGAGTTAACTGCAGTCAATATTTAAGTGAATGTCCACTGCACACCTAAGGGCTGAAATCCGTGTAGATAACACAAGGACAAGGGGAGTCCTTGCCCACAGGCAGCTCTCGGCGTATTGCAAACACAAGGCTCCATGAGCATGAAGGCACATGCTCAGATGGTGTACACAGCACCGACAAGCAACGGTGAGAAAACTCCACGAGGGCAGGAGCGGCCTGTCAGGGACAGTTCAGAGGGTTCCGGGGGGGACTGGAATCTTGCCCTGAAGATAACACTGGTCCATGTGAAAGGGAAGGAGGGGCTGAGCATCCCAGGATGGAGCTGCGAGTCATTCATGGTCTCTCTTCTCCCTGCACAGCCAGTGACAGCCCCAAGGCTCATTTTTAGGCAAACTGAGGCTAGCGGGCTATCAACTTCCTGGAGAAAGCTACCGCTTTGACGGGGTGAAACCCCACACCAGAACCACCAGCAGGGGCTGGGGAAATGGAGTGCGGCCCAGGGAGCCATCCTGACCCTGAGGACCAGGGTGGACCACGGGGACGTCCACCCATCTCAGAGGCCAACCCTGTACTTCCGTTTTCCCTGTGCTGACCTGGTCAGCTCGGTGTTCATGATCACCGGCTACTCACGGCCCCTCCGCACTGTACATGGCAGAACAGAGCCAAGGTGCCCAGGTGTCCTCTCCCTAAAGCGACCGCGCAGCCTTTGCATGGCAGAATTCCAGCGCCTGGCCTGCTCCCAGAGAGAAGGTTCCTCACCGTAGGACAGGTTTGACTGCTTGTCACCGTCTCCCTCTGTCACTACATATTCAGTGCTCACTATACGCACGGTACCCAGCAGTGGGAAGCCCCCACACTAGCTGAGCATTAATTAAAAGACATGCACCCCCTTTGGGCTTTGGCGCCACGGCGTGGGAGGGGACAAGCGCCTTACGACAGGGAGCCAAAAGGGAGCCAAGGGGAGAGTGGGGTCCGTTTCTAGGAAAGGTCGGTGTGGTGTGCAAGCACCAGCTGTGTCCAAACAAGGCATGCTGGGAAACTGGTCACGAGAACTCAGGCAACCAGAGTCGCATCTGATGGTCTCAGGGTCGCGTGTTCGCCCCGAGCCTGGCTGACCTGCAGAATGACGAAGCCGCATTTAGGAAAGTCAGGCTAATGGCTGAGCAGGTTCCACGGCGCGGACCGACCCGAGGCGAACGTGCTCCGTGGTCAGCACTGGGCCGACCGTGACTGAAGCTCGTGTTGGCGTCCAGACGACCGAGGGCTGTTCGCCTCGTCTGTTCCGCGTGGGTTTTGCTAACAGCGGAACCGTCAGACTGGGAAGGCCCCCAAGCTGGGCGCCAGCAGGCCCGCCCCGGCCGGAAGGAGTGACGGCAGTCACGGCCCGAGAGGTGCAGACAGCTGGCTTGCCAGGGGTCAGGACACGGCTCCCGAGAGCCCTGGAAAGGCCGCGGAAAAGGCCGCCAGCCCATTTCTCGGGCCCACGAGGTCTCTGAGAACAGTCAGAGCTGGAGAAGCCCAGGCGTGAACCGGGAGAGCTCCTGGGCCTTCATGGTGAAGGCTGCAGCCCTGGAAAATCTCCTGGGGGTGAGACGGGGGCTCAGGGTGAACCAGCTGATGGGGATGAGCCCCCGTCCCAGAGCCTGTTCAAAACTCAGGCTTTTCACGGTGACAAATAAAAAATCCTATTTATGAAAAAATAATAATAAAGGATATGCACCTCAGGGGGTTCTATTTGACCAGTAAGAACAGTCAGGCCATGGTTGCTTTGCCCAAATATCCCTACATATCTATTCATAACAGACTACAACTGGAAAGCTATCCACCCCTCTTAGTGGATGGTGGGAATACTGTGGGGTTGCAGTGGCCGTGCAATTGCACAATATTCAGCTAACACATAAGTAAATAAAAGGTTATTCATCTTCCACGTGCTAGCCACTTTTCTAAGTGCTTCACATGGATCAGTTCATAAACTTCACAACAATATACACAAGGGAAGAGTTTTAATTCCTTTTATGGAAGAAGTTTGCCCAAAGTTATATAAATTACTGATGCTGGTTAAGCATTTGAACCTACCTGATGCCAAAACTGGTATTTTTTTGCTGTACATCACTATCTCCCATTCATTTCCAAGTGATACTTTTCAGGATTTTATGTACCGGAATATTTAAAACCCTACTAGTATGACATGTATTTTCTTTATTGCTGATGGCTTGTTGAAGCATGCAAATTGCTTTATTGTATATAGGCAAACGATGTAGTTTTCTAACAGGACTTATAAATATTTATAACAGAATGTCTTGCTGTAGTTTCTTTCTTCCATGTAATTTACAAATTGCATATTACAATGACGTGAAGCCAGAAATATTTTGCAATCCAACCGCATTTCCTGACACGAAAATGTTTATCACCTCAGTCCATTTAACATATTTGAAGGGAACATACATTTTAAAGAATTTTCAGTTAAACGCCTTTCTTTGACTGGTGAGGATGATGTACAACTCCCAATTACTGGAGTGAGCTTCTTTGTCTCTTTGAAATTAGGCAAGAGCACATATGACTTGCTTTGGCCAAATAAATGCAAGTAGAAGTGACACATTTCACATCAGGTAGAATCTTTACGATGCAGTGCGAGCCACATCTTTCCTGTGCAGAGGTGTGAACATGGAATCTTCTCCAGCCTGGGTTCCTGAATGGTCACCACGAGCAGAGCCAATCATGCAGCACAAGCTTTGGTTCTGGTCCCTGGTAGACAGGGATGGTCTGTTACTGTGGCAAAACCTCGCTGATCCTAACTGACACAAATACGCCAATGGCCTCCGTTTCTGTCTGTTCTCATCACACTTTATCTACATAAATATGCAGTTTTTACATGGACAGAAGCATAGTATACATCCCCTTTGTTCAACATTTTTCAAAACCTTATATCATAAACATTTTTCTCAGTTTTTTCATGAACACCATATTTATCATTTTAATAATTACATAATAGTCTATAATATCAACATGTAATTATTTATTATTTCTCTATTATTTAAGTTGTTTCTGTTTTTTTTCCTATTACAAATAATGCAGCTCTAAGTATCTTTCAAAATTATTTTCTTGGGATAAAGGAAAGATATAGTTCTTTCCTTTCTAGTTTGTAGTAAAGGATTTTTTCAGTCAAACTCACAGTACCCTTTTCTTTAAATTGGTGCAGGAATTTTAGTACAAATGAAATTGAGAAAACAATGCCATGTTTCACACTTTATTTTGTCATTCATTGGAATTATGGTGCTAATAGGTTCAAAAGATACTGTGCAGAATATTTGAAAGCTATGTCCAAAAAGACATCCTTTTGAAATACAAGGATATGTAAACCTGACAAAATGAACTGCTTGACCTTTGAACTTACAGTAACTGACTCAAGGCGATACTAATGTGCCCTAAAGGTGGCTGAATTGTTTCTGCAGAGATTAAGTGAGCAACATCTCATCCTCACCCCGAATGAGAGGAAGCGTTTCTGTGGCCCTTTTATTGGTGATGAATATGTTGGCACAACATTAATCCTTAGGAAAACCAGGCTGGTTACCCTGCCAAGAAACAAAAACTTCTCTCTTCACTTTACGTGGATCATTTTGATGAATAAAGCAATTTTATTTCCCCTAACGCATAGACTGTATATCTGAGCTTGTCTTCCACTTTTATATTCCCCGTATTGTGCATTTACCTAACACTTTTCCCAGGGCACTGAAAGTGCTTTGTAGAATGATGAAGTCAGCACTTTACACAAATATTTAAAATGTCCAGATCCACCATATGTAAAATTCTCATCTAGGCTAAGGTTTTTTTCTCCTCCTTTCCTTCTCTTCTTTCTTTCTCTCTCTCCCACCTCATGCCTTATTTTTAATATTTTTTATAGTTCCAGGTATACACAGCAACATAATAGTTAGACTTATAACCCTCACAAAGTGGTAATTACCACCCCCCAAGTCTACTAATCTACTCCCCCTGACATCGTATAGAGCTGTTACAAGACCATTGACTCTATTTACTGTGTTGTACTTTACATCCCATGACTGTGTGTGTGTGTGTGTGTGTGTGTGTGTGTGTGTGTGTGTTTACAGTTGACATTCAATATTATTCAACTTCAGCTTCAGGTGTATAGTACACTGGTCAGGCATCTACAGTCTATGATGTGATCCCCCTGATAAGTCCAGTGCCCATTTGACACCCTACATAACCCATACAACATTATTGATTATATTCCCCATACTGTATTTCATATCCCCATGACTAGTTTTTTCACTACTAATTTGTACTTTCTAATCCCTTTATCATCCTACCCCCTGCCATCTAGCAGCCATCAGGGGTCTTTTTTGAGATTCACTGACTTATTTTTAGTTTGAGTGACTGAGAAAAACACCACAGCCAACACCCTGGCAGTAAGAATGAGTGCTGTGTGGAGAGGCGGGCTCCTTTCTTCTCCTAACACTCCCTGATTTATGAGTGTCAGTTCCAGTACTGACATTTCGAAGTTGTATAGGGATACACATCAGTCTAATAAAATAGAATTGATGGTATCATTCAACAGTGCCACTGTAAGAAAAAACAAAAGATTTTTAAAAAGGCTTATGTCTCTAAACAAAAAATCCTGTTAGGTTCTGTCCTATTGTGGAGAAAAGAATGTGGCAGAATAACCCATTGTTTTGAGAAATAGAAGACATTTTATGCTGAAAGGCATTTTTCATTAAAAAAAACACCCAAAACTATTCTTTAGAAGCCCAGTTCTAAACCAGTTTTATGCCACCCACCCAGTTATTCCCATCAGCTGACAGACACCACATTGGCTGTCAAGCAGACTTGGATTAAAATCTTGGGTTACTCCTTTTGTGATTTTGAGAAATATCACCTTGACCTTCTGAGTCAGTGACCTTCTCACCAATAGCATACATTCCTAAGGGTCAAATGAGAAACTGTCCATTGAAGATAGTTTATAAATTGAACAATACACCAGCTCCTAACAGCATCCATCTGCATGAACTGAAAACAAAGTGTAAAAGGGGTATCATTAGCTAATTCGGGTACCATTTCTAAGTCAAAAGGAATTTGATCGTCATTGAGTATTAGTGAGAAGGAAAAGATTAGGCATCAGAGCTGGTGGGAATGAATGGAGGGTCAGGTCAGCCTTGAGATGAGGACACTGCACGGGGTTTGCCCTGAGCTACTGGGGAGCCTGCCAGGACAGAGGGGAACACAGTCCAGCTCAGGGTGTCTCCACTTCCCCGCCCAGCCTCGCCCCAAGCTAACTAACTGCCCACATCAGCCTTCCCACGTGTGGCCCAGAACCCAGCTCACTTCCCCGCTGACCCCTCTTCTCCCTCTAAAACCACCAAGGGCCCTCCAATGGCCAAACCCACAGGCACTTTCTGATCCTTCCTGTTTTAGTCTTTCTTTGGCACTTCTCCATAACGGCTCCCTCCTTCCTTAAACTCTCTCTTCCTTAGGTTTTCCTGCTCCCACAGTGGCCTGATTCCCTTGCACCTTTTTTTTTTTTTTACTAAAGAATATTTATTTGTTTTCACGAAGACCTTATCTTGAGGATATGACTAAACTGTGTCACCACCCCCCACTCCAACCTGAAGAAGGGTTAGCACAGTGAATGTTATAAAGCAGGCATGGGGCCGGCCGAGTGGCGCGGTGGTTGAGCGCTGGCTTGGGAAGCCAGTGGCCCCGGTTCGGGTCCCACATGTGAGGGCCAGTGACACTGCCCTCAAAAAAAAAAAAAAAAAAACAAACAAAAAAATAAAGCAGGCATGAACAGTTTTTGAAGGACTGGAACCAACATTAACTGACAAAAACCAACTTCCATCTAAAGAATCATAAAAATGTTTAAGTAAAAAAAAAAAAAGGGGGGGGAGGGAGGTGAGGGGGTTTTCAGACTGAACCAGATCCTCACATTTCACCTAACACATTCAATCCTGGCTAGAGTGTACCAAAATGGAAACAAGACTACTATAACACTGAACTTCCACTACAGCACGCTGTACACACCTGTGTTCCAAACCCATCCCCATCCCCTTACTGCTCCTAACACAACTGTTTCCGGGCCTGTTGATTCTCTTTTCTACAATCTACCGTACTGGTGGAATTTTTTATAAACAATATTATGAAATCCACCTGTCTTTTTTTTGCAAATATAAAATTGTGGCTTGCAACATGTAAAAGGATCTACTGATATTTTGATCTCTTTTAATTGAAGTTATGTATATAAAAGGTAAACATTTCATTACATCTCTAAATTATCGGTTAACCATAGAGCATTTGTTTTAAACTGTTAACACGAAACACTGAATTTCTTATAGGTGCTATCTGAACACTGATGCCTGTAATTAAAATTCATTATAAGATTATATTTCTGTTCTAATTTGCTTGGTATAGAGATTACATTCTGTTTATTTTCCATATTACAATCACTATGTCTACTTATTCATTCATACTCTCATTAATCATTTATTCATTAAGTCATCATTTTTGTTGAGTGTGTACTGTTCGCTAACACTATTCTCAACCCCAGTGTATGGAAATAAAAGGTGAACCAGCCACACCCTGGAGGATCTTCCTGGTGAGTTCGGAGCCTGGGGGTAAGTTTCCTGTACCACCACTGCCTCACAGTGGTCGGCAGGGGAAAGAGGACAAGTTGGCAGTGAGGGTTTTCTACAGTAGGTGACACCAAAGCTGGATCCTAAGGGCTAAGTAGAGCTTATCTGGGGTCAGGATTTCAGGCAAAGGGAGCAACAGAGAACTGAAAGTGGAAACACTAGCTTCCATGGGGGGAGTGCAGAAAGATGTGGGCACAGGTCTATGTGGTCAATTGTTCCAGTTACTGTCACCAGGTAACAAGTTAGCCCCAAACGAGTGTCCCAGGGAATGACAAGCTGCATCACTTTTGATGACCTCGCCTGGCAAATCATGCATTCACTTCCCCCGCCTTCTGTGGGTTAGAAGTGAGTCACAAGTCCACCCAGGTTCAAGGAGAGGGAGGCATAATTCCCACCTCTCAGGAAGAGAAATATAAGGATCCATGGCCATTTATTTAATCCATCACACCAATGATGACAGGGCTGATATCAGAGTGATCAAGAGGGATTTTGAAGTCAGTCAACCGTTTCCACTCTGGTTATAACATGCACTGGACAATGTACCTCCCTTGAGCCTCTTTCCTGGTCTGTGAAATGGAAGCAAGGCATTTTGTAATTGGGTCACTGTGAGGATTAAGTGAGATTATGCCCACAAAGTGCCTCTGAATGTTTGGTACAATGGGGATGCTCAGGGAATAACAGCTCTGTCTACCTTGAATTAAGTCCAAGTCCTCAACCACCAAATTCATGGATGCTACAGAAACACCTTACAGGGTACAATTCTGAAGTCAGATTTTAAGCAAAATAGGAAATTATGCAAGTACAGTAATACCTTGGTTTGCAAGCATAATTCATTCCAGAAACAAACCACACGTATTGTAAGATATCACTCGTTTACCACGTTAAAATGTGTTAAAATGTTTGCTCGTCTTGCAGAACACTCGCAAACCACGTTACTCGCAATCCAAGGTTTTACTGTATCTTGAAAACAAGAATGGCAAACATTGATAGGAGGCAGAAAATGTGCTTTAGAGATGAAGACAGAGCAGAAGACTACAGAGGTTAATACCACGGTCAAAGCCACACTTCCCAACCACAGTCCTGGGCAGACAGACAGCAGGAAAAGGCCTCTCGCTCTGTCCTATGCATGCCTCACACACATGGCTTTGCATGTGGAGGGGTCCCCAGTGTCTCCTGTGCAGACATTCAGACAGTACCAGGTGGATGTCACCCTACTAGAAAGAGCACGCCAGGGTCTCAGCCAAAATGGGCACAACAGCCCACCACGGGGCAAAAATGCCTCGTAAAGTATTAACTGTGAATGGAAAAAACAAACAAAATCTAAGCTCCAATGAGGCTAAAGAGCACATGTTCAAAGATGGTCAAAGAAGGGCTTTGTTAGACTATAAGTAAGAGTTTAACTTGAGGATAAGGAGAATTGGAAACCCCCGAGAAGCTACCTGTGTTAAACAGGTAGCAGGGATGCTCAGTGGGAGAAGCATGGGCCGGGAACCCCTTCTTGTGCTCCCCAATGTTGGTCCATGTGCAGAGCAATTTCTGTCTAACTCAGTGCCTACGCTGCTGGGACAAGGAGTTATCACACAGACTTGGAGATCTTAATGCATGTAAGAAATGAAAGGGACAATGCAATGGGAAGCCAGCAGCAACGAGAGACGGTGACACATCTAGTGGAACACGAAATGACACTGCTTCAGGAGGGTGTGAGGCTCCAAAGCATCGCAACTAGAGGGGCAGTCGGGTGACACTGGCCTGTGAGGAGGGCATGGCTACACTCAGGCCGGGTCTCGGTCTCCATGTGCCGCGCCTCTCAATACATGGCAGCAGTTGTGTCCTAAACCTGTCTGAAACGCTGGAAAACCAGGCCCTGGCAAAGGCTGGGCCTCTGACAAGCTTGTGTCCCCATAAAGTCTCGCCACTTACTCAGTGTGCGCACACGTTATTGAATTGTTGCTCATCTGTGAGCTGGGGGTAATGAAACCCATTTCCAGGACTCCGGGAGGTCTCAATGGCACGGGAGAGCTGCTTACCCCTCACGGAGGCCTTAACTCAGCCAATACCTGCTGACTAGCTACTGGTTCATTAGGGCTAGAGATCGCTAGTACCTTGGTAGCTTAATAAAAATAAAATGTTGGGGGCCGGCTGAGTGGCGCGGTGGTTAAGCGCTGGTTTGGGAAGCCAGCGGCCCCGGTTCGGGTCCCACATATGAGGGCCAGCCAGTGACACTGCCCTCAAAATAAAATAAATGTTGGGTTCCTTCCTAGGGCATTCTGATTTAGCAAATAGAGGGTGAAGGGCACACATTCACATTTACTTTAAGCTCCTCAGTGATTCTAATTCTTACTTCAGATGGTCTTGAAGGAAATGAAGATACTGTTTGCAGGGACTTCACCTTCTCCATATTCCAGAATCACTAAAGCCCTAGTTCAGAGACTCTTCACTGGATTACTTGTCAGTTCTTAATTACTTGTAATAATCACATCACCCATTAGATAGACTCACTGGTGTCAATTAACTGAAGAAATACTGGCAATGATTTTAAAGGGCTAAAGAGATTTAGTGTAAACTATTTGGATGTTATAATGTCACAATTTATTATCAATAAACAGAAGGGAAAACTTTATTACACACGCTTCCCATCCATGTTTCATCAGTTCTAAAGCACACGTGAGTCAGTACCTGAGAACAGAAATATGGGAGTCTGGGCTGGACGCCACCATTCGTGGATCTCCTCCCATATTGAGGTTCTCAAAATATGCCGTTTTCCTGCGACCTCCCTGTGGGAATTCTGAAAAGCCACTGGGGTGAGGAATGTTTCTGATTTGGCCCTGATTCCACTTTGGGGAGTTTGGTGCCTCTGTACCCCTAGCTCCAACCCCTTGCAGCTTCGTTGTTCACTGAACCTCCCTGGTGACACCTGGAATGGGCTTGGGGACTCCGTGCCCCTTCCTGACAAAAGCACCTTTTCCTGTCTATTGTTTACATCCATAGATATCTGGGAACCCAGGGTCCTTTTGCATCTCAAATGGTTCAGTCTATTTTAGTCCAGGCAGAATGTTCCCTCTCATACAACTCTCTCAGCCACTTAGCTTCTTATCTGCGAGTTCCAGGCAGCTCCAAGTACAACAGCCATGGCCACAGCCTCTCTCTATGTACTTCCTAAGTGGCTGTATTCTCTGCCTTCTCCCCGCACCATTACCCAACCCAAACCTACCCCTCCTCTGTTTCTCTCCTGCTCCTCCTCCCCATGCCTGTCTTGAGCAAACTTCAATTCTTAGTCCTGCCAGATGTCAATGGGAGAGCAATACCCTGAGCTTCTGGACCCAACCGCAAGGATTTCCGGGGCACACCTGCCCCGCTTGCCCCGAACAGACTAATCCACGCCCAGACTTCGGCAGTGGGTGTGACGGCTGCACCCTTCATTTGATGCTGCTCCCAAGGCTCAGTTTTAATTAACCTTTGTCACTCAGACTCCTTCCCAGTTTTATATTTTATTTATTGGGTGAAGAAACAGCACCTCTTCCAGTCCTCTAAGTCTCCAATTTTTGGATTCTCTCTATTCCTTTTTTTTTTCTTGTTTGCACACTGGCCAGGTCCTTTTCTGTGCTTATTCCTTTTTTCCAGTACTGAACCACCCAACAGCACCCAACACACACTCCCAAGGTTCTGCACCCCCAATTCCACTGCATGGGTTTTCTCCACTCCACCAAGCATTTCTCTGACACCAGCTGGGTGTCTACTCAATCCTGACACCATCTACCCAGAGATGTCATTAGATTCAGCAGATTACGGGCTCAGTCCCACGACATGAACCCACTTCAGATGTCATGTGTGCTTCTAACTGACTGGCTCTAAATCAGAGTTCCCACACCACTCTCCTTGGGTTTGATTCCTTTGTTACAGCAGTTCACAATACTCAGGAAACCAGTTTGGACAAACAGGTGAAGAGATATACAGGGGGAGGTCCCGAACAAAGGAGCTCCATGTCTTTTCATGCTTCCAAAATTAAGAATGGGCAAGGAAAGGGGAAATTATGCTCTCACTCGTTAGTCACCTCCTGAAAGTGACATGTGTCATCACCACTCACATATTATTGTCCAAGCAGATAATGTGGCCACACAGAGCTTCAAAGAAGAAAGGAAGCACAATGATACCACCATTAGATAAAATGGTTTCCCAGGAAGACCAGCAACTAGAATATTCTTGCACAGTCCTGATGATGATGAGGACACAGGAAAGGTTACAGAATACTTCTGACAACTTTATACAGTAAAACCAAGAAATACAAACAACTTTCTAAATGCCAGAGAACAGAGAAGCAAACAAAGGATTGTCCACATCGCTGAGGAAAAAATATGGACACCTTAAAAAATACAAGCTGTGAAACACAATGAAAGAAATAAAGTCCAGGGCCGGCTGAGTGGTGCGGTGGTTAACAGTGGGCTTGGGATGCCAGCGGCCCCGGTTCGGATCCCATATGTGGGGGCCAGTGACACTGCCCTCTGAAGAAAAAAAAAAAAAAAAAAAAGAAATAAAGTCCAAACTTAGTTCTTTTGAAAATAAATGTAGGTGCATTAAACTCTCACACTGGTTGAATAAGACACAGGCTAACGATTACACATGAAGCAAAATCACACAAAAGGCTAGAACAAGGGATGGGAAGCTATGTCTCACTAGCCAAATCCAGCCCAGTCCGTTGCCTATCTTTATAAATACAGTTTTGGAACACAGCCATGCCCATCTGTTTACATATTGTCTATGCCTATTTTCTGTTGAGTAGTTATAACAAAGACCACATGGCCCACAGTTGCTAAAATATTTATCTGTCTTTTTACAAAAAAATTTACAGACCCCTGGTTAGACAATCAAGGACAGATTGATACGTGTAATACAACTAGGAATAAATTCATGGTAATACTATTATTTATAAAGTGGAATAAAATGTCAGCCTTCTCTAAGTATATAAAAAATCCCTGAGTGTTAAAGTAGGGAGTAGATTCACAAAAGAGGAAGGAATCAAGCATACCATGACAGGAAATGATCACAAGGAAGATGGCCAGGGAGGAGGAAAGGAACAGAACTTCCAAACGCTTAACTAAACGACAACAGTAAGTCCTTCCCTATCACTAATTATGTTAAATGTAAACGGATTAAATTCCCCCAATCAATGGCATAGAGTGGATGAATGGATGAAAAACAAACCAACAAAAAAAGATCCAACCTCCTTCTTCCTCTCCCACTCCTCCATCAGTCCCCCAGTGATGTAGTCAAGGTAAGTCAGCTCACATTTGAACCACGAAGGGGATGAGTTTATTGTCTTTGAAACCAAGTGTTCGAGGTTTGGATTTAACTCTCCTAGTCCAGAGGATGGTAACTAAATTGATCAAGGGATCTGGTTACCAAATCATATTGGTCAATTCAATAAACATTTATTTAGCACCAGAATTGGTATCGTATCATACACCATGTCAAGAAGAACAGTTTATTGAATTGTGAAAATCCAAGAGAAACGTAGATAGGGTGTGATAGCTGTCTCAAGAGGCAGCACATAGAAAACAAGGTGGAGGTACATAACAAGGACTATTACATATCAGTTAGAGAAGCAGAAGTTAATTTGTGTAAGGTAGGAAAGAACTTCCTAACGACTAGAACTTTTTGGAAATGGAATGTACTCCTTTTGAAACAATCCCAGCCTCATCACTACATGCAGTCAAGACCCGATAAACACAGGTGAGTTTACTCTAAGGAGAACTCCTACATTATGGTAGAAAGTTACGTTAGACTGCCTCTATGTTCTCTTCCGACGCAAAGATTTCAGTCTAGAATTTTTCCTGTGTTATGACTGAGAGCCCAAGGCCTAACCTTTTGGAAACAAGCATTTTTTATTTGTTTCATGCATGTATTTTTAAATATAGAAAGGTATAAAGGTTAAAACATCATCATCCACAGTTCCATCCCCCAAATATTATAATTAATAACTATTTCATATATTTCTTATATTTTGTATGCTACAGCCTGTTTTCTGTTGTTATAAAAATTAGAAGCATTGGGCTGGCCGAGTGGCGCGGTGGTTAAGCGCTGGCTTGGGAAGAGAGCAGCCCTGGTTCGGTCCCACATATGAGGGCCAGTGACACTGCCCTCAAAAAATAAAAATAAAAATAAAAAAAATAAAAATTAGAAGCATTAAATGAATATTATTTGCATTAAAAATTTTCTTAACATAAAATTACCTGAAATGATAAAAATGCTTCAAATTATGAGAAATGAATTAACAATGTTCCTTGGTTCCCAAAATATTTCTCATACTTTCCCCAGTCAATGCAAATGATTTCATTTGAATGATCTTTACAATGTGCCAGTTGCTATTAAACTTTACTGCACATTAACACCTGCGGGTGTTGTGTATCCCGTTAAATCAGGCATGGCCCCTTTAAAAAATAAGAAAAAAAAATAGACATGTTTCCTTCCCTAAAAGACTCGTGGTAATTTTTTGTAACCCAAACTGAAGGAGTCATGGGAGAGGATTATACAAATCAATGAGGAGTAAATGGTTCAATAAGCTATAAAAGTCTATTCCTGCTGGGAACTGTTTCAAGGAGACAGGAGTAATATATCTACTATCACTGAGAAGCTGAAATTAAACTTGATTTTCCTTCTTTCCAAAGGTTGATGTCTTATCTTTGTCTCAGCACGTGGTAAATGTCTTGGCAAAGAATTAATCCCTCGTCGTTTGCAGACTGTAAAGAATTTACAAGACTCTAAAAATAAGAAAAATGTATTGAAAGTTAAAGAGAGCGAGTTCTGGCAAAGGGAATTTTGCCAGGGCAGAGTCTGACATGGACAGCTGCACTGATGAGATGGAGCGCTGGGGTTTTACATTTTTCTAAGCAGGATGTAGGGCGCTCGTCAGCTTGCAGTGGCGCTGCCATTACAGTTGTCTTCTCCTGGGAACTGTCCTGTTTCCATCTATGATGGACATCAGTTTGTAGGATGTTATTGTTACGATTGAGAACCATCAGTTCCCATCTGTGGTGAATGTAAGGTGCTTGTCGGCCTGCAAGTGCAGTGCAGGCCAGGGGAGTCCGAGCCAAGCTGTTAATGTTTGAGCTCGCTCCTGCCAGCTCACAACCCACTCCCGTTAATTCTTTATTTCTTTCATCACTAATAGCCAATAATATATTTTATCTGATTGTAGTTGTATGTTATAGTATTCATACTGTCAACTATGTTAGCAAGTACAAAAAGAGTAGGGAGGTTTAGAAGTTGCCTTATTCACTCAAATTTGGTTCTCAAGGCATTTTTTTATGTGCCTGCTCAGTTTCAAATCCTGCTAGGTGCTTATTACTCAGAAAAATAAGGCAGAAAGAATAATAAATAACAAAAGGATTGCTAAGTGCAATAACAGAGACCTATAGAGGTCACTGTGTGGTCACCTTCTTAGCACAGGTTGAACCATGCCAGAGAAGCTCATGGAACGCTTTCTAAGGAGGTAACCAGCAGAAAGGGAGGCTATTTCTACAGGGGAAACAGCCTGTGGAACAAACAGCCTTTCCACAATAAAGACATAAGTCTGTGGTCCAGGAAGGGGAGGCTCCTTAGCAGTGTCTGCACCATCACAGTCCCCACGTGGTGTCTTTAATGTTCTCTGCACTCCTTCCTCCTTTAACTTGAAGTCTTGGGGTTAAGGACAGGATCCTATTTTTTGTGGCCTCAGCAATAGGCACAGTACCTGACTCATAGTTGGGGGATCAGCCAGTGTTGAAGGAATAAGTAAATTATAAACAAACGTATGGATAAGCAATCTAAGGCTCAGAGTTACTAAGTATTAAAAGTTAATGGATTCAAAGTGCAGGGTTTTTTTCGCTCTTAAACCATCTTGATTACAAGTGTTTCTATTTTTCTAATTTTTGTGATATAATTGGCACATGACACTGCGTAACGTGAGGTGCACAGCCTGTCATGGGATACCTTGATCTATTGCACTGTGATTGCTGCCAGAGCCTAGCTAACACCTCTGTCTTCTCAGAGTTGCCATTTCTCTTCTGTGGTGGAACTTTTAAGCTCTAGTCTCTTAGCGACCTCACCACCTTGGACTTGGGTGGTGTGTGAGGCCTGGACATCTCATGCACTGCACGGTGGCTCCAGTCAACAATATTGTGCTATAAACTTCAGAAATACAGTAAAAAACAATCCCAGTTACTTCAGGCAGCTTCTATTAGATCATGTAAAAGGAGAAAACTACCAATAAGATGACTTTGCTTTGCTTTTATAGGCCTTTTTGGGGTGTGATGAACACTGTCTCCTCCCTCTGGTCTAGTTTTCTCCTAAACTACTGGGAACATGGCCTCTACCCACAGCCCCACTGAAGTCTCTGGCAAATATCACCACTGACTGCCACCTTGGCAAAGCTAACGCACCCATTTCAGTCCATATCCTAGCGAATTCGGTTTTCCTAGACGGCCTGTAGTTCTTCACATACTCTGCACTATCTCACTTCACCTTCACTCACCTGGTCTTCCCTGTCTGGAATGTCACACACAGACACACACATACCACCCCTTTGGCTCTCACCTAGCTAATTCCTGTTCATTCACCCTTAAGTTTTATCACCTGTGTCACTTCTTCCCAAAGGTCAGGTAGGTATTCCTTCCCTGTACTGCCTGTCTATAACATATATATGATGGTAATATTGTACTTACCACATTGTCTGATGAGTACATGTCTGTGTCTCTTCCTGACTCCATGGAGAATTCTTTTATGAAATCAATACAGTTTTGTGTATTTTTGTGTCCCTTGCACCTATCATAGCCCTTATCATCAAAATTTAGAGCAGCAAACTCAGGGTCCTTGTGACAGAGTAGTTTTCGTGTGACTGGATAGATGGTAGTGACAGAGCCTTCCATTTCTAGCCCAGCTGAAGCATCATGGCCAGGAAGCGAGTTGCTGGGATTGGAGCTGGAATCAGTGGGCTGGGGGCTATTAAGTGCTGCTTGGATGAAGACTTGGAGCCCACATGCTTTGAAAGAAACGACGATATTGGAGGTCTCTGGAAATTTCAGGTAAGTTTTGATTTTACTTGAAGTGGGCAACTTTTTAAGATCTCTGTAACAATTTGGATGATGGTTTCCTCACATGGAACATAGGGCACACCACATTTTAAAAATAATGATCCTAATCTTGATTACATGACTGATTGATTGGAGAAATATGTAAATGTATGTCAATTGCAGAGACAGCCATGATGCTTATGGGATTCTATCCTTGTAGTTGAGGTTCCATGCGATCATGAGAAATATTAGAAAGGGAATGTGGTTGAAGATACTTTTAGCTGATTGGAGTATTGCACCCAAGGTTAGGGATGTCACAAATTTTTTTTTTCCTGACAACATGAGTATAGGGTGATTAGGATGAAGTTTTCTTTCATGGCTTGTACTTTTGTGTTATATATAAGTAACTCTATTTATCCCAAGGTCTTGAAGATATTCTTCTGTTTTCTTCCCGAACAGTTATTGCTTTACCTTTAGTATCTGGGTCTATAATCTAATTTTAATCACTTTGTATATGATGAGATAGATATAGGGGTCAAAATTAATTGTTCCCTCATCAGATATCCAGTGGGTACAGAACTGTTTATTGAAAACACCATTCTCTCTTACACTCAATTAAAATGGTGTCTTTTTTTTGTAAATTAGGTGGCTGTTCATGTGTGAATTTATTTCTTAATTCTTCCACTGGCCTATTATTCTATCCATGCCCCACTATCTTTTTTATTTTTTTGGTATTATTTTTATTATTAATAGTTACAGAGGTACAAAACTATGAAATAGTTATCTTTTTCACCCCTTACAAAGTGACTATGCCCTTCCCCTCCCGTCCCTCCACCCCCAATATCATACATATCTATTATCTATTACAATTCCATTGACTATATCCCCACCCTATATTCCACATCCCATGACGACATATGTGTTAAATTATAGTCAATATCTAATATTAATCAGCGGCAGCTTCAGATGTACAGTGCAGTACTCAGGCCACTACACCATCGATGAAGTGGTCTCCCTGACAAGACATAAGTCCATCTGGTCCCCTAAAAAAATATTTACAACCTTATTGATTATATTCCCTAAACTGTCTCTTCTGTCTTTGTGGTAGCATTGTAGTTACCAGTTCATATTGCCTCGTCCCTTCTCCTTCTCCCTCATGCCCACCCCCATCCCAACTAGCCCTCTTCAGTTTTTCCTTGGTGTCTCTAAGACTATTTCTATTTATTTTGCTCGTTTATTTAGTTCTTTAGATTCCACATATAAGTGAGATCATATGGTATCTCTCTTTGACTGACTTATTTCACTTAGCATAATGTTCTCTAGGTACATCCATATCATTGGCAAATGGTACGATCTCTTTCTTCTTTATAGCTGCGTAATACTGCATTGTATAAATGTACCAGTTTCTTAATCCAATCATCTACCAATGGGCATTTCGATTGTCTTGGCTATTGTAAATAGCGCTGCAAAGAACATAGGGGTGCATATATTTTTTCGAATTAGTGTCTTGGGTTTTTCAGGATAAATACCTAGGAGTGGAATTGCTGGGTCAAAATATAGTTCCATTTCCAGTTTTTTGAGATACCTCCATACTGACTTCCATAGTGGCTGCACCAATCTGCAATCCCACCAACAGTGCAGCAGGGTCCCCTTTTCCCCATAGCCCTGCCAGCATTTGTTGTTTGTTGATTTATTGATGACAGTCATTCTGAACAGAGTGAGGTGGCATCTCATTGTGGTTTTTATTTGCATTTCCCTAATGACCAGTGAGGTTGAACATTTTTTCATATGCCTCTTGGCCATCTGTATGTCCTCTTTAGAGAAATGTCTCTTCATATCCTCTGCCCATTTTTTAATTGGGTTGTTTTTTTGGTGTTGAGTTTCATGAGTGTTTTATAAATTTTGGATATTAACCCCTTATCAGATATATCGTTGGCAAATATATTCTCGCATTCAGTAGGCTTCCTTTCTGTTTTATTGATGGTTTACTTTGTTGTGAAAAAACTTTTAAGTTTGATATAATCCCATGTTCATTTTTTTCTTTTACTTCTCTTGCCCATGGGGATGTATTAGTAAAAATATTGCTCAGGGTAATGTATGCAAATTTACTCCCTATATTTTCTTCTAGGAGTTTTATGGTTTCAAGTCTTACATTTAAGTCTTTAATCCATTTTGAATTTGTTCTTGTATATGGCATAAGGAGGTGGTCCAGTTTCATTTTTTTGCATGTGTCAGTCCAATTTTTCCAGCACCATTTATAGACTATCTTTACTCCAATATAAATTCTTGCTTCCACCGCCATAGATTAACTGTCCGTTTATGCCTGGATTTATTTCTGGTCTCACTGTTCTGTTCCACTGATCTACGTGCCTGTTTTTATGCCAGTACCATACTGTTTTGATTACTGTAGCCTTGTAGTATGTTTTGATGTCTGGTAGCGTGATACCCCCAACTTTGTTCTTATTTCTCAGGATTGCCGAGGCTATTTGGGGTCTTTTGTGGTTCCATATAAATTTTAGGATTATATTTTCTATTTCTGTGAAAAGTGCCCTTGGTAGTTTGATAGGAATTGCATTGAATCTATATATTGCTTTAGGCAGCATGGACATTTTAACTATATTAATTTTTCCTATCCATGAGCATGGTAGGTGTTTCCATTTATTTGTATCTTCTTTTATTTCTTTCTTCAGTGTCTTATAATTTTCTGAGTACGGATCTTCTATTTCTTTGGTTAAATTTATTCCTAGGTATTTTATAGTTCTTGAAGCAATTGTAAATGGGACAGTTTTCTTAATTTCTCCTTCTGTTAGTTTATTATTGGTATATGCAAATGCAACTGATTTCTGAACATTGATTTTGTATCCTCCTACCTTACTGAATTCGTCTATCAGCTCCAATAGTTTTTTAATGGAGTCTTTGGGGTTCTCTATATACAGTATCATGTCATCTGCATATAATGACAATTTTACTTCTTCCTTGCCAATTTGGATGCCTTTTATTTCTTTTTCTTGTCTGATTGCTGTGGCTAGAAATTCCAGAACTATGTTTGTTGTCGGACAGTGGGCCTTTCTCGGCGCAGAGTCCAGGTCCTTGGCAACTCGAGCAAAGAATTGAACGAGATACCAGAGTAAAGCAGTAAAATAAGTAGTTTATTAGAAAAGACAGTACATCCAGACTAGAGGATGGCCTAAGGGCCCATTACCAAAGAGTGTGGAGGGGGCATACGCAAAGGTGAGGCTTAAAGGGAAGAAGCAGCAACAGAAGTGGCAGTAGCAGCCACGCGCGCTTCCCTCCCAGGACTTGGGGGTTTTATCCTTTTTCTCCAGGATGGGCTGTTCTTCCTGGGTGTAGGACCACTTGATTGGCCCCTGTGATTAACAAGAGGTACTGTGTAGGTGTGAGTGACTGGTCTGATCTAGTTGGATATTTTGCGCCCATTTGCTCTTCCCGCAGGGGTAGGTAACTACAATACAAAGGGGGTTTTGGGTGGAGAGGGGATGTCCCCCAGGCGGTCACACTGTGGGACGTGCAGGAATGCAGAGACCCAATGCCTGCCTCTAACTACCTGCCTAGGTTTTCCTTGAGAGACGTGATCCCCGTAAAATCTTTATGGGAAACTGAGGGACAGGAGGTCTCTTCTGTATCTGCTTCCTGCTGGGCAGGGGCATAGAGCTGTCCTTGCCTATTGGGGTTCATGGAACTCTCGCCCTAGCTGATCTCAGATGAGAGGAAGGGGTCTCAAGCTCCACCTGGAAGACCGTGTTGGCTTCTTTGCTTGTTGGGGTATCCCTTGTATCCTCAAGGCTCCTGAATGAGGACAAAAATATAAATCTGTTAGTTCTTATGAAACTTGTGGCTATTCAGTCCATCACTCAAGTGGTGTCAGTTGTCCAGACACAGAATGGGTTTGACATTTAGCTTCCCTGCCTGGGGGATATTAGGAAGTCTCAGGCTTTCAAATAGTTATCTGAAGCAGGGGTAGGAGATTTCTATTGTTTCAGATTCAAGAACTAATTTACAAAGCAATTAAGAAGCAAGGGGGATCTTCCTGTCAGAAAAGCAATCAAGGCCCAAGAGCTAAGAAACTAAAGAACTAGGGAGGAGACTTAACATTTTTATACTTAACGTTTCTATAGAAAAGAAAACATTAAAGTTTTTCAGTGGTGGGGGTTGGTGCTGCTCAGTTGGCCAGTAACATGTTGAATAAAAGAGGAGAAAGTGGGCAGCCTTGTCTCGTTTCTGATCTTAAGGGGAATGGTTTTAGCTTTTCCCCATTGAGTATGATGTTAGCTGTAGGTTTCTCATATATGGCCTTTATTATGTTGAGGTATGATCCCTGTATTCCCACTTTGCTAAGGGTTTTTAACATAAATGGCTGTTGGATTTTGTCAAATGCTTTTTCTGCATCTATTGATATGACCATGTGATTTTATTCTTCATTTTGTTGATGTGGTGTATCACATTAATTGATTTATGGATGTTGAACCAGCCTTGCGTACTAGGGATGAAACCCATTTGATCATGATGTATGATCTTAATATATTGCTGAATTCTGTTTGCTAATATTTTACTGAGAATTTTTGCATCTATATTCATCAGGGATATTGGCCTGTAGTTTTCCTTTTTTGTGCTGTCTTTATCTGGTTTTGGAATCAGGGTGACAGTGGCTTCATAAAAAGAGTTTGGGAGGCTTCTCTCCTTCTGGATTTTTTGGAATAGTTTGAGAAGAATGGGTGATAGTTCTTTTTTGAATGTTTGATAAAATTCACTTGTGAAGCCGTCTGGTCCAGGGCTTTTGTTTGTTGGGAGCTTGTTGATTACTGATTCAATTTCCTTGGTAGTAACCAGGCTATTTAGATTTTCCATTTCTTCTCGAATTAGCTTTGGAAGGTTGTATGCTTCTAGAAAATTATCCATTTCTTCCAGATTGTCAAATTTCTTGGCATATAGTTGTTCATAGTAATTTCTTAGAATATTTTGTATTTCTGTGATGTCTGTAGTCATTTCATTCCTGATTTTACTAATTTGAGTCTCTTTTTTTAAAAATTAGTTTCAGGTGTGCAACACAATGCAATAGTTATACTTTTTACCCCACAAAGTGACAACCCCCCGCCCCCAGTTCGCCACCCTACTCCCCCCCCATATCATACATATCCACTGCAATTCCTTTGACTCCCTTCCACAGTATACTCCACATCCCGTGACTATCTATATATTCCATTACAGTTGGCATACAATATTATACAACATCAGCTTCAGGTGTACAGTGCAGTGATCAAGCCTCTACTCCATCCATGAAGTGGTCTCCCTAACAAGACATGTGACTATCTGACATGCCACAAAATTTTTACATTATTATATTCCCCGAACTGTGTTTCATATCCCTGTAGCAATATTGTAGTTGTCTATTTATGCTGTCTAATCCCTTCTCCTTCTCCCTTATCCTCACCCCCCTCCCAACTAGCAACCTTCAGTTTTTCCTCTATATCTATGAGTCTGTTTACTTTGCTTGTTCATTCAATTTTTCAGATTCTACATATAAGTGAGATCATATGGTACTTGTCTTTCTTCGACTGACTTATTTCACTTAACATAATAGTCTCTTCACAACATTATCAATTACATTCCCAGAACTGCCCCCATATCCCTGTGGCAACATTGTAGTCACCCACCTACGCTGTCCAGAACCTTCCCCCTCTCCCTCATCCCCCCTCCCAGCCAGCAACCATGTTTTTCCCTTATATCTGCTTGATATGACTTCAATCTTCTTAAATTTACTGAGACTTGTTTTGTGGCCTAACGTGGTCTATCTTGGAAAATGTCCCATGTGTGCTTGAGAAGAATGTATATTCTGTTTTTTCAGGGTGAAATGCTCTAAAAACATCAATGAATTCCAGCTGGTCTAAAGTGTCATTTAAGGCCCCTCTTTCTGCATTGATTTTCTGTCTAAAGGGTCTGTCCATTGGTGACAACGGGGTGTTGAAGTACCCTACTATGATAGTGTTACTGTTGATCTCTGTCTTTATGTCAAAATCTGTTATATGTAATTAGGGGTTCCTATCTTGGGTGCACAGATGTTTATTAGGGTTATAGTGTCCTTCTTTGTCTTTTATTGTAGTCATTTTAAAGTCTATTTTGTCCAAAATAAGCATTGGTACTCCAGCTTTTTTTTTCTCATTTCCATTTGCATGAAATATCTTATTCCATCTGTAAACAGCATATACATATGCCCTATTTTCTAATCCACTCAGCCACTCTCTGTCTTTTGATTGGAGCATTTAGCCCATAGACATTTAAAATGATTATTGATAGGTGTGTATGTATTGCCATTTTGTTATTTGTATTCCTGGTTTTCCTGGGTTAGCTTGTTTACCCCTTTCTTTTGTTTAAAAAAGCCCTTTTAACATTTCTTCCAATGCTGGCTTGGTGGTAATGAATTCCTTAAGCTTATTCTTTTCTGAGAAGCTCTTTGTTTCTCCTTCAACTTTAAGTGATAGCCGTGCTGGGTAGAGCAATCTTGGTTGTACGCCTTTATTTTGTGTCACTTTGAATATCTCCTGCCACTCCCTTCTGGCCTGCAGAGTTTCTGTAGACAAGTCAGCTGTTAGTCTAACAGGAGTTCCTTTGTATGTGACCTGCTGTTTTTCTCTTGCTGCTTTTAGGATTCTGTCTTTGTCTTTAAGCTTTGCCATTTTAACTATGATGTGTCTTGGTGTGGGCCTGTTTGGATTCAGCCTGTTTGGAACTCTCTGTACATCCTGGGCTTGTATGTCGATTTCCTTCACCGGGGTAGGGAAGTTTTCAGTCATTATTTCTTTAAATACATTCTCAATCCCTTGCTTCTTCTCTTCTCCTTCTGGTATTCTTATGACGCCCATGTTCTTGTGCTTCATGTTGTCCCAGAGGTCTCTTAAACTATTTTCATTCTTTTTTCTTTTTGTTGTTCCAGCTGGGTGATTTCTACTATTTTGTCTTCTAATTCGCTGATCCGCTCTTCTGCTTCATCTATTCTATTGGTGATTCCTTCAAGTGTGTTCTTCATTTCAGTTATTGTATTCTTTAGTTCTAACAGGTTGTTTTTTATGGTTTCCCTATCCTTCTTTATGTCCTCACTAAGTTCCTTAAACATTCTTATCATCAGTGTTCTAAACTCTGTCTCTGAAAGATTGGATACCTCTGTTTCATTTAGTTCCATTTCTAGAGTTCTCTTCTGATCTTTTACTTGGGACATGTTTCTTTGTTTTTTCATTCTGGCTGTCGTTCTGTGAATGCTTTGATGTATTAGATAGATCACCTAGAAAGAAGAGAAAAGAAAAAAAGAAAAAAAAAGAGAAAAAGAAAAAAAAAGAAAGAAAGAGGTGGGGGTGCTCTCCGTCCTCTTTAATCTGCAGACCACTTGCTCAGGGTTGCAGTGAGCTTTCCACAATTAGCTGCTGTGTGCTCTGGAACCGTGCTCACTCCAAAAAAAAACAAAACAAAAAACTTCACAGGTTGTTGCATGTTGTCTGCTACTGAGTCTCAGTGAGCAGCCTGATGTAGCCGGAGGGCACCTGCCACGTGTTTCCCTGGCAACACAACACAAGCAGGGCGGAGTGTGGGAACCCAAGGCCGCATGCACAAGCACGCACGCATGCACACAAGCACTCCTGCGCCAAGTTTACCAGACCAATGGGATCCTGGATCTGACCCTCTGTGGGAGAGCCCAACCCTGAAAAAATGGCACCCTCCCATACACCGCTAGTGTGCAAGCTCCACACCAGTAGAACAATAGTCACAAAACCTCCAGCTTCTGCGCCAAAAGTGCTCTGTTCAGTCCTTCCCCACAGGCTCTTGGGCCCGACTCATGCAGCTACTCCCTCCGACAGGAACTGGGTGAGTGCTCGCTGGTGAGCGAACCCGTGCGCCGGCCCCACCGGTTCTCCAGTCGCCCTCAGCCTCACCGAGCCGAACAAAGAGAGTCCTCACTAATTTCTACTGCCCACTATCGTGGAACGCCTCTTCCTGGCAAAGCAACTCTGGGCTAGTGAGCTCGGTGTGGGGCCGGAGGGTCTCTCCCCCAACTGGAGAAGCCTCCCCACAGCTGGAGCGTCCCTCATGGGGCTCACCCTCTCTCATCTCTGCCCGTCCTACCAGACTTGACGTGGCCTCCTCTTTAGGTCCTTCATTTAGAGGTTCTGTTCATCTAATGTTCAGGGGACTTCCGAGGTTAAATGTTGCACAAATTATTTGTAATTTTGCTGTGATCCTGGGAAGCAGCTCGGAGAGTGTCCATCTATTCCGCCATCTTACCGGAACTCCCCACCAGCCCATTTTTTGAAGCCAAGTCCCTCCGCGTGGTTATAGTTCAGAAGGTGCCACCAAAAATGTTCACTTTGACGATGTTGTTTCATAAAGTTAATAGCCAAAAATGCGTGGAACTGACTCTAGAAATAAATGTTTTCTTGGCAGTGAGGACGTGGCTCCAAGTCCCCAAGCACCTTTTTTGTCCAAAGGCATTTAGTGTGTGCATTCTGGGAATGAAAGGCTGACGAATATTCTGCCATCCTGGGGTTCTCCAGGCGTCTCAGAAACTAGAGGGTGAGGAAGCTCCCCAAGGTATTTGAAGAGCCAGGGCTAGATATAAACTCTGAAATCTGTCCTTTTGGGAGGAATAATCCATCAGACTCATTAGGAAGCCCCAAAAGAGCACCCACAGTCAGATGTATGTGTCTCCGAGAATGGCCCACTCCAGAGAGACCCCTCAGAACAAATGGACCCTCTGTGCGGCTTGAACAGGCCTCCACCTTCTCTTTCTTCTCAGACAACACCCCTCAGGGAGCTGCACCCAGTGAGACCTAAAGATCTCCCACTGGGCAAGCCCACGGTGAGGGGAGTGAATGAGTAGGAAGACGTGTTATAAGCTTAGTATTTTTGACATGTGCTTTTCCCTGAATCTTGGAAGGAGTCTATTTCAATATAATGATACTTATAAATGTGAAGCAATTTGAAACATGAGCTAATTATGCTATATAGAGTCCTTTAGATGCCAGGGTGCCTGCATATACCCTCAGGTGTGAGATGATGAAACAGACATGTGCAGCTGGCTGGCCCAAGGCACCACTGAGCTGGGATTCAGACAAGAACACCCAGGGTAGTTAGATCCCGTGCTTCAAATCACACAGCTGCACTGTCACTGTCTGCTTCAAATCACACAGCTGCACAGTCACTGTCTGCTTCAAATCACACAGCTGCACTGTCACTGTCTCCAAAGCCAATGCTGTAGGAGGTGTGGACACCAGCTGCCTTGCATTGTCCACCTTGGGCAGCGTCACACTCGTGCTACAATACCTTGGTGATGGGGTCACAGGCTCCCAGTTTCCCAGTTTATTGGAATTCAAGTGGGTATTGCGGTGGGTGGCTCAGACCTTAGTTCCCCTGCTGGACACAATTCAAAGCATGACTAGGTGCTTTGCTCGCAGAATATCCTTCCCTTCGCTGGTTAGGGCATTCTGTTAAATTAGCAGACTGAGCCAGCTGAAGCCAAACCTACTGAGAACCCCGCAAGAAGCACCGCTGTTTTTACACTGTGCTGGCAGTATTTTCCGTTTATGCAACTTCGTTCATTCACATACTCATTCATCAGTACAACCAACATTTCCTGAGCTCCAGGCACTGGGGAGACAGCAGGAAACAAGACAGCCAAAGTCTCCGCCTTTGTGCAGCCGCATTGCCTAGGGAGAGACAGATACTACAGACAGATTAACACAATGCCGAGAAGGAAAAAGGAAAAAACGGGACAAAAGTGTTTCTGATGCATACAAATACCCAAACAATTTTTCCGTGAAATTGGAACACACCATACTTACTTTGTTGTAAACTCCCATAACTGATGTCAGTAACCAATTGTTGGAGTTTAGTTTGTTTCAACATACTGGAATTTATAAAAATAAGTGACTGAAAATTAATGATATATAAGGAAGACTTTACATAACCCCAAAGCCTAACGGCTGGGAAACATGTCCAGGGTACATCCCAACGTCATTGCCACGCTGAGCAGTTTGCTCTTAGCCCTTTACTGCACTGGGTGCAGAACATTCCTACACAGCAGCTGTGGGTTCCCCTGCTTTTTCTGCCATCGCCTCGGTAGTCTACCATTACCGGGGAGCCTATGAGCGAGTCCAACACACAGGAAGTAACTCAAGGTCTACTGTTCTCCGCATCGGGAAGCAAGCAAGACCATCTGCCCCGGAAATGCCATCAGGCTGCCTCCCTAAACAGGCAGATCCCTCACTGGTAACAACAGAAGCTGCCTGGCCCCAGAGTGTTCCACCTCTCCTAACCTCTTGCCTTCTCCTGGGCCTACCCCGTCCCACTCACTCTCTGCCACACCCTTTATTGCTCCTCTGCACTCCAGCCTTCAAAACTTGAGGTGAACTAGACACGTGGCAGGAGAAGTGCTCCCCACTTCTCAGTCCTTACTGTGCCTAATCCTTGCCCCTTATTTACAGCCCCTCGTCCATCTGTGGTTGCCTCAGGTGCCCTCTCGTTTCCGCGACCTTCCGAACTCCCTTTCTGGTTATTTTGGACATTAACTTTCTAGCAAAGCTTTATTCTGTTCATTCCTCCCCACCACTGCCCCACTCTCCCCACCCCCCATCTGCACCCCCCAAGAAAACAGATCAGAATTTCACAAACTGTCGCTTTCTGGAGTCTTTTCAGGTAAGGATAGACCGCCCAAAGTGCAACAAAACATACAAACCTTTTCCAAGTTGAAAATACGCCTATAAATAATATACACCAGAGCACAAATGCTTGGTGGACACATACCTGAGAAAGCCACCTCTGCGGGAGGGTAAACGTGGACTGTCGGAGCCACGTCGTTTGGAGACGAGCGGGTTCCCTCCTTCCCCCAGGATGGGGGTGTCTGTGGCTTGGGAAACTGGAATTTGTTCCCAGAAGGCAGCGTCGGAGGGGCCGCCGGGCAGGAGCGGGCGGGAGGCATCCTCTTGCGGGAAACGGGCGCCCCGCTGCACCTGGCGGCAGCTTCCCGGGGCCAGCAAGTCCTTCCCGCGGCGACATCTGCCAATTCAGATAATGAAACGCCCCGCGTTCATTAGCGCGTTTAGCACAAAGGTCGGGCAGCTGCGTCCGGGCGAAGCACACAGACAAACCCGAGGCACGCGAGGGCGGACTCGGAGCTTTCCGAGGGGGTCACGCCCCACTCACTCGGCCACGCGTTGCTCCCGGCCCCGCAAAGGCCGGCGCCTGCGGCAGCCCGACGCAGCCCGACGCGGCAGCGCCTCTCATGCGGAGGCCGCGCACCTACCCCCGCGGCTGGGCACCGGCCCGTCCTCCCTGGCGACCAGCGGTCACATGGGTCTTACACAAACCAATCAGCTACGTACCGCCCAAGGAGAGCCAATGAGCTTCCGCCAGCCGGTCTCAGTGTGAACAAACAGTAACCAATCATAGAACGGAGCCACCGTCACCACAGGCGCCTGGGAGCGCCCCGCCCCACACCGCGCTCGCCCTTCCGCGGGCGCCCGGAGCGGACGTGAGGCCCACGTGACCAGCGGCGGGGCGGGACGGGCCTGGGGACCCGCGTTGGGCGGCGACCGCCCCCTGAGGCACCGCGCCCTTTGCGGCGTCTCTCCCGCGCCCCCGAGCTGCCGGCCTCGCGCCTCGGGCCTGAGGGGAGACCAGGGTGACACGGGCGTCGGCCCTGCGGCCCGGGGCAGGGGAGCCGGTCACCCAGCGGCCGTGTGAGGGACTCCCCGGAGCGTCGTCTGGAGCGTGGCGACGCCGGGCAGGGGGAGGGGTCACGTCCGGGCCGAAGGGCGCGAGGTTTCCTCCCGCCGCTCAGCGCCGGGCCCCTTAACACGTGCGCCGTGCTTATTCCTGGAGCGGTCCTCTATTGTTTTCCAACCTTGATTGACCGCGGATAAGTGAAACCACAGAAAGCAAAATCATAGATAAGGGGTGGGGAAATACTGTAAAATATTTCTTCAAAATAATTTATATGCTACCCTTAAAAATACATGTAAGCATAGCTGAGGTCTCCTGGATGACCAGTGACTAAATTTGTTTGTGTTCACGACGGCGTTGGTACCAAAAGGAACAGGATTTTAATTGTCTCAGAACAACAGAAGAGGATTCAATACGTAAGTGATAAGCAAGTAAGCGAAGGCTAATTAAGTTTTTATAGTAGTTTAAAGAAAGAAAAGTAAAAAAGGGAGAGAAAAAGATCAACTTATTGGACCGTCAGAGTGGCGCATAGGTTGGGAGTTGGCTTGGGACCCCCAACTCTGAGCAGCAGGGCACGGGCGGGTTCAGATCCCACATAGGCCAGTGACGCTGCGCCCTCTACAGCTAAGATGGTGAACAACAGCTCGACCTGGAGCTGGGCTGCCGTTAGTCGCAGGAGATGGCGTAGGCTGCAGTGGGTCTGGCCGGCAGCTGGCACGTGCTTTCGTAAGCTGCTGTGAGCTGCCATGAGCTGCCGTCCAGAGGCCGGTGGGCAACTGCCTCACTGGGGAAGAGCGCAATGATAATACCAACATGGGCCAGTGAAGTGACATCCTCCACAACTGGACTGAAGAACAAAGGGACAGCAATTCCAACCACTAAGGGGTTTTATAAGAAGCAGAACTGCTATCACTAAAGAGATGAAGGTGAACCCCACTGAGTGATGTCACATCTGGAACACATTTTTTTAAAGTGCTCTCTCCCACACCATGTATAATCACTGAATAGAGTGCCCTGGGGCCATGCACCTGCCTCAAAACAATTCAGTGCTTTAGGTGTTTTTCTCATGTGATGAGAATATTTCTTTTCACAGCTGACAACTGTTTACATTTTTCCACTGTGAGGTTAACCCGGTCATGTGCCTTGTCATTTTCTCTTCTACAGAGGTAAATCCTGTCTGTAAAAGTATACAACCATAATCCCATGAGCTTTGCAAAGAAAGCTTGACAGTTTTGACTGAGTAGCATATTTAATAGCTCAAGGGGTAGCTGATAATGAAGTAATTAAGAGAAAACAGATTTGGGCTGGCCATGTGGTGCGTTGGTTAAGAATTGGCTTGGGAGCACTGGCTCTGAGCAGCAGGGACCCGGTTCGGATCCCACATGTGAAGGCCAGCACCTTCTACAGCTACGATGGTAAACGACAGCGCGACCTGGATCTGGGCTGCTGTGAGTCTCTGGCAATGGTGTAGGCTGCAGCAGGGCTGCAGTGGGCTGCCATGAGCTACCATGAGTGGCTGGCAGCCAACATGAGTAGCTGGCAGCTGGCATGAGCTGCAGTGAGCCATCGTGAGCCGCCCTAATTGGCTGTCCAGTGGCCGGTGACCGATCTGCCTCAGCCGGGAAGAGCACAATGATCAGAATACTAACATGGGCCAGTGAAATGACATCCTCCACAACTAGACTGAAGAACAAAAGGACAGCAACTTGTCTGTTCCCCTTTCCAGATTTCCCAATGCTGTCTCTTTCCCCAATTCCCCAATAAAATCTTTTAAAAAAGGAAAGAAAACAGATTTCACAAACAGATAGAAATTCTTCCCATTGCACAGTTTGCTAACTACAAAGGTAGGGCTTAAATGTAGATTAAATATGAGAGATAATTAGCTCCTGGGCCTTTTCAAAAATAAGCTAAAAATATATCTGAGCTTGAACCCACTGAATGTAATTAATGTCAGTTAAATCTCAGTGGCCTTGTTCCTAGGTTTTTGTAATTTTAGAAAAGCTGGCATGAAAAGATCAGAAAATGCTAAGAGTATGTTGAACTTCAAAGCACTGAATTCTTCCAGTATTTACGATTGTGGCTGTGGGCCTACAATATTCCAGACTCTGACCTTGGCCCCGGGGTACAAAGATGAATAAGAAATGGCCTCTGTTCTCAAGAAGCTTACAATTTGGGGCACATGAACTTGTAGTTTTATTTGTATAATAATTATTCAAAATTGAGGGTCCCTGGAATATCACAGACTTTATTTGGAAGTTAAGTATGGTTTATAGAGATGTGTCTGGGTGCCGAGGCAACAGGGGTAGACCACTGATGGTTAATTTATGTTTTAACTTGACTGGACCACAAGGTGCTCAGATATTTGGTTAAACGTTATTCTGGGTGCGTCTGTGAGGGTGTTTCTGGATGAGAATGACATTGGTAAACTGAGTAAAGTAGATTGTCCTCAGCAGTGTGGGTGGGCCTCCTCCAATCCTTGAGCTCCCAGAGGAGCGAAGGGCTGAGTAAGGGAGGATTTGCTCTGTGTCCTCCTGACTTTGGAATTGGGATACTGACCTCTTCCTGCCTTCAGACTCAGACGCAGACTGGAACTTACACCATCAGCGCCCCAGGTTCTCAGACTGGAACTTACACCATTGGCTCCTCTGGGTCTCAGGACCTTGGACTCAGACTGGAATGATCACATTGGCTCTCCTCGGTCTCCAGCTTGCTGGCAGCAGACCATGTGACCTGTCAGCCTCCATTACGATGTGAGCAAATTCCTTATTCTTGCTATAGATAGATAGATAGATAGATAGATAGATAGATAGATAGAGATAATTTACAGGTATGATTTATCCTATTGATTGTTTCTCTAGAGAACCCAAACTAATGCATATGACTTTAAATCTAAATATTTCAACATAACCATACCACGTAAATATACACAATTTCAATGCATCAAGTTTATCAAACAAGGTAATAGTCTCTCCATTATGAGATCTATGAAATTTTTTACTTTTATCTTTATTATAATGTTGAATTAGTTTATTCACAGAATAACATTTAATTTGATGAAACAAAATCAAATCACACAAGATATTACTCCATCTCAAACAACTTTCAGCTGTGCCTTTCACAGAAGAGTTATTTTCCTGTGTTATCTGCTGTCTTTCTTCCAGGTCTCAACCAGCTACAGAAGTCAACCAGATGGCGGCACACAGGAGGAAGTATACCAGTGTTTCAGCTGGCTGCTGCCATAGTGTCATCCCACACACCCATACCTGCAAAGTTCTGGTAACCAGAAGAAGAAAAAAACCTAAAGCTTATGATTTTTCTCCCCTTTCCCAACCTGATTGTCTACCCACTCGCAATGATTATGTGGTTTTCCCCTGTCAAATTCCATTCTCAAGCAGACATTGGGACTCTGATACAGCCTAAAGATTACAGCCATCTTCAACTGAGACACTTCTCTAGGTGACAGGTCTAGAAAATTAGAGATAAAAAACAAACACAGCTTGAGTGTTTAAACAAGTTGAATTGAAAAAGATGAAAGGCAACATCTTAATCCCAAACAAGCATTACAATACTTTGGGTGTGTATTGATTTCTTTAGGAATATAAGAGAAGGACGTGAGAAGAACCTTCCTACAGCAAGGAGGCCAGTCCAGAATCCCTTTTCATCACAGGATCTTCAGAGTCCCCTGCACACTGGCTGTGCATTCTGGGGCCAACCTCAGTCTCCTGGAGAAGCATTTCAAGACATGGAGCCCTCTTTGTAGAAGCTGAGAGGGAGGACGCCATTAGTTTCCATCTGGAAGTTACAGGAATAAGATGTTCACCATGATTATTACATTAAAAGGTTGCCATCCATCTCTCTATGAGCTGACAACTCAGAACTTGGGTCCCTTTTGAAATGCACAGCGGTTACGACCAAATTCCTCTGCCCTGATACTGAAAGCTCCAAAACGGTCCTACCTGCATTTAATCGTGTCTGAAGGAACCAACCCTTTAAATGTATTTAGTTCGGGCTTGTGGTTTTTCTATCTCTGCCAATAGGTTTATTTACACACATAAAACAATTATGTAATTGTTTTGTATAATAGCACTCAGATGTTGAAGTTGTATTACCTCTTCCTCATCTTAAACAAATAATGGAACCGGTATGTTGAGTTGCTGGCCCTAGGCGCCACACTAACTCAGCTGCGTGTAGTGAATCAGCCCAGGAGTGAAAGCCAATCAGTTAATATGTCAATGGCAAATCAATGAGTAACGATGTCTATTTGGGTGCTCACAAGTTTCCCCTATGTGGAGCGCTCCTTTTTCAGGCTCTGAAAAAAATTAAAGAAGATCAAAGCCAGACATTGTTGTCTCTAAGGGGTTTTAATCCAATGAGAAGACAGAACTAATAATTTAAGATTAAAAATGAGTCTTGCTCCGGTTGGCTATTCCTGCAGAACAAATCATCCCGACACTTAGTGACAGAACAGCAACAATAAGTGTGTCATCTCTCATGACTTCTGTGCTCAGGAATCCAGGGGGGGCTCCGCTGGGAGCTTCCGGCTCGTCTCTCACCACGCCGGCTGACGCCGGAGCAGGCTGGCATGGCGGAGCAGCTCTCTCTTCCTGTAGCTTAGGCTCTTCCCTGTGGCCTCCTCATATGAGCTAATGAGGGCTTCTTCACAACATGGCAGCCGGAGGGCCCTCAGCCTCTTTACATGGCAGCTTGGGGCTCCAGAGTGAGGGCTTCCCACAGGCAAGAGGAAAAGTTGAATTGCTTTTTCTGACCTAGTCTTGGAAGTCATATAGTGTCACTTCTGCTACATTTTAAGGGTCATGAGCAAATACAAACCCATCCAGAGGGAAGGGAATTAGACTCCACCTCCTGATGGAGGCTTAGCAAGATTTTAGAAAATTGTGCAGAATGAGGTATAGAGTTGTAGCCATCTTTGGATAATATGAAGTGCCACAAGATGAAACAAATACGTAAGGAGAATGACCTGACCTTTGATCCCAAAGGTGTTCAATTTGCCCAAGACTCCACTTCATCTGACACTTCAGCTCTTTCCTGCCATTTCTTTCTCAATGCTCTTTTGAGAAAAGCTCAGTGCTTTTTTGACCTTAGTGTTCCTCAGTCCAACATCGTGTAGCTTAAGGATCTTCCATCAGTTTGTTTTTTTTTTCCAGCGCCACCATTCTTTCACTGCCTCTCCACCATCCTAAAAAAAAAGTTGGGAGACTCTCCTATATCACTGGGCCCATGCTATGTTCTGATCCCAAATTCCCCAGACTCTCAGTGCCCTTTCAGTCTTAAGTCTGTAAGATCCATGTCGGTGGCATTCTACAACAGGAAGATTAGTCTTTAGTTATAAACTTATCAACAATTGCCTAGGCCTCAAAGGATGTTGGGTGGGGTTGAGGGGGAAGGTTCACCGGGCAAATGAGGGAACTTCCTCGCTTGATGGGAATATTTTAAATCGTGTTTCGGGTAGCAGCAACATAAATCTATGTTTGTCAAAACTCATCAAACTGTACATTTAAAATAGATGTATTCATTTTTAAAATAAACTATACCTCAATACATTTAATTTAAAAAAGAAGAGAGAGGGCCGGCTGAGTGGCTCAGTTGGTTAAGAGCTCACTCGAGTGTGAGCTCTGAGCAACAGGGTTGCCGGTTCAATTCCCAGCCTGAGCTGAGCTGCCGCTGAGCTGCCAACAGGCTCAGCTGAAAGATAAAAAAAAAAAAGAAGAGAACAGCGTTGTAAACCCTTTCCTGGGAGGATTCTCCTTAGCTCCTGGGCTCCCTGGACATTCATGAAACATCCAATTAACCAGATATGTAGTTACAAGTAAGAGGAAATGGATCTTACTTTTCTTTGTATTACCAGCACCTAGCCCAGACCCTTAATGGAATAAAGACATTTAATTAAACAAATAAATTAATCGATTAAACACACTTAATAACAGCTTATTAATGGAATTCAGTCATCCAATTGGACTCTACGAGACCACAAAGGAAGGGCAACCAACCCAATCGTAGAAGGTGTCAGAAAAGACTGGAGAATAACTTACAACAGAGGCTCCTCACCATGTAAGTGTGAAAATGCTGTTCCAAAATTTAGAAAATGTCAGCACCCTCAGATGAAACTAATCATACCTCCAGTAACTATTGATTGAAAAAATACGGTTCCAAAAACGGTTTCAATAAATTCCTATCTCACCAATCATAGCATCATGTAGGGAGTTATTTAAACAATAGCGCTCCCATTTGTAGATTCCATTATTCCATCTAGAGACAATGCTCAGTGCCTATATAAAGGAGTAGACTACACATCACAACTTCTTGTCCCACTAATTGAGAACCATTCATTGGTACTTACTTCTGGGCGTCTTTCCTGGATTGTAACTCATGCTTCAATGTCTCTTTTTTACAGAGTATTTAAATAATTTCTACTAGAAAAAGTATTAGTAGAAAGAAGCTCTGGAATTTAGGTTCTAAAACAAGTTCCCAGCTCCACCATTGACAGTCTCGATCCTTGGATAAGTTACAGAATCACACATAATAAGCCTCAGTTTCTTCATCTCTAAAAATGGAAAAATGATCTCCCAAACTTGACATAATTCATTTCAAATTGCCTAATACTCTACCTACCTGGCCTCTAATAAATGCCCAATAAAGTGCAGAGAGGAAAAAATCTCTTTCATGATTGACCATTTTTCCCCCTTACCCTATAATGATATTTGCACAGTTTATTCCACATTTCCCTCCCTGGAACACCATATGATCCTTTATAAATGGTACCATTTCAAGATTATTTAAAAGTGGACCAACCTTAACACAGGTCACCACACAATGAAATGCTTCTTTATCTCAACCCTATTAATTCCTTACCAACAATGCACTCCACCCTTATCCCAGCTTACAACCCATGATGCCTGTTTTAAAATTACTTTTTATGTGGAAAATTTATGAAAGCTTTTTGAAAAATAAATTACATCTGCCAATTTATCCCAAATCTCTTTTGCTACATTCAAAAATCTAAAAATGGAGAAGATACACTTGTTTCTCTAAGTGTGGCGTTCAAAGTTTGCATCATCAACATGTTAGTATTTTATGGCATCACAGTCCTGTTTTCTAGACTTATTATTTAATAACGAGCAAGGACAATGACAAACGTGTGGGCCACTGGAAAAGGACCCTCCAAGCTTCGGGTCCAGCTGCCACTCACTTTAATAAATCTATAACTTGAACTCCAGAGTTTTACACTTCAGATGTGAACAGTCTGAGGAATTCAAGCTGATTGCAATACCCTACAGGACGAATATTTACCATGAGAAATTGTTTAATTCCTTCTTAATTTCCATCATTGCAATAATTATGATCAGTGAATGTATTCTTTTTAATGATCCCAGAATTCTATTAGATGAGATTAGAGGCTATTTTTATATAAAAAACACTCCATCTTAGAATTTCCTTTTTTTATGATGTCGAAGTTTCTGCCCTCTGGAACTTGGGAATAGATGTTCTGTGTCCATTTTTTTTTTTTAGAAGATTACTCTGTTTTCTTTCTAGCCTTGAATTGTTTTGTGGTATAGTTAATTGCCATTAATATTTAAACATATTCTTAACAGGCTATCCATAATGAGTAATACTTTTTAGAAAATACATTATCCCTTAGCTATTACTGCATGAAGAAAATATAAATTGCATAAATTATCTGGAATGATGTGAAAAATCTGAACCTTTAACTATCTAGTGAATGGCAACATTTCTCCCTTATTTTAAACAATGTCATTTGTTCTCAGCCTCCTGTACACCCTTAAAATCATTAACGACTCCAAAAGAATTCCTTATGTGAGTTACATCTATTAATATTTACCATATTATGGGCCGGCCGAGTGGTGCGGTGGTTGAGTGCTGGCTTGGGATGCCAGCGGCCCCGGTTCGGGTCCCACATATGAAGGCCAGTGACACTGCCCTCAAAAAAAAAAAAAAAATTACCATATTATTATTTTGTGGGGTGTCAGATGGTCACATGTCTTGTTAGGGAGACCACTTCATGGGTGGAATAGAGGCATTATCACTGCACTGTACACCTGAAGCTGATGTTGTATAATATTGTATGCCAACTGTAACTGAATATATAGATAGTCACGGGAGGTGGAGCACACTGTGGAAGGGAGTCAAAGGAATTGTAATAGATATGTATAATATGTGAGGGAGAAGTGGGGTGGCGAACTGGGGGAGGGGGATTGTCACTTTAAGGGGTAAAAAGTATAACTATTACACTGTGTTGTACACCTGAAGCTAATTAAAATAAACTAATTTTTTTAAAAAAAATGTATTTCACAATAGAAGAATTTTTTAAAAAATTTACCGTATTAGAAATTAAAACTGAAACATTTAAAAATATTTACTTGTTCATTTATGAATAAAAATAATAAACCCAATGTCTATTAACACATGTTTTATGAAGAATAACTATCTTTTTCAGAACAAAGACATTTTAGTGAAAAAGTGGCATTACTTTTGCATTTTGCAAATCTCTTTAGTGTCTGGCTTGACAGAAAACAGCTGGATTCTAACATCTGCTTCGGGATTCAATCTGTTCCAATATGCTTTTTCATTGATATTTCTGAAGGAAATACAGCCTCATTCAGGTATAGCTGGGAAAAGGGAGCATGTTTTAATTGGCTCTGAAGATAATTGTGGCTCTTTTTGATATAAAACAAAACTTGACGAGTGGTAGTTTCTTACAGGTTAATTGCAGTATGAAACCTGGAACTGCCTCAATGGACTTTTTGTAGTCGTGTGTGTGTGTGTGTGTGTGTGTGTGTGTGTGTAGGTGTATGTGTGTGTGTGTGTGAGAGAGAGAGAGAGAGAGAGAGAGAGAGAGAGAGAGAGAGAGAGACTTTCTGTAGTCTTATTAAACTAAAATCCTTTGGTCTATCTTGCACGTTGAACACATCTTTTCATCACGCATGATTTTGTAGCATCATGTACTGGTCACTTAGAATTGTTCAGATTTCCCACACGTTGACATTATATCATTCATTCTACAACATCTAAGAATCTCATCAGAAAAGACTTGAAGTATTGGGAAGCTTAGCAAGCTGAAAGTAGCAAGTACCATTTTCCAATATTCAAATTTTTTGCTTGAATGCTCTAATTTTATCAACAACAAATACTGTCAGTTGTTTTCTTTGAAGCGACAGACTTACTTCATGTTCTTTAGAAAAATGTCGGACAAATACCCAAGTCAAAAGAACAGTAGTTGATATGTCAGTCATTCTTTCAAATAAAACGTGTTCCATGAGAAAAACCATGAGTTCGGCTCACAACTTAAACAATTGCACAAGTGCTTTTTCCCAGAGATAACCATCCTACTTCAGAACGCACCAAGGTCATTGTTAGGTGGCAACAAAGAATGCCATGACTACTGGCATCGCGTGGTACCACTGCTTGGGTTTGTCCCAAGGTACCAGTCCTTTTACCCATCGTTGCTTTTGTTCCACCAGTGCAAACGTCACTGCAGTCAAAAAGACAAAAAAATAAATAAATAAATAAAAATCAATGTACTTATGAAAAGTTTCTCCCACAGACTCTCTGAAAGTCTCAGGGATCCCCCAGAGCCTGGGACCTGGGCTTTGAGAACTGCTACTTTCCTTAATGTTCAGTTTAGACTTAACTTCTGAGGCTCAGGTTTGAAACTCTAATACTTTAGCAACATGGTCTAGTGAGGATAGAGAAAGGAAGGCCAAACTAAGCTGGTGAAAGGAGACAAGGAAAATGGCCCCAATGGGTCCCCTTCAACAAGAGGAATTCCAGCGTCAGGGAAATTCAAAGTCAGGCTGTGGTAAGAGTGGCAGCACTGTTATCTGAAGCAGGAATCTGTTTATTTTTAAGACAATCTCAGCCGCTGGCTGGGTTATCAAGCTAAGTGACCCCCAGAGATGTGATCTGGCGAGAGCCGAGCAGGGTATTCAGTCTCCAACTGGGTAGGTTGAAGTCAGATACAGGGTTCATTGCTAGCAGCAGAGAAGTCATGGGCTAGTGGGTAAACTGAGGCAGGTACCTAGCCATTATGGACAGAATGGACTCGGGGAGATGCTAGTTCAGGGAAGAGGGCAGAGGGTAAACCAATGCAATGCATTTAGTGTGTAGGCTTCTATAGGAGCAAGATTAATACCAGACCATGCCACCTGGCACTGAGTGAGGCTCAGAGCAAGCCTCGTTTCTGGGTGAGTCTTGTCTTGAAATGAGGAATGGCAGAGCGTGCAGATATTAAGCTGTAATGAGCTCCATACCCCACTTGTACTCACTTCATTTATTAATCTGGTCATTCTAATGGGTATAATAATGGATCAAAGATGTGTGATATCATTGCTTAGCTATTTTTATTAGTTAAAGATAAGCGTCTTGAAGCTTTCATCAGATTGTAAGTGTTCTGACGTTTCCATGAATTATAAATGTAATTTTTCACACCAAATGGGCTCTTTCTCATGGCTTCCCGTCACACATCCTTTTGGTCTCCCCAGACTGCTTTCTCCCTTAGAGTCCACTAGCCTTTGATCCCTTTTGTAAATCTCCAGGCCTTTGAAAGACTCCTTCCCACATTTCTACATATTTAAATTAACACTCAAGTTCGTGTCCAATGCCACCTGTTCCAGGAAGCCTCTCCAATCAGCCAGCTCGGGCCCCAAGTCATTCATGGGACACAGGAGCTAAGGGGTTAAGGAAAGGTTTTGGTCTTTGGTTCCTTTGGTTTGGTTCATGTCCCAGGGATGGAAACTTTTGCTCTTTGTAGCAGGATGCCTTTTTTCTCAGTGGCTTCAGAATCAAGTAGGCAACTACTTTTAAGGACAAGTTCACTAATTTCCATAATTGGTATTGTCTTAAAAGATAAAAGAGCAAAATTTGGAATAGAAGAGTTACTGAAAAATGTTATAAGTTGAAGACAGCTTTCCATTAAGGTGGTTTATCGAAAGCATTTTTTTTTTTTGGAGGGCAGTGTCACTGGCCCTCATATGTGGGACCCGAACCGAGGCTGCTGGCTTCCCAAGCCAGCGCTTAACCACCACACCACTCGGCCGGCCCTATAGAAAGCATTTTTAATGTTCGCTACGCCTGTCTCCTCCCTGTCTTCCTTTTTCATTTTTCCCCTGAGCGTCTACTGTGGGAGACACTAAATCCGCTCATCCGTTTTCAAAGGAAGAAGAAAGTGAGGCTAGAGAAGTGGAGGGTGATTTCCCCAAAGTCAAAACACCAATCAATAGAAGACCTGGAATTAGATTCTCCATGTGTCTGGTTCCAAAGCCCAGGCTCATTGTAACATGATATATATAATACATACATATGTAATTTAAGAATCCGATTCTTAATTACTTCTAATAATCTCACCTACATTTCCAAAATCTTACAGTATTTTTTTTTCTGGTGATGCTACCTATAACAAGTAGGGAAAATGCATTCGTTCAGAGCTTGCTTCCTAGCTTAGTACTGGCATTTTACCACAGTATCCATTTCTTGGGAGTTATTTGGGGACGGTGACCTTTCCCTGGCACACCCAGCCTTTGTTCAGAGCCCTTGCCCTACTCGGGATGGCCAGCAGAGAGCGCCGTCAGACCTCCCTCTCTCTGCAAGGCAGGTGGCTACAAGTTGTGCTGCCACCTTCCTTCCAGTTTCGAAAGCGCCATCCTCAAATACAATATTTAAGGAGTCCGGGAGAGAGCAAGAGGAGAAAGACCAACTGGACACGCCAGAGAGAAAAGCGCCGTGGTCCCTTGGACTCGGTATGGGGAGCAGGGGGCAGGCAGCACGTGCAAAGGGGCAGGGGTATGGTGCCAGGCACTGGGCTCCAGTCAGGATGCCTCTTTCAGCCAATGTTATCGTGGAAAGACAATCTACCTGTCCCTTAATTTTCTCATCACGGGATTACTGCAAGGATCAAATAAGATAATGGGAGTGAAAGTTGTCTGAAGGATTAAAGCCTGTGTGTGTCTGGACCACTGATGTCAGCATGGGGGGAAGGCATGCTGGAGTTGATGGGGGAATTTCCAACACACCGCTGAGTGCTTCCCCTGTGCCAGGCAGTTTCAAGAGCTTTA